>JAUMJJ010000074.1:0-2400000 GCA_033556795.1 Tapera naevia | reverse complement strand
CAGCCAAATCAATATCACCTTTAAAACACATCACTCTTTTTCACCTTGCAGTTTTGAAATAGAAGATACAAGTTGCTGCTTTAACTGAATGTTTTCTTACATTTCTTTTCCCATTTCTGCATATACAGTATCATCCTGAGGGATACTGTTTTTTTTTTTCCTGCTTCAGCTACTGTATTATTTCCACAGGCATTGTCCATAACAGAGAGGAAAAACATCACTACTGCATAATTTCTATAAAAGAAAGCTAGCATGAAATGCCAATTAAAAGTTTCTGCTACTGTATGCTCATAGTGGATTGAATACTTTCTTTGGAGCCGACAAAGACAGAGCTCTGGACGCAATTGTGCAGCTCCTCTGAAGAATAGGTCATGGGGAGGGGGCAGGGGAGGGAATCAATAAAAAAAGTAACTTCATCATTAATCATTTTATGAATTTTTAAATCAGCCAGAACATTTACAAGTTGTATGTCAAGTTTCTTTTCCTGCTATGTTTTCCCTGCTCTTCCCACCACTCAGCACGCAGCCTGTGCTTTGGTTGCACAAGTTTCTGCTGATGCCACAGACGGCTGCTGCACTGAACCCAGAGCTCCTCTGGGGTCAGGGGTGCAATATCTATTCTGTTATTAGAGAAATTACTCAGTGCAATTTCACAGTTCAGCAAAACAGACTTATTGCTTGCATGCACTGTGTGTTCATGCTTTAACAAGCACTTTAAGTTTTTCTACTTCTGTTCCTTCGTGGAAACACCCATCTTCAAAAGTTTTAGAAATGCTAGTGAGTATGGCTTCCTTTTTGATTTAGCTTTAATAAATAATTACCAGCTTGCATATAATAAGGTTTCTGAAGAGCTGGACTTCCCGTCTCTGCTATAAATTCAGAAAACAAGAATGAGCTCTATGTTTTAGATAAAAACTGGAGATAGTAACAGGTGGCTTTTTAGTTACATGATTGCTTTTATTATTACATCCTGAATATTCAGTGTTAGCAGTAACCATCTCTTCTTGTGAATGCCTTTCCATATTCGGTTGGTTTATCCAAGTTATCTCTGTTTATTTCTGCAGGGGCAGGACCAGGGAAAAGCAATGCTATTTCTGCAATATTTTATTTTATTTACTCTCAATGAAAATGAGAAGGTCCTTTTTACAGCTGCACAGCCTGTAATGTCAGCTTCGAGCAATCAGCTATAAAAAACCTCACAGTCACTTTGCAGGTTTAAAATAAATAAAAAAAAAAGAAACAAAAAAGAGAAAGAAGAAATCAATTCATGTTGTCACAGTCTATCTAGAGTCATATTGTCCCTAACCATTGATACAGAATGAGAACATCTGGGGATTCAATTACTCATGACATGAATAGTAATATTTCATTTTTGTTAAATAAAACTTTTTAGTTGCAGGAACTTCTGCTTACTTCACCACGTGATCCTGGAATAAAAGCTACCAGCAACTGAGACATGGCAAGCCACAGAGCTTTTAGCATCTATGAGCTCACTGGTGCTTGTGCATTTGTACCCCCAACAGAAAATCTTAATAAAGAAAATAATTTTTGAACATCTAGTTATAAGACGGGCTTCTAAGCTCCAAACTCTAGCAGATTCTCTAAATGTCACAGCTACCTTTTAAGAACTTGAATTAACAGCCTGGTTCAGAAAAGTGCACTTGCCCATTGAACCAATGTCAATACCTTTGGTAAACCCAAACAATGTATCTAAATAGCATTAGGAGTAATTTAGGCCCTTAATTTAGGCTTGCACTTTATAATTCTCAGTTCATGTTTCAAGATAATGCTACCGAACATGAGTTTCTATGTGTACATTCTTTTTTCTTAATCAAGTAGAGCTGTCTATAGTCTCAGTGACAAAGTCAGGCTCAAATCAGATGATACTCATTTTACAGCAATGAGTAAGTAGCACTACTCATGCTGAAATTGTGCTGACTTGTGCAATCACTTTGATACCAGCAGAACAATTCTCCAAAATTAAGCACATGAACCATTGTGAGATGAGTATCTGAAAGTTCAGAAGCAAAATAATCAGAAAGGGATAAAAAGTCAGTTCTCTATTTTTTTGTGTTAGGTAAAGCCTGGAATCTTGTTTTCGCTGTTCTTTCTCCACGGCTCTCATTAAGGTTAGATTATGGCATACAGACATGATTTGCGTCCACCCTAGAACATCATAGGTTTCCTCAGGCTTAAGTGTTCCCTGCAGGAAACAGCATGAAAGCTCTAAAAATTCCAAGGGTCTGAATGAAAAATATTTTCCATTATAGCCCAGCTAAGAGAAGTACCATGCTGGCCCTTTGCTGCTGTAGAAGTGCTGCGTAAGGCACAACTTGCAAAATACACTGGAAGAATATACACAGAAAGTGGGGTACGTCCTCAGTGGCTCCAAACTGGCAAAAGAGAGTTACAGCTCTGCTATGATATGCTGCTTCAAACACATGAGTTTGGGTCTCACAGTCATCTTCTGCTGACCACGGGAAAACTTAAGGGGCTGCCTGCTTCTAATGGAAAGGCACAGATGGGAAAATCCTCATTGTGTCACAGGAAGAATTTCAAGTCAGCACCCTCAAAAAATAAAAAACGGTCACCAATTACTGCTTGCAAGGTCTTGTGTCTGGCTTTATGTAACGTATCTAGTCCCACTGTGATCATTGCCTTTTAAAAATGTGTAACATTTATGGACTCCAGTAAAAATGTTTTTAATATAATGTAGATGAAGTATAAACTGTTAACCTTGAACACGAGGGAATGTATTAGGTTCTTAGGGTTTTTTTAAACCCCTTTAAATAATTTATGTAGAATTGTCTAAGATTTTCTTGTGTTCATAGCAAATCTTTTGGAATCATTCAAACAGTTGCAATTTTTGTAAGCGTTACAGTAGATGTTATTTCATAAATAAAAGCAATGCTCAGAAGGCAGATAACATTGAAGAAAGCAATAAACTGGAGTCTCTGCAGTCCTAGGAGTATTGGTGTGGGTTTCCTGTGATGCTGTCCCACCCACGTATCTTACTACTGTTTTTCTGGGACCAATGATAAGGATGATACACAAAAAATCCTGTATATCAGCAGTTATTTTCTATTTATATCACATGATATAATATTCTGTATAATATAATTATATACATCATAATATATGATAAATAACTTGTGTATATTGCAGTACTGGTCTTAAGAGAAATCTTCTCAACTCTGCCATATTAACAAATCTCTCCTTGACTTTAGGTACTGGTCTGCTACTCCATAATCTGATGTGTATAAACTTTCCTCCCCTTCCCAAATGCATATTTACCTCTGAAGTTATTCCTGCAAGTTTTATCCTTTGCACTGGCTTTCTAAATAAGATTGTTCTGATGAACCTAAGTGCTAAAACAACACTTAAGTATACACACAAGTGACTAACTCAGAGCACAAGTATATTAACGGAGCTAGGAAATAAAGCAAGGAGAGAAAAAAGGGTTTGCATTTTAAGTGGGTTTCCTTTACTGTTTATTACATTGGAATGACTTCTCAAAATCCACCTATAATGGTCCCTTTCTCTACCTTCATTCAAACTGCTGTCCAAAGGCTCATGTTTTGAGCAAACCCAAGAAATACTATTCCTTTCTCCACAGACCTGTGTAAATTTAACTTAAACAGTTAGATATTGCAGCATTAAGTGGAACGGATAATGAACCTAAATAACTGCTCAATCTTATTAGTGCAGCCCTCATATACCTTCAATTTTAATTCAAACCCTGCTGCTTAGCATTCACACTGCCTGATTCTAGACTAAAATTAGATTATAAGAATGCGTGCTTTTTTACAAGAGGTCTTTTATTTGTTCCATAAAGTATTTAGTACTCTTTAGGCACTGTATAAATAAAAATAATCATGATCTTGGAATTCACCTTCAGGAATGGAAATTAGGAGATCTGATCCTTTCATTTCTACTGCACATTATCCTCATTGCTTTTGGATTACAATGCTTTGTTAGACAAGTTTAAAAGATGCTTGGAAGTCTTGTAAATGTGAATAACACAAAACAAAAAAAAAGGGAATATGTCTTTAGCTTTATAGTTTTACAATAGGGAATAAAAATAAAAGCCCAACCAGACTTTTAAGATAAAACTCTGCTGTCAGATTCATTAGTGTTTGTGAGAGATGCTAACAATTGCTTGTGAAAAATGACTGTGGGTTCAAAACCCAGGTCACTGAGTAAAATCACTTACACTCATTTTAAGATGCAAGGGCTACATACAATTAGGGGCTGTTTCAAGACTGTGAGCCATGATTTCTGAGGACTCTGCACTGTGAGAAGAGTTACTGCCTTCTGGGTCAGAGCTGTATCAATTCCAACAATCATTTTTGTCTGACTTTCCCCCCTCCTTCTCAGGGTCTATATTTAGGACTGAAGTATCAAATATTGAGTTTTTTTCTGAGGTTAAGCATGCCAATGTCCTCAAAACTCCAATAGGCATTGCCTTACGTCACTTGGCACTTTAACACTGGTAAAACTCAGACTGCTAGGACTTGCCTTATATTAAAGCTATCATCAGGTGAAACATCCTGTCTACACTAATACTCTAGGCTCTACTTTCAGGCAACAGAGAAAGAAAAACAATTCCCCAAGGTTATTCACCCTGTCCTGAGAAAAAGGACCTGTTTGTCTTCATTTCTCCCCTGGTTCTTCAAACTGAGGACTTTTATGATATCTAAATTTACGCGATGTGAATCCTGCCATTGGTATCTTCGTAATTTTTGAATGCAAGTCATCAGTAAACACATATGGATAATCACCTCTATGCTCCTTAGGCTCCTCTTAAGATTTTAAAAATATCTCTTTGGAAAGGGATCAAATTGCACATAAATGTGTTTTAAGATTAACATCAGCAGTAAAAAACATATTTCAAAATGGATGTAAAACAACAAAACCTACAGCTACTAGAAGAAATAACTTCATGTTACAATGATATTGAAGTTTTACTTAAAAAAACCCAAAATCAGTATAGTGAAGAGACAACTTGTGTAATATTTCCTTAAAAAAGCCCAGATTCACTTACAATAACATCAAACTCACTACTATCCCAAATATTTACTGTAATTTATATTACAGCACCTCAGAAAGACCAAATAACATTAGGGCATTAGTATACAGCACATAAAATGGATAATAGGCAGTCCTGCTTTTAGTACAGAAAAACAGCTCAAAGGTTAGATGAAAGGAAATAATATTTAGAAATAAGAATCTGAGAACAGAGACAGGTCAAACATAAGGATTTTTTTTTTTTTTAAGGGAGTGATTAGTTAAATTCCAGTCTCAATTTAAAATAATGATTTTCTTCAGTAAATAGCAGGAAATAGCAGGCATCTTTAAGAGAGTTGACTTGAGTACTTTTAAATACTGAGGGCTGGAATCTTTTCTCTTTCATGATGTGGTTTCAGCACAGATACAAGATGATGTAATTTCCAAAGGCTGACTCTGGTTAGATGCATATAGTTGCACATTCAAAAGATATAATGTTATCAGCTATCACTGCCTGCCACCTGGGATGAACAACAATTTCTTGACCTATTATTTATGCGTCTCTAAATGAAAGTGCATTTTAAGAAGGGATTTGGACGTGGAAAGCAGAATTTCTCCATTAGAAGAGAGAGTCACAAATGTACTATGCCAAATCCCTGCTTTATTTAAGGGAGAATAAACTTCAGTAAATATTATATCAAGGTAAGGAAAATTCCGTTGTACACTGACAGAGATACAGGTATGGTGTAGGAGGATAGGTGTCCAAGCCTGACATGACTGGCAAAGCAGCACTGGTGACATGAGAGGACAACTACAGACTATGAAACATGAGGTCAAAAGGTATAACCTGGTGTTCTCAGATTAAGAGAAATTGCTTGGCAGAAGACCTCAACTGGAAGGGAGCCAGAAAAGGAAGCACAGAAGTTAACCACAGCTCCTATTGTCCACGCAGAACCAGCGCAGACAACAACTGAGATGTCAAGTGAGTCCATGCTCCTATTACTGTCAGGAAAAAATCCTTTTCATTGTATAGCAATTAAAATGCTCATAGATGTTTTATGAATTCACTGTACAGAGCCACATAGATTTTATAATTCATCCAAGCACTTACAAGTAGTTACTTGGGTTAGGCTGTCAAGACAGAAATGATTCAAAACCTTGTGTACTTAGCTCTTTGGAAGACATATCATTCCCTAACACAATGGTATTAGAAAGACTGCTGACAGTTAGTGATCAAGAGATTTCATTTTGCTTGTCATATGGTGGGTTGTCAATTCTTCTTTTCCCTTTAGATAAAAGCTTAGTTGCATTAGATTTAAATAATGGTGAAGTTGCAGGTTAACATTTTTCAAAAGTACCAAAGTGACTTCAGTACTTAAATTCTGTTTTCAAAAATGATGTTGACACGTAAGAACAGACATCTCTACAGTGAATGGAACTTAGACAGTATCAAAGAAATTTATGGAAAGGTGGAGAATAAAACACCGACTCAAGAGCGCGCAAAATTTGTACCTTACTCCAGACCGCTGTTTTAAAATATATAAAATTTGCTAAATATTATAGCCCTAAGAAAAGCTAAAGATTTAAATTTCCATATTGAACATAGTAGATTGCTTTCACATCAGTGTATCCATGCCATTATATTTTATTGCAAGTTTCCTCCCCTCCTTCTAAAAAAAATTTCTATATGATAGTTTTAAGATGGCCTTTATCTCAACACACAAGTTTTCCTGAATTATCCTCAAGATTTAATCAGGGGCTGCAAAGATGCTTCTAAATTTTTTCCTATTAAAAATATCTATGCAAATTATTCTCTTTATATTTTTTAGCATTAAATAAGAACGGCTTAGAGATGAAAGTGACCATTTACACTTTAGTACTTCCCCTGAGTGCAAATGTAAAATTAAGCTACTGCATAAAAGAGGAAAAGTAACCTAAATTTCACTTCTGTTATCATTACTGACCTAGTATTAAGCAAATAAATAATCCATGTAGTTAGTCTGTACTTAAAATATTTGTTCTTCTTCAAATATAAAGTAACTTTCACAGAAACAAACAGAAGTAGCTAGAGATTGAAATAATTCCTTTATTATTGAAGCTGAGTATTTTCTCATTTAAGCTCCAAACATCATCTCCCTTATGCCCACAGGGCTTTGCTCTATGCTCAAGTACTCCACCTTGCTCGTTTACTGCTCCCCTTGACTGCTTAGCTCAGATGCTGGTTTATGCAAGGGTGATAACAAGCTTAGGTACCACAAGATTTTAGGAGCTTATCTTCATTCATTAATTGTTCTATATCATGCTTAAATGATGGATTTCTCCAGTTAAGATACGTTCCTTCTAATACTTTTAGTCTGGTCTGTTATCACAGGTACTGCCATTGTAATGTTGAGAGAAAATACAGTTTGAAATCCAACTGCCATAGCAGCTATAGAACATCTAAAAGGAAAAAAAAAAATAGGCCAGACCTTTATTAAATTTTAAAGTATGCCTTCGCTACGCTCTTGTAAAGATCCAAATAGGGTATTCAAATCTCTAGAGATCACCAGTATAATTTCTTTATCATGTTCCATTTAAAATTTAATTATGTAGTCTACAACAAGAAGTATCTGAGTACTCTAAATAGGTCATGCAATGAACAACTTAATATCATTATAAAGTTTTCCTTGTGAAGATACTCTCTTTGATGTGCTGTTGCAGACAGAAAGGCTTTCTTCGAAAAAAACAATATACATTTATAGATATAATAATGTAATTTAATATAAAAATTGTGAAGCTTCTTTTTCATATTTTAAGTTTAAATTTTCAATTCTTTCTCTAGCCTGACCTTCCCAAAACCATCAGAAATACTTGGTAAATTAGAACTGACACAATATAATCGTACTGAATATTTTTATATCTTTCTGCAGGCAAAGTTAATCTATTAGGTTTCTTTCTAAATGATGTCCATGAACTCAGATTTTTCTAGTTTTGCCTATCAATGATACACATTCTTCAATGGCACAACATAAGGTAGTTTCTTATTCCTCTTAAATATGATCAGTAAAGACCAATCAGCAGTATTTAATAAAAAGGACTATATTAAAAGTCACTGTATACCAAGACTTTTTTTATACATTTGCTTTTTTTAAAAACGCACATATGTAACCTCTCTTGGTTACTATAGGAGAGGAGTAACTATTCAAAATATTCTCTTCTGCAATTTATGATTATTTATAGGGCTTTCTGGGAACAAATCTCTGCCTTCTCTTTTTTATTTCAACTATGTAAAAATCAGGATGGGGTTTTTTTAATGACAACAAAAAATTACTGCCACAAGTGCCTAAATCTTCTCAACAGTCAGATAAAACATTCCAAGTACAGATACATCTGCTCACACTTACATTGCTTGCAAGGAAAATGCTTTCACCAGGTCTACGAATGTTTGAAAAGGATTTGGTCAATCCTAGCCACAAATATATCCACAAATCATTATTGCCCTGAGAAAAGGCATCACATTTGCCTGCACAAAAGTATCTCAGATTTCTGGCATTACCGAGAGAGTTTTCTGCCCCTTCGGGCAAAACACAACAAGCACAGTGATTATGGGAAAACAGTTATTAGTTTCACCATTCCAAGGTGCAATAGCTAAAATTTTATATGCTATAAAGTAGTTTCAGGGTGAAAGTGGAAGAAGATATCGTGTTGGTGAGGAAATTAGACTGTTTCACTGTTATGAATTAATAATAGTAAAATGATTCACTTGAAGTTTCAAAGAAGAACCAAAAATATTAGATTAATACATAACAACAAGATTAAAGACCCCAAGGAACTGCTTGTTTAGAGAAATGCAAGAACAGGTGAATCTCTGAGAAAGCTGGAGGACAAGCCAATCTGCACACAGCTGTAAACATTTGTTTTAAAACAAGACAAGATCATTGGTTTTAATATTTATAACACAATTACAGTGCCTTGTACACATTGCTTGTATAATCTGATTTTTACTTGTGACATCTTGCCACAGTTGAAATTAAAGCCTTGTGGTAATAATTCAAAAACCACATTTAGGCTATCATTAATGGCAAGTATGAAACCAGATGTTTATTCAAGCACCTATATCTCTCATTTTAACTTTAATTGAAAGTGGAATTAATTTCTGCAGTACAAGGACTTCATGTCTCCTGTATATCAGTCATATAATACTAACCAATTCAGGCATGCAGTCAAACTCAGAATATTTTAGCACTAAAATCAACATCGTTACTGACATTCTTAATCAAGGAGACAGCTACTCTGTTTTATCGCTCTTTCCTTTTCTTTTTCTTTTCTTTTTCTTTTTTTTTCCTTTTTTACTTTTTTATGTGTGAAAAATTGCAATGAAGATGAATAAAAACTTTCATGTACCAGGTAGGCCTGGTCATTGACCAGCTGGCAAAATTTCACCAACACAACTTGCACAACTGAGGGTATCAAGGGATGATAAGTCATAAAAAGAAAGGTACTGATAAATGAGCAACCAATATAGATCGCATAAGTTTGAGCCTACAGAAAAAAGTGATACATTACAGAGGGGAAAAAAAAATTACTTTTTTATAGCTTATCAATGCGGACAAGTCAACTAACACACACCATAAAGAAAGGCAGACATTTTTTCTCTGCCCTAGAAGCAGAAATAAATTGCATCTATTACCATGCTTAAAGAAAACTGACTTTTTTTGTTGAAATATTCTTTTTACATTATCCATTGTATGAACTACAACACTGGTATTAATCAGAGGATAATGAAACACCCCCAAACCATGACCCTCATTAAACTCCCTTCACCTCAGAGAGCAAAACTTGTGGCAGAAGAGGACCAAGAGCACATTTTTTTTTACTCACCAGGCATTTCTGCTAAGTGACAGATTACCATATCTAATTTTTTTGTTTCCCTTCTTGCTACCTTTCTATCTATCTGCATGATTACAGCATTTTATTGCATAGTCTGATAATATGTAGGCAGGTCTCTCTTCAAAAACCTCAAGCCTGGGAGTCTTGTCTAGTTCTATTGTTTTATGAAAAGCTTTCTCAGCATAGAAGAATTTGGTCTAAGCTGCTTTCCTGCTTTCCAAATGAAAATGTCTTAAGATCACATTGCTTTATTCCTCCTAACTCCAAGTTTTCCTCCCCTCATCTCTCAGGTGAAGTTTAAAGCAAAAGCCAAGCCACCTGCAATGCATATAACTGCACAGCTGGAAGAAAGCCACATCTGGGATTTTTCTCGTCAGGTCCACAATTTTGCTAAACCTCAATGCAACTTCAACGTATCACTTTGAGCTGTTTAGTTTTGGTTCTGCTAGTATTTCACAGTCATTAGTTTGTCTATAGCATGCAGTGTGTATTCTCCTCTCTGCACCTCCAGTTCACAGTATCCCAGCAGTTTTTCTTAGGAAAACGATCATGTTCTGGCTCAAAAGGTTTTGCTTCTTTCGGCACCTTCCACGCATTGTTACACAGATGCAGTTTAGAGCAACTTGCTTACCTTGGTAATGTTCCAGATAACTCTGTGGCAGTTTCTCTGAAAGACACAAAGCAGGAAAAATTAGCTTCCGTTTAAAGAAGCTGTAAAATTTTAGAGATGCTTTTATATTGCTTGTAGTTTTAAGGAGTGTAGATACATATACATGGCTTTAGAAGCAAATGCGTCATTTGTGGATGCAATGCCTGCATGACCATATACACAAGAATATGAAAAACAGATGATGGAGTGTGCTCTAGGAATTTCATCAGAATAAAGTTCTCAATAGTTCTATTACTCATTTTTTAGGCATAAAATTATCTCTATTTCAAATGCCAGCACCGCATAGACAAAATGTAGCACTGGGCCAGTTTTCTAGTGGAGTAAGTTCCCATTCCCAGTGCTATAGCAAAAGCAAGACATCAGAAAGACTTCTAATCATGTCATTTACTGAAAAAAAAAACATATTAATGTTACATCTTCTACAGACAATAGTTATTTTCCAAATATGTGAATTTTGATCCAATTTACTTGTTTGAATCTGTTTTGCAGGTTTGCAACTTGTTGAAGGAAATTGAGTGTGAGATAGTGAAAGCTGGCTAATGTAACCGGTATGTCACATTAAAGCACAATTAAATATCTTATCATTACCCTTGTACATAGTCTTTAAAATCCATCCCAGATCTACCACCGCTGTATGTCGTTTCTCCCTTCCCCAGCATATTTTCTTAGATCTTATCCAAGCATCAGGAAAACAGACAGATAGCTTCATTTGTCCTTTCCCTCCCATGTATGAGACATTAAAAAAAAAGAAAACCAGTAAGGAGGCATAAAGGGGTTCCTTCTCCTGCAGTTTACCAGAACTCCATCTCATGTCATGCTTTGCTCGTTCAGTTATGAAATCTCTGTTCTATGTTTAAGTTTGCTGCACGACATGAAAATAACCAGTTAGCTCATACTCCATTTGCTTCAGCTGAGATCCAAACTGCAAAATTTCACACCTGTAAGTTTGAACTTGTGGTACTGGACAATTCTCAACATAGCTTTCTTTTCTCCTTGTTTACAGCTGAGGAACAGAAAATCCTTCCATTCACTTTTAAATAGAGAGGGGAAAAAAACAAAATTTTTTTTTGGGGTGGTGGTAGTGGTAAAGACAGGCCTCAAAATCATTCCTGAAACTATGGATCTAGTGCTCTCTAATCATGGAACCAAGCTTACACTTTTTTTGTTGTATCACAGTATCACGAGGTTGGAAAGGACCTCCAAGATAACCGAGTCCAACCTATAACCTATAACCCAAAACTAACACCAACTCTAACACCATCATCTAAACCATGGCACTCAGTGCCTCATCCAGTCTCCCCTTAAACACCTCCAGGATCAGCGACTCCACCACCTCCCTGGGCAGGTCATTCCAATGGCCAATCACCCTTTCAGTGAAGAACTTTTTCCTAACACCAAGTCTAAACTTTCCCTGACGAAGCTTGAGTCCATGCCCTCTAGTTCTGTCACTGGTCACCTGAGAGAAGAGACCAATCTCTGCCCGACTACAACCTCCTTTTAGGTAGTTGTAGAGAGCAATGAGTTGTGAGGACATAAATCTTACAAATACAGATTGAACTCTCAAGCCTAATTTCTTTAGGAATTCAAAAAAACCAAGAAAAAAATATAGATACTTTTGAAGGCTATTATAGAGCTTTATGATGTTCTGAAACCACTGTTTTAGATGGGAGAACTACAGATTCCTTATTCTAATATCACAATAACTCAGAGCTCTTCTTTAGTTCTACCTCCCTCATGCTTTTTGGTACTACATTAACTATGAGAAGATACAAAGGTCTTGCTTTTTAATTTTATTTTTTTTTTTTATTGAGCACACAGTGACACCTGGACTTTTGCCTTAATTGTTCCATCTGCAGCGTTGGGGAAGAATGGCTGGAGAGCTGCCTGGCAGAGAAGGATCTGGGGGTGTTGACTAACAACTGGCTGAATGTGAGCCAGCAGTGTGCCCAGGTGGCCAAGAGGGCAGATGGCATCTTGGCCTGTATCAAAAACAGTGTGGCCAGCAGGGCCAGGGAGGTGATTGTGTCCCTGTACTCGGCACTGTTGAGGCCACACCTCAAGTACTGTGTTCAGTTCTGGGCCCCTCACTACAAGAAGGACATTGAGGTGTTGGAGTGCGTCCAGAGAAGGGCAACGAGGCTGGTGAAGGGGCTGGAGAACAAGTCCTGTGAGAGGCGGCTGAGGGAACTGGGGTTGTTTAGCTTAGAGAAGAGGAGGCTGAGGGGAGACCTCATCACTGTCTATGGCTGCCTGAAAAGAGGCTGTAGGAGAGCGAGTGTTGATCTCTTCTCTCAAGTGACAGGTGATAGGATGAGAGTTAATGGCCATAAGTTGCGCCAGGGAAGATTCAGACTGCATATTAGGAAGAACTTCTTTACCGAAAGAGTGGTCAGGCACTGGCAGAGGCTGCCCAGGGAGGTGGCTGAGTCCCTGTCCCTGGAGGTGTTTAAAAGGCGGGTGGATGAACTTCTTAGAGACATGGTTTAGTAAGGGGACAGGTACGGCTGGACTTTATGATCTCAGAGGTCTTTTCCAACCAGATGATTCTATGATTCTAATTGTAGACTTGATTACAGTGTCAGACAAGACAAAACGCTCTAAACAAGCACAGGTTTGCATTTTCATAGAGTCTCTATCTTCAAGCTGTGCAGATTGTTGGTCACAGAAGGTTGCCTAAAACCTCCCAGTGCTTTGCTTCAAAAGGCACAGAGCAGAACTGTGTTCAGTGGTTGCAAAGACGAATAAGCAAAAAAACAACATGATGACTCAGAGCATTTCTTGCACATACCATTCAGCAACAGACCCACAAATATATAAGCATCTCAGAAGAGCCAGTTCCCACTGCAGCAAAGGCAGACACGTCTGCATTTAACAAGTGTTTGTGATGAACAAGGTCTATGATATAAATTACATCAAAAGTGTGAACCAGGAGCAAAAAGAGGAGAGTGGAAAGAGATAAGAAAATGAAATTAGAGCAGAGCAATACAGACTTGGTTTCTAGGGGGTAATTTCAGACAGCTGTACTTTTTAGATATTTTATTTTCATTAAAATCCTGCACATAGGTATCACACCACCTTGTTTTCCAAACTACTTGTAACTTATACCGTTCAAAAGTTAATATGATCTTTTCTTTAACCTATTAAAGAATGGGATCACTAAACAGTTCTAACAGTCCCTCTTCCACCACCAAGCACAGGCATTCTCTCCTTTTATCCAAATGCGTTTTGGGGGGAAAGAACTTAGACTAAAAATTCAGGCTGGGCATTTTTTTGTTTCTTCTTCTAAAGGGGTTACCTAGACTTTAGCTGCCTTCTGTCTCTTTAATAACAGAATAGCACAAAACTTTTGCTTTAGGTTATAGGAGTACACTTGATAAAACAGCAGATGCTCATCCAACTTAAAGAGACAACCAGGCAAATTGCAAGTGGGTATTGAAGGAAGCCTCAAGAAAGAGAAGCAGCTATACTTAAAAGAGGATGTTAAACTGGTAACCGGCTGTCAGCTTCTGAGTAGAGCAGTGAGTGATTGGTGCATCTAAATTTCTAAAGATTTTCATTTTGTTAAATAACTCTCTCTACAAGAGATGCTGGCCTTATGAAAACAATTATTAAATAGTCAATATGGTTGTAAAAGTGTAAATGTGATCAGAATCTTAAAAATAACCTCTACAAGCCTTTAGCATATACATTTTAAATGTAATTGATTCTATCGCCAGTTTCACATTTGGTCAGATCAAATTTCAATTAAAAAAAAATGTGTGGTAACGATTTTTACAGATCAAACCCAAATAAAACTCTAAAACTCACGAATAAAAGAGGGTAAGTCTGATTACTTCACAACTATCCATCAAGACAGTAAACATTTAAACCATAAAAAACATTAAAACCCTTTTACATTATTAAAGAAAAAAAATTCTTTTCCTAGAAAACAAACATGATTATCCCTGCAATGTCACTGGAAAGAAATAGTACACGGACTGCTAAAGATGGTTAATGTCCACTGTAAGTGTCCTATAAATATCAGGAATTGAAAGACTGCTCTATAAATATATGTCATGAGAGTTTAAAAAAGAAAATCTTACGGAGCAAATTACTCATCAAGAAAACCCTTAAAGTTTATTTAAAGATGATGGATACTCATTCTGCAGTATTTCAAGAAAGTGAAGCTAGATCTATACAACCAATTTCCAGATCCCTAGTACTCCTAAATGATACAAACAGTAAACATAACTAAAAAATTACCGTATCTACAGAAAAAAATATGTTTTTTTTTCTTGAGTAAAAAGGAGAGAGATCTAATACTCAAAGTGAAAATGAATACAAGACCATGGATTTTCATGACCTGCCTATGATATGAAAGGATGACCTTGAAACAGAGTGAGGATGGAAACCTAAATGCTTTCTCAGGGCTGTCCCGAATTCCACTGCAATCAGTGCCAATGCAAATGGGAAAAGCACAACAACATTAAGGACAGAAGAGGACAAGGCTTAAAGACCCCGAAGAAGCTGTTAGGTGGAGGGTGACATTATGAAGTGCAGTCACAGAATTTCCAGAAAGGTAATTTACAATTTCCTGCCATTTTGTGTTGAGCTGCACTGGATGGATCTGGGGCAGCGCAGTGAATACATATGGAAAATCAAGGTGCTGTTGAAGCTCTGAGGGTGCTGGGTGGGAGATCTGCACCACAAAATGCTACCTTATCACATGTGGTCTTCCAAAAAATCAGATTGCAAATTTACAAAATATTTGCTAGACCTGTGAGGAACTTTGACCTACTGAAGAGGCTCTGCGCTCTCAATAGAGGACTACATAGATATTCTGAAAACCCAGAAAGCCAGCGTGGGTGAACCAAGCACCACACACACGTTTTGTCATCTCTCTATACAGGCTGATAAATCCTTCCTGTAGAATCAGAGTAGGATGTGTAGCAAAGCAGAAAAGTATAAATATTTTAGTCAAAACCTTATAGCGAAGTGGAAGTGGGAAGATCTGCATGAAGATCAGCAAACAGACTTTAGTGCCTATTAGTTTTGTTCAAAGAAAGTTCTCCAGGAAAACTCTTCAGAATATTTGGAAAATGTTATGTTTATATTAAATGTTTGTTCACTGAGAAATCATATGGTGTTCTTCTCTCAGACTGGCAGCTGTTGTTACCCACCTACGTGTAGGGTTTGGCGCAACATGGCTCTGGGGTTTAAGTGTGTGATATTTTTGCCCGGTTTAATACTCTATGTTGTGCTTCTGCAGAGATGTAAACTGAGGCACAAGAGGCAGGGCAGGGGTTTAAAGGGCAGCTGAGGTAATCTTGTGTATATTCTGCTCAATGCATGCTAGGAAGCTTAGCAAGTACTGAGTACAAACCATGTGAGTCAAGACTGTGATTAGAAATAATTTTTTGTTCTGTAGGATCACGACCCTTAGTGATTTTGAAAGCCTTAGGCCTCCATCAAGAAGTATTTTTGTTGTGAAAAGGAAAGCATATGGATTCAAGCTAAGCAATCTGTTGGGGTGCTGGGGAAGAAGCAAAAGAAAGGCAGCAACACATTGCTGAAATCGTGTCACCATTCTTCCTTTTTCATCTCACACTTTGGGGAGAGGGTAGAGCCCGCCTACAGTGCACAAGGCACATGAGGATAAGGACATAAGGATAAAGGCGAAGCTGAAGAAGGGATCTGTATGGTGTGTTATTAAGAAAGCAGCACAAATTCAAGCAGAAAACTCCTATGATGTAGAGTATAAGAGTCTTCCAAAGTGTCCAGAGCCTGAAGTCATGGTTGTAGGCATCAGAGCCAGCAGCTGTTGTTTCAGCCAGGAGGGTTAGAAGGTCATGTCTTCTCCAAGACAAGAGACCATGACCTATTTGATTCCCCAGGATGTGTGGCAGCATTTAGTTCTATCACTTATGCCAATTTTCCATGAAGCAAAAAAAAAACAAAAACCCAAAGGTGAGGCTGGCATTTTTGGTTCAGGTGAAATTTTCAAACTTTTACTAAACAGAGTCCTACAGCTGGCATGAGGATTAATCATACCAGAATGGACATATTTGTGAATAGACATACGTACAAGTTGAAGAGAAATAAGGATTTTGAGAGGATCACTTGAGAAGTTATGTAGTTTCCCAGGAGTATCCATAGTGGGCAAAACTGTACGTGCCAAGTGTGCAGTTAGAAGATGTGTGTAACAAATTACTATGATTTTGATAACTAGGAAGTTCTGCCTTGAAAGATTTCCAAATATTGCATAACTATGAAGTTGTCCTTTGTTTTGCCCCACAGGCAAATCTGGCTTGCCTGAGCAAACAGTGCACCTGGTGCTTTTGACCACTCTTTCCTGGCTCTGCCTACAGGCAGAGAGGTAACAGACACCGTACCACCCACTCTCTGCACTACATTCGGCAGCATAAGAAAATTAGGGTAAAGAGCGGTCCAAAACATACTGTTGAGCAACACCTCTTAGCTACAGCGTTGATGGTTGTTGTGGCCACCAACTCAAAAGGGATATGTCCCATTAATTTGAACAGTTTTAACCAGACCAACAATAAACAGCTTTTTAAATTGTAGGGGCCATGCTTGCACCCATGCTCACTGCTACTGCATAGACATGCGTCAGTGATGCAGCAAATAAAGACAGCTACTAATTTCATGTATAAAGCATAACTAAAGGAAAGTTTACAAAGGGAAATGAAGGATTTTCCACTTAAAGCAGGGGAGAACAGCTGAAGAGGAAGATTAAATTAGCTTTAAAAGGAAGGTTCTATCAGGAGGAATATAATTACTTAGTTGGAATTTCACGAATACTTGGGAGCCAATGTCTCTACTCTTGCAGAAAAGCGCCATGGGATTTTTAATGACCTTGAATGGTCAGGGCATTGATTTCACATTTCACCTGAAAAATGGCACCTCCAAAGACACAGCGTTGTCTCTGCTCTTCCAAAAAATCCCATAGGACTACTAGGTTTGAGCAGACTTTGAAGAATTAGTAACGTATATTGAAATACCATTTTGAACTGCAAGACATTTTACTGGTCTTATATTGGATAGTTCCTCAGCTTTCTTACAGTGCAGCAAAATAAACAAGCTACATTTGGATAAAATAAGGGTCTTAAATTTTGAATTAAGTTTTGCTATGGCTAATTGGATGGATTCCACAGAAGGTTTTGTTTTCTTTATATTACATGCTTTTAGTATATGTATTTTATTTAGAACTGTGCCCTAATACAGATAAAAATGGTACAAAACAATTCAATCTTATTAAAAATTAGGATATTAAAAAATCAAGATTTAAAACTAATTCTTTTGTAAGTATTATATCATTCACACAGTAAGCAGCAAATAAATACATTACTGATTTAAAACTTCACACAGAGCTTAGCTACCTAACAAGTATCATAAATTTGCAGCAGAAATACTGCATAAACCGTCTCTGAATGTGCTATTTAAGTAGTAGCTAAACAGTCTTTTTTTAGGAAGTGATGTAACAAGTTCATATGTAAAAATCTATTTCTATACAAGCTGACATTCTGCAAGATTAGCTGACTGAGATAAAGGACATGAGCAAACATGCTTGTTGTTTTCTCCCATGATTATTTTTAAAAGCTGCATTTTTCACTATTCTAAATTTACTACTTCTGAATTTTTCTCTCCTTTAGGAAGGAGAAAGGAAGTCTCCATGACAAGTGCCTACTGCCAAAGGTCCAATGTATATTCAATACACAAATAATACCCCAAATAAAACATACCCCCTTCATTGTGTCTATTTTATATATTTCATAAAAATTTAAGTTTCATTTTATGCCCTCATGACATCTTTAAAGACAGTAACATTATAACTTATGAGTTAAAGCATAATTTAGGCCATATTCTCACTCCTTACAATTTACCTACAAACCCTGGTTAAGATCTTGGCCTCTTGTCTAAGTATCCACCAAGGATAGATGATGAAATCTCCACTCAGATCTTCTACTCTGGTATTAAAAGACCAAGACAGAAACAAATAGGTGGAAGAAACACAGCAGTGTGTCTGTTTTACAGATTGATAATGGCGGCACAGATAGGATGCAATTTAACCAGGGTCATCACGGAGAAATGCCAAAGCCTAGAGAAGAAATGAAGAAGGATCCCACTTTGATGTTTTGCTCCAAGATCAGACCCTGCCGTTGAGGATGTGCAATTATGGTTATTTCAGTATAAGGACTGCCATTGCTATGTCTTTTCATAGGAAAATGCTGCATTTTGAAAGTTAATGACTTGGAGATGAAGGAAACACCATGGATACAGAGTTTATCTCTCTGGGGCACAACAAGCAGCAGTAAGAACATGTGGGAGAATTCACTGCGGTACCATCTCCTACCTCCTTATGCTCTTACTATAGGGAGAGAAAGAAATCATGCACAGACTCACTCCTGCCTCAGGTTGCTGTATGAACTCAGTGGGAGCAAAATACCCACTGTCTCTCTCCAAAATATGAAGAAGGATTACAACATAGCAGATATTTTTCCCTATATGCTCATTAAACCTACTACAACCTCCCTGCATAGAATATCTTGCACACTTGGTATTTGACTGACTTGTAGTTCTTGGTACCATTTCTATTGGTTGTAGTGTTATACATTATCACCATCACTTCTCCACTGTACAAAAGGAAGGAGAGTAATCACACCTGAAGACTCAGCAGTAATCTGAGGACACATTCAGTTGTACGTATATGGAACTAAAGTAAAAATCTGGGCTATGTGTTAATTCTGCAGGAGAATCATAGAACCATAGAATGGTTTGAGTTGGAAGGTACCTTAAAGATCATCCAGTTCCAACCCCCATGCCACGGACAGGGACACATTCCACTGTTTCTCAAATGTTGATCAAAGCCTCATCCAACCTGACCTTGAACACACTCGTAGAGAAGCTGGCAGCCCGTGGCTTAGATGGGAGCACTCTGTGCTGGGTTAGGAATTGGCTGGATGGCCAAGCCCAGAGAGTGGTGGTGAATGGTGTCTCATCCAGTTGGCGGCCAGCAGTTGGCGGCCGGTCACCAGTGGTGTTCCCCAGGGATCGGTATTGGGTCCAGTCCTGTTTAATATCTTTATTGATGATCTGGATGAGGGGATTGAGTCCATCATCAGCAAGTTTGTAGATGATACCAAGCTGGGAGGAAGGGTTGATCTGTTACAGGGTAGGATGGCCCTACAGAGGGACCTGGACAGACTGGAGAGATGGGCTGATTCTAATGGGATGATGTTTAATACGTCCAAATGTCGGGTACTTCATTTTGGACACAACAATCGCATGCAGAGCTACAGACTGGGGACAGAGTGGCTGGAGAGTAGTCAGGCAGAAAGGGACCTGGGAGTGCTGATTGACAGGAAGCTCAACATGAACCAGCGGTGTGCCCAGGTGGGCAAGAAAGCCAATGGCATTCCGGCCTGCATCAGGAATAGTGTAGTGAGCAGGACCAGAGACGTTATCGTCCCCCTGTACTCGGCACTGGTCAGGCCTCATCTTGAATATTGTGTACAGTTCTGGGCCCCCCAGTTTGGGAGAGATGTCAGGATACTGGAGTGTGTCCAGAGGAGGGCAACAAAGAAGTTGAAGGGGCTGGAGCACAAGCCCTACGAGGAGCGACTGAGGGAGTTGGGGCTGTTTAGTCTGAAGAAGAGGAGGCTCAGGGGAGACCTCATTCCTCATTGCTCTCTACAACTACCTAAAAGGAGGTTGTAGTCGGGCAGGGGTTGGTCTCTTCTCTCAGGTGACCAGTGACAGAACTAGAGGGCATGGACTCAAGCTTCGTCAGGGAAAGTTTAGACTTGATGTTAGGAAAAAGTTCTTCACTGAAAGGGTGATTGGTCATTGGAATGCACTGCCCAGGGAGGTGGTGGAGTCGCCGACCCTAGAGGTGTTTAAGGGGAGACTGGATGAGGCACTGAGTGCCATGGTTTAGATGATGGTGTTAGAGTTGGTGTTAGTGTTGGGTTATAGGTTGGACTCGATGATCTTGGAGGTCCTTTCCAACCTTATGATACTGTGGTACTGTGATACCTCCAGAGATGGTGCATCCACAACTTCTCTGGGATGCCTGTGTCTTACCACTCACAGCGTAAAGAATTTCTTTCAATCTAAATCTGCCCTCTTTCCATTTAAAATGGTTGCCCTTGTCCTGTCACTATAGGCCCTGGTAAAAAGTCTCTCTCCTTCTTTCTTTTAAGACTTCTTTATATATTGAAAAGCCTCAATAAGTTGTCCCAGAAGACATATAATTACAAGGATGCATGAAATATATGAAGAAAGACATAGAAAGTAATCAAGTATTATAGATGATGACGGCCTAGATTCTTTCCTTAGTTTCTAGGATGCTGTACAGGGCTGCAGCAAATATCTTCTGATTTAAGACTTTGTGATATTTATGTAGGGTGTGGGCAGCAAGTATATGTACCATCTACACAAGTGTATTTTATGATGCAGCAGCTGTGGGCTGGGTCAAGTGTTGATGTCTGCAGTGTGGATACCAAAAAAATAGACCACCTTAGCAACTGTTTTCCATTGAATGCCCACACCTCACTCCTCTCCCCTTCTATTTCACATGTGGCTATTTCAAAGCTTTGGTATTCCCTAGTGTTGGTTGTTTTCAGTAATATATACAGACCTGAAGCCACTAAAAAAAATTTAGAGGCTTTATTTAAACTTATTTCAGAGAACTATCTCTTGATTCTCTACCAAGAAATGCCAAGCTTTGAAATGGCTTGTTATCCTGGTCTCAAAATACTTTACTGAATCAGAACAACTTCAACACTTCAGCTATTATGTATTCAAATACTTACTAATTTTCTTACCCAGGGCAAACCAGGCAGAGACATACATTTGGGAGTCTGAAGTTTTGTGAAGGTGAGTGACTTCTGAAACAAAGTGAGATGCTAAAATATAGGCACCTTTGAAGAACTAACATTAGTTAGAAGAGGGATGGGTCTTGCTTGCTCAATTTAACAAGTGAACAATTTGTTTTCTACTCCATTGGTACTCCATTGGTAGATGTCAGGGAGGGAAAAAAACCCCAAAAAACAAAATACAAAAAACAAGCCAGAAAACACATCTCTGTTCCCCCATCCCCTCCCCCCATCCCCTGAGAATCCCATAGATTTCCAGGCTTTGGGGTCTTCCTCCTTCCAGTTTTGAAAGCAGTGAACTCTCACTGTATTTTTCCACTCAGAAGAGAGCAAATACCAGAATTCTGATGAGGTCAGCTCTCAGAATCACAGAATCTTCGGATTGGAAAAGACTTTTGAGATTATCGAGTCCAACTGCACCCATCATTCTGCTAAACCATGTCCCTCAAAAATTCATCTACCCATTTTTTAAACACCTCCAGGGATGGTGACTCAACCACCTCCCTGGGCAGCCTCTGCCAGTGCCTGACCACCCGTTCGGTAAAGAAATTCTTCCTAATATCTAGTCTGAATCTTCCCTGGCGCAACTTATGGCCATTAACTCTCATCCTATCTCCTGTCACTTGAGAGAAGAGATCAACACTCGCTCTGCCACAGCCCGCTTTCAGGCAGCCATAGACAGTGATGAGGTCCACCCTCAGCCTCCTCTTCTCCAAGCTGAACAACCCCAGTTCCCTCAGCCGCTCCTCATAGGACTCGTTCTCCAGTCCCTTCACCAGCCTCATCGCCCTTCTCTGGACGCACTCCAACAATGTCCTTCTTGTACTGAGGGGCCCAGAACTGAACACAGTACTGGAGGTGTGGCCTCACCAGTGCCGAGTACAGGGGCACAATCACCTCCCTGGTCCTGCTGGCCACACTGTTTTTGATACAGGCCAAGATACCATCTGCCCTCTTGGCCACCTGGGCACACTGCTGGCTTATACTCAGCCTGTTGTCAGGCAACAGCCCCAGGAAGTGTTTGTGCAGTAGGAGAGATGCTGGGCATGGCCACATGCTGTACCACAGGCAGATGCAAACTCCTCTGTCTACACTCCCAGTTATGCAAAGAGAAACCAGCTCTGATAAAAGCTCCAACTACCTTAACACAGCTCTGAGGAAGTATTCAATTACTTTGAAAGAGCAAACATTTTAGATGCTTCTCTTTATCAGAGATTTCATTAGATGGATATAGGAACTACTCAAAACAGCTCATCTCTACATGGAACACCAGTGTTGCCAACATCTCCTTCAGACATTTGCCCATATTGTCTTTTAATCTACCTGCTGAAATAGTTACTGCCTTTATCTCTACTGGTTAGTCAAGGATAAAGTAGCTGCTTAGCTCCTTTCTGTCCTGACATCTCTTCGTTGTCATCCAAGTAATAACTATGTTGGTTTGAAACACAGGATGGAATAGCAAAAACATAGAAAGGACTCTGTGAACAAGCCTGCCAGCCAGCAGTCTGTGTACTGCTAGCTGCAGTTCAAAACAGTCCTTTTTGTTCCATAAATACTGCAGTATCTTCTGGAGTATCTCAGTGCAAACTGCAGCAGATGTTGGAAGCTATTATTTCTTCGTTCTTGCTCATATGTTGTTGATCTGCTGTTTGCCTTTTTTTTTTTTTTCCCTCCTGCCACCTGCCCATCCACAAATCTGAAGTGTTTAAAAAAAACTGCGGTGAAGTTCTGTTCTTACTGGTTCCTCTGCTGCTGCCTAAAATTAACAAGTTGAGAAAAGAGGAGATAAGGATCGAACTCATTGTCTTATTTCTGACCTTAAAAGGATGGACTGAATTTCTTTTTGACAGCCCTAAGCAAAGAGACAAAATCTGCTGAGCTGGCTGCCTCAAATAACTGAAATACACAAGTATTACCTCTCTCTAACAAGTTCATTAATGTTACCGAAAAGTATACTGATGGAGTTGTGACATTATTACGTAAAGTGTTTTAAGGTGTAAGTTTCCAGTGATATAAAACTACAAGGCAAGTCCTTTTCTCCCCAACCACATCCAAACCAGAGGAAGTTAAGTTCTTTAATGGCAAAAACTATTAGGCTGCAATATATAGCAGGTACATTTATTAATCATCAGACCATTTATGTTCTGTAATTCTACCACAGTTAAATAACATGGACTACTAAGTACCTGAATCAGCTATTAGCAAGCATTCCTGCTCATTAAAACTCACTTATTTAGACTTCAGCAATGGTAAATGTAACCAGCCCTGGAGGAGTGTCACAGTGCTTGGAAATGGCACATTAAGCTTCATTTACCCAGCTACACTCAGAGGCGGAGGGGGAAGGGAAAAATACAGTGACCGTCTATAATGAAGCTCAGAAGATTTTTGAAGCTGCATTAAGAAAACGACAAATCTTACAAAGAGAGCCATAAAGCTTTCTCAAGTACAACAGTTCTGTAAGGAGCTATTTATCATATTTTGTTGAAAAGACTCCTACCTTTAATACTATTGGACTGTGAGAGCTGATTATTAAATGTAATTACAGAAGCAGCACAGAAATAATAGTTTATTGCTGAGCATAAGCAACACTGTATTAACAAAGAGGAGCGGGGAA
Organism: Tapera naevia; assembly: GCA_033556795.1. Taxonomy (NCBI): domain Eukaryota; kingdom Metazoa; phylum Chordata; class Aves; order Cuculiformes; family Neomorphidae; genus Tapera; species Tapera naevia. Next base: position 2,375,967 of record JAUMJJ010000074.1, on the reverse strand, counting down.
CATGTTCAGCATTTGAAATTGTATTATTAGCTTTTCTGGGAACATATACACAAATGTACACACATTTAATTCCCCATTAGCTTCTACCAACCAGAATTATCCTTCAAGAATTTCTGATGGAGGTCTATGCATTCATCTATACTTGGAGTGAGAAAACAGTAGCTAAATTGGATTGCTATTTGGGTTTCAGTTTTTATACCTTTTCTACTTAACACAGATTTATTAAAAAAACCCCACAGCCTGGTATCAAATAATATTGCTCAGATTTGCTTATTAGCAGCCCTGCAAAAGATAAATTTTTGCTACAGTGCTGCCATTTGAATAGAACACCTTGTTTAGAACACGTCAGTTATCAGGAGATTCTCCATGCAGTTAATCTTTTGAAAAAACAATTTTTGAGTTCTCATTCCTGTCTGCAAGAATGAATTTTAACTCCCATTATACCTACATCTGTGCATGCTTGCTTGTGTAACTACCCATCCGTTTTACCTCTTCATTTTTGCTGTGAGTGATTTCTCTCAATTTCATGATGCTGCTTCTTATTCACAGAAATCTACCTCTCACTTATTGTGCATCACTGTCCTTGGTGAAACCCCTTCCTTAAAAACTCATAGTTCGTTTGTAAAGGTTTCTCTTACTGCTTTGGGGTAGGTATACATACTTTTTGCAAACTACAAAGCTGAACAAACTTAGAACCACAGCTCCTTACAACTGGGGCTACAGCTTATGCCAGCATGAAGGGCATACAACAGCCCTATGCCAGCAGTCTAAAAGATCCTTTCTGGTCCACAAAGTCAGGGCTGAATCAACTCTGCCCCTGGTCCAAGACTGAAATATTTTGAAAAACTATATTTTGGGAGGAAGGCATTCAGTATCAGACGGATTTTATTTATTTTGGGGTAAAAGGAACTGCTTAAAAAAGGTTGGGATAATTGGAGAGGATCTTGGCACACAATACAAATACTGAATGCACCTGAGGTACCCAAGAGATGTAGAAGAAATTAACATCGCAAGAACATTCACACATTCATGAATAATGTGGTGTGCAGTGACTCTTTTTCAGTGATATCTGTTTTGCAGTAAAAAATACAAACAGCAGTTTTGAAGCTCAACAGCCTCCTTTAAGTATCTGCATTCACTCTTCAGTTCACTATGTTAAAATACCTTAATGTTTTATAGGTGAAATTCCACTCAAAACCAGGAGCTGTGTGCATGCAGCTGAAGAAAAAGTTAGGCTGTAAATCAGGTGCAAAGAGGAGAAATCAGTCTACCTCTAGGCATTCGCATCCCTAGATTTTGTTCAAAGCAGCATTTTCACATGGACTAAAGACTCTTGGGTTACATTTTTGAGGGGTTTGAATAAAAAAAGTTGTGGATAGTTTGCTAACACAGGTTTTCACCACATGTCAAAATCCTTGGGGGCTCAGTGCTGATTATATTGAGATGCTTTAAGAAAAATCTTGCTAGCCATCTATCTGCATCAGTAGATACATAGGGGCATTTGAGAAAATCTCTCTTGGTCATATCACAGCACTGCTGTAAAAGAAAACAAGTTTTCCTTTTGAATGTTCTTGATTTGTTTGTAACAGATAAATCACTGCAGCAGTACTTTCCAAGTGACAATTATCCTGCCACAGTAGCCATAAAAACAAAATAAAATCAACATAGATGGAATCCAAAGCAGGAGATCTAAATTATACATAACTATATTCATAAAACTATACCTCTGCTCAAAGTTTCTCTGTACACTAAACATATTCCAGGATCTAGTAATCTGCTGCTGGTGTGCTGTATATCGCGGTCATGTGCAATTACAGTTAGCTATAATTAAGAACAATTACAGCTTTTATTTCTCCACTTGTTCTTTAAAAAGCACAGCTGTAATAAAACTTTTTTCCCCTTCCTTTTTTTTTTTTTTTAAGGTGAATATAATTATACATCTCTGTAACATCTCCAATAATTAGTTTGACTCAAGTTTCTTCTGGAACAATTTTCATTTTAACTGTCAGATCTGCCACCTATAGTCAATAGAACACATTGTAAAAAAATTTTATCATTAACCTTTTTCACCCCATAAATCTGCAAAAGAATTTGAAAAAACTCAGGAATTCATTGCTTACAAATTTAAAGGCCAACTTCAACGAACACCCCTTCCCCAGCAATACCTTCTTAATCATACAGAAACATCACTATTATTATTATACTAGCTAGCTATAAAAATAATAAAGTAAAGCTGGGCATAAAAAGTATTTGGCACCTGTCTGCATTTTATAGGCGACTTTCCAATCGTATTCTCATAAAGAAATCTCTCTACTACATCTTTGTTTAGAATCTACTTGTGATTATTAACCATGCAGACTGCAGGGAAAAGTAATTAAGTTTAATAGAAGCCACCCTCATTTTTGAAGCTGCCCTCAATTTAAGTCATAGGAGGAGAGTAATTAAATTTAATGCATGCCACAGCTTTTAAATGAAGATATGGCATGTAAAATTCTCTGACTTTGTAAAGCATCTTTTCCAAACACTGCAAAATACGTGTTGTGATGCAAAAAGATAGCCAACTACAACCACCAAGTCACGTTAAGTTGTCTTTTTCTACTGGTTGTGTCTTTCAAGGAGCGAGGCCTTTGAGTAGACAAACAACAGCATAACCATAGGAATTGAGAAGTCTGGAGTAGGAGCACAGCTAAACTGTTTCTTGATCCATCCATTGCCCACATTATGCACTTTGATTAATTTTAGAGGAAGCTTTTATGTCAGGGTCCGTATTTTACAGTTTTTAATAGATGCAACAGGTTTATGACTACAGCCACAAATCTGTGTAGCACAGACACTGTTCACCAAGAGTCTCTCCCAAAGTAGCTGAACTAGCAACAGGAACTAAGGAAACACATTTTGAGACAGCCACAGATCTCCCATATAAGTCTGAAGTCTTCTTCACAAGAAAAAAACAGAGAAATTACCCAAGCCTCAGCTATTTTGGCAAGCTATAGGCTTACTTTTACACAAAAATAGAAATTATGAACTAGTGCTAATGAAGATAGTTCACTCTTGCAAAGATGAACATAAAGAATGAGGAGTTCTGAGACAAAGAGAGGAATTTCCCTTTTCCAGCTGTGTAGAGCAGCAGTGGGCTCTCTCTGCATGTAAAAATAAACCCTTCCTTACAGGGTATTAAAGAAGTTTCGCCAACTGATTTAAAATAAATAATAAATCTAGAGGCTTGAATTACCTCGTAAAAGGGAAGATAACTACCGCTGTTTATTCAGGAGAAAGTTAGATCGAGGTAATTAGTTCACAGAAGTGCTCTGAAAAATGTGAGGCTCACAACCTACTTCCAAGCAACCTCCTCTCCTGAACAGAGGTTTGTACCTGGCATTAGTGCTGAGCAAAACTTCTGCGCTGAAAGAGAAACCAGACTTGAAAAGGGAAAACCTGGGACAGAATTTCAAAGGTCTTCGGTTCAAAGGCTACCCCAAAACACAAGACAGTGAAAAAAGTAAAGGAAAGAAAAGGGGAGGGGGGAAGTAAAGAGAATGGATAGTTCCGTTATTTCAATTTTAGACCCCACCACAAATCTGCTGTATATTTTTCCAAGAGAGAAGTTAATACCCCATTTTAGCAGTATAGAGAACAGACACCTGTATGCCAGGTGTACACCCTTACATTGCAGGGACTTGTATGTACAGCAACGAGATTCACACACACTCATCTGGCTTTCTTTTCTTTACAAAATTATAAAAAATGAACATTTATAATAGCAAACAAGAGGTAAACTGGGCTCCATGTCTGGCAGTCTCCCTGACAAAGCCCACAATCATATATCCACCAGTTCAAGGACTGTTCAATAGGCAGATCCACACTTCAAATCTTGAAACCAAAGCTAATATAAATTGCAGGCAATTTGAGAAAGAGACTGCATTTGTAGTTATTTTTAGTTTCATGAAAGAAAGAAGAGACTTGTTTATATATATATCATGATGAAAGAAAGGTGAATTTTTTAGTTTTAAAGTAGCAAAGTAGGGACAAAATTACTGTTTAAATTCTAATTTTTACTCAATTATATTTTAAAGTGATCCTACTACATGCTGGAACTAAAGTAACGTGATTTTGCTATATTTATAACAAAGCTGCAAAACATTTCAGTGTTTACAAAGAGAAAAAAATTTTCTGCTAATGCCAGGAGAAAAATAAGTTCAAATGCTATTGCACATGATGGCTCTTTATAACTGGCACGAGGAGAAGAGAAACGTCTCTATAACAACAGTATAAAGGAAACTTGCACTGCAAATATCACATCATCACAACAAGGAGGGGAAAAAAATTGTAGAAATTGTAAACAAGAGGGCATAACACCCACATTCTCCCAAATAGGAAGGATGTAAACTGAGGCAAGCCATTGTCTCCTTCCTCCTTGACCCTAATCTGAAATTCACCTTCCCATCCAAACTGCCTGCTGTTCATACCTTCTGCTTCCTCTTAGGAAGCAGTATCCTTTATCTATCTCACACATTTCCCAATAAATACTTCGGCCGTTCTGCTGTTGGCTACCAACAGGATAACTCCCACTGTTCCCTAATACTTCCTCATGCTTTCCACAGGAGCTTCTGCAGACACGTGGGTTATGGACCCACTGGTGAGAAGCTTAAAGGAAAAAATCAAACCAACCACAAAATAGAAGCTCCAGAATCCTTTCCCCCCCCAATTCCCACCCACAGCAATTGCTAGTCTTGCAACACAACCTTCATCCCTCATCCCATCCCCTCCTTGGAGGCTGTGGGTCTTGTAGGGTCCTGTCGCAGTTGCCAAGTGTTTCAATTGTTGGTGGGATGCAGTTCAGCCTGTGATGCTGGAGCAGCAAGGCTCCCCCAGGGCACAAGCATAAGCCACTCAACTGGTTAAAAATTGAAACAGAGCAAATGGGAAATTTTTGAACAAATGCTTCAAGATTATGGAGCACACTTTACAGCTGTAACCACCCACAGTTCCCTCCTACAGAACAGAAACACTGAAAGTGAAAACCATTCACTGCAGAAGTTGAAAAATAACAAAAAATGCAGCAGAAAGTATGAAATGAAAGCTCATGGGTATTCCCTGCAAGAACTTCTGTAAAGAAAGACAGGAAGTTTGCAGGACACAACCGAATAAGAAAATACCACCTTGATTTACAAGTTCATGAGAGGTGCCAGGACGGATGCACAAGCCTGCAGTAGTTATTAGGTTCATCACTCATTTCTCACTCATGAAGAAAATTATACTTTACAGTAAAAAGGTGCCATAGTGGGCGGGACGGGTAGGACAGCCTCTTCTTTCCATTATTAAAAATAACTAAACTAGACAAAACCCCAGATAAACTCAGTTAAAAAAAATCCAAGTTTCTGAGGACAGCAGAGAGAAGAGCAAGAATTCAATGTGCTATTCAGCACGTAAAAGGGCCGAGTTTTCTGAAATGCTCTTAGAAAAGAGAAAAAAAAAAAGATAAAATAAAAGCAGAACTACATGCTTTCCACCATGGAACTGACTTTTTTGTTCATGACTTGCAGTGATCATTTAGCTCTACAGATCAAATAATCGTACTGATACCAATGTTCATGGTCAATCAGCAGGATATTCTGTTTCAAATGTGAGATCTGAAGTTATTTCTTTGATTTTTTTTCAAAAGTGCAACAGAATTTTCCCTTCTCCTAGTGCCAATCTAATTCAGGTAAATGTTACAGCTTCTGCAAGTGCAAATTAAAGGCAATTATAACTTGGCTACCCTATCTTATCATTAAAATGCTTGGCAGAGATCATTTGCCCATGGAGTGAAAAACTGGTATCACATGGACTTAAGCAGGGAAATACTCTTCTTTAGATGCAATAGGTGTGCTGATTGCTCTGATCAAAGAAGGCAAAAATGGAGGTGGTTTTTTTGCCACTCTAGGAAGGAGTACTGCAGTATGCATTGAAGAACATGTTGTCACATTAGTCAACAATACCATTAGGGGAAGGAGCTTCCTATAGCATCATCATAATGCAGGTGTGTTTAGGAAAATTGAAGATTTATCTTTCTGGTACCAACTGCTTGAAGCGACCACACCAGTTGCACAAGGGAAAAAGTAGGACAAGAGGATGAAAATGTTAAGGGTCTTAATACATACACCTTAGGGGGTACTGTATTTCAAACTGGTATCAAGGACTCTTTATGTATGAGATCCAACTTAAATCATCACACCTCCTTGACAGGTGGAAATTGGGTGCAACTACAACAGCTGTAAACAGATCAATGCCAAAGAGAAAAATACTAAGAATAAAAATAGCGATCAGCAGAAATCCTTTAAAAGCAGTCTCAAATGTAGAAAACATAACCCTTCCAACACTCCTGTCCACAGTAGCTGTATCCACAACAGTTATTTCCAGTTGGGGAGATTAGTGAGAACTCCCTCTAGTTGCATTATATTATATATATTATTATATTCTCTTTGAGCCAGAAGCAACTTGTTGTTACATTTATAGAGAGCACAGAGCACAGCTAGAACTTTGAGGTGATGTCATTCCTGAAAAAAAACAGGAATGTTTCAATACAAGAAAAGAATTTCTTACTGAAGTTTTAACCCATTTAAAATCCTTTCTTGTTTAGCAGGGACAAAATGAGTATTTTCTCAGCCAGGCAGGGATCTCAGTGTTTTCCTTCAGCTGAATCCCTTGAGAAGGGGGGGTACTGGATCAGCTTTGTTATCTCACTGGGAGGTGCAAAGCTTTCCTGAGTATTATTAGTTTATGAAGCCATAGCCAAGCCTCTTGAAATATGGAGGGTGTGGGAGATGTGGACTGAATTAGGATATTCGAACAGCTGGGACATATCAGATGAATGAATTGTAAACCCCTGAAATTCTTAAAAAAAGCACTGATACTCATTGGCCACATTCAGTTATGTTTGTGGACCAGACTGCAATCAGTGAAATTCAAGCCAAAAGACAAATCCCACAAACAAAAACTCCACTTCTTTTTCATTGAAACATGACCTTTTCATTTCATGAAACATGTGTCAACTTAAATCTTGTCATCCTGACCCCAATCCGTCCTGTTCCCCGAATCTATGGAGCTCTTCGCAGAAGCCATTCCCACCCCGGGCTATGATCTCGTCAGATCTCATAAGTGAAACAGGGCCAAGTCTGACTGGAACTGTGGGAGACACCTCCAAGGGAACCCCAGATGTTTCAGGAGGTTTTTTGTGGTGACTATTGCAAGTAGTGTTCCTTGAGTTAACACTGAATCCACACCTCACAGCAACAGTAAGGGTATTTGGGCTCCTAAAACTTTGTATTTGAAATAGGAAGGACTAGAAATCAGAAACAGTTTTATAAATTCCAGAGACATTTTCCCACATGCACAACAGTGACAGTTACATCCTGTCAGCCAGTGAAGTTCTTCCCTCATACTCCAATACTATCAACAATGATGAGATTTTTACCCATCTGTTTTTTCAAAAAAGCCCAAACCCAGTAAGCTGACTGATGTTCTTGCTTTTTCCCTTCCAGTGCTCAGGTTTATCCCCATAATTGCATATCTTTTCCTGGCAGAAGTCTCAGTGGTCCTTCCTAATTTCATTGCTAGTAATGCATCTTTATAACTACTTCTATTTTTAAATCCCTTCTGGTCCAGTTTGCTCCCAGTATTCAGTCACAGCCACCTAGTCTTGTTTTTCACTCCCTTTTTCCATCACTGTCCTCTACCTTGCTTTATTCTGGCAATTCTGATCTGTTTGTATACCTTTGCCTCTAGAAATCTCCTATTTCACCTTCTCTACTACCGCTCAATAAAATTCAAACACAAGTATTTTACCCAGTACATAAAACATTTTTTAGTACATCAGGCCTGTTTCATAAAGCCAAATTTTACCTCAAACCATGTAGAATAAATGAACATGGAATGTATTCTTCTTAGTACACTCATATTCATTTCTATGTGCCACAGACTGCTGAGATACAAGTTATTTTGACCTAGACCACACCTTCCCTCCTGCTTAGCAAGTAATAAACACACAGTGACCCAGAAAATGACATTAAGCATGAAGCTGATACATGAGGAATGGTCATCAATTTTATGTAAGGTACCTTGTCGTAGACTCAACACAGGTATTAGCTGCGCTTTTAATGGTACTAATCCTTAACTGCTGTTTACCTGAAAGGTTCTCATATTATTTACTTACACAGACTGGCAAAAAAAGATTAAGCTGGCTAGTGTGACAGGTCTCGGACCTTCAAAAAGAGCTTTCAGTAAAAAAAAAAGAAAAAATATTGGAAAAAGATCGATTTTCAAAGTGAGTCACGGAAATCATAAATTCCTGTGCTGTCTTATAGTTTTCAACCCAGCAAAGGCATAGATCTGTCATGTTGAGCTCTATAAAGAAAACCAGCTCATATGAATGGTAGGTGTTTTAGCAATCACTATATAAGCTCTACTTGTTAGGTTTGTAATCGTACACTTTCCACTGTTTTCTTCGGTTATTATGTGAGATGCATTCACAAGGATCTCAAAGAACAGTTGGTGCATTACAGATATATGACGTGCGTTCTCCAAAATTTCATTATGTATAGATTAACACCTCCAAACAGGCATCATCTTGCAGAATGGCAGCCAGAAGCAGAGAGAAAAAAAAAAATCAAATCCACATAGTTCAGCCTGAAAAATTTCCTTAGGTTTTTAGATTAATTTTTGGGGTTGAATTTACATATGTGAAAAATTTATACCTTTAGAATTCTTTTTTTTTCCTTAAAAAAAAAAAAAAGCTGCAGATCATTCTTCTCCCTATTATTTCCCTGAAAATAAATGGAGATTTTTACCCAGTGACGAGGCAATGGAGAGGTATACAAAAGCAGATCATGCCTTTACTAACCCGCTGTGTTTTCACTGGGCAAATCACCCAGAAGTTCACAAAACTTCCACTCCTGCTTTGCCGGGTGGCTGGTAGAGCCCAGGAATAACCTGTCGAATAACAATATTCGCATTCACAGGCAGGTCCAGAAATTATGTATACACCCAGAGGTTTATTTAACTGCACGTCTTGTCATTTCCCCTGGATGAAATTGCTACCAAGCTACGAAGAAATGTAATTAATCAGCACTGCAAACACACATAGAGGCATCACCAGCGTGCCTGACCTGCTCCCGTGCTGCAGCGCTTTCAGTGCACAAACGATTTGAGTGGGGCCATTTCCTCATCCTCCCCAGCTCCGAAGTCCATCCACAAATAGTAAGAGAATTTAGTTTCTGCAACTGCCTTTTGTGTTCCTTGTAACACTAGCATAGCTCACATTCATCTTACGTCATTCCACCACGTGCTCAGACAGAGAATTATGCTGTATCTACTCCTAACAATTCAGATAAATGTAGAGGTGGGAGAGAGATGAGGGGTTTGGTGAGTAACACAACCAAAGGGACATCGTTGTCTATTGATGTCTGTCTCAAAGTTGCCCTACCACATGAATTTTTGAATACCTAATAAAGGTTGATCTCCTGACTTTTCCTTGTAGAGAATACATTTTCTTCTCTGTAATGCCTGCTATTTTCATGAAACTGGCAGAAATTAAATATATCCAAGACCTCTGCACCTGTCAAATTTGACTAAAATGCATTCACTGGCATAAAAAGCCACAGAGATAAGAGGAGAAAAAATAGGAGCTGACAGACAATTCAACTATATAATCCTTGTTTTTTCAGTAAAATGAGGGGGAATAAAAAAAAAAATAAGGAGCAGCAAAAAAAAACCTGGATCCCACAAAACAACAAGAATAACAACACACCACATATTTCCTGTGGTGAGTTATTTACTTGCAAACCCTTCATTGCAAGGGCTAAAAGATGCAGAACATCTTGCAGCAAACAAGGGCAACAAACCCAACCCAAATACTGGAATGATGGCCAAAATAAACCAAAACAAATTTCAAATGACAGGAAAAGCCCAAACTCTTCTGTGGCAGACAGCCAACACACTTTGGATCATGATGGTGACCAGTCAGTCTACGATCAATGCTTTGCAGACTATGGAGAGTATATAATCAAATAAAAAAGTCTTTAAAACAGCTACTGCATGTTAACTGTGAACTCTGCACACCCAATATGCGCCAGTAATTTTATCTGGGGACTCCAGAACCCCAAAAAAATTGCAACTACTGAAACCCCACTGACAGTCCTTAATTCTTTTTCTCTTGTGCTAGAAATGACAGTCAGACTTGCTGGATTTCATCTATGATCCAACAAAGCTCTTAGGCATGTGATTATATTTAAGCACGAGACAAACGCAAATGGTGAGGAAAAAAAAATGCTCATGCACTTAAAAGTTCATGATGTGTTAATCTTGCTGCTGCCTCTGGGCCTTTACGAAGGGGAAAAACATCTGAAAATTTAAAAACTCCACCGGTTTTAATTCTATCATTTCTCTATGAATATAAAGTTCGTTACTTTGAATCCTGCTGTAAACTGTTACATTTAAGTATGTACAGGTGAACACAGTGCTTTATTTCCTCCATCTGCTTCAGATTTAAGCAGAGGTTCCACTCTGTGCATGGAGTTACCATATGGAACTTCTTACCAGCAGCAAGACTCCAGTACCATTTTTGATCACAGAGGATTGGCAAGACTATGAAAAATCTTTGCTGATGCTATTGAATAAAAGAAAAAAAAAAGTAGAAATCTCACTACTTGAAATCCAGGCTAGATCACAGAAAGCTGCAAGAATTTACCCCCACTTCAAAAGGATTTGCCGAACAGGCAGCTTGTACCTTGGTTCAGCTTTGTACGCCTCGGCTGGGCCAAGACACACCATCTGGTTCCCAGCAGCACTTGCTGAATTCTGTGAGAGTTCTGCCTCCACAGTGACAGCGTGATGTGGCCCATCGTCCTCTACAAAGCGAGTGCCTACACTTTTAATGGATGGCGTTCAGGCTGGCATTTGAGGTAAAACAAAATAGAAAAAAACCCAACTAAGTGAATGTGGTGCTGAGGATTTGATCTGCATTCATTAGTCATCAGGGTTCCCAGAGACAAAAAGATTACTCCCATTTATTTGCCCTGCAGAAATTTTGACCTATACCCACATGAGGTTTGTATTTCCATCTCATGTCTGCTTCATCTTAGCAGGTACAATCCTCTCTTCTATTCACTGATAAGGAGAAAAGTCGATTCAGACACATTAGCAATCAGAAAAACTTAAGATGCGCAGCTCTATCATTATGCTACAAACTTCATAAATAATCTATAAATACTTAAGCCAGCTAGAAAATTTAAAGATGCTGTATTTTATACTTCTTTATTTTCAGATAAATCTCTCAGAAGGAAAAAGTTAGCCCATATAAACATATATCTACCCAATATAAACATGTGTGCTATTCTCCTATTGGATCAATTTCGAAGACTATTTGAACAGTGTACATTATTTCAGTTAAGTAGACATCACTGCAAAACAGCAATATATATATATATATATATATAAATATAAAGCTCGGCTCAGGACAAAATGCCTTGTAGGTTCCTGTTTAGATAGTTTGAAGTTAAGCTTTTTTTTCTTTCTTTTTTTTTTTTGTTTAACTTATTCTTTGCCATATTCATTACTTCTCCCCATAAGTGCAGCTGACACAGGTTGTTGCATTAATATGTCAGCAGACCGGCTCCTACCTCTTATAGACTGCTACCTACATGCTACAACTGTTTATTATTCTCAATACACTAAGTGCCAGCTGAATCAATAGTTCAAAAGCCTTGTTCAATTCATATGGACTTTACAAAGTACTGCACTGTAATAAACACATGCAGGCAGAACGTTTCTCCAATTGCTTACATGACACAACTCATTGCATAAAGTAGTACAACCATTACATTTTTCTTAATATGCAGAGTCCCAGTTAAGTCAAGAATGAAATTATCGTATTAATCACAGATGAATGGGGTATATGCAATGACATATAGTAAATAAAGTGATAAAAGATAACTATAGTAACAAAAATCCTCATAGATCACTCCTTATGTGTTAGGCAATATAGCAATTGGGACTGGTCTCCATTTCTGACTTGGCAAAATTTCCCCACATAAATGTTTTTGTAAGTTCTAGATAGTTTAAAGAGCCATTGGGTCAAAAATTATCTACTAAATTGCAATGAAAGCAATAAATATGCTTCTCCTATACCTAGGAGGATCATTAGGTCTTCTCCATATCTCCACTAATGGCTCTACTTCACAGAAACCATACTGTTGACTTGCATGGTGTTTTACTGAACTAAGATCAGGGCCAAAGATATTCAGGAGTAGGATAAGCACTTCCATGAAAGGAAAGAAGGGGGCAGGCAAAAGGGTGATGCTTCCGATGTGACCAGCAATTTGGTCACTAGAGCTTTTTATACAGACATGGTGGTCTTAGGCTCTTACCCCAAATCTTCTTAAATCATTGTCTGACTTCTATCCAGATCCCAACCCAGCTAAATGTTTAATGTAAAATGGATCATTCAGATTCCTGAAACGCAAGGATTTGTTCAAATTTATTCTGGCTTTACTAAAATTCCATGCAAAATAAGAATAATAATTATCGTTGGCTATTTATCCTACTTTATTTTTCCTGTTCTATTAGCAGAAATAGGTCAAAACAGTGCAATGACGCCAGCCCTCTTACAAAAGTTGGCAAAAGAGTTATCAGTGAAGGATAGTATTGTAAGTACCAGTCTACCCACTTTCTATCAATCAGATACTACTGGCAGAGCAATATAGTAAGAGTGAGATAAGAAGGAAACATCTGTCAGGCAATATCCCAGACAGTCAAGAAAGAAGAAAAGCAGTCAGTAAAGAACAGGATAACAATAAAATATTACCAGCAAGTCATTTTCCCAGTGTTGTGCATTCCTTTTCTCCCACCTTATGAATAGAAATTGGTCACATAGCCCAGGCAGTGAATTTGCTATTTGAGGCAACTTCTTGCTGAAAGAATTTTCTAGTGACAGATCATGTTTGAGGAGCAATGTTTTGGCTGGTTTGACAGCTTTCAAGGCAGTTTCCCAGCACTCGAGCAACTTGAAGGAGTCACGACACTTCACATTTACAACTTAAATGTTAGATAGCATCAGCCAAACTGATGTGCACAAATCATAGTGGTCTTCCTGTTAAAGATAAAAACAGACTTCAAGGTTTTTGGTCACTCCTATGGGCACTTAAAGGACAAGAACAATTATGCCCTTTATACAAAACTAAACACAGAAAAGGTGGTGCTTGAAGGTGTCTCTAACTGATAAATAGGAAAAAAAAACAACTTCCTTGAGGTTGTTGTGAACAGCTGTAGGATGAGCAGGTGTTGAATGCAGCCATTAATTATCGTGCAACATCTTGGGAGGCAATGGGAGTAGAGATTGAGTTGTCCAAATACAGAGATTAAATGTTGAAAGATTAAGAAAAAAGAGAGAACTAAAAAAGTTTCCAAGTGATTAGCACTAATATTCTTTGCATTATCAAGCTCATGTTTCTCAAGTTTATTTATTTGCATTAGACCTTATATAGGACTAGACTTGCTACAGGCAAGGTGGGTCTGATAAATTCAAAGAACTGTGCCTCCTGCCTTATTTGTATTATTTTTGTAGTTGTTCTTTTGTGGTCTTATTTCTGGTTTTGTTGTTGTTTTTGTGCTTTTTTTTTTTTTGTTATGTTTTAAATCTAATAACTCCTTCATGAAGTAAAAAGAAAAAAAACATTAAGTCCTTGTTCTCTGCTAAACTGGGGATAACACTGGACTCATGTCCCTTTGTTGTGTCTCATCTTATGGCCGATACTGCCTTAAATCAGCATAAACTAATTGAGGGAGAGAGGAAACAGCCCCAAATAAATCCAAACCCTGCCCTATCCACTGCTGAGTTTTTGCCAATTTTGTTTAGGATTAGGACACACTTGGGCTGGAATCTCTTATGAGTATTGATCTGACCAGTATTGTACTCATTTAGTCTATTTATATGTGAACTACAGAGGTTTCTTTCCTGATTTTCAGTTTTTAAGGAAACAGTCTGTAAATACTAGAATACAAGACATTTTAATTTCAAGAAGGTAAACTCAAAACATTAAGTATACCTAAATTTGAACTATCAGCTAACTCATACTGCTCTTCAAAAGACAAAAACGGCAAGAGTTTCAGGCTAGGGTTGAGTAAGATATTGTACTTACACAGGTCAAAATCATAAAATTCTCAAATAAATGTTTTGGGATACAGGATTATCAGCTCCTTCATTTTTATTGCAAGTCCTACTAAGAAAAGTAGTACTTTTCTTAGCAAGATGGGGTTTTTTTTGTTCAGTTTACAAGTAACTTTCTAAAACTCGCCTTAATGAAGAGACACCCCCAAATAACTAACAACAACTTTGTATCCCTTCAAGTATTTGGAAGAACACATTCCTAATTTCTTCTAAGGGCCCATGCCATAATGTTTTGATGAGGATCCCTTAAATACCTGGTTACCAGATCCAGGATGAGTGGATTTCGATCCTCATCCATTTAATGCCTGCTTTACTTATCTCCATTTCTGCTGTGCCATCACTTGGGTAAACAGAGGTGCTTTTCTTACACACTGAAGAAGGAGACAGCAGCTGGGTTTAAATGTGTCAGTATCCCAGAGTTCACCCATGAATGTGAAACCGCTGATCCTTGATTTAAGCCATGAGGTACCTGGACCCCAGCTCACTGCAGAACGGGTACTGCTTGCAGAAATTCAACCACTTCCAGCATCTATTTGCTGCTTTCTTAAGAGTCTGGGAGCATAATAAACCACAAACTGCCCATAAAACATGCATTCCTCAGATTTGCCTTGATATGGATTGCTCCAACTTTTCCCCATCTGGATTTTGAGGGTTTTGATCTGTTTGCCCCAAAAAAAGGCAGCAGCTTTGAATTAAAATATCCATTCAGAGATCCTCCTTGCCCCTCCCTGACCCCTCGACTCTCCCTCTCAGGGGAAAAAAGACAACCATATGGCAGCTGAGAAAGGCTTTCATCCATGGGTCCTTCTCCCGCTGTACGGCTATGTTACGGGAAGTGGCAGTGTTTATTTTACATTAGGAGGAATTGCATATCTGTGTGTAGAAGGAATTAATTGCTTTCATTTGATTACCTAAAGGCTGACCACCTGTGGGTACAATCAGCATTGTTTTTCCTCTCTTGATGTAAACAAGAAAGTAATTGAAAGCCTAATGTGCACCCAGCAGTAAAAATGCAAGAAAGAAGGACAAGGCCTGTAGCAGCACACTTTAGCCAGTCTTATTCTTTCTAGTTACTAGATAAAGGATTATATATTTTAAAACAAAGAACAAATTATCTTACAAATTGAGGTAATCTCAGTTACAAATTTGGCATTATGTTCTTGAATCTGCCTGAATAAATCCATCTTTCTCACACCAATAGAGTTGCCTTTAACTGTAGGCAAGTTGCAAAAGAAATACTTCAAAGCTCAAGCCAGACTCGTGTTCACTTACAACTCAGGCAGGCTAAGCGGAGACTCATGCTTGTTCCTGGTAAAAGGTAAATTCACAAGCTTTTCAAAACTTTTATCATGTTTTTACAAAGGAAATTATATTAAGGCTCTGATTAATTGTAAATTATATTGGGGATGCTGTGGGGCATTAGCTGTGAAAACCCGTATAAGCTAACAACGGAACACACTCACTGCATCAAAATGAGCAAAACAGTAAATTGAGAAACCCAGGTCCATTTTTTTCCTGACTCCAGACACGTAACCTATTGCTTATCAAATAAAATAGCGAATGCGTATAGCTGTTTCATGTCATAATCTAAGTGAAGAAGACCCATTCACGAAGAAAATACAGATTTTACACAAACCTCCCAGTATTTAGTGAGAAGCATTATTTATTCATTCAAGGAACCTATCGTTTATAGATATGGTATCTCAGTACTGCCATCCCATCTATTGGACAGTAAATTTTCAGTGCAATGGGAGAATCATGAAAGAATTCTCACATGGAGATTTTTTGGGAAAAAGGCAACATGTCTGGATTTGCAAATAATGTCTGAGTATAGACTGGGTAACAGCAAAAAAGTACAAACCACCCTTCTTTTTTTGTCTCATCAGTCAGCCAGATGGATAGGATCTCTCAGGATCTTCCATTACGAATGCTGTTCTTGAGCCTTTCCTACATCAACAAGGTCAGTTTCCAAAACACAGGATAGAGCCACATGACTCAAAGTTTTGCAATACAGCAAACTCAACAAGAAAACAAAGATAAAATCATGATCATCCAACTGGACAATATTTATTTGTTTTTGTTGCAGCTTAGACTGGTCAGGCTGAGTTCTTTCTGCAGGCAGTTAAGCCCTAATACACCAGAGTGCAGTGTGGACTTGGTGGGAACAGGGTGTTGTTTCTTGAAAAGAACATGCAGACATGTGAAGGGGATAGTGAAACACCACCTTGACCACAGGAGAGATAAACATAAAGTCAGTGCCATTGCTTTAATGCAGTCCAGTGAGAAATGGGCATTTTTGTTCTACCAAAGTATGTTTTAACACAACACACTCTACACACTGCTGCTGAGATTTCAGGCAATGAATTACCATCAAGTTATTAGCCAAGTGGGGAATGCTCAGAGGGAAGCAACAAGAATGGTCCAAGTTCCAGATGCTAAGACCTACAAGGAACAAAAGAGGGAAGAACTGGGACTGGTGGGGTGATCTAGAGAGTATGTGGCTGAGGAAAGCTTCAATGTCTTCAAATACAGAAGAGGCTGCTGTATAAAAATAATATGTGCTCCACTCCAGAGTGAGAGGAATGCAAAATTTACATAACTAGGCATATTTAATGCCATATGTCCGATTTGCATGTTACAGGTGCCATAGGTAAGCATAGACGTCAGATCACAGTAAGGACAGACTTTCCTAATGGTCTTTTACTTAGAGCATCTCCTGTAGCTGTAGCTCTAGATCATATGTAGATGAGTGAAGTCAAATTCTACAGTCCAAGGAAAGACTTCCATAAAAGAGGAAAAGCATCATTAGAAGAGGAGAGTGTTTAAGTCTGGTGGCTTGGTAGATGTAGGGATGCATCTATGATGCAGGCAGACTGTAAGAGGAAGGGAGGAAGTACTTACTCAACTGCAGCTCAAAGATTTCTATGGTTTATGAACCATAATTATAATAATAATGAAAAAAAATGACATGATTCAGGAGGAGGTGAAAAGTTACACTGGGTATTAATACCTTTTGCTTCATGATGGCACAGGCATTTTTTCCCTACTAAGGAAATTAACAAACCTGGGAGCTGGATCTCCACAAAACTACAAAGAAAATCTCTACAAACTCCATAAACCAAACTACAGATTAAGTGGAGGAGAAACGCACAGTACCCAAATGATGGCTAAGATCTTAACATGCTACCACTTACAAATGACCTAAGAACAACAGGTCAACAGTAAATAAGTTTTTCTTCTTCAATAATTGTTAATGTGGAGTGATAATCAATTTATAACCCAGATGACTGCAGAATCTGATCTGAAAACCTTTTCATGATTGCTGAGGTAGTAACCATGGCAAGGGCAGCTATTATTGCAGATTCTATTGCAATAACATACATCATATTTCACCTAACATGGTTGCTCACAGTTTCATCCAGTACTATTCTGCTAACATTAAGTTTTGCCAGTTATTTTTCCTCAACTTATTTTTTCACTCCAAAGCTAGGTCCTTTATGTAAAACAGAACCAAAGTTAAATCATCTGGTTCTTCCATTTCAGCAGTTGCATATTTCAATTGTGCCGGAGAAGGAGAAGAGAAAAAACACCCACTGCTATCTGCTAGATGCATGACACCTCACAGATAAGAAGCACCCTTCAACAGGCATGGGTAAGTCTGTTATTCTTTCTGGAAAACAATCTAGCGACAGGTCAGTAAATCAATTATTTCTTCATGAAGGTCAATACCGAGCAGTGTCGGATTTGTACAGGTAATCAGCTAGAGGCGATCACTAATGCTTAAGCTATTTACCTTTGAGTGACTGCCTAGGGAGAGTCCCGAATGCTCTCTTGTTGGAAGGAATCATAGGGTAAACTTTTGTCTGACACCTTACACTTGGAGCTTCGAATAAAAATATTTAATATATTTTATGTCTGAAATGCCAAGATGAAATAGATTTTCATTCCCTCTGGACTAGGAATTCAGAGACACAGAGAGAAATAATGTTTTAATAGGCTGATATGATTAGAAGAAAAAGAAATGTGTAAACTCTGAGGTGTGACTCTGTTCAAGGTTTACCTCACTTACATCCCCTACCGAGTAGCAAGATTGTAGGCATCCCAGTTTAACAAACTAAGCTATTACTTAGGTGCAAGTAGCACCTCTGAAACAGGGCTGTGTTGCAGATGCATTCAAAAAAGGAAAAACTGAGGCACAGGAAATTAATTTTTTCTGCACAGATCACAGAGACTGTTATGACGTTTGACATGGAAACCTGACCTAAAGCACTGGCCTAGGAGCTCAAGCCAAGAACTTAGCAACAGTTTGGTAAGACTCTCAGCATGCCACAAAAGGACCTCTTCACCTTCAGAGGAGAATTACTGTTTTCAGTAATGCGTGTGTCCAATTTCAGCCAAAGTCAGTCACAAAAATAAATGACCCCTTTAGTTCCACATACAGACTGGAAAGAGTTTAAAATAATAATAAAAAAAAAAGTGTTGATGGAAGGAAGAAGAGGAGACAAAGACCATCCCATAGCACAAGGAAACAGAACAATTAAGTTTCACAAGCTCCTTTTTCCCTGCATGCCATCCCCCCATGATTAATGACCATGTTTTACTTCCCTTAAGGAGTGGGCCCAAGGCTTGTGTATCAGTTTTTACAATCTGTTTTTAATGTGGAAAGATTATAGCTGTGCAAAATGGAGCAGACTGTATAAAAATTCTCTCTGCAAATGTGATTACACATAAAACCCATAAAAATTGTACAAAGCGATAGATGAACCAAAACTGAACAGCTGTAGTTTTTCATTATTTTGGAACTGAGCAAAAAGAGTGTAAGTATAGAGAATGACTTCAGTTTTTTTAATCTTCTGGACTTAATTGAATTATACATCTGCTGGGAATTTAAAATTTCAGAAGGAATATCACATTTCTGCTAAATTGAATTCTATATTACTGAAATGAAAACCGTCTGTGAAATATTAGCAATAAGGTTGATACATTTCAATAAACCCCTAGCAGTACAGTGCAAAATAATATGGCAAAGTTTTATATATATATAAAAGTTATTACAACTAAGATCATTGTTAATATCAAGACATCAGACGACAAATGAAATAAAGTATTGTGGTTTTTATGTTTACTTTAGGGATGATTTTAGATAAATAAATTAATGACTTAACCACTTCATGGCTACTGCAGAACCAGTTCTTGCACTGTGCTGGTCTATCTTACAAACTGTTTTTACTTGCAAAGAAGCCAAAACAACTAAACCTTAAAGTACTACAGTTCAAATACAGTTGAAGCATTCATTATGGTCCAGGGAAAAAACAGAAATAAAATGTACTTGAGCAGTTGTCAGCTCACGGATATAAGTACGGCACATGGATGAAAATGAGAGGATGGACTTTACAAACTACACACAATTTTGGATACGGCATTATCTACCCCCGAAACCTTTTTGATTGATGCATTGAGTTATTTTATAGTGTGACGAAGCCATCTTAAAACCACTTAATTTTATTTAAGAGAGACATAACGTGAAAAATGGAGAAGACAGATTAAAAAGGTATTGAGAGAATAACCACCTACTTCAGGTGACAGAAATAATCTCCTGGACTCACTTGAATCAAATTCTACATCTGCTGCTGAAGCAGACCCTGGCCTTTGGCATCTTTCCATCATAGCCAACTGCTTTGGTGCTACAAAGACCTCAAAGCTAATAGTTTTCATGCAATTTTGATAAAATAGGCTGAGCTGAGCTGTAGAAGATTTACTTACAATCCTGTTGTTAACCAGTTCAACCCTGCAAGAGTATTTGAGGCCGGGAATTTCTTCCCTCCTGTAATTTCAGAGGAAGGACCCAATAATGTTATAGGTTCCAACAAGAGCATCCCCAACATGGACAAGTCTGTCCCTGGAACCAAAATACTGCTCCTTTGGGGCAATTCAGTGCATAGCCTGATTCAGCAGGTACGAACAAGGCACAAACCAATTTAACTAAAGATCTTATGGGTATCAGCCGAATAAATTCAGCTCCTATCTTTTATACCGCTGTCTGCAGCCCCCATGAACATGTAAGAAACTTGGTTAAAACAAACATCCCCAGCCCACAAATTCTAGGTTATCTGTAGTGCGTCAGTATGGCTACGAACAGCCTGAATTGCAACACATCTTATTAAACACTCTGGCCAAATCCCAGTTCTCTTATCATGTAGTGTGTTTAAATAGAAGATGTCGCTAAAAGAGTTGTGTTTACTTGCTGAGGAAAAGGCAAACAAGTAATGTAAAACATCACCAACACTATTGGTAAACACATCAGGTTTTTTTCTAAAGGGTCAAAAAATCTTGCTGAATTGCAACAGAACAACTTAATTAATAAACATTGATTGTGCTCATTGACTGCTGCAAATTGTATTAAATATTAACAACAACATTTTGTATATTTTATATTACTCATGAAAGTTTTATACCTTTGCCCTACAGCAGCCATATATTTTATGTAAGCTTGCCACAAACGTGACGACCTATTAAGCAGTACAGAGAACTTCTATAAATACTAGCTGCATGTTATTATATGCAGCTGTAATGCCTTCACTTATATCTAGCTGCGCAAGAAGGTTATTTTCAAAACTAACAGACTTAAAGTCAGGAGTTTCTGCCTTGTAT
The DNA here is from genome assembly GCA_033556795.1 of Tapera naevia. Taxonomy (NCBI): domain Eukaryota; kingdom Metazoa; phylum Chordata; class Aves; order Cuculiformes; family Neomorphidae; genus Tapera; species Tapera naevia. The sequence goes on along the minus strand of JAUMJJ010000074.1, from coordinate 2,355,116 downwards.
AGCAACTCATGAAATCTTCAGGTTGTGTAGTAGTGGAGCCATTGGGTGCCGATATTGCCCCCAGGTATGTCACTGTGATACCAGGTCTGACTTCACTTTGTCTTGCCTGGTACTGTTATGTCCTTATTGGTCAGGATGGCTACACATCTGGTTATACACCAGGAACATTCACCTTTTGGTTACTTTGCAGGAAGACACCACACTGTCCTTGGATGGAAGGCAATCACAAATGGGACACATGGACTGTTGAAAGACTGTGAACCACCCATTAATAACAACAGAATCTCTTGAGTGGCCTTTGAAGAGAGGCAATGTCATCGTTTTAGACAGTAGCTTCCCACTTCAATACTTTTCATTAAGTAGTACCTAAAGTATTTCTGCAAACAGCATGGCTTAATGCATCCGCTTCTAGAGAGGATGGTACCAGCTATTTAACAGTGCATAGCCATGTGAAAGAGAAAGAGTTTAGAACAGCAAGAGTTGAAAAATATTGTATCTAATCCAAACTGTAAGGGAACCAAGACAGGAAAATCATTATCCATTCTGGAACATTGTCAGGACATTGGAAGCTCATGTGTATGTGACTACCCACTATCTTACCAAAATAAAGAGGAATTTTACTGTTTACATGTGATCGGCCCTTAAAACATTCTCATCGTGGAGACTGACAGCTGAATGGAGTGTACTAATTTCTATTATTTTAGCCTTTTTTATACTAACATCAGTTGGAAAAGTTGTGCTGTCAACATTTTTTTAGCATCTACAGCTCCAAAGGGGTAGCATCAAAGAAGAAATTGTGACAATCAGATTTCATTCATTATTCTGGAAAAGCAATTTTGAGGACAGGACATCTGCAGATGATGACACTTCATTTAAGACTTGCTTCATAAAAGGAAGGTTTCTCTCTCTTCTCTCTCTTCCCTTCAGCATCTCCCATTTCTAAAAGATCCTTTTTTTCTTCATGTGTCTTCTTTTTTTAAAAAAAATATAGAGACTAAAGAATTCAAAACATACTAACCTGGAGGAAATTATATCAATTAAAGTTTTATCTAAGGAGTACAGATCAGAGTCAAAAGCGTTTTTTTCTTTAAACAGAAAATAATATAAAATCTTTGAAAACCAGACATGAAAGGCTTTGAAATGCTCAGGTAACTAGCAAAGGGATATTACTGACGTTGGATCTTGGCTTTAAGTAAAATATAAGCTGGTCTCTGTTTTAATCACACTCCTTATCATGGTACTCATTCTCCAAAAAGCAGTTTTAATGCGATACCTTCATTAGAGATGTGACAGTTTGGGACGCTGTTTAGAAGGCACAGTGGGGTTGGGCTGACGGTTGGTCTTGATGATCTTAGAGGTCTTTTCCAGTCTTAGTGATTCTATGACAAACCAATGCCTTGGCAATGGATGGTTGCCCCTTGAGGACCTCTGAAAGCCTTACTTTGGTACAAAGTAACAAGCACCAGCACAGCAGCTCGAAGGGCATTGCCATGGCAAGCTGCAGGCCATGTGCATCTGATCATACGTTTATGGTGACAATAATTTGAGATTTTACTTTCTCATGCTTCATTTCACAGCTTACATTACGAAATTACCTCAGGGGCAGCATTTCAGCCTTATTGTCTACTTCCATCAAAATTTTGGAAAGCAGAATTACACATCACCTTTCCAAGTAGGTTATATCATCTCACAAGAGCACAGAGACAAAAAAAATTCTTTGCATGCTTCCCTCTGAAAAAAAAAAAATAACCTCATAGCTAAAAAACCTCACACAAACCCAGAACCTGTGTCCATTTGTGCTACTACGTGTATGATTCATTATGTCTTTTACCTATTTCCACAAAGGTATTGGAAAATATACTACTTCCCACTGCTTGAGAACTGAAGGGGAGCTGTTTCATATAAGTACAAGTAGCAGAGCAGAGGGCATGCTCATTCCTGGCAGAGAATTTGACAGGTTCAGTAAACTATTTATGTACCAGTATGCAACACCTCCAGACTCAGACAAGGCACCAAACACATTCAACCATCCTTTCTCTTTGTCTGTAAGTAAATTAAATCTGCATCTTGACCATGTTGCCTGGAAGAGGTTATTCAATTATTTACAGGGCAATAACAGGTAACTGCACTTTCCAGCAGTTTGTAGACAGCTACTGTACAGTTTTGAACAAAGAAAATATAGACTGTGGCAGTCAGGATATATTAAAGCAGGGAAAAAAACCCCAAGTCCTGCAAACCCAGAAGTATTTCTAACTGTGTTTTTCTCCAAGGCTCCTCAAGTCCCTGTGTCATAACTATCTTTGTCATATACTGAGCAAAACATGTGGCATCTGAAAGCAGGTTATTGCTGGAACACCAACCGATCTCAGAATTTGAGGTCCTTAAAAATCCTTAAAACATATTTTCAGGGGTTCAGTTTACCTCCCCATTACTTCACCTAACACCAATCATCTTTTTAAGCTTTTGCGTATGTTCCTAGTTTTAAGTGTCAAGAACTACTGTTATATGCAGTTGAAAGAAACTGAAATCCTGACCAGGTCAGGAATTTAAGAGACTGAAAAAATTTGGCAGGGAAGTCACTCTACATAGTCTTTTAGCAACCTTGACAAGTCTCCTTGGGTGTTTTTGCTTTCTCAATTTTCCATCTTTCTTAGAGCATGATAGAAAATACTAGTTATTTCCTCATATCTTCCATACTGTACCACACTTGCTTTGCTTTAGAAGAGTGTTTTTCACCAGAAGATACTTTGGGACAGAGTTTGCATGAAAAATGTCAAGCAAATCTGTGCTATAGCCATTGCTTAGGTAAGTGTCCACATACAGACATTCAAATCAATGTGCCTCTACAGCAGCCAGCTGGAACTGGCCACGCAGGGATTTGCAAAGTGCTTTGAAGAATTAACATTCTCATATGGGACATAAGAATTACTCACGTATTAGGGCAATGGAAACTGAGAATGCCCAAAGCCACAGGATGAGCTGAAGGTTCCTGCTGGCGTTCAGCCCAGGATCCAGGGCAGGGAATAGAATCATGTTAAACACGACTAGCACAGCCCTCACTGACAAGCAGAGATTCCTTTTACTTACTGGGGTTGCTGCTGAACAGCAAGTTGCAAGCAAGTTACGGGTTTAGACATGATTTTGGTTTTGCTTATAAGATATATACTTTGCTTTATGTGACCACTAATGAGTCAACACAACGCTATACGCACCAGCTCTTACATACAGCTGAGGGCCAGCCTGTGCTCGTCTTTCACCAGTCAGCTCTGTACAGAGCCACTATCGGCTTGAGCTTTCTTACCTTCAATTTTGCAGATTTATAGTCCTAAAAGTACAACTGGCTGGTGTGAATTGCTGCTCTAATTCTGTTCACAGCAGAGTCTCAGCCCTGCACGTCAAGTCACCTGCCATCTCTGTATATTGTGTTTAATTAAGGGGCATTGTGTGAAACTAAGAGCTTGAACAAATAAGTTGAATTTACCCTAATTGCACATCAAAATAAAAAATTATGCCCATTGAAAGAAACCAATGTAAAAGCCCTTTCTCTGAAGAGTGAACATGGGGCTAAACCTTTGGGCTCATTTATTTCAATCAGAAAGAGAAATTATTGTTAAACAAAGTTCCCAAAGTTCAATTTTTTTCACTTCCAGATAATATTTCCTCATTGCTAGATGAAGTCGTGCGGAAGGCTCAAGTTTATCCATATTACGTTTCTTGGAAGGTTTATTTGGCATTCAAAGAAAATTATCACTGGTGAGAAACTATTGGTTTACTGTTTGAGGTTTCCAAAGTTACCAGGGTGGTACAGGTCCTCTGCTTTTGCTGTCACAGAGGAAGCATAACCTCTTTTGCAGAATCACAATTTTACAATGTTAAACCCACATGCTTAGCTTTTCTAGATGTATTAGCAACATTTAGGGTGTTGTTCACAATATGAAGCAGTATTTTCAAGGCTTTAAACTGTACACATTTTCTTTATCTTAGGAAAATATGTACCAATCCTTTATATCATATAAACCTTCCCCTCTCATGAGTTGAAAAAGCTTCCTGTTCAGTGTTTGCTTTGACAATGGAACACCAATATTAATGACCATTCTGGAGCAGCACCTCAAAACAAACTGCAATTAAGACTCCCTTAGCATATCCCATCATGACCAATTGATTGCAGCTTTGCCAAACTCCAGCTGTTCCAGTATGTAGTAACACTCCTTCGTTAAACCAGCTGTATTTGGAGCAATACAGTATGTTATAAATCCCAACTTTGCAGCTCTGGAAAAGGAAAATAGAAGTTTTACACGACATGCTATAGACCCTAACCACAAAGATAGGCAAAGCTTAAAGATGTGGTGAAGGCTTCACAGTAAAACACATACTTCTGCTCTTTTGCCTCCCCAAGATCGTAGCAACATTAAGTTAAAGCCTCTAGAGTCCATGCAGGGAAAAACTGTAAAACATACAACAGTTAGTGAAATTAATAAAAATCAGGTATCATTATACCTTTTCTTTGGTATATGGTAAGCTATGTATCATGTGTACACTGATAAAATTAATACGATTAATAAGATATTCCTACTACAAGGACCTACTACAAGGTCCTCTATAGTGAGACATATCTCGATTCTCAATTTAGACTATTTGGGTATGATATATGAGAAATAAGTGCTCAAAATGGACTGACCATGAAATATAAAAGAGTATGTGCAGGCACTAGATTTGAACTTACTATCTTTGAAATATAAATGCTTTATCACTTGGTTAAGAGCTGGGTGGGCTTGTAAGTGTTAAACTAGCCACTGGCAAGCTATCACTTCTTACAAATGCAGAGGAAATATTTTTCTCCTTCACACCAGGAGCTGCATGCATGAAAAATCGCATGCAAATTGGATTTATCTGTCTTTACCTTTCTTCTTCAGAGAAGATGTGGAAAGATGATGGTTGAGCAAGCAGTTTCCTCCTACATTTTCATTCCAAATTGTTTCCACAGGTTCAAGTCTGAAATAACATGTGCCTTTTTTGGCTGGTCTAATGTTGGAGTAAGTAGATATGTGTATCCCTCTCCACTCCCTGAAAGACTGAAATTAGGTTTCAGGGCTTGACATTGTCTGGATGACTTAGATTCCTCTTCAGCTTCTCTTTTTCATAGATAACTATGATAAGATTCTTTTCTGGGATGGACTTGCTACTGAAAATGAACATTTACATTAAGTCCAAGAAAGAAGAGTTTAGAGAAGAAGAATAAAACAAAACTTGTCTTCAGATTGTTTAGGACCTACCTCTACAATTAAATTTTAGAGAGAGGACAAAAAAGAAACAAACTCTCAAATTGCAACACATTTTAAGCTATTTGATGTGTGGCCTGTTCAAAAATGCTTGATGCTATAAATGCAGCCACAAGGGACAGCCCTGATAAAGAGAGGCTGTAAGCCTGCTGACGTCTCTCTCTCTGCAAGAAACTTAAATAGTTTTAACTTTGCTTTTCTAATATAGCAACACTGATGAATGTGGACCTAAAAGTAAAAAGCATAATCTGATAAGGAATTTAATTTTTCTCCCTTAAACATAGATAACCACAAATCCTTCTCTGAACAGAAAACAAGCTGCAGGTAAAAAGAAAAGAAAGGATTTGCTATTAACAAGTGCTACATCAAAGTACTCTTTTTTAGCATCCTCTCCCCCAGCCAAGAGTAAGATTTTGTGCTAAAAAAGAACATAAACAACACAATATTATGAATTACTGTTTTATTACAACTAAGCTGTGAACACTTCACTTCGGGAAATGAGAGCTGCTTAATGTGTTACTTAAGCCCAGCTTTGGTCATCATTTTCATTGTGAAGCACCATACACTGTGTCCACCCTGTCAGAAGTGGTGTTCATTGCTCACTCATGTACCTCACATACAGGTACTGCAGTACATTGCTCCTTCAAAATTGAGTATCTGCCTCAGTTTAGTCCTCCAGGAAGGGACATAACTCCCTGTAACAGGTGAACTGAACACTTCAAACCCAGCTCACAGTCCCAGAAAACTTCTTCCACCTGCAAAAATCCCTCCTGAAAGACCAATTATGATACAGGAACTATCACTGTGCAATAGGAAATTGTTAGCAGCTTCCTAATCTATATGTATTTACTTATTTTAAAGACATAAACCCCCCTACTTGTGCTGAGAGTGCTTCTAAGGGACAAATATGATTAATCTCAAGGATTCTTGCCTTTTGCTCTTTAATGTTTTCCTTATACTCATTACAGTTTATTTTAGTTAAATTCTAATATGGATGAAATCTATCTGCTTTTTTACAGAGCCTAGCACAGTGGCAGATAGGTATGTCTGGGTTTTCTGAGTCTAGCTGTTTCCACAAGAATTTATAGAAGGAGACACTGTGTTTATATTTCTCTACACTATTTTTCTGATGTACCCCTAAGCAAAGAAAAAAAAGAAATTATTACAAAATAAATACCTAATTTTAAAAACGGTTTGGCAGAACACACAATGGCCAAATCAGCCTCTTAGTATTAAGCTGTCTTCAGGGAATGGATTTCTGTGACTGTGAATTACTGTTTTTAATATAAAAGCATAATCTTGTTACTTATTTGTACAAAGTAATTTAGCTGGCATGATGCACTGTTTCATTCAATCTAGGTACAGTGTCCCTAATTTCCAAAAGCCCGTTGCTCTTACCTTGTTAATGGAACCAGCATAACCATGGATAAAAGCAAACAAAACAAACCCCACACTGAGTATATTCTTAAAGCACACAGAGAACTAGACTCAGTAATATTTTTGAGGACAGACAGGATTTTGACTGGGCCAGCTCTAGCTGTGACCACATCAGGAGAATGTTTTTGTCTTTGCAATACCCAAACCCCGTGCAAGTTCTAATGAGTCATATCTTCATATCTAAATTAGTATCAATTTTTTTTTCCTAATATCAATCCACTTAGCTATTAAGCAATTTCTCCAGGGTCATGCAAAATACCTATTACTAACCTGGGAAGGGATCCCTGATTCCTGTCCTGTGTCTTGGCCTCATTTGATCTATTTATTAACTGTGTACTTTTACCTCTTTATTAGGCAGATAAACAGTTAAGATGTGGTACTTACAATACAAGGAGCTGAATACAATTTTAAACCAACCAAGCCAGCCAACCCTATTTGATTACAGCTTTTAGTGCTTGCTCTGGACAACTTGTGAAAGCAGGAAACTGTAAAATGGAAGTTTGGGACATCCCTTCTCTCCCATGCTAACTGATACATCAGGCCATACATTAGCACATGCAGAAGGACTGCTTAACAGTCATACAAAAAGCAATTGCATGGCATTGCTGGATTTTTACTCAGTAGAAATATGGCAGTGAATTTAAGAAAAAAATCACAATTAAAATATACTACATCTCAGGAATTTGGGCAAACAAATTTGGGCTTGATTCTTCTTGACTAGGGTATTTGGAAGAGTTTTATTTGTCAGGATTTTATTTGTCTGTGCTTGTTCTGCATTGAGTGAAATGCTAAACTCTAAGAGTAGCATTGGCACTGATTAATATTAATTTCAGTTTCATTCTGATACCCTTGCATGTCTCAGTGGCTAATGAAGGTTTTTCCTTTGTAGCTGGTTTCCCTATACTGCTTCACAGAGATATACATCATCAGTTCATAGCACAGATTTCAGACATCAGAATATTTTCATTGTTGTCAGGTTTTTTGTTTATTTGTTTTTTAAACATAACCGTTAAGAGCAATTGCAGCTGGCAGTCCAAATAAAGAGAAAAACCCTTAGATTTTGGAAGCATCAGGTCAGGCCTGGGGAAGGGCTAATAGCATCTACAGAAGAAGAAGCCAAGTTCAAAGCCAGTGTTTGAACCAGATGCTTTCTTTAGATTAAAGAAGTTTGATTTAGTTCTTGTTCAGGCTTCAGATAGGTGCCTTTCTTGCAGTTTTCTTTCAGTTTCATCTAAAGTCAGAAATAAAAGACCTGTATTCATGTTGGGGGAAAATCTCTGAAACAAGCAGACACAGACTCCTATCAAGAGATGTCTCCTTGTACCTTATTTTGTCACGCTTGAATCTGTTTTACTTAGCTTTCACTGTCCAAAAATTAGATACATCCTTTCTAATTAACTTGCTCTGGCTTTCCACATATGCTGTGGACAGACCAAGGCACTTGCAGAAAACAGCTTGAGTCCACCTAACACTTCCATGTCTGACTTAGGGCAATAAGAAGCAATTAAGAAAGATTTATTTATTTACTCATATTTTTTAATCCTTTCCGAAGGAGCAGAGATTATCCACTGCTTTTGGTTGCCATCTAATAGCAGCCAAAATGACACATTACCCACAAGTCTAAGCAAATATGAAGTGATGTGAATAGCTTCTCAATTGTTCATTGTCTGAATAACTGCTTGATACAACAGAACTGCAATTACAGTTAGAATTTTGCTCTGTGTCCTTTGCCTACATTTTTGTCACCATGCCCTGTTTGATCTGATTCTTTGAGCTCTCACGCTTCAGGATTTCTGTATTCCTACCCTTAATGACTTATAACTTCACAGAAGTGAGAAAAAATTTTGTTTGGTGAGGGAGGGTAACTTCTGAAAGGGGACAGGCAAAGCCAGCAAAATGAAACCCTGTTTTGACCCTCTTCATTTCCGTCTTCCATATCACTGACAAAGCTTTGTCTCAACTAAAACTAAAACCAATAATGACACCTACCTGTGTCTCAGCCATGGCAGAAGTCATAAAAAATAGCCTGCATATTGAGAAGCACTGTCTTTGTTTTAAAGTTGAATTTGAACTAGTGAAAGATTGACAACTCTACAGCTGGAAGTTACTGATGGAGTCTGTTGCTGGTATGCCATGGTCAGGCAGCAGAGAAATGCTGATGCTCAACAAGCAGATAAAAGCCTTGACTTATGGAGTAACCTATCCTTGGTGTCTTTTCTGAGGTTGGGAAGTTGTGTTGTTTTTTTTGTGATTATCAGTCTCTGGAACAGGACTGAGACATTAGATATTTCACAAAGGCATTACATCCAGCCTGAGTTCCTACCACCCAGCCTCTGGAAAGTTGGTTCAGATCCATCAGTTTGTGAAACCTCTGATGGCTAAACCTCTTCAGCTGGTTTGGCTTGTATGCAAAAGAAGATGATTGAATTAAAACACCTTTTGCTATCAATCTTCTCAAACACACAAATACAACTGTATGCTGTTTTTTTAAAACATTTCTGTTGGACTCTTAATGGTTTGAAACCAAGTGTTTCATAACTTGTACTAAAGAAATTATGTTTTCATACATCTCTGATAATTTCTTCCACCAGTGTTTAGCACTTGTATTGCTTCCTCATCTACTGTGGGAAGCCCAGCATGACACACAGATAACTTTGCACAGTGTTTTGTGAAGTTTCTCTATAACTAAGACCTGTCTTTGGTGGAACCCTCTAAGCAGTCGGAAAGGCAGCAGTCTCATTAAATTACTTCCAGAATCTGCTCTGCCACGCTGATTTCCTGGCAGCAACCAATAAAGGAGGGATGTCTCATTGTCTGCAGATTTTGACACTGACAATAGGAATCAAGTTGCCTCCAGTTGGCCAGCTTCCAGGTTGCTCTGAAATATGAGCAGGATGAAGGACAGTACATTCCGACACCGAGAAGAGGGCACAGCAAGGAAATCACTGAGCTAATGCAGTGGCGGCCCTGCAAAGCCAGGGTAAAAACACAAAGGTTTACCAAAAGACATAAAAGTTGCCTCCTCGCTGGTGAACTGGCTCTCACGGGGGCACGGGTGCTGATGGGTTGTGTATGGGCGTCCTGTGCAATACCACAGGAGGTGCCGTCTCGGCCGTGGGAAGCCCATCCTATGTGACAGCTATGTCACTTCTGTGCCACATGCTTCTTTACACCTGATCACACTTGTTGACACACGTGCCAAAACAGAGCATCTGAATGGATGAGAAAGGGAAGAGGCTGTGTGCCTGTATAAACAAGGCTGCCAAACTGACATGTTGCATTACAGCAGGGGCTCGAGAAGACTTTCACTGTACATGTCCCAAGGATAAATAAAAAAATATATATGTAGTGCAACTGCTGAACATGTATTGCACTCACATGCCTGGCTGAGAACAGCACTGAATATCAAATGCAGAGGTCTGGCACCAAAAACCAAACAGGAAGCCAAAAGCCCCCTGATCTTATGAAGCCTATTGGCTTTCATACCAACATCAGAAGAAAAGCAACTAAAAATGAATAACTTAATTTCCTTCAAGACATCCTTCTCCGTATATTACCTGCAGTGGGTGACAGACAATTCTGCTAAAACTGGTAGTTTGATCTCAGAGTGTCCTGTGTATTTTTCCTGCTATTTACTAGTGTTCATTATTTGCAGGAGCTTCCAAAATACACAGTTCTTATGCTTTTGTTAACAGTGAATGACACAGCAGTGGTGCCTTTTAGACATAGAAGGTCATTGCTATACTTTGCGCAGCTATGCCTATTTTAGTAAAATTGTAGAAACTTGATGGTCAACAGTTGCAGGCCCCCTACCCCCCAATATCAAATCCTGGTCTTTTCTCTTGATTTGTTCTTCAAACTCAAGCAGCATGTGGTTCCTCTAAAAATGTACAAACCAGCTGTGGGGGTAGTATTAATACATTCAGCTTGATCTTTTTTGCTGGTTGGTAAATTCCTCAATCTTTCTTCATATTGAATTTCTCTATAAAAACTGAAACAAAAGGAAAATTCCAAAAATGAACTAAAAATCTGTGGGCCTAGCATACTCAAGTTATAACAGCCAAATATTTAAAATATCAGTAAGTCAATTATTACCTCTTCCATGTGAGTTTGGCAAAGGACCTTTTTACTGTGATACCCAAATGACTGAAATGTAAACCTAAATTAAACCAACTTTTCTTCCTTTTTCCCCTCAGATAATATGCTTTTAGAAAACTAACTTTTAAAGATTAAAAGTCCTCAACTAGTAGCAATTCTACGGAGAGGATTTTATCTGAGGATAGATTTTGCTAAACATTAAAAGAAAACTGCAGACAAACCCCAGATTCACAGTCTTTCAGTGAACAGGCAAAAATAATACTTCTGTACTACATATCTTGTTATTATATGGAATCATGTTATATATGATTCCCTCCATATAATCATATAATATGTTATCATATATAAGCATTGCTCAATGATTAAAACAGAAGGTTTGGAACTAGAAAGCCCCGCTGATCCAAGACGACCATTTTGCACAATATCTCCAAGTTTATTCACTCTTGTGGGTGAAGGGAGTCTGGGACTAAGCATGTAAGTAGGAATATGCTTGGGATGCCAAAACCTACAGGCCTAAAATGGGAACCAGACCTGAATATGTTGAATACCTTGTAAAACACGTTTCAGAATAGTTGCCATCTTTCACAATTTCAATGGAAAAGCAGCAAAACCTGGAAAGGAAATAGCCCCCCTCAAAAAGGTGAAGACCATTACTACGTGACACATACCAGGCAGTGGCTAAACCATAACTAGATGGAGCTACAGGGATTTTAAATCATCTGTATTTATTAGATCATATATTCCTAAGATTACTGTCTCATGGGAAGGAGAAGTGAGAGACGTAATAACACCAGTGATGATTAAGAAAGAAATCCAGCTTGACATTCAGAGCCTAGGCTGAACATGCAGAGCTGGCAGTTAAAATAGGAACCTGGTGTTACCTTACATTCTTGCAATTGCACTCTAAGTTTGAGTCATACTACTTCATAGCTTTAAAACTTCAAGTAACAATTTTCCAGACATTAATACTGTAGCATCACAAAAAATTTAGTGTGTTTGCAAACTACAAGGTGTACTTTCAGAGTAACTCGTCATAAAACATTGAAGCGAGGTATTTCATTTGACAATCGTTCAGGAGGTAATTCTTTCACATACTGAAAAAACACAAGTAGCATAACTAAGCCAGTAGTTTTGGTGGCCCCTTTAAAGAGAAAAATGGATCCCTCTATGAAACCAAAATGCAAATTAGAAAGCAAAACTACATTTCCTATGGGATCCCGTCCCAGCAAAATGCAAAATTGTACACAGAAAAAAACCACATAGTTTTGCTAATTTTCTGGTACTACTTTTCCTTCCTACTGTAGATATTACCTAGAACCAAAATCAGGCATTTGACTTAAACACAGACTGAATTTAAGTCTATCTCTCTTGAAAAAAAAAACCCAAACCAACCTTCTCAGCCTTTTTTCAGAATGGTTACAAAACAGATGAAGAAGTCAAATAAAAAGGGCTTTTTACAACTAATGTACTTAATGGGGCAATTTTATATACAAAGGAAATTAGTTTTATGCACAAGGATTTAATTCAAGCATGCATTCCAATATATAGCAGGAAACTGCAATCTTTGGATATCTGATACACCTACAGAAATTCCCCCCAGTCCAAAGGCCTGATTGGGATAGCATGAGTGTGTGCTGCAATGTACCAACATGTCCAAAAATATCAGAATATTTTCTTTAAAATCCTAATAATTGACTATAAGGTTCATTTTTAAATCGTGCCATGAAGAAGCCACAAAAATAACAAGACAACTTGCTATTACTTTAATTTTGATTTAACGATGTGCAGCTTGGCACTAAACCTCATTCTGATTTCACTTCAGTAGTGCAGAACTTGTCATCAGATTCTTTTCTAATCTTACTTCAATAAATATGCTTGACATCAAGATCCATATACATTGCTTTCAGCACTGCCTATAAACATGTCTCTCTGCTTTGCTTTAAATGGAACCTCAGGGTATAAAGCCATACAACACAAAATAATTGTGCCATTTTATGGTTGTGAAAGCTGTGCAACTTTAAAAGCACGGATCAACAAATTGGAATGATAAAAACGTTTTTATTACATACAATTTTAAGATATATATTTTTTTTCAATTCACGTCTTCATGATGAAAAAGCTAATGAAGAGATGAAAGGAAAACAGAGGTTATTTTCAGAGAATTAAAATGCTCAGCACGGCCCAGAAACAGCAATAATATAAAAATGTACGTCTAGGGACTTAGTAAATTCACCTAAACAGGCTGGCATCTGCATGAATGGAAACACAATTGCTTTTAATATCGAGCCGTCAGCCTGTTGTGTTTCGTAACGACAAAGAAAATTCAAACAAAACAAGAGTCGCTTTGTAATTGCAGGGGCAGAACAGGCAATGCTGCCTCCATTTTATTCAGTGCAAAATTGCTGGAGTTTGCATCATACAAGAGTCTTTTTCTTTCTAGATTCGTTCAAATATTAATTAAAACAAATGACCTAATAGTAAAACCACCAAAAAACTGCACGACCTAAGATGGACCTTTGAACAAATTGCCAGTAAGAGGTACTCATTCTCCACACTGCACATGGTCAGAAGATTTGTTAATTCATTTTGCCCAAGCACCTGTCTTTCAATCATTACTTTACTAAAGGTAAAACCAAAGCCCATAGCCCTGGAGAAGAGGGCTTAGCAGCAAAGCAGCAGTTAGAAGAGGAAGGATAACTTTGTGTTTATTGCAGTAGGCTTTTCTCCACAAGATCTGGATTACGATTTTCATTTTTGACAGAGGATTTCCTTGTCACCTTGGGCAAGGCACCTAATTATACCCATTTATATTATGGTAACAGCTATTCCCTTTCCTTTTGCCACTTCCAACCGTACGCTCTCACAGAAAAGCCTGTGTCAGAGCATGCACCTACACTGCCAAGCACAACAAATCCCGTGGCCCACCTCCAACTTCCTCCAACTCACAACACTATGTTTTCGGTCAGCAACTGACATCTGCGTGTGCTCTCAGGGCCAGTCAGGACAACTGCTGAAGTATGTGCTAGATAGCATTCTTTCTGTGTTTTACTTGTTTTATCCCTCTTTGTTTTTTTCCCCTTTTGTTTTCTTTTTTCTTTTTCTTTTTTTCTTTTTCTTTTATTTACTTTTTTTTTTTACCGGTTTAGTGGAATGAAGAAAGAAAAATAAAAAACCAAAACTAACCAGCCAAAAAAGAAAGAAAAAAAGAACAAACCATTCTTGTAAAAATTTCAGCCACAGTGTCCAATCACTAGTCTAAGCTCTGGACTCTACCTCCTAAACTCAAAATGGCAGTCCTCCTGAAGTCTCCTACGGCCAATAACACCATATGTCAGCCCAGCACCATGGAGTTCTGTGGAATCCTGTGCTTGTCTCAATGCTCTACCAGTACCCACCACACTCTCTTCAAGTGGGATGTTTTACCTCATTCACTCACCCCAGTGTATGAGTATCTTGCATATATGTATTTGATTCCACTATAAAAGATAATTAAGAAACTTGGTTGCAAAAAAGGATCAGAAACTAAAAAAATCTTAAATTTGATGCAAGACGACATTCTGTCCCTCCCTGCTTTGGGCTGGACTTTGTTAGACACAATCAACACCAGACTCTATAATTTTTCCTTTTTGCAGCCCACTCAAGTGCAATAGATATAATTATGTGCAAATTGTCTGTGATTCTTAAGATGGGCAAGTCTGTGACTATGCAATCATCCTTTGAAGCACAACTGAGCTGCTCTTGCATCCAGCATCCCCCAGAGTTCTCATGAGTCAGTGGAACAACCCAACCTGCATCCTCACAGATCCTACCCATTTATCAATAATTTGTAGCCAGTTACAGAGAAGATCCCAGTTTCCCTTATCCCACTTGGGACAAAACTGTTCAAGAAACATTGATCAAATGCAGATAAGATAAAAGAAGGGACTCTGCCTCTTTCACTGCAATCCACTGTACTGTTTAAATTGAAATAACTCAGATTTTCCATCTTAGATTTTTTTTCCAAGAGAAAGCAGCAAGAGAATCATTGTTTTGGCCTCAAGGCATTCATCAAGCCCTCTCATTTCTTTCTTGAGTTCAGCAGAGTAGCCACTTTATCTGGTGTGTGATTGGATAGATTTTTTTTCCCCAGGAAGATACTTCATTTTAGTGTATAAGGAAGGTATATTGCACACAGAAACCAGGGGAATAGAGTAGCAAGGCACTAAATCTATCTGCTAAAGAACATTTATTCAAAGACAACCACAAGGCTCAATCTAATTGACAATTTCTGCTTGAGGCCCATGATTAAAATACGAAGGCTGCTGCAGGTAAGAACAGGAAAGAACCAGCACCGCTATTGGCAAAAGCTTGCACAATGGTTGTCATGACCAGCAGTTACCACCAATTTGCTTTTAGCACCTACTATTAATCAGGATGTGATGAAACAAGGCTTCAACTCAACAGCAGAGCATAGCTCAGGGGAGGAAGGGGTTAGGGAGAGTGCGCACAGGGTATTTGCTGCAAGTATCCTTTGGAATGTATGTTGTATAACTCAAATATGCACACATAAATTGTTGGAGTTTACAACACATTTTAGGCACATTAACCCATACTTTATTTCTGTTACTCTTTTGTATAACCTTACCAATTCAATGAGATTCTTCATAAAGGTTTTCTTCACTTTATGTCATCTCAGTACAATGGTGAAATAGTACATAGAAGAGTTAAAAGTCCATTTCTGTTTCTGAAGAGTGCTCTATCAATTAATCCTGACAGATTATACTAAACTATGCATTTGGTGTGACTCACTGAGTGAAGTTTTTTGTGAACCCAGCAGCTGAGACAGCAAATATTTATTTTTTTTTTAATCAGTGGAAAGGAGATGCAGTACACTCACCGTATTAGTATAAGAAACTTCAAAAATGTCATGTCTGCACCGATTTCATATACTAGTAATAAAAAATTCTTGTGTGCAGCATGTTTTTTCTCACATGGGCATCTCTGAGTGGTGCATCTTGGTGCAAGTGCTAGTGGCCCCCTTCTTAATAATGCTTCTACCTGGACATCATCTCTGCCAAACTCCTTTTACAGATAAAGAACTGCAATATGGATACTACAGATACATCCAGTCCTTTAGTCCTCTGTGAGTTGAGTCTAGCTCATTTAGATTTGAATGCACCCAACCCACTTGAAAATGGATAACAGTATACATTGTTTTGAAGCAGCAAAGAACTGAGCCTTGACAAAGTGCTGAAGTACTTGCCATGGTTTCTGGTAGATTTTGAAAGCCACTCTGAACTTAGTGGGACCACTGTCTGCTTAGGCACCTCACTGTAAATTATTAGGAAAAAAAAAGAGCCATAGAAATATAATATTGATTTAATTTACGTCTTCATTTGACAGAAAAAAATTGCAGTCAGGCATTAGCAATCACGTGAGTAAAAAACTATGACAGACACTTGCATAAAGCAAAAAATAAAACTACCAAAACCAAGTAGTGTAGCACTTAACCCATGGTTGTGATCAGAGAGAAGCTTCACTTGACACAATTTAAAGGGTCTTTTTTGATAGACATATTTGCATACTTCAAAATCTAACCTAGTAGGCTCAGAGCCAATGTTGGCCTGCTCTTAATGGCAGCATTGCTTTGAGTTGGGTGTCTCAGTCAATACCGGAGTTTAAGTAGAGATGATCCAAACTTCCTGAATTCCAAGTATAAGTATCTGCAGCTATGACAATGCGTGACTGTCCTTTTTATATGATACTCTGAGACTTCACTGTGCATGATTAGACACCAAATGTTTCCACTCAGTGCCTAAGCTGTTTATATAAGTGTCCTTGCTCTGGGCTAGTACAACCACTGTATATCCAAGACACCCTAAAAGATGAAACTTAGGTGTCTGACACCTGGATTCTGCTTGGACTTATGGTTTAATGTTGATTTCAATTAATGTTTGGAGAAGATGATTGACTAAGAATGGTGAGGAGATGAGGGCAAGAGAAAACAGACTTCCCCTCTAACTTTCCAAACCATCAGTGATGAAGGCTACAAGGAGGACATCCTAGAGGAGACACACCTGTGCTAGGAAGAGTTTCAAAGCCCTGAGAAAAATCAGGTGGTAAATGATTTTTTAGCTTTAAGTGGGAAGATATTCATATAACTGCTCCTGTCATACTTTGTTCCAGCTTCAAGATGCAGAATACGGTTTTACACCTACTTTTTCATGTCTTTCCTATGCAAAGTTAATCCACTTACAATAGTTTATGATTTCCTTCACTTTTAATGAGAACTCACTTTTTAGAAAGTACAGATATCATATTTATTCAAATTTTTCCTTAAAATGGGTTAGCTGCAAAATATATACACAAATAATTTATATCAAAGAGCTCTCAAAGCACAGGAAGTTTATCTCTGTACTCACTAACAGATGCAGCTACTGTCATTCATACACATTTTTGAAAGAAAACCAATTATGCCACTGACTCCCTTCTCCGAGGACCCTCTTCCCACAGCTAACAACCCTTGATAAATTATTTGAGGAAAAATAAAGGGTGTTCGTTTGTACCCAAGAGCCCCAAAGAAAGCTGGAAGGTGATTAGAGAGAGGCTTGAGAGTTCAAAGCAAAATATATTATTGAATATCAATGATTTTATATGGTATTAAAAGATCTAATTAGGAATGTGCGTCATGAATATTACCTACTCTTCACAGAGTACCATCTAAGTCAAAATATTTGAAGCTTATCTGTGCTTTTTGGAAGTGGACTGGCATTGAAATGGCAACCACATCTCCTCTGGAAAATGATTACATTGCTGCTTACAGTCCTGCAACCTACTACAAATACCATTTATCGAATTACTGTAATTCCAAATCATCTTCTATCCTGTGTATCATCTGCATGCATAGGTATGTGTGACACATTTAAATCTGGAAGCCAGAACTTGTTTCATGCTTTGAAATGTGCTATATGTTACCACCTAAGAAGTGTCCTTATACACACGAGCTTGAATAGTTAATGTTTCAGCAGAACATTCACAGCCACACAAGAAATCAAGGACGTTCAATTTTACATTACTTGTCCACCTCACATACTACATTCGTTCTACACTCAGAAGGTCTCAACATCCCTGATCTGGGAAGACTGGGTAGGACATCATGTTGGTACCTGTTGTACCAGTGCTTGCAGTCACCCATCTTGGGCATCACCAGCCAAGTTCTCTAGGCATTACTCAACATTTGCCTCTGCTTATTTTCCTTGTCTCTAGGACATGCTTCACTTCCCAGATCTTTCATTCTCCAAAACCACTTCGTTCTATGAACACATCTTTTCAGCCTCCTCTTCTTTCTGGAACCCTAAATTTCCCATTTACCAATCAATATAGTCTATATGCACAAGGACAACAAGCCTGCTAATTGATGCATCAGCATCACCTCTCCTTATTAACTGGAACACTTAGAATGTGTCACTTTTGTCTAGCCCAGGTGTTCACAAAATCTACAACCAGCCTGCACCAGTTGCTGAGAGGAAGCAGCGGGTTTTTATGTTTGACAGTTCAAAAGTTCAAATACGGCATTCATGATTTTTTTCTTGGCTGCAGCTATCATCAAATATGTATTAACTCGTCTCCTGCAAGGGCTTCACACAAAGTCATATGGTTTGAAGCAGAAGAATGATAACAATCTATTTGTATATGAATACAACACTTGTTTACTGATTGCACATATGTTGATAAGATTGTTGTTCTCTGCTATTTTTATTAAGAGGTGTAAGGCAGGCTCTAATCTACTGATTTATGAGCATCAGCACTAT
Source organism: Tapera naevia (assembly GCA_033556795.1). Lineage (NCBI taxonomy): Eukaryota > Metazoa > Chordata > Aves > Cuculiformes > Neomorphidae > Tapera > Tapera naevia. The sequence continues at coordinate 2,336,512 of JAUMJJ010000074.1, read as the reverse complement.
GCATTAACTTTCATTCGGCTAGATAACCTGTTGAGCTGCTGCTACATTTCATAAGAATCCCCACAAGGCAGCAAGCATAACTCATGAGTTAGATACATCCCTCCCCCCGAAAATACCAAACACATTTAATCATGCCCACAAATATTAGCTTTAGCCTTATGTAAGCCTCAAATGAGCACACAAATCTTACCATTACTATTTGAAGTCTAAAACACTGGCAAGGTTCCCAAGTAAACCACTGTGAATTTGGAGAACACCAGGAAATTCAAGCAAAGTACTAAAACTCAGACTGCCCCAAACAAGCAAATACGGTCCTTTGCCAAACAAAAGTTCACAGCAAAGTTAAACATAGTTATTAGAAACAATTGAGATTCACAGAGAAGAAATGGCAAGAGAGGGTCAAAAACTAATGAAAGCATATCTCCCCAAATTAGGGGTCTGTTTCTGATTTGATATGCCAGTATGGAACTCAATCATCAACACTTTTTGAAGACAAAAACAATTAAATTTGGATAATACCTTGAAGGAGATGCCTTAACAAGAACTGGCCTAAAACAGTACCTTAATCGTAGACTGTTTAGATCGGGGAAAAAAACCCCAAACAGTGCTTGAGCTAATCTCAGGATACAGGCAAAAGGCCATACTCAAATGCCAAAAAAAAACCCATGAAGGGTTTTTGAAGCACTAGCCGTCATTTTCCTGTCTCAGTGAGTGCCAGTGAGCAAGAAGTTCATTTGAAAACTTGGCTATAGAGATCTCATTTTCATTTTGTTTCTTCTAAACAAAGAGTTCTGCCTAACAATCTCCAGGACAAACAGAGCTAAACAAAAAAGATCCCCACCCAGCACTCAATGATCATTAGAGCATTAAGCCTTTGGTTTGACATAGTCTTCTTGAACAAACAAAAACATAAATACATTTTCTTCATACATCATCTAGTGACATGCACATAAGATTCATACTGGTATGAACTTAGAACCAACATCTTTAAAACAGCAGTCTGTGAACATGAGAATATAGAAGAACTAGAGTTAAACTATTTTAATGACTTAAAATCTTTTCCTACAGCACACTGTCAGAAACCTTCACAAGCTGATGCCTTATGTAGGTGTTGGCTGGGAGTTTCACTTAGTTTCTGTAGTACTCATTTAAAAGAAACTTGAAAATTTGGCCCCGAAGCAGGACTTGTGCTTCCATTTGGAGTCAAGAAAGAGTTATATCATAAGTATTCCAAGCTGAGGGGGAAATATCATGGCTGAAGTAGCAGTGAACATTTGGCCAGAAGTTTGTGTATAATTTAAAAGAGTAATTTCTGATACCTTGTGAGGTCAGGAATCCTTGTATGGTCCTTTTTTCAAAAACTCATGGACTGACAACAACAAAAGAAATGTAGTACATAGCGTAGAGGTAAAGAAAACCCCACAACATGATTTTATATAGTAAAACAAAAAACGAAATCTAGGAAATTTGTGCATTTTTACCTTCTAACTGAACAAAAGTTTATTTACCTTGAGTACATGTGAACATCTATGATTTTTCTCTATGTGTTCATAAACTAGAAAACCCCATTCAAGTAATCATTTTCCTCAAAGCCAAGGAAATTTGTGACTATGAAAATTGGCAACACTCTATTCATTATCTTTACTCCTAAAGATTCCCCTACACTGTGATGATGGGCAATGCCATATTGCCCTATGACAATTATCAAACTCATAATTAAGGATCTTAGGGTATTACTTCTGTTTCCCCTCCCCATTAACAGCACCACAGAGAAAAATCAAGTCCATGGTTTATCAGGAATATGAAGGAATAATCAGTGGGGAAAAAAAAAAAAAAAAAGGAAACCCTAATTTTTTTCCCAACCTAACTAACTATGTTTGTGTAAAGGTTTGATTCTGTTTGAAGGAACATATTGTACTTTTTACAGGAGGGAAAGACGGAATATTCAAAATCGTCTGTTTGCAAAGAAAGCTGTCAAATAATAATTTATCAGGGTACTAGTTAAGGATCATTCCTGAAATTTGATTGAGTTCACCACAAGCTTAAGAACCACTCAAAGGTTTCTGATTTTTGTGTAATCACACACCGCAAATTTTATATTTAAAAGACCTAAGTTGGCTATTGCCGAGTTCAAATAAAGTGAACATCACAGTCCCTTCCCACCCTTTTTAGGAAACAGCTGTGTAAGTCTAGACACATACTGTTAGCTAAATCCCTCCTACCTTTTTTAAATTCTTGCTCAGCTTCTGAGATGCTAGGCAAGGAGGTGGTAATCTCCAAAATAGTAAATTGTCTTAAGCCTTCTGAAATTAGGCAGTCAAGTAAAGATAGAGAGTCTCTCTGGCACACTGCTTCAGACAAGGATGCCTTTAACCCTCATCAAAACCAAACAAACAAACAAAACAACCCACCCCAACCAAAATAACATTCACTCCAAAACAAATGAGATAATAATAAAGAAGAAAAGAAAAAAATCCCAAACAAACAACACAAAAAACCCCAGCAACAGTGAAACCCTCAGAAAAATCAAAAACCCCAAACAAGGATCCCCCATTCTCAAGTTTGAATCTGCATCTGATTCAGCACAATAGCATCCAACAAAGACACATATGCGAAGTCCAAAGAAAGAAATCAGACTTCAAGAGTTCCAAGTATTCCAGAATAAATTAATAAATAAAATAAATTAACGTGGAAAGATAATGTAGAGAAAAAATAACTTACAATCCCAAATGAATAAAGCTTTTCTAAGCAACAACCAAACAAAAAGTCTTGGATGAACATAGAAGTCATTTCACACGAAAGTAGAATTAAGTGACAAATCAACACTGGTCCAAGTTGCAATAAGGCTTGCTATATGCATAATGCAATTCTCCATCTATGTATTTTCAGGTGCACTATCTAACTTCATAAAGCTTGAATTACAACATAGAAAAGATATTATGACCTTGAAATATTCAGGACCCTGTCTTTTCTGGTCAGTTTAGACTAATCCTTTACCTCAGGATGTGTCTGAATTTATCTTTGATCACCATTGCATCAAGCTCCCAGGGTTTAAATGAGAATCTTTTTACATTAAAATAAAATTGTTTATAATAAACCATGCACAAGCTGTTGGTATGGCTAGCTGCCACACAAATCAAGGTTAAAACAGGCCAGCCTTACAGCTGAAAAATAACTAATATGACATTACTCTTTCAGACATTTGGTTAGGCTGACAAATTTGTAACTCTGTAATTTACACAATGTCCCCATGACATGTGGCAGTACAGCTATTGTGTACGGAGGTTTTTATCGTGGGAAGGAGGGGGAGGAAGTCTACATTTTCCTAATGCCAATATTTCCCATAACAATTTTGGAATGCGTGCTGGCTTGCTAAAGTACACAATTTACCTATCTGAGAGTAAGCAAAGTTCAAATGGTGACAGATAATTATTTTAATTCAATGCAAAATTACCCTGTGGAACTCATCAGTCCAGAAAATGGTTAAGATACCATATATAACTTGGTTAAATAAAAGTATATGCTTTAGTAAGACAAGGCTTGAAGATTTATTCTGTCTTTTGACTCATGCATTGCATCGATAAAGTAAATGCTGTTAGAATTCAGTATTAGGAAAGAAAATTCAGTTAGTAGGATTTTAACCCTATTGTATAACATTGGAATTATCCCATGAGATTAGATGGGAGGTTTTTTTTTATATGACCTTCCATCCCTAAGAGGTACAAAAAGCCTACGTGGATGGAGATATCTTGCCAAATAAGGAAAGATTCTTCTCAACCTCGGATAGCAGTTACCCAGACTGTAAGGACTTATATCCTTCCCCATCCATTTTAATCCAATCTAATTGTAGATGTTCACATCATCCATAAAAAGAATTTTCTTCCAGTTCTAAGCAGTTGGTCTCCATGGTATCTACGGGTACAGTACCCTGTGAGCTAACTGTGGGATATTGGTTCCAAATCTCTCACAAAGATTCCGCTCCTCTCCCCTCTGCTTTGTATTACAAGAAAATTCGAACAACAAAAGACTAAATCATGATTTCTAGGAAGTGCTTGTTATTCTGTACAACACTTTGCCTCTGTAATTAAACACTCCTCGTAAGGAAGTCCTTCTAGGTTTGAAATTATTAGCTAACTATTGTTGGAACCTCTCGGTTAAAGCGCATTTTCTATCATCTTCCTGGAGGAATTCAAAATTGGCTGCTCCTACTGAGGAGACACAAAGATACCATATATAGGTAACTGCTTTGGTCCAGATCATCACATCTTAAGGAACCCTCATACATACTGATTACATAGTGCTGTCCCTGCAAGGTTGATTTTATTCAGTAGTGTCATACTAAGCTTCCAGTTGCTGAAGAAATAAGAAATGACCAGTTCTTTGCTGCTGAACTAGTTCTGCTTTCCCATCCCACTTTCACTATGTACATTTGGGCAAACTTCCTGTGTGGTCTGACTGCTTCTATGCATTACAAGAAGAAAACAGGGAAAAAACCCCCACCCTGCAGAAGTCATTCTTTCCTCCAAATTGCAATGTTTTGTGATGTTGCAACTTGGTGTCCAGAAGCTCAGTTTCATGTCCAAATCACAAGCTCACTATATACATGGCTCATTTTCATCACCAAGGCTCATTTCCCCCCACTATTTTTGTAATAGTTGCTTAAATTTAATCCACAACCTGAACCGCCAAAACACAATCAACATTATAATAACTTGGAGAGAGTTTAATAGGAAAAAAAGGCAATGATTAGTACAGTCACAGGAATACAGTACATGGAACATTCAAGCTAGGTTTCCATACACTATAAACCACTTTGTTTTTAAGGTGTTTTACTTTTCTTAAACATCGACTATGATATTTACTCTGGAAACTAACTGAAGTCTTTTCCTAGGACTTTTTTCCTGTAATGCCTGCTCAGTAAACATTTCTAACTGTGGTAAAAATAATTCTGAAAAGGTAACTTCTTATCTGCATGATAAAGTTATGCCTCTTGGACTTGGACCTGCAGCTTCATCCTGCTCCTTCTTCCTTCTTGCCTTTAGTCAACCACACCAATGTGAACAACATGAATTTTCTTTGCAGTGGATCAGAATCTTTGTGCTACTTTGTCATTGTAAGAATAATTACCTGGTTTTGGTTTTGGATACTCTGCTGTACATGGTTGTACCATCTATAGATAAGATAGAGAAGAAAGGGTGTAAAGTGCAATAACTTAATCCCAGGCTCATACCAACAGAAAAACTCAGATTGTAGTTTTCTATAGAAAATACTGCTAGAGAGGTTGCATTTGAATTAGGGGATCTCTTAATATAACAGTATCTCGCTGCTTCTCTGGTGTGTATGGGTGGAGAACTAAGACTGCTGTTAAATTCTTCTGTGAGAAGGAGGAGAGTAAAGGTGTAAGAGAAGACCTCAAAGTCCACATCAAACAGTGATTTAGCAAGCTTTGAGACTCTGCAGTTGCACTTATAAGACCTGCATCCACAATTTAAGTTCTCATTAACTGCAGATTTTAACGACTCTCATGGCAAACAGAGCAACTTCCTGCCCACAGATGCAGCTGCAAATCTTGGGGAACATAAAGAGATCTGAGCTCAATCTAAGAGTAGTCCTAGAGCTATACATGGGAACCATGTTTTTCTGGGTTAAAAATACAAATGGCTTTTGCAGCAATTAGAAAGAAAAGATCCCTTTGCAAAAATCAGGAAAATTTCATCTCAAACAGGTAGCAGAAAAAGAAATACTCTACGATACAGAAAGTTTAGTTTCTCCTGTTGCCACTTTCCAATGATTTAAAGTTGGTATGCAAGTTATATAGTTAATTTACACAGCTTATCTGCAACTAGGATGTCATAGGTTTAGGACTGTTAATAGATGATGCTAAATTTATTAGTTTATTGAATGCTGACTAAAAAGCAAACAGCTGGGTCATCTGTTTCTTTTAAATATAGGAAAAAATTACTAGAAAATTAAAACTTAGAATAATCTTGTCTCAAGAGTTGTTTAGAGCCCAGAATTCAGACAGAATAAACTGGTTATCAACAGGAATTAATACAGTAAGTGTTCTAACCAAGATATTTTTTCTCCTATTAGAACCAGAAAATTTATGTATAAAAAGAAAGATGTCAACTCTTTTGCAAAACGCACGGGGCCTAGCTCTCTGTTACTCTAAGTCAGTAGATCATGCTCACATGGAGTTTTATCAGCTTCTGTCAGCTAGAAATCTAACCCCAAAAGTCACATAAAAGACCCTGTCAATTAATTCCTGTTGGAGATAATGAAGATTTACATCAGTGTAATACTTTTCTGCCCATCACCCATTTGAGACCTTTAATACCTGTCTCCCCCTTCCAAGCCTGTAATTCATCCCAGGTTACACAGATCCTTTATTTTGGCATGTCCAGACAAAACTTGATCCCAGTTCACAACATCTTGTAACTCTTGGCAAGATCAGCTTTTCCAACAAGGGAGTAGTCCAAGGGCTAGAGTGACACCCATCAGCCTCAGCAGGGCCAACTCTAGGCAGGACTGAAGTTCTTCCTGAGGACTATACTGGAGCAGAAAGGTTATCCAGCTGAAGTACCAAGTTAGAAAACATGTTCAGCAGGTACTCTGACAGGGCACATAAAAATGAAGGTACAAATGCTCAACATGGTTCACAGACTCAGTACTTCATGAAAGAAGTTGGATAGAAAGCAACGCAAACCTTCCAGGGACTAGAAACCACCTCTGATGAATATGCAGTAACCCCTTGCTTGCTTAAAGTGAGGTCTAATTGGAACCTATGAGACTGAGAAAAGAAATTAATCCCACAAATGCTTGGGGGTGAATTTAGTTACTATTTGCAGATTTGGGCAGTCTTAGCTTGAAATCTGACAGTGCCTCCTGTTTCAAGAACAGTGCTGGGGTAACTCACCTGTAAATTTATATCCTATTCTTCGTGCAGAAAGATTAAGTCCACGTACTTTTCAGAACTGGAATGTCCACTGATTCAAAGACTCACTTGAAGTTCTTTCTATACTACATCACTCTTTTCTTTGGGACCTGGAAATGAAGAACCCTATTTAAAACTAAGAATCTTAAAACAAAAGAAAAAATATCCTCTCCTCCTCTTTAAACCTTTCCATAGTATCTTACAAATTCTTGGATGTAATACGTTTAATTGCACCATTCAAAAGTCATACTGAGATTTCCAACCCCAACTAGGTTCTGGCTCCACTGATATACGAATTTAATGCATAAATGAAGTCTGCAGTTCAGATGTGATAAACCGAGAATCAGCCTTCCACTACTGAAGACTCTTGCAGAGTTACCTGAACAAGTAAATTAATTTTTTATCAGATACAAACTATCTACATAAAGCATTTCTTGACGATAATGAGCAACAGACAATTTAACTTGACTTCTGAAAACGAAATAAAAAGAATAAAGATACAGCACAACTGACACAACATATTTTTCCAATAATCTGAAATCCACATATTCAGCAGAAGAGAAAGACAGGACAGTTATTGCTATAGTCACTGGAGCCTCCCAGTATTTCTACCTTCAGAAAATCTTCAGTTTTAAATGTCATTTGGAAGAAAAAAAATGAACAACAAAAAGCCAGTATCTGCAGATCAACAGGAGTTCAGTAAACAAAGTGGTTCATTAATATCAGCTTGGGACCAATTTAAGAACAAGTATCCTATCACAGTATCACAGTATTACAAGGTTGGAAAGGACCTCTGAGATCATCAAGTCCAAACTATAAACCTACACTAACACCAACACTAACACCAACCCATCATCTAAACCATGGCACTCAGTGCCTCATCCAGTCTCCCCTTAAACACCTCCAGGGTCGGCGACTCCACCACCTCCCTGGGCAGCCCATTCCAATGGCCAATCACCCTTTCAGTGAAGAACTTTTTCCTCATATCAAGTCTAAACTTTCCCTGACGAAGCTTAAGTCCATGCCCTCTGGTTCTGCCACTGGTCACCTGAGAGAAGAGACCGACCCCTGCCTGACTACAACCTCCTTTTAGGTAGTTGTAGAGAGCAATGAGGTCTCCCCTGAGCCTCCTCTTCTCTAGACTAAACAGCCCCAACTCCCTCAGTTGCTCCTCATAGGGCTTGTGCTCCAGCCCCCTCACCATATTCGTTGCCCTCCTCTGAACACACTCCAGCATCCTGACATCTTTCCCAAACTGGGGGGCCCAGAACTGTACACAATATTCAAGATGAGGCCTAACCAGTGCTGAGTACAGGGGGAATTATAATGGATTATCAGAACAAACCCTGTAGGCAGGGGATGGACAGACAGAATAAAAAAGAAAATGAGGAAACACTCCTACTTGTGATGAAACATGGGTAAACACACATGATCAAAAATAAAAAGAATCAGAGAAAGTTATGAATTCCATCTCTATATTGGAGATGTTTAAATGTTTTGGTTTTTTTTTTCAATTAAGGAATATTAGAAGGATGCCCAGCCGCTCATATAAAAGAGGCTGGATGGTAACATTTTTTTTTTTCCAGGAGCGTTAGAGCTCCTAAAGTCTGTACAGATTCCTTGGGACACCAGGGATACCCACCAGACAACATTAATAGAGAACAGTTAGAGCATTTTCCTTGGAGATAAGAAATTCAGTTCCTGCTCAGGTCAAGCAAAAGAAAATCCTCTGGATCTTGATGTAAAGGCCCAGCATGAGAAACTGCAAATCTCTCTGGTTTCATCTTTCTTTGCTCCATAATTTGTGCAACACCTTGAGATTTGCAGGGGTACAGGAGATCTTGAAAGAATCTCTCCTGGACAAAAGAAAGCCTGTTATATGCTGTAATAATGCTGTAATAATGACTGCAGGAATAATGACTACTGAAGAGTTGCATTGCCTTAATGATGTCCCACCATGGGGACAGCTGTGTGTGTTACCAATGGCTAGGAAAATCCCATGTAGCCATGAGTATTTCTGAATGCAGGTAATGAAACACAGGTAAGTAAAGTTGCATGTTAGCTGGGAAGGGGATTATAAAAATGAAGGAGAGCAAGAGATGAACCTATGGAAAGAATTATTCACATGTGCAGCTGTGAGACATGAAAAAAGCAGCTATGCAGAAAAGGAACATCATACTAAAGGGAAAATTAAATTTGGAAGGGAGTTCAATAAAGCTGAACAGTAACTGAGCTTACAAATTTTTATAAAAGGTTACTAACAGAAACAACACAGACACACAAAAGAAGAAAAAAAGTACAAAGGGGAAAAACAAGAAACCCAAACTCCCAAGCTAAGTAATTTGCCATTAGGCAAAGCTCAGTGAGAGTGCTCAGCTCTGGGTTCCAGGCTTCAACCAGTTTCAGCAACAACTTCTTGGAAAAAAGCTCACACATGTGAGAATTTTTAATGCCCCTTTTGGTGAAGCTGCCTTGCACAGACAGAAATACTGAAGAAAGAGTTTTAATAAATGAGCAAGGAATTACTTGTTCTTAAGAGAGTTAAATTCTAATTTAATTTAGGTAAATTACTTTTATGAGAGCAGGTGGTAAAAAGCCTGGCCCAAGGCTGAGCCCTCAGTGCTGTGGGCTCTATATGGACAGAGGTGTTCACCTCTGTAGGCATGAAGTGTTTATAGCCAAAGTAGATAAGACAGCTATTAACAACTCCTTTTTTACTGGTGGGAACTGAGGCACACGCAGATTAAGTAACTTATCCAAACTGACACAGAAAGCCTGGTAAAAGCTTGAAATTATAACCTTATCTCTCAAGGCACAATATAACGCTGCCACTGCCCTGCTACCTTTCATTTCTACAAGAAATTTCCTCCTTATTTCAATTCCGCTGAGTGTGGAACTAAACAAAGCTTAAAATTTGCAATGGGTTAGTTATGAAAGAGCTGCAGAAGGCTGCACAAGTACATTAGGACTCTCATTGATTTAAGAGATGAAGATAACAAAATGGTAGATGAAAGTCAGTATGACTAAATAATGCATGTAGGAAAGGATGATCCTGTTTCTACCTGTATCCTGCAACATCTGTATCCTGCAACATCTGCATCCATGTCTCTAATCACGAATCAGGAATGAAGTTTTGGGGTATAACAGATGCAGAAAAAACACATCAATTCCATTCTCTCAAAACTAAAGGGAACTGAACTCAATGTCTTAAGGCCTTAGAAGGGAAACCACTTCAAACAGCTACTGCGTGTCCCAAAATATAGATGCAAGACAAATTTACATGTAAAAAGAGTCCATCCAGTGCACTGCTTTGTTAACCTAAATGCAACCAGTGTGCCAAACCACAGAATTTCTTTGTGGCAAGATGTTGTGGACTCAAAGTTAAGACTTTTAACTAGTCAGAAAAATTCATGGAGGAAGTGTTCATCAAGAAAAAGACATCACTGCTGGCACAGGAATTCCTTGAACTGCAAAGCACTGATGACTGGGAGAGTGTTACTACACTCTTGCCATCATAGGCATCTGTGTTGCTGGTGTAGTAATTTTATATCATGTTTTAGGGGTTAGGGTTATTTAAACAATTAGGCAAAGGAACATAGCAGCAATGGTAAGTAAACCCCTTTGTGGGAGAGCATTCATTTGAATGGGCTGGTTAAATCCTCCGTAAAGTACCTGAAAGATTTAACAACTCATGTCCAAATGAACGAGATGTAATAAGGTTGTATACAGGCTTGATATGAAAAGTGGATTGTTTTTAGTAAAACAATGGAGAATAACCTCTTGTTGAAAAGAGTGATATTGAATTTTAATCAGGGCAAAATAAAGATGCAAGAATAAATCTGCACAGGCTTAGAGAAGGACTAGATAACTTTCTCAGCCATCAACAATAGATGCATAAGTGTGTAACATCCTAATTTCTGTTGCTATATTCTGTTATCTTTACTTTTTCAATCATCCCATATATCCTATCATTTTAAGAAAGAAATCCAAACCAAAGAAAACTGCCAGCATTGTCCTCTGTGAAGTGCAGAAGAAACACAGAAACAAAAGATGAAAAAGTGATTAAAAACTCATGCTTCAATGTATCTGGCCCGAATTTTTTCACCCCAGTATTACTTACTTGAGTGATTATAGAGTTACATGTTCAAACTGAAAGCAGAGGAATGCAGACTAGGTTTTCCTGCTCATACTGTATATATCAGAGCTCAGCAACAACCACCATCCCTGTGGTGACACTCATCTGCGTCACGACTTGAGATTATGTGGCCGTTGCTAACATAGCTTTCAGTGCCACCTGTTCAGATACTGAATACAACACAGGAAGCCTTATCTAAAGCTTTGCTAAGATGGAAAGGCAAAAGACAAATAAGGAACACGACTCACATCACTACAGTTGTTTCAGTTTATTGGTCCGTGCCAACAACTGTATTTTAGCTGTTGTGTACTTTCCTTCCCCCCTTCCTCAATATGAAGATCGCGAAGCTTTTTAACCAATCTTAATTCACAAGAAATCACAGGAGCAGGGTGGGAGACAGGTTTGTCTGAAATAGCTCATCATAAAAATACTAACAAGACTGAAATTTCTCCTCCGGGACTGACTTGCCAAGCATGAAAAACACTTTTTCCTGGAAATACAAACAATTAACAGGCTGTTTGGATGGTGTACATGGTGGGAAAAGGCATTTTTGAGAGAACACTTGAATTGGTATATCCGCCCTGCACATGATGTGTTCCAAACAAGATATTCCCACCTCTACTAGCCAAGTTGTATGGGCCAGTTCAATAGCACTTGTGAAATGCAGGTCATCTGTATGCAAAGCAGTACAGCCATGTTTGCTGCATCATAGACTGCAAGTGGACGGCTCATCAGAATGAACACTCCTATTCTTTGCTTGGATTTCACCTGGACGTTGTGAAGTCAAGTTAAAACCAACTTTTAGGAAAAAGCCATAGAAAGGTCACATATTTCTTCATGCAGGAATGCAAAGTGGTACATGGTCTTCCCTTTATAGGTAACTCGCGTGATTTATAGTGCTGCCTTTAGCCTTGTTGGAGTCAAATTAAAGGAGAAAAGCTACAGAGCAGACATGGCCTGGAGGGATAATTTTCTTCCTCCCTTTTGTGTCTCTCCTTGCCAGGTTACTGCTCTGCTTTTGCTGTTGTAGGGGTCCAGAGCACAGGCTCTGGCTTCATGAAAAGTGACCAAAGTTGTCCCTGTCACTTATGAAGAACAAAACCACATGGCAGAAGTACAGGGAAAGTTTTAAACAGATTAGAAACATCTCTGGAATCACAGCAGCTGATTTTGGCCTCTCCTGTGCACTAAATGGGCCAATTCCCTTAGAATTATGCAGACAGGTAAATGGGATTTTGGTGTTGGCAGAGGGCTGGGAGAGCATACACCATATGCTGCTGAAGTGCTGAAGGATTTTAAAAAGGCCTGAAGTTTTGGCAGTCTCCTAGGTCCAAGGATCCAACAGATACTTATTCTAGTCTCACTATGAAAAGTGAGAGGGCATCTGTAAGTGAAGATCAGGCAGCAGTGTGTTAATGCCAAAGCATAGAGATTTTGCTGTAAGCTTGTTGGAAAACAGACAACAGGAAGGGAAAAATAAACTAAAACCAGGAGCACTCTCAGATTTACTTTTCAGTAACTTTCAATATTCAGATCGTTATCAAGAAATCCAGTGGAAAAATAATATTTTCTGAAGTGGGTTTTGTTCTGTACATCAAATTGTTTAAAGCCTCTCAGTCCCTTCCTCTTTGCTGAAATGTGAAGGTGGTGGGTGTGGAGTAGTGCAACTCTCACCATCCTACCCCAGACAGACACAACAGAAGAGAGATTAATACTATATGTACACACCATATTGCAATTTTAATTTTTTTAATATCGCTGCTAGCTCTCCCAGCCCTGCTGAGGGAAGTCTGGGAAAATCCTTCAACACCACTTCTCCCACCTGTTAGGCTCCACCACCAGCCACAGCCTTGTCTGTTGTTATTTTGTGCAATTCCTTTATCATTATCTTTATTCAGAGGCAGAGAACGTGCTTCCGGGGGATTTGGGGAGCAGGGCAAAGGAGCCAAAGCACAGATGAGATGGGGGCAACTAGAACCAAGGCAGCCCATAGCTGTTCTGAGCCTCTGGGAATTATTAAGTCCCAACGTAATTATTCCACCTGCCTCCATGAGATCTGTATCCTTCAGTCTTCTCCCAGCTAAACAGGTTTCAGACTGTGAGCACGTCACAGAATAAACTACAGGGGGTGCACAAGGAAAACATAATTGAGAATTTGCCACCATAGGACACTACTCTCAAGCTGATCACAGCATTTGCTACTGCATTTCTTTTGGGTCTTAAAGAATTGCTTTGTGACACCTAAGAGAAACATGCAGAAACAGTCCTCTATTTCTCAAATATTCGCTATGGGCTCCCTTGATATATGGAGGGGAGACACTAAAAATGGCAAGCTCAGGAGCATCAAACAGGCTGGAAATCGGCCTGCAGAAGAGGAACTAAAATTTATAAGAAAAAGTAGTAGAGTTTAATAAGACACAAGCCGTATGAACTGCATGTTGATTTCTAGCTCTTCTCTTTTTTAGAACTATCAGTGACCATTTCACTTCTATTACATACTGCCTTTTCCCATCTCTTAACTCTCTGCATGTTGCAGTTGATCTGCACAATATCTTGTCTGTACTGAGTTGCTGCTGTCATCATACACAGTAACTACGGAAAGAAATGTCCAGTAAAATTGACAAAATCACATCTTTGACCTACTCTGTGTCCATACAGCTATAATCTCTGGATTTGTATGCAAAGTTGGGAAATTTCAGTTATGATGTAGGGAAAAGTGCCAGGGAGATTTTTCTTCCACAGTCATGTAAACATGTAAATTCTCTAAGAAAAAAGGATTCTTCGAGAGGGCAACAGTGTCTCCTCCAGACTTCTTGACTTTCAAGTCTTCCGTGTTATGCCTCAACTCAGCAAATACTAGATATCACATGACTTGACTAGAAGAGGAATCAGAAATAGTCTCACAGAGCTAGGTAGACTTAATTAAATAAAATAATTCCTAGAATAGCTTTTCTGGAGCACACACACTGTAAGACAACACAGATGGAACTCTGCAAAAGCACTTTTCCGGCATTCATTGGTGAGTCACAGAAGCAACCCGGGCTCTGGTTTGATGTAGTGTGACCACCCATCCCACATACCAGTCACAGACCTGCACAATATTACACGTGAGCTAACATCCATGCTAAAGTTTTGGAAGTCAATTGCACATTCATCATTCTGTGCTGATCGTCCCAAATGACTTTTAAAAAAATAAAATAAACTTGAAATAAGACTGCTATGCCAAGTTTTATACCACAGATAGGGATAAAGGATTTTAGTCCACATTCCTACACACTTGCTCAGAAGATGACCAGAGAAATTTGAACTTCCAAAAAGAAAGTTCAGTGGTCTGCCAACAAGAGAAAAAATTCCCCCAACCTAGTCATGTAAGTCAATTTTATGGTTTGACTTTGAAGAGTTGTTTCTGTCTTTCAGCTCAGGACACATAAAGTTCTTTGAAATATTGTAGCAAGAAGCTCAAGTATACTCAAAAGATGTAATAATAACAATAATAATCAAAAAAAATAATACTACTATCATAATATCATCATAACAATATCGTATCATCATAATAATATCATAATTCACCCCCAAAACCCTGTCATTTGCTCCTATAAAAAAAATTACTGTGTTAGGTGCAGGTTCATGTTTTGATTAAGAGTTGAGGGAAATAAACCTTAAATTTAACTAACTGCATAATTTTACCATCTACATTCCCAGATGGTTCTAATGTTTTAGTGAAGTTTTTGCAAGACATCTGCAAACTTTTTACATGTCTGGATAGTCAACAGGCAAAACCGGGCACTTATAGCAACATTAAATATGGGCATTTAACACTGTGGAGTTTTAATATCTGCAGTGGCATTAACGGTGATGTTTCCCCCCTTTTTCTTCTCAAGTTACCATTTTTCACTATTCAAAATAAAAGACAGCAGTATTGTCTATAAAAATCACTAGCAACTTTTAAATATCAAACATATGCCCTAGATGGACAACAAACTGTGGAATTTTCCATTACAAAATGAAACAAGCACATTTGTCTCTCATTTCCCTCCCCAGGACTATTTTTCACTTTTTGTTCAACTTTCATTCTGTTTATTTGCTCCTCCAAAGTTTCTCACCCATTCCCATGTGGAGCACAGCAAGGAAAGCATAGAGTTAATCCTGCAGTCTCAACTGGTGTGAGCCTTTACTATTAACTTGAATTTACAGAGCAATCTCTCCTTAAAAAAAAAAAGAAAGAAAAAAAATCCCTCGCTGCACTGTAGCACCGAGACATATATTTAAAAAATCTCCCTCAGGTCTCTCTGAACATCTGCTTAAAGGTTTACTGTGTCTAAAAAGGGCTCTAATTACCAGAAACTCCCCTCTTACTTAAGCCCAGGGCTCACATTTTGATTATAACTCAAACTCCAGTTAATTTAGGGCTAAACCAAAAATGCTTGTAGCAAACAGAAGAAAACATAGGCCTACCTTAAAACTTTCCAGCTTTTCAGAGGATCCAAGTCAGAGATTATAGACACCATTGTAGTAATAATAACAATAAAATATGTATATTAAGAAAGAAACCCAAACTCGGCAGGGAAGCCTAACCACAAAAGCAGCAAGTACTCTACTCAGCCTGGGAATGACAACAAACCCAGCACAGCTCTTCCTCCTTCTCAGGCTGATAAGCACTTGTCCCAGCTTCTCTCCACCCCCAAAATCAATCTTGTGCTATATTGCTTCACAGTCCCAGTTTCATTTCTTCACCACTACCTTTTAAAGCCCTTGTAATCTGCTCCAACTGATCAAATTTGACCTTTTTGTAGCCCACTTTATTCCACGCACAGCCCTCAGTTAAATCTCTCTTTATTAACACCGTCCTTCTTGGCTTTCTTTTGGAACAAACACAGCTCAAGCTTGAAGCCTCCAGTCTTTGCCAGCAATCATTTACGATTACTGCAAACTGCAGACCTCTCCTTTTGGGTATTTGCTTCTGCCTTTGAGGTTTGCTTTTATACTGCTTTCTGAAGGTTGTTGGGGTCTCCCTTTCACTGTTCTGTACAGGCTGGAGTTTGACACTTATAAAGGAGGAACTTTCAAATGCAACTCCTCTCGCACCCTTCCCTCCTCCCCTTACCCTTCACCCTCATATAGGGAGATACACACATTAAAAACACTTAACAACCTTTTGAATACAGAATTATCTCTCTCTCCTTTTTATTTTTTTTTTTTTAAATCTAATAGACTTGATAGACTTGGAAGCTGTGACTGAAAGCAGTCTGATTAATGGCAAGGCTGCTATTATGGTAGAATAATAAAAAGCTTAGTAATGCAAAGACAGATGTAACCCTTTGGAAGTTTGAAAGGGGAAAAGGTGTCTATATAATTCCGTTAAATCCATTTCTTCTTTTTGTTACTACTTCAAAAATAAATAATAAAGCATCCTCCAGATCAGGATGGTAATACGAAAAGTTGTGTAGCTGCTGTGTTAGTGTGTATTTATTTAGGAAAATCTGGGTGATTGGCTTCTGTTGTATTTCTATAACACTTTCTGACATTGAGTTCCCTGAATTTAAATATTTCTCTTTTGCATTTTTTCTTCTCTCAATATTTTCCATTCATCCTGTGCATAACTACCCTCTCCCTGAACTCCACCAGTTCATTGGGATTTCTGGAAATTCTCAAATTAAAATTCTGAGGGGAAAAAAGCAAAACTATCTTATGAAGTGTTCAGTTGAAACCAAAGTACCCCAAATGACAGATACTTCCACTTTTCTATTTATACCACAGGCATATGTTTCTAGTTTCTTTCTGCCACTAGTTCTCAAAAAAAAAAAGTTAATATCAGTCCTTGTATGTTAAGAAGGAGCAGTAACATGATGGTCATGCAGAGATCTGGTAGTGTAAGACATCACACACTCTTGGAAATGTAATAAAGGATATAATGAGGCATAAAAAACTCTGAGTCTGCTTTAAGTTTTCCACTATCACCTCCTTTGCTGAGATAAAACTAGAGTTATGTCTAAACTGTTTTCAGGGCTCCCATATATACAGTAGCCTGGTTTTAGGCAGCTGGAACCTCCCCTTGCTGATGTCCTTATGGTAAAAAGCAGCACAATCTGCCCTTGTCAGAAGGTGCCACTGAGGCTTCCCACTGCCCCAAAAAGACTTTGTGACCATTTTTTTCTGCCAGACAGTAGCCAAGAGATGTCGGTCAGATAAAAACAACCAGTTTTAAATGACTGAGATACAAAATGCTTTCTTTGTGAAAAGGCCAGTCCATCATTGACCCCTCATTTAGGAGAAACACACATTGAGTCCTCTCCTGCCTCTTTTTTTAATCCCTCAGCTGGTGAAGCTTCTATCTCAGTGTGTGGGGCCATATGAGTTGATCAGTTTATAAAGTCAGACCCTGAGTTCAGACCTCTAGATTCTACATCCACCCCTTGTAAATTGCTCCAGTAACTTTGCTTTATCTCTGAGGGGTGTAACAAGGATAAACACATCAGAGACTCCTGATGGTGAGACTACAGGTGCAGATCTGGGGAAAGAGGGTAAGAGGGTAGAGGACAGCTGGGGAGTTACAGATGCTCTATCTCCCTCCTAAGGCCAGTGTGCCACAGGATGTTTCTCACCTGTTACCTACATTGAATCATCTGGGTTGGAAGAAACCTTAAAAATCATCCAGATCCAACCCACCTGCCATGAGCAGGCACACCTTCCAGTAAATCAGGTTGCTCAAAGCCTCCTCCAACCTGGCCCCCTCCTCCAACCTGGCCTTGAACACCTCTGGGGATAGGACTTCCATGACTTCTCTGGGCAGCCTGTGCCTGTGCCTCACCACTCGGTAGAAAAGTTCTTTCTAATATCTGATCTAAATCTCCCTTCTTTCAGCACAAAAACATTACCACTCATCCTATCACCGCACTCCCTGATAAAGAGATAAACCTCTTCCTCCCTGATAAACCTCTTTCCTGTTGGCCCCTTTTAAGTACTGGAAGGCTGCTCTAAAGTCTCCAGAGAGCCTCCTCTGCTTTAGGCTAAACAAGACCAGCTCTCTCAACCTGTCCTCATTATGGGAGGTGTTCCAGCCCTCTTATCATCTTTGTGGCCCTCCTATGGACATCTGTCTGATTACTTCTTCAGAGACAAGGGTTCTATCCACCTCTGGAAACTTTGGTGCCATATATTTATTTACCTACAGGAAAGAGGTTACATGTTTGCCATGGAAAATGAAATGCAACTGCCACTTGTCATATGTTTCTTTGTGGGGCTGAGGAAGCCTTCATTTTTAGAGTGGGGAAAAAACTAAGAAGTTTGGCCAGTATCTCTTCTGTTTTTCCCACTGTTACATAGGTTAATCCCTCATTTGAGCCTGAGGAGAACATAGTGGGTTACAGTACACAGTGTTTTCTCTTTCCTTTCTTCCTTACTCTTAAATTTGCTGTTTTTAGAGCTATATCCACATATATGTAAAATTCTCACTGAATATTTCATATTGATGACCACACTCAACTTGAGAAAGGCTTAAAGCTCAGCTTGCAAAAAAAAAAAATGAAAATACCATGTCCTATCATGTCCCCTTGGCAAGCCCAGTTTGAGTCCTTGTCACATCCTAGCCATCCAACTGTTGCGCATCAAGATGAGAAAGAGACAATCATGTTCTGCCTTTAGACCTCACTTAGGGGTCTAACTGATGTCTCTTTCTGTATGGGGCAGGAGTAAGGGAGAGCTACAAGGATAAGAGACCTTTACATTAAAGCTGGATGTTCCTTTAACCCTGGACTTAAAGGAGAAGACACACAAGGTGGAGAACCATGGTTTTCTCTGCTGTATGTGGAGAAATCAAAGCCAAGGGGAAAAACTCAGCCCCTCTCCCCCAGTTCAGGTCAGTGTTAAATGAGTCCAGATATCCACTACAGGAAGACGCTCTGTGTCTCTTACTCTATTCATCCAGAAATTCTAAAAAACTATCTCCATGTCAAGAATTTTATGTCTAACAAGTATATTTTATACTTTCCATAGACACATTTTCACTGTCTTCCCACAGAAAACACTCTATTATTTCCTCCAATATATCCACATGAAAACTATACTGTAGGAATAAAGATTTCACATTTGCAGTTATTCATGGTTATTTTTATTATTTTCATCTTAAAGGTTTTATGTCTGGGTCTCCATTTTGCCGGACCTTGTTGGCATTTTTCCATCTTTTCCTACAACATTGAAGAAAGCAACTATAAGCTTTCTAAAAATAAAACTAGAAGATTAAGTTTAGCACAAAGAAACTTGTGACAGGCAATGGATTTTCCAAAACAGCCTCACGTATTTCATACAGCATGTAGCTATAGTAGGAGAAAATAAATAAAACAGAAACAGAGATCTACTGTAAAATTATTTTAACTCTTGTGCTTGGATAGCAGCACTCCAGGCCATCTTTTACCTAAATGTTTTTTCTGTTGCAGTTAAGGACTTTTTCTTCAAAACTTTTATTTTTATGCTTTAAGTGAAGAAATTTCCTATGATCTTCAGCTTGTTGGCCAAGGAGGAGCCAGCACATCTGTGAAATATTATTTAAGCAAATTTATTACAGTTAGCCAGAAGGCAATATCCCTGAAAGTTTCCTCTACCTGCTGAAATCCAGCCTAGTATATAACATGGGTCTCTCATGTCATAACACGTCCCACTAGTGACAACTTAGCAGTCCTCAGTGAATATGATAAAGAAAAATAAGCTTTCCAAGATTTTGAACCATATTAAAGTAAATACATATATATACACTTTTGAAAACAGTGTTCATATATACACAAAAGGATCTCTAAGCAATGTCATCATCCCTAGTTTAGACAGCTGTGGAGTCAAAAAAATTTCCAGATCAGCTAGATACAAACATTCAAAGGTCACGTACAGGACAAAGCATTTAAAAAAGCATAAGCAATGATGGCTGCTGAGCATTAGAAAGATGGTTTTATGTCATGAGATTCTTTTTCCTCAGCTGTTTCTTTACCAGAAACCTATTGGACTGAGGACTTCACAGTGTAGGGCAGGAAAATAAACCAAGTGTAGCAAGCAGTTTGAGGTGGTTATTTAATATTCTTTCAAGGGTGTTATCACATTCAAAATATTTTAGGAGCCAAGAAAGGTCTGCCAAAGCACAACTTTTTAGTTAGAATGGCCAACAGCGTGTTTATCAGGCAATAATAGAGAAATAAATAACCTCCTAGCATCTTCCCAACACATATTTTCCATCTCTTATTCATACAAAGCAATATTAAGTTATTTGAAAGAAATCCTGGTCTTTTACCAGGAAAACCTCACTCTCCCTAGGGAGCCTGTTTTTAAACAAAAGCTTATCTGTGAAAGAGTGGCCTCCAAACTCAGGGATGCTGTTGTGGGCTGATAAAGGCTCCTCTCCAGACTGTCTGATGCTGTACCTCCCCGCCACCCTTTCCACCCCCTACCTCTCCTCCCAGTGCCTAATGCCTCGCCTTTTAAGCAATGTAATGACTAATTGCAAATGCATTCCAGTGCTCTACAAGCAGCTTTTACTTTCCTGCTGACCAGCCAAATGTTTTAAAGTTGGCATGGTGTTATTTCAACTTAGGAACTTGAGCACTTGTTCACAGCCTGGATGTGTAAAAAATAATCTGGCTGAATTCAATAATTCAGTTAAAAAATATTAAAATCTTACTTCTGAAACTAGTTTCTGTAAACTCAAGTATTATAAATTTTCAAATCAAGCCCATTCTCTCTTAGTGAATTATATGATCCAGAGGACAAAAAATTGTGAGTCCTAATTTTAAGAAATGCACAAAGTTGTGCACCGAGGCTTGAACACAACGAGAGAAAAAACAGTGGCAAGCAAGCATAAATCCAAATGACAATTATCCATTGGGAAAGAGTACTGTAACAGAAGCACCCTGGGGACAGTCAGTAGTCACTGATTCATGGCCGGTGGATGGCCAGCCAGTCTGGGATTCAGTGCGTCTTATCACACAGAACTGAGAAGTTGGCTTCAACCAGCAGATGCAGAAACTGAAAGGCTTTGTTTCCTTGCTAAACAGCAGACCTTATTGCACAAAGCCTGCACTTTAACAGTTAATGATTAATCTTAAATTACATAAATGTGTCTCACACTTATCGAATTCTCACTTTTATGAACTCTGTAGAGACAAACTTTCAAGAGATAGTATTTTTTTATATGAATTGTGATTTTAATGGATTTTCAAGTGCTTTCAGGTTTTGCTCATGACAACTGCTACAATAAAAAGCCTTATGAACAAAGACGTGTTTTGTGCCTATTCACCTAGCAGAAAATGACTGTTACAGCTTACTTTATTATGGGAGAAACGCTTTGCAGCCTCTCTGAAGAGACAGCCTTCCTCCAAGTCCCATCAACCTAATTGTTTTTAAGGTGTTTGTAGTTTACTTTAAACAGCATATAAGCCAAGCATTTACATCCTATGCTGAATATCTCTTTAATGGCTAGGAGAGTTTCTTCATTCTGCTGCAATGGCAGAGCACAAACACTTCTGCAGTCCGAGGCAGGGCTTGCCCTTCTTAACCCAAAGAAAAGAACGAAAGAAAAGCTCCTTGTATTTGCAGGCATGTTCAAAAAGAGCTACTTGCACACTCCGATCTGCTTCTTTCATTCCTTTTGGGAGAGTCATGGGTCAAATTTGGTAGAGAGGAAAATAGAAGCCATTAACCGTTCCTGTGCTGCATCAGATTGAAAAGTCAAATCTGATGCTGTCTGTCTCTTCATTTCCATTCTTTTGGTGGCAGGTCATACAGTGAACACCAAGAGGTCCTTATGAATCCTTATGAAAAGCTTATTGTTTGGGCTGCCTCCTTAACATAGTCCAGAAAATAAAAACTTTGGTAATGACCTTAATAAGTGCTTTGTTATGAAGGCCATGTTTTCACATGGATGACAGCTGCATTTATGCAATCTGAATGATATTTCATGCAGGGAAGTTTAAATCTAAGAGTAATTAAATTGTGCTGAATGCATACTGTAAAGTATTTAGGAAGCAATTTCCAGGGACAAAGGAAAATTAGTGACTCCATATCCATATGTGTCTTGAATAGGCTCTTCAAATATTTACATATAGTTTTCTATCCATCACGGAAGTCCAGAGAATGTTTATTGGTAAGGAACTAGATGAAGATATTCAGTTAATTCCTCTTACTCTTTCTTCTTGATATTGAGAAAACAATTTTTTTTATCTGTGCCTTACATTTCCATCTGTAATATCACCCTAGCAATCTACAGAGCAGAACACTAGGAACTTAGCAGAAGACACAAAAATTGGCAGCTTTATGAAATTTCCTGCTTTCCAAGATCGTTTTAAGTATAAGTCAACTGAAATACTATTTCATCATTCAGTGTAAAAGAACATGATCTGTTGAGACAGATGGCTTCTACCACTTCAAAAATTTAACAGGAAAGAAAGGAACCCCTGAAGCTTTAAAAAAGGGTCATCCAAACCATTCCTTTTAAAATGAAAATAATTTAAAAGCTCCAAAGACCTACATGGAAATAAAGGGAAAATAAAGAGAATTGTGAATTAAAGAAAATGGTGAAATTAATCTTCCATATCTGAGATTTATCTTTATTAAACTACATTCAGGGACATGCCTTCCAAAGCATCAACCATAAAGACCTACCTGGTACATGAAGCTTATAGCTTCTAAACACAGAGAGACAGGCACAGGTTCCCCTGTGTCAATGTGCTTTGCTATTGACCTAAAATTATTACAGCTAGGTAGGGGAAGAGAAAACTCTTTAGATGCCTGAGCAATCACATACATATTTCATATAAAAGCATGGAAAAGCACCCTTTTAGCCTGTGTGTGAACTGCATCAGGACAGGCTGAGTTTATGTTGGGCACTGATCAGGATTCAAGATTTGCTGAACTCACTAGAGATAACACAGCTTCATCTTGCTTTCCTACTACAAAAGCAGGGAGAGCTGACAAAATTGAAAGACTATGTTTTGCAGTGACATCTGGTAGGAAAATTTTATAGGTGTGGTGGGTTGACCTTGGCTGGACACCAAGTGTCTACCAAAGCCGCTCTACCACTCGCCTCTTCAGCTGGACAGGGGAGAGAAAATTAAGATGAAATGCTCCTGGGTCAAGATAAGGACAATCACCAATTACCACCACAGGCAAAGCTGAATCAACTTGTTGAAAGTAGTTCAATTATTTACCAATCAAATCAGAGTAATATAATTATAAATATAAACAAACCTAAAAAACTCCTCATGCCACCCGTACCTTCTTGCCGTGCTTAACTTTACTCCTGATTTTCTCAACCTTCTCCCCTGCAGTGGTGCAGAGGCATGGGAGATGGGGGTTGTGGTCAGCTCATCACACATTGTCTCTGTCATTCCTTCCTCCTCAGGAGTAGGACTCCTCATGTGCTTCCTTTGCTCTAACATGGGATCCCTCCCACAAGAGACAGTCCTCCATGAACATCTCGAACATGGGTGCTTTGCATGGGCTAGAGTTCTTTATGAACTGCTTCAGCTTGGCTCCCTTCCACAGGGTGCAATCATTCAGGAACAGACTGTTCCAGCACGGGTCTCCTGCAGAGTTACAAGTCCTACCAGCAAACTTACTCCAGAATGGGCTCTTCTCTCTGTGGGACCACAGGTCTTGCCAGGAGCCTTCCAGGGTAGGCTTCCTATGCGGTCACAGTCTCCTTCAGGTATCCGCCTGCTACGGCATGTGGTCTTCCACTGGCTGCAAGTGGATGTCTGTTCCAATGTTAACCTCCATGGGTTGTAAGGGAACAGCTTTCCTCTCCATGGCCTTCACCAATTGCTGCAGGGGAATCTTTGCTATGGTGCTCAGAGCACCTCCATCCCCTTCCTCTTCACTGACATTGGTGTCTTCAGAGTTGTTTCTCTCGTGTTCTCACTTCTCTCTCTGGCTAAGGTCATGTGGTTTCCCCCCTCGCCCTGCTTCTTAAATAAGTTATCAGAGAGATACTACTGCCATCACTGATTGCCTCGGCCTTGGCCAATGGCATGGTCATCTTGGAGTTGGTTGACATTGGCTTAGTTGGACACAGGAAACTTCTAGCAGCTTCTCACAGAAGTAGTCACTTGTGATGAATCGTCACTAGTGTAGCCCCCCCTTGCTACCAAAACTTGCCAACACAAACCAAATACCTTCCATTCCTTGCCTCCATGACTCATGCATTTAAGACTTGTCATTAAAATCTATAGCTGTTCCACAGTCTACACAAAATTCACAAGCTTCACGCTCATTAACAAAAATAATTCCCCATGGCAAAATCAAAATAACATCGTCACAACACCGAATAAAGTAGACAATTTACACACAATCCATCCTTTGTCCCTTCCCTATAATTGCAGCAACATAAATTTTCCTTGATCATTCCACTCTTTGCTCTCTAACCGTGTTCAGTCCATGTTTTGCCCCCTACCTCTCCCAATTACGGTCCTTATCTCAATTTATCCTTTCTTTACATCGGGCACCAAAAAGAAGCTGTTGTGGATTGATGTTGCTGGATGACAGAGGCCCACCAAGCCTCTTTATCACTCCCCTAATAAGCAGGAAAGGGCAGAATGAAAATAAGGCAGAAAAACTTGTGTGTCCAGGTAAGTAGTTTAATAAAGCAGAAGCAAGAGTTGTATGTGGAAGCAAAGGAAACCAAAAGCTTTATTCTTTATTTCACATCAACAGGCGATGCCCAGCCACTTCCTGGCAAGCTGGGCTTCAGTCTGCATAGTGTTTGCACCAGAAGATAAACGTTGTAATAACAAATGACTCCCCCCATTCCCATCCCCGTCCCCCCTTCTTCAATTATCTTAACTTTTATTGCTGGGCAGATCTCATATGGCATGGAATACCTCTTTGGTAAGTTTGGGTCAGCTGTCCTGACTCTGTCCCCTCTCAAGATTTTGCAGCCTTCTGCTGAAAGAAGAGGACTGCTCAGCAGTAGCAGTAGCCAAAGCACTGGTTTTGTGGCCAGCAGGTCAAAAGAGGTGATTCTCCCTCTCTGCTCTCATGAGAGTACCTGTAGTACTGTGTCAGTTCTGGAATTCCCAACATAAGAAACATATAGAACTTTCAGAATGGGTCCACAGGAGGGCCACAATGATGATCAGAGGGCTGGAGAACCTCTGGTACGAGGACAGGCTGAGACAGTTGGGGTTGTTCAGCCTGGAGAAGAGAAGGTTCTGGGAGGACTTTACAATGGCCTTCCAGTACCTGAAGTGGGCTGAGGAGGGACTTTTTACAAGGGCATGTAGTGATAGGAAGAGGGGACATGGGTTTTAGTTGGAAGAGGGAAGATTTAGGTTACACATTAGGAAGAAATTCTTCTCAATGAGGGCAGTGAGAGACTGGAACAAGTTGTAATGTCCCATCCCTGGAACTGTTCAAGGCCAGGTTGGATGAGGCCTTGAACAACCTGATCCAGTGGAAAGTGTCCCTGCCCATGGCACGGGGGTTGGAACTGGATGATCTTTAAGGTCCCTTCCAACCCGAAATATTCTATGATTCTATGATTCTATGATTCTATGATTAACACCTTTCTAGCTACCAATACAAAGCAGAGCTCTATGAGGGCTGCTATGAGGAAAATTAACTCTTTCCCGGGCAGATCCAGCAAGTGGCACAAAAAACAATTAAATGTTCTAGTTCTAGGCATGTAACTTCTCTGGACTCTTTGTTTAGAAGTGCTTAACTGCAGGCATAGGCACAGGCATCTGCAAATACATATACAGCTGCCCATGGAGTATACTGAAATAATCTGTTAATCTCCCACAGAAGAAAACAAAAATCCAATAACCAAATAAGCATTTTATCCCTCTGAAAACAATAGAGAGTTTTGTAACTGTATAACTTCACCAATAGAATTCTGCTATTAACTTCAATTTTTAAATGAAAATTGTCCTGTAAAAATTTACTTAAAAGGTCCTCTTCCTAATTCATGGGAAATCAGAGAAAACTTTGTTTTGTTTAATTATTGAGTGAAATTATTTCCCTATACTATCTAAAGAAACTTCTTTTCTTTCTGAAAAAGCAGCATCATGTTTTTTCTGTTTCTGAGGACTACTCATTTTAAAAAAAGTAGCACATAAGTGTTCATTCATTCCCATATTGGCTATTCCATTACTTCCTACATCTCTTCATGAAAGTTTTATATCTTTCAAAGCATTAACAGCTATTGTAGCCGAGATTACATTATTTATGTACACAGGTCATATTCACACATACACTTTGTTTACAAGAGATCCTTTCCTTCTGTTAAAAAAATATTCAAAATCTCGTGTCACACTCTTCTTGCTGACCTCATTTACAAAAGCCCAGGCATGTAGTGATTTTTCTCCCAGACAAGGCCTAGGCTGTGACTCCAATAAAGACAAGCACAGGTCCCCATGTTGAAAATAGAACATTTTTATTACTTTCTAAACCTCAGGCATAAACATTCATTTCTTCATCTGACAAAATCCAACCAATAAAGACTGAAAAAAGAGTTAGATTCGTAGAATAAAGTTTTTAGAACATTACACTGCCCTCTAGGCACTGGATGTCTTGAAAACTGCACATTGTATTGTTTCAGCCATAAAGGAACAAGGAATATATCCTTGTTTTCTCATTTGGGTATTCAATTGTTATAGTCTAAGCAATTCCATACTTCTCTGGAGGCTGAAGGATCTAACGAGTCCCGAGGCCCTCAAGCCTGAATTGGGTTTGTTGCTAATAACTCATAGGGAGTCCTGAGGAAACTTACTTCATTTCATAGGTTCCTGGTGTGTCTGGCAAGAAGAGTTCAGTAGATCATCCAGTATGACCTTCTTATATTTCACTGCTCCCTGTCTGACAGAATTTTTACAGGACTGAATCATAAATTGTGTTTGTTTCCGTAAGTAGTTCCAGCTGTTGCTAATTATTCTTCAGTTTGAGAAAACTTTTTCGTCTTGCAGAAATAGGTGTCTAGTCACTTCCCAGTCTACATTTAGATACCCTCAAGCCTCCCTTTTTCCTTTTCTTTTAGATACCAACCCCTTGAAAAGTAAACAGAAAGTGAACTAATCATGAACAGGCCTAAATTTCCTCAGAAAGACTGAAGGTTTTTGTGTCTGATGGAACATTTATACGGTTTCCGAAATAAAAAAAGAAGATTGAAATCCTCCTGAACAGACTGAATTCTATATTGCTAATTTAAGGCATTCTCTTCAGCGCTTGAATAGTTTCTCACAGAATCATGGAATTGTTGATGTTGAAAGGGACCAACTTCTGGAGTCACTGCGTCCAAACTCCCTACTCAAACAGGGCCACCTAGAGCCAGCTGCTCAGGCCTGTGTCTAAAGAACTTTCAAAGAAGTCAAAGGAAGAGGACTCCACAACCTCCATGAGTAACCTGTGCCAGTGCTCAGTCACCCTCACAGTAAAAAAGTCTTTTGTGATGTTCACAGGGATCCTCCAGTTTCAGTTTGTGCCTGTTGTGTCTTGCCCTGTCAGTAGGCATGAATGAAAAGGCTCTGTTGTCTTTGCACCCTCTCTGCAGGTATTTACACACATTGACAGGATCCTCCTGAGCCCTGTCTTCTCCAGGCGGAACAGCCCCAGCTATCTCAGCCTTTCCTCATAGAATAGGTGCTGCAGACTCTTAGTCATCTTTGTGGCCCTTCATTGGACTGTCTCCAGCATGTGCATGTCTTGCTTGTACTCAGCAGCACTAAACTGAACACACTATTCAGGGTGTGGCCTCAACAGTGCCGAGTAGCGGGAATCTGCTATGTAATGCAGTGTAAATCTTACATTCGCTTTCTCTGCTGCAAGGGCACTTTCCTTGCTCATGCTAAACCTAGTGTCCACCAGGAATCCCAGGTCCATTTCTGCCAAGTTGTTTTCCAGCTGGGAGGCTGCCAGCATGCACTGGTGTCTGGGGTTGTTCATACCCAGGTGCAGGATTTTGCACTTCTTGTTGAACTTCAGGAGTTTTCCATTGGTCTATTTTTCCAGCCTGTCAGGGTCCCTCTGGATGGCAGCACAACCATCTGGTTTATCAGCTACTCCTTCCAGTCTGGTATTATCTGCGAATTTTCTGAGGGTACACTCTACCTCATCATCCATGTCATTAATGAAGATATTAAACAGGATTGGACCCAGGGTTGATGCCTGGAGTACACTGCTAGTTAGTGGATCCCAACTAGACTTTGCACTGCTGATCACCACCCCTGAATCTGACCATTCACCCAATTTTCAATCCATCTCACTGTCTTCTTATCCAGCCCACACATCAACAGCTTGTCTATGAGGATTTTATGGGAGACAATATTAAAGGCCTTCCTGAAGTCCAGGTAGTCCATTTCCCCTAGACACCTATGTACTTACAGAAACTCTTTCTGTTGTCCTTGTCATCCCTGGACAAATTCAATTTCATTTGGGCATTAGCTTTCCTAACTTCACCCATGGATGACTGGACAATATTCTTGTATTCCTCCCAGGTTGCATGTCTTTACTTTCACCCCCTGCATGCTTGCTTTTTGTGTTTGAGTTTGACTGACCGGAAGCTCCTCGTTCATCCACACTGGCCTCCTGACATTTTTACCTGACTTCTAATTAGTTAGGATGGAACTCTCTTGAGCTTGGGGGAGGAGTTTCTTATATATGAACCAGCTTTGTTGGGTCACCCTTCCTTCCGCTACCTTATCCCATTATTGAAGATGTCAAAGTCTGTTCTCCTGAAGTCCAGGGTTCTGAGCTTACTTTAAACCCTCCTCCCTACCTTCAAGATCTTGAAAATTGTTATATCCAGAGAACCCTCATTTCAAATTATGGATGCTATATCTAAAATTAATGCTCAATTTCATGCTGACATAGTGAGTTAAGGCTTCATGTTGACATTATTGATGACAGAACTGGCCATAATACTTCTCCCAAAACGCAATCATCCATTTGAGGCCTGCTTTGAAATGTGAACTGGCGTGTGTTCAATCCAGTTAACCTGTGCTCTGCTGGTTATAAATAGCCATCATCTTCCCTAGATTGCCAAGGGAGTGAACAAAAGATCCTAAGAGGACTAACACTTTTCCATTGCAGTGTCATAAAGGTATGAAATTGGTGGTTTTTGTGGAATTCCTGGTTTTCATTAGTGACATTATTATCAGGCAAATATTTTTCAGCCAAATTTTTTTTTATCTTTCCTGGTATTTCCTCTTTGTTGACAGATTGAGCAGCCCACATGCCCCTGTTGAACTTACATAACTGTAACATCACCATGGTACACCAAATAAAATTTCCCTTTCAGTGCAAATTAACCCAGTCTAAACATTTAAAATAATCAATTCCCAAACACAGTTTCTAGCTATCTAAATTTTCTATAAATTTGAAATAAATTTCATTATACTTAGATGATGTGTACAAATCATCCTGCTGTATTTCAAATACAGAACCAAAATCACCCAGGATCAAGAAAAACCTATTGCTCACCTTTGTCTTTCCTGCAGTGCTATTAACAACATCATCTCCAGGTAGTAATGACCTATGCCAAGAGTTCATACACAAAAAGTAATATGAAATTCTTTCAAAAGAAAATGCGTTAAAAGAGTATGCAGCCCAGTATAGAAGATGAGTGCCACTTTTTATCCCCACTGCTACATACTGAAATGTTGCAAGATTTTGCTGAAGCAAATTCCTACTTCCCAGCTCCCATGTGGCCACTCTCCCCTGCCATCAGAAAACCACCTGAACTGATATGTCTGTCATAGGTCAAACTCACATCTGAGCAAGACAACTGCTGTGGAAAGTAGTCTTGACCTGGTTGGCAGGACAGCTTTTGGATACCTGGATTGGGAAAACAACACTTAAACACTTAAACATTAATATGCTACAGATCCTTTAATTTCTGCTGCAAGTGGAGCAAAACCTGGAACACTACTGAGAAAATAGTATCTGCAACTTCGTCAGCCATTGCATTTGTTAGAAATGCAGAGCTTTATCAAGATCAATGAAGTGTCGCAGATCACGATTTATTCTGGAGCTCTGCTTGGAGAAGGAGAGAAGGGAAGATGGTTTCCCTTTCGTAAGCCCTACTTGTGTATTTGTTGATAGCTATCATCTAAAGATGAGAGACGAAATTCAATGTGTATGGATACTCTTCAAAAAACAGCCAAAGACTTTAGAATTAACAACACAAATTGAAGGCAAACAAAATTTTGATTGAAACTATCTCCTACAAACATCATTAAGAAAATAAACCAGTGAATGAAAAATGCATTTGCTTCTTAGAAATTATGTCATTTTCAATAATACAAGAAAAGAATCCCTAAACACAGGAATTTCCAAATTAAAGAGTAATATAAATACCACTTTCAAGTAAATAGGCTGCCCAGAGCCAAAAACGGTTACTACCTTACCAGTAACCATACCAGTATGTGGCAATTATCATTCAAAGTTCCCTGAGCTGTAGCACTGATGTTTGCTCCTTCAGAGCGAAGAAGCCTTCAGGTTCTTTCACTTGATCTTGGTCCTGACAGCCACTCACCAGCCCTAGCTGGGCCTTTGGCTTCTCTATTACAACCTTATATACTTCATAACTTTTCATTTACCCCTATATCCTTTTTCTTTTTTTTTTCTCTCATTTTCTCTTGTGATATCTCTAATTTTTGTCCATACCACTGAGACAGCATAAGCTTTTAGTGGAAGGTGTCCTCTTTCCTCACTGTGGAATTATGATAATTTAATAAACCATAAATAAAGAACTTTATTGTTTTCTGATCAGTTTCTTTCATAATTTTTGTCTTTTGCAAAATTATCACTTATAAAGCACCAATATCTGTATGGCTAGCAAGGATTGACTCACTTTGCTATACTGAATGTAATTATGCCATGATCATTCATTGTTAGGCAACCACTAACTTCCATTCTAGTGACTAATTCATCTTTATCCAACATAATGAAGTCCAGAATGGACTTTTTTTTTGCATTGAGCACTATATCATTTATGTTTGAAACTGCTTTCCTTAAAAAAGCCAAACAAATCATGACTGATATTTTACTACCAACTGCAAGGATAAAATAACCATACCTCAGAAACTGAAGTCTCCCATCACACCTCAATTCCGCGCTGTGCATTACTGACTGGTGTTTACAGAATTACATATTCTGAGGTTTGGTTTGTGTTTCTTGTTTGAAATAGTTGAGTGGAGACATCTTTACAGCACTATTAGCTAAATCATTGATTGATGTGTACTCTCAGTCCTGGTAATGCAGATGCAAGTCATTGTGTTAGTGCAGAGAACTGCCTCACCTAGGGTCCTATGGTCCATGACCTTATGAACTTGCGCAGAGCTCCACAGCACTGAGACTCTATTCTTCCATTCATTCTACTAATGATCTCTATTTCAAGTACATTCTCTCTAGCAAGTATCTTTTATGCTTTACATAAACTCATATTTGCAGACTGGTCTCTGAGCAACCTGGTGTGACCTCGTGGCTGGCCCAGATTTGAGTTAGAGGTTTGACTAGAGATTTCCTGAGGTTCTTTCCAACTCCAGTCATCCTGTAATACTAATATTCTCTTCATATTTTTTAGACTGGTTATGGGTAGAGATGCTAAATTTGTTTATTCAAAGCAGCAGACTTTCACGAGATAACTATAGCAGATTTTTCTATATACCTGTTCCCTTGACTTTAACTTATAGGGCTAGAAGTCGCATGTAAGCCATAAGAAAATGTATTTATTTCAGGTTCATCGCTGCCTAGGTTCCGTTTTGAGTTTGAGCTGCCTGGGCCTTCACAATGCCCTACTGAACAAGCCAGTTTGAAGCCCTCTTGGCTGCCCCAGCTATTGTTTGACTGAATGCTTATACGGTGCTGTATGGGGAAACAGCTGAGTGTAAGGCTGTGCTAAGCATGGACAGACAGCTTTCAGCCAGCCCTGAGAACGGATAAGATGAACAGTCTAGTGGGAAATGGGTGCAGAGTGATCTCCTATATGCCTCAGTCAGGCTATGTCTTTCACAAACCTGGAAAACCAGCCGTTTTCCAACATGTCACAAACACTGAAACATCTACTGTGCCTGTTGCTGTAGCTAGCCAAAGCCATCCCAATGTAACCTTCCTTTCACTCTCCAGCTTGCTTTACAGCTTGGAGCAGGGGCAACATCTGCTACCCTGTAGCCTTCCAGGGCTCAAGGAGCAAGAGGTGGTGATGAGATTATTTTTTTTTTAAAAGGCTATGATATAAGGCACGTGTTAGATCTTCTGAGGGTTTTTTAGCAGCTGAGGCCCAGGGATCTGGGGGATGAGTCATTGAAACCAGACAGAAACTTTCCCCGACACCTCCCAACCCCACATGAAAGGAAAAAGGGTCGGAGCCAGACCATCTGGACTACACTGTGGGAGCAGAGGCCTGCGGAGAGGATTGGGCATCCTGCAATGCTTAGCAGAAAACAAAGCAAAACCACTTGCTCTACAGACCTTCCTCAAACATGCTTATCAACAGCTATCAGCTGATTTTATATCAATAAGCATTTGTAATGATTAACCCTTAATTCCAGTCTCCAAATAGGAAATAATATTAAACTGAAGAAGAAGAAAATATTACTAAGGAGATGACACTATGGAGAAGATGACATTATGAAGAGGATGATATTAAATTAAATCTGTGAGAGTGTTTCAGAGCCATTGCCATCAAAGCTAGAGAGATTTGCCACAGAACACACAGTGCTGGTTAGAATGTGCTATAAGGATTAAGAGTGCTCCACTGTTGTCACTCTGCCTTACTATATTCACAAGGTATTTAGAAGTTAAATTTGAAATGGAGATTCACAGCAGACGTAACTGAACAAACAAGATAATACGTCACCAGAAAATGTAGATTTGCAGAGCTTGTGAATTAGTATGAAAATCCCAAGACAATTTCTTCATTGATCAGATTTCTATTGCTATACAAATGTTCTCTTGTGCAGATTACTGCAAAGCAGTCAAAATTAACATTTGTTCCTGTATTATTAGACTAGAAAATTTCCAGCTTCTGTAGCTTCCCCAATTATCACTTTCCATTAGCCCCATTACCCAATCTAACTATTTTTTCCTAGGATGATTTCAGCATTTTTTCAGTTTTGAATCACCCAGCAATAAAACATAAAATGGAGAGAAATTGGCAATTGTTGTATAGAGTTACGCTATTTATTCAGGAAAGTATGAGCCAATTTCATACTGAATACACCCTAAAAAGGGAAAAACTGACTTAAAATTTCTGTTAATGTTACCACAAGAAACAGCATATTCGTCCTCCCAATATTTTATTGCCTATGAAGACTGTTAAGGGAAGTTTTATTTTCACAGTCATAGAATCATTTGGTTGGAAAAAACTTTTGTGATCATTGAGTCCAATCGTACCTGTCCACTACTAAACCAGATCCCTGAACACCTCATCTACCCATCTTTCAAACACTTCCAGGGATGGTGACTCAACTAGCACCCTGGGCAGCCTCTGCCAGTGCTTGATAACCCTTTTAGTAAAGAATTTTTTCCTAATGTCTAATGTCTAATCTGAACCTCATGTGGTTCACCCAGATCTACTTCTTCAGCTTGTCCAGGTCCCTCTGGATCACATCCTGACCCTCTTGGCTAAAACTACTCTTTTTCTGAAAGAATAAAGGTGGTTCAGCAAAATTTAATAAATTATGGAATTTCTGATATATACTTTCCATATTTGTTTGTTCCAAGTAGTTGCATGTAAGTAAAGGACTGTTTGTTTCATTAAAATCATGAAGTATACTTAACGAAACCCACTTTGTTAATTTGACTTTTGAAATTCAGGCTTTATAAAATATATATGTATTTTTTTTAGAATTGCAATAGAATGTGACAACAATCACTGTTTCCTTCTCCTGGATTGCTGCAGAAAATGGCTGTGTCCACTTATACTGCTGGAAAAAATAAACCATACAATTAGCTTCAGAATCCCTTAAAGTTGAAAAACTAGTGGTAGGAAAATTGTTAAGCAATTAAAATATATTTTAAAATATATGTTGTATCTGGATTGCTACTAAAGGGCTCTTAAGGTACTATGAAGTTTCTGAGTTTTAAACCAAAGAGAATACAGAGGTCAGAACATCATCTTTAAATTAAACAAGTGTCATAAGAATGTATTTATTAGAGTAAACATTAAGGGCTTCATATATAACTAACTTTGTTTCTAGCACATACGTTAAGCTATGATGTAGAGTGGATTCAATATTCAAGAAATAAAAGTTCAAATATTTGTCATAATACAGGCAAATTTCTATCATCTCTAATTTGGCAGAAATATACGAAATGTAGAAAAGATGTAGATAGAACATAAAAGCCTCACAGTGAAGTTGCAGCAATGGTACAACTCTAAATCTTAATTAGTTTATTGATTAAGTCTGTACAGATGATGCCCTGCTAACA
The DNA here is from genome assembly GCA_033556795.1 of Tapera naevia. Lineage (NCBI taxonomy): Eukaryota > Metazoa > Chordata > Aves > Cuculiformes > Neomorphidae > Tapera > Tapera naevia. Next base: position 2,302,043 of record JAUMJJ010000074.1, on the reverse strand, counting down.
AAAAAAGGTATATTGCCCACCCTCTGCCTACTGCAGTGCTGCAGCAATTCTAGCAAGCTTAGTATGTAGATTTATATACTTGTCTCTACAGTCCATTTGTATAAACAAGTAGCTCAGAGGATTTAGCTATCCCCCATCTGGTTAGTTTAAAAGCAGAAGTACAAAAATATCAAAGTAACAGAAATAAAAATAATTTTAACTGGTTTCCATCTGGCAATTTTAATAATGTTAATGCAAAGTTGCAAGATGTGCCAGCTATCCAGAGTTTGTTTAAAATGAAAAATTCTGATTAAAACCAGTTGAAAAAATGATGTACAAGACAGGTTAGCAAAGAGTTTAGCTGAGGTTTGGCTAACCACTGTTGCAGGAATCTAGAACACAGTTTAGAATAGCAGAGGAAAAACACATTTTCTTCTAAATATTGGGCTTTATATCAATACAATACTATATTGCAAATATTAGCCCTAATGAACATTCTTCTGGGTTAAAGACTATGGGTGAACAAGGGGTTTTCAAAAATACCTCCTGCAATAGATGATGTTACATTATTTTAAAATTTTAACACGCCTGTACACTTCCAGAAATGTTATCTTCTAGCTAAAATGGTTAGGAACTGAAAGTGTTAAGATTTCTCAGGAAGGGCCGGGCCAAATACTCTTTTCAAAGAAGAAAACAGGAAAAAACTCGCTGACTACTTTTAGTTCATCTTGCACGTTAGACTTGCATATTATATTAAGGAACTTGGATAATAAGACCATCAGTACTGCAACATTTAATGCAATATTTTTTCTAAGTTAGTCCAAAACCTTTCCACAATGGGTTTGGAGTGATCATGGTTTGCATTTTTCTTCTTTTTTTGTTCTTTCCACTTCTCACTGTTGTTTTGTTTCACTTTGAATACTTCATAGTGTTTGTATTTTGAAAGCTGGCCTATTTTTCCTCACAAAGGAGCAGATTCAGTTTGTGGTATAAATGCTAAATCAGCATGTGTCAAACTTGTTAAACCTTTTTTATGCCAAGTCTTGAAGGACCTGATAAAATAAAGCTGTAAAGATATACATTTTAATAAAACATTATTCATGCACTGTTACTCCACAAAATATTATCATGTACTGTATAGAAATGAAAAGCAACATTTTTCTGGCCTAAAGCTAACTTTTTATGACTCCCTTGGTAATTTTTCCATTCTTTAATAGTACTTTATTTATTTATTTTACAATAAGCTTTCAGAAAAGGGATGGCATTTTTCTTGACACGTTTGCATATGCCGTTTTTTCCCCCCTGACCATTTCATCATCTATAGAAAATTTAATAGGAATATGGAGATCAGATAGGGGAACTGCCAGAAGCAACATGTGCTGATCAAAACCCAGAGACACCAGCTCTGTTGGGAGCAGACTGTGGTTGTGTGGTTCAGGTACTGGCCTGGGTGTCGCGAAATCTGGGTTTTCTTTCTCAATCTACCTGACCCTCCTGAGTGATACTAGTTCTTTGTTTGCTCAACAGACATGATAATATTTACATTCTCCCATTCTTTTGTCTATTTAAATGATAGGTGGCTTGAGAATCCTACTGTCTTTTATAGTACTGGTACAGTGTACAGCACAGTTATTTCAACTGATGCTTTTAGATACCACCTTAAGGTAAAAATAAATGTTAGGGATCTAAGTATGCTGCCCTAACTTCTGATTCTGCAAGCCTCATAAAGAAAGCCCTGAAACAAGGAGGACTCCAGTGCTGGCTTGTGGGCAAAGCCAAGCCTTGTGTGTTTAAATACCATAAGGATTTATATTTTCCAATCTGCATTGGAGTGTCTCGAGTATTCCAATACTGGCTGTCTCCTGCAGGTTTTCAAAAGATGTGCTGTAGGCACATTGTATTCAATGACAGATGTATAGCTATTTATCTTGCCCTCATTCAGGAAATCTATTTTATAGTTCTGGTTTTCATCTATTTGGACTATTTTCACAGTTGTGGCTCACATCTGGCTGTAACGCACCCATTCAGCTGTATCTGATAACATGAGGAACATCATGATATTCTCAAGGACATGGGCAGATTTCCAGGGTCCATGAATGCACAGACCTACAGGATCTCTAGAGCAGGTCCCCTGACTGTCTCTTTCAGGGACTGGTTTTCCTTCAAAGCACCCTCTACAAGAAGAGGAACTGCCATCAGTAAATCAAGCTGCACTAGAATCAAATTTTTTTCCCACCTTCACAGCTATGTGGAAATCATGAAAACTTCCATGGATATTTTCTTCCTCTTTTGCCCTGATGGCTCATGGTATGGGTCACTAGCATTTTCTCTAATAGGAACATAAGACCCAGATATGTCACAACCATGACCTTTTTCAGACGCTCTCAAGAATGCAAACTAATCAAAGGGTCGACCACAGCTTTTCTTGAATTTAGCCATGTAGTTGCTGACTGAGTGACCAAGGTCAATATTTGGATGGATGAGGATTTATTTCTTCAGGAACAGACAAAGAACTTCTCTTTTGAGAGAATCACAGAAAACCTCAAAGACTGCAGGAGATAATTATCTTTAATACAGTATGGCAAAGTATCGTTTTCTCTTACTACCAAAAAGATGAGGTGCATGAATAAAGAGGCAGAACTGCTGTTGGGAATGTAGTTTAACTCCTCCACTGTAGGCACTGATAGCACAAAGCAACTTATTCTTTCCTTTTCTCCCCATACCTGAAAGTATTTTTCCCTGTCTTGAAGGAGTCCCACTGTTCTTCCCTGCCTTCCACACCTGCTCTCTTCCTCTTTGTCTGCTGAGCTATGAACTAAAACAATAAACGTACAAGGCACAAAAATTCGTGTGGTTTGGCTCTCAATACTCAGAAGCTGATGAACTGAGAAGAAAGGGAAGATTTCTTTCTAATTGAACCTTGAGTTCTGCCTTCAGCAGATGAACTGCTCAAATATGAGGGTTAAATACATATTCCACGATGCTTACAGGTATTTTGGGCTGAAGATTTCAGTGGAATTCTTGTCACAACAGTGGGCACACAGGGAATGCTGGCTGGTTGTACAAAAGTAAGTAGAAGACTGTCTTACATTCTTGGGAGGTGGGTTTTGTTGCACTGGCATGCTGGGTGATTAATGCAAGCCACTTAGCTTCTCCTTCCTCCCCCTTGCTGTGCCTTAGGTTCAGGAGCAATAATGACATTTTTCTCCTTTGTACTGATTTGAAAGCTACTGATGAAACTTCCTCCTTAAGGATTAGTTAGTAATGTAGAGAGGAAATTCTTGGGGAAAGAAAAGAACAGTAAATATGCTTTCTAGTCCAAAAGTATACTGCATGGTTTTAAGGTAGAAAAAAAGCCGTTCTCAGAAAAATGGTATTTCCAGAAGAACTTTTCATTTTAACAACACATTTTTTTTTTCTACTGTAAGAATGGGCATGGAAAAAATCCAGCAAGATCTGAAAACAAATTAATTCCTGGTTTTTCTAAACATAGCTTTTACAATATGGTTATATTATTCACAAGCAAAGAACATCTTACAAGGAAAGACTGGTTGATTTCCCATATCCCTGTAAGTGAAGATGTTATTACATTTGCTGCTGCTTAGAAAAATCTCAACAGGTCATAATGTTCTGTTGCGTGTGGAACCTGAAGGAGTGAGGGAATTCACATTCATTTAAAGATACTGCAGTACTGCCTCCATAAATCCCTTCAGTGGGACAAGATATAGGCCTTGCTTGATGAGATAAAGATAGAGTTTTATACCAAGCTTTCAAGCTTCATTCTAAATAGCCATTGATTTTGTGGGTATACATCAGATTTTTATGTTCTTCTGGTTATCATTTTCTGCAATTTCATCCTTTACTTTAAAAAGAGCAGCAATTGTCTGGCAACACCCAGAATATATCCTACAACATCCATCTACTATGTTTTAGGATCTTGCTGTAATGCAATAAAACACTTTTATTTCATATGAAGAAAGATTTATACTGAAGTTAATGTCTTAACTGTATCACATCCACACTGGGTAATGTTATCACAGCATATATTTCTTCTCTAAGAGTTAACCTACTAACAAACTTGCTTTTGCAAAGCATGTTTGCATAATGTAAAATGGCCACTTTGATACTAATAGAAATAAATGGATGAAAGAACACAAAAAATGGAAAGCTTTTGCTTACTATTCAAATTCTTTCAAATAGCACTGCTGTGTGAATTTCTAATACACTCTCTGTGCAACAGTGACATATTAAAATGGTCCAAAGATTAGAAAATCACTTAAAAATGTAATTAATACAGCAGCACAATTCTCTGTGGTCTGTAAGATGTGATGCATCTAGTGTAGCAAATAAAACATAGCACAGGACAGTCATCCACATGTATTATACACCTAATCCACTAAAATATATACATAGATTTACTGAATTTACCTTACAAACTTAGTATTTTCTGGCTTGGATATTTAAGAGTGGTGTTTAATTTAATTTTACATTTAATTTTTGCTGGTTTTGAGCATTTTCTTTTTTTAGTTAATTTCTTCAGAAAATTCCTAGTTTTAAACCAGCAAAAGTAAAACTGGCAACTGCATATGTAAGAATATATCCTAAAATATATACTCTTATTCATGATTTACAGGATCACAAGTTGGAAGGATCTATGTCAAACACCTAGTCAGTGAAGATCAGGTTTACTTTTCCGTGGACAATATCTTAGTTTTGGTGCCTAAATCTTTGAACTGATATTTGTTTAAAGGTTCAAAACCTGGAAGATGTTCTTGCTGTCAGAAGCCAGCTGTATCCTGTGCATATCTGTGCATTGGTGCTTTGAAATGATGGTGTGTTTTATCAGGGATCTCAGTTTCTGAAGCCATTAGGTCCCTGAATGTTTAGTGAAAGTTTTTCCTTGGGACTGTGTTGTTTTGCTCATTTCAGGGGAACTCAGTTTTTAAGAATATCAAAATTGTAAGCAATTCTAAAAGTTTGATAGTTTCTTGAAATTACTTTGCCTAAAGACTGAGATGCTACCACAGTTAATATACCAAAAAGTTAAGCTCAGGGCAACAAATCTTTTGTGAGTGATCTATAACCATATTAAATGTGCTATATAATCACTGGATCTCCACTTCTCAGTCTTGTTCTTCACAAGTTCTTAAGATTTTCCATATCTTTATACCCTATAATCTGGTTTCTGAATCCAATAAGGAAGAGACAAATCAAAATATTGAAAAGGTGGTTACTACAATTATCATAACGCTTGGGCTAGAGTATTGTTATGAGTCCAAGGAAGACATTATGCCACTAAATTTAAAAATCACACTGCAAGCTTTTGTAATGCCAATGAAGATGAAAGCCACTGTAAAAGTTATTGAAACTGAGTCTTCAAACCTTGAAGGTATTTATTCAGGCTAAATAAACTTCCTAAAGAGAGAGCCTGGACAGAGTCATGAAAAATATGAAGTAGATAATGACAAGATTAAGTCTGCAAACACAATCAGAAATCTAATTCCTTTTCATTGGACACTATGGAGACTTCAAAGGATAATATTTACGACAACTGGCTTGTAATCAGAGGAAGTATATTACTAATGGAAAAGAAACTAGAACATAGATTGTGATAAGGAAACCACAAATAATTATATCTTTAGAGCTCTTGTGGGACTTAATACCTCATAGTTACATGTGAGGTGACAAAGCGATGGGATGTTAGTAAAGAGTACAATCAAAAGAGAATAGGCACAGCTAGGCAAGTACTCTATATGGTGGTGCTACATAATGAAGCAGAGGTAGCTGTGATAGTCAGAGGAGTGCAGTGGCCTCAGCAGTCAACAGGAGCAATGCAGTCAAGAGGTGGAGAGCTGTGTTTACGTTTCTAAATTGCTTCTGTTACCCAAAGCTATTCCAACCCTGACAAGCCTGGTCTAACCTTGTTGCTGACCCTGCTGCGAGCAGAAAGTTGGATTGGATGAGGCCTGCATTAACCTACAAGCCTATGATCTTAGGATCCTAAGATGAAATCAGTTTGGACATCACTGTCTGACAAAAGGCTGCAATGCACATAAATTAACTGAAATTCCACTCAAGTTGCACTTGAAGGAAGAACAGGAACAAGGGAGCAAAGTACACCAAGTGTGTCCTCTTCTTCTCTTTCTAACTGTGTATGTGCTTTCAGGTCTTAATTATAATATGTTCAATGCAATGCTAATTCTGAGCTGGCGTTCAACGGGTGAACAATACTTCCCATTAAGGTGTCAGGGTCAATGATATGGATAATTAGCTAGCACTGTGGTTCAATACATTAATTCTTTCTGAAGCAGTAGTAAGATGTATGTTGACTCTTGGTAACCTCAGTGTAGATGGTGCAACCTTGTAATGGATATGGATGCAATAACTTGCTTGAGCTTGTCTACTTGAGATAAGGTGCTTTCTTAAGTGAAAATGATGAATGCCCTTCTAAGGAGCCAGAATGTGTGATTAAACTAGATAATATTTTTCTGCCCTCCCATGCAGAGCAAGATTGCTAAAGGGCAGCAGTGTTTCAAATCCTTATAGGTTGGAGTAGGGAATAAAGCAGAGAGAAAACACGGTGAGGAAAGTAGATAAAGGGCCTAAGGTGAATTCATGCCTAATACACAGGCCTAATACATTGAGAGTTTTTTTTGTTTCCTTGCTTTTTTCCCTTCCTCAGTAAAAGTAATTCAATAGTTATATTCTTTTCAGAAGCAGAACTGCTTTCCTCACCCCTTGCAACTCTCCACTTACTCCTCAGTCACAAGCAGAGTTCATCATCTATCAATAAAAACATTTCAGATCTCTCTAGACCTGGAGACACCAGGCAGAGTTATTAGTTCTTCTCCAGTTTATTCCAAGGTTCCAGAGTTCAAAATAAAAACACACAGATTGCTGTTGCTGGTAGTCACACCAGAGCCAGACAACTGCACAGATCTATCCCTGAGTCAGTCTCTGCATCCATATAAACACAAGCACATCCAAGGATATCAAATTAAGAACAAACTCATCTGTGCAAAGCATTTTCATCTGTGACAGATCTTAATGAACTAGAGGGCAAACTCTCTGCTGATGTAATTAGCACAGCATTGTTAAACTCCATGGACCTGTACCAGTTTAAAGACACATGAGATTTGACCCCGTTACTTTATTTAGTGACACTTACAGTTAGTTCAAGTTGTGAAGTTTGCATTGCTGTATTCCAATCAGTAACACCTTTAAACTCTACTAACAACCTTTCCTCCCCTAAATGTTGTACAAGCAACTGTCTTTCCCTTATGATCAAACCTAAACCATGAAAGTAGATGATTTTTTAGGTATCTGTGTAGCAGTTTATATCTTGAAGAACACCACAGTTTAAAGAATCTGAGGCATAATTATCCACTTTGTGAAGACAACTGCAGCTGGGGGAAATATGACAATCATTTTATATTAGAATGGGAGAAATATATTTAGATAGGAAATATGGTGACATTTCTCTTCTTGACACTCTAGGAAGGTAGGAAGGTCTTGTTTCTTCATCTTAAAAAATCAAGAAAACCTAGCAGTGTTGTGTTATGTTTTGTGAATTTAGGAGAATGGATTTGCTGTTTGACGACTTGGAATACAGCAGTTCTTATGATGAATCACTGGCATCTTGGTGCACATAGGTTTTCTCTGGCTTGTCATCATGGTAAAGGCTCTAGGTTACACCTTGCATAACTTTAAAGGTATGGTAGACTCATATCCGATGCTATACTTTTCCCTGAGAAATGGAATGAGGTGCCATTACATAAAACCTGCCTATATAAGCGTGCTTCAAGAAAGCGTTTCTAGTTGCAAAGAAGCAAATTAAATTAGATTACATGGCCCAGTGTAGACTCTGATGGCTAATAATGGTGCACAGTCACTAACTGCGGACAGGAAACCCTTTATCAGAATATAGGCCTCTATTGTGCAGAGAGCTGAAGCAGTCTTATGGAGCTAAAAACATACCACCTATTTATGAGTGTTGCTCTATTTCTCTTCTGATAAATACACTCCTGTCTCCAAGCCAGACTACCCTAAATGACAGGTGACCTAAAAAGATTCCAGTTAGGAATATTATGGGGTTTCATTTCCCTCATCACTTTGAATGGCACAAATGATGCTATGGGCTCATGCGATCTTGAGTTATAAGATGGAATACTCTCTAGTATATCATTATTTTTGTTAGCTTTAGTATTCCCCTCTTATCTTCAATCAATATCTAGTGAAACAATTCCTCTGCAATAAGGGAACAATACAAGTTTGGACTTCTGTATTTCTGCTAAAGAATGACCCAAATTCCTATAACTTTCCAGGTTAAAAAACAATAAAATTCTCTGGCTTTACATAGCAGAATTATGCATGTCAGTGTGAACTTCTTTCTTTCATGCTCACTTTCACCATTGAGGAAGGATGCATAGATCCTTCATGTGTGTTATGCACAAAGTCACAGAGGTCTTCTGGTTTGCTAGCTAACCTAAAGCTAACCCTGTGAAGAACTATTTCAAGCTACCTTAGCTATTGTTCTATCCTTTTAGTACTGTCAAAACTTCCTCTGAGTAAATTTTAACTAGAGGAAATCTTTTGTCATCTGCCAAGGTCCTGTTTATGCGTTGTACACATCATTAGCTAATGGGTTAATCTCCCCAACTCTAAAAGGTGAACCTTTGTGCACCATCATGTTAATGTTTTGGAGAAATATAGAAAGAATGGGTGGAAGGAACATCAAGGGATCATTCTTTTACTCCAGATCGAATTAGCTCTCTTGGAACTATTCTTAATATATTCCTAAACTGTCCTTATGGTCTTCAGTGATGGAGATTCACAATCTTGTCAGGCAATATATTTCTGTGTTTAACAATTCTTACCATTAAAAAGTTCTTCCAGTATGCAACACAAACATCCCTTTCTGCAATTTCAAGCACATAATTTTTTACGACATGTGAAATGGGTATGTGGAACAACTCAGTCTTTTCCCCTTTTCAGCAACATTTCATGTATTGGAAGACTACTAATCCTGTCACTATTTGGTCTTCTCTCTTGAGGAAGCAATCTCATTTTGAATTCTGATAGGTTGTTTCTACCCCTAAAATCTCTCCTTTGCCTTCAACTGACCCAAGTATTTCTTGAAACGCAAACTGCAGAAGCAACACTGTGCTTCAACTACGACCAAGTTCATACCAAACAGAGCAGAGAGATTATATCATATATCTCAGAGATATTATTCCCACTTTTATATCCCGTAATAGTATTTGGGTTTTCTGCAAGAGCATCACTTTGCTGATAATACTCATTTCAGGGATCCTTTAATTCGTTATTCCCCTTTGTTGTTCTTTTTCTGCAGAGATGTTGATTAACCAGTTGTTCCCTCAAGACATCTTAGATGTTTCAGATTGTTTCTACAAATTGTCAGGTTCATTCTGAATTCTCATCCTCCCAAGTGGTTGTATCTCTTTCACTTGGCATTTTCTCTCCAAATAAATACAGTTTATTTTCCTCCATATGCCTTCAGTACAAGTTTCCAGTCATTCCTTTGTCCATCTTATAGTAGTTCAATCTAGCCAATATTTTCCTTCCTTACTGTGACAATGTCAGGTGAAACATTGTCAGAAACCACACTGAAGTCAAGACATACAGCATCTACTGCTTCTACCCTATCTACAAAGCCTGTTACCCTGTCATAGGAGGAAATGAAGTTGGTGTGACAAGATTTGTTTCTGACAAATGCATGTTGGCTGTCACTCATCTTTTTGTTATCTTCTAGGGGCTTACAAATTGTTTTCTTGGTTATTTGCTCCAGGATTTTTCTAGGAATTGAAGTTAAGCTGACAAATCTATCCTTCTTTTCCCCCTTTTTTAAAGATAGGCTCAATAACTGCACTTTTTCAGTATTCTGGAACCCCTTCATAAGCTCCCCAAGATAACCAGTGACAGCTCTGAGATGGTCGTGACAGCTCTTTTTCTCTGATAGTGCTCACCTTGGGGTGGATTTCCAGAGGCTCAGTGACCATGAAAGTATATAACTAATATAAACACTTATCTTACTTAGTCTCAGTTTTTCTCATTTTTCAGGCCACTGATTGCTTTAACTGTTTTATCATATCAATTACTTCAGTGCAGGCAGAAGCAAAAGAGACAGTAGACTTTTGTTCTTGTTAAGCTAAAGTAGAATCAGTTTTCTAACTATTCAGCTAAGCCTCTTCTAAGGAGCTTCAGTTTCTGAAACTTAACTGCATGTTTTTCATATGGTGTTTCTCTCTGGAAGTGATAACATGGGACACTGATATACAGAAAAGACTTTGCTTATACTTATCAATGTAGAAACCAAGGCCATCATCAAATTGCTGGAATGATGTAGTAAAAGGGGTGAAAAAGGATCACACCTGCGGGGACGAGCTGACAGGACACATGACTCAAAACTAACCAACAGAGTATTCCATCCCATATACATCATACTTGGCGTAAAATTAAGGGATCATGAGAGTCAAGCTGTGTTCATGGATGGCCAGCATCCAATATGGATCTCATCTGTCTGTTTGGCCCTGATCCCAGATCGATGTGCTCCTGAATCCAGTTCCTGAGTCGATCTCCCTCTTACTGCTGAGTCCAGTCTGGGACTTTTCCGTATACCTGCTCTGCAGCATCTGTGGTGATGTAGTCATGGCGGGATGGGGGGGCGGGGCACAACTTTGTGTGTATATACATAACGTATTATTTTCTTATTAATAGTATTTTCCTTATTGTTTCCCTAAAGCTGTTTTAGTTTTAGTCTGTATCTTTAATTTCCCCTTTCCCCTTCAAGGACGGAGTGGGTGGCTGTGGAGGAGGGAATTGGGTTCACAAGGTCTCGCATTTATCTGCTGATCAAGCTGGGCCAGGGCTAAACCATGACAACACTGTGGCTTGTTTTGGTGTTTCTGTCCATAGATTTTCCATATCATTTGGTAGCAGAACAAGTAATTTCTTACTCTTTTTGAACTGTCTGACTTTCTAACAGTATATTCACATACTGGATTCTGTCTTTGACCTGGATATTTCAGATATAATACATGATTACTTTGTATTGTATTTTTAAATAGCCTCCCATGAGGTTTCTGATAAAAGCTTTTGGAAAAAAACAAATGAATTGTCAGTTGTGCTTATATTAGTCTGATGTAGTTATGTTAAAAGCAGTCGTCTGCCACATTTAAAGCGCTAAGGCATTTCATGCACTGATATATTTCCCTCTACTTTCAAAAGGCATTTCTGATCACACAGATCTTCAAATATTTATTTATATTTATTTTTAATAGGCACCATAAAACCTGTTTCAATAAGCAGCAATTTAATTGCATCATTGCGTTTTGATCAGATGAATATCTTGTTCATAATAAAGCCTTCGCTATAAATAAGCATAGAAAAAACAAATAAAATTTCCACGTTTAAAAGCATCCACCTTAATGTCTCAATTCATTCTTTACATGTTATGAATTGATTTTTTTCTTTGGAATAATGTGCACACTGAAACATTGCTATAAATATTTACATACTCATATAAATTCCACTAAACATTGTCTAACTGGGATTTGCCCCCATTTCAGCCATCAGCATAACTACACTAACATAAACCACTTGTGTTCTAGCAAAGCTGATTGGACAGCTGAAAACTGCCAGAAAACATAAATGAAACAGAGTTCCATTTTGCTTGCAAGATGGACATTTTAACTCTTTCAGTTTTTCCATGAACATGTCAGTCCAAATTTCCAAATTTTACGTTATTGACATTTTTATCCCCAAAACACCAAATAATTATTAGTGTCCTGATGCATTAAGTGCTTATCAATTACAACAGTAGATATTAAAACATTTTGTGTTTTCTGCTCTCCAAATTGAATGGACTATGTAGGAAAGCTCTAACAACACAAATCTACACATTTCAATAATTGTTAATGATGTGGAGTGAATATAGGAGTGGGATGCTAAACTAATCAGTGCTATTGGACATTGGTGAGTAGAAACCACTATATTAGTGCCTAAACTGTGCAGTGATCCATGTCTCCTAATTCTGGGAGATAGTTATGTTAAATTGATTTGAAAATAAGTAGACAGAATCATTATGCCTACATTTATAGCTAAGCTGATGGATTTTAGTTTTGCAATGCACCTCATAAATTGATGCTGAGGATCCCAATAGAGACTTCACTGCCTGCTTTCTGTCCACCCAATAAACTGTGATTATTGGATCCTGATGACATCTGCTCTGAGGCTATATTAAAATGAATTGAAATAAACCCACAGAAAAAACACGTCAAGGCAACTTGAATACAGAGGAAGCTGTAGAACTTATCATCATTGACATATATAGTTCAAGGAAGGACTGTCATGGAGCTGTGGGTATATGCTGGAAAGAAAGCTTTCTAAAAATGCAAACTCAAACTCATGTCAGTGTTGCCTGGGATTGCTCCCAGAAAACATATTCCTTTTTTTTAAAAAAAAAATAAATATTTTCAGAGCGGAGTAAAGCACTGAGAGAGTTCGTAATAAAAACAAAGAAATGGACTACATTAAGTAATAAAGGTATGCCCTTGTGGTTAACACTCTGAGTCTGGTTTATTCCCGAGACACTAAAATAACCTGGCCTCACTTAGGAGCAGAGAAAGTGCTTGGAGGAAGTACTGGGAATACCTTGCTACAACTCGCTAGTTGATGATTTAATAGCTTTATTTTAATTTCCTTGCCCGAGAAAAATTTGCATGGTAAAAATAATAATGACAATAGGTGTAAATAATAAGAGATGCTCCATTGCAATATATAATTATTCCTTAACAGTCAGTGCTTTTTACTGCTTTTATCAAGTTTAAATTCAAGCATGTGCAATACGCAATATGCAGCTCTCACTATTGAAGAAACTGTGATTTGATAAATTTAAGGCATGAAGATAGAGATCCACAGAAGCACGAAGAAGCTTTAAACCCCTGAAATAATAAATATCCTACTAGCATCAATGTGACTTAGAAACTCAGTGCCCTTGGGAAAGGAAGTGTCTTTAATGGGATTTTTTTTTCTCTCTAGAAATTTGTTTTCCAAATCGTACTTTTAAGTCCTCAATATATCTGGGCAAAAAGGAAGAATTTTTTAAATTTTAGGATTTCTAATTTAAGCTTTGATTTATTTTAGTGTATACAATGATTAAAAATAAACGTCTGTTTTGCAAATAGTTTTTCTGCTTCCTCTGTCTAGGCAGTCAAAAGTCAAGGACTGTGATTGTCAAAGCAGGAGGGAGCGTAACTCTAATAAAGATTTGCTTTAATAGAAGTATCTACTAAAACTATCTACAATTCCTACCCCTATATCCATCCTCTTCTTCTGGGACTTGTACTACTGCTGCTTGATCGGACAGTTGTGCTTTTCTACAAATTTCTGCCTCTGCTTGGGCTTGAACCTGGAAATTCTGGGGCCCACACAAAAAAGTTGATGCTTGGTCCAGTCCTCTTCCTCCTTCTTCACATCCCTGGAAGCTGTTTGTATTCCTTTGGTACCACTCATGTTGAAAATAATTGGATTCTTCAGTTTTGGTTCCTGTGACGTCTACAGTGCTAGTGCCACATCATATATGTTGCATAATTAGACTAGCAAGACAACTAATTTATAGTTCTGTAGGTGTTGAATGACAACGGGGCTTTCCAGTTTTTTACGATGAAGAGTCACTGAAGTAGGGTGTATATCAGAAACTACACTGGAACTGTTTTTGAGATTGCCTGAAATGCTGAGCTAATCTGTTCTCTATTCCAATAAAAACATTTATTTTCAATAGAAGGACACAGAAACACTGTTATTAGTTTAACCACATGCATCAGGCAACATCTACCTCATTAGCACTTGGTGTAAGAGACAAAAAGTCACTGGAACAGAACATGTTTACAGGGTAAATATCTCCCACTTTGAAAATAAATATCTTGGCTTTGGCTCAGCATTTATTTAGCGGTAGGAAACTGCTGTCCTGTGACAATGTTCCATTTCATTGACATTATTTCCTAATGATGTTATAAGTGGGGACAAGTTAACCTCAAAAGGTTCAGAGGTTCAATTTTCATTATGATAAGAATCTAGAAACTTTGAAATTTTATGAGCTATTATGCCAACTTTGGCTGTTATTCTCTTGTCCTAACCTCCTAAAAAGTCTCTTCCAGGTTATATCTCCATGCCTGTTTCCCCCTAGATGTAACTGGTGTGGCTCTGTGAGGTCCCGAGAAAGTTCTGGCTGCTGAGGGACACTACATTTCCCCGAGGTTTTCCTGTGCAATAAATAAGATCACAAAAGGACTTTATCTAAATAGACTTCAGTTGGAGACAACATTTCCTGCAGCAAAAATGGGTGGGAACATTCACAGATGGCACAGGGTTTCAGGCCATAAGTGAGTCTTTTAGGTTCCCTTTGTAACCACCAGGAAGATTCAGCTGATGCTGGAAGGGACTTGAATTTACTTGACTTTGGTGGGGTTTCTCTGGAAAGGTTTTGTCCCGGAGCTTATGTTTTCTTTTTAGTTAGGTCCATCTACCCTTGTGCTCTCCAGGATAGTCATGCCTCCTGTGAACCTACCAAAGCAGAAACACTTTTTTTGCTTTTTTTTTTTTTTTCTGTTACAATCCAAGAAGATGATAGGCTTGAAACTATCTGCCAGTCTGACACCTGTGCATAATGGGTTTATACTCCTTTCTCTAGCTAATGCCTCAACCTTTGTTCTTTACCCCATCACAATATCCTTGCAGGCTATAGATCCTTATGCTTTCAAGCAAATTAAAGAAGTTTCTTCCCAGATATTTTTGTGTCTCTGTTTTATTTCAAATCTTATTCTTTTAAAATGACCGTTTTGAGTTTCTACATCCCTTTTGGCCACTCATGGTTTGCGTACTATTATTATGTCACAAATTAGGCATAATAAAATTTCAGCAAGACCAGTGATTTAGTGTCTCAGTTTTTAGGGTCCCAACTTATGAAATACAAAAATTGCAGAGTACTCATCCTGAGCAGCAAACCTGTTAGAGAGTCTCAAATTATATAGTCTAGATAGGGGAAAGCATTAAAGATATACAGAAAAAAAAGTAGTCTATATAACATCTTCTAACTGTTCACATATTTATTCTAAAAGTATCTCTCTCACACAAACATTTCACTCATAGGAATGCACGAATTAATCAAAATAAACAGCTAGTGGATGGGGTGCACCAGCATAATAGATCTACTTAACTCCAATTAAACCAAGCAGTGGGTGATGTAACCTCTCTTTGCCGCTGCTGCAGCATTGCATACAAATTATGGGAGGCAGGTTTGCTTCTGACCGTTCAGTACAGTCTTTAGGCTAGACATTTAAGACCAGCTGAGACCTTGGACTTTACAGTTTGATAAGGGAAAAAAGAAGAAATAAGAAAAAGACTTAAAATTTAATATAGGGAAAATCAAAGATGCGTTCGTAGACAACATTGCCTCCTTCTAATCTTTGTGGTGCATGCCTATGAATTTATAGCAATATTGCCAAGTCCTGTGATTTAATGCGAGTCATATGAAAACCAGAAAAAACCCTCATCTCTTATTAACACTATGAATTTTCAGGTCCATAAGAGCTTGAAAACAAGCATGAAAATGTAACTCAAATCTGCCCTATAGACTCAAAAACTAATGAAAAAACAAATCTTATGCTTGTCTTTAAGTCTTATGATCAATATGATGCAGCCAAATGTATAATGTTATGTCAATACACAGTATATATTTATATAAGTCCATAAGAACAAGATACTGGTGGTCTGATGCATGATCAAAGCATTGCCAGACGCTGTGATGGTGCCAGAGGCCAATAACATCCTGTTATTTTTTTATTTAAATGGTTATTTTTTCCATCACCCCACCTACACCTCTTGTGTTTACTCTGAAATATGGTCTCCTTCAGCAATAAAGATTCATATACCTATGGTTATTTTGTCATTTATATGCAGTTCTATCATTGCTTGTTTTAATCTCTGTTTTAGGGGGTGTTCTGTTTACTACACTGCAATGGTTTTTGAATTAAGCTCAGCAAAAAGTGTTACTACATCAACTATATCTTTGAATATTTGAATATATTTGTTTGCTTAAACATTGGCTTAGTCAGACAGCACCGAGGATTTATTTTTAAGTACCATGTTTGCAACTGACAGATGACTTTTCTCTTGGTGGATTCTAATTGCTTGTAACCCAGTGGGAAAATGTTCGCTATTTTATATATTTTTTTAAACTAAGAAAGCAGTATTTTTAAAAATAAAACAAGAATTAATACTTCATAAACCAGTACTCAATCTACAAACTCAGTTGGAAGTAATGGAACTATAAATTTAAAATGATGCCTGTAAGAAATATACTTAGAATTGTTTGATATGATAGAAGTCTTACCTGTAATAATTCAGATCGAGTGTTATATATGTAATGACATTCTCAGTTGTAACGTCCTACAGAACATGTTGAGATAGTAATGAAAAAAGTAAGAACAGCAACACTATTGAAAATATTGTTTTCAATATGGAAAGAATATCAAACAATTTTTTGTTTCTGCAGGTTTGTACTTGTCCCTTTGGTTCCATCTAACTCTATGGCAAGCCATATGATCTTTTATAATTTGACTATGGTGATTGTGATGTGTATTGAAATGTGATCATTATACAGGGTAAATTATGCTCCAAAAGTAAGGTAGAAATTGTTTGCAATGACATGCAGCTCTTTCGTAAGAAAACTTTGCTATACTTCATGTTGATATTGCTTTTACAGTAGCTAAAAATATTTGCTTCAATATTTTTAATACACACACTATGTTTTGTGTAAGTATATATTGATTTTAATGATACTTAAAATTCTGATCTTAATCAAGAACATGCAACAAATACAGTACAAAAGGCCAAATAGAAACAAGATAAATAAGACTTCTTGATCTTTGCTTTCTAAAAATGTACATATACTTTCCATCCCGAAATTTAAGGAACGAAGAAAACACAGAAGGTTCCAAACAAAAATTTATACAAAATAGCAGGATAGCTCATATTTAGAGTTATGAGAAGCTGGAGAAAACAAACATTGTTGTATCTACTTCAAAACCCAATAGCTTGGTATTCCTAAAACATGAATCACATGCACTTTATGTTGGAAGCAGAGCCTCTTGGAGTAGTAGCCACTATTCCTTACTTAAGTGCTTCTTCTAATGCATTATTTTTTAGCCTAAAAAGATTCTGAAATCTCAAACTCCTTTTGAGTTTTGAGAGTTTTTACAGGGTACTAGGAAGGTACGAAAAAATCACTATAAACTCACAGTCACTAGTAAATCTTGTGAGTTATATCCCGCAGACAAACTGTTCCCTTAGACCCTCTACTTTCTAAAAAAGAAAGGGAAACATTTAGGTTTTCTTTTTTTTTTTTCCCCTAGTACTGCAGAAAACACGTCTGAGGTTATTACAGATATTCAAAGCAATGGTGTCTGTTATTTCTGCAAGTTTCAGCACCAGCTTGTAGTTTTTAACAAAGGGATATGGGACCCTGACTCTGAATAGGAATAAAAGAGATTTAGTGACTCTGGGACCCATAGCAACTGACATTGAACAGCATCCTGCTGCATCAGTCAGCATATATGACGCATTAACCAATTCTAGCCTAACTAAAGATGGATGAAGAGAGAGGCAGATGACAGTGCCATGCTCTTTCACTTTATCTCAGAGGCTACAAAGCAACTGTCACGCATAGACAAACCTTCTGACTAATGCTACAGTTACCCATTTGCATTTCAGTTCCACACAAGTCAAATTGATTTTACTTCATGAAAGTTATTCTGATTTTGTGTTCTGCTGAAGTGTGTTTTCTGCTGAAGTATATGTTCTTGAAACACCAGCTATTTTGTATCTGAAATTATTAAAAATACAAAGAATCAAAGTGGAAATGTCCACTGAATGGAAGAATGTTGACAATAACAGGAAAAAATCACTTCCATTTAAATTTAACGACTGACTGTCACTTTCAAATTTTATCCTTATCCTGTGTTTATAAGGGTGTTTACATTTTATTCAAATGTTTTACTTCGTGTTTTAAGGCACTGAGCACCATTAAAGCCAATAAGTCTGAAAGATATTAGAAGAAGTATTAACTTCTTGCAGGATTAGCTCTTAGGGCTGAGAAATACTAAAGAAAAAAAATGCTGTTATCTCCATCACACTGTTGACACTGTACAGGAGGTGCATATAGCCTTATGTTCTCCCTGAAATGCTGTTTCCTCTTCTAGCAGTGGGATTATTCATCTTTATCTGAACCCTACTTAGCGAGGAAGCAATACTCATCCTGGATCACTGTAATACAAGTTATAATCAGCTGTGATTTCTTAGGCAGAACAGTTTGCATTTGAAGGTGAGTCATTACTGTATTATTTTAGCATCCAAAAGTGTTGTCCAAGGTGAGAAATCCTTCATGCCAGGCACACACATTAAAATAAAGCCCTTTCATCAAAGTTTACAAGTGACATAGGAAAGACAGATTAGAGTAAGGAAGAAAATATCTAAATTTAATATTGGATGAATCCCACTTTGTGCTAATGGCAGATGGAGATTTTATTCTTTACTTCAACAAAATCTTTCCCTATCCCTTATCTTAGTGTGGTTCAAGACAAACCTGAACATTACCTTAGATAGATAATCTGTGTATAAGGAAGATGTGTTACACTTCTCGGGACAATTAGACTCCTATTGCATACATATTTTTCCCTGAAAGTGTCCCATGCAATGTTAAGACAGCCTAGAAATTCACGCCCAGGCTTCTTGGGACCTAAAGGCCTATTTTTCAGATTCTCTTTCTCACATCTTAATACGAATCTATTCAAAATCTACAGTATCAGACAAGCTTCACTGAACACATCATAAAAGAAATGTATGGCTTAGATTTTTGTTCCAGAACAAACAGATCCATTTCAATGTAAAGTTACCTTCAATAAATAACTTTATAAATGTACAGAAAATAGAATTGCTAGATTGCCCAGCTTTTTCTATTAAAATCTCATTGCAAAATGCATTACCTTAAAAATCCAAGCAACAGATAATTTTAGATTTTATTTCCATTTCCAAATCAACTTTCCTAAATTAAAAGCTCTTAATCTTTGATGTAGTTCTTGAAAACATCTTTAAAGGTAATCTCTAAAGAAGGCTTCCAGTTTGACCTGAACAAAGGTACAGGGATTTAGAGAGTGCAATTGATAGGATTAGGACTTCTCTCTAGCTATTCCTGTTAAGATAATTAAAACAGGAAATAGTGAAAAAATAGAGTAAAGTAGATCTAGGGAATAGCCTCTTAGGCTTAGGAATGTTTTTCTATCCATAACTTTTCAGAATAAAAGACTAGGCATAACCAACAGACAGTTATATTGTTTGTATTCTGAGCACATCACAGGGAAAGTGCAAATGCCATGCTTAGGGTGCAAGAAGTGTCTACAGGTTATAGGTGGGCGATATTAAATAAGTTTTGCTGACTGGGAGATGAGAACTGTTAGAGTCTCATGAGCTTCCTCAGGGAGCTAGTGGGAGCTCCGTAGCTTGGTCATTTAAATCGGATTGAACATTTTAACAGTGAATATACTTCAGGGAGCCATCAGTGATATTTAAGATATCATTTGCAATATATTTAATACACCAGGATTTTGTGATGCCAATATAAAATAGCATATGAGAGAAACTAAAGAAAAACTACCCGGAAACTAGTTATACAGGTCCCAGCTCAGCAAAGCATTTGAAAATCATGCATGCCTCTTTGTTTCGATAAATTTACAAGGCTGTCCTAAGGTAGTAACACTGCTTTTGCCCCTGGGGACCTGTCTGTGTATCCTTGTGCTGTCCCAGACCTCCTCTATGAAGGGATGAGGAAACTTAATACAGCAGCCATGAAGCTTGAATGTACTTCAGTGGAAATATGAAGGATTCACATATATTTATTGTTGTCCCACAAGAAGGAGAGGATGTCATCCAGAGGGACCTGGACAAGCTAGAGAAGTGAGCCTTTGTGAACCTCATGAGGTTCAAAAGGCCAGGTGCAAGGTCCTTACAACTGGATCGAGGCAATCTGCAGTTTCAATATAGGATGGGGGATGACATGGCTGAGAGCAGCCCTGAAGAGAAGGATTTGAGGGTGGTGATTGATGAGAAGCTTGACGTGAGCCAGCAATGTGTGCTTGCAGCCCAGAAAGCCAACTGCTTCAAAAGGCCAGCAGGGCAAGGGAGGTGATTCTTCCCCTCTGTTCCACTCTTGTGACACCCCACCTGGAGTATTATGTCCAGTTCTGGAATTTCCAACATAAGAATATGAAACTCTTGGAACGGGTCCAGAGGAAGGCCACGGATATTATCAAAGGGCTGGAGCACCTCTGCTAAGAGGACAGGCTGAGAAAGTTGGGGTAGTTCAGCCTGGAGAAGAGAAGGTTTTGGGGCGACCTTATAGTAGCCTTCCAGTACTTGAAAGGGGCCTACAAGAGAGCTGGGGAGGGACTTTTTACAAGGACCTGTGGTGATAGGATGAGGGGGAAGGGCTTTAAACTGGAAGGGAGTAGGTTTAGATAAGACATTAGTAAGAAGTTCTTCATGATGAGGGTGGTGAGAAAATCGCATAGGTTACCCAGGGAGGCTGTGTATACCCCCTCCCTGGAGGTGTTCAAGGCCAGGTTGGATAGGGCCTTGAGCAGCCTAGTCCGGTGGGAGGTGTCCCTGCCCATGGTGGCGGGGGACTTGGAACTATATGATCTTTGAGGTCCCTTCCAACCCAAACCATTCTATGATCCTATGATTCTATGATTCTATGATTAAACTAGGAATATTGGTCATGAGGAAATGTGGAGAGCTGTAAAACTCATGGTTTACTTTGCATTTTCCTTCTCATTTTAGTAAGTGTTTGCTGGAGTTTGTTAATTATCTTGGACCTCTGGAGAGGCTCTGATATTTATTTGGGATGAAGGTGATGGTAATGTGAAATAATGGTTTTAAATTTAGGGAGGGTAGATTTAGACTGGATATACAATGAGGGTGGTTGAACACTGGAACAGCTTACCCAGGGAGGTATTGGGGACCCTGTGTCTGGAAACATTCAAGATCAGGTTGGATGGGGCTCCTGATCTAGTTGAAGATGTCCTTGCTCCTGCAGGGGATGTGGACTAGATGACCTGTAAAGGTCTCTTCCAACTTGAAAGCATTCTATGATTTATAATTCTATGGTTCTATGACGGTGGACTCAAACTGTGAAGCTAACCAAAGCTGGCCAAACCCTGCAAGTGCCTGGAAGATCACATTCAGAGACCTGAGAGGTTTTGTTTCACTAAAAGCTGAACTACTCTAAAGCTTTGTTTTTGTCATACTGATAGTCCTTTCAATAGTACAAGGAAAGTTCAAAATCCTAGGAAGCATGTCATTGAGGTAAATTTGTTTATTTTTTTAAAAAAATATTTTAAAATTACCCAATTAGACGTATTTCATGTACTGATCTTCACACATTAAGAAAAGTCCTGCTGAAACTCAATGGCACTATTCACAGCATCTTCTACCATTGATCACTTCTACAGGAAAGGGACTGAATAGGATTGCTGTTTCCTTGGAGATCGCATATTTAGGAACCTCTCAGGCAGTATCACAATATTTTGCCTGTAATACCTTAGTAATTTCACTAGAAAACATATAGTATATGAAGATATCACAATAAGGATGAAGTCTTTAGATAACCAATAAATAAAGAGAATTAGTATCTCCTAACATTCTGGTTTCATAAGACTAAGTTTGAAGGATAATAAAGGGGCCGAGATGATATAATCAGATTTTTCATTTTTTATATGTGAAAACCTTTTAATTTCAGATTTCAAAATAGTGTAGGATTTACAAATATAATCAGCAGATTATGCAGAAGATAATCTATTCAAAAGAAGAAATAAAAGTACATGTAAAATAAGTTTCCGTTGAGAAACATTTCATTATTGCTCTGAAGGCGAATTAATCTTTTTAATGTCAGATGAGAAGAAGCACACAATTTCTCGGTTTTCCTTGGGCATAATCATATTATTAAACACCATAGAGAAATCTCCAGTGAGACCTCATATGAAAGAAGCCTGTTTTAGCTTTCCAGATTCACATCCCTGAAAGAAGCTGGGTCACTCAGAGAGTCTAATCAATCAAAGTTTTCTCACGGTTCCCATGGTTTTGGGATATGGGAATAATAGCGGAGTTTAAATACTTCTAGTTCATGAAAATTCAGACTCAGATATGGTTACAAACTTAACAGCTGCACAAGGACTGTGTGCAAAATTCAAATGCCCTCCCTCAAAAAGCAACAGATGTAATTGGAGCCCAGGGTGAAAGGAAGACTTGTTCACCGCCACCTTTTTTCTACGGTGTTTAGATTCAAAGGCATGACCAAGGAAGATGTCCCACTGAGGTCAGCTGTCTGAATTTATGCCAACAATTTACATTTGCTTATGTTTCTTATGGAAGAAAGGGCTGAGACAACCTCCTACGCAAAATATAGAATCTTAAGAGAGCTAGTCAGAAAATAATATATTTTGCCTTGAGGAAAAGAATTCAGAAATTATTATTTAGTATATTTTAAAAAAATTTTATATTTTCCAGTTTATGACTGAAAAACTAAAAATTTGTCATCTGATTTTCTTCTCTGTAGCTCAAACATGAAAATTCAACCAAATAGGGAATTTCCAGTTTACTGAAAATAGCTTTCCTTCAAAAGAAATCTTCACAAAGTTTTGACAACTTTACTTAAGCTCTGAAAGGAATTATTCTAAGAAACATGACTTATAGTTGCAGAAAACTATACTAATGAGCACTTGGATACTGTAATCCTTCTGAAATAGCCTCATATATTCTAACTCAAATGAGAAGAAGTTTATATTCTGTCATTTGTGCCGTTTATGTCCACAAAACTCATTCTCTGATGGTGAAAATACATCATGGAAATGCAGTTAGAAATTGTTGCTAGTTACTGGACTTCTTTGGCCATATGTTAAAAACATTCTGGCTCTGGTAAAGGCCAGCTTGGTCTCCGGCACGAAGTTACTACCAGCCAGTGCCCAGAGATGACAATGGGAGATGATAAAATGCCAGAACACCACCCAGACATTTAGTATTTCAGTGAAGGAAAATGTGATGTCTTGGCATTTTTATACAGGTTTAAAAAATGTGGGTTTGTCTCTAACTTGATGGTTTTCAAGACACGATGGCAGATATCGTAGAATCATGGAATCACAGAATGGTTGAGGTTGGAAGGGATCTCTGGAGGTCATCTGGTCCAATCTCTCTGCTCAAGCAGGGCCACACTGAGCTAGTTGTTATCACTCTCTTTTGTACTCTTTTTGTGTTTGAATTTGGCCAGGACCTCCTTGGTTTTACCTGGATTTTTTTTTTTTGGTAAAGGAACTCTCTTGAGCTTGCAGAAGATGGTTTGATTACAAACCTACTTTCTTTGGCCCTCCCTTCAAAGCCTTATCTAATGCAATACTTCTGAGCAGTTCTTTTGAGATGCTAAGGACTGTTCTCCTGAAGTCTGGGATTGTGAGCTTGTTTTTTACCCTCCTTCTTGTCCTCAGGATTCTGAACTACACCAGCTTAAGGTCACTGCAACAAAAGTTGCCTTTGACTTTCACATCCCCAACAAGCCCCTCATTGTTGATGTGCATTAGACCCAGCAGAACACCTCTCCCTGTTGGCTTCTGTATCACTTGAAGGAGGATGTTTTCATCAGTGCACTGCAGGAACCTTCTGGATTGCTTATGCCTGTCGTGATGACCCTCTAACAACTCCTCTCCTTACTTTTTCTCTAAACGAGGATTATCACACTTTGTCAATGTTGAGAGTAGGCATAATGGTAGGCATAATATTTCTGTAGAAGAATGGCCAGAATGAGGGTCGTAGCTCTTACAGAAGTATTTTGTCCCGTTTGATGAAGCAGTACTCTGACTGTTTGGGAAAGGGCACAGTAGAACTAACCCCAATTAGCAGGCATAAAAAGTAGGCCAAGCTGGGTAACACAGGAGGGATGCTATTTTTGATCAATTCAGTAGACAAGGTAATTTTGTCTTTGTCCAAAGAACTGTAGATAATTTTCAGTTTGTGTAGATATATAGAGCAATTGGAAAGTTCAGTGTGAATACCCATAAGCTTTCACCTTTTTGAACATTTAGAGGCAAAGTGAACATTCTTCACATCATGTCCAGAGAAGGAAAAAAGCAATTAAATATAACTCCAGCATGAATTTTGGAATAAAGCCATGTCAAGCTCACAAACAGCCCCACTAGAAGCAAGCAGGGGAACTTAGAGGACCCCTAGATAAGCACAGGTTACATCAGAGCATGATCCAGATTCAGTCAATTTGGCACCTCTAGTACAATTCTCAGGCAGTACAAAAAAAAATTAGGGAGGGGAAAAAAGACAAATTATTTTCAGAAAGGAGGTATTTATCAGCAGTCCTGATTTCCAGCCTGTTGGACTTGCACGTGGAAAACAAGACATTCAATCAAGTGCTGTTATGTAAGTGCAGTTCTTTGAGAGCACTCCATATACAGCATAAATTCTACAGGCAGAGTGTTTCAAGTACTTGGAAACTGCAGAAGATGGATATGAACTCCTTCTAAATCCATATAGCTTTGAAAACAGAAATAAAATGAAGTATCAGTATGAGAAACATTAAGAAGTGAGAGGCAAGGTTTGTAGGAAGAGTTAATATCTTTTGTTAGAATAACTGAGAGTGTTGGAAAAAAACAATTTTCCAGGACAAAAGCTCCTTAAAGCCTGTTTCTTTTCACTTCTATCAGTTTGTCTCAGAAAAGACATTACTTCTAGCTATAGGCCCTGCCTCTCTTCTGTGCTCAGATAATCACTTAAACTAAGGTATTTTACTTCATTTATGTGCTTTTGAATAACGAAAGCTGTGTTCCCTGCTTGCCCAGAGTGGGAAAGAGTTTACACTTAGATTAGGCAGTGCATTGAGGGCAATCATTTGTATTGGACTGGGATCTGCCCTTTAAAGGATAAGGGGGAAAAAGAAGTGTTGAAATGAATTTCCAAAACTTCATTCTTCAGGACTAGTTTAGCTGCCTCCAGGCAAACAATAATTTTGACATGCCTACGCTCGTCTTTTGAAGGTACTGTTTCTCATGAGAGCAGGCAAAAGAAACTAACCCTAAGTATCTTTCACCCAGTAAACTCAAAACACTTTGTAGAGATTAATTAATCAAGTTCTGATGTCCCTAGTAGTCTTACAAGTGTTTTGCAAGTGACACCATGGTAACAGAAGCGCTGAAACCTGTATTTCAAAGAATGAAACAGAAAAGCAAGGGAGGTACCCAAGAGCATATTTTTCTACTTGTATGCCTGGATTAGTTTTCCTAGGTCCTGGGTAATATCAAATCAATCCTACTGTAAGAAAAGGGATATTTTCAGTGTAAATATTCTTCATGCATTTATTTTCTTTAACTTTCTAACAGACTGTGATGCTTCCTGAGGTGGGGTTATAGTACCAAGGTAGGCTAAAAACCTACCAATTGATGGTCAATGAAGCTGGCATGTATTTTATTGCTTTTTTTTTGTATTTATCCAGCATATGTCCACATTTGAGCTAATCACCACAGACTGTCTCCGGAATTAATTGTGAGGAACAGGCATTTTTAGGCTGTAGCTAAAATGAATCTATTTTGAAGATTTATTTCCAGAAGAGTTAAATTGTGAGAAGCATCTTTTTCTTACTTTTCTATAAGGGTGGTAAAGAATGAGCGTGAATATCTGAGATGCTTTCTATACACTGTAGATGCCTATATTGATCAGATGAAGCCCATCTTCTACTGCCAAACTACATCAGCCCGTCAAGGCGTGATTTCTTCTTTACAGCTCAACCCCTTTTCATCTGCTCTGCCTGTGGTATTCAAATGTTTTATGCACACTATGTCAACCCTCTGCAAACCTCATGAATGTTATCTTTTATTTATGCCCTTAGAATTGCTGCTGATTATATTATGGCAATGTCTTCAAGGCTTAAACAAGATCAGGGCCATCTCTGCTAGTCGCTGTCCAAGCAGAGTGGCTGCATCAAAGGCAGGGATTCAGTATTTCTCAGCTTGGTATACATCCCCATTTCAAACTCTAGTAAGATTCAACCTTCCCTCACTTGCTGCCTTGGTTTCCACGGGAAGAAGAGTTTGGTGCATGGATTTGACCTGACCCCAAGATACATGATTGCAGATCACATTGTTGGTCTGCGGTTGTGCACAGGAGCTCCAGTGTGGTTAGGAAACAGACTATGCCCAAGAGAGAAAATTATGTAAGAGATTAGATTATGTGAATCTGCTGTTTGTGAATAGGAAAAGACAAGGCAGAAAAAGACTTATCACCCTGCAAAATCAATAGAAGAGTAAGAAACAGAAGTCATCTCTTAACCTGCAAGACGTTCTTCTTTGATTGTACAGACATTTTATTGTTTAGTCTTAAACAACTTGCCCACAACTGCATAGCAGCTGTGAGACAGAGCTATAACCCAGGAATTACGACACAGAGCTTTAGCTGAGACTCGAGAGCTATAAAACCTGCAAACCTGTGGGAAACGGATCTAAAACATATCAAATGCATTCAATATTTGCACTTGCTTTGAGAACTGAAACTTAGAACAGAAAACAATATGTCATTAAGATTCTTAAAAAATAATGCAAACCCCCCCTATTTCTTTAAAACCTGTGCTACTGTATTTTATGTGGCGTTCAGATCTGTAGCATGATGTGTTGTACACAGACATGAATGACTCTTGATATTTGATTGTTTTATGACTTCCATCTGAGCTAACCTTCGTTACTTGGCTTTTACAAATTTAAGGACTTGCCAGCATGCTTGCCAGTTAAATAAAGGGCACAGCTAAGGTCTCCGAACATCTGGTCCAAATACTTAATCATCTTGTTGCATGAAGGCTGGTATTTTTATCTCGTACCCTGATTGGGTCTGCATAATTTTTTTTCACAAATTGGTATTTAAACCTCAAAACCTTTAGCTAACTACATCTGTCATTGATATTTTATTGTTTAATTTCTTTTTATAGAGCCAAATTGCATCTCTCCCACATACAGCCTGCACTTTACATGTCTAATTTGTCGACATGTTCTATAATGATAATTTCATTGATTTAGAAAGTGACATTATGAGCAACATATGTTCAATTTAGCAGTAAACCTTGTTAAAGCAATAATGTCCCATTTTCCCCCCCCACCCTCCTCATATTCAAATATAACCCATGTTAGGAGGCAGCTGAGTCATTTAACTGCTTTGATTCTTGTAAATATAGAAATCTGCTAGCTGTTTAGCTTTACACTTTGGCTGTGTATATTTCCTACTTTGAGTTGCTAGGAAAGGACAGTGCAGAGACAAATTACAGTACAGTACTTTGTCTAAAAGCATGATATGTGCTAATTTCTTTTGGAAAAGTCACTTGCAAAGCAAAATTGTTCCCTTAAATAAAAAAAAATACAGGCCATTCACGTAAAAAGGATATAATTGAAGAACATGAATTCATAGACAATAATGAGAAGATGTCCTATTACTTTCTCCCAATTATGCTTAATATAATCATCAAGAAACAGTCCTATTTTCATATTACTTGTGAAACAGCTGAGTAATAAAAAGGAATTATTTTTATAGACTCCAGAGCTAGCTGAATGCTTTGCCATCTGTACTGGTGTAGGGCCTTTCCCTAAAGTGTTTAAAAGCTGACTAAATTTTGAGCTGCTAAAACAGAGTTTAGTGATTTCAGGATTAGTCTGAAACTTTACACTGGAAGCTTGATTCAGACCTATTGCAAATACTTTACAAATCATTACAAAACCTGCTGAAGACTATAACGCAATTTACTAAAAAAGGCACAGATATCTTCTGAAGAATGTAAAGGAATTGACTAAATAATAAACAGGAAGTTAAATCTTGTTTTGATTTTGAAAAGGGAATTGACATTAAAAATAGCTAGACAAAACAATTACTGCAGTGTAGTGGCCTGAGAAGAGGTCTGAGTCAGGAGACATGTCAACAGAGATGTTATCTCTGTATTGTGAACGTGCTTGACCTCCGCAGTTCACTTTTATCTGCAGGTCAAGTATAAAGAAAGGATATTAAGAGCCCTATTCCTCTCTTGACCATCCCACTCATTCTGTCACAGGTATAGAAAAATATGCCACAACAAAAATAAATTCTGTTGTTTTTATACATACAAACTGCCTACAAGGGATTTCATAAGGATCAGTTTTGGAATACACTTTATAGGTGAAAATCTCTTGATGCATTTGTGAAAGCTTTTGCTGTGTGACTGTATTTTTTCACTTTAAATGGGTTGTTATTAAGTGGTATAGACATGACTATGCTTCATTCACCAACTGGAGTATGGCAATAAGTTTTCT
Organism: Tapera naevia; assembly: GCA_033556795.1. Lineage (NCBI taxonomy): Eukaryota > Metazoa > Chordata > Aves > Cuculiformes > Neomorphidae > Tapera > Tapera naevia. The sequence continues at coordinate 2,273,619 of JAUMJJ010000074.1, read as the reverse complement.
TCTAAGATTTTCAGATCTTTCCACACTACGTTTGAATAGACTAATAGCATATATAAAGGGAGCAACGTTTCTCTTGATAGCATTTTTGAAACTTTATTCTTACTAATGAATTTTTAAATATATCACTTCACTGCACTTTGAAGATTTCTTTTTATTCTTTCCCTACTTTTTTAAATCATTGTTTTTCTGTTTTTCTGTCTTTCTGTCTTTCTATTTGTTTGTCTTTTTTTTTTTTAATTAAATAGAAGGATTCTAAAGCAATGTGATTTTTTTTCGTTCTAGAGGAAGGAGTGAAAACTGTATACATGGTATCCCTGTTTCTGCAAAGAAGAATCTACAAATTCTAGAATAAATCACATATTTCTTTTCACACTTCCTTTGAAAGGAAGTTTTTTGTCTGTCTAGGAAGATGATAAAATATTTTTCCACAATGAAAATAAGTTAATTTCATTATGTTAATATTAGGGGAGAAAAAGTGGGTTTTTTTGTGTTAGCTAAAAACATCAGCAGAAACCCAGTAGTCAGGAATTTTCATGCTGAACATGTCAGTCTGCTAACTTACACAGAGATGGATGAACAGCCTTTCCCTTCATAAATTAATCTCAAATTAGTTGCCACATGTTAGCAGATTTGGTTAAAGGATCTCTCATTTTCCTTGGTAAAAGTGAAGTATTTGAAAGCAGAATATTTTTCTCTCATGTTTCTTAGTTCAGGGGAGAAGAATAAAATGAATTATTTGAAAGAGAAAACTGATCCTATTTATCTGCATTCCTCAGTGTTTTAAATATTAGCTTGCCATAAGCGGAGTTAAGTCTTTCCCTGAGGCATGGCATGCTGCAAGATTAGCAACATGTTTACATTGGTAATGCTTGTAGCTTTTTTGACATTTCTCTTATTTATCAGTGCTCTTGGATCATTTTTCTCACACTCAACCACACAAGAGGCTGAACTCACACTGGCTTCTGTATATTAGCATATATACTGTCCCATTAACATAGAACCAATAGTTCTTTATTAACAAGGTACTAAAATGTAACACATGGTTAAAATCTGAGTATTTAATTATTCAGATATATCTGGCAGGTCGAAGTTAAGCATGAGGAAGACGAACCTTTATTCATTATCAAATATTATGATGGATATAACAGACTGATAACAATGTCATTTAATGGATGGCACTCTACAGTGATAAAGAAAACCAATGCTACGGGACCACACAGTGCAAATTGCCTCAGTTTCTTAATTCTCATTGATATAAGGTACCATTTAAAAATGCTCTCTCATTGTGGGCATTCTTCTGCAGGTCCCTGTTTAACCATAGCTCTACAAAATCTCCCACATAATGTCACAATCTGGATCCTACTGCTAATATAAGACAAATGAAAATAAGGGTCTGGATCACAAGTCCTAGGAGAAGCAACCGAAGGAACTGAGGCTCTTGAGTCTGGGAGAAGAAGAGGCTGAGGAGAGACGTTACTGTCGTCTACAGTAGTGGAGTCACCATCCCTGGAAATGTTTAAAAAACATGTAGATGTGGCACTTTGGGACATGGTGTAGTATGTACAGTGGTGTTGGGCTGATGCTTGGACTTGTTGATCTTAGAGGTCTTCCAAACTTAATGATTCTATGATTTTAAAACACCTTTCTCCTTGTTTCAGCTAAAAAGGGCACACAAAACTATGAAACCACGTTATTTTAAGAGCATGAAAGCATGTATTTTTTGAAGGCATTGTGTCAAGCACTGTAATCTGTCTGTGGTGCATGAAACTCTCTTGAAAAATCCCCGATTTGCATAGCAGACCAAACAATGTTGTGGGAGACAGACTAACATTTGCTGTAACAAAGCATTTTACCCTGAGACAACCGATTAAAATTTGGCTTGAAAATAAACAGGATGATTTTCCATCTGAAACCTGCCAATGAGGTCTATGTAAAGTAAGTTGAATTCCCTCAATATGATTTTTAGAAGACAGGTCTCTGCAGCATCCATCTCTAAAAGTGTGTGGTCGCTTCTGTGAGGTATCAGTAACTATTTTGCAGCCATGATTATCTGGAGACATAAGTGAGACAAGGTGTGTGGAGAAAGCCGATCTGTTTTGACCAGCTGATATATTTCTACTCCTCTTTCGCTTTAACAACTCTCCGTAGTAATCTTACAGTTGTGAACATAGTGAATCTTCTCATAAATCTATATTTTGTCAAGCATAAGGACAGCTATGTACATAAATGTTCACAATTAAATGAATCACCTGAAGGTTTTCTGTAGTACCAACCATTTATTTCACTGGGTATGTTACCAAACAGTCAACTTTGTTCACAATATTATGGTCACTGATTTTCTGCAGGAGATGATATCACTGCCTCTTCTTCAAGTGCTAGATTTCAAAGCTGCAAACCTCATCACTAGTCAGTGGAAGCCCCTGTTCAAACTCTTTCACTGTATGTAGAAAAGATCTTTAATGGGCTGTTTATTTGCTGAAGCTATCTAAATCGGATAGCTACTTGTTACCGTTTGAAGAATATGGTTCCAAGTCTGCATCACAGATCATCAAAGTATTCATATCATGGAGTGCTAGAGGGGGCTCTTGGGAACCCCAGTTTAAGAAATCCTCCTCCACCTCAAGAGTAGGTGTGATATTTTTTTTCTGTCTCTGGTGGAGTCCACCCCCTCTTTGTCTACAGCTAACTCTTTCCAAGAGAAGACTTATCCTTGGGGTTCTAAAAAATACTTCTGAAGAGCAAATTTTTTTTGCCTTTGGAATAGCTACACTGCAAAGAAGGATTTAACTTCCTACCTTGTTTTCAAAGTGTGTAAGTGAATTAAGCAATATTTTTAATATTTTTACTGACAGAAAAAACAGTCATAGTTAAAGTGCATGGATTTCATCTACTTGGCTAATGGTGTATTTGTATCATAGGTCTGTCTCAGTTACGAGATATTCTGAGTGCACATATCTGTGTAGATGTCCTTTAAAAACATTGACAGGACACTAGCAATAAACCTGCATCACCTTTCATTGTTTAAAATTTTTCTGTGACAGAACTGTAATTCTAGTTCAAAGTTTCTTGCAGTTCCCAGAACTTTGGCAGTTTTCCCTATGTAGTATAATGGGAGTACTAAAGGCTAATATTTGTATAAATAACTTTCATCCAAAGGTCTTGTGTCATATAATGCACTGTCAGAAAAATGTGTATTGATTGGAATTTTTTAAAGAGGCTCAGCCTCCATGAAACATTTCAGACGAACTACATTTTTATTAAAAAACATTACTAAACAAATAGAACATTTTCCTTGATATTTGAGCCAAATTCTTGTGTAATGATTAGTTCAAATCATCTAATCTGAATGCTTTTAACTAGAAATATGCAGTCAGATCAACATGAACTTTGATATAGCAAGTCTTTCCAAATGAATTCATTTGAGACCAGATCATGCTTAGATAAGAGACTACTAAATAAAAATAAGGTGATTGAAAAAAGATGTACATGTTGAGTGGTTTAGTGGTGAACTTGGCAGCGTTAACATTTATGGTTGGACTTGGTGATCTTAAAGGTCTTTTCCGACTTAAATGATTCCATGATTCTGTGACTCTGAGTATTTGATATCACCATTTTGACTGCTTACCCACTCCCGATTGGTGTGAATAAGTGCAACATGCGATGAGGATGTCTGACTGAGTCCTTCTGTTGCTGGAATCTTACATTTATGTATGGAATTTTTCCACAGGTCACATGAAGCTGCACATGGAGTTTCAACATTCAGCTGACATTTCAGTATCAGGACTAGATTCAGCGCATGGCCCTGCCTGTGCTTAGGGACATGTATAAAGTTGAAAGCCTTTTCAAAGTAGATTTTATTTAAATTTCCATAAGGATCATTTGATCAAAAACATCTGCTTGCTTTTCAGCTTGTATAGCCCCAATGAAGCTTTTCACTTGTCAAGTCCTTTGGTCTCTTCATCCTCTCATGTTATTGGAGCAGTTTCTATGCTGCTCTAACATGTGTCTGGCTACAATACATCTCTCATGGTTGCAGGAGACCTTCACTAGTTTATGTGCACATCCCATTTCCATGTTATCTTTCATTCTCCTAAGAAGCAAAAAACTTTCTTTGCCATCAGAAAGCCCCGAAAAGCATCAAGACATTATCTAATGCTTGTGCTTAAAAGAAGAAAAAACATTGTGGGATATGGGTTTAATTCCAAAACTTTGACACAAACACATTAGTCAAAGTCTGCAAGTAACAGCTCCGAATGAATAAACATAAATATGAATAAATACATAAAAAGTGTAGTTTTTATATATATACACACATATTTTTTTTCCCTAAACAATTACTGCTTATTTGATGCTTGTGTGTAGACTACGCTTAACTTGCAAATTATTTTGATATAAATTAACACAGATAATTTACATTAACTACAAGAAAATGAATCATTAATATTTTAATAGTTGCAAATATTTGAGACCGTCCTTGGACTGCCTCAATCCTTCTGAACTCCTTTATTTTATGGCATTTACAAGAAAAGTATGTCCATTTTCAAATTAAGTGGTTTTTTTCAGCTTTTCCCCTTGTGCTCTCTAAGACACTACAAAACACTTAAAACTAATATCCAAGAGGGGTGTCCTTAACAGACCATATTGATATTGGAGCTATTCAACTGTCCCATCTGCAACAACAACAGTAGCTTAGCTCAATAAAGATGAGATGAGACCCCAGTTGTTTGTCTATGTGCAACTAAATTCAGTTTCTAGAAAAACAGTCCTTTTAGATGAAATGTCTCAAGACCTTACACGGCCAGGACAGAAACAGCACCTTTGTATGTTGCATCTTCATACAGTGAAAGGCTGTTTCACCCTGGAACAGTGGCTTTGTGCATTTAAGTGCAGTATTGCCTGAGTGGAGCATGGCTCTGCATCCAGGACAGCTTTATTTTCCCAGCTAGGGAAGAAATAGCAATGAGCCTGCTGTTTCTTATAGGAGAGAAATTTTGTCAGCAGATGAACCACGGTCAAAGGAACTACGAAAATCAACACTCACATGAAAAGAAAGTTGACTGTGTCAGCATCTTGACATACCACTTTCAGACTAATGGCACTTTGCTAAAGGGCAGCCCAGAGCACGATGCATGCAGCAACATACGAGCAGAAACCACAATGTATACCCACGCTTACAGTGTGCAGAGAAAAACCTCCTGGTATTTTTTTCTTTCCAGTTGCAATATCCCTCCAGCAAGAGTGGGCCACGAGGAAGCAGAAAATCACTGTGAGGGAAGAAAACCACGTGTGGGCTGTACATGGGTTCCACATACGCACCCACTGTGTGTGGGTTCCCCTGACACGGTGGCAAAGCTGTGCCGCTGGAAGTTAATAATTTTATATGTCACCATCATATGGAGATTTTTGTCAAATCTGGGAGAGGATCTTGCTGTGTAGAGAGCATCTCCTGAGTCAGGCATGCCTTCTCTGAGCCACCCGAATCCTTCCTAGGGTGAATCCATGTGGAAGAGCTGAAGAAGGAGCAAGGACCCTCCCCTATGAAGAGAGACTGGGAGAGCTGGGGTTGTTCAACCTGGAGAAGACTCCAAGGAAACTTTATTGGAACCTTTCAATACTTAAAGGGGGCTTATAAGAAAGATGAGGAAAAATATTTTCTCAGAGCCTGTAGCAATAGGACAAGGGATAATGGTTTTAAACTAGAAGAGGTGAAGTTTAGGCTAGATATTAGGAATTTTTTTTTTTACAATAAGGGTGGTGAAATGCTGATACAGGTTGCCCAGAGAAGTGGTAGATGCCTCATCTCTGGAAACATTCAAGGACAGGTTGGATGGGGCTCTGAGCAACCTGATCTAGTTGAAGATGTCCCTGCTCACTGCATTGAGGCTGGAGTAGATGACCATCGTGGTCCCTTTAAATCCAAAACATTCTATGATTCTATGAAACAGTGGATGCAAGATGAGTGCCCTGCTTTTATCAGCGTTTTCTTAAATACTACACTATGCTTTTTCAACTTGTTTTCCTAATGTTTAACTCCATTGAAACACAAAGTGAATTTGTTTTCTACAGACAAAGGTGCTCATTTATCAATTTTAAAGTAAAATGAAAAGATGTCTTGAACATCAAGATGGATTTTTACTTGTAGGAGATGCTGAGGAAACCTAATGTTATTCCCTGTAATACTGACTTCCCTGTAGATGTCAGGTCCTCCTGCTCAAAATATGGATATACTTATATTCCTCATACATATTGTGTATATCTGCAGTTGTCTAAATCCTCTGATGCTTCTTGAATTAAACAGTAATTTTGTATTATAATTCATGTACGTTATACATCATATTTCCTGTGCAAACTAAACTCTCAAACCAATGTAAGGCTACTGCCTACCAGGTTATCAATGTTTTCTACAAATCTCAGTGGAATATGCTGCAAAATATTCCACTGTCTTCCAAGTGAATAAGGAGAAGCACATGATAAATGATATATTTACCTGTATATCCATAAAGCAGAAAGACACTATGGCATGAATTTTATCTGTGGGTGCCCTACTATCCATAATGAAAATTGGTTATACGCCTGCTGATAAGGGACAAAGACTTAAAAGTGATTTGCGGGATCAATTTATTCATAAGTCTGAGACACTATTTAGTCAAACTAGGCAGATTCATTCTTACTCTCTTCCATCTTCCTAAATCTACCAGACAGTTGTTTGATAATTCCTGCTGCTTTTATGAAGAGCATCCCAGTGTCTTCCAGGTATTGTGCAGCCTGGGAGGGAAAGCACTCTCCCCACTGAAGTGTTTGTGCAGTGAAATCCGGTACTGATATATTGAATTGTATTGAAATATGGTGGCAAAGCTATATGCAAATTGTCTAGGATCCTTAAAACACTTAGACATTGGAAGCTTTGAAGATTCACTTTGATCAATGCTAATGCTCATAAAATAAATACTTCTAGCTTCTGGATTAAGTAACTTCATGCATTGGAAGAAGGAGTGGTTACAGCATTACAGATTATGCTCTATGAAGCTAACGTAGATATTAAGAACTATTTATGGATTTTATTTTCATAGATAGTAGATATTATTGAGTTATGACTTGGCAAGTATAGCCTGATTTTGGCATTTTTATTTTCTCTACAGTAATTTATAATACATTTGCAGAGTGTCTAGGGTCTGAGTCTGGGTCCTTAATAAATCAGAAAAAAATCAATATGAAATGAATAGAAGCCATAAAAAGTGATATAAGAACAAGATACATTATTAAGGATATAAAATCCTGTGTAAGTAGCAAAAGATAACTGCAACATACTGCACAAACACGTTTTGAAAGGCAATGTTTTGAAAATTTGGCTATGATTTTCAGGAGTAATGTGCTTTTGAAAAACTACCAGACCACAATTTGATTATGTATCACTCTCCTTCTGTCCCTCCAGAACATGCAAAGAAAGACTGGGTTTTTCATCCCTCAGACTTAGTGGGATTGTAACACCCAGAGCAGGTCAGCTCCCTTGTCCTGCTGGCCACACTGTTTTTGGTACAGGCCAAGATGCCATTGGCCTTCTCAGCCACCTGGGCGCACTGCCGGCTCATATTCAGCCGGTTGTCAACCCACACCCCAGGTCCTTCTCTGCCAGGCAGTTCCTCAGCCTTTCTTCCCCAAGTCTGCAATGCTGCATGGGGTTGTTGTTACCCAAGTGCCCTTGCCTTGTTGAATCTCAGCCAATTGTTTTCAGCTGATCGATCCAGCCTATCCAGATCCCTCTGAAGACCCTTCCTTCCTTCAAGCAGATTGACACTTCCACAGACTTTGGTATCATCTGCAAACTTACTAAGGGTGCACTCAATCCCTTCATCCAGATTGTTGATAAATATATTGAACAGGACTGGAACCAGCACTGAGCCCTGAGGGATGCCACTTGTAACCAGCCTCCAACTGGATTTAACTCCATTTACCACCACCCCTTGTGCCCACCATCCAGCCAGTTTTTTACCCAGCAGAAGGTGTGCCTGTCCAGGCCAATGGCAGCCAGTTTCTCAAGCAGAATACTGTGAAAAGTGCTGTCAAATCTTTACCAAAGTCCAAGTACACCACATCCACAGCCTTTTCCTCATCCAATAAACAGGTAACCTTGTCATAGAAGATGATTAATTTGGTCTGGCAGGACCTGCCTTTCGTAAATCTTTCACGTTGAGTGGGCCTGATTACCTGGTTGTCCTATGTGTGCTGTGTGATAGCACTCAAGCTGATCTGCTCCATGACCTTCCACGGTACCGAGGTTAGACTGACAGGCCTGTAGTTCCCCACATTCTCCCTCCAACCTTTCATGTAAATGGGCGCAACATTTGCCAGTCTCCAGTCAAGTGAAACTTGCCCAGTCAGCCAGGACTGCTGATAGATGATGGCAAGGGTTTTGGTGAGGACTTCTGCCAGCTCCCTTAATACCCCTGGTTGGATCCCATCTGGCCCTGTAGACTTGTCGATGTCTAATTGGCCAAGCTGGTCTCTAACCTATTCTTCTTGGATCATAGGAGTTTGTTCTGATTTCCCTCTCTGCCTTCTGGCTCAGAAGGCTGAATACCCAGAGAATATTTTACGTTACTATTAAAGACAGAGGCAAAGAAGGCATTAAGTACCTCAGCCTTACCCTCATCCTTTGCCACTATTTTTGCCCTGGAGATTCTCCTTGGCCCTTCTATTGTTGTTAACAGATTTGTAGATTTTTTTTTTAATTATCTTTAACCAAACTAGCTAACTGAAGTTCTAGCTGGGCTTTAGCCCTCCTAATTTTCTCTCTACATGATCTCACTTCATCCTTGTAGTCCTCCTGGGATGCCTGCACCTTCTTCCAGAGCTCATATATTTTCCTCTTCTTCCTGAGATCTATAAAAAGCTCTCTATCCAGCCAAGCTGCTTTTCTTCCCCATCGGCTCATTTTATGGCACTTGGGGATGAACTGCTCTTGTGCTACCAGGATCCCCTTCTTGAGGAGCATTCAGCCCTCACGGGCCCTCATGCCTCCAAAAGAACTTTATCAAGCATCCTTCTAAACAGTCTGCCCTCAAGGAGTCCAAGGTGACAGTTCTGCTGACCCCCCTCCTTGCTCCTCCAAAAACTGAGAATTCTATCATCTCGTGATCACTGAGCCCCAGGCATCCTCCAATAGTCATCTCCCCCACAAGGCCTTCTCTGTTCACAAGCAGCAGATCCAGTGGGACACCTTCCCTAGCCAGTTGTGTTAGGAAGTTGTCTTCCACACACTCAACGAACCTCTTAGACTGTTTCCTTTCTGCTGTATTATAGCCGTGGCAGTATTCCAGTTATGTGAATCATCCCACCATGTTTCCGTAATGGCAATTATATTGTAGTTTTCTTGCCTTACAATGACTTTTAGCCTCCTCTGTTTGTTGCCCATGCTCCATTCATTAGTGTAAATGCACTTCAGTTGGGCAATTGTTTCCGCTCTGTTCCTAAACAGAATAGTCTGAAATCCTACGTGACTTCTAGCTGTACTTTCTAACCCACCAACAACATGATATCCTGTTAAAAAATGAAAAGAATCCTTTCCTCTCCCATAGCTCAGCCACATAACCAAAAAAGAAGGCTAAGAAATTAATCCCATCATTTTATCTGTTAAAATATTTTGTGTTTCTTTTGAGGCATTTGCTTAGGCTTCCCCTGTAGTCAGTGTAGAGAGATAAACAACTTCAGAAGAAAATAATTCAATCCATATCAAACACGTATCTTAGCAAGGGATCAGCTGTCCCTACAGAAAGCTGAGATTGCTCGTTTACTCCACATACTAACTTGTAGATGGTTGAAGTTACATTAAACGAATCCTAACTGAGTGACTATACAGGGGAGTTAATGAAGGTGTGTAAGCACAAAGTTCTGACAAATGCTCAAAGAAATACTGAAAGATTAAAGAGGCAGTTTTAAAAAATACATTAAACCTTCAGTTTTGGGAGTCTTAGGTACTATGTGTAGCAAAAGCTGTGAGAAATGTAAGAGAGAAATTGATGTTTTATAAAGTTGATGGTGCTTTTTAACAAGCTGATGTCACCTGCAAATCAACAGTGTTGACAATACTTAAAAGTATTTTCAACTCTGTTTTTTTTTTGCATGTAAGGCATTTTTTAAAAACTATAGAAGTTTAAGTAATAAAATATCTTGTGAAGTATTGAAATCCCTGCTGTTTTGAGAAAGTTCAATCAATTGCTAACTAAAGCAAAGGGAATCATACAGGAAACAGGATACTTAAATTTGATCAAGCTTCTTATAAACTTCATGTTTTCTGTATCTTTACCTTCTGACAGACAGAAACACTATTACCCTTCGAGGGCTGATTCAGAATGGGAATTCTATTGCACAGTATATTTAAACAAAGTAATATAATTACTTGGAGTACTTTTAGACCTGCAGCACCAAAGGCACAGCTGTTATCTTAACTAGATTTGTTTTAACCAGTTTTTCATCTCTACTATCAAGAATTACTCATTTTAGGAATCTCTAGACAGTCTGGATTTCTCGCTGATCTAGGTGACACCAGGAAAAGGAAACATCACAATGTGAGTAGCAGATTTTAAGAAAACTTCAGCAGTTTCAATGAAATAAGAGGACTGTCATGAGGAGAAGTACTGAGACTGGGAAAATGCTCAGTTTAATGGAAAGTGATCAAAGGCATGACAATAACTGTATGAAGTGTAGTGACTAACGAAATGTGCTGGTATAGAAGCCAAAATACCCTTAGGAGAAAGAAGCCAACATTTAATTATAAATTAATATATCATGCAGATTTGATGTGGTAGTGATTCCCGGTTAAGATTCTGATGCTTAAATTTCTATTCTCATTTACACTCAACAGTATCCTACTGCCTGCAGCCACTCAAACTCAGGAGTTACTGTTTCAGATCTTGCAGGCTTTGTGGGATATATATAGCATATAGCTTAGTGAATATGTACATGGCCATCTTCTCTCTAAGACAAAGCAGACGGTTTGTTTCTCTGTGTCAAGCCTGAGGTAATGTCTATGTTATTAGGAGACAACAAGCTGCCTGAGACATCTTTAATAAGGAAGCAGAACAGAAAGTTGTCCACATGTTCTTCTTAAAAGTCTGTATCATTTAGTATGGAATACTATATCTGTACTAGATACAGGATCTTGACTGATTTCCAAAAGGATAATTAGACTCCTATTACTGAGACCAAAGTTGCCTTCACTTCTTGTCCTAAATGGTACGGTTTGAGCAGCTCCCAGAGTTTGCATTAGGTCAGTGGATGAAAAAGTTTCCTTAATGTATAACTCTTTCTGACATGTGGCTCTGCATGGATGCCTCACAATTTCTTGACCCTATCTAGTTTTAAGGCACCATGGATCATCATACTATCATATGGGTAGGAAAATCATACCTGCATATGTTCCTGGATCTACCTACGCATAAAAACACATGCAGATGATTATAGCCAAAGCTTTGGCACTGTAGTTCAGCAACAACACATCCATTAATAATGGTTACAGATATTTCTGTGAGTGTAGTACTTAGCAGGGCGAATGATTCAAAAAGAAAAATTGTTGAGGTCTAATAAAGCAACGAATACATGGCAATTGTAGACAGTCAAAGAAATGGCTTTATCTTACTATGACAGTTATGGGCTCCTCCAGACGTATGTGCATTAGGATAGCCACAGCCTGAGCAAAACCTCCTCGAAACTAAACAAATGAACAATTTTTTAAGCTTAGTTCCAGTAAGATTTGACAAATCAAAATTAATAAAAAGAATATCTTAAGTGCTAGGGCCTTCTTATCAGATGTATCACTTAGAGTACAGGAATGTTCATGGAGACAAGGAAGAAAGGGCCCTATTCAGAAATTTGAATGAATAATTTGAGGAATACTAACATTGTAAAAGCACATGATCCAACTCACTTCATTTCTGTTTCAAAGCTCAAAAAAATACTGTGGTGCTCATCCTATGAACAGAGGGCAAGACTTGACCAAGGAAGGATGACTTCCTGTGTTGCAACAATCAATGAGATTCAAAGAAGATATTTCTACTTCGCTGTGCCCAGTTATTGCACCAAAAATGGATCAGCAGAGATGGCTCTACATAGATTCACCTGAAGAAACAGTAGAGATAGAAAAGCTCCCATGAGGTCCTTAGTGCTTTTGACCTTACTAAGCACTTTTCCAGAGATGGCTGCTACATACTGCCTGCCACCTCCTGACTGTGCCTCAGGCAGGGCAGCAGGCAGAGGTGCGCTTATGTTAATGATTTATTTTTGGGTGTTTGTTGTCTCCAGAGAAAAGTACAAGAGCCCTTTGCTTCTCTAATCAGCACAGTCTTCTCCTGTAACATTGGGTCTACCACTCTATGCCATGATGCAGGAAGGCACTAAAAGAGGTCTGCCTGTCATGGATGAGAATCAGACTACCCAGGATGACTGAAGTCAGTGGCTTGCGGAATGAAACCTTCATTCTTACATTTCTCTCTCTAAAATTATGGTAATTCAATTTCTCTTGTTCACTACTACTGGATTTTCCTAGCTATGCCATAAATTCTCTATGGAAAGAATGAATTTTCACGTGTCAGTGTAGTACCTGATATCATGTGTACCTCCAGGTTTGCTGTACTACCAGTGTTAGTGTTAAGTTTATTGGCTTAATCAACCAGTGTTGTTCGAGGCAATGAAATAAATGTGTTGTGCCATTTGGCAGGTAGATTTATTCCTAGTTTGTATTTTAATGTAACTAATTCTAAAATGGCAAAGAGCAATAAGAAACGTTTGTTCAAAGTTCTACCCCACATCTCCACTGTTCTTCAAAAAAATATAGATTCAAAGGAGGGAAAGAATTCTTCTTGTGATAGCTGTCCAAATACTTAGGATGCCTGTGGCTGTCCCATTGCACCTGATAGCTGCATTTTTCTGCACTGAAAGGTCATTGATAATTACAGAGTAGAGCTCTGTAATTTTTCATCCAGGAATTAAATAATTGCTAAATATCACTTGGGAGAAATAAGGGGTAGGTTGAAGGGGCACATAAAGCACATACTCAAGAATGAGAACATATCTATTAAAGGAAATAATTCTACAAAATTATAAAAGGATACAAATACTGAAAGTGGAAAATATAGTACTAGGTCTGACACTAATTTCTTTCTATTGAAAGTTCAGAAGAAAGAAAGCTAAACACTTATTTACCCATGGAATGTCCTCTCTTCTGCAAAAGACAATTTTTGGACCTTGGTTTAAGAGAAACCATTTTTAACAACCCCCAAAATTAGTGCTTGAAGAGCTGGTATCTCACTGGGAGTTAAAGGTACTTGAGCATCTGCAGTCATCTGGGACCTCCATCTTCAGACAACTTATAGATCCTACCTGAATTCCTGATTTGCACATTATCTTCAGGCTTGAGTCCTATTTTCAGGCTCAAGTTTCAATTTCACTCAAGTTTTGTAGGCTGATTTTGCACAGCATTTATTTCCCGCCAACATAGATGGATTTCTTATTTATATCTCTGTTTCTGTGATACCATTTTTTTTTTTTTACACTTGCAAATTTAACTGGTTTATGCCCACTTGCAATGCCACTGCAAACATCACTTTCTCGTTTTGTTGTTTGGATACTATTTTTTTCTCCTGGCTCGCTGCATTTCCATGTATTAGATGGGAACAATTCCCTTTACTTTCATTGGTCTTCACCACCTGCAGTCTTGCCTGTCTGCCATCTCTCTCTGTCTCATGTGATGAGCTCGTCTCTGGTTAAGTACTCAGTACACCCTCAACTTCACCACTCACAGGCAGGCACCCTTTTCTGCCTTTCCTCTTTGACTGCCACACAAGGTTTAAAGCAAATTCCCATAAATACTGTTGTCTTATTTTACTCCTCAAAAGTCTCCTTTAACATATTTACAAAAAACTTGCTTGCTAACACAGCTATTCAGCATGCCGACCAATACTGCCCCCATCTTTCCTCGTATTTCGCTATTTAACTGTTGACTATTTTCTTAATTAAATTGCATATTTTCCTGGGAGCACTGTGTCTTTTTTTTTTTGTTCTGTGATTTGCCTTGTACAACAAGCAGCCAACTTTGAATGTTCTATTTGTTTTCACTTTCTGAAGCCTTTTACTTTCAGGTTCACTTGAAATACACCGGAAAAGTAAATTAGTAGTTCTGGTTTTGGGCCATCAGGGAAGATTCCTGCATTTGTATCATTATCCATTCAAACAGGACACCTATATGTAAAGAGTTAGATATAATGCAATAGAATCAGTCTGATGAGAATATCTACTTGTAAAATAGGAAATGGTCCACTGGGCCACTGAATCTAATCTGCTCATCACAGGTACCCACACCATAAAATCCCTTTCAATAACTATTTAATGCCCTTTCTTAAAACTAGCTAGATTCCCCATTTCCTTTATTATTCTTTCTCGAAAACTGTTCCAGAATCTTACACTCCAGAGAATTAGAAAACTTTATCTAACTTCCAGCCTAAATTTATTCATGGACAATTTGCTCTTGGACCAACATTGTTCTTTATTTTAAGCAGTTCTTCTCCCTGGTGTTTACCACCTGATAAGTATATAGTGAGAAATCACATCCTGTTGCTGTCTGAGTTTTGCAAAGCTAAACAAGCCAAACTCTCTTTGTGTCTTTCTGCAAGGAAAACAATGGTTTTGTGCTCATCCTAGCAGCCTCTGCTTGTGTCTGTTCGTGTTTGAAAGCACATTCCTCATACTGGAGTGATCAGCACTGCATCCTCTTTTCCCAGTGAGGTCTTAACAGTGTGGCAAGTGGTAAGAATAATGGAAATACTTTTCACATCCTTTTTCACAGTTGCATCTAATTGCTCCAATAATCCTGTGATCCATCTATATCCTCTTTCCAACTCTATTGTTCTTTCACTGTAGTACCCACTTTGTCTCCTTTTACCTGACCTCCCTTACAGTTTCACTTTTAATTCCTGCTTTTTCCAACAGGAGTAATGATTTCCCATATATTACCAGAAGAAATTAGTTTAGTAAGTAAATTCCATATTTCTCATAATTAGATTGTTATTTTGCCACTGATAATACTGTATTAGTACAATATTTTTCTTTTCTTTTCCCTTCAGAAATTAATATTATTTTCTACAAAATAGATTAAAAAGTGTTGTATAATTTCAAATTTTTAATTTTCCAAGGTTCATTTCTTAGTTACAGGATTAATTATATCTATACTTATATGGTACCTACTTGGCTTAGTAGCTCATGTATGATTTTACACGTTGCTACTATTAGAGCTGTGTGTTGATAATTATCACCATCTGGGGATTTGTTTCTTACCTTTTTTTTTTCCATTGAACAGATCTTTGCACCTATATTCATTCTCAAGACCTGTCTGCACAAAGGTCTGAGCAATCTGATCTAATCTCGTGATTAATCCCATTTTAAGTGGGAGGTTATACTAGAGACCCTCTGAGGTCCCTACCTACTAGAATTATCCTAGGATACTATCAAGGTAAATTATAAGGTTTTTTTTTTTTAATATATACTGTGTGTCATGACCATCATCTGTTTTATAACCCTGGGGACAGGAACTGCAAACGAGAGATCTCAACAGATGAGAACATAAGTTTAGGTTTTTCTTAAAGTCTAGGACAGCAGAGAATGCGTGAAGACCATCGCAAGCACAGGTCTTAATGCCCAGAGAAGTGCAGACATGTTTCTGGCATTACATTTGGATATGATGCCTAGAAATCCAGGCTCTCCTCAGCCTTTTTGAGCCATTGTGCTCAAACTCACCAACCTGTAGGTTGTCCAGTGGGTGGGATCTCTAAATCACTTCTGGAATCCAAACCATTTATTTTTATGCTTATGTGAGATTGTTAAAATACCACTGGGAAAAGTGAGAAGCAAACATCAAGTTAGCATGAATCCTTCCACTGAAGAGAAGTTAGAAAACCTGACCTCAATGACATGATTGAGGGTAGAGATGAAGTGACATGGTAATAAAGGCCAGTGTTTGCTTACTTCCTTACGTCTGGGGTTTGAACAGATCTCAAGTTCCTGGGTAATTTGTGCCAAGAGCTTTTATAAAGAGTTTTGACAAATTTGTTTGGCAATTGTTCAGGCCACTCTTGTTCAAATATAACATGTGATCTCAAATAATCTTTTCCCTTTTAACCTTTAAAATGGATGGTGTTGAAATAATTTTGACAAATGTTTCAGCCAATTCAGTCACAGACAGTATACTGGCACAGTCAGGAAAGACCCACAGATGATTAAAAAAGCAAAAATCTGTCTGCTTATTATTTATTTTATAACTCTGCATTACTAAATCGATACAAGAGGGACCTAATTTCTCCGATAACCTTATCTAATGAAGATTGAAATTTAATAAACATGTAAGAAAGCTGCACCACCATGAACTAACAGACTTCAAAATATGACACTTAGTTCATTATTTATTAATCTATCCCCCAGGAACATGACAGAGGAAATGCAGACTATCCATATTAGAAGCTGTTTCATCTTTAAGAGATAATGGAGACCCTATTTTCTTTACACAACATTTATACTCTAAAGAGGAAATGAGATGTAAGAGGCAAAATTTATAACACTCATTATTTCTTTTTTTCCCATAGAAGGTAGAAAGAACATTCCTTTACATACTGAAAGTTCTTAGCATCATGTGCTTTAAAAATTCAACATGTTTATAAAAATCAGAATTTCTTATCTGGGGCAAAATAACAAGTGCACATGTGGCGAAAGAAGATTAAAGAACAATGCCGCTCCGGACATTCAAAAATCCGTGCAAAATCCATAGTTAAAAGGATGGAGACCAGTAACATAAATGTACCAAAAAAACTATTTACTTAAACTGACAGAACCTTCTCCAGCCAGTCAGGGAAATTAAATTTCAGATGCAGTACAGCTACTCGTATTTCTTTTCAATGTATTTAATCTTCATTCTCTGGTGTAAAAGAAACACAAGACCCAAACTGACCAGAATCACAGCTTATGGACCACAACCATATAGCAGAATATTTTCCACTTGTTTTGGGGTGACTCTTGATTTAAGTAGTGTGAATAAGGTCAGAATCCACCCAGTTAACATTCATATCTGTAACGCTCTTTTCCAAGTTACTGACTCTGTGCTGCAAACTGAGCCCAACTGGTAACCTTTATGCTCACTTGGAGTACACCTGAAGTCTGCAGAGTTTCAACCAAGAGGAGAAAAGCGTTTTCTGACATTCATTGCACTGCAGACAGCAGATGAGCCCTTTTAGTATTTTGGGAAGTTGTTTCACTGGCATTGGCTAAGTAGATCTGGGATCTCAAATAAAATGAATTTTGTACCATTTAAATATAACTTCTAAAGCATGAACTTGAGTCATTAGAAAGAAGTTCTTATGTCCACATGTCCTACACTCCCAGTGTAATTCCAGTAAAGTGCTTTAATGATATCGTCTATAAATGTACATGATATACTTTTTGTCATTGACAATGAAAAAGAGACAGCAAATTAAAGGTACAATTGTAAGAAAAGTTACAAAGGCAGGACATGAATTATTTTAATACCTTATCAACTCAGCCACTGGTACTTCACGATTCATGAACAAATTTTCTATTACTACAGAGTCATGCTTTTATTGACTGGTATAAAACCACCATTTGTATCTTTTTTCATCCTGCTGTGTTTCTATTTTATTGGAAGTGTCCTGTAACAGGTATAACATCAGCTCAGATTACCAAGAAATCTATAAAATAGCTTCCTGCTACTACCTTTGGTGCAGATTGAAAGAATGCATTATGATCCCACTGAGTAAATGATAAAAGCTGTTATTCACAGACAAACATGATTTATCCTCACCTGCTCAAAATTCTGAATGTACCCACTTTATTATTAAATTATGAAAACATTTCTCTCACATTGATTAGAAACACAGATACATTATTAAAGAGAGGATATTAGAAAACATGTGTTCCAAATTTAGATTCTGAGGTTTGTGACTCATGGTAGGACCACAAATATTTCATGCAAATGGGAGTGGACAGAAACAGCTTCATAAATGTTCCATTGCAGCATCAGAAATACATGTTAATTTTTTCTCTTTTTGATTATAAATTGGAAGATGACATTGCTTCTTTCAAATTTAGTTTCCACTTATTGCTGCTTCTGTACTAAATACAGATAAAACTGTAGAAGAAAGCTGTGTTTTTAAAAAATATGATTTCTGTTTCTTCAACACAGAAGAGTATTTATTTTTTCCCTTTGATAACCACTAGGACTATAAGAGCTGTCTTTTAAAGGCTATATTTTTGCTGTTTTCCAGTTCTGTTCTAGGCTATATGAAGACTAGTTACTAGCTCTAGAATTAATTTCACTATAATGTCGCTGAGTATTTGTTCAGCATCCAAGATAATTTTAAAATCATGAAAGAGATGAACATAAATAGAGCTTGTGGCTCTTAGTACAATATATGATGGCTCAAACTGTGAAGAGTACTTAATTTTAGACAAATTTTGTTCTTAATAAAATCAACAAATCAAAACCTGAGAGGTCTGAAAACCTCACCATGGGTACCTATTAGTCACAGCCAGACTTAGCATTTTTCCCGTTCCTCTGTTCACCAAATAAAAAAGATAGTCTATTTACAAGGATGCCATTGCACAGAGAATTGTAGTAAGCATTGGTTTAGACCCATACAATATTACTTTTAAAGATACTCAGACTTAAAAGGTTCATAGAAAGTTTTTGTATATGTAGGTACATATATGTGTCTGCAAATTTTTTTTATTAAAAAACTGAAGCATATGGAAAAATGATCTCTCTGTATGCTGAATAAGTAGTCTTCCCTATCTTTTCCTGGTTCCTCTCACACTAATGACTGGTTTAATGCTGATGTACATCAATTTATAATGTAACAATGCAGTTTTGGTTCATTTTCAAGTCCACATTTCTTTAAAAAGCAATAAGAATACATGTAGGCATAAGATCTTTGCGACTATCAGTGATAGGATTCTGCCTGCCTTTATTGAACACACCTTTTTAATATTACATTGATTTTAAATTATAAAAAGGTGAAAAAATCTTTTAGTATTTTCATTTACACAAGAACTTCTCAAAAGATGGCTGTTGTAGTCACCTTGACTCCTTACCTTCTATCTGGTTTGTATCTATATCTTCAACATTTTTGTGCCCCTTATTCTAAATGCCAAGTATTAAAATTCTTGCTGTGTATTTAATGTAGCTAAAATTACAATGATTCTAATATTCAATGCGAAAGATTTATAGGACCCAAGTTACTTCTCTGTAATCCTTACAAAATTCACCTGATGAACTCTGTTGACCATCCGCCTCTCATGGTTTTTTTTATGTGAAATCTTCTAAATCCGTTTGATGAGATCCCTGGAAGTTATATCTTTACTTTCTCTTCACAAATGTAAGATAAAAATTTTCTCTAGTTCAACTAATAAAAGGCAGAAACATTACTCATCATTTAAGGCTCATTTTTGTTATATAAAACTGAAATCATTTATATCAACTCAGATGTATTGCATTTACGATGATTTTATGGACCATAGTAACTGACTTAATTTATCGTGTCCTTGGTACTGTATGAAAAGAATACTAGAACTCATGGTTATTGCTTGGAGCTAACCTTAATCTCTGAAAATTGCTGGAAATAAAATATTGTTCATTTCAATGATTGTAGGGTAATGTATGTAGGTTTCATGCTCATTTAATTCACCTGGCTTTCAGTAAAGAAGTCTGGCAAGGTGTCACTTCTTCTGCAACAAAAGTGTAAAAGGTGTGTGTTCCTTCCAGTTTGGTTACTTGAATACCATGGCAATCCTGCACAAAACCACCATGAAACAGGTACTGTAATGGAGGTGGGTCTCTGTGTCTTTAGCAGAGTAACATTTTGACTCCATTTAATCTGTTTTCTCTTCATACAGGAAAAAAAAGTCATGTTGCAAAGCTGCTACTGAATGAAAAAAAACTACACAGGCCTAGAGAAATCGCTATATGTGTTGGTTTAAAAAGTTGGTTTAAATTCATTAAACACACCCTAAAGCTTAAAAGAAAATGAATTCCCTCTCCTCTTTCTGCCACTGTCTTTGTGGTTGTGTGATGCACATTTCTGTTCATCACACCACCTCCCCATTCCCTGAGAAAGCAGCGTAATAGTCATTAATGTCACTGGAGTTTTTGTGATGCCCTGTATGCTACGCTGAGCAGAGATGATGGAAGGCAAAGGGAATCTGAATTGTTTCATGTAAAGAAAGGTTAAGTGGAAGAGAAGACATGTAACTGTCCCCATATAGGAGTGAACAGGTGATTCATACTTAAGGTCAATACTAAACAGAGTGCTGAACTACAGTATTGCCTTGTCGTCATTAAGATATTTTTATATGACAGGAAAATTACACTTTCTAAGCTGGAGCAATGAAGAAGAATATCAAGCTATCATTACCAGTCTCAAATTTTATACCATCTTTGGACTGTTGTGGGAGAGGAACAGTGCTCTTTCAGTGGGCTGAATATTATTTGCTGTGTGACCATTCTTTCAGTCATTATTTTTTCTCATGCTAGAGCAGTGGTGGTTCTGTAACAACACTATATAGCTTAAAATGCCCTTAATGTGTTCTATCTCTTCTGTAATACTTGCTTGGTGAAGAAAACTCTCATCTCAGTTCTACCTAAAAGATTATTGCACAGATGCAACATTCCACATGCCACAGGGATAACAATAAAAATTCACCAACTTCAAAAGGAGCTTTCAGAGAAAAATATTCAGCCAATGCAAGTCTGGTATAACACAGTTCCATGAAACATGGCAGTTTATACTAGCACAGAACCTTGCCTTTCTCAAAATTGAATCTTTTCAGGGTTATGTAACTCAGTATATCCAGTTATGTTTATTGCCAATGACAAAACTCAAGTTATCTCTATGTTGCTGTATCTAAATATCTGAACAGAAAAGGATGCCTAGCCACAGATTTGCATACTTGAAGGAGACAGATATACTCAGATACTTCTGAGTAATGAAACATAAGTGGAAAAGAAAAAAAAAAACAAACCCAAACCAAAAGCATTGCTGCAACTTAAGTACATCTCGCATATTTTTAAGTAATGACAAATTTCACCACTTTTATCTCTTTCACAAATTAGCTGGGCTCCAAACACAAAGCTGCATCTTGACTGTAATGTCAGTTAGTGGAAAGTTTTTTTCCATGCATTGGTATATAGAAAGTTGGATAAATTCTTAAGTTTGATGAATTCAAGAATAATTTATGATTTTCAGTAACAGATTTGAAACAGAATAAAAGGGCACAGATTTTTGGAAAACCATGAGTTTACTAAAAAGAACATGTCAAAATGAATACGTAAGAACGATGGTATTGGTTGCAGTTTAAGTTCTAAACAGTATGTTCGGTTAAGGGGGGGTTGCACTTCTAAACTGATTAATACCACATTTTTGGAAGTGGAAGCTTCTGACAGTCATGGTAGCTCCTGGCTAACGTGAAGTCAAGTTGTAACCCAAGCAGTAAGCCCAGGTTACCAAAGTGCTTTGGGACATCTGAGGAAAGTTGTCATGAAACCTTACATTGGTATTCCTAGAAGTACATCAACTGCAAAAGGAAAAAAATATAGACTTACTGCTGAATGCCACAGAGTGTCTGACGCTAAAGGAGACAGAAAAGGCCAAGGTACTCAATGTCTTCTTTGCCTTGGACTTTACTGGCAAGAACAGCCTTCAGGAACCCTAGGTCTTTGAGACCACAGAGAACATCTGGAGCAAGGATGGCTTACCCCTGGTGGGACAGGATCAGGTTAAGCAATATTTAAATAAACTGGTTACCTGATGGAATACACCTGTGAGTGCTGAGGAAAATGGCCAATGTAATTGCAAGGACAATCTCACTTATTTTTAAAAGGTTGTGGTGACTGGGAAAGGCTCACGAGGCAAAAAGCAAACCAATGCAAGTTCTGTCTTCAAGAAGGACAAGTATCCATGGAAGTACAGGCTGGTTAGTGTCACCTCACTCCCTTGGAAGGTGATGAGATAAATAGTTTTGGAAATGTTTTTGAAACATATGAAGGTCAAGAAGGTGAAGGTCAGCATGGAATTACAAAAGGAAAATCATGCTTAACTAACCAGAAAGCCTTCTACAGTGAAATGACTAGCCCAGTGGATGAGAAAAGAGCAATAGATGTCATTTATCTCAACTTCAGTATGGCTTTGGCTGTATCTCCCATAACATTCTCAGAAACAAGCTGATGATATATGGGCTAGGTACATGGACAATGAGGTGAATGGACAGCTAGTTAAACTGTCAGTGTCAAAAGTTTATGATCAGGGACAGAAAGTTCAGATGGAGGCCAGTCAGTTGTGTAGCACCCCATGGGTTAATATTGGGGACAGTATCGTGTAGAAGCTTAAGTAATGACCTGACAGAGCGCATCCTCAACAAGTTTGCAGGTGTTACAGAACGAGAAGGAGCGATGGATACAACAGATGGTTGTGTTGTCTCAGTAGACAGGAGAAATGGGCCAACCTGGATCTCAAGAAGGTAGTGAAGGGAAATGCAAAGTCCTGAACACAGAGAGGAACAGCTTCAAAACCCAGGTGGATGGAAAACACCTTGGAAAAGGGCCTGGGAGTTCTTTGGGTCCCTAACCTGACCATGAGCCAGTGATGCACCCTCTTGGCAGAGAAGGCCGATGGCGTCCTTTGCTGCATTACACAGACAGCATCCAGCAGGCTGATGGAGGTGATCCTCCTCTTTTCCTCAGCTCTAATGAGGCACTTCTTCAATGCAGTGCACAGCTCTGTGTTCCCCAGTACAACACAGATACGGGTATACTGAAGTAAATCCACCAATGGGCCATGAAGATGCTTAAGGAAATGGAGCACCTGGTAACTGGGGGAAGGCTGAGAGAGCTGGGGTTGTTTAACCTGGACAATGAAAGACTGAAGGGGTTGTCATCAGTGTGTATAAATAACTGATGGGAAGCAGCCAGACTCTTTGTGGTGGTGCCCAGTGACAGAACAAGAGACCATGGACTTACATTGATATACAATAAATTCCATTTTTTACTCTTTTACTATGAGAGTGCTCCAACACTGGAACAGTTGCCGAGAGAGGTTGTGGAGTCTCCGTTCTTGAAGAAAGTGAAAACCTTTCTGGGCATGATCTTTGGCAATCTACACTAGTCTACTAGTTGTTTGGGCAGAGGATTTGAACAAGATGATCTCCAGTGCTCTCTTCCAACTACAACTATCCAGTGATTACGTAATACAAAATATTTAAGTGCAAAGAAAATAAGATTTAATTTTATCATCTCTAGTTTATTTCCTTCTTACTAATATTTCATTATCTCAAAGATTTTTATATTGTAGAATGCCCATTTTGATATCTGTGTAACTAATTCCAGGTTCCAAAACCCCAGGTGCTGCAATATGGCCACATTGCTCTTTAAAAGGACAGAAAACACACAGACCAGTATCATCCAGCTTCTCTGATAGAAAACATCAATGAAAATTATAAAGAAGTTAATGAAGTTTTGGATGACAATAACAATTCATGTATAATTACAAAGTGCAGAAAGCAAAAGACTTGATACAAGTTTAATTTATTAGAACATGTTTTGCAGCCATAGCAAATTTACTAGATGTATAGTCAAATTTAATCAAAGTTAAATTAGGCATGTATCTTGATTCTTGGTTAAAATTCTTCAGTCACATCCTCCTAGACTGGTATAAGTAATAATAATAAAAAAGTCAGTACCAGCTGAAGCCTGCAGCTTATATCCCATTATAAATTACACTTCAGATTTTCTAAACTAATTGTTAAATTTAGACTTAGCAATTAGCACTGCACAACATTTACCAACAGAATTAACTGTATCACTTGCTATCAAGATGACATTTCAAGCTCAATTACATTTTCGTATGTCCCAGACTGGTGGCTCTGATGCATTCTAAGAAAATAAAACCTAGAAATGGGCCAACTGCAAATTGTTGTGACAAGATTCATAATAGGAAAACATTTTTTTTCTGTTTCTGTTTTGGATACAAATGTAATCTATTCTGAACACTGTGAAATTTTATCTCATATTGGTGGAAATAAAATGCAGATAGTTACTTTACAGAGTTCCACCATTTGAGAGCTGTATCCAGCAACTTTACAAATTCCAGTAGTCCTTATTAGCACGTACATGAACACTACCAGGAGTTACTGCCTGGTGTTGCTTTTTAGTGCATTGGGATAGATAGGAATCTGAGAACTTTAAAAGATATTTTCAACAAGCAGTCAAACTTACAGAGAAACTCACAGCTGGATTTCATGTTGTGTTTACTTAGGAGAGCCAACCTTTAGGTAGTTTTTGCTCTGCAACTGTATGAGACCAAAGATTCAAAGCCATTTACTCCTGATAACCTGTTCAGGATCACAGAGTTGAACTAAATTCACTTGCTTTCAAAACATAAGTAGTAAAAGATCTTGAAGTTGCAGTAAGATGAGCCAGTTTTTCATGGAATTTTATCTACTTGCATAATAGGTTCACAATGGAAAAGACACCTCTATAGCTGCTGTTTAGATATAGACTCCTATACTCATAAGACACGTAACACTACTCTGACCTGTACCCTGTTAGGTTGACTTTTGGAACAATGTAGAGCAAAGAGGGAAGCATTTTATGTCAGTCTGGAAAGAGAACAGAGCTACAGTTTAAACAAAGAAGGGGGTTTAAGTTCCATTTTCCTTTTGATGAGAAGTTGGAGGCATTTGAGATTATCATTCACCCTGACCTTTTTCATGGTAAAGGACAATGAGTAATAATATTTGTCCTAGGATTTGGTTATGCTTTTTTTTTCATTGTCTAGCATCCTTTTCTTTCTCTTGGTTGTATCAAGACAGTTGCCATGCCTGTGGTTTTAAACTTAACACTCTTCAATACCTCCACTTTCTCCAACTCCATCTCCCTATTAAAAAAGGAATCTCTGCCTTGAAAGCTTTGACATTCTCTTCCAAATCCTTTGCTGACTTTAAAAACCTGTTCTCTCACAATGAAAAGAAGCTGTATGACCTTATAGATAACATCTTTCCCCTTTATCTTCATCTATTTGTTGTATATCTATGACCCATGACTTTTCTAGGATATGAACCCTGGGAGCACATTTTGAGCAAGAGGGATGGGGTATAGGTTCCTAACATTCAATCATTTAAAATGTCAACTAAGTACCCAAAAACCGTGTGTGCTCTTTAAATCATAATCAGCGTGTTCTGGTTCTGAGCACCAAAAATACTGATGGCACTTCACATTCGATGTGTTATATTCATATTAAAAGTTTATTCAGGAGAAAAGTTCTGTACAGTGTGTTAAAAATTCTTTTATTTTTTTCTTTTTTTTTTGCTATTGAGTAGCACAAGCTTTTTCTCCTGGATAAAATAGTAAAGGAATAGTGCATGCAATACAATAAGAAACTCCTTTACTGCTATTCTGAGATGTCTTCTGAAATGTGATTGAGTTACATCCGGTTCTCTCAGTCCCTACTAATTTGACCAGATGAAGAAACTTGGCATGACAGACTTTGGAAGGTTCAACTGACCTAACTTCACAGTGTTAGTATCTAAACCCCAACTAATTTCCTTATTGTGGTACTAGGGGAAAATAGGCATCATTAGAATGTAATTTGTATGTAGCAGTACATTACAGGAGCTGGATAATACTTGCCTTACAAACAACTATTTTATTTGTGGCTATAAAGAGAATTGAGGATGATTACCCCAAGAGGTCCATAGTTAGTCTGGCAAATCCCTCCAAGGCTTTTAAAAATAACTATTACTGAAGAATGCGGGTTTCAATAGGGAAAGAGGAGGTCTGTCAGGAATTGTGGCTAAACAGCACTCGCAAGTATTTAGGGAGCAAAACGCAAATGTAAAGTTGTAAATGTGAAGGTCATACATAGAAGCCCACCTCTGCACAGAGGTCAGTGTTTTCTTTAAACTGAACTAGTATCCTAAGTTAGGGGTTTAATCTCTTAGAATCATCACACAATTAAAGAAAAGAAACAGTTTCAGAAGGTGATTTGGGTCCAGAACTTTGATATGAAATCTAGATTTTGATAGACAGGACCTCTATCTGGAATCCCTTTGACATAACTTGAGAACTATTTCAAACTAGATGTGTAGTGTGCTCATCTGAAATATGTGGTGCAAGCACCCCACTGGTTTTGAGTAGAGGTTGTTTGTTATTACTGAGGCCTTCCCATCTAGAAATTTATTACAAACGTCTTGGTAGTCTAATTTAATCAGTCTCTTGGAGTATGGATCACGCTTTGTCAGTGTCAGGCTGTCTAGGAGAAAACATTCGTGTCTCTTCATACACAATACTACAGTTACGTGTACATCCTAGGCTGTTCATCCTGTTAAATATTATTTTTACTGGTTCTGTATCATTTTCACCCCATAGGGTGGCAAACCAGAACTTCAGTGGAGGCAGCCTTGCACACAAAGCAGAAGAGTGTACTCCTGCCGTGGGGAAGATGTGATGGAGACAACTGAGTGAATTGACAGCGTTTTGCTATATAGGGAAGTGAAATCTAACAAAGCTTGTTGTAAAACTACTTGCTTGCTCTTCTGCAAACTACACATCAGGATTTTCAGTCCAGCAACCCCACCGAGCAATAAATTCTATTTGAATGTTGCTATTTTGTCAGAAGATTTTTAAGACTTCAAAACTGCAAGCAGCAAAGAATCTACACATCTGTACAGAAATTGTGATGATTAATTGCACTCTGAGTGTCTTATTCCTACCTCTGAATTTGTCAAGCTTCATCTTCCATTGCCTGGATCTTGTTATATCTTTTTTTCTGCTAAATTAAAGAATCAATGATTATCAGAAATACTTCCCTTGCAAGTATTAGACTCTGATCAAGCCAGTTAACTTCTCCTTATTACATTAAATTGCTTGAGATTCTCTCTCTTTAATTAAAGAACAAGCTCATTCTATGCACTAAGCACGTGTTACAGCAATTCAAAACAACAAACCCCTCCTGCAACAATATTAACTTTCATACTACAAAAATAAAGCAGGCTAAGAATAAAAGAAATCTTTCCTGACCATCCATATTCTCTTTTCTGAGTAAAAGAAAAAGAAAATATATGCCATGTTGTAGAAATCACAATGGTGGCGATAAATGACACAGGAAAGCTTATTGTTTACACAAAAGAAAGTCAAAATTACAGGCAGACAACACAGAAAAAACAAAATTATTTTTCTATTCATGAGTATTCTCTTCCAACTTAGGAAAAAATTCTAAAATGAGGAGTATAATATCCCTAAGAACTCTATATTTCTTAGAAGTAAAATCACACTGGTATGCAAAACAAAATTTACCACATTGAGAGAAATTTTAATGCAAGATGTCTAATGCATACATTAAAAAAATGCTGAAAATAGAGAAATGATTCAGTGAAACGCAAGTTTGGAATGCCCTCAAGATCTTTTGATGGATAGATACATGAATCTTACATCCACAAACCTAAAATTAGTGCCCTAATAGTAGTGGAATGTAATATACCCCTGAGTTATTCAAGCCGCAATGGATAAATAGATATGAATATATAGTTCCCATTGTGCTTGCACAATTATTCATATTTTTCATAGCATTGATTTACAGGGCAACAATGCATTTTCTTAAAATCCTGAAACAGTCCAGGTAGTTTTATTTATAAGCAGTCAACCCTTGCTTGGCACTACAATTTATGTGGTTCTGTTTGAGTTTTATAAGTGTTTTTTTTGAATTTGTGCATGTTGCCACTGAGATGAATCAAGAAAGAGAGTGTCTGGGTTACTAAGAGCTACTGCAAATTAGAGACAAACAATTATATCTGAAGAGTACCTCAGCACAGAACGAGAACACATGCTGGAATATCAGAAGATTGACCAATGTCAAGTGCAGGTTTCCTAACGGCTTCATCCAGAAACCTCAGAAATCAGTAGAAGTCTTTGTTAAGTGCTGGTTTGAGGGTTTGGCTATGAGAGATGGCCATGAAAAAGCAAAGAATTAAAAAAACCCAAACACCAAGCATCTGGATTCATTTAATGTCTTAGAAATAAGAATTTACAACTTAGTGAGATAGCGCATAGCAAATAGATCAAATTCCATCAAAATCCTGAACCAGTCGAATTTTGGCATTCATGAAAGCACTCCCTGATAAAGTTTTCCAGTGGCTTAGTGGATGTTTGGATCAATAACAAAACCACATTTTAACCTGGGTAACGTTTGCATTATGGTAACAACAAGCCTGTACGAGCGTCTGGGCAGTGATTTGGCTCATGGAAAGGGAAGGCTGGTAGTGAGCAGCTTCAAATGGCTGACCTCCTTTTGACATGCACATTACAAGCCATCATCGAATTTGATTACAACCAAATGCCAAGCCTTCCAACAAGCTGTTCTGAGGTTTTTTGTTTGGAGTCCAAAATGAATAACTTTAGTATGGCTAATTCCTGCAGTTTCACATATTTTCAAGCAACTAGCATGATTTGTAGGAAATTTAAAACCATACACAGCTGATCACACATATTGGACTTCGTCCATTATGTCAAGCAGAGTCAAGAGAGAAAATGTGGTACAAGGTTTGCAAGGAAGTTGCTGGTGGTCAGAAGAGAGATTTACAGAGAATTTCATGGGTTCATTCTTTTTCGGTATTTGATTTAAGCCCTTTTCTACATCAAGCTCTGATCATCAAAAATTGTAATATGTGGTTTTAATTCTTAACAATATTTTAAAGATTGTTTGTCTTATCTTCCACCCTTGAGACTTTTTGGAACTGTTCCTGGGAGGGAAAAGCAACAAGTGACATGTAACATGCCATTTGAAACTTCTGTTCGAAAACATAAAAATCTAGATAATGCATCTAGGAGCTCTTTCTAGACATTTTGTGACTGGAGTGTAAACACACAGATATGAGATTTTTGTTCTACATAAAACCAAGAGGGTGTGTTTACAGAAACTTTGAAAAAGATTAGGTGAAATCTGGGGCACAGTAGACTGACTTGAAAAAAAATCCATGTTCAAAGTACTGAATTGCATTTAGTAATGCAAACTAAATTGTATTCAGTTTAAACTTTATGAAGCTGTTACTCCATAGGATAAGATACTTCCTGGGGCTGATGTAAGAAGTTTGTGTTAATATTTTTTTACATGAGAAAATGGCACTGGACATCTGAAATGACACCAGACATAGATGAATGGGCAAATGAATCAAAATCAAAGGGGTACATTTGGCTCCGTATTTAGACTTGAAATGTCAAAAACATGCAAGTAATTCCTTTAGGTGTGTAAGTTCCTATCATCACAAGGGGAGAGGATCAATAGAGTTGGTGTGTAAAGTGGGTGCAATAGAATTTTTAGATACCTATAACTGGATGAAAAGTATATACTTGAAAACAGAATCTTAATCTCACATTGAATCCTAATCAAAAGTTTGTCACAAAACAGACTGCATCACTTGCCTTTGTCTTTTCACTGCGCACAGACAGGAACTGTAATTGTTATAAAACTATCATGCACATTTTTAAATTGGGAAGTAGGAGATGTGTCTGCTGTGTAAAACTGATATGTAGTCAGTAGAAAACCACTACATGGAAGCAGTTGTTGTCAAACAAGTTTAGCCTCTACACAATGCTAAGTTCAGTTTTTCTGTTCAAAATACTGTCTGAACAGTCCTGTTTCCACTGTGGCTGTTTTGCTAAACATAAAGCACCCAGATATCAGGCCCATCTTTGCCACTATTAGATAGTGGTTTTGAGATTTGGGTCTGTCCTATGTCTGTGTATGTGTATCATATGTCCGTGACCCTGAGTCCACAAAGACCTGCAGTAATAAATATCATGACGAGTAACAGGAGGCAGGGAAGAGGCTAACATGAAGAAATATTTTGGTCAAAATCTGTATTACCTTGTTGTCCAAAGTCTGGGCTTATGGAAAGAATAATTTCCTATCTAAGAAGCTACATTAAAAACAACAAAGTAATTTATGAATTAAATGATATATCATGAGTTCAACTATGATAATGTGGAGTTGAGAGAATACTGTGTAGTCTGCTTAAAAATCTGGCCACGCTGCTGTGTACTCATAAGTATCTCAAGCAAGAAAAGATGGAAAGCTCCACTGGTCTCAAATAACTCAATTGTTTTTTTTCTTCTAATCAAATATCTTCATAGTGAGGAATCAAAAAGGCATCATTCAGCAGGCAGTGTTGCTGCAAAAGCATGAAATATGGCACTTCACTCTTAATGTAATATTAAAGATTAAAAATGTTTATTACCTGTTATTCTTCTGTTAATTGTTTTGTGGAGAGAAAAATAGAAGTTGCTGCCTTAATGCATAAAAAAATCACAATGTGTATTCATAGTTAAGAGCAAAAGGACTGGGGCTATGAAAATTATGTAAATGATGAATTCCAGTGAAAGAACTTTCAAACCCTTAGGGTCTTCAAACAACATTAATTCAAGAAATTAGATACAAAATTTAACTTTTTCATGCTAATAATGATTTCATAAGGAAAAACTCGTTAGTAAAGGTGACAAATATGAAGTTCTATTGAACATTTAAATTCAGGAATCTTAGCATGTGCCCCTGGGATATATTTACACAGCCAATGACTCTCTGATGTTATTAAGTAATTTATTTGAGAAAGTCTCCATTCATGAGTTTACATAAGAACAATATCAGGTTTACAAAGGCTTGTGTTGTCGGTTTAGCAAATACCTAATTCACAATGACTTTTGCTTAAGATTTTCATTAGGTTGTTCAATATTATTTGATCATTTAATGTCAGCTTCATAAGATCATGATTTTCCCTATAAGAAAAAGGAAATTAAAGGGAGAAATAAATTTAAAAAAGTGAATTAAACTTAAATTTAAATCAACTTTATCACAAAAGAGACGACAGCACTGTCACCACTTGTGATTACATTTTGGGTACAAACTATCCACATTTGGCAACCTGTGCTTTTTGCTGTATTATATTTCTACGCTAGCAACACCAAAACTAATCTGGAATATTGCACAGCGTTCACTTGTTTGGGGCTGATCTGAGATGTGACAATATCAATTTCTGGCAGCATTAGTTAGAGGAACCATCAATTAGATAGGCACAAAAATGAAAACACCTTAGGTTTCTTAATTTCTATGCCTATTTGTGCTGTAGTCTTTGGCCTCCAGCGAGTGTCGCAGGCAGTATGAAAATATAACTAAAGATGACAATTACTACATCAAGGACTAGAGTAGATATGACAGAGAGATATAGCACAAGATCCCTTGATGCTGAAAACAGAGCAGGTCAAAACTGCCAACAGAATATTTGTCTTCTTACAGAAAATGCTGGTTCATCAATACAGAACTCTTTCCCATGAAATGTGCTGGTTTTACACAACTGTTCTATTAAAATACAGGCAAGCCTTGAAATGTTCATTGTCTCCTGGTTAGGTCATTTGCCATCATTCCTCAGAGACCTCCTTGGTCCCCAGGATCCATCACAGGTCTATGCTGGAGGAGGTTTAGTTCAAGAAGTGTTTGAAATCGTAGTTATTCCTGCTGCAGCCCACCTTCAGCACTTTTTATCCTCCTTAGGATGGTTCTTACTCTCCCATTCCTGTGTTTCCTACACTCAGGTGTCTTTCCATCCTTGTCTCTCCTACTTATGAAGTCTAAAACTGCAACACATCACTCTGTTTTTTCTCTACACCTTCCCATATACTTCATTGGACATGTCCTAACACAGATGCAATTTAAAGGACAATTTGCCTATGTGTTAAATCTTTTTCTCTGAGGCAGCATGAAACCCTGGCTGACACGTAATCCTAGGCCAAAAAAACCCAAACTTAAAATCAAAGCTAATGTTACAGAAGCTACTAAATTGTGCCACCTCTGACTGCAGTATGAGCTGCCTGGAGGGTCTGATTCAGACAAAAGAAGCCAGAAGCCTTTTTTCCTGGCGACATCTCCTGTGAGAAATGAACATATGACTTACAAATAAAACACGGAATTATACAATGACTGCCTTGACCAGAACCTATCTTTCCACAAACCCAGATGACTATTTAATCTTTTACTTTTGTGTTTTACTGAATACATATATAAGGAAAGGGAACAGGAATAGTCAGGCAAGATGAGATTCAGTCATATTTACTAACACATGTGGTACTCAACCACATG
The DNA here is from genome assembly GCA_033556795.1 of Tapera naevia. NCBI lineage: Eukaryota > Metazoa > Chordata > Aves > Cuculiformes > Neomorphidae > Tapera > Tapera naevia. Next base: position 2,241,397 of record JAUMJJ010000074.1, on the reverse strand, counting down.
TGTTAACTGCATTTGTGCGGTGGTTCTCTGACAAAGTAGTTGTCTGATGTTTTAAGAACTTCTGAAATGCAGAGTTGAAATAATAAGTACTGTAGTCACAGGACAGGAGTGGGTTCCTCTAACAGAATCCACAGTGCCAGAAATGTAATAAAGGAACTTTCTCATAAGGTAGAATCTCTCCAGAGGAAATCATGAGGTACTCATTAGAAAAATGAGAATATATGAGGTGAGAAATTACACAAAATTAGTCAAGGGTTCATAAGCAAGAAACGGTGGTGTCATTCAACAATACCCCAAAATCACACATATTACAAGCCCAGTCTCATGTACCACATTGAGATACCAGAGGTTCATATTCTGGTCTCAGCTCTATCTCACAGGCAGCCTGGAGAAGAGTATCCTTATGGTGCCTGGATATATCCTTATGGCACATATGGTGCCTGGATCTGCTTGTGAAGTCCTGCATTAACCCTTTGATGCCATTTGTTCCCAAAATTACACAGGACAGTTCATCACTCAGGTCGTCAGGTTCCCAGGGAAAGTTTTTTCCTACACTCTTCATAGTTGTGGGTTGCCAAAAAATGCATCTTGACTCCCTAGAACCTTGTCCAGTTCCTGTTTATACCACTGTGAATCAATCTGCTTGCTTCAGCAAACCTCTAGCTGAAGGTAGTTGATGAAGAAACAGCATTATAACCGAATCCTTCACAGTAGTATATTTTGCTGTTTGATACAAAATACAGTTAGAGTATTATGTCGAACTCTGATTTCTTAATAGTTGCACATATTGTTTCTGTATTGTTTGAAAGCAGTCTTGAAAATTTCCCAGGAAGTATTACTGCTGAGGTATGATAAAGGACATGTGTTTCTTACAGATGAGACAAAGCGGTCTTGCGTAAAATTTCTCCTGGTTCAGATAAAACAAAACCATAAAACACACAGAACAGGGATATGTAACTACAAACGATCTTTCCTAACTGAATTGCCAATTACTTAACAGCAGGACAAAAAGCTGGACAGACAGAGTCAGGATCATATCGGTACTAAAGTACTCGAACTCTCATATTCATTACATTGTACACATTTTACAGTCCAAAACCTGACTTGGTTTACCTTTAATCTTTAGAGTGTGACATGGATTGGCCTTGCAAGACTGTTTCTATTGGAGGGAGAAAATTATTAATATGAGCCAGTGATATATTTATATAGCTTGATTCTTTCTTTAGAACTTCATACACATATGCACATTTCCAGAACATAAAAGGATAAGAGCAATAGGCATTTTTTTCTTAAAAGTCTACCACTACAGCATTTTACTCAAAAAACCCTTTGATTATGCTGCTTCTTAGAAGCAGAACTTCACTATATAGAGCATATAGATAATATAGGAAAAATATTCCTTATATCATTTGGCTCTGATATATTTTTTCCAACAGCTCAATAAAAAGTTCTAAGACTTGAAACAGAATCCAGCCCAGCAAGTAAGGGCACACAGACTGTAATTTAGTAATTTGGAAACCCAATGTAAAGGAAATCCTGTTTATCAGTTGGATGAAGTTACCAAACGTTTTTCATCCTAAATGTTGTTAAACCATTTTCCCTAACTGGATCAATGGAAGGATGGGTTAACCAATTGATCCAACTGTCTGCCTGTCCATATATCTATCTGTGTAGACATACACACACATCGTCCTACAAATGATGCTGGGGCTTCCATATGAAGTAGAAAAGAACAAAGAGAGTTACAGTGGTATGTATTTACAGAAACATGATACTGCCTAGGTAGTTATAGTATATTATTAAAGGAAATTAGCCATGTTTTATTGCAGCATATAAATGGCAAAGCTTGTTTAACATAACTCAACATTAAGTATGTCCTGCATTAACTGTATCCAAAGTCTGTTCCATTTGTTATCTAACAAAGTGTGCTCCATTATTACTTTCATCCAGTTCATTGCTTGATTCTATCTGTCCTTTCAAAATTAGCTTGTCTAATCAGAAACCATTTTTGTTAGTAGTTCATTTCACATAAAAAAGAATTCTTGCTTACTGAGAAAGTAATTGGATTATAATTTTGAAAAGGAAGAAATATGAATTGTAATACATTGCGTCTTAAAAAAATACATGGGAGTGTGAAAACAAGCAAATCCAAATCAAATTAAAAATTCTAATGAATGAAAAGACTAAATAGCATCTGAAACTGGAAAGAATAATTTATTATTGTAACTTACCTACTCCTTGCTATTCTATTGAAAACAGTTGACTACCTAAGAAAAGAAGAAAATATTTATGTATTTACTAAATGACGGTTAAGTAAATATTTATATTAGCCATGATTTTTCTTATGGCTTTTAGCTCTTGTAAACAGTAATTAAAACTTTATTGCAGACACAAAAAGTATGATTTAACCACTAGCTGGGATTTCGCAATTCCATTTCCATTATTGATTAAGTTATATTGATAAAGTTTGCATGATCACAGGTAGAATACGCACATTATTTTGTTGCATGCTTTTCTGTATGTTTAAGTAAAAGAGAGAGAATGCATAAACTGTATTCAAAACTCTGGGTAACATGCTTAGGATATTTATACAGCTGATCAAGTTCATATTTTACTGCTAATCAATATTTCAATTCACACAATATTGTAGGATATTTTTCTGTTCCTTTTTACCATATAACTAATATTTTATTGATAATCAATAAAACAAGTGGAAAACGCCAAGCATTACATATATGAGAAATAAATGAAAGAGACTATGAAAATTGCCTAAAAGAAAATAAAACACATAAAATAGTGTGCACAAAATTAGTGCAAATATTATTATAGAAATAAGAAACAAGATCTGATAAATGAACTATAATGTTATATATTAAAAATTTATTATGATCTTATATTATGGACAGTAGAAAAATAGAATATATAATACAAAACTCTGAAGTCCAAGGCAAAACTTGACCCTTACCTGTTCAGTTGATTAACACCTTGTGCTGTTTGTATTTGTACACCTAACAGAGAAATGCAAAATGAAATAAAATACGCTAAATTAAGTGACAGAAATGGTTATAGGTTTACATTGATTTAGCCTGATTTTATTTATCTGAAAATCATTCAGGTTTCCTTGTTGTCAAACTCCATTTATGATAACAATTCAGGCTTTGATCCAAAAATTACACATTTAGGGCCTGAAGTAATAAAGATTTAGGATTAAAAGAATCCATTTCTTATCTATGTACCAAACAGGTTTTTTATAGTGCAGTTTATTCAGTGAATATACTCAAATTTAGTGTAGGGAGATTGATAAAGGTAGTCACTTAACATGGTATTGGCTTAGAACAGAGTTAAATGCTAGATTATTCACACGAGTGTGTCAGTAAGAGGAATTTCATGCATGATAGATTTTAGAATGGGCTTTAAAATGGTCAGGACAGAAATCATTAGCAGTTCCATAAAGCATATTGTTAAAACGTACATATAATATCACATGCAAATTCTCTACAACTTCAAAAGTTCTAGTTGCAAGCTCAAAATCAGGCTTATATGTAGACAAGATAAAACCGTTAGGCAGTTGCTTAATTCTCACTCAATATGCCTCCTCTAAATTTAGAAAGCAAAAATTTAACATGTTACCAGTACCATGAGACTTAAAAAAGGTGCTATAAAATAAACAGACTCTATTATAAAAGAAATAAATTTATATCTTTTGGTCACTAGTGTGTATGCAGATACTGAGGACCATAGGTACAACCCAGGTACTAAGCAGGCTTTCCCTATGCAAGGTACATGGAAAGAAAATTTTTGATGCACTGAGTGGTATGCACTATGATTATTCCTGAGGTGACTGGGTCGGTGTGTCATTGCAGAAAAAGATATCTCACCTGAGAAATGAAGTTTTGATTAAGCCTGATCCGATGGCTACTTAGGAAGATTACCTCCATGATGTAGGAAATGCATAGTATTTGGATAGAAGCAACGCAGAAAACCACTACTGTGCAGTCGTTACAAAATATTTAAAACAGATGGAACAGAACCTCCTAGAAGTTATACTAAAGCAAACAGGGAGGTGATTCTAGGCAGCCAGTATGGCTTCACCAGGGGCAAGTCCTGCCTGACCAACTGAGTAGCTCACAGAATGAAATCAAATATGTCCACGTTTAAGTTCTCAAGCAGTTTATTCCCTTTGATTTTAGTAGCTTGATTTGTGTCTCGGATCATGGCCTTGTAACAATTTAATTCTGTCAAGCTAACTTCCTAGAAGTTTTTTGTCTTCTACTCCTGTTGCTCAAGTTCCATTCAGGTTTGGTCTGGAGAGTACTTACGTACAATAAAGCCACCAATCACAGAAAGTATTTAGGTAAAATATAAAAGTGTGCTAGGAATGAAGGCAATTTCACTCACATCACATAAGTTCCTATGAAGTGAGATGGTGAGCTACTTGTGATGTTGCACCTTCAAGTTGTTTCCTCTTTTATTAATTAAACAAGCCATGAACTAAAAAAGTCCTTTACTCTCTCCCCCTGGCTGCTCACTTGATGTATAGCCATGTCTGACCTTCCTTGTTTGCCTCCTCTCTGTCTACTGGGTCCTGTCACCTAATCTGAGGCCCATCCTTTTCAATGTCTGCCTATACAGAACCAGGCTACCAAATGGGTTCATCAATACCAACATAATGGAGGTTAAACCAAACTAAACAAAAATCCCACAGAACAGCTGTCTAAGCCTTTAACAGACTCACATTAGAGCATAATTTACATTATCTAAATTTATTTTTTTTTTAAGCCTGGGCAATACAGGGCTCCAAAGTTTCCTTGAACAGCACCTCTGCTACAAATTGATTTGTCTGGCCACTATGTTGAAGAAGTTGATTTTTTTTTTTTTCCTGAATGGAGATCTTTTTTTTTTTTTAAATGAATGAATTCTATTCATGACTCATGCTGTGAGCATTCTGCATGTGATTCTGAAGGTTTTGAATCTTTTAGATCTATAATAAAACCATTTTAATGTAGCTTGACTTTGTAGACTGTGTGTATTTGAGGTTCTCAATTAGCATGAGATAAGGAAGCATTAAAGGTCCAGTACTACATCCACTGAGTCATTTGACTTCCCAGTTTGTCTGTTTTGGGCTTGCCAGTCTGTCTGCGAAAGTTCCTGGGTTAGGATCAGCCCTCATAGTTCAGAGAGAGTCAGGTTTTTACTCAGAACTGGTGAGGTCACCACTCTCTGAAGAAAAAACGTCATGCTATTATAAAATATGTATCGTCCCATAACAAATCAGAAACTACAAACTATAAAGCTTGGGGCTACAAACTACTTCCCTATAGCCACTGCCTCACCAGCGTGTTTGGTAATGTTCCCATTCCCACGTCTCCTTCCTCAACAATTTATTCTTGCTCCAGGGAAGATTTAAGAGATTCTTTGGCAGCACTGAAAACTACATGCAGTTCAGGGACATAATGGGTTGGCCAGTCCCGGCTACAGATATTCCAATGTAACTGTTTCCTGTCGGCACAGAAGTTATGTGAGTTCCTTCACTTAAGATGCATCAGCGTAGTGATGATTGCCTCAACGAAGATGTCCTGGTTACTTTTCTTGGCTATCAGAGTCACTGTTTGCAAATCTTTGATGCAATTTAGTCACTAAATTACGTAATTCATAGTATCCCAGAGAAAAAATAGGGTGGAAGTAACCTCTGGAAGTCATCTACTCCAGTGCTCTCATGTTGTTACTCACTGTAAGTAAAGGTTCTTTGATAAACTCCTGCTGCATTTGAATTTGTCACCTCTTGCAAATGTGAATTGAAACGAGTTAAACTATTCTGATAGTGATCTAAGACTATTTGCCTTGTTTTACAATGAGATGAGTGGAGCATATAGAAGGTCAGATAACATGGGTCAGCTGGCAAAAAAGTGTCAGCTGAGTGCAGTTGCTCAGGCACTGGCAGTCATGGAAGCACATTCATAGCAAGCACATAAGGAGTTTGAAAGTTAATTCTCAGGCTACACACAAACAAATTCATAGTGCTAATAATTCATAGCTGTTAAATGTCACATGACTAGAATAATGGTGATACAGTCCTTTATACTTTACTTAACTAAATTAATTTGGTTTATTAACCATTTCAGCACCTTGAGAGAAATATAAAATATGTTGTGTTGTTTAGCATTGTGCTTGGACTGGAAATGGTTTATGTATCCTCTGCTATACATAAATGGGTTATATTTTGGATACAATTGCTGTGAACAACTGCATAGGTGTTTTTTGAGAACTCCATTTTCTAGACTGGCACTTCAGTAAATTTTCTATGTTTACACACAACAGAAGATATATGAAATACAGAAAATTAAGTAAGATTAGTGATTTTATTACTGATTCAAAACTGTGTTTCTCTGTGCATAACAAATTCTCACCGAGATAAAAAGTGAGAGACAGAAACATGCAAGACTATTTCACATTCAAAATGTTAAAATTAGAGTCACAAAACCAGATTGTTTTTCCCATAACTAGAATGTTGAGGAGCAAAATCTCATTAGGATTTGTATATGGAGGTAGGTTTACAAGCCATGCATATCCATGAATAGCTTAGTTTAAATGTCTGAGGAATAAATGGCTTTTCAAATACCTGGCTGACAGTCTTAAGTTTGCAAATACAAACTAAGATGAACTCAAAATTTGATACTCGGAAATAAATCTGTCTGGAAAATGGTGTTATGAAGAAATGAATCTATATTCTAGAAAGACTGCTTTTTAAAAATTGTTCTGATCTTCCCATGAATCAGCAACATAAGTTTATCCCTGGCATTCTGGTGGATTTCAATCTAATGCATGTGTTCTCAGATGGCACCTCTGAAAATCTGTTCTGCATGAAGCGATGCTTACATAAGGTGTTTAAAAGATTTGTCAACAGCAGGAATATTACTGTTGAAGGAATATTCAAAAGGCTTAGACTTTCATGCAGTCTGTTCCTTTAAATCAGACTTACATGCTCGTAAAAATAAGCATGTCTTTCTAGTGTTTATTTGCACTAGCAACTTGTTGGTACTATTTTCTAATTTAGTTTGGTTAGGTATATACAATTGTATAGTTTATGCATTATCTGCCCCTGTTAGTTTCTAAACCTTCTCAATGTGCTTACATGCCAAGAAGGGGAGGGAAATAAATATTGCCCTTGATATTTGCTGGCAGACCTTAGGTTTGTCCTTAAACCTAGGAGGAAAAATCCTCAATTCTAGTTTTTAAAGGTTTTGTATTTTGGACTGGTATTCACAGGTGGTTATTTGGTAATTCACCTGAAAGATAAAGAATTGCCCTATTAAATGAAGGAACGAAATGTTTAGAACAGTTAATTGTTGACTTGTATCCTACCTTAAGATCACATTGGCCTTGACTGGGTATTGAAAACAGCAGAAACAGAAGAACAAAAGAGGCAAATTCACTGCAAATTAAACTTATTTTTCATTAATTTTATCACATATGAATACAGGTGGGTTTGATCTTTTCAGTCATTGTAGTGCATTCAAAAAATAATAATGGAGAAACTTCCATGAGTTCAGTAGAGTCCTTGTTGCATTTGTAAGCAAGCTCTCCAGTGGCCAAAATAATATCTGTAAATTCCCATGTATTTTAACCCAAAACGTGGCAGCCTGCCATGATTAAAAGCTTTAAATTCTCAAAGAGCAACATGATTAAAGCAGGACTGCAGTCTTGAGTGGCACCTTACTGGTTTCATTTGCCCGTATTGTTATTTTCCAAGGTAATATTTGATTTACAAGAAAAATGCTTTTAAGTCACACAGTAAGTCCTACAATGTACCCACAAGTATAAAATCTTCAAATTGCCTTCATCTGTCAAATGCTAAAGCCCTAGCTTAGACTATTTGATAGCAGAGTAGGAATCTAATGATGGTGGTAAGAAGGAGGAGGTTAGATTTACCGAGGTTTTAGAGGCTATACTGCTTGTCTCTCCTCCCTTGTCCCCCTCCTGGGTCCCTTTAATTCAATACTTAGACCACAGTAATGCAGTTAAGCTTCAGTATATGGTACAGATGGCTCATAAGTCCATTCACCATGATTTTATTGAAACCTTTCTTGTGTTAGTAATTTGAATTGATTTTAAATTCCGGATTATTAGTGGAAGTGATGAAATATTGAGCTTTAACATTAACCTAACTTTCCGCTTGTGCTACACTTTACCTTCCAAATTGTCATGAGTCTTCTCTTGCTTACCATATAGTTCTCTTCATTTTATTTTTTCATAGAATCATAGAATTATCTGGATTGCAAGAGACCTCCAAGATCATCAAGTCCAACCCTTAATCCAAAACTATCATGATTACTAGAGTATGGCACTAAGTGCCACAGCCAGTCTTATTTTAAAAACCTCCAGGGATGGTGAATCCACCACCTCTCTGGGCAGGCCATTCTAATGCCTGATTACTCCTTCTGTGAAGAACTTTTTTCTGATATCCAGTCTGAACCTTCCCTGGCAGAGTCTAAGCTCGTACCCTCTTGTTCTGTTGCTGGCTGCCTGGGAGAAGAATCCGACCCTCACCTGTCTACAGCCTCCTTTCAGATAGTTGTAGAGAGTGATGAGGTCACCCCTGAGCCTCCTCTTCTCCAGCCTAAACAAGCCCAGCTCCCTCAGCCTCTCTTCACAGGACTTGTGCTCGAGTCCCTTCACCGATTTTGTTGCTCTTTTCTGGACCCTCTCCAGCACCTCAATATCTTTCTTGAACTGAGGGGCCCAGAACTGAACACAATACTCAAGGTGTGGCCTCATCAATGCCGAGTACAGGGGAAGGATCACTTTGCTCGTCCTGCTGGCCACACTATTCTTGATACAGGCCAGGATGCCATTGGCCTTCTTGGCCACCTGGGCACACAGTGCTGGCTCATATTTAGCCTCCTGACAATCAGTACCCCCAGATCCCTTTCCCCTGACTGCTCTCCAGCCACTCTTCATTTTATTTTTTACTGCATATAACTAAGTTTAAAGCACAGAAAATGAAAGCATTTGTGAATAGAAATAATGATGAATGCAGACAGAATTAAAAATAAATGTGGACAGCACTTTAAGGTGAGTTGATTACCCAAACTAATGCCTTCTATTTTTGCTGGCCTACTATAAATCCAAGTTACCAAATATTACAGGTGAAAGATCTTATGTGGTCATACATAGACTATGATCGTGAAATGACCATAGTGCATGTTGGACTACTGTTTAAGACAGTGTTGTGCAACAACTATAGTGGGTTTTTTGCTGGTACAAAATCTGATCATCCCAGATCACCTTAATAACTAACTTCATTTTGCAAAGAACCTAGCTCAAGTACAGTCAAGGTTTTGTCTAAAATTTGTTTCAAGAATCTGGATCAGATCCTTAAATCAAAGCCAAATGTGAATAAAAGCAGTAAATTCTTGCGCAATAAATTCTCAGTGATCTGCATTACTCAAAGACAGGACCTGCTGGAACATCTTCATGACATTCTTTTTCCTTCCTTCTCTCCATGTGCAACATATTGCAGTAATCAATTAATATGGTGGAATATTTCTGCACTGAGACCTTCTTGTAACTCCCATATGGTCAGAATTTGATCTTAATAGCTCAATTTTGTTTTTTAGAAACTGAACTCATCCTGTGCATTAGTGATGATAGAAAAATAAACCCAAGATTTCGGAAGGGATTTGTGGTTTACAGCCCTTTGGTTCTGGATTTAACTATCATGGAGAAGTCTGGTACTCAGAGAGGACTGACCATCATCTGCTTGCATTTAAACCACCAAAATGGACAAGCAGAAATGGAGGTGCCCAGTTTCATCACTTGCGTTTAAAGACATGGGACTTATTGTACCTCTTTAGAACAAATACAGAAGTGAAGTTTTTGATCTCTTTATCTTGTTTAAATAAACTATCCTTGCCCTTCTCATCACATCCTTTATTTGCTTTTATAACTCAAAAGACTTTGTTTTCACTGTAATAAAGCAGGAAATCTTGGCTTATAACCTAAGTAATACCAAGTAGACCTTGTTTCATACAAAGAAAGGACAGTAACTGAACTTGTGTCTCTTTGTGCTTTTAGTGGTTCTCTAATGGGGGAAATGTCAAATTAAACTTCCGTATTCCTTCACTTTTTTCCTATGTCTGACAAGAAAATTTGACACTATTCATACTGTCCTTTCTAAATAGACATGGGGAGATGGAGAAATTTCTTGGTCCATGTGTATTCCAACAGAGGGTGGCAGTACGCTATCACACTCCCACAGTAAAGGAAAAGTTGCACAATAGTGTTTGTGGCTTGTGTCTTCAAGGGAAGAATACACCATGCACATGAATATGTCTGGGGGAACAAGATGGGAACTGGATGGGAACTGGACTGGTAAAGTAATCTCCAAATCACTCCAGTGACCTTATCCAATCCACTCAATCTCTACCTCTCTTTCATTCAAAATATTTTTCTTTCACAATTACCATCAGCTGATGACTACAAACAATTATAGTACTCCTGAGAATAATCATCTATGAGAATGAATTCTGGGATATCTAAAAATGGGAATCTTTACTGATTAGCTAGTAATATCAATATGATTAACTTCACCAATTACAGCAGCATATCCATCAACAGCGTAATGTGGGTTATACTCTAGATGAGATAAGGAGACACATTGTGGCAGGATGCGTTATGTTTGCATTTTTATGCCTCTATGAGCATGCTAAATGTCTCCTCCCTTTCCTCAGTCCAGTTTTGCTACTTTGGTATCAGAGTACTCTCCAAAATCTGAAATTCCTTTTTGTCTCCTAAGTAGAATGTGGATTTCTCTGATACCTTCTGAGACTTGTTCTTATTTTTTTTTTTTTTATTTCCTCCCCCCCTTCTTTTTTTTTTTTTATTTCCTCCCCCCCTTCTTTTTTAAAGCAGAAAACAACCAGGATATTGTACACAGGCCAGCAAAAAAAACATCAGGGTCTATTTTTGCCCCTTTGTAAATATTTGTAATTTTCTGTTTGAAAGAAAATGTTGCAAATTTTACAGCCTATTTTGAATTACTGCTGTGAAAGTATTTTAACACATTGTCAAACTTCAGACCTTTGTGATTTGAGGCTATATATTTTTTGGATGTGAAGAAATATTTAAATGAAAGAAGAAAGCAGTGTATAACGCGAATACTACTCCTTCATTATGCAAATAATGTACAATTATTTGTATACAAAGCATGATCTCTTTAATGCGCTTTTATTTTCCCTCAGGAATTTAAACCAAAGGATTATGCAGGCCAAGGAGAACCTGAGGAACCAAAGCGATTCATGATCAAGTTCTCTATATAGACTTACATTAGTAAAAATATTTGAATAACATTTTTATAATAGTAATCTAAGTAGCTTATGTTAACTTCTCTAGTAACCAAAGCCAAGCATAATTTTCATGCATTATTTCAGAAGTCATTAATTATTTAAAATATGCAAAATAAAGAAGCAGTCCTGGAACAGCTTTCTGTTGAGAGGAAAGAAGCTGGAAATGATGCCAGGAATTGTAGGTGAGGATTGACATCTCCCTTCTCAAAAATAAGGTATTTTTTCAATGAATTTAGGGAATTACGCATTTTCACTCAAAACTGTCGTCAATAATAAGTCAGGAGTATTGTCAACTGACTGCTATCTTAGTAGATGTAAGTGTTTGAGAGTCTTGACAGAACCCCATCTGTCATAAGAAGATCTAGGCTGGGGTCCTTGATCTTATTCAGTCACCTAAGTCACCATAGAATTGGTAGTGTACCTAATTCTATTTGAGGAAGTATAACTTGTGCCTATTTACCTATCAAAAATTGACAGAGCCAAGAATTGAGTTCAAGTCTTTCATGTCACTTTATATTAACTAATGTCCTCTTGAAAGTTTCTGGAAAGCTTCCACAATACTGAACCACAAAATATCCAGAAGGTACTATGTGCAATGGTGATACTCTGTGTAAGAGTGGACAAGATAGAAATAATATTAACCTAGAGATATCAGTGCATCAATCATTTAATTTTCTTTTTTAATCAGCTCTCCAGTTTTCTGGCAAGCAACAATTCCAAAACCTGAGAAGGTTTCAGATGTGTTTTCTCATCTGTAAGTAGATTCCTCTATAGCTTGTTGCAACATATTCTCCTCAACTGTTCCCACAGGAAGTGACGTGCTTCTTGACAGGGTTCTCAACTTGTAGGTAACTAGCACAAAGCAAAGACACATGGAAAAAAAATAACCAGAGTGATCAGAATCTCCAAAGCATTGCTTGGATATCATTAGAATTATTTTATGTATCAGAGTAGAATACATTTCCCACAGTTAGAGAAACAATAAAAAGTCCCTCCCTATTTGGCTTGTGTTGCAGGGTCTATGTACTAAAATGCATTATTCACTGAGCTTTCTGCCAGAAAAATGAGTTGTTTTTCCCTATGGGAGTGAAAAACTGCCACAGACAGATGAACCATACTCTGTGCTCCTTCATCTCTCAGCTGTTTGTACGAGACTACTGCAAGACCTGGTAAATGAGCAACATTCACGGAGTTCATCAAGAGAAGTGTCTTCTGGCTACTGCCATCCTTCAACATCTAACAGAACAAGGCCCAAACCTCAAAAATATATTTAGACAAGTATGATAGTCAAGCTAGAAACATGTTTACTCCCCATAGTAATTTCACCCATGTGACTGATAGGCTTTATTAGGAAAATCCACCATTCATGTTAAATCATCAGGTGAATTTCCTGGAGCACGATCTGCAGATGGTCTGACTGCTTCCCATAAGGCAAGGTCTTCTGGGAGGACAAATGTCACAGGCTGTCTCTACAATTGTAATGTGTCCACTGAGAGATGAACACAGATGCTTTCCTGGATCCCTGTTTTTTGGGAACAGTAGGAGATGGGAGCTGAAGGTGGCACCTACAAGAGAGGTTCTGAAGAAGCCAAGTGAAACAGAGGGGATAACATTTGCAAGATGCAGTAGTAGCAGGAGGGTATTTTTCTATCTATATGTGGTATAAAAAAGGCATAGAGGCCTTTGAGGGGGGAACAGGGTGTGCAGCATTTGTATGCTAGATTTCTGAATGGCCCAATCTTTCCTGGTTAATAGAAAACCTTATAGTAAAATGTTATTCAAGAATAAACTGGGTTATAAGAGAAAAAGAAATTGTTTGCAACATTCATTTTAATGAAATAAAATAACTGGCAAAGAAGGAGAGTCTTTTGAGGAGGACTATCTTCTCTCAGGGTAGAACAGATTTAAAATCTGTATCAGTGATATAACCCTGAAAATTCATGATTGAAAACTCTAGCCTTGAGAAGTTACAATACATCATAAGAAAAAGGTGAGTCAACAGGTAATGTTTCAATTATAGGGTTTTCAACAGTACACAGGTAGTGTAATAACTAAGGTCACAGTCTTTCCATCAGCGGTACCCCTGCTATTTCTGCAGTTGCTATGAATGGGAAACAATAATACTTGTGATTGTGAAAAGACCAAAGTTCAGAGCAGATCGATCTAATGTTCTGAAAGGTAAATAGATAAAGATTTGTTATGTAAGGAGTGCCTATGGTATTTTCACTGGCTACTCTAGCTCTGTGTGGTGGTCGACCAGACCATCATGGAAATGATCAACATATGCAATAGAGGGTAATAATGACATTTGAAATATCTCGTTTGGGGGGAATGCCCTCTCCCCAGACATTATTTTTTCAAACAAGTGTCTTTTAAATCTAAATTTATTGAATTATTTATTTTCATTTTGGGCTGGCCTGTGGAAGATTAACAACTTGGATACATTCCCAGCGTGGCCACCCACCAAACCTGCTAGGTTATGTCCTGAAAAGGGAGCCTGTGGAGTTGATTCTGTTCCTAGTTTTGTTATCATCTAGCTGCACTCTGTGTTCATTAGGCTATTCCCCTCATCTTTCTTCATCTGTATTCTATTTCCTCAGTGTTTTCCCCTACTTTGTTTTGTTTGTTTAGACTAAGATCCTACAGGCTTGTACAAGCTCTCATCTTCTTCTACTGTTTTGGCTTTTGTCTCCTAGGAAGCCACATCCATCAGGAAGAAAAGATCACTGTGAGTTCAGGTGTTTCTTCAATTTCTTCAGCTCATATGTATCCATTACTAATGACTAATGATTTACATCATGTAGTGACCAACGTGATATATATTAGTTATGTGATGGAGTAATTTCTGGCACAAAAATTATTCAAAAACAGAATGATTGTGGTCCAATGGAATAGGAATGTGACTTTCAAGGACTCTAAAATAAAAGTAGCTCCTAGAAAAACACCTACATGATTAGAAAGGTAGGAATACACTGAAAAAGGAAGTGCTAGACTGTGTTCATTTTCCATTCCTGTATCAGTATTCTTTACTTCATAAACACTGGTGAAATTCCAAAACCAAAATCAATGACAGCAGGGACAAAACCGGCACTACAGGACCACAAGTTCACTTCAAACGTAAGTGACTCAACAAAGAACTCTGCACTGGTGATTTAATCAATGAGTCTTGCTTCTACCCTGCCTAAGGGTATTTTCACCCAAAAAGGATAGACTCATAATGTCAATAACCATCCACACATCATGGTGATCTATTTTATCTTCTTTCTCTGAACTCTTTCTGCATCTGTTAACTCCAACACTGAATTTGCAAATTCTTTGAAGCACAAGCTGTTCTGAACTTTCTTGATGGTGTTTTCACAGTGAGCTTCTGGAACATGACTGCTCTGTTTCTTTAGTGGACATGATATATGAAGAAACTACTCCCAGAAAGAGTGCTGCAGGGCATGCAACAACCTGAAGGAAAAATCCACGCTGTCCCTTCTGTTCTTTCATATTCAAAAGTGTAAATACAAGACAAACAGCAATTTCAAGCTCTATTTACTACCTAACCTATTTCTAGAAAATGTAGATGGCCTATCATTTTAGGATACTTTCAATATATTCAGATGCAACTTATTGCTCCTGTTATTCATTGACAACACGCACTAGCCTTAGCTTTTTAATTTCCTGATTTTATGTCTTATAATTCTGAATCTTAATGTTGTATTAATGCAATTTTTTTATTTTAATATTTTATCTTCATTTAAAATGCAGTGAAATAAGTCACTATGATTTATACAGTAATCTAATAGTATTTTCAGATCCATTCAGTGTCCTCTTACCTCTAAGGCTCCTCTTTAGCGAGTTATCAAATGAGAGGGTACATTTAATCACCTACTTAAAGCTAGCAGTGTATTCTGAGAGTTAATTACTATTATATCATAATTCAGAACAGAGGAAAAAAACCAATATTATTTTGCAATCATTGATCTTCTATATCCTCCAAATCCAGAACATTCTTAATTATGCGGAAAGCAAAACATGGTTGATACAACTATTTCGCACTGTCTGATTTTGCAGCTAGTCTTCCCCTGCCTTGCCTGCTGCAGAAGGGAAGCAAACTCTTTTGTTCTATGAAAAATACCCATCAAATCTCATAGAAAACCAATAGAGATGGTGTTGTCCAACTTTATCTACCTGTCATTAAGATTTTTGAAAAGAGAAAAAAATGTTGCATTTCCTTTGACATATTCTAAATCATTACTGATTTGTTGACAGTTGCACGATTGCTTTGGTGGCAACAGAGGAAAAAATTCAAAGTATTTGTCAGACAAGAGGAAGATGTATTTGTGAGTGGAAGAGACAAAGGGGAAAATAGATTTACAGAATTTAGAGAAAGTTACTTTCATTTTTTTCCCCCTTCATTGTTTATTTGTTAAAGAAATGAGACATGCATTGAAGAATTCCAGAAGCCAAATACAAGAAATCTGCTCATAAGATGTCATTTTTATATTCCTGTTCCAGGCACACCTTCTTCATCAGATGAGTGTTAATTTCATCTAGTTGACAGCTGTGGAAATAACCTATGCATTTAAGCAGTGAAAACCGAGGTAGAAACACATTTACACAGTGCAATCTGTTTTGTATTTGAATCTAACATCAAAGTGCTGTCCCTTTAAAGGAGACCTTGCTATCTTGATAAAGAAAACTAATGAGGTGGCCTTTCTAGGGCTAGTCACATAATAGCCATGGTGACAAGGACCTCTATCAAGAAATAAAGCAGAAGATAAATGAGATTTTTCTAATATCCATTTCAGCCATTGTTCACAAGTGTCATGCGATACAGCTTCTATTTATCATGAGATAGTAGATACTGGGCACTACTTTGTAAAGAAAGCCTAAATTGCAACATTGTGTTGTTAACAACCCTAAACACTCTTTATTCCTTCCTGTTCTTTTTATAACTTTGCAAATCCAAAGTGTGGGCTTCGTACTTCTTTCTTTCAGTGGATCTAAAGGACATTACTTCTCTTTATACTGGATGTCCGCATAGCATTTAACTGTAGAATGAAAATACGTATTCAAGCCAGTTAAACTGGAAACTAGTCCCAATCATCCCGAGGAGTATTGCACATAGGCCTTCTTTTTCAGCTCTCCAGCTTCCTTTATTTTACACGATGCTGTTAATACAAATCTCAAACTCTGACACGGCTTTTACCTTTCCCCCAGGCTCAGCTACACCGTGTTATCCTCCTTTAGGGACGTTTTGAGTGTGAGGGAGTGTGGCTGATTTCTTTACAAGAGATTCTCTTTGAAGCAGAGTCACCTACAGCAGGCTGGTTGCCCAGCTGGGTTTTGAATATTTCCAAGGATGGAGACACAAAAACCTCTTTGGGAAGCCTGTTCTGTTTTTTTACTAAAACGTTTCTTTCTTACGTTTAAACAGAATTTCATGGATATCAGTTCATACCCATTGTTTCTCTTGTCCTTTCACTGAGCACCACTGAGAAGAATCTGGTTCACTTTTCTTTATTGCTCACTAGCAGGCATTTAAACATGATGATAAGATCCCCTTGAGCTTTCTCTTCCCGAAGGTGAGTAGTCCCACCTTTATCAACCTCTCCTCATAAAAAAGATGTCGCAGTGCCTTAATCATCTTCACAGCCTGTCATTCGATTCATTCCAGTATATCCCCTGCCTTTGGGAGACTTTATCACTCTTTGCAACTACCTGAAAGGAGGTTGTAGTGAGGCAGGTGTTGGTCTCTTCTCCCATGTAACATGTGGTAGGACAAAAGGAAGGGACCTCAAGTTGTGCCAGGGTAATTTTAGGCTAGATGTTAGAAAATATTATTTCACTGAAAGGCTTGTCAAGCACTGAAACAGGTTGTCCAGGGAAGTGGCTGAGTGGCCATCCCTAGAGGTATTTAAAAGACATAGATGTCGCACTTAGGGACATAGTTTAGTGTAGGCTTTACAGTTGGAAGAAATAATTTAAAGATATTTTTGAACCTAGACAATTCCATGATTCTGTGATTCTATGTCTTATACTGAGGAGCCCAGGGCTAGGCAATATATACTGCAGCCCAGCACTGGTGATGTTTCTTGACATTGATTCTTGGATACTAGAAACTGATTACACTAGGTACCTAGAACTTGACTACAGTGGAAACTGGGATAGAAAACTTTTGATGGATTAGGTGTATAGGAAATGCTACTCAAAATTCAATTCGTCCAGTAATAATAGTAAAAAAAAATGTTTTGTGAGCATGTGTTTCTAGCCCCAATCCAGTGATATATTATGTTTATCTGGCCTCCAAGATCCAAGCATTCAAAGAAAACTATAGCCTTCCATACAAAACAAGTATAAAATATTTAGTCTGTTGTACTTCATTTACATCAGCAGCCTGAAATGGTGAATCAGAAATCTGAGCATCACAATCTCTGCTTAATGAGTGGAAGTGAAGGAGCTATATTGATAAATCAGTGTTAATGTTATTATTTAGACATTGATCATTTTGGTGAATGGAATGGGACTTGACAGCAATAACAAAACCCACTAAGTTGCAAAAGGAGAGTAACACCAGGGCATGAAATGTTGAGGGAAGAAAATTCAGAAACAAGGGAGGTAGAGGTAAGGATGACAAGAAGAAAGAGTAACCAAGAAAAAAAGATTTCACCTGTATATTGTGGTAAGAGTAGTTAAATATTCAGTTAGTACATTATATCAGATTTGCCCCTTTGTTTCCCTGCAGAGAATGATAATAAAAGGAAGCTGCTGTGAAGAGTCTGGAGGGTTTATGCCCCAATCCATTAATCCAGTTTCAAAACTTCCTTCTCTTATGAATGGGTATGCTTTGTCTCTGGGACTTTTCCAAACCCCTGGCATCTTGCAGTAAGTACTGGGTTTCCTTCTGCTGCACATTCAGCTAAAATAAATTTCTGGAAAAACCGTGTAAGATTTTGATTGCTATTTCATAAGATGAAAGTGTCTGCATAATTTACAATCTGTGCAGCTTTACTGCTATTTGGTCACCTCTGGGGTGACAGACAGGCCAACAAACTATGAGCAAACAATTTTCTGCATAACTTGAGAGGAAGGGAAAAATCCTAGCCATGGATATTGGCACAAATCCACTCTTTCATGAAAACTCTCACTAAGTCTTTAACATCCAGGGAGAACACCTGGAAAAGTCTGTGCTTAAGGCACTGACTTGCAAATTAGATCCCTGATTTAGGTACAATTTCCATGGTGACCAAAGGAAATGTTCTTGTTTTGTGCATCTCTGTTTCTTTAGAATGAAGATGAAGATTTCTTTTTCCTACCTCTACTGTCTTACATGTTTTAAACTGTAAGCTTTTGGCAGTTATTGGGGGAAAATATTTTACCGAACTAAAACACTGATACAGATAGAAGCAATAGCTGTCTCTCAGGCAATGCTTTCCAACTCCAGATACTAATGTAGTCTGCAAAGTATCATTATTTCAATTTATAAAAGCAGAAACTGAGGCACAGGAAGGGGAAATTACATGTCTGAGGTCATGATAGGAACATCAGTCTGATCTCCCAAGTTGCATATTTCTGAGCTTTACTTACTGAGTCCCACGATACCTTTCTGGGGACACGTGGAGTAATTGACAGGATAATGAGCACACAGATATCTCTTTTGAAGGGTCTCGTCACATACCTGCCTGCATGGAACTCAGTTTATACACCTTGGAAGGATGACGGGCTACGTCAATCTAGCATTAATGTAATATCCTGATGGCTGTTAGCTTCAAAGACACCTTATCCTACTTTTCATGAGAAACAAGGCTTTGAAAGGAGAGCAGTCATGATAGAGAAAAGTGTCACCTTTTAAATTATGATCAAAGTTGAAATGCACTGTAAAGTTTCCAAGAGACCTATATATTGGTTTACAGACTGTACTTGCTACATCCATTATTTAATACCTGGTGTTTCTAGCCTGCGTGCTCATGTAATAGGTTAAGAGAAGGTTTGCCTACCTAATGGACTTTCTGTGAAAACAAATATGGTAGCAGCTTTGTAGGCACTCAAATTCTACAATACTGAAGTCAATGAAATGTAAAAGTGGATGGGAAATGTCTTTTCTCTCAGTTGGGATCTCCTTCACCCTAAACCATTTCTGGTAGATACTTGTCTAAACTGGTGGGGACTCTACTGCCCCTTCCTTCTCAATTTATTCACAAGATTTACTGTCTTCATCATTACAAACTTCTTCTAATGTCTAATTTGAATCTTTCCTTTTTGTCATAATATAAGCCTGTGATAACTTGTTCTGTCTTCTGCATCAGCTTCTACTTCTTTTAGCCTTTCATTTCTTTAAAACTTACCATATCCCTTTTAGGTTAAATAAACCCTAATAAATTTTGACATTACCATCACTATTCTTCGGAATCTTGCCAGGAGATCTGAAATGGTTAAAGAACTGTGACTGAGATCTTTATGGGTATTATATTGTCCTTCAGAGTGGTTTCTGTCCCTCTGGGACTTGTGTCATGTGCAGTTTTAGTGAACATTGTCTTTACTCTCTTGTTGAGGTTTTAATGGAGATTCTCAATACAATCTAAAGTAGAGCTGAACTCCCTGTAACTCTATTTGATATCTCCCTTTAAGTTTATAACAAGCTATGGCTGATGAATTAATAAAGTTGTTTTACACCTTCCCTTTCTCAATTTTCCTTGTGACAATTTCACATAAGATGATGTCAAAAACTCTACTAAGAAGTCAAATAATCTGCTTTCAATTACTTCTCCTTTGTCCGCAAACCTTTCCATTCCAGTGGGTGACATCTAGATTATTTTGACAAAATTTCTGCTTGGTGAATTTACACTGACATTTGTAAGTACCCAGTTAAGTGTGTTTGCATTAAATAGTTCCTAGAGAATAGCAATGTGTGAAATATTGCAGATGATGTCTTCAGCAGCTGGTCATGGAGCTCTTTAAGAGTGTTCAGGAGGAGAAACTGGAATAGGAAGGGTGAGGTCAGAGCAATGCAGAGTGACAGGGAAAAACAGGATTTACTATTTGGCCCCTCATAAGCTGGATATGGAAAGGATTATGAAAAGCACACCTGTGGCTGCTTTGGGAGAAGAAATTAAGAACTGTTTATTTTGTCTGAAGAGCATTATTTAGAGGGCAGTGAGCAATAAAGAATATGTTAAAAGAAAAATTGTGGTTACCAGTGATGTAGTAAGTCTGAAAACTAGAGCTAATGTCTACATGAAGTACATAGAGCTTCAGTTACTGCCTGGTATCTGAATAACAATCCCACAGGAGCAAGAACCATTTCATGTGGAGTATATATTTCTTTGAACTTGCCTCCTCTAACAAATATGCCACACAAATTGTATTTTCTGTACATGCATGCTGAAAAGAATTCTACTGCATATACTTTTAATGAGAAGGGAAGACTGAACACAAAAAAACCCCAGAATAACTTAGTAATGTTTCTGCATATGGGGCTGGAAGGCTCTCAAATATTGTGTTAGTTATGGTGTAACAGATGTATGAAACAGTACCACTGTTTTTATCTCATTTCAAAATGAAATTTTCCTGGAAAATAAAAATCACAATTTTTTTTAACTTTATCTAAGACAGTTTTGAAGGTCTCCTTCTTGCCATAATTAAAAACAAAGCATGTCGTGAATTGAAAATTGTATTAGCCATTAAAAACAAATCAAGATCAATTTAGGTATTATATTTTATTACCCAGTGAGACTTTCATAACTTTCATGCCAATCACTGAGACACAATACAAAGAAAGTAATATTCTAGACAATATATTTTTTAGAGGTTTATGACTAATTATAAACCAGGAAAGGTGCTGTATATAACACTATTGAAGTATATTCATCATAACAATGTCAGAAGAAGCAATTTTTGGAAATCTAGTTTACTATTTGGTATGTCTTTAGTTATGAAGAGGACTAGCTAACCATTTCAGATCATCTGTAGCTTGCACAGATTTCTGCTGAACACAGAAGAAATATCTTTACGATTTACACGTGCGATATGGCCTGAAGAGGTCTCTTGGCAGGGCAAATGATCTCCAGGCAACTGCAGTGGGGCTGTTATGTCATCCAAATGATCCATTGTAAAACTTCCTCTTATGTATCTGTACTATCCTGCAGTCACTAAGAGCATTGTGCAGTTTCCTCTGTGATCACAAGGTAGGCAGGTGTAATGACCTTCCAGAGCGCAGCTGTTGACAAAAAGCAATGTACATTGATATTTTAAGGTAAGGAAACACTTCTAGAAGGTTGTCTAGAGAATATTTACTGTTAACTGCATATGATACTTGTCCCCATGGGTCACTTAGCTGGGATTTGAACCTGGGATGATCAGAACTAAGAACGCGAACTGCACTGACAGGAGGTTACAAGGCAAAGCTCCTTCTGTGCTGTAGCACATCCTCAGCCTTGTCTTTCTCTAAAGTTTCATGCAGGATTTATTTGAATGCACTCAGTAGATTAAAAAAATATGCCTAAGAGGGAAAAAAATGAAAAGAGCTCTTAGATTTTTTTAAGATCATCACTACAGATACATTCAGAGACATATTGCAAAATGCCTGTTAAAAGCGCAGTAAGAGAGAAAGAACTCTTCCTACACTGAGTCTGAGATTGTCTGTTCTGAACTGACTGTTAAAGAAAATAATACCATGTTAATGAAGTAAAAATTGAGACTGGTAACTTGCATGGGTTTATATCATGTCTGGCAATATTTGTTTGTTTTTTCTTTTTTTTTTTTCCTAGCTTAATGACTCACGTGACTTGAAAAGAATGTCTGTTTTCATTTTTTTATAATTGTGGAGAAAATATTTTCCTACTCCAAAGAGCTTTAAAAATTTAATATCTCAGGAACTGGACAGGGAGCAAAAACTTGCAGACAAAAAGTCTATTAAAAGAACTTCTTGAAGTGAATTCATAATTTTTTATTGTTTGGAGTTAGCAACATGGGGAGATACTGTGTGCTTTTTAAGAACTAAGGAATGATTTCTTCCTGTATGGACTTGAGTGGTTTTTTTAAGCTACCATCTCTGAAGCTGCTAATAAAACATTATCCCCACAGCAGGTTAACTTGTTCTAAAGGTCCACTGTATTTACTGTCCTGTGGCTCAGTGGCTCTTATGAATTCTCTAGGTTTTGTTTAGAAAGAGTTAGGTGGAAACCACTGTACCAGTGTTTGAGGGGGCAGTGCAACGGCTAAAATACAACTCATGTCTCTGGTGTGAAAGGATCTGAAGTCTCCCAAGAACAATAGAGTTAGTGAGCTGCTGTGGTCACAGGGAGAGCCTAACAACCTGAAATCTGCCATGCATGGGTACATGGTTGTTGTGAAGATTTAATTAACACTTGGAAAGCATTCTGAGGTCCTCAGATGACAAGGTTTACAGAACTCCAAATGACTGTTATTATATCCCCTCTGTGTTTGTGGTGGCAGGTAGCCAGCGAGAAGAAACATTAAACCAAAACCAGGCATTCTTCCCAAAACCTTTGTTATTTCTAGGCTACTGTTGCAAAAAAAGAAGGTGGATCTGAATCCAATTTAGTGAGTGCAAATTACAAGTTGCTTTGTTGGAATTTCTCTGTACTTTTGAACATGATATATGTAGACAACAACAAGCTGTCTTACAGCCTTAGTATATACTTATTATCCAGCTAAGTCAGAAAACTGGTTGCAAACTCTAATATTTTAGTAGAACCCTTCTATCTGTGACACTTCTTTGATAGAGAATACCATAAACAAATAATTTCCTCCATCTGCAACTTCGCTCTTTTTGAAAACAGTGTTCATCTTGTCAGACCTCAGCATATATGTTGAAAATAAAACCCAAACAAAATCAAACCCTCTCAAAACAATACACCATATTTCACACTCAATTCTTCCTTGGGAGAAATTGAGCTACAAAATGCAGATCTTAACCATAGACCTTAAGGCTTCATATGAAAGTGCTCAGATATTGTTGTGATGTCAATAACATTAGAACATGTCCATAATAAATTCTGTTCTAGATGCATCTTCATATACATGTGCGAAAAGAATATAAACAAACACTTTTTTGGCAAAGGAATTATTTAACCCATGACATCTTTCTGGCTCATTTGCTCAGGGAGATTTTGTTGTGAAGGGGAGTTAAAACCCTTTGCTAAGTTTCCAGTGAACTGCCCTACAAACAGTAACAAAATGCCGGGGATCATCAGGACTGGGTTTTGTGCATCCTGACAGATCAGTAACCTGCTTAGTTCCAAAGTGATTTTGTCTACTACAACCACACTAAGAGATTTACTGTGTGGTAGACATGAAATAAAGATTAGGGACATTGTACTGATAACATTCACTGCTCAAGAGCAAAGGTTTTTCAGCCACATTAGCCCCCATAATGACTTGAAAAGTCACACGTGAGCTGGGTTTATGTTGTCTTGGGCCTTTAGCTGGCACTAAGAGTGCAAATATTTATGTATTTCCTTTATTTCATGAGTTCTGAGCATGCAACCGTTGTTGACCTCAGTGGCTGCACCCCAGATTGCTCAGTCAGCCACAGCTTGAAGCAGTCAGGGCTGCCTGGGGAATATTAGTGAAAAGGCTTTGACATTAGTAGTGTTGTGGTGATGTCCCCTAGCTGGCTTCCAATACCTCTGTGATGAAGTTCCTGCTTTATTTGCATCCAATACCTTTGCCAGGTACCCTGAGCACTACAGTTGTAAAGTGCAGTGTCAATCAGGGAAGGGAAAGGGTAGAGAAGGAGGGAAACTGCAAATCCTATTCTGTCAACTGGTTTGTGGACTTTTGGTGGACAGGTGCATTAGAAAGCCAGAGCTAGTGATAAAACTGACCTCAAGGATGGGCACTTATGCTTTTTTTTGAGCAGCATAACTGTGTTCACTAACCAGGGGACTTGAAGAGGTTCAGGAGAATTAGTTAATGCATGCATATATGCTATCAGTACATGTACGTGGAGAGCATTCAATTCTCATTTCCACTGAATTTCCTTTCACGATTTATCTAGCTTAAGTGATATTGATGTGAGTCATATGTTTCTATTGTGTTTTTATGCTAAAAGCATTTCTAAGTGTAAACACACACAGTTATTTTGCAGATGACAGATTCATCTCTTTTTCTGAATTGATCTATACTTCTGCCACGCGAGACTATTAACATAGTCAAACTCTGGATCTGATCTTATTGCAGAGCTCATAGCTGCTTTAAAAAAAGTAGATACAGAAATGTTAATATATGCAGCAGGAGGTATTTTAAATAAATATCTGTCAGATAGTTAAATCTGTCTCTCCCTAGTGTTAATTATGGAGCAATCAGAAGAGGACAGGGAAAAGAATGTTTATTGCAGGTTGAAAAGCCAGATATTAGGTCTGCATCACAGCAAACCATGTGGACTTACCTTTAGACACTGTTTTTCTGATGATGGATGGAGTTCTTTATAAATATTTTTCAATCCATACTTGAATTAAGGATAGTGATGACTGGCAGGGAACAATTCCAAAGTAATTTCAAACAATGGACAAACCCCCTATATTGCTCTAGGGCAAAGAATATAACTATTTACTCAACTATAAGGACAAAAATAAAGTCTGAAGGTGAATGAAACCCCATCAAGCTGAAAGATATACTTTCATATAGCCTGAATGCATGACTTGTTCCCACTGTTTTCCATGGAATTTATGATTCCAAAGACCTGTATGAATCCCAGCTTGAACACTTTGCTACATCTGAGGTTACGAATCTGTTGGTTAGAATTGAAATTTTCATCTGTATCTAGAAATTTTTGGAGTCTAATTCCCATTGACCCTTAAAGGAAATTGAGCATTAACTTAGCAGCTCTTCTCTGAATTCCTTGCCGTAAGGTACTGAGTTATGAATGGGCATTATTGCAAATAAAATGGCTAAATGTACCTGTCTGTTCTTCCACAGCATATCTATTTCAATGAACCCAAAGGAAGTAATGGAAAATACTATATGCTAAGCGTCACTTCTTTGTGCTCTGCTTGTAGTTTATTAACAATGGGCTCTTATAATACAAAAAAAATAATATAATATAAAAAATCCAGGGAACAACAGAACATAAAGAGTTCAAAGGTGGGTCTGAAGCAGATAAATCTGTCTCATCTCATTTTAAACCTGCTGTGCATGAACAAATTTAACTCTGCATAAACATTCAGCATGCAGACACCTATGTGACCAGAATTGGTTTGGTGAAATTAGCAAAGTGGCAAAGTGGTGATTGTGTAGTGGCTGTGATGAATAAAACCAATAAAAATTCTTTCCCAGTCGAACAGAACTAAAGAGTTACTTAACATAAGTTGTGATGTACAAAGTAAGGTTTGACTTATTACTGGCCCCACAAGTCCTATATGCTGTCTATTTCTACTTATATAAGCTTGTTAATGGTTGACCTGAGCTTAGTAGGAAATCTGTGGATCACATCCAGTGAGACACAAAAATAAATATTTCTGTCAGAAATTGAAGAAAAAAATAAAGACATTGGGGTTAAGGGTTTTATATTTGGAGGCTTTGTGGTTTGTAAGAAATCAAATACTAAAAATGAGGTTATTATAATTGTTGTCTTCTCAGTGTAGTCCTATTCACAGTGAAAAGTGAAGTGCCACGTTCTTACATGCTTTGGATGACCACTGACATTAAGCAGAAATGAAGGGCTGTCTTTGCATCTGAATTCTTTCCAAGAAGTTTTTACAGTGACAAACGCTCTCTCCCGCCGTTTTTCAGATCAAAGGCTCACAGTGGAAAAGACCTCTTTTTGCTTTTCCATTGCAGAAAAGCATCATTCTTGAGTATTCTGCAGTATGAGAGTCATGAAATTCAGCAATACTGTATTCAAAATCATGACTATAATGCATAGTGATTTCATAGTGCTTCCACACTCCCAAATACAGTATACTGATGCTGCCACAAAATACTACCTATACAGAAATGAACCAGACAGTAGGGTGCCTGGTAGCAGCAACATTTGATGATTTTGGTGTTTCTGAGCACAACTTGTCCAAGCTGATATATTGGTAAGAGGCTTTTATATTGGTAATAGCAATGCCTATGTTTTTTGCATAAATGTCTTTCCCAAGGTAGAATTCACATGAAAATAGACTTACAGGCTACTACCCAGGTTTAGTTTTCTTTTCATGTGATTCTTCTTCATCGTGTACACCACAAGGTATTATTCTCCTGTCTTGAGCCAGCATTGAAGCTGCATGTTGATGTACTTTAAAATCCATGGACTAGCAAAGCTTGTTGTTTTCCAGATGCTTTTCAACATGGCTCTCCACGTTTGTATTACATCACTGGGACTAGAATGCTCTTGTTGAAAAGCTAATTCACTCCCTTGGAAAGAAAAGCAACTAGTAAAGCAGGGACTGCTAAGAAGATGCCTTGCCACTTGCATTTTGAAGGACATTCTGATTTAATGTCTAAGTCTTCTGTGGTTAGTTGGAACTTCAATATTCCTTTATGTTCAATAAATACAATAGTTCTTTGTAAGGTGAGGGGATGCTCTATACGTCCAGAGTAGTACAAATAAAGATTATATTGTCACCTAAATCTCCGGAAGAATGACCTTGTTGGTGATTTGAAAAAGAGTTCCTTTCTCTGATATTGCTCTGGTATTAGCTAGACGAAAAGAGATGATGTCTTACTAAAAATGGCAACTTAGATTCGGGCCATGAGACATTAGGGAAAGCAAATGTTGAAGGGTCTCCTTTGCCACTTAGATAGTATTTCAGCTAAATGTAAACCCTGACACTTAAGTGAAAGATAAGTTAAATTCTGATTTTTGTTTATTGAAGTACTACAGTCTCTCACAAAGTTGCAGCAGACTCAAGTCCCAGATAAGGGCAGAAACTAGCATACAAGGAGAAGGTGGGGCTAAAGTCCCTAAGGAAGTTAAGTTTTACATGAATGTATCTTGCCTATTGCTTGAAATTAATAGACTCATGAATTTTAAAGCCGTAGAGGACTATTATGATTAACTAGTTCGACCTCTATTTAATCTGAGTTCCTGCATAACATAGGGCATACTTCATCCAGGGATTTCTGCCTCAAGCCCAGCTATATGTTGTTAAACTAAGATGTATGTTTTATAAGCATCTCTGATCTTGATTTAAAGACTACAATGACACTTAGAAATTTGCCCAAGTAAGTTAGCTCATTATACAGTTAAAAAATAAATGAGTTTCCTTTTAATTCTAGTTTGAACTTTTTTTATTCCAGTATGCAATTATTAGACCTTATCCTGCCTCTGTCTGCTAGATTAAAGGCCCCTCCAGACTAGCATAAGTACTTGTGCAAACAGAGACTGTGATTTAAGTTACTTTTAAATCTGTTCATTTGAGCAGCCAAACAGAGAACTCCTTTAAAGCTTCTGCCAGGATTGAACTGGTTTTCTTTGGTGCTATTGAGATAAGTGATTTTTCTGAGGCACTTTGCAGACAAAATACTGTTTTAGGGGACAAGATACCGCCTCATTTATCAAACTTTTCAAAGACAGTCAGATTAGCCTCACAGCTTTCAGCAGAACTGTTACAGCCAAAGCCAACTGAAAGAGGAATCACTGGATTGTCTTATCCCCTTTCTAACGCTTATAATGAATAAGAGGAAAATACATTTAGAAATGTGGACCTTCTCTGGAGATGGTTAGATGAAAAGTAGTTCATGTCATGCAAAGCAAAGTTCAATCAACTTTTGATATTGGATTTATCCAGTTCCAGATTGAGGCAATTACACACACACGCGCTAGTTACCAGATCCTTCATGACAGTCGATGGAGATCAAATTACCAAAATCAGTTATCTAAAGTGTGACAACATGCAAGTGTATCTTCTGGGATTTACCGTATGTTTGTTTAGACTCCAATGACTGCATCAAGAGGGGCTTGACCCATCTTCTCACACGTTGACATTAAGGTTACTGGAGATGCCACTGGTGTCTCATCTGCTCTTCAGCTCCCAGCCCAGGTGGGTATGGGTCTCATAAGTCCTGTACCATAGCTACCAATAAGTGTGAATGCCTACGGTATATTTGAGAAGCAGTGGTTGCAGAAGATAAATACGTATGGGCAACATGGTGGTGGTCATCACATCTCAGCTACACAGCCCACAGGTACGCAGTTATATGTTGACAACTAAATTTCAACATTTTAATCTCAAACCTATGAAATGTGAGTTCCCTAGCTTTAAACCAGCACTCCAAGGGGAAAAGGTAATCCTTTACTTCCCACTCATTTGCTGAAGTCACTTGAGGTGGAATATATGTCACCTAATATCAAGAATAGAATTCAGCTGCCTCAAATAGACATTTAGTATTCTTTATAAGTTATGGGTTATTTTACCTGGTCTCTAGCTGGTAGTTTACAAGATCTTGGGCCTGTTCTGGACTCTAAATCATATATACCATCCCAAGTGCATGTCTTGGATACCACAGCGCATATCAAAAGTGTGTCTATTTTAAGCAACTGAATTCTACTTTATGTATCTAAAAAGAAATAATTTCTTTCCGTAGACTGTGCAGGGAACATGTACAGTTCAGATTTAAAGAAGAAATTTTTAGATACCTAAATTAAGACACATGAGCATTGTCCCAAGTGACCTTCATTTGTGCCCCTTGAGATGAAGCGACTTGTTTTACTTGAAAGTAATCCTAAGTCATTTACGCGAGGGTTTGTCCTTTCACGGAAGAAGTGGTCACAACATGAAAACACAAACACAAGGACTGATTACCATCCATATCTGACATACATTAAAAACTAACTGAAAATTAATATACAAGACAAAGCATGTAATAATAGGCTGTCAATATATTCAATTTAAAATCTACCACATAAGATCAAAGAAACCACCCAGGGATTACTCTGTCTGAATTCCTCAATAAAATGGCAACCTTTAGATGTATTAAATATTATATTTGGAAAAAAAAAAGTAACAATGAAAATCTATAGCTAAGAGAAACACAAGCCCAGAGGGAAAATTCAAGATCTGTTTATATGTAACTGGGTTTTGCCTTGTGAAAATCTCGAGAGTTAGAGGAGCTGTCTTACTTGCATGGGACTGTTAATCACATTCACGAATCTGCATGCTGCTAACTGCATGCTAAATTCCTGAAGATTTACAGCATTTGCTCTGGTTTTACCTCATTTACGCCACACATCATCCTATAGAATTTGCTTACCACATATGGGGATTGAAATTTTAAGGTTAACTCAGTTTCTTAGTGAATAATCCTGAATGATGTAACTGTCGGTCCAAACACGGTTGCACACCCAGAAGTAATTTCAGTTGTGACAGTCTGTACTTAATACTGTAAATCAATGAAGCAGGTGACGTATTTTATAACTTGGCATAGGCATATGTGTATGCCAGATTAATAAAAATCGGTACAGATAAAATTTTGCATTAACATGTTATTTAGCATAGTGTCACAATCAGTAGTTTAAAAGTCAAGATATGGCACATTTGTAGAGAGAGAGCTGCAGCCTGAGTAGAAAATTAGCAGCACTGTGAATATTGGTATGTTATGTTCCTTCTGACTACAGCAGCAAAAAATAAGAAAACATGTGAGATGTGGGTTGGATAACAGGGAGCTTCCTCCTTTCACAGTATTTCTGGGCTTCAAAGTCAGGTTCTACCCTTTCAAATTCTAACCTGCTTGTGTCTCTGCTGTCTTTTCTTATTAATGTTTCCTTGCTCTCACTAAAAGACCTTGCTTTCTCATCACTTCTCATTCTGATATTTTGTTCCTTAGAATACTCCAAAATGAATAATTAGGGTGTTCAGTGGTTTAGGTCTGAAATCCCTCAGGCTGAGGATTGTTAACCACGTTCTCACCTTCGAAATTTCCACCCAAGACTCATCTTGAAAAGCTGCAATTCCAAATCATTAAACTAACAAGTGTCAGTGGAAAAAAAATAGCAAATTATGCAACATTAGACTTGAGAGCCTCATGATAGATATTTACTGGGAGGATTTCAATGTCAAATATTAGCATTTTCTTACTAGATTTTTGAGAATGTAAATCTGGAGAGAAAAGGAAGCAGAGAAGACAAGAAAACAAATCCACCTTGGTTTCTACCCAGTGAGTATGGTTAATGGGAAGAGCTTGTTGCTTCTAAAAATACAGAATCTGGTCCAACATTGAATGTAAAATTTTGAGGTTTTGGAATTTTCTAAGTGAGAATATTTCAAGGCTGAATGACTATTTGCCCTTAAGTGCAACTCATGGGGCAGAAATCAGAGTTTATGCTATTTAGGAAAGACAGCTTGAAAGAAGGTAGCTGGGAGATTTCAACCTTGCCTTAGGAGTTTTTCTTCTTGTTCTTGTATTTTCTTCCTACAATAATGTAAATGGAGGAATGGAAGGCATCCTTATCCAAAGTTCTTCATATCCTAATGTTATGCAAAGCTGTGCAGCACTCATGCTATTGTGTTCCCATCCATTTCCAGCCTTGCGGCTTGACTAGACATATCAGCACAGTGTGCTTGATTGACTAAACCAGAATCTGCAGAAAGAGATGCTTTCCCTACACAGCAAGCACTTGTAAGCATAATTTGACAATTAAAGTTAGGAACTGACTAAGGAGATGCCCATTGAATATGTGTATCTTTACTGGTAGACTTCCCCTCCGAAATAAGGCAGACTGGATCGTTGAGTGGGATTTAGGTTTTTGAAGCTTTAGTCCCAATTGATGTGGAACAGGGATTTAGGCATGCGATTTCACACTGTCTACTTAGACAATAAGCTCCTCACAACAAGAGTGATCTTCTGAGCTGAAGACAACTCTCAGCACTTAACAAGTAAATAGGAAGCTCTTCGGTTAATAGAAAAGTAAGAATAAATCCAGGATTCCACACTACATGAGAAGGAGATTTATAACGTGGTGGAGGTGTATTCTGCCACGCAACATCTGTCCAGCTTTGGGAAAGTCACTTTTCTTTCTTATTCTTCAGCTTCTAAGCAGACACTGAAGGAAAAAATTCTTCTTGCAAATCTTGTGCGTCCAATCTATATGCTATTCTTCAGAAATATCAACACAGTAGACAAAAGCAGCTAATATAAAACCCTGGATGAAAAGATTTTATGATAAGCACAACTTTATACTAACCTCTATGACTAAATTTTCAAAAGTAAAAAAATGTAGATAATACTGCTTGCTTATAGTCTGCAAGGGATTTTGAGGTCTGTGGAGAATGCCAGCTTGTATGATACATGTAACAAAAACAGAGCCTACATCAGACTTCATGAAGCACTTAGACAAGGTAGGTAGAAAGTGTCTTAATTTCCTTTTCTGAATTTCACACCAAAATGAATAATTTGTAGCATTGCAGATTAAAATATTGTTTTGTCTGAAACCCAGGAAAGACTAATTAAAAACTGGAAAAGGCTTAGATTGGACAATCCTTTAATGCAATCAATTAATAAAATAAATCCAAGAGCTGTCATAATGATCAAGGTTAGCAGCAATCCATTAGCTATTTCTAGCTATGATGGGTTAAGAATCCTGTAGGAATTGTAGGATAGCTTTAAGGCTGACTGTTCCTATGGTCCCTTCTTCTCTGTCATCTATAGAATTAGATTGATCCTAACCTAATACAAGAGTTTAAATTAGTTATTTTGTTGGGGTGCTTTTTGCTGTCCATTGAATACAAAGGTAATCCTACAGTAACAAACTCTGTAAGTTTTAAAACATTGGGTTAACATCTGAAAGCCCAGCTCGGCCCATGCTCTGCTGTGTTAGGTGCTTTGTAAAGACCTAGGACACTGAGCACATCCTTGCTCCACCAGGTAGCTCAAAGGTGAAGCCAGAGTATCTGGCGAGATACTCAACTTTGAAACTGGAAGCTGTCTTGTAGAGTTGGTAAAGGATCTTTCAATAAAATAAGTTTTCCTAAAAAACCCTAGGATTCTTGAAACACAGAGCAGTTTTGATGGGAAAGAAACTCTTACAAAAAAAGTAAATAAAAAAGTCACTCCAAAACTGTTAATAACTTGGTGGTTAGGGACTGAACCTGAGATTCAGATTCCTGATCTGAATTAAATATACGAGAAATTTGGTTTTTGCACCCTACTGGAATGCCCTGTTATTGTCCTACGGGACCTGCCCCTACCTCTTTGAAAATCTTTACAGATTGGAACACATATATTTGTGGAATCTTATAACCTCTTTTCCCTCAGCACAGCTCTGGTTTGTAACCATAACTTATCAGACAACGAAGAAGAAAAAAATATTAAGTTCTGCTGCAGCTAAACAAGAAATATATTCTGGGACTGATCCAAAAGCCACTTAAAAGCATGAAACACTTTACAAGGATTGTACTGTTCACAAATAATTTTTGCATATACGCATACAGTGCTCATAGGTGCACAATATACAAGCTACATCAGTTTCCCAAATACTGAGGTATATATCACTATAATAGAACATTTCAGAATAGAAGTAATGTCTTTTTTTTATGTTTAAATGACTCTACACACCTAAAATGCCATACCAACAAGCAGAGATGACATGTTTATGTACACCTATTTATGAATAGTAGATACCATTTGTTTATGCCAATGAAAGACAGGGAGAAGTACATATCTGAACAAATTGAAATTCATTAAATTGCTTTTTATGTGCACATACTAAAACATAAATTTGCAATTTGCCAATCCATCTTTTTCCAGACCTGCTCCCCTATTATAGCTGCAGTAAGAAATCCAGAAATCATTATCCAGCCTTCAATCAGTAGCCTGCACACCAGGGCAACTTGTTTTATCTTAATAGTAAGATAGTGACTGGCAAGAGTAATAACACTGAGATAAGACTGGATTCATATTGCTCCTTGTCAACATTCTTGGCACACCACTCTTTTTTTTATTCTGGAATAGAGACCCAACCAATTCTAACTCAAAAAATTACTGGTGGCAATTCCTGGAATGTTGTAGAAGCTTTTATGATGTATCAGTTTTAGAGACATTTCACTCTCGTAACTTTTTGTAGAACAATTTGCAAAAAGATAAGTTTACTTAACTCAGATAGAGTAACACATTTCATCAGGCATTCTTACATCACTGCAAACACACATGAAAGACAGTTTGTTACTTTCGCCTTCGCTTAGTCTCATGCAGGGGAAACACATCTACCCTGTGTGTGATACTGCTCTGAGGGATGATCCAGAGGGAGAGTGAACTATTTGTTAATAACATCTAAAGGCAGGTCTACCTAGATGAGAACATTTGATTCATAGTTCTCCAGCACCCAGACCTATCAGGATATAAAATATTTCCGGGCAAAGTAGACTGTTCTCTAGCCTGGCAGTATGCCAACACCCTACCCCAAAACCACGGTAGGTCCTCAGTTCTGGTTCATGCCCTGCATCAGGCACTGATGCTGTTTGCTCTGGACGTCCAAGGACCCTTGGAGACGTTGTGCAATAAATCCACATTGTGAGTGCTGGCTGTGAAATTCAGGGAAGTGCGTTGTTTTTTGGCTTTATTTTTCTGCGGAGCAGCTAGGTATGTATTGAAATATGTAACATGTCACCCATTTAGGGTATTGGAGGCTTATTTGATCAAAGGCAAGGAAAAGAATAATTGTGATTATTAAATAAATAAATCAAATTATGGTGTAAATAAGGAAAATCGTGACTTCCCTAAATTTCAGCATGAAGCACATACTTACTAATCGTCATGACTTGCTATATTTTTGCAAAGAATGTAGTATATACCCAGTCCAATCTCTTTTACAAGCTTATGCTTGTTTAGGAGGTTGGAAATAACTGTTAACTACTCTCAGAAATTCAAACATGCTTCTCATAAGGCCTATAGCATACCTTTAGGGTGATCGCTACTGTGATCTTTTGTTTTATATATGCACATGACATTTGTTCATTAAATCTTTTTTAAAAGAAAAAAGTCTTCATGGCTTTTGGTAGAAGTCAATATTAGTCTTCCATCATTTGAAAGGAGAGTAAAAGTAATTAAAAAAAAAAGATACAACAGTAATCTGCCTAATTAAACAGTAAGACTGCAGTATATAGTTTCACATCACATTGTAAATATGAAATTAGGGATCCTAGATGAAATGTCAGAAGCTTTTTCTTATGAGTTTATATCTGCAACTTGATTATCATATTGATTCTGCATATCAATGAGATAACACACTCTAGTGTTTATTTTTCACCCAATTGCTTTCTTGATCATAATAAAATTAAATGCAATATGATATTAAATGTAAACATACAGTGATATTATATGTAAATATACATTTAAAAATCTCTCTGCTTATTGATATTCAAATTCCCTCTGCAAGTGTAGCATTGCGAACTGCAATAATATATTTTTCAACCTTCATCCAGGGACTGGAACTAAAAAGAGGATAATCTTTTTCTATTCCTTTCCGTAATAACATTGCATTATTTATGTAGAAGAAAATGAAAATAGTAAGTCTATTCTGCCTGAACTATGCTTCTAGTTGATCCCTCCTTATTGGTCTTGGAAAGCAGAATGGAAAAAAAGAATGTGATGCACATGCTAAACCAGTGCTGGCCAGGCTGAACAGACCATTTTTATTCTGCCCTCTACAAATCAAGAGCTATATTTAGATTGTAAACTACTGACCCGAGCAGTGTCTTTGTTCTGTGTTTGTGCTAAAACTAGTAATATGGGGTCCCATCCTTGTCACTGCCCTCTTCTGTAAAACAATAAAAAAAGAATTCTTTTCAGTTTTATGGAATTGAAGACTTTGGTGTTGTATTTCTTTTGTACAGTGGCATTGTAGGTAGTCAGTATGTTCTTCAGTGACTTAGAATATGACCCTGTGCCATTAAGAAACTGTCATTCTTACCAGCACTAATTGTACCCACAAATGGGAACCAGAACCCCATTTTTTTTTTCTGAACTGGTGTAATCGTCCTCTCATTTCTTGATGATGTTAAGTATTTAGTCACCACTTTATGCCAGCTCCCTACCAAACCCTGTCTTTCAGTTTCGTCCATGCTAATTTGGTTCAAGTATTTACCCTGATGTTTTTACTAATACAAAGTATACTACAATGTATGTAAGACAATAATAACCATTATGATTATCAAAATATTAATTGTTGACAGGTAGCAAATAAGAGACTGATTTGGTATTATAGAAGTCCAGTTTAAGGCAAACAGGTCTCAGACAGTTTTATGATGGTTGGACCTTTCTTATTCAACAAAGAGAATATAAAAAGGAATTAAAATCTATAACAAGCTTTCACTAAATGAATAATAACTAAGTATGCAACAATATTTAGCCAAAATGCTCAAAAGATCACCGTAATTCTCATTCCAAATGAAGTAACTTCTCCCACTCAGAGTGACGTACTTAATCTTTCTTACTTGATTTACTCTCCGTGCTTCTTTGATTTGTTGCATGGATAAGGGGAAAGTTGACTCAATCCATCAAAACTTTACAAAGTAAAACTAAGCAACGTAGCTGTTGATTAAATTTTGTTTCCATTCAGAATTGAGCTCTAAGAAAGGTAGTGATTTAACAAGAACTAATCACACAGCTAAAAAAGGGGTTTTTTAAGGTTGTCTTACAACTTCATGTAATTGCACATCTGAAATAAAAATTATGGCTGTGGCCTCATGTTTGGTACTTTGCCTTTTAATACATGATATTACACTTCACTTCTCCTTTTGCAGTTGTCAGTAGATAAGAACATAATTGCTTTCTTTGTCTAGCCTTGCCTTTGTGCTAAAAGCTCTCCCTTTTGCATAAGACTATTTTCCATGCTGTAGCGGTTGATGCGTTGTTACTGTAAGAGTCCTCACAGTTTACTATGAGATTCTTCTCCACAGATATTGAATATCCCTTTCTCTCAAATGCTATATTTGATTGACTATATCTTAATTAAAACCTGTGAAATTTATATGTAATCTGGATTTTGTTTAGCCATGATGCAGAGAATTTTAACCTGAGAACACTTTTTTTTCTAAAAGAATTTTCCATATTACAGACAGTTTATTTGTTATAAATTGGTCCTTGAAAATGTAATGTTTTATTTGAAGAGGTATCACCCAGTTTATGGAAAATGATAATGAGTAGTTCCTTCCAGCTAATTGCCCAGTTCAGATGTTACATAATACAGCAAAATATACTATAGAGAATCATTATTTAATGTTGCATGTTGAGTAACAAGTGTTTGGTTGTTTTTTGATATTCGCCAGAAGAATATGAGATGCAGAGGTATTTTTTTTTTGTCAACACGTAATTAATGGAAGACATGACGTTTATTGATCGCTAGACCTCCAGGACTGCAAAAAAAGTAAAGATGCGTCCAAATATTATAGTTTTCTTTTGTTTACTATTTTTCCATATAATTATGTGAAGGTCAGGATTATTCAGATGAAATTTCTATAGTCTTTGAGGGTGATGAGCATATTTCAAATGACTGAAGACACTAAGAAAGAAATATAACAGTGTTGCATTGGAAGTAATACGAGTTTAAAATTATAAAAATCTCATCTCCCCCCATGTGTTAAATTTATGATATCGCATACCTATCAGAGTGAAACTTATAACAAAGACTTGATTCTAAACACTTTGGCTATATCGAAGAAGTAGAAAGGGATTTATTTCATAGAAAGGTTTGGCTTCACATTTTGATTTCAGCAAACAAAATAACCTCACCTGATCCTTCTGCTTTCTCTGAGGAAGCTCTGACTTGTGAGCATTATTGAAGGATTGAAATTTGATAAGGGTTGGGGGCTGAGGGCATAGATTGTTTGTCTGAGGAATATTGTGTACTGAGAGATTCATCTCGTGGTGTGCGTGACATGAGGAGTTTTACTCTGAGAAACCACTGGAAGTTTTTTCTTCAAATCTCAGTTCTTTGGACTTGTGAAAATTCGTGAACTTTTATTTTCTCCATTGTTGTCTCAAGAGCAGTAGAAATAGTATTCCTTTCTTTTTGAACAGGTATAAATAGGCTGCAGGACCTGGCTAAACATTGATACACTTAATGTTCAATCAAAATTAATACTCTTTTCAATTGCACCATTTTCAATTTTAGAAAGCTATTAAAATCTATCTGAAAAAATGTAAAATGTAAAAATATAATAATTGTAAAAATACATTAAAAAGTGCTTGAAAACTGATGAGCAAAATTCTAAGAAGCAAAATCAAGCTTATGAAATGTAGTAGTAACACCATTGAGTACATAAGAATGTAGAGCTGAAAGAAAAGCGTAATAGATACTTCATGAAAAATAAAATATCATCTCTTATCTCAACCTGGGAATCCAGATCACAGTAATTCTGCATACTAATGGAAGGTAATAATACTGATTCCTTATATTTCCCCTCTCCCTAATGACTCTTTGGTGACTTCTCCACTGGTAACTCAAGCTGGTCTAAAACCAGAGAGCACTGCACATGTCATGTCCATACAGTCAAAATCTTAACACCTTTCCATAACATAGTGACTGCACCTCAGACTGTCTTAGAACAATTGTGTTCAGGAATTGCTTAGAAGAATTGAGGTTAACAACACAAACTATTTCAAAACCATCCTGTATCTGAATTCAGGTGTTCCCATGTTCCTCTGGGATTTGGATAGAAATGAACCTTTTCAGGGAAGAATTCTCTCTCACTCTGAGTCTGACAGTCCAGGCTTCTCAGCTCTGAATTTCTGCTGCTCAGGTACTCTATTTCCCTAGAAAATAGAGGACTCATCCGAGGAATGATCCTGGTTTATGAAGGAGGTCAACCATGTTCAGTCGATGGGAAAGCTGAAGTTAGGACTTCAGCCTTATGGTACTAACTAAAGTTGTCATTTGGATGAAACCCTTTTCTTAGACTTTTTGAAATAAAAATAATTCTCCCTGCAGTTCATTGTCATCTTTTTGCATTTTTTACCTTTTAAAGCTGTACAAAAGTATCTTGGCTTTTTCAATATGATGAACACAGCAGCAGAATGGATTTGAGGACAGCGTGTAACTTGGCCTAAGATTGCCTTTAAAGCTTAAGATGTATAGTTTTAAAGTCAGTAATGCTGTGCATCACACAACAAGTTCTTCCCTGTCTTCCCATATTTAAAAGGATTTAAGACTAAAGGTATTTCAACTTCAGCTGCAGAAGTCGGAGTTCCTGTGTACAGCGAAGTAATAACTTGTTGCAAGCTGGAAGAAGCCAAAATTTACAGTGACAGTCTGGCAAAGATATTTTACTGGATCTTAACAAATTAGGTTGATTTAATAGGTGAGGGCAGAGCAGATATTCTTGGTGGGGATAGTTAAAGAACACCTTGATTTAGACTCCGTTACTACTCTTTAGTCCAAGCTACAATTCAGTGAATAACTTGACCTTATGCACATTCTCACCCCATACCAAAACATGACCAGAACAGCTGGTTTTCATTAAGATATTTAGGGAAAGGTGGTAAAATCTTTGCTATTACACAAATTTCTGAGGGATAATCTTGCCCAGCTCTGCAGAATGAATTTGGATTATGCCATTGTCTATGCCTTCCTTGCTGTTCATCAGATATGTCAGGTCTCAGATGAAAGCCCTAGAAATAATGATTTCTGTTTTAACATCATTATAAGCAGCATTGCAAATTCCACTGTAAGACTGAGAAAACAGAAATATAAACTGCGAGAGATGAAAAATAGTTGGCTTGGCAATACAAATCGCATGATATCACGCAAATTAATAATTACATACTTGTTCTATAACACTTATTTTTCTTATCAGTACTAAAGGTTATAGATTTATTGCAGTACATCTAAAAATTGATTTGATAAACATTTTATACAAAAGGACTTCGACATTAAGGTTAATAAAATTCCATATCTACCAAAAACTGTCATATTGACACTAGAGTCAATCAAGCAGCCAAATGATGAATTTATTTAAACAGTTACAAATATAATATTTCCTTTCAGATGTTTTTATTGAAATAACCTTTTGTGAGTATTAATAGCTTTCATGTAACATCAGTTTCAGCAGCCTGACCTGACTCTAGACACAAAGCTAAATGTAAACTAATGAGCACTTAACTCTCCATTACATAAATGGACATTTATCAGATGACAAATTAAAACCAATAAGACACCAAGACAAATGTGCTGTCAACAGCATTAAGATGGGTCATTCTCACTACTTCCCTCAACTGCACATTAATAAGCATTCCCTACTACAGCACATTCAGTGCTTTGATATTGATTTTTACAGCAGTCCAACACAAGTCAAAGTTCCTCCATGCACCATAATGTTAAGTCCCACAAGAAATATGGTAAATGTGAATGTATCTTCAAAGCAATGACGGTAGAGAAATCTGTTAAAAATATTTCAAGATAGCATACAAAAAACATGCTCATGTTTTTTCATGTTATCTTCAGTTCCAGAAACTGAACATTTTGAGTACACTAAATATTCAGGCAGCATAGGAAATGCAAAGGTGAGTCTGTGTTCTATTTAAAAAAAAATAAAAGTAAGATAGTTTGACTTATTCAGCTTTACATTAAATTGATTCAAAGCATGCCAGGTACGTTAGTTTTACTGGGAACTTCGGAAGTTTTCATTTTTATTCAATGATGCCTTTCATTTCTTCAATAAACAAATTTCTAACAGGCGATGATCATTTTAGTCATGCTTCAGAATGACACTTTTACAGAATGAGGATGCAACTCCTACTGAAGTTAACCCTTGCCTGAATCCTGGGAATAACATCTCAGCCTTAGGACCAAATGCCACATGTAATAAGAAACCTCTGATGATGAGCAGCAAAATATAAGTGACTACATTGTAACTGAGCAATGAGACCTAGCAGAGTGAAAGGCATTCATGGGTTGGGTTGTGGATGTAGTTAATGATTCTTAGTGTTGAATGCTTGTATTCATCATGCCATGAAGAGGCAGAGTTCACTGACTGTCACAAGCATAGGATGAAAAACAGTGTGTGGATAAGACTTGAAAACTTATATTCATAACAAATATATGACAACATGAAGAATTCCCTGGTAAGATGAACAGAATGAACTGTGATATTTTTGTAGAACTGGAGAACCCTAGCCCTGGAGAAACAGCATAATTTCTAACTTCTGCAAGAGGAAAAAAAAATGAATACTTTTTTATCCTAAAAAAAAGAAAACATTTTATCTAAAAAACCATTGAATCAGAGAGTGATAAACACAAACTTAGATTCATCTGATGCAAAGTGTATGTCCAGGCTCAGGCTTCAGAGCTAGGAGAATCTAAGCTTCAGGAGAGTCAGTGGAAATCTGGAGGAAGGCTTCTCTAATGAAATATATCTGTCTAAAACAAGGTGACACTCTTGGATGTACTGACTATCTTTCTACAAAAAGAGGGATGAATTCCACTCTGTAGTACACACACGTGTAATAATAACAACGATATAATTAATAATGATAACAACAGTAACAATAGCAATAACAAAGTATTTTATTTCTTTTACCTTATCGATAACACAGGAAATATTTTGTCAAGCAGCTTATAATTTTCAATTAGTATTTACTGTACTCAGCCTGAGACACTTCAGTGTCTCAGTCATCAATGAATGGAGTCCCACTGTCTGTTGAAAACCAAGCTGATTTAAGGCATAATTGAGAAAATTTCCAAAATCAAAGAACCCCATATCAGCAGTCAAATGAACAATATGTGCAGATTTAGATGCAAACTGTACAGAATTCTCGAGGTGCCTTGTAGATTCTCACAGAAACCCAGTTAAGATTTTAAATACATCATCAAGTGTATTACTGGAGTCTGAAACTACTAGCAGCTTTGTGCAGCTACATAATGTGTGTTTTCCCCCGTAATTTCAGTTTCACATAACCAAAAGAAGGTCTTTCTCTTTGAGCTTTCAAGGCAAAAGATTGGTTTAATCTTAAAAATAACTGAACAAGAGATCATAGAAAATAATTCCATTGCTTGCTATGCATTTTTAAGGACTCAGGATCTGTGTTTGATGTGTGGGGATAGTGAGAGGGTTTAACCTTCTCTCTCATAAGCCCCTTGTGATAATGAACATAGGAAATATTTCCCACTATCATCTAATTCCTGTGAAATTTCAGCCTCTCCCTGGAATTAATTAAGTATATAATTTGCCCGAGGTTGATAGTATGTTTACAGAGGAGATGGTCAGACATCTGGTGTTGATGGGACAATGTGATACAGGCACGTATCTGGACTGTCGTAGTGCAGTGGAAGCAGTGTGCACTGTTTTCAGCATTTGTGTTTGCCATTCTAAGTTACTTTACATTTTAATATTAACTAGTTCTTTCATGTAGAAAGTTTTGAAAGGACCATTAAAACGAAATCAAGAGGGTTTTTTCAACATTGTTGTATTTGTAGAAATGCAAGTTGTTGGTAATCCCATTTGTGTTTAATCACTCCAGAAAAAAATGTGAGGATGCTGACAGGATGCGATGTAACACTTTAAAGTGAGCATTATTTTTTTTGCTTTGTTCAGAAGAAGTACACAGTCCACCTAAGTATCACTTTGAAAAAAGATTCAAGTTTTTTAGCAACACCTCACAGTGAAGAAGTTCTCCTTGTCCCTGTTTTTCATCAAAGGGTAACATATTTCTATCCTTAAACTATTCTATAACTTTTTAATCCCTTCTTTCAAAGCAAGCTGATTCTACCATGGCTATTACCAATCGCTAGACCAGCTGCAAGGTGCTGATGAGTGTTCTTAGAAAGAATATGCAGTATATGTATTTTTAGCCAATCCAAAGGCAGTGCTAGTGGCCTTGCAAGGGCTGATGCCTGGGGAACATTAAAAACCCTCCTCAAGAGCAAACATTTACCTCCAAAATAGGCTACAAATACTAGAGATTAGATGTTTTTAAAATTCCCTGAGGTGTTTTGGGTGCTGCAACTTTGCAGAACACTTCCATTTCAATGAAAACGTTGCATTCACATTTGTGCCCAGGAGACACAAAAAATGTTCCTAGGGAAGACTCTGTTCTGACGAAGTGATGTCTCATTGAGGATTTCTGTATCTATGTAGAAAAGGTCAAGACAGCAAGGCTTTACATTGCTGTGCACATTCCCAGGAATCATTGATGTGTACTGAGAACTCCCTCTTCGACTGTGAGGAGGCCTGAGAAAGCAAAATCTTTTACCTTCTTCCCTGCCAGAATAGACAAACATACTACATGGAGCTCATCAAAAGCTGAAGGAAACTGGGTAGCTTTTTGTTAAAATTATGGAAGAGCACAAGAGAAAGCAAGTTTTTTTTTTTGTTTCGTAGGTCCTGTACTGGGCTTTGTACAAGCTGGCAACATATGGGATGCCTGCTCGAGGCTGTGCACCAGAGGCCTAAAATCTTTCTTGCTTGCTTCTGAGTACCTGCTATCAGTGGCTTTTCAATCCTAGAATCATAGAATGCTTTGGGATAGAAGGGACATTTACAGGTCATCTAGTTGACACCGCCTGCTGAAGCAGCGACATCTTCCACTAGATCCAGTTGCTCAGAGCCCCATCCAACCTGACCTAGAATGTTTCCACAGATGGGGTCTCCACTACTTCCTGGGTAACCTGTTCCAGTTTTTCACTACCCTCGTTATAAAAAATTTCTTCCACATATCCAGTCTAAATATAATTTCCCTTTAGTTTAAAACCATAAACCCTCATTCTATCACTACACTCCCTGATAAAGAGCCCCTTCCCAGTTATTATGTACACCCCCTTTGAGTACTGAAAGGCTGCTGTAAGGTGTCCCCTCAGCCTTCTATTCTCCAGACTGAATAACTCCAACCATCTCAGCCTGTCCCTGTAGCTGAGGTGTTTCAGCACTTTTCCCTGAACTGTTTACAAATATGCACAAGACTTTCTTTAATAGATGTCTGTTCCTCAGTTAACTAGACAGCCTTTGAAAAAGGTACATGATCCTTGTACCCTCCCTCAGTTTTCAGGGTTTTCTGCACCTTTTTCTTCAGCTCCCCAGTGAGATTTGTCTGCTTTATGTATTCTGCGTCAAAGTGAAAAGCATCACCAAATACTGACGCCTCCTTTTCCTTATAACATTGCCATTACTGAGGAAATGTGATCTTACTTGTTTGGACTCACAGGCATGTCTCCAGGGGTTATTTCTGAAAGATGGCGGTGGCAGTGACTTGTCCTATCTCCACTGTGAGTTTCCTTAGCACAGGATAAATGGCCATTCTCACCTAGTCATAACTGAGCAGGCTTTGAGGTCATGGACCAGCTACCGCCCTTCCTTTGACCAGCTGTCTCCCTGAGCAGTAATGTCAATTATCCTGGTGGGCCACTGCAGCAGACTCTGATAAACCTGGAGAGCTGCCATCTGTCAGCTGAACGACCAGTTCTGGTAATCTGAAGACTGTCACCAT
This sequence comes from Tapera naevia, assembly GCA_033556795.1. Classification (NCBI taxonomy): domain Eukaryota; kingdom Metazoa; phylum Chordata; class Aves; order Cuculiformes; family Neomorphidae; genus Tapera; species Tapera naevia. The sequence goes on along the minus strand of JAUMJJ010000074.1, from coordinate 2,197,703 downwards.
TCAGGCATTGATGATTCCACAACCAAACTGGCAACAGAGCATCTTAATGAACCAATAAGTGCTATCATAAATCATTATGTAGTCACATTAACCATAGACTGTTAATTAGCTGTGACCTCTATGTGGCATATGTACAGATATCTTTTCCAGACCACCTTCCTAATAATTCTGCTACCCATAATTGATTTGTGAGGGTCTCCAAATCTCTCCACATTGAGTATGAACAGTGTATCAAAACCGGAATGACTTGTCATAACCACCACTTTTGTGACCCTTAGCCTTCCGCAATTACTTTTTGCTTGTTTCTGTTCTCCAATATAAGCTTCCTAAACCAAATATCTTTGAAGGCAAGGCAGCAGATGGGAGCACAAGCCTCCACGACTTGAGCTTTAATAGGTATAATTTGCTAAATATGGAAAATACTGTTCTGAAATGGCTACCAAACTGATCCCATCCAGAATTTTGTCTTAGCAAGACTGCCATTTGACAGCTTTCCTGGCAGCACAGGAACAACCTCAGAGTGAACGGAAAATGGGAGGTAACCTATATTCTCCTATAGTTACTAGTTTGCAAACTGATTTCTGTGAGTGAAGCCTGAAGCTTAGGGTCTCCTCACCTCTCCCAAATATTGCTAGCATTTATTATTGTTATTACCCTAGTTTTTCTTGTTAGTTTAATAGCATATCTAAACATCCCAAGTCTGTTTTGGAGGGTGTGTAGATGGAAATGTGAGGGGTTTATTTATTTTTAATAAGGATAAGCTCAGGCACTAAAAAACAACTGTGCTTTCCCAGTTTTCGTATCAGTCCCCAAGCATTCTCCTACCACCATCTTACAAACTCAGACTGACACCGAGCTGATAAATTGACAGAAAGTATCAAATGTCAGCTAGGGCTCTGATTCCCTCTGGAGGCTCTTGGGAACAAAGTATGAACAGATTGTTCATGCCAGAATACCTCATTATTTTAAGCAAATTGGCTTTCTTATTGACTACATTGAAAGGTTGTACACTAGTTATAATTACCTGTTCTACTTAATTTTCTTTTATAAAAAGGTCTGTACTCTCTACTTGACAGTATTATTTTGATTAACCTACTTTTTGCCCCAAGAGGCCATTTAATATTTAAAAAAGAATGTCTTGATCGTATAGATGTATAGCACATGCACAGGATTATTGTGTTATAATCACCCATATCTAATCTGAATGGCGAAGTGCATTACATTACAATTTGCAGTGAACTATGAGATTTTGTAGAGATGGTGAGGTTAACAGTAATATACACATAAAAAAACAAAAAAAACCCCTGCAACTGCAGGAGCACAAAGAGTATTTTGCGCAATCTACCATAAAATACAACAGCGTGATGTGAAGCAAGAAGATTAAAGGATTTGTGTTACGCCCCTTGATTTTAGTTCGTGACTATTTTACGATCACTATATTTGGCTGATGTTTTATTGTTAATAATGGTATGATATATTAACTTTTACATTCTCTCCTCTGCTGCTTTCAAATCCAAATTTCACCCCTCTGAAATTTCAAGATGACAGAATAATGTGAACTGACTATAGTTTGGCCTGCTCATGTATGGTCAAGGTAATTGTTGTAAAAAGCTTCCTGGCTTTCTGAGACATGAGAAAGGGATTGAAAAGAGCCTGCTGATGCAGAAACATCTACCTGGAATGAGGGCCAATGAAATGTCACTTGTAATCCCATTAGAGTGATCCTGTTTGGCTGCCCCACACTGCCCTAAGGGAAACACTTGGTCTCCACAGTAGTTCATTCAAATAGGGGGAAAAAATGATGACTGGTTCAATAAAAATGATGCTGTCAAGGGTCTAAAGCCAAGCGTTACACTCTCCTGTGTTCTCAAAAAAAAAGTGTATTTTTTTCTAGATTTTTCTTTCCTTATAGTCTTACATACTAATGGGACTCCCTGCTGGCATTAGAGTTCTGATCCTATTTCAAATTGATCTTTCAAGCCATGAAATTCAGAAACAAACTTTGATATCCTGCACATATCATTTTTTTCTTGACACATTAACAAATCTCTGTGAAATGCTGTTTTACTATGACATATGACTTTGTAAAAGTGACCTCTTCTTATTCAGATAGTGTCCCTTACGAAGTTTATCCGTTTGAGAGGAGAAAACCTCAATATGATTACAGGAATAAAGTAAAAACTGAAGACCAAATTAGAATGTATTGTCATCATTAGAAAGGTAAAGTCTGCTTGCAGAACCTTTATTATTGGTAATGAGGCAAGAGACAAGAAGAACCCCGCTTGGTTTTCAGATCACAGACTGTGTTTGCAAGTGGGAGAATAGAAAATAAACATCTTTTCACTCATGAAGTGAGAAAATTGGATCTGGAATCCATTGGGAGAAGACATGTAGAAACCTACAATGTCATTTTTCTGTCACTTTTCAGACTGCAAGCACTTTTTGGGAGCTCCAGTCAGAGCCTGAAGGAACGATCTAATAAAACACATAGACTGGGGGTTGTTGTGCTAGGCAATGAGTGACCGCAATTAAAGTGACCCTAAGATGCTTTGGAATAAGATTTCTGAGATTTATAATGAGAATACTTAAAAATCGTTGGTCGCTTTTCCTGCTAAAGAAGATTAGCTCCCTCCAGAGAAATCAAATAAGACCCAAGTATTTCCTGTTTAAGTAAAGCATTAACTGAAGATACAGGATTGCTACTGGGATGCCAGAGATCTGTAGCCATTGTACTGGAGAAGATTTAGAGAAACGCATTATTTTTCTGGAATTATTTTGCTAGAAAATTCATAGACTATTTCCGCCTGGAACACAGGGGAGCCATTTGGTTTCCTGTCGCTATCTGTGAGGTCCGGAGGCCAGTCATTGCGAGGGCTACCTCTCCCACTGGTGAAGACTGAGGCAAAGTAGGTGTTGAATACCTCAGCCTTCTCTTCATCCCTAGTAACTATGTTCCCCCCCAGGTCCAACAAGGAATGGAGGTTTTCCTTGCCCCTCCTTTTGTTATTAATGTATAGAAGCGCTTTTTGTTAGCCTTATGATACATGATACAATCCTGAGGATCTCAGGTGCACTTGGAGACTGGCTCATATAAAACAAAATATATGATCCCCAGAACTTTTTGTAGGAGTGTCTGGAGGTCAGCTTGGATGCTTGATTTCACCCCAAGTAACTGTATATGCCTATTTGTATTTTGCATTTACCTCATGGGAGTTATAACCCAGGGAGAAGGCAACAACATGCAATGCATTGAAAGGTCTCTGCTGAAAATGTCCTAAATCCTACCTATTACTCTGAGTTTGAGTATTACCACGTATCTATGAAATTACATTACTAATGCTTAAATGTATTCTGAAATTGCGATATTATATACTAAACAAATATACAAATACATAAAGTATATAAGAGCAAGTGTTCCTTATTACATGTACAAGAATTTATTGCCATCAGGAGTGTCATACTACTTATTTTTTTTAAGTGTTTCTATATACAACTATATATGAATATATAGAGGTATGACCATGTATTTAGAAAGAGAGATATGTGCACGTGTTGTAGGCATAATTGTAGGCATATGTTATAATTGCTATGAGTAGTGAAAAGCTAACACACAAAAAATCTCTACAGAAGCATAATGGAGCAGTAATAAATCGGTTTAGTGCAATTCATTATGCTCGCACTTTTGTTTTTCAGCAAGACAGCACTGCTCTTTGCACCTAAAATGTTAACAAGGAAACAATGCTTTTACTACAGCTGTGGTCCAAAAAATGTGTGTGTAGAGAACTAGTTGCATAACTCAGCACCTTCGGGTGGGCCTGTGTATTCAAGCTCTAATGAATCCATCTGTGCTGTCCTGCAGTTGCTCCTACGTTACACTCCCACATGTTTCTTTCAGAGAGGTGGAGTCAACATGTTAGAAAACCAGGAGAGGGAAAAATTAAGTTCATGAAAAACCTGTTGAAGAGGTTAATTAAGTTCCTTCCATGTGGAATCTCTTTCATGAACATGTGTGAACATAAATGTCCTTTGCATCCAGAAAGATGGAATTCTGTCATGCATTTGTGTCCAATATTATTGATGGTAGAAATGGATACACTGCTAACTTTTGGAGTTCTCAAATCCTTGCTATGCTTTGCAAGCCATGTATATCACGACAAGTGCACAGTTACCCATACTGGCATGTGAAGGCAGCTCAGCTTTGCTATGAAGATATAGCCCCAGTGGGAGAAAATTAAGGTCATTTCCATCTTTGAGTGTTGAGAACGGCAGCAGCAATAACAGCAGAGTGTATATCATAGTTACTAGGATGCTCTCTGCCTGCAGGGATGTGGACTGTTTCACTTACATTCTTAAATGGCCACAAGACAGTAACAACTTCTGACTGATTTATAGCTGTTGGGATCCAAGATATCAATTTATTGAGTAGCCTGGTTCCTCATGCATTCATAAATATGGTATCTTACAAATGACTAAAAAACGCCTGAAACACTTTTTTTCCCCCCATCTCTGCCATCAGTATCTTTTCAGACACAGTAAAACTGGGAGTATTCCACAGCTTGGAAATGCAGCAATTCCCTTTGCATTCAAAGCATTTCACAGTCCACAAAAAAACCTAATACACCGTAATGGCATTTTAGTGTAGGTACTTTACCCATTGTACAACAAATGTCTTGAGGACTGTCTTTATACATGTATTTTTGTCAATTGCAGAATTTCGACCTTGCTTTCTAGTTCCAGCTCAGGACATGGATCAGGATAGTCGAATATAGTCTACCAAAAAGGTAGTATATTGTAAAAAAATTATCTCCTCAGGAACTGTGTGACTGTGAGATCTGTGAACTGATTAGAGATAACTATGCTCAGAAACAGTGTGTTTCTGTCATGAGAACAAATTAGAAAGTATTAGATATATGTCTGGACTGTTATAAACTTTTTCTAATGTAAGTTTTATGGTCTCCCTCCTTCCACCTCAGTGATTTAAGCAACTGATTTTCTGATTTTTGAAAGCAAAAATTCCTGGATTCAAAACCTAGATTGAAGATGAGCTACTTCAATCATAGCTATCTTGAAGGCATTTAAATACCACATAGAAAAGCGCACTTTAAATGCCCAGATATTTCCCCTGAGTATGTGCAAGAGATGGTTATGACCCTCATGGTCTCCAGAACACAGTGCAAAGCTCGACCAGAACTGTATAGTATTTAGCCAGGCGTATTCCTGTCCTATACACCAAAGTTCTCTAATTAAAGCTCATCATCTTCTGCACCCCAGCCATTCCCAGCTTTTGCTTCAATTCTCAAGCCTGAGAAATATATCTGACTTTAAACAAATCTAAATAAGCTAAACGTTCCTTAGAAGTTGTTTCACTCCTTCTTTCTGTCGTTTAACGTAATTCATCTACTGGCTCAATCACAGATAAACTAGCACAAATCAATGAAAAAGATTTCAATCTTAATTGCCTCTAATTCGCAATGGAATAATTAACTGAATATACTGTATCCTGCAAAGCTTCTGTCCTTTGTTCCGCCGTTTTTCTGTGCCATGTTTAATTGATTCTGGTAGTAGCTTATAATGAACTGCAAGAGCTCTCTTCATAAAATAATAAAATAAAAAGGTCTTATTGAATTGTGTGTGATAAAAGGCATGTTTCCAGCAGCTGGATGGACCATAACTTGCAAATATTACCTTGGCTCATAAAACAAACAGCTCTTACAATAATCTCCTATACCTCCCCCTTCTCCACAAAGACAGCAGATAAGATTTATTGGAGAGAGGTTAGAAAGTGATAAGGATACATTTAAAATTACTCTGAACTAAACTGTGTTCCTAATAGCAGTGAAAAAATAGAGATAATTGTCTGAAAGATGTCCAAGCATCATCAAAGGTATATATTGTTGAGGCTTTAGCTCCTGCTGCAGAAAAAACAAAGGAATTATTCATGCCTCTGAACACTACATTAGTAAAAGTAGAAATGATCTTTTTATTACAACACTGTGATTTATTAAGGTACTTAGACTCTTCTATTTCTTTTTTTACAGATTTTTGACAGCTCACTAAAGTCTACCTATAACCAAGTAAACTTAGTTTTCATTCCACATTGCTTTTTCTTCTGCTGTTTGGCTTTACATTACCCTCTTTTGCGGTGGTTTCACAAAACCTTGAAAGTTTTCTTTTTTCCTCGGATTCCACAAAGTTACCCAGGTTCCTTAAACCTTCCTGTTACTCTCCGCACCACTGTTGAATTGTTGATTGTGTTTAGGTTTGGGTTTGTTTGGGTTTTTTTAGCTCATTTAATTTTGGTTATGGTGCAACTCTGCAAAAACAACATTGGTAGACTAATGATATTGAATTATTCTGGTAAGGCATGGGCTGGACGTGCCTGGGGCAGGATGAGGTAAAAAAGTCTTAAAGAGGATTTTCAGCTGGAGAAAACTTGCCATGGAATGACATAAATGCATCAGACAGAAAAAAAAGATGATGAGCTATTAGGGCTGTTGAAAGGAAAATTCAATTGACAGTCATCTTTATACAAATCTATGAGAGTCAGGCTTGAAGTTACAGTGAAGAAGTCTGAGAGAGAAGAGATAGTGCTGTTAAAGTGCAGGGTTTTTAAACTGCTTTTTAGCATAGCCTCATCCCTAAGTGTTAAATTACAACACTGTCCTACTTTACCATTGAACAGTACCAATGAGATGCATTTTCATTTCCTTGGTCTTTTGTATCGTGTAACATCCACTTTGTACAGAGATGCAAATAAATATAAAAACCACAGGGAAGCAGTGAACCAGAATCTTTACATCTTGTTTTGGGCTAAGACTCTCTCCTTTAGTGTTCTGCTCTTTTTCGTTCTGCATGCCTTCTACCTTGTCATATTCAGATCATGCATCATTTAGCTGAATTACTCAGGTCACCTTAGATTAATTGTCCAATTTTACACTGATGCTGTTGATGTATCACTGTCTGAGTGCTTTGTCAAAGAAGTAATAATACAAGTATATTTAAGAATATATCTGCTTGCAAATAGTAACACAGACTAGGAAATCTGGTATTGACCATCAACTTGTTTCGTGATTAATGAAATAATAATCCTGTGCATGCACAATTTTGCACTACATTTTCCAAGCCCCATCTCTTCAGTTCAACCTCCCATCCTCATTAGTTTTCAGTGTATATGTTGCTGAAAATATTCCCTTCCTACAGAAGCTTTATCTTGCAAACCTATTTTGTTAATTAAGAATTTTTCGAACAGGATAGCTGTGGGATCATAGGATGCGTTCCAGTTAAAAATAATGTACCCTGAAAAGTAATTTTTTTATTTTCAGTAAAATAAACTAATATGGGAAGAAATTGAACTGAAAAGAGATGTCAAATATTTGCATAGAAACCTATGCTGTTGTGGAAAGACTTTGAAAGAGAGAAATTGATATTGTTTAAAACATTATCTTCTTCTGTAAGCATTGTGAGTTAACCCATCCCCAGAAACTCTAATCCAGAGTACATTTAAGAACATGCTTGCTTTAAACAGCTACACCATTAAATGGGATTCTTGAAATGCTTAGATTTCAGCATATGCTTAAGTTTCATGCTCTGTTAGTTTCTTGGTGTATTATGTCAATGTTAAAAAGTGTCACAGTTTAGAAAATCAGAATCACATTAGAGCTAGATTCTTATCTTTGCTTGGCTTTTCACTATATGTTCAATATGTAACATTAATATTTATAAGCATATGGAAAACATATTTACAAGCACTTTACTGTAAAAAAGATGCTTGGAATTATTACATCATTTCTTGGTTTTATTTTTCTTTGTCATTTTACAGTTTCTTTTTCTGATTTTACTACTTTTTTTCCTGTACTTTTCCACTTTATGTTTGCCATTTCTTTAATACACTGAAAATAAGCAGCATTCTTCTTTCTTTTCTCCTTTAGAGCTGTTATGTCTGTTTTGACTGATTTACCTATTTCTTTTTTAATTGTCTGTGATTTTCTACACGTTAGGCTTTTATTTAAGCTTTCTTCTACATTCTCTTTTTAATATCCTTTCTATTTCATTTCTAATTCAGTTGCTCTCCCTAGTTTTTGCTATGCAACAGTAGTGACAAAAAGTGAACAACCAATGTCTACGGTATTTTCTTTGCCGAAGACCATGAGGAGAATCTCTGGTCCCACAGCATTTCTGACATGGTGTGCTTAGAAAGTGGAATGCTAAGAGCAATATACCCGAAGGATACTTTTCAATATCAGACTTGTAAACCTCTCTGTATCTAGAAGGGTAAGGATTTTAATTCCAAAACAGAATCTTTACTGAAAGAGAAGCACAGATAATTAGGTAGCAGTATATATATTTCCTGGGGAATGCTTTCAGAAACATTAGAAACCTACATCCATTGATTTTACTCCTTGCTGCCTGGTATTGAAACTATGAATGTTAAAATCTTACCCTAGCAATGATCTGAAAAAAGCCTAAAAATATAAATCAACATTGTGAAGTTTATTGCCTCATTTAAAGCTCTAACATCCAAAGGCAATTTTATTAGGCTCTGAGGGAACAGGAACCTTTGTAAGTTAACAGATGTTTTCAAAGCCTATTCTGTTGTCATCCTAAAACCAAGAAGAGGAAGAGGGCTTTTACTATCCTTTATGCTAGAGGTGGTCGGAAATTTTTGGACAAAGTTAACAAAAAGAAATTAGACGTCTCATTCCAGATGCAGCCCTCTGTGAGACACCTCCATTGCTGGTTTTGCTGTGAGTCAGAAATAGCACGTAAAACCAGACACCATAGAGATATTGGGTCCTCACCTCTGGAGTAGTCTTCCTGGGTGATTTGCCCTAAAACCAGGGAGCCTGTAAACTTGATATCCTCGTAGAAGCACATGTAGCCCGACTGCAAATTTCAATGCCTCTTGAGAGATTCTACTCTGCAGAAAATTCTGTCATAAAACATTTTCAGACCAATTCAGGCTTTTTCAAAAGAATAAGAATTTTTCCACAAACTGGAAGCATTGCCTTTTGTCTAAATTGTATTCTTAACACCACCCATTTGGAGGTATGTAAAAAAAAAAAATAACAGCAGTAGATTTTTCTCATTATATTCTTAAGAATGAAATGATAATTATCTATATTCCCAGGATAAAAAAAAGCAAACTTCTCACATTCCAGTCCTGACCCTCCTTTTGATGTATCATATTACCTATTTTAAATTGTATAACCTCTCTGTCCCTTAGATTAACCTTCTGAAAAAGGATGAAATACCATGTTTTGTTTTATTTTTCATATTATTTTTCATTATTACTCGATGATGAAAGTATTACTTTAATGCTTTAAATTTTCTGTTTCTTTTTTTATTTTCCTTGCAAGGGAGAAGAAGTTGGGGGAGGGTTTTTTTAGTTGAAAGTGTTTCAGTAGAATGCTGATCTGCAATGCTGGTTCTCTAAAGGCATCACTAGCCCTCATAAGTACTGCAGCAAGCCTAATTAAAGCAAATATTGAATCAGACAAGATTTACATGGATGTATAGTGCATTGCTTTTTGATTATTCAAAAAGAAGTTCCACTAACCTTGTTTTCACTGACCTGTAAAGGAAATGTTCTCCCTTTGGGTTTGCTACAGTGAAATCTCATAATTCCTCATTCCTACACACAAGTAACTGCCTCTTCCCTGAGAAATTCTAGTAACATGTAGAAAAAGGTGCCTTTCAAAGTCCACACTGAAATATACAAGAAATAATAAAATGACTCTTACTTGAAAAATACCTTGCATTCTAGTTATGATCCTGCCTATGCCCAGGTCAGCTATAAATGTTTTCACCATAAATTCAGCGTAAATTACGTTACGCATTGAAAATATGTCTGTCTTGTGATAATACCTGGGGTTTAGTTGCCTGGCAGCTGTGGATAATCAAAGCCTTATTTTAGATAGAATCAGAGAAACAATCCATATTTTGCCACTGATGCTTCAGTGCAAATAAGCAAGGAGGACAGTGAGGCAATACTATCTTTTCATTTTAAAGGGTACGCTTTGGAGTTGCCTGACAAATCCTTTAATATCCGTTCAGGAAGGCAGTATTCTTTGCTTTACGCTGAACATTCATTTCTATCTGAATTTATCTGAATTATTTCTTCAGTCAAAGACTAACTGGTATCCCATTGTACCGGGCAATTTCAGAGTGCAGATGTCTCTCCCAAATGAACTCTCTTGTTTAGATCCTTATGCACCACCAAACAAAATAATCTGTGTCAGAGGTACAAGGCAATCGTTCTATCTAAAGCCACCCACTTCTCTTTTGTTTTCCTGAGAACACTGTGTGCTTTTTATTTTACATCCTCCTCTTCAGATCTGCAGATGTGAAACTTTAAATGCAGGGTATTAAAAAAAAAGAAGAAAATTACAGAGCTTTGCTTTGAAGTACTATGTGTCTACAATTCTTCACGGAAGAGTAGAGATAATTTTCCATGTTACTTAAAGATATCCTTGTGATAAAAAAATAATATTTTCCATAAAAAATTCAAAAATTATTATCTGCATTTAATATCAAATACTAGAAAATGAAAATGCATTCATTTTTATGAGATAGATAAGTGTTTAAAATGAAGGTCCAAAGGGTCTTTCTATGAACAAGGGAAACTATAAACCGAATATAAGAAAATGCTTCCCAGCTGTTAGATCTAGCATAGGTAGACACAAGCAATGGCACAAGGTGAACTCTAAATTACAAGAAATGGTTACTGTATTGGTGAATCTGTCGAAAGAACAATCCATAAGAAAATTCTCTAAAACCTAAGAAGAGTCACCTCCATGTCTAACTCCACAGTTATCTGATAAAAAAACCCTAGTACATCGCACTCTGCCATCACACCTTGCTCTTCTTGAGTTTAAGAATAGATTGCAGTTAAAATTGTGGGTGCAAAACTCACTTTTCTTTCAATGGGTCAGAAATTGTCCCTCTGGTAGAAAAGTATTCCCAGTAGAGGGTAAGGTTGGCCTTATATCTAGCATGCTCAGAAATAAATATGAATAGTTTTCCTCTCTGTAATTGTCAGGTTTATTGTAAGCATAATATATTATTATTAATTGGTTTCCAACAGCACTTAGTAGACCCAGTAGAGACTGCAACACAAAGGAAGAGATATTCTTTGTCCCAGACATCTGACAGGGTGGAGATAAAAAGGGAAACAATTAAAGAGATTTGCGTAATACTGAAATCAGGGAATGAGCTTGGGTGAGACCCTAGGTGTCCTGATCCCCATGGACTTTCTGCAATTCACCACTTTTTTGCATGTGACTGGCAGAGGGTTTTGTGCCACTGAGCTGTAAAGCATGGACACTGGAGCAAGGTCTAGAGAATAAATAATAATAGATGTAATAGTAATATCATATATAATAATAAATAATTCCCCAGAATAAATAATACTCTGGAGAATAAATTTCCACAGTGTTCAGGAAAGAGATGTTAAGTGTACACACATTTGAATGCAGATATAACAGAAGCACATTAATTTAGACTCCTACATAAATTTAGATTGATAAAATACAATATACAACACTTCAGCAGGAATAATTAGCATTACATCCATGTATGTACAGCATGAGGAATAATCAGTTTTGTAGCTGCTCCATGGAAAAGGAACTGGATTCTACAGTGTCTCAGAATGGGCCAGTGCTGTACTGGGAAATATAAGGAAGAACACAACCTGTAAGACATGGAAGGGTTCAGTTGCCTAATTGCAGGCATGTAGTGCCACTTTAGACATCCTGGGATACTTAGGATCTCGGTATAGGACAGAGAGATGACGCAGAGGAACTGTATGAGACTCTTTCTAAAGAGGAAGCTGGAGACTAAATGGGAGAAGCTTATGTTATCTGTACAGCTACAGTGGAGTTGTACACAGCCAAAACCAAATATCTCTGGAACCACTGTTTCAGAATTTATATCACCTTGTTCTGGCATTTACAAGATGAGCTGTGTACACACACACACTGTACACAAATGAGTCTTCCCCAATACAGATGTTGGAGTTTAGGATGGAATTAATTTGGCCAAAAGCAAGTATCCACTTTCCAACGAAACCATTTGTGTCCTGAACACTACTGATTACATGGTGATGAGCTCTCTGGTGAGTATAAAAGGAGCTTATGATGGCTTGCTCAGCAGTAGACATCTACATCTACATCATAGAAACCAGAATGAAGTTCCACGGAACATAAAACTCCACAAAGTGTCCACGTTTTACTCATGGGTCAAGCTAGAGAACCTTCAGAAGAATAAGGAAATATGGTCTCTGAGAAATAAGTGAGATAAATTAGTAACCTGATGTGAAGTGAAATGAATTAGTACCAGTCTTCAGATACAGAGATGACTGCTGCAGTGTGAAGGGGAGCAATCTGTTCTTCAGGCCAGTGTGGAAAGGATTAGAAATAATGAGCTTCAGTGAAATCAAAAATAGTAGGGGGAAAAAAAACAAACAAACCCTCTTTTGAACAGTGTGGATAGGGAAACATCAAGCAGACTGTCTGGGAAGTTGTGATGACTACATCAGTGGAAATCTATGAAAGACCTTAAACAAACATCTGTCAGGACTAACACATCTGCTGTTGATACCTCTTAGTGCAGGGCGATAGATGAGATAGCCTCTGAGATCCTTCCCAACCATATGAGTCTATGACATAGAAATGAATAATTCACTTTTTATCTTTGCAGAGATGTGGAAATAAATAATAACTGAAAGTCCAATCTTAGAAAATCTCAGAAGACTAGGAAAAACACATATAAATCATTGGTAATCCTGTAAGATAATTTATACTGCATTGCAAAAGTGTTCAGCACCTAGACAGTTAGGCAGCTTTTCATAATACCTCAACTACAATTCAAATGTCAAGTGAAAACAGACTTGCCAAGTCTACCAACCAATAGTTTAGAGATTTTCTAGGCAAATTGCTATATGAATTTTGAAAAATAGAGCAAGTAAAGTGGAAGAATAATCCCTTCTAACCTGTAATGTGTCAGATCTTTGACTGTACATGATCCATCATTGTGACAAAGACAACATTTGATTAATTTACAGTCAGTTTTATTGCTGAATCTACTTACTGCATAGTCTGTGCTACAATTTATCATAGCCAGGCATGCATACATGGGAAGAAATGGATATTTGAAACATCTTTCCCCCAGAATAAGCCATGCTAGTTCTAGCATCAGTATCATTTACCCTGGGAACATGCACTTGAACAAAAGAGAGGTTGCATACAACCGATGAAAACCAGATTAAAACCATTTGTTTTAAAAAGGTTAAACCGTGTATGAATAATTTATTCAAAATGAAACATATAATTAGCAATACAGGAATTATTTAGTTTTATCTAAACCATTACCGTGCACTTTCTGGATTAACAGAACAGCCTTTACTTTCAATCTATGAAAATAGTGTAAGAACTCATCAGCATTTTATCAGATAACTGCTTTTGCCTTTGCATATTTGCATTATCTGATAGCTTTGGTGCTTCTGGAGCTATTTTGGCTGGATTAACAGCACCAAGTACCCTAATATGAATATTATTTTTATTGGTTTTAATATTTTTTTCAATGATTGTTATGTGTGTCCTGAAGGGTTTGAACTTTAATACTTGTGCCTAAAGCTTCAGAGTTACCTTTCTTGGAGTGGTGCCAAAATAACGCATCTGTTCTGCTGCCTTATTCCCATTTACTGCAGGTTCTGACATGGTCTTAGTACGAAATACTCATCGTTTAAGAGTTTCTTTCTCTGGTGGCCTTCACCCTTGAGTTTATATGGCTTTCATCATGGTACCCCATTAGAGGTACTACTTGGTTCTTTATTTCCTCCTTGGTTTGGTGGCTGTGGTTTGAGTTGTTAAAATAAACATTTGGCTTGTTTATTTTACTCCCATATGTGCTTCACAGGATGTACAGAAGACCAAGGAGGTGACTGAAGGGTAAGGTCAGAACACCTTGGACAGAAATTTTTCAGGAAAAACAAGTGGCAAAAGATGAACTGAGGTCCAAACCAAAGCCTCTCTTAAACATGTTCAAATAAACCTTCTAATTCCAGAAGACACACCTTTGCCGATTCCTGAAATGTCACTGTATTATGAATACAGAAATTGCCAGATAGTGTTTTTCCATCTCTCCTTTTGTGCTCTAGCTCAGGCTTCGCTGAACTTGACTGAAGCTATTAGTCTCAACACCACCAAAATCCTTTATTATTTGAGTGCATATGAGAGAGCCTCAGGGAGAATTTGTAGGTTTCTAAATCTAGGATCTGTGGAAATACACCAATGCCTATCCTTGAACTTGTGTTTCTATGGAGCCTTATCTGGTGTACTATGTGGTTTGGAGGTGTCAAATCAGTGTCACACAATTAACTTAAAGGTCTCTCCTTTATGATTGAGAAGTCTAGATGTAACACTGATGTATTAAAGGAAGAAATCTGAGTTAAAGGAGCACGTGAGAGAAAGGGGAAGGCAAGAAGGGAACTATCTAACATGAAGGATAAAGATGAGAGCTGGCAGGGCAAAACTTAGACAGCTGAATATTGGACTTATGGCTGAACACTAGCATTAGACAGAGAAGACACATAAAATATGGTTTTACTCTCTAACTGTGGTCAACATGCCTGGACGGCAAAGGCCAATTTCTTAACAACTTCTTTGATTTTGATGTCTACTGTAGTATAGAAGATTGGGCATTGGTATGAGATACAGAAAAAGTCTTCCAAATCAAGCAGAATGGAGATCAAAACCTAACGTTGCTTCTTCCCAACCCTTTAACCAAGATGTCATGTAAACAAAATAATGATCTATTGCTATCTACTAAGGTGTCAGAACCCAAAATTTCCCACATAGATGCATCTATGAACTCTACTTTGCTCTTTTATTCCCTGTGAATTGAGAGTCTTTGGATCTTGCTTTCTCTTTTCTCCTCTTAAGCATTGAAAATCTGCAAAACCCACTTAAGGAAAACTTAACAGGTACATCTCTGCAAAGCTTTAGAATCAAAAGTATGAGTTGAGTCAAACATTTTCCGAAAGGTTCTAAAAAATTTCTTTGAGAGTTCCTTTAGTATCATCCATTTCTCATTAGCAAGCAAGCTTGAAGAATGTTTTCCTAATATATGTATGAGTTTTGTTGTTTGGATGCTCAGTTGAAACCATGGACTTAATTTTCAAAAGTAATGAGTATCTACACAGGCTTGCTGATTCCAGATGGCTGAAGACCTTTGATGGCCTTTGAAAGCACAGGATGTAATAGCCCACTGAACATTCCAAAAGGAGATAGCCAACATTGATAAATATCACTGAAAACGTATTCTCTTTTCTCCTGATATCTAAAATTCATACCAATGACACTTATTTCTCTTGGGGGGACATGTATTCATGGGCCTAAATTTGAAAATGTAAAGAATTGCAGACAGCTATGCTAAAAGAGGGCCGATGAAGACTCAGCAGAGTTTTCCCTTGGAAACTTACATTGTTATTATGCATTGTATCTTCTTGTCAGCTTTCATGACACCCCGAGCATGCCTGTTAAACCAAATGTGAATAGAAATTCATATTACAGTAGTTCTGTTACCAAGAAACCTCTATTAACAATGTCCAATTTTGCTCCAATATACATACCTACTTCTTAAATGTATTGCAGTCTGTATTATTTCTGTGTGTGTTTGTGTGCCTGCTAAGATTCATGGTGTATAACCATTCAATTGACAGCATGTTGGAAAAGAAAACTCTGCAAATAAAATGAATGCACGTAAAAATCTCTCCCGTAAGAAAGCAGAGGAAACTCTTTTTTCTACCATATATTATATGCAAAGCTAATGCTGCTTTGAACATCTCATGTGGTTTTTGATAGTATTTAATTTGCTTATACTATTTACAGCATCAGTAAAAAGTGTTCTTCATTTTACAAATGCAAAAATGTCAGAGAACGAAGTTGTATGTTTGAGATAGCAAGAATTTTTCTAAGTTCGGTCCTTTTGTATTTTTAGGAAATGTAATGAAACAAAAAAATAAGAAAAAAATCAGGTCCACAGACTCCTTATAATAGTCTTCTCAGATCTTCTTAGCTTTTCAGCTGTGATATTCATAGATTTAGTTTATAATGTGGGAAAAAGACTTTTGGAAAGAGTTTCAGCCTAATTTCTTCTTTACGGCTACTTCTCTCTGGGCTCTTGAGTGTTTTTCTGTCTTGAGGACATTCTGTCACATATTAAACATCCTGTTGAGTTTAGTGTGAGTGAAAGGACATTCACAGCCCTTCACAAGATTCCGGTCTTTGCGTTGTGTCATTTACATCAGAGGAGCATTTCATAAATATTATTGATCTTCTGTGTGTATCTCCCTGAAAATACTTCATTATAGCTCTCCTCTCAAAATCCCTCAACTGGAATGATTTTCCACATTCCATGTTAGAATATATTTTTTCAGATGATATATTTGTTGTTAGTAGATGTAATAAAAATATGAGTAGGTTGTGGAGCACTGTTAGATGTAACTTGTGGCTGAAACATTACCTGCTAACTAATTTAAGAATCCAGGAAAAAAGAGGAGGAGAAGAGAAGAGGAAGGGAAGGGAAGAGAAGAGAAGATGAAGAGAAGATGAAGAGAAGAGAAGAGAAGAGAAGAGAAGAGAAGAGAAGAGAAGAGAAGAGAAGAGAAGAGAAGAGAAGAGAAGAGAAGAGAAGAGAAGAGAAGAGAAGAGAAGAGAAGAGAGGAGAAGAGAAGAGAAGAGAAGAGAAGAGAAGAGAAGAGAAGAGAAGAGAAGAGAAGAGAAGAGAAGAGAAGAGAAGAGAAGAGAAGAGAAGAGAAGAGAAGAGAAGAGAAGAGAAGAGAAGAGAAGAGAAGAGAAGAGAAGAGAAGAGAAGAGTGATCAACATAAATAGAAGAAAAACTGTCTCAATTCAAGGCACATAAGAGAGATGTCAAAAGTCTGTCTACGGAGAAGCTGATCAGAAATACTAAGTGAAATTATCATTTCTTCCACTTCTAATTAATTTTATTTTCCAGGAATATGTCCAAGTACTTGAAGCTTCTTGTAAATCATTCTGTTGTACTACGTCAAATTTATTTATGTTTCCATACTTTTTTCATTTTAAATAGGTGTAAAAGCACAACATATATGCTTTCCTTTTTAAGAAGATGCATGTTTATCTAGTAAAAAATGAATACAATAATCAAGACTCATTGCATGATTCAAATGTCTAGGTTCAAGGTTTGCACTCAGAACAAAATATTCAGATGTAAGCGATAATGGATTATTTTCTAACATCATTCTTTTCTAAATATTAAAGTAAATTATATATAGTGACAAATTCTCCTAAACTACAATGTTTCATGATGCAAGGGCATCTCACTCTGCATTTTTAACTTCCACTTGTACTGTTAGTTTTTTAATTGTTCAAACAGAAACTCTGTTTTGGTAACAGCTTGTTGAGAGAACTCCATATTTTCCCAGTATGTACTTGAAGAAGATTAATGAGTCTTACCAACATGCCAAGTCAATCTGTTCCCTTCTGTCAATCAGTTCCCATAGAAGAAGCATGTCTGTCTCACTGGCTATATTTTCATGCAGATACACTGCAAAAGTTTAATTAAAACACTAACCACAAGTGATTACGAAATACATTCCAGAATGCTATTTAAGAAATAATTGGATAGGTATTAGGTAAGTCTTTGTACGAAGAATCTTTCTTTCAAGAGGTCAATGAGGATGAAGGAGAGGATAAACAACATGAATAATTTGACAGAATAATTTGACAGAGTAATTCTTATGATTGAATTTTGATTTCTGTTGTCAATTGCTTTAGTCTATTTTTAAAAATGGTATCTGCTCACAACATCCTACGTGCCTACTGTCCAAAAGTAAATTGAATTTAAAAGGAAGTTCAGTATCAGTCTTACCTTGCTGGTGAGGGGCAGGGAGAAGGAGAAATTTTGCAATTAGGGAAAGAAGATGACAATTTTTGCAAGATTGACTTTTCATGCCAGCAAGAAATAATGTATCAGCCTATTTCAATATATTGATTTATGAAGAAAGAAAATAAGAAACAAGATGGGGATTTCTTATTCCCTTGAATTCTATGGAGTTTCGGTGTGTGTAAGAGAAAGCCTTCACTGGTATAAGTTGAAAATCGTTCAGTAATATAGTACTATCTACTCTGCATCGCATGCAACCTGAAAAACTGTAGACTTCTTCTCTGAAAGAGATAAATCTTCTATGTTACATTTAAACAGTTACTAAACCAGAGCTTGGATGAATTAGTCAGCACAGTCAGATCTGACACTGGAAGTCCTTTGAGAAGGCAGTAATAGGAGCCAGGGGAAAACCCCAGGGGAAGTTGGTTGTAGTAGGGGAAAAAAAAGACGAGACGCTACAGTAGAGACAAAGGGAATGAAGATGAAAGTTCATTTGTGGAAGACTGAGTAGCACTTACAATGGACAAAAAAATGAAAGTCAAAACTATTTCTACTTTCATTAACCATTTCACAATGATTAAGTTCTTTCCTCAAAATGTAAAAAAAAGAAAAAATACCTAGGATGCAAAAAATGTAAAGATACATATACGTATTCAACAGATTGTTAACAACTGTAATTCCTTTTATTCACTGAAGTAGGACAGCTTGTAATCTGTTTTCTACTTTGCAGGGAAATCCAAAGGGAATGAAAATTCAGTAGGACTCATAAAAACACCGTTAAGGCACTGCAGATAAATTCAACAGCTGAAATATATTTATTTTTTCATACACAGTAAAAGTCGATCAATTAACTTAATATGAGAACATTAAGAACATGGAATGATTACACATCATTGAGGGAAAAATAATAACCATTACATGGCCTGTTTCAGAGAATGTACATGTGGTTCTGCCCCATCAGTCATTGAAAAAGGACTTAGAAGAGCTCAGCCATTCCGGTGATTGAAGGTACACCCTAAAATAATTAAATATGTTTTAGAGCACAAAATTTCTAGAGGGCCATAGGCATTTCTGCCCTACCACAGTGGGTGTTGATGACAACTCAGGTATTGTCTTGCTCTTTTAAGAGTTGCCTTTCTGGCTCTTTTTTTTTTTTTTTTGTGTCCTACATAAATAAGCCAAGGGAGAGAGAGGAGAGCCCAGCTTTTTCTCAGCTGACTTTAGTTTGATCTTCACATCCTTCTGGACCCAGACTCTTACTTCAGTCCTCTATCTGTCTTGCAGTTTCCCTGCCATATGGTCTGCTCTTGGTCCACTTGAACAGGTAGATTTTTTTTGAAATTGCATGGCGAAATCATCCTCAATCAATGTCTCTCCTTTATGTAGTGCTAGCAAAAAAAGAGAAAAAATAACTATGTCATTGCTCTGCATGATCAGGAAGATAGAAGATAATAAACCTTATCAATATCCAGACATGGACTACTGAGATCTCTACACACAGGTTAAAATTTTAGCTTTGCATCTGGAGCCCAAACCTGGTTGTGTTACCTTGGAGACCATACAAAGGATTCATCATCAGAAAGTTGTAGTTAAATGTCTGAGAGTCCAGTAGAAATGGCCAAGAACCTTTTGTATTTTTATAATCTGTAGGTTACACCACTGAGGATGGAGCAGAGAGTGGGGGAGTGAAATGGGATTAGCTCCTACTAGACCTTGTTCACTATCAGGCTTTGTAATGTTAGCTGAAGATGGAATTTCATGGGCTGAGTGAGGCACACGAGTGGAGTCTAGACAAAAGAGTGAGAAAATTGGCTGAGAAAGAGCTGCTGCTGCTTTGTATTACTGGGTAATGATCTAATTCTACAGTTCATTGTCTTCATGGTCTTTTGGAAACTAAGTTTCCTTATCTTAGGATCTCTGGCAGGCAGAACCAGGTGGTCCAGCTCGGATATACATTTGATGTTGTGAGATGGAGAAATAGAACAGTGCAGGCTGGGGTCACCCCTTCAGGTTAGAGATAGCCAGATATTTCCAGGTAAAAACTGTGAAGTATGCGAGACTGGCAGATTTGGGCAATAACATTTCTGGCCATGGCACAACTGCTTGCTTGGAGAACTTCCATTTGGCTATGTTTACATGACTTTGCTGTCTAATTAAAGAAAGTTTCTGGGTTTATGTATTTAGAGGTTTATAGCAAGTTGGGGTGGGCACCAGTTTCTGAAGTGGTGGTGGGAAGTTTTAAGAAAAAAAGGAAACCGGATGTGCTGTTGTTGCAGCAGGATCCATGTGGCCCCCGCTCACATGCCCCCTTTCCATGTACCCTCTGACAGAAATATACTCACCAGAGGCCCCCTCTTGGACTGTGGAAGGGGTTTGGCTGGACCTGGAGAAATCTGGGAAGGTAATGTCTTGTATGATGCCAGCAGGTCTGAGTCTGAAAGTGGGCCGAGACTGAGATGTGGTAAGGATCCCTTGCCGAGGTGGCCCTAGGACTTCTGTTGGACATTCAGCTCTGCCCTACTGCCAACAGTCTGTGAACACTTAGACGTCCCCTGGTGATCTACCATCCATGTATCTTGCGAAAATCATCTTAAAAGGAAAAGTACATGTCACAGCCCTGATCAACTAAGTCCTTTCTCCAAGAGAGTATCAGTCTTCATCTTTTGTTTCTGAACTGTTGACACAAGCCTCAACCTCAGCTTAACTTCTCAAAGTAGTGGTTATGTTTTTCAGAGGGTTTTCCAATAGGTCTTCTCAGACAGAAACCTACACCACAACCTCAATCCTTCCCCATGAACTGCTGTAGCAATAGCGGTGAACGGAGCATTCCTTCGTGGTTCTTTTGTAGAGGTCTGCTAAAAGTAGATATTTCTTGAGGTGAGAGGACTGGCATGGCAAGATAATTCATGATGATACCAGTAAATCTACACAACATGTGAAGACGGAACTTGTCTATAATGACACCATCGTGAAGAAATTTTTCTCCCAACTTGCCTGCCTTTGCCACTGTGGCTTCAAGCTGGTGAGCAAGCAACCAAGGAGCCTGGACTATAGTGCAGATTCAAACTTAAATGCATATGATAGTGTCTACACATTTATGTTACTTGAGAGCCTGGTGGCATGTGTTCATGGAAAACGGGAAAGAGTTGTCTCCTCAAATATCCCATGCATCAGGGATGCGGAGCAGGAGGCCGACATAGGAAACCTTAGAAGAAGCTGCCAAGTCCACAGGAGTCTGCTGAATCCAGCAAGACTCTCTTCTCTGAGGTTCCCGGGACTAAATGGACTAGAAGTGCTCTTCTTTCCAAGGTTATATTTTGCTTTGTTTCCTTTAATATTAGAAGCTAAAAATGCTCTTGTTCAGAATGACATTTCAAGATTTTATTAAGTAGGTCTAAGTATGCATTTTTTCACTGAAATTTCAAGTACAATGTCCTGAGAGAAGTCTCAGGAAGTGTTTTGTTTTGTTTTAAAATATTCTTGGTGCTCTAAACAGAGACTTTTACTGGTATATTAAATGAACAGAAAATGAAAAGTTCTTATTCATTAGAATGCCTGAGTCGAAGAGCTTTAGAAATACCTTATACATTAATAAGGAGTTGGTAATCGCAGTATTGAATAAATGTAGAGATTCTGCACATGCCTACGTTAAATGCCTTTTTGTGTGGTGTGGTTAAAATATGTCTAGATATCTGATATGCAAACTTAATGTATGAACTGTTCTTTAAATTGCTGATTATATCCTTAGGCAGGTTTTAGTGAATTAATAGGACTTGCTGATTGGTGAAAAATTACCATGAATCCTAGCTTGCATAGTAAGGTCAAACATAAATATTTGCCTTAAAGGTAGTAAGTTTTAAATGAGTGCATTAATACACATAAAATATGAAGTATAAAATGAACAAAATTAGCAAATCTAATTTAGCATTAAAACATTTCTAGAAAATTAAATCTCATTTATGCTCACACAATTTAACAAGGGGAGGCCATATATTTATCAACCTGTTGGTCATAACAGAAGAAATACCAGCCTCTCATCCCCAAAGTGGTTCTTGTTCTTCTCGAAAGACACTTTCTTTATAATCAAGTGACATCAATATCTTGATTTTTCAGAATGACACATTTAAACAAGGCACAAAACACTACGGTAGAAACTAATGAATACTGAGTGCCCAGGGAATTTTTGACAATTCATTTTTCTTTAGGCAGGTGAGAGAGGTTGTGGTTGATTCCAGCTTTTCCTTCTCTGCGTTGTAACAGAGCAAGTATATGAAAATGACTGAGAGTTACCTGTTTTATTTAAAAAAAAAGACAGAAAAAAGCCAAGTATATTCTCTATTAACTTTACTGCAGAATAAACAAGAAAAAAGAATTCAGATGTGGTAGATGCAAAATTATTGCTGGTTTTCTGTGAAATTTAAAGACTTTAGGAGAGGCCATTCAATATATATCTGCTGAGCCTAATCAGAACAATCTTAATTCTGAAAGCAACTTTGCATGTCTGCAAATCTGACATCTGATATCCGGAGTTTCTAGCACTTTGGCCGTAAAAGACATAGTCAAAATGTTTCATAAAGTGTAAGTTGCACAACTTTACTTCCTTAATAATTAAAGAAACATCTCAGACTCAGTGCACACGCTCTAGCAGGGATGATGCCACTCAGAAATGAATTGCATATTTGCTTAAGATTCTTCCCCAGCAGTATTAGAATCTGTCCAGTAAAATGATATGAGCTAAATTTGCCATAATGCTAATTTATATTGCCATTAATGAGAACACAAGTTTCAAATCACAGACACAGAAGTACTATTGTGCATCCAGCTTATTTCGGCTCCACTCAGGGTGATAAGGCATTCTCTAGACAATTGTAATTATGAGTAATTTGTAAAAGTAATAAGAACTGCTTTTTATTACAGGCAATAAAAATCAATTCTTCATTCAATTATCTTTCCTGGCTATGATATGATAGCTGTCCTGAGTGACTACAACAGGAAAAAAGCTGAGCTAAGTTCTAAGGACAAGAACTATTAAAGAAAAATACAACAGCATTGGAAAAAAAAATAAAAGCTATGAAAATTTCATCTCTCTTTCAACTTCTTGGCATAAAGATATGATAATAAATGCTATCATCCTTCTTTAGGATGAAGTCTTCACATATGTTCGTGTAAATTTAAGCACAAGACCAGTTTCATTGATTCAATGGGATAATTCTTGCAGTTAATGTGAAGCACAAATGTAAGACTTGGTAGAATCAGCACCATGGTGAAGAAATGCATTTTGCATTTGTTTAGTTTCCATACCGAAAAAACCCTTGTTGAACTCAAAGTTAAACTAGCTCCAATTTTAAAATGAATTAGAGCGTAAAATCATAGAATCATAGAATAGTTTGGTTTGGAAGGGACCTTAAGGATCCCTGTGTGTTGTAAGAAGAGTCGTAGGGGCAGACGACCGCCCTGGATGAGTAGGGAACTTCTGAAGGAACTAAGTAAGAAAAAGAGGATGTATCATCGTTGGAAGGAAGGGGAGGTATGTCAGGTCATGTTCAAGGATGTTGTTAAGTCGTGTAGGAGAAAAATCAGGGAAGCAAAAGCCCAGCTGGAGCTCAAATTGGCCACTTCTGTTAAGGACAATAAGAAGAGTTTTTATAAATATATCAATGGCAGAAAGAAGGGCGGAAGCGACCTCCACTCCTTGTTGGATGTGGAGGGAAATATAGTAACCAGAGATGCAGAGAAGGCTGAGGTACTTAATGCCTTCTTTGCTTCAGTTTTTAACAACAAGGATGTCAGCTCGCTTGACAGTTGGCCCTCTGAAGTGGTTGATGGGGGCAGGGTGAAATATGGCCCTCCTGCAATCCATGAGGAGGAGGTTAGAGACCTGCTGAGCCGCTTGGACCCTCATAAGTCTATGGGGCCGGATGGGATCCATCCTAGGGTGCTGAGAGAGCTGGCGGATGAGCTTGCTAAGCCGCTCTCCATCATCTTTCAGCAGTCCTGGCTCACTGGAGAGGTCCCGGAAGACTGGAAGTTGGCCAATGTGACGCCCATCCACAAGAAGGGCCGTAAGGATGATCCAGGTAATTACAGACCTGTCAGCCTGACCTCGGTCCCAGGTAAAATCATGGAGAAGATAATCCTGGGTGAAATCATGCACCACCTGCAGAACGGTCAAGAAATCAGGCCCAGCCAGCATGGGTTTAGGAGGGGTAGGTCCTGCCTGACCAACCTGATCTCCTTTTACGATCATGTGACTCGCCTGGTGGATGAGAGGAAGGCTGTGGATGTGGTATACTTGGATTTCAGTAAGGCCTTTGACACGGTCCCCCACAGTAGACTCCTAGGGAAGCTGGCAGCTCGTGGCCTAGATGGGAGCACTTTGTGCTGGGTTAGGAATTGGCTGGATGGCCGAGCCCAAAGAGTGATGGTGAATGGTGTTTCATCCAGTTGGCGGCCGGTCACCAGTGGTGTCCCCCAGGGATCGGTATTGGGTCCCGTCCTGTTTAATATCTTTATTGACGATTTGGATGAGGGGATTGAGTCCATCATCAGCAAATTTGCAGATGATACCAAGCTGGGAGGAAGAGTTGATCTGCTAGAGAGTAGGATGGCCCTGCAGAGGCACCTGGACAGATTGGAGAGCTGGGCCGATTCTAATGGGATGATGTTTAATAAGTCCAAATGTCGGGTACTTCATTTTGGACACAACAATCCCATGCAGAGATACAGACTGGGGACAGAGTGGCTAGAGAGTAGTCAGGTAGAAAAGGACCTGGGAGTGCTGGTGGACAGGAAGCTCAACATGAGCCAGCAGTGTGCCCAGGTGGCCAAGAAGGCTAATGGAATCCTGGCCTGCATCAGGAATAGTGTAGTAAGCAGGACCAGAGAAGTTATTGTCCCCCTGTACTCGGCACTGGTCAGGCCTCACCTTGAATATTGTGTCCAGTTCTGGGCCCCTCAGTATGGGAAAGATGTTAGGATACTGGAATGTGTTCAGAGGAGGGCAACGAAGATGGTGAGGGGGCTGGAGCACAAGCCCTATGAGGAGCGACTGAGGGAATTGGGGCTGTTTAGCCTGGAGAAGAGGAGGCTCAGGGGAGACCTCATTGCTCTCTACAACTACCTAAAAGGAGGTTGTAGTCGGGCAGGGGTTGGTCTCTTCTCTCAGGTGACCAGTGGCAGAACCAGAGGGCATGGACTTAAGCTTCGTCAGGGAAAGTTTAGACTTGATGTGAGGAAAAAATTCTTCACTGAAAGGGTGATTGGCCATTGGAATGGGCTGCCCAGGAAGGTGGTGGAGTCACCTACCCTGGAGGTGTTTAAAGGGAGACTGGATGAGGCACTGAGTGCCATGGTCTAGATGATGGTTGGTGTTAGTGTTAGGTTATAGGTTGGACTTGATGATCTCAGAGGTCCTTTCCAACCTTATGATACTGTGATACTGTGATACTGTGATCTTCTAGTTCCACCCTGCTGCCATGGGCAGGGACACCTCCCACTACACCAGGCTGCTCAAAGCCCAATCAAACCTGGTTCTGAACACTTCCAGGGAGGGGACATCCGGAGCTTCCCTGAGCAACCTGTGCCAGTGCCTCATCACCCTCATGGTGAAGAATTTCTTTCTAACGTCTAATCTAAATCTTCCCCCTTCCAATTTAAAGGGATTCCCCCTCATCCTATCACTACATGGCCATGTAACAAGACCTTCCCCAGCTTTTCTGTAGCCCCCTTCAGGTACTGGAAGAGTGCTGTAAGGTCTTCCCAGAGCCTTCCCTTCTCCAGGCTGAACAACTCCAACTTTGTCAGACTGTCCTCAGAGCAGACGTGCTCCAGCCCTCTGATCACAGATACTTTCTGTTTAATCATACACTTCAGGCTTGAAAGAAAGGTGTTTGTTTATTTTTAATATATTAGAGAGAAGTTTTCGACAAACAGGAAGATATCTAACGAGACCCTGTTTTGGTTTTGTATATTTCTTTGTAATTTTGAAATTTATTGTTCAATTAGAGGGTGTTTAGAAACAAAGTCAAACAGGTGAACCTGTCTAAAAAACATATTTTGAACTTTTTAATACATTTGTGGTTCCAGGGGAAATGGAACTGAGGAGCATGGGTGACAAATTTCGTTTTGGAGGTGGCACCAGATTTTTGTTTATTATCTTAGTCTCCTAGCCAGTCTGAGGGAAGGATGAGTGAAGAAATGCAGGGGCATACACAGCAATATTCAAGCACATGAGCCTAATTAGGTGATTTGCTATGGCAGTACTCATTTCCTCAACTGCCAAAGGCACGAGATTTTATGGAAGCAATAAATCAAGCCTCCACTGCAGAAGTGATTTGAGAATGGGCCTCTTCACCCCACTGCATTTGACCTCCCTTCTTAATAAGGATTGAATTTTGATTCAGAACAATAAAAATGAACGTCATTGATTCTGTACCAGTTAACCACCCAATAAAGACTATTTAATGGGCAAACTATTCAAGGATTAGGTGAATCTAAAAGGATATAGGGAGCCCATTTTTCACAACCTCTATAGTGCGAGACATCACTACTAAGATAGTAACGAATGACAGCTGAAGTCAGGAGTCATTTGTGGAATATTTTATTAAAAAAAACCCATAAAATACATGCTCTGGATCATTTTCTTCTCTTCAATCTTTCCCAAAATTTCATCCGCTTACTTCTCTTATGTCTCCTTTTTCTTTTAAATTGTATGTATTTTAAAAATTTATCTTCTTGTCTTGAGTTCTGAATGTCAATTACTTAGAAGGGATTAAAAGACCAATAAGAATTTTATTATATAATTTATTATATATATAATTTTATTATAAAATTTCTAGTTTGTATGCATTTAGGAAGAGTAAGCTTTACGACATTGGGGTAATCTCAAGTTTGTAGTCAAGATTTCACACCCTCCTCTAAAAAGGGCTATGCAAATTGGCAACTTGTACCTCTAGTGACAGAAACAGAAATATGTGTTTCATAGACAGAAGTCACAAATTTCTGACCTTTCAAAGTTAGGTGATGGAGTGGCAGGAGGCTAGATCTTCCATATTTAGCTGGCGATTCTGAAGTACCTTGATGAAAGTGATGCACCTGAGAAATGCATTTTTTCCACCATTCTAGCTCTACATGAATCGATACCATTGAGCAAGACAGTTAATAATAACACATTTGAATGAGCTGACAGCATATCAATATGGCATCCTTGAGATGTTCCATTTTAGAAAACTCATGCAGCACTTACGTTCATTAAAACAGTTAGACAAGTCCACAAAATGCTCTCATATTTATATAGGTAGATGGTATATCTTGGCAATTGATTCATTTGAGCAATAGCTTTTCCTTCTGATTCTAAAAAGCTTATGTTATTTCAGTCCAGAGTGATATATAATTAATTTTAAAAGTACATCCTGTTTTTCTGCAAGTTTAACACAAATATGTTTAAATCAGTCCTATTTAGGAATATTTCTACAGTCTTGGGAAAGCAGATGCTTAACGCCTCTGATTTACCATACTGATTTTACATCAGCCAACCAAGTCCAGTCTATCTTTTCCACGTTACTTTTTTTCCAGTGAGAGAAGTGTGTCTTGTTAAAAAAGCTATATGTCATTTTCATGAAGAACAGCGTTATGTTTTCCCTCTACTCACCCTTTAATCCTTTCAGTCAGAGGACTCTACTGATTTGTGGTGACCTAGGGGTAAGTAGCAAGGTGACATTGTGCACCCAGAGCATCTGCCTTGCTGCAGTGATGAGACTTTTCTCTGCTCAGCATAACCCTTCTACAGAAGCTCTGTTTCTTACTGAAGAAGCTTCAGCATCATTGTACAGAGAAGAAATGTAAGTCACCAGATTAACTCCAGAACTTCAGATGTTGACTAAAGTACCTATATATTGTCACAGTGTTTTGACAAAAGTTTTTTGTCTGATAGATTTTAATTTCAAGAAAGAATAACATGCTTTGGAACCTAGCCTATATACTTATTCCTTTGTTAGCATGTAGTTCTCCTGACAGCTTCAATACTTACTATTTGTCAAAGTTACGTATCATCACCACTAATATCAAATATTTCTTATAGATAGCATTTCCTAATATTGAAAAAAATCAAATTCCGGTTACTTTCTAGTGTCCTTTGTAGATCTAGGTTATTTCTTTTGATTGTTTTGTATGCATTTATACATTCTAGATCTAATATAAAATTTGAACCAACCTGCCCAGGCATGATGTTTGTTCTTAATTGTTTCCTCATGCTTTCCACAGGCTAGTTTCCCAAAAATATGAATCATCAAGCAGCTTTTAGTTCTGCATTCCCTTGGTTTTCCGGAGAGTGTAGAAGTTCAGTCTAGTTCTCCAATGGATGCACATGGGTTGCACTCTGGCAAAGCTCCATGGAAGTAGTTTAAAGATCAGCATTTTCATAGAATCATATTTGGATTGGAAGGGACCTTTAAAGGTCATCTAGTCCAACACACCTGCAATAAGCAGGGACATCTTCAACTAGATCAGATTGCTCAGCAGTTTTCATGGCTATTATCTATTCTCAGAAACCTTGAAGGCAAAGTTGTGTTTGGCTTGAAGAGCACAGCTTTCTACACAGCTTCTAGGGTGAAATACTACTTCTTTGTGTGAGAGTCATTCAAACAACTATGACTATCTACGGCACAGGAATCTAATGTGAATAAGGAGTCTAGGCTCTCAGTTTAGGCAAAGGAAAAAACAGGTGCTTCACAGGAACAATTAATTTCATCCTGAAGGAGATACCCGAACTAGATTATACTCTAAAAATGTCTGATTTTCTCTACTAGCTATAAAGGAGAATATAATGTGACTAGCTGAAATGGAGATCTCTACATTGTAGTAGTATAAATTCTGGTGAGATAAACCTACTGTGGGTGTTTGCTTCCTAGTAAGTTCAGGCATTTGGATGTCTGAACCATGCTTGGTTTTATGATGTTCTGTTGCTCAAGACCTAAAAGATAAAGTAAAAGGAAAAGCCCATGTGTGTTTAACTTTTGCTACTTTAGCAGAGGCTTTAATTCCTGCCTTTTCTTTAAAGCTGGATGTATGTGGTACAGCTTGAAATACTTACACCTCAAATCCTCCTTGACAGAAATTGCAAAACGTTCTGACTGTCTGAGACTCAGCTTTATTTGTGATAACTGATATATGTGTTCCAAATAAGAAAATAATGTGAAGGCTGGCTTCAAATATTTCAGAAGATCTCCTCTAAATCTTTCAGGAGTCTTCTATGTTATATTCTCTTCTATGAGTTCTATATTCTTCGTTTTTCTATGCACAGCCTTCCCTTTCCTCCTCAGTACTTCTGGACTACTGCATTTTGTAGATCTATTTCTAATTATAAGATTTTTCCTACTTTTTCTCTAGATCACAACTGATACTGCCAAATAGTTGACTTTATTTTGTCTTGCTTGACATCCAGGGGATATTTCAGAAAATTTCTTTCCAAAATTAAATCAACAAGTACATTGCAAGATTTTAATCCTTCTCCTTCTTGGCAGTCCATCATTCTGGATGTTCTTCACACTCTTAAGTTACAGTTTTCATCTATGATTTTTCTTGAGGGTATTTTCTTAAAGAACAACCCTTATAGAAATATCCAGTCCACAAATAAAAAGGCGCTTCTAGGAAGGAAAAAGAATCAGGGAATTCTGACCTCAACTGGAGTACAAATTTACCACCCACATCAGAAGATGCAATTTAATTCCTTTTAATCCTTCACAAAGTGCTGATTTTAATTGAGTACGTTTGGAATAGAACACCTGCAAAACATCAACATGAAATATTTAGGGCTTTAGAAAAAAATTGGGGTGAATTTTTATAGTGAATGAACAATTTTTCAGAGTGCCCAGCTCTGATGTCAACGACAGAACACACTATCTTGCCTTCAGAGGCGAGTCTAAAGGGGACTGACGTAAACTAACCTAAAAAGCTCTCTAACACAAATTTACTGTCAGGAAAGGGGGTGCTCATACTGGCAAGACCCGATTTTAATATTGGCAGGTGTAATACAATCTTCTTTTGCATAATGGTTCCTCATCCTGAGCTACACTATCCTTGTTATTCCACTCCTGAAACTCTCTCAAGTATGGAACTTAGTATTTGCATAAATTCCCTGAGGATCTAGGAATAAGATGTTCCAAGGCCTTCTGGGGCTGAGTGTGTATGGTGAAATATATGAATAAATCTGTCAGTTTTGAGTCATTAGTTAAGGATGGCTTTAGGGTTGATTTTAAATGGGTGCAAGTATATCTCAGGGTTTTGTTGGAGACAGAGGATAGGCAGGATAGGTTTATATTTTTCTTCTTGTTTGGATAGGGTTAATGGGAGTGTTATCAGGGATTATGTGGGAGTTAATTGTATTAACAAGGAGAGACAGTGAGCCAAACAGTCTGATGAATGTCATAGCCATTTTTTCCTATTTTATTGCAAGCAGTATAGATGGCACAAATCAGTACATGTTCTGTTTGCGTTTATAAAATTCATAGAATCATAGAATCTTCTGGTTGGAAAAGACCTTGGAGATCTTCGAGTCCAATCACACCTATCATCTGCTAAATCATGGCCCTCAAAAACTCATCTATCCTTCTTTTAAATACCTCCAGGGATGGTGATTCAACCACCTCCCTGGGCAGCCTCTGCCAGTGTCTGACCACCCTTTTGGTAAAGAAATTCTTCCTAATATCTAGTCTGAACCTCCCCTAGCGCAACTTATGGCCATTTCCTCTTGTCCTATCACCTGTCACTTGAGAGAAGAGATCAACACTTGCTCTGCCACAGCCCCCTTTCAGGCAGCTGTAGACAGCGATGAGGTCTCCCCTCAGTCTCCTCCAAAATAAACAACTCCAGTTCCCTCAGCAGTTCCTCGTGGGACTTGTTCTCCAGCCCCTTCACCAGCCTCATTGCCCTTCTCTGGATGTGCTCCAACACCTCAATGTCCTTCTTGTAGTGAGGGGCCCAGAACTGAACACAGTACTTGAGGTGTGGCCTCACCAGTGCCAAGTACAGGGGCACAATCACCTCCCTTGTCCTGCTGGCCACACTGTTTTTAATACAGGCCAAGATGCAACTGTCTCATAGTGTTTGTGTTTTCCCTATGAATTAAGGCAAATGATATAGGTGGATAAGATGCAGTGCTTTAAAGCACTGAGTTTAGATATATATTACCTCAAATGTATGCATGATGGTCTTGTCAATGGCAATACAAGTTATCAGTTTAAGTAAGTCATAAGAAAATAAACCACTTATCTTGTCTTAGATGTCTGAACTTATGAATTGAATTACATAAACTATGTCCAAAAAACCTTTCAGTCCCTAAGGTAAGGAAGGATAGTCCTGTATTGACAGTCTTAGCCATGCATGTGATGAGCCTGGTTCTCCCTAAGGTCCTGTGTGAGATCTTCTGTACTTTTAGGTGAATGAGCTCAAAAAAGTCCACGAGGTCTGTTACTGAAACATCTAGGGTTTAATTTGTTGGTGTCCTAGGCACTTCAGTCTACATGTTATTTGACCTGGAGTTAGAGTGAAAACCATTTCTGAAAGTCAAAGTTGCTCAACTGCTGTTGTGTTCACAAAAAAAGAGGTAAAAAAAGGTCCTGAGAACTGAAAAGCAAAAACTATAACTAGGGGCAAGGACAAATTATCTTCTGCCAATCATATTGACACTGAGGAAGACCAGTGACACATATTTGTTGTACCTTGCCTTCAAAGTCTTGCTCTTAGACTTAGTATATTGGAGCAATCATAGTATCATTCACAGGGCTTGCCAGTGTGTCACCTCCAGAAAGTCCCAGAAGGACTTACCACTGTAATGTACAAGTAAGTGAGGAAGAACCCAGTGTGTTCTAAAAATTGAGAGGATGTATTGTGAAGCTTCATTTTCTAATGGTGGATTCATTTGGATAGAATATCAAATACATATATATTTTTCAAAAGGCGCCAAGCCTGAGTTTTAGGAACAAGGGAAAGGACATAGATATTCTGAAAAACACTATGTACATTAGTCTTTTGCGTCAGCAAATGATATCAGGGATCTTGTCCAAAACAAACGAGGAAATCCTTTGTCGTGTATTAAGATGGACAACTTTTCTAGTAGACCAGAGGGAATCTTCCCTGTCTGCTTACATGCAGCAGATATAGATTCACCTACCAGCAGTCAGACTCATGGACACAACCACCTTGGCTTTTAAGACAAATGCCAAAGAGCTGTACATGATTAGCTGTTATAGTGACGTGTACACTAAGACTGCGTCAAGGTGCTAATCTAGAACAGCATTTTGCTTTTTGACATTTATTCAGTGAGAAAAGGTACAATTTCTTACTAACTACACAGCTTTGCTAGAATCAGATATTTCCTATTATTGCCATACTGAAGACTCCATTTTCTTTAGAGAAACCTCAAGAGGCAGTAATCTGGTTTTGAACTACTGCTATCAGCTCTCTCAACTGCCTAGATAACACAGTAGACTGTGATATTTTTGTTGTTTTAAATACAAGAAAAAGGAACAAATGCCATAGGTTCAGGAAAACTGGGAACAATTTAAAGATGACTGCAGTAACGTTAAGTATTCTGAGCTTATCCAGTCTGGACTTATCTTGAGGAACACAAATAGACACAAATGTAATAAGAAATTTTCAAATTATTTTTCAGGGATGTTCTGTAATCTGTTTATTATATGTCTCTTTTTCAATAATTTAATATGAGCTAATAATTTAATACAAACAAAGAATCTGTGAGTTTCCATGACTTCTTTTTGCTATACCGTTAAACAGAGATTTCTTTTTTGACTGTTAGACTGTTAATTGCTTTCTGACATTTTGGTCTCATCTGTTTTTTTCAAATAATTTGTTGCAGCTGTGAGTTTTTTTGGCAAAGCAAGGCTCTTTGGAAAAATGCTAATTCTTCTTAAATATGGTGTTCTAAGAAAATATCTCCTTTTTTTCCCCCTCTTATTTTTCTATCCTTGAAAGCATATTAACGGATGTTTTTATCAGAAATGAACTTGGCCTCCTGCCAGATTATCAGATAGAAGCCCATGTCTTCTGTGGCTCTGAGAAGCCTCAGTGCATTAACAGCCTTCAAAGAAAAGGTGTTAAGGCTTTCGGCATCCTCAGTTTCAGCTCAGTCCAGGCATGTTTGCTGCTTTAGAAACAAGGAACGTGGAGCAATACAAAGTTTTAAGAGGTTATGTACTTCCCAGGAAATACCATAAGTTTGGCAAATGAGAAATGCCCCCTAAGCAACCTAAGAACTCAGTGGGATAGGGTATATGAAGGAGGAAGGTAGTGAAGAATGAAGGAGGTTCGGAGAGTTTATCTGACATGGGTGAGAGAGAACTCACAAACTTGTCACATTCAGAACTAGAAAGACCTGAAGTTTCACTATTCTTTTATTTGCTGTCAAAAGAAGTGGTAGCTTTTAGGTTTTTTGGATTCCTGGAAATACCAAGGTGACCTTCAGGCTCCATGGCTCTGGGGTATCTCAGTTTCTCAGAATTCTTCAGATTCTCCATACTGTTGTGCACCTGAACACCCTTATTTCTATTCCATTGTTTGATTTTAGTCACATATGTAGACATTCAGTCTTTAGTTTTTAAGGATATTTCTCCTTAAAATAATTCAAAGAAAGGAAAAAAAGATATGAAAAGTTAAGCAAACCAGTGGTGACTGATTAATTTCCTTCTGACACATTGTTTTCCTAATGTTTTATTGGACTAGCATAACATTTGCATGAAAGTGAAATCCAGGAACAAGGGCTTTTAATAATTGAAATGTTAACTTAAGTGTCATAGTAGTATTTTGGGTGATTAATGAGAAGTGTTTATACAGCCGGTTGTTCTGTTTCATTTCAGCAACTGTGCAAAACTACATTGAGTGTAAGACATGTTGCTCCCTTTTATGGCGCAGTCTCCATATGTTCATTAAGGTGGAAAAAACCAAGGAAACTAAATGCAGGTGTCAGCTGAAACCTGCAGAGGCTCACTGCTTCATTGGATTCTGCTTTCTTCTTTGATTTGCAATTAACGTATTTCTGGACTTCAGGCATATTTTGTCTGTTTTCCCTGGGGTATCAACATTTTGTTTATGTGGTTTGATTTCATTTTTCCTTTTTTTTTCTTTCTGTTTAAGGGTTACATTTTTACTGACACAAAGAAAGATGTCTGAGGGCAGCAAAGTATTCCGTTGCATTCGATTGCCAAGGGATGACATATGAGGATATTTCCTTCTCTTCCTATTTTTTTTAAAGCACACGGTTATCTTTATGCTGAGGACCTTGAAATCTCCTGGGAAGATGATCTTAAATGAAGAATCAAAACATTTCAGGCTTCTGATCACAACTGCAAATTGGAAAAATAAGCGCTCACACAGCACATTCACTCACTTAACTGAGGGACATTCTTCAACCTGCATTTCAAGACAAAATGTAGCAAGTTTTTTGATTTGTATTATAAGTGACAAGGTGCATCACATGTGGCTAAACTACATCCCATAAGAATGCAGTACAGCCAAGTTTGACTGCACATCCTTCCTCTTGCCTGCCGCATTCCCTTGCTGCCTTCTCTCTTGACTGCCTCTGCTGTGTCACTACAAAGGAGTGAGAAATGTTAATGTCATGGGGCTCTTGCCTTGACTTGCAAGGTTAGAAACTAGAGAAAAGCAACTTAAAACCTTCTTGTAGTGGACTCCAATTTCTTATCTTCATGAAAGTGAATGGTGACAATAGCCAACATCTGCACCAAGCTGCCACATCTGTTCTCAAGCTGGCCAGAAATCTGAATGAGAGAGGCAGTTTCCACATTGGCAAGACTTGTAGTAGTATTTGAGAGAAGGTAGATGTCATGCTTAGCGTTTCCATGTTGAGAAACCAGTGTTTCCACTCAGAGAGCGGAAAGCTAGTCATCTAAAATCCTGGGGAGAAGAGGGAAGAGAGTTTCCCAGATTAACATTAACAGGAGCCAATGTGCTAACTAAAACCCCATGTAGATAGAGAGATAAGGATATGTCATGGGTGAGTGAAGACATATTTTCACGATTCACTGTTATCTCACAGACTTCCTCTATCCTATAATGTTTATGCTGGTAGAAATGTCAGTACATCCTGGTAGACGCATGCATCATCCATTTCTTGGACTTGATAATATCAATAAGTAAGGGTCATTTCTATGTACTTCACATAGTTTTCTTTTGAAGATCCTTGTCTCAGATTTTTAATATCTGCTTCATCTGTAGGTTCATGAGTGTATTACACACTGTTTTGTATATGTCCTTTTATTCTTTTGGCCCTTTACTGACTTAATTGGGATTGTGATATGACCAAAGAAAGGAATCATAGGAACTGTCCTACTGTATCACCTCTCCAGTTGTGTCCTTGTCCAGAATAGTCCCAGAATCTTCATAAAAATGTTCAACTTGTTGAAGAAAGCTAGCCCTTTCTGAAACACTCTAGTCTTTTCCTAAGCCCTTGTAATTGGAAGTGGGTTTAAGAGCTGAAGCTTCTACGGTGTAAAATTTACGTTTTTGTTTCACTGTTATTTCTGAGGACGTAAGTAGGTGAGTATGTTTAAACAAAATACTTTTAAAAGTAAGCTTAAAAACTTTTTTTTTCAAATACAAAAGCCTGTTCTTTTTCAGGATGCATGAAAATTGAATAAGAGATAGAATTGACATCTCTGGTGAGCTAGAGATGTTAGAATTCAGTATTCCTATAAGGTGCCCAATTTGTGTTTGCATAGGGCAATGTTTTGCATAAGGTTCACATTGCAAAAAAAACTGCTATGGTTTCCATAACATGGGAATATTAGTATATGAATACTCAGTATTGCAACTGCTTTTTGCAGTCATAATTTTGCTCTTGAGCTATAACTTCCTTCTCAAGAAAGTGATTAGGCAGTAGTTCCGGTAAGAGATATGCATGTTAAACAGCTGAGCTTGTGTTGGGCGGCCCTATGTGTGGAGAGTCGCTTGCTGATGAAATGAGCTCATGCATTAAACTTGGGAGTTTTTTTTCCTCCATGGAAACTCCTTGGGAGTTTTTTTTTTTTCCAGCCCATGAAATAAAAGATATCTGAGTCTGGATATTTTCCTCTTCTCAGCTTATCGACAACAAACTTTGGAAATGATGGATATGAAAAGTCATACATTCAAGAATGAACTTAACTTGTTTTCCTTATGAGGATTTTCCAAACCAGGGACTTTAAGGATGGCCTGATGGAAATCCGTATACTCTTACTTTAAAGAGTTGCTGCCCCTTTAATTGCTGTTTATGCTTCTTGTCACCTAGCATCCCGATTGAAAGCATTTTATTCATCCTATGCTCAAATATCTCCACTTTCCTCTTTTATAGGTAAGGAAGATGTAAGTGCAAATGGAGATTTAGAAAATCTACAGATTTGTTTTCAGAGTATTTTTTTGAAGGGGCAACGCTTGTTGGTCAATGACAGCTGCTGTTACAACAGCTCAAAAATAGAGAGCATCTCTTTGCATAACAGCTTAAGTGGATTTCAGAAATGCAATTTTTAAGGAACAGCATAAGCCTAGGTGCATTCAGCTGTCTGTACTACATGTTTGTATTACTTTTCGTCTATAAAACCAGTATTTAAACATACAGTGGTTACAGTAATTTATGGAGCAAACGCTGAAAAAATCTAAATCAGGATTAGTGTCTATTAACTCTATTAAGATCCATTTGGCAGTTGACCAAAGTGTCAACTGAGCTCACATTCCTCTTTATGCAGTAACTAATGCTGGAGAAGGCACATGTACAATATCAAGTGGAAAAAGACGTCCGGGGTAATACTGCAACTATCAGGCCAAATTCTCTCCTGGCATAACTCATAGTATTTCCAAGCCAGATCTTTCAAAATAGCCCGTCTGTTTGAATTAATTTTTTGTATCCACATTTTAATAAGCAACTTTCCAAGCAATGAGGGTTTTTTAGCTGCATGACTCCTATTAAAGTCAATAGGAGTCATGTGGCTAAAACCCTATGCGATGCTTGAATTTATTGGAAATTGGCATCTGGTACTGAGAGCACTTCTATTGTTTGGTCTTCCTGCCCAATCATTGCTTTCTGCCTGGTCATATAGCCTCCTAGGTTCCTACTTGCTGAAATCTCCATGCCTACTAACCTTTCTACTCCTTCCCCAATGTAATTTCATGCTAAAAATAAAAGAGCCTCCTCTGTAGAATCATTATTGCCTCATGCCCTTTTGTTTGGATTTTCTGCATGCAGCTGCTTTGTACAGCCTCAGCTGTTGCTGAACTTTGCTGTTGACTGGAATGAATCGTTGCATTGTTCATGCAATCAGTTCCTTTAGGTTCTGGTTAGATGAAAGGTGCTCAGCAAACAACACCTTAGCTCCTTGCCACTTGATTCTGATATGCTAGGGGTTAAAATACTATCAAGTTGGTCTGATGTCATTACTATACTAAAAATGAACTTCTAGTAGGTGTTATCAATTATTACTTGATAATTTCTTGCTCCCCCTAAATGATGTTATTCTACTGAAATCAAGGGCAATGTTTCAGTTGATAGGAGGTGCACGTTAGCTGCAGACATGTTTTAACCAGTGTGAATATGGGTTGCAAAGTCCAACCCTAGGAACATTGCTGTAGGATTTACTTGTCAATAACTGAGAGCAGCGTATATTTTGTTAAAAACATCAAAACAACTTTTTGTTTGGTTCCCTATATATTTTATACTGGCATGCATTTGGAAAGCTTCCTAATTGGTGTACGTATCCATAAGGACACCTTTTTAAAATAACAAAAAAAATTTGAAATATTTTTTTATTTTTAAAATTTAGGCACCTGCCCAGGTTACATCTGAGATGCCACTGAAAATAGTGCTTCCTCCAGTGATCACTGGAGTGATGTTCAACCAAATGGAAAAAGAGACATCTTCACAGATGAAGATTTATCCTTCTCCCAAAGGTAGCTTTGAACATCTGAGTTTATACATAGTTTTTAAGAACACTGTATAGGAAAGTTATTGATGATTGAGTCTGGCTCTTGTACAGCTCTCTGATAAAGGATAGAGGCTGTCCAGTATCCTAAAGAGAAAACACAATTCAGATTCCTTCAGGCACTATATGTTCTTAAAAATAATCTCAGGACTGAAAATGAAATCTATCAGGCCACACTAGCCAAGCAACTTGGGACCATGCCAGCCAGCCTATTTTAAAGTATAGCTAAAGCAGGCTGAAGATTATCTTCAAGGAAGATATTGAAGAGCAATAGAGCACAGAATGAATATAAAAATATTTCTCGGACACTTGTTGTTGAAAACCTCATTAAATCATCATATTTTAACATGGATATGCTATGCAAAAAAAAGCAATATTTCCCTGCAAGACAATTTCACATTTATTCAATCTACCATAAAGTTTTTTTTTTACTTCTCATCGAGTGGCTTTAGTGCTCATCTAAGAAGTCAGAGTTTCAGAAACTGTATTTGTGTACAAGAAGTGTAGCAGCTGTAGTGCAAATTTCAGTCCTTGAGAATGATTCCTTGCTCTCATTTTTGGGGCCACGCTTATAGATAAAGCGGGCCTTTTGCTTATACATTTCTTTACTCCCAGCCTTGCTCCCCTCCCAACCACAAAACTGCAAATCAGTAGCAACTGCCGTGCTGATTTTTGAGATTAATTTTTCAGATTAATGTTCGTAGTACAGTTTACTTGTAGGACTATTGATGCCCAAGCTAAATTGCAAGTGTGATTCTATTTGACAGGGCTCGAAATGACCTTTACTCATTTTCCACGGGATTTTCTGTGGAACATTTACCATAGCCATGTTTATCAAAGTAGTTTCCTTGGATTTTCCACTTTTTTAGAAGCCCAGTGTTTGGCCTGAGAAGTATTTTGTTATTCAACAGAAAATGTCAAACATAAAATGAGTAACATGAGAGCACAAATTTAAAGTGTTAATAGTTATGCTAGTATTTTGGAGAGGGCAAGTGGATGAAAGTTTTGGTTTTGAAGGAAAAAAAATAAACTTTTCATAGGAAAATAGTCTATCTGGAGTAAATCTGACCTGAGCTATAATTTGAACTGCCCTGGAGAAAGAAAAAATTGTGTCACACCATGAAACATCCAAACTAGGCAATCCCCCAGCTAAAAGATTTAGCACAGACAGTTAGTTTTAAACTAAAGAAGACCAGCACTTTAATCATTTTGCTTGATTTTCCTTTCAAACACAGTCATCCATTTAGCTCCCTGCTGTCCTCATGAAGAATTTCCTTACGATGAAATCAGGGTTTAGAGATTTATTATGCAACGAGCAGAGCAGGTTCAAGCTGATAAAGGCTTCCTGGGTGAGTGAAGGATTCTTAATGCCAGGAAAGATACTCTTTTAATGTGAAGTTCTTGACCATTTATTACATAAAAATGTTAATCTGATAGTGTTTTTAATCTGCTTGTTATCAGCAGTGGCTGCTTAGTGCTAAAGACAAGATAAAAGGAAGAGCTGAAGAAGCAGATTTGGGGAGCACTCAGTTAACATGCCGGATACAACACACCTGCTTCCCATTTATCTGCTCTTGCAGAGTGAGGAGGAGAGGGCCTAAAGCCATGATAATGCAGCAGCTCAGTGGTCTGATTGGTTATTGGTGTACATGCACTGAAAGGACACTGCGCAGGAGATAAGCCACGATAAAGATTGGGACAATCATTTCCCAGGAAAATCTGCAGAGCGAAGGAGGATTTGCTTTACATGCCACTTCGAGGGATTGTCCAAATACAAATTATTTAATCCTTTCTTGCCAATCCACACCCCCTCTCCCACTCCACAAACTGCTGTGTGAGCTGCAGAATTAATCAAGCCAAATATCCTGCAGGTTTGCATCCGTGTTGTGCCCTGGGTTTGTCCCAGCTAACATATGGGCTAGTCCTCCCCATGAAATCTTGACATTGTGAGTAGCCCTCATTTTCACGTGTGCAGAACTAATTGCTGTTGCAAAGTATAGAGCGACTGACAAAGTGGACTGAAGTCTGCTCATGTACTCAGGAGTTATCATTTATATGGGACTGGAGTACAAGCACTGTTATCATATAAGCTTTGTTCTCTAAGAAGACTGAGATAAAGGTCATCACTGTCTGCAAGACAAAATTACAAACTTTTTCTTGAGGAATTTGGTCGGTAGTAAAGATTATTAGGTGGTTGGCTTTTTTTTTTTTGGAGTTGACAAAAACATTTGTAATCAGTGGAGTAGATGGATAGGAAACAGCTTACCCATTTCAGAAAATGTGGGATTAAAATTATTTACCTTAAAATGAAAACATTACCAGTCCAAGCTTTTTATACTGAAGAAACATCAGCTCATTCCCTACACTGGAACAATCACATTTCCCACATCCTAGATGAGTATGATAGCCAGCCACATTTCTAGGTTGAGGTGACTGCTTTTTTATGCAAAATGAGATATTTACAGTAAACTTTTTGTCAAAATCAGTTCACAGCTCAAAAAAAAAAAAAAGATTGTGTTGGCAGTGCAATATCTCCTAATGTAAACTTACAGTGCTGAGAATTTTCCCACTATCTCATGGGCTGTGTGTTCCCACAGCAGCTGCTCTGAGTGGGTTCAGCCTGTACAGATACGTGCACAGACTTTGTTATAACCTATGGAGAAGCCGTAGCCAACAAGCTGGGTGCATCGAAGAACAGGTAATGTATTAAGCAAATAAAGCCACTAAAATGCTCACTTCAGAAGCTACTTTGAAGCTAACAGGCTGAACTCTGTGTGTGATACAGTGTAGAGTGAATGTGAGCTGGTCAAACACAGACAACTGGGTAGAGCCAAGTGGGTGCTCTGCAGGTGCTGCCCAGTATCTGTTAGCCAGTGCAATCAGTGTTTTATCAGAAATCTTGCACCACACCTCAACATAAAGCAGCATTTACCTATCCTTGTATGTTAAATCCAAGGGAAAGGTGTTAGCAGTCCCATATCATAGCATACAGGTTCATGAAGGAAACCATGGTTAGAGTGAACAAAACTCTCAAAGGCAAAGCAAAACTAATGAAACATCAATTGTACACTGCTTAGTCAAACATGCATTTGCTGATCCACTCAACTGCATTTAAATATGCGTGTATTGGAGACATGCACATCTAATAACATGAAATATCTGTAAGCATACATTTACACAAGGAGCACAGTCAATATTAGCAGAAAAGCAGGAAGGTTCTCCAAAGTGACTGGGCAATCACTCAGTGCAAAAACTGTTTAAATGAGGATTTTTTTGCTTCAGTTCAGATCTGGGAGCTCATTGCTCAGGCCACTGGACAGAGCAACTTTCATAGATGGTGGTTTTAGGTTGAGAACTACCCCAACAACTGAGGAACCATGTGCCTAGACATTATGTGTTCACCACTAAACTGAACTCAAGTTGATCTGAAGATCTAAAGCCTTGTCATATTCACTTTGTATTGGGAAACAAAACAGAAATCTACCACAGTACAAACCTCTGGTCATAGACAGAGGACTCATGAGAATGATGATTGCAAAACAAACTGAAGAATATCAAACAATGAACTCCTATAGATGTTCTCAACTAAGCCTACATTCATTGCCCAGGTAAAATGAATTTACCTGAGTAAATAGTCTTGGAACTAGGAAATAATGGGTTAAAATTACAGGGGCAACAGGAGAATTACAACATACTAGAAACTTGGACTCCTCTGAGTTAACAGGGACTGTTAGAAGATGGATCCCAACTGAACTCTAGTGGTAGCACACAGGAAGTAGTGAAGAAGAAAAACAGTCACAGGCACAAACCCCATTGCTTTATACATCAAGTCCGACATCCAAAAGCAAATTGGAAGTCAGTGCAAGCTGCAGAGAAAAGGTGTAATGTGCGTTGTTCGCTAGTTCTGCTAAGTAAGCGATCAATATATTTACTCCCTGGATAGAATACAATTTTGCTGTTGTGACAGTACTACTACTACTACTCTGTGAAGAAAAATGACTCCATGGAGTCCATGATCCCTACCCGGTAAAAGCCTCCAATCTTCAAAAGATTTTTTCAAAGATAACTGAAAATTAGAAAGAAACAGACTTACTGAATATTTGCAGTACACCAAAGCCAAGAAATTCAGATGTAGAATAAAATTCAATGGCTAGTGATTAGCACAATCTACTTTACTTAGTTACAGCCAAGTTCTCTGGATGCCTTTAGCAGCACTTAGCACTTTGCGTGTCTGTAACCTTATATGTTACAGGCAGAGTTCCAGATAAATTAAGGCTTTTTATTGAATTTCCTTTGACATGCATTGGTAAAGGAAACTCTTATCTTGTCAATGTTTTTTTTTTTCTTGTTTGTTTGCTTTTAGTTTTGATGTTCATGCTTATGCAGGTGTCTGGCTTTATTTCAATGTTAACAAATGCAAATTCACCTGCTCAGGGTGTTCAAGTTCAGGCTAATAAGCAAATAACAATCACAAATTACAGAGCTTTTTATATCTCAACAGCTAGGGGAAGGGAGAAAAGAAAGGAAAGTAGGAACCATGAGGAATGGACACTGGCTTTCAGCTAGAAGTGAGAAGAAGTTATGGTGATAAGGCATGTTACAGCAAACCTACAGCTTATCTAAAAATTTCTTCATCTCCTATAGGATATCATAGAAAGTTGAGAGAAATAGAAAAAAAGAGTCTTTTTTTTAGGAAGCTCGTTAAGGACTTTAAAATCATGGCAAAACTTGCCTAAAGGAATATTCAATTTTTTTTGACTACTGTAGTTTATTACTGGGAGATTAATGAGAAGAGTTTGAAGAAGAAGATTAAAGTGATCTATTCTTATAACATGCTGTCCTTCTCATAAGTCTTCCATTACTACACAGGCACCAAGCAGCATGTTGCTTCACCTTCTCTGAGTTTAAGTCCACCAACAGCTTTGTTGCATTTGCTTCCATGTACTTCTAATATGCTACTAAACCCACCCTCCTCCTTTCTTTCACACTCCAACCCCCCCCCCCAATCAACAGAGAAGTCAAGAAGGAAAAAAAATCAGACCAAATGAAATATCCTATACAGATCAACTTTTGATTTGAGCATGTGGATATTTAAATACAGTTGTTGAAATCAACAGAAGTAGTGCAAAAATAATAAGATAAAATTTTGATTTCTGCATCTCTGTCACAGGTAAGTGTAATACTTAGTCATCTTTTTTTCTTGGGAGAACTGGACAGACTTTTTTGTTTTCATTCTCGATCTATTGATCTAAAGAATTCAACAAGCTAACACCAGAGATGACCACCACCACCACAGCTGTTGAAGAGAATGCACCCAGAAGGGGTAGGACTAACAGCCCAGGTGTACTCATATATGCTATGGCTCAACTTTAGCAAGCAATGCATTTCATAGACCAAATACACAGTGCAGTGGGCACCGAGCTATCTGAACGCCTTGTAGTTATGAACAGCTGGCTTTCCCACAGCATGCCTGGGAGAAGAAGAAATCTTAGCTCCATTTTGATATTATACAAAGATGAAGAATCCGCTAGATTAAGTGATTTATTTAGGGTCACTCAGGACTTTTCTAGCTGAATCAGAAACAGAGCTTCAATACCTGGAGCCCTGCAGCCCTGCAAGGTCGTATCTGCCCAGGTGACAAACCACATTTTCACTCTGCAGAATAACAAAACCAACTCTCTTGAATACACCCTGTTAGAAATATTGTCCCCTATAGCAAGATTTCAAGAGATTCACAAGCTTCCTACATGCACAAAAGCCAGAACAACCCTGTCAAACGCTGTCCTAAATTATTCTTGTGTAAAATTAGTCAGGTACAAAAAATGATAACAGAAAAAGAGGAAGGAGAAGAGCTGTTCTTGCAAGTTTTTCTTATTATGCAAATACAGAGTCCAAAGATTTTCCAGGGAATTGTTGTGTTAAATAGCCACAGTTGTAATTTGTGAATTCGTAAATGAATACAAATGTGTAACTGTCATAACTGGCAGATGACACTTCCTGAAGGATAAGCTTGTACTCTTCCCCAGCGAAGGCGGCATGCAAGAGTTGCATCTCCTGAGACTTCTAATGTACAAATTCTTTGGCAATTCTTCCTAAGGCAGAACTGTTTTTAATTTAGAAGACGTCAACCTACTTGTACGAGTGGGAGAAATTAATAAGCCAAGGATGCAGGTCGGCTGTTCTGTAATACTGAGTAGATATGTCTCCATTAATTGCAGGATTGTCTGTGCTCACTTAAAAGCTGTTCTGTTTCAGAGCTTGATCCTATTGCCTTTGCTCAGATAAAATTCCCTTAAGCTTCTAACACCTTTTCTGCTGCTGACCCCTCAAGGGCTGGTTTTTTTCATGTCTGCATGCACCACATGATGAATCACATATTTCTTCTCTCTGTGCAGCATGGATATGAGTATATTGTGTTTATCTGTCCTGGACATTTAGAAAGTCTTATCTTATAGATGGGTAATTTAAGCAAAGAGGATCTAAAAGCCATATTCAAATAAACTAGTTTGTAAACAAGGCTTTGGACCTAGTGTTTTTTTCTGGCTGCTCTAAGTAGCTCCCTATGTCCCTTACTAAAACATCAGTCATTCTTCAAAAGCAGCCGACTCTGCCCTGACCAGATATGGTCACTTCATGTTTCCTGAATACAGCCCTTCACTGCAACTCGTCTAAAGGCCCTGTGCAGGAGGTGATAGGGGGCATTTAGTGGAGTCACCAAAGTCCAGTCTAAAGGACTAGAAGCGGTACTTAAGCTTGCAGATATTCTAGCAGATTATAAGGTGTTCATGTACATAAGAACAACCAAAACCCTTCAGTTTTCCCTATACACTTCACGATTATTCCATACCAGTAAGCAATCTATTATCTTTTGGAAAGAGCTATACCCTACACTTAGTAACTCTATTCACACTATTAAGTGAATCATGTTCTTTAAATACCAGGCACATAATGTGTACAATTAGACTTCCTAAATCTAAGGTTAAGGTAATAAAAAATTGGCAGAATTAATGCTGTGCTCTCCATGAGTAACCTATGTAAATGTTTCTAAATGAAAGCATATTAAAAAAA
Source organism: Tapera naevia (assembly GCA_033556795.1). Taxonomy (NCBI): domain Eukaryota; kingdom Metazoa; phylum Chordata; class Aves; order Cuculiformes; family Neomorphidae; genus Tapera; species Tapera naevia. The sequence goes on along the minus strand of JAUMJJ010000074.1, from coordinate 2,152,730 downwards.
AAAGAAGGAGCTTCTGGTCTTCAGTGAAATTCTGTGAAGTTCAACACAGTGTTAGGCAATGGGCATGGGTATAGTCTGAAATTATTGTTTTTTCCTGAAGTCATCCCTTGTGTACAAAAGCAACAGGTATTAAATTTGTCATGGTCCTTGTAATTAGAAGCAGAATTCAGAAAATCCACTAACTTCAGAAATTCACCGAGGTTTAGTTTAAAAAGTGAGTAGCTTCTACTAGCTTAAGTATTATAAAAAAACAGTTTAAGCAAGTGGAATCATGCTATATAAAGTTACAAACAACTATTTTAGTGTTATGAAAGTATTATTTTTAACTGAGGTTAAAATGAGCTTGTCAGATTTTAATCTTAGATAGATTAAAATACATTCAGTAAAGATGACAGATTTACAGTGACGTGTCAAATAATTTTTCTTTTCTTCTTGATTTGTTTTTGTTTGCTCATTCTTTTTTTTTTTGTTTTGTTTTGTTTCCTATCATTGGAAAAATATTACCTAAATACTGGCAGATTTTTTTGGAGGAGCGGACAATATTATAGCATAAGCTTCTGCATATTAGCAAGAAAAGGACTTTATAGAACATTCTTTTTTATGCTGCCAGCTCCCTGAAGAAGGGGCAATCTGTATTTTGTGCAAAATGAACCATACTAAAATCATTAATAAAAGGACAAGACTATGAGGTCTGCAACTATTATGAGCGACAGAGGGAATTTCTCACTCTTAAGTAAATGGTTTCCACCGACTTACGATTGTATCCTAGTGTATAGCGCGATCTAGTATTTGATATAAGACTAGACCAGGACCCAGATGTTTCACTGAATTATTTATGACCTGGGGCAGATGCACCTGCTGTCCCTGCCGTTCTCATTTCTCACTCTTCGTACATCTCTCTTTTTCAATGGGAAACATTTTGGTAGAGACTTCTTTCTTTACATACAACACCATGCACACAAGAGCCTCAGTTAAGCAGAGGCTCTAAAATGGTCATACCAGCAATAAACAACAACTACTACACAATACAAATGGTTGTGAAATGATGTAAAGAAAACCAATGTGGAAACAAACTGATTTGAGATATTTAAGGTTCAGAAATTTTGATGATTCAGTCTAATTGCACACATAAAACAAAGTATATTCAAGGGATATGCTCCTGGCCTGCTGTAAAACTTCCCCCCCTTCCCCTTTTTTAAAATGAGAAATCTGGTTAATTAAATTTACTTACTAAACAGCTTGTATTACAACAGTAGGAAGTGACAGATGTCTTTCATAAAATTAGTCATATTGTGGCAATTTTCCCCTTTCCCCTAAACATTATGTGATTATGGACATATCTTCTCCTGTTAAAAAATATCTATCTTGATTTCTAATGAATCCAATGCAAAAATGTTCTGAAAGAAAAGGTGTTTTGCATGAAAAGTAGAAAAGTTTTCTGTGACACATTTTCTCATTGCAACTTTATTCTGTGGGTTGTTAGCTGCTTGCAGAATACTGCATAATTTTAAAAGCTTATGCTTATAAAGGCCAATCATGTATTAATTCATTTGGTATTCATTGAGAGACCTTTAATCATGATGGATTAATTTATTATAAATGCGGATATAATGTTATTTCATAATATCACCACTGTAATTTAGCAATTAAACAGTCTGTTATTATTTCAATCACTGCCCAGATCTGTATCATGATACAATGTTTTGCTCCACGGTGAATTATTTTACATCACATATAGGACAATGGATTTTTTTTGGAAGAGTAAACCTTTGGGGAAGCAGAAATACATAAGATAATCCTTTGCTCTGATAGTCTCCTTTGTCTCTGAGGTGATTCACCCTAAATACTTAGAGTTAGTTAGTCAGAGGCTTGAAGTCATTACAGGTCTGATCTAAAGCTTGCTGAAGTCAATGCTGCTCTCAGCATCTCAGACCCTATCGTGAGTGAGGGTTGTAAACATCAAGAAAAGGATGCAAAGAAGACAATAATCAGGCAGGTGCACCAATTAAGTGTAATCTGTGGGTAACAAGTAGAAACACTCAGGTACAAGAAAATCTAACCTTTATTTTTGAAAGCTTAGTCGGTCTCCATTAGTGCTCACCTGTGCTCCTGCTTCCTAGATGGGCAAATATAGGGTTTTCTGAAGGGTCTGGGATGAGGTGATTATACTCGCTTTCTTAAACTATATTCTTGCATAATACCGATGCTTTCTGACGCTTCCAACTCAGAAGAAGGACTGGGGTGCTTTTATGCTGATCCTTTTTTACGAATGTCAGATGTCTAAAGGTTATATTGACGCATATGGGATGACCCCTGAGAGAATCTGGCTCAGGAATATGATTTCCATATGATAGATATGCAAACTGAGGTGCTTGGAAAAGAGATACCTTGCTTCGGTACCTTAAATAAGCGTGGATAGATAAAAGGCAGAATCCCCAGAAATTTATAGTCAAGTGTTTCTCTTTGTCCTAATCACTTGGCCTCATTTCTTTATTTAACATGTGCTGTTGTTGCATTTGAATCGACACCATGAAGCACATAACAGCACCACTCACTGCAATTTCTAAAGTTGGCTTTTTTTTGAGAGAGGAAAAGGTGGTGGAATTTGCCAAGTCTGTACCTCTGACCGGACTCTAGAGAACAAATTGATCTGTTACTTTGAAGTCATTTTTAAAACTCCCTCTATTGACATCTAAGTAACCAATTCTTCTCCATCATTGTTAGCTGTCTTTTTTTCCTGCCTGTCAAGAGCTTACTAAATTAAGATTCACAACCCAGGGTAGTTTTCATATGAACCCAAAAGGAGTCAATATGTTTACTAAGATAAGTGGTTATTTTACAACGTAGTGTAAAATGCATAATTTTCTGTGGTATATAAAGCCATTAAGCACAATCCATCATGAGTGACTCATTCAATCTCTGATGTATCACTGGTGTCTTCTTCAAAGAGTAATCTGGAATAAGTGATTCATATTAGGAGATTTTTAAAAAGCTGCACAGAGAGAAAGTGAAGAGATCAGAATCAAAATGATGACAATGTATACTCAGTCATATGCTAGAGATCACAAAATTCTGGTAAATCCTCCACTGCATCACCATCACTGTCCAGGGTTCACCCCCTGAAGAGCATTTTCTGTTGCTTTTCCTTCTCACATTTGGACTGGATAATAGAGCTATCTGCAACCGGAGATGAAGAACACTTCTACAGGCTAACAAATCTACTAGAACCAATGGTTTTAATCTCTTCTTGGCTACAGAATCAAAGCCAAGTTCTCTGCAGGTGTAAATGGGATCTGCTTCACCGCCTTAGGTGGAGTTTCACTCATTTACACCATTAAAGAATTTGGCACTGAGAATGTTGAGATCAAAAGGTTCCAGTTGGCAAAGAGACGTGCAAAAGAGACTCTTTCTGGGGAAATATTCTGGGAAGATCTATTTATCTTGTGGAAAGAGGAAGAAGACTTATTTTTCCACAGAGGAATCTGGTATTGATAAATACAAATTATATTAAATTTTGGGACATTTCTTCTGACTGTGCTAATTCTAAACTGGCCAGAACCATAGGAAGCCTGCCCAAACCCTGCAGAAGGAAAGCACGGTGATGTGGTCCTCTAAGTGGATTTTTCACACTGTTGTGTTATATGCATGCTGTATGTTTTTAATTTCCACTGACCTAACACTTATTGGTGGTCTGTATCATTCATTTAATAAAACCAGGACTGGAAAAATGTCTTACCATAGCTGCCTACGAAGTAGCATGTGTCTGCATGATGCCATCTGCTGCATTGCCAGAAATAATTTTCACCTAAATTAGAGTTTCTGCATATGCAGTGAAATCTTTGCCGTTATTCTTTCAGAGACAACTAAGAAAAATCTGTTTATTTTTTAATAATAATTTTGGGAAATACGGGAAGCAGTGAAATATCAAGACTCAATTAGAAGAATTTTCTAAACTGACATTTCTATTGAGTAAAATAGCACAACCCCAGCTCCATCCTCCTCTTCAACTCTGTTAAATGTAAGCAGCTGAGTTTTTGAAAGGGAAACATCACTATATTTATGTTTTTATATATTTGGATGCTTCTTCATATTCCAATTTGCTCTTGGACAAAGGCGTGTTGATGAGTACCTGACGTGTTTATTTGGATGGGTACAGACGTGCTTGGTCTGAAAGCCAGCTCCACTCCGGCAGCTCTCATCAAGTGTCACAAGCTCAGCAGAAAGTTTCCTTGCCTCTGCCATCCCTACAAGTAACAGGAGACTTTGCACCAGAGTTGCACCATGTTAGATCAGATATCTATTCAACTCACTTGCCTAGAGCAGGCTGTAATTGTAAAGCAAGCTTATGATACTTTCCCATCTTCCAAAACTTTATATCTGGGGGATGTCCTGTAAGATACAGCCACACTGAATTTTATTACATAGGTTAATGATATACTTTTACATTTCATTCATTCTTTTGCTGTTTAAAGAGAAGGACAGAAAGGAAATTAAACTATGATTATGATTTTCTGTTTTATGGTGGCCAGCTTAGAGTTGTAGAATAGTTTCAGTTGGAAAGACGTTTAAGATCATCAAGTCCAACCATAAATTTAACACTGAGAAGTCCACCACCTAGGTGCCACATCTACACATCCTTTAAATACCTCCAGGAAAGGCGAACCCACCACTTCCCTGGGAAGCCTGTTTCAATGCTTGACAGCTGTTTCAGTGAAGAAATTTTGCCTAATATCCAATCTAAACTTCCCCTTGATGCAACTTGAAGTAATTTCCTCTCATCCTGTCACTTGTTACTTGGGAGAAGAGACCAACATGCACCTCACTACAGCCTCCTTTCAGATAGTGGTACAGAATAAGGTCCCCCCTCAGCCTCTTTCTCTCCAGACTAAACAATCCCTGTTCCCTCAGCTGCTCCTCAAAAGACTTGTGCTCCAGATAATTCACCACCTTAATTGTCCTCCTTTGGACATGCTCCCACGACTAGATGTCTTTCTTGTAGTGAGGGCCGCAAAACTGAACACAGTGTCTGAGGTGCTGCCTCACCAACACTGAGTACAGGGGGAGTACAGCTTGTCTTCACATACAGAAGGGGTTGCTTATTCTTGCTCTGAATTACAAAGCTTTTTATTTAGATAAGCATATCAGCTGATGATATTTCCCTGTTTTTCCAAAAGGTAATATCTGTATAGTAGATTATGAAATGTCCTTAAAGACAAGAAAAAATATATCTGAAGAAAAGGAGTACATGGACAGAGTATCACCTTCCAGAAAACAACTTTATTGGCTTATTTGAATTCCGAATTTCCAACTCTGGTGCAAAGAAGCAGCATGTGGATATTTATATGTCAGCAATTAGAAATAGGAGAATTTCTAATACAGAGGTACTGTATAGAAAAATATGGAGGTCTATTTCTCGCAAACTTTATCATATTGATTACTATCCATCTGCACAAAACTTTGAACTACTGTATCCATATAAGCAAGTTTGAAGCCTCTAAAACAAGACAGTATAATTTGCTGTAAGAATACAGTTAACATATATACAGCCTTACAGAATGTGGTTATCCCTAATGTAGGAATTCCTGGCTAAAATAGCTTTGTGTTTAGCAAAAAGTTGTGTATATTAGATCAGTACCTTCTATTGTACTTAAAGATTAGTCAGGCTCTAGAGACTATCATTTGCCCTTCTGGCGCAGATGTCTAGCAGTCTTCAAGGGGTCACTGATTTACATCAGCAGAAGATCTAGCAGCTGTTGGTTATGCGAGTGGAAATTAAATCGTTCTCAAGAAATCAAAACTGAGATGAGTAGTGTAATCCCTCTACATTTTAATGTAGTTCTGATGTGGGTATAAATACTCTCCTGTGCCCACAAAAATTTGGTTGGTGCTTTAATAAAGTGCATCTATTTTTTCTGGGTTTATTTGTAATTCATTTATTAATAAAGATTTCAGCTGTGGTAGAGTCTTTATCCTACCATAACAGGAGTTCCCAGCTTCATGACTTCACTGGAGCTACCCAAATGATGAATATGAGCTGAAGAATAAAAGCCAAATCCTTCCAGGCGCTGTATATTTGTGCTTGCCAGAAAAATTATGGCCAGTCAAAGAAGCAGGAGATGGAAAGTAGCCACCTCTACTTTGGCACTTTTCAAAATCCACTGAGGCCGCTATGCAAGCCTTTCATACTTGGAGCAACATAAGTACTTTCTGAAGCTCGATACAGGAATTGGGGGCAGCAGAGACTTCTTATTTATGAGTTACTTAGCAGTCCCTTACGCAGCAGTTGCCATAATGCATAGCCTCAATGCAGCTTATTCATAGGCCTGGCAAGAATTATCCTCATGGGGAGCTGTGCTTTCAGATGTTGCTGGCCAGAATATGAGCGTACTTTACTGCTTCTCTTGCAGAGTATGAGTATATTCACTCTAGGGGAAGTTTTAGCAATTGGCCCTATGCCTGGACATCATTACTATTGGGCACTCACACTGAATACAATCACGCTGACCAAAGTCTGTACTGAGAAGATTACATTCTCCCAAACCAATATTTTCAATTTGGCCCTCATGCTTCTGACAGCAGGAAACTTTTGGAAACTCCATAAACAGTTGTAAACAGCATTACCTGAAAAACATGGTCAACATCACAGGTCTCATGAAAGCAAGATAATACAGAAATATGGTAGCTTCTTGTTAAGTGGCATGAGCTCAAATGAAACAGTTGAAGAACATGTGCTCCACAAGGCATAAAAGCTCAAACTACCTTCAAGCAGCTCTTTTAAGAAAGCACCTGATTAAAGGGTTTGGGGTAGATGAACAGAATTTACTTTAATTGCAGAGAAAAATATTTTCCTGCTTATACTGCAGTTTTACTTTTAATAAATTTAAAAATGTTATTCTACTTAGAAATGGAACTGACAATCAGACAGCAGCACCACATGAAATTATACTGTGAACCTAAAAGGGGAGTAGGCTTGTTGTAAAGCGGTTTGCTATATCTGGGCATAAAGAAGTGTGAAACAGCTACAAAATGGGGGTGTATATCTGAATATCACCACATTTATGGCTTCTCAAGGTCCTGGATTTCTAGAAACTGTACTTGTTAGTTAATTTGGCAGAGGGGATTGCCTGAGAAAAATGTGATGATACTCTAGCAGCAAAACATTTACTTACTTGTTGAACTTTAAGTATTTCTGTGGCTGCAGTGGCTTCTATGGGACCATTCCCATACCATAATCTTAAGCACATAATTAAGGGCTTTGCTGGATCAGTGCCTGAACAACCAGTGCTGATTTCTATTGAATGCACTTATGTTAGGCATCAATTTTAAGCTCATTAAAATGAATAGAAAAGATCCAGCAGACATTGGATCAAGCCTTGTCTGAGGACTTTCAACAGAGAAACAACAATGTCTCTTGTTTATTCTTTATAAGGTCACTGAGTTCCCAGACTTTGAGTCATTGATTACACAGTATTATCAATGAAGTTCAAGATTTGCCATCAAATTAAATGGGTATAGGATGGGACATGAGGAAACAAAATGCTGAATCATTTATAATTTGTGGTTCTGTGAGTACTTAAAAAGCAAGCAAGAAAGCAGGTATGCACATGAATTCATGGACACGGAATCATTCCTGTTTGTTTTAGAGACTGTGTGTGCCAAGCAATGTGTTTAGCAATGTGCATTGCACTTCTTTGGAACAGCACTGGATACGACTTTTATTCTCCTTTCCTTTCCCTCAATGCCCAGACTAATAAATCTCCCATTTGCCTCACCTGTAGTTACAATAAAGCTGTTCTCAACAGTGTTAACATCTGCCGTGGTCATTCGTCTGTAGTGAGAAAGGCAGAACATTTTCATTGCTTGTTCATTTGTGAACACTACTTAAGTAAAGCTGTCACTTGTGTCCAATTATGGGTAGGGATTTTATAGCACAGTCTCCTTCCTAAAGCTAAACTGACATGGCCAAGCCCCATTTTATAGGCATTCTTAAATTCTTCCCAGCCCTATTGAAAACCCTTATGTTAAGAGATGGCAGGTGCCATGTGTTTTCACAGCTGCATTAACAAATGCAATTTTGTGGCAACTTGACCATGCCAGTGAAGCAGTAAATTTATGTGATCTCTGTGGATAAGAATTTCACACAGGACTTTGCTGGGGATATGTAAAGCCCATTAGCACAGGAGCACGATGAAGATAAAATTAAAATACCTTTTAAAAAAAAATCTCAAAAAAAGACTGCAGTATGGGATTCTTTTTCGTTGTTAGACCAACAAAACATGTCATAAGAAAATGCTAAAACAGAAAAAAAAGCTTTGCTGGGCTCACTCAACCTACTCTTTTTTTCAAACGACTGCCACCAGTTTAGTTGAGGAGTAATTTGGCTTACATGAACAATAACACAGACTTATCCTAAAGCATAACTGAGATGCAAACCTTTATAAATGTCTTTTGCAAATCCTTACTCCCCGTTAGAGTGCACTTATGCTGGAATAATTGTCCTCACAAATCTTTTTTGCCAGCTTAGGGAGAGGATAGCCAAAACTTTCCTGGTCCCTAATGTGTGCAAGTTGCAATGTTGTATCTGCACACCAGTCATTACCTGTTTCACTTAGAAGATATGCATTTGCTAGCACGAGCTTTGCTGTTGGAACTGAGACACCTTGGTGTCACTCATGGCTTCCAAAGCCCCCAGACATCAGCATATCGGCTACACTAAGGGTCGAGTACACATTGCATCACGTGTAGAGCCATAGAGTCTGTGCAGGAGGAAGGATCACTGGATTAACCTGCTTTGGAAAGGGATCTCTGCTGAAAAACAGGTCTGATACCATTTTCCCTCCTCCTCTGTTCTTCATCAAACTCCTCAGGACTCCCCAGTGGGTCTCAGGGGTACCACTGCCAGGGCACTGTTTTACCTACCAAGGCAGAACAAGAACTGGGTCTCTGCCTGAGACAGCTGTTAGATTTTGCAGCAGGGTATCTCAATTACGATCAGCAAGCAGATGAAAGATGGCAGTTAGATCCTGCACAAATTCAAGTATTACTGCTTTTCTGACACATAAGTCATTTCAATAGATATTTCCCAGATTTCCTATAAAATTATGTAGGCTATAGGTTATTTTTTTCTTTAAAAATAAAGGTGTGATTCCAGCATAATCTCTTCACTCCAGGGACTGTATCTTCTGGAAAGTAAAGAAAACAACCGGCTCAAAGTGCAATATCAGCCAGGGAGAAGATTGCATTATGGATTGCTCACAGACTTCTCCAGCAGAAACCACTCCTGCAGCTTTTACCACAGGTTTTGGGCAAAACCCCTGAAGAACACAGATCAAACAAGAAAACATCTTTGAATTTCTATAGTTTGTTGAGAGACAGAAGTGTTTTGAAGGTTACACTTAGCAGCTCCCTCAATCTCTTAAGACTTAACGCAACCAAGGTTGGGGGATCAGCTCACACGCTTCTACACTCTGTGTGGCAGCACTGAAGCCAAAAATGCTATTCACAGAGTGGCCCTTTGAAGCCAGTGGAGTTTTGTCATTGATTTTGAGAGGCCCAGCATTTCACTCACAGTGTGTAAGGTTAAGCATGTGTGTAAGTCTTTGCAGGATCAAGGCTTAAATGTGTAAACCTGTTCAGCAAGAGTACCCAGACTTTAATGTCCCATGAATGTGGTCTCTTTTACTGCGTGGCACTGGGTACGCTGCTATTGCTCTTCACTCAAGCGCAAAAGCTTCATTATGTCCTTCATAATTGCCAGTGACTTAGGATACAGCAAAAGACAGACGTTAGTAGAGCTGCTTATTAATGGAGTGCCTATAGAAAACATTGACTGCATCAGATTGATTAAGAGCCAGTTCTAATCTATACTTTTGTCTCTTGTTATCCACAGTAAAGCAACAGGTCTTCTGGATTGCTCACTGTGTCATTGGCTTATGCATTAGTCACTGAAAACAGCAAATGTATAAGAGATCAAATCTTGTTTTCAGAGCTCTTTTATTTTGTGAGAAATTCTATTGTATATTATCATGTTTTCTGGAAGCACCAAAAATCCAGGCACTGTCCTTGTCTGAATAAAGACAAAGGAAGACAGGGTTCTGCAAAACAGGGTTCATAACTCATGTTCAGAACAGAGCTACCTCAGTCATGATCAATCATTTTATATCTAAATAAATGGTAGAATCCAGTTGTTCCTACTTAAATCAAACCTACAATTAATCTTTAGGATGCTGAACATTACCTAAGTGAAGAGAGAAATGAATCCAAAGGGACACCGTGTTTGTTTAAGGTACAGTGTATCCATACTGCTGGATCTCTTTGTTATCTAATGTAGTCTTACATCTCTAACAACCATGCTATGTATCTATGTATATATTAATATATATGTGCTGGCGCATTTACTTTTGAAATTAATCGGATTTTCCTTGAAGATAAACCTGACTGTGATGCTGGGTATGGTCATCCTTAAGTATCTCTTGGTCTAGACCTTACGAACAAGGCTGCTTCGATGTTGGCTTCCTCCAGCTCTTTCAACTGTCTCTTCAAGTGGCCTGTGGGCCCATCAGCACCACCCACAAACCTCTATGCCATGTACTCAGGCACAAAATCAAATATCTGGGGCCAGCTACAGGGCCAAGAGGACAAAACTAGCCACACCACAAATAGTCAGGTGAGATGTCGATGTACACTGTAACATTTGGCAGCCAGGGATCTCTTTGCAGCAGATACTTTTAGAACTGTAAATGGAGTCTTACCCGTAAAAATTTAGGAAGCCAAATTGTCACTCTGGAAATTTTGAAATGCATATAGCTTCCTCTGGGTAAGGAAAAATTACATCAAGAGGATCAACTCATTAAAATGCCAGTGCCTAGTTTAGGTAGACTTCTTTATACTCATGGAGTTTTCTGACTTGTAGATTTTTTAAAGCATTGCGGTGAAACTTTTAAATGTCACAGGTCTGCAAAGTAGAACAAATAAACCAATTGCAGCATCTCATTGCACTAGATCACTTCAACCCAATAAAAGTAAGCATGAGGAATAACATTAATTGTGCATTTAACACACTGCCTTGAATGCACTTGTGACAGCATTCCCCCATCAGACTTTGAGGACTAACGATGTATGTGAATGACATTACCCTGTCTATGCAATCCAGTCCTGATTTCACTATAATGAACCTTATTTTAAACCCTACTGCCAGGTATATGAGGCTCAGTAAGTCAATAGTACATTGACTGTTTTTCAAGCTATGTAATTTACAGAGTTTTACACCCTCTGTCTTCATGAAGTAGTTACAAGAGAAGACAAGCAGATGAGGAAAAGATGTCTAAATTAAACAATGCAACAGTATGGTTAATTAAGAACATTTGAGGAGGAAAGGCAGTTAAATGATCTGGGTCATGAATGTAACGTCCTTCAGAAGAATTCAAATAAAACAGAGGTTTAATATAGGTCAAATAAATCACTCCCTGAAAGTTCATGCTTGTTTCCTCTGACTGTAATGGGAGCCCAAGGTGGTTATCTCAGATGTAAGTGTTTACAGTACAGGTATCTAAATTTGGATGAGATTAATCCTACTGCTGGTGCCCAAATGCCATGAACAGGGAGAAAACTCTTAAATGGACGATATACAGGCAGCTGGAGACTCCAATCTGAGAAAGCTAATTAAAAAAAATTTATATGCGGAGATTTAGGTTGCTACCCCTTTGTTGCCATCCCCAAGGAAGATGACAATACGTGTCTTTAATAATGGGAATAGGAAGGATATGGCTCCAAGAGCTTTTAGAGCACATCAGCCTTAGGACAGGAGCTGAGTTATCAGCCTCCATAGGCCACGGGAGACACAAAGCAACCAAGGAAGACTTCGTGTGATAATTACTTGAACTAAGCTTTCTACAGCTCTACTTCTCTTTTTGCTTTCTTCAGTCTCACTAGTATTTTACTGTTTATCTTAATAGAACAAAATCTCTATTTATATTCTTAATTCATACCTAGTGACTTGATAAATGCTGTGTGCTCTGTTGCCTTGGGAGTGAGGAAAGTAATTAGGAGGTAACAGGTTATTTTTAGGGCTTTCCTATGCCCTACACATTGTTAGGACCCTCAAAGAGTCTACAGCAAACCAACACATCACCAGGACACGTGACTGGGTGCCAGGCTTGTGGAAAGAGTGCATCTTGGCATGTGTTGGCCCAACATATTATTTTTCAGCTAGTGGGGGAGGGTCAGAGACTTGAGGGCACTCTGAGACAGGTGCAATGGTCTTGCTTCATGAGTGGTTCTTGCTGAAAGAAGACCATAGCTAATTTGCTAAATCGAATGGAAACAGAGCAAGCCCTTATAATGCCGTAAATCATTTCCAGTCAGAAGAGAAATGTAAAAGTCTTTTAATACTACAATGAAAAAAATAATCCTCAGAGGTTAAAATCTAAGCATTTTGTCATGACTCTATGATACTGCAATTCAGCTGACCAGAAATTTAATGCTAATAAATAATCCCATTTAGGGAAAAAGGTGCTGTGGAATGTTCTTAAATACTTATTCAGAGTCCTGAGAAAAGTCTGAGAACCTGGCCTCTCTCAAGAGAAAGAAGCTGGTGAAATCTCATCATTATTGCCCATGGCAAGTCTATGATTTACCCCAATTCTACCAGCTGTATGCAACTCAGATTTGCAACGACTTTATAAAGTCGGAGATGTGGAAGAAATACAGAATTATACCACTTTTCCCTGTAAAGTAAATTCATAACTATGTTATTAAAGTTTCTAATTATAAAATTTCTTTAATATTTTATTATTAGAAGGAGAAGGAAGATGCCAAAACTATTTTTTCGCAAGTAAGATTATGGGTTGATTTCTGATTGGATGACATAGCCCTAATAATAAAACTCATAATTTCATACTACAGTCCTCTAGTGATGATAGAAGTTCTTTGTGCATAATAGCACCATTTCTATTCTGGGAACTTGTTAACAGTCATAAACTCAGATTATCATTTTTATTAGCCTAGTGTTTTCTTATTTCTGTGTTACTGACAGGAAATTACAGCAAGTTTTCTTGCTTGCTTTTTTATTTGTTAGAATGAAAGCAATTCCACTCAACTAGAAATTTCCAAGCACTAGGTGGAAAACAGTATTGCTAGAAGCCAAGAGAAATTTAAAGTGCACAGATTAATTAAAAAAAAATATATCTAAAGACTAAAATAAAAAATAATATAGAGTAGTAGATTGGGTAAAGGCAGTGGGTTTTTTTAAAGATACAGATATGTGACTTGCTATACTTTAGGATTTTAGGAAGAAATTCCTGTTGCCAAACTCATCAGCTGAACTTGATTGTACTTTTTCCTGTTGCTTCGACATCACATCTGTACCTGAATAACCCCAGCTGCATTCAGGCTCTACTCCATGCAGCCTTCCCTATCACTGAGAAACCTACCATGGGCAGTGGGAATCAACCAACAAGTATTTCTCATGGCTTAGGGTGATTAGGAAGCTCAAATGAGAGTACTGGTAGTTATTTCACTCCATTAGGCCACTTGAGCATTGTAAAAGCACTTTTTCTAAAAGCATGTGAGACTATCGTTGCATAATTTACTGTCAACAGCCTACAGTTTATCCGTATTACATCAGATACGCTTCTGTCAGTTGATACTGAGTGAATAAAAACTTATTTCCATAACAAGAACACTGAATTCAGTCCTTTTCTTCTCTAGTTATAAATGGATGGGAGTTTAGGATTACAATGGATAAAGCCTAATTTTCTGGACTTTGCAGACTTTGGTATTGGGATGGGGAGAGGCAAGTTGTTAGGGCAAAAGGAAGATATGGGAGCTGTGACGACCTCATTTCACAAGACACCAGCATTTTCTGAGCAACCAAAATAAGCCTTCTGAAGAATATTGCAGTGCTTGAAGTTGAGACTCAAATAGAGAGTGATGAACTTCTGCAGTTGCAGAGCCCTTAACACTGTGTCCTAGCAAAGTTGCTGTGAAAGAATGTGATTTTCCATATGGCGCTGGTAAATCCTCGCCTTCTCCCCAGAAACATATGAAACTCTGTGTTTAGTTCCTTATTGCTCCATATATCCCCTCTCCTTGCACAAATTTACTTCTGTAATCACATTATGTATTTGGAACACAAATCTTCAAATCTGAAAAATCTGATGTATCAATCTTGTAGATGATCAATTTCAATAAAAATTTTTTAAAAAAATTAAGGAAAACAACATTTGAGGAGTTAGAGGACTGAATCACACTCGATTTCTGACTCCATTAGATTTCTCTGAAAAAACCCTTTTTTTTTGTTCAAAAAGTTTTCCTCAGTATGGACACAAACCTGTGAAAAACTAAGTTTAAGAGTAGTATTTAGTCATGTAGTTTATTTTAAATACTTCAGTAAAAAATGACATGATCCAGTCTTAAGTGTAACAAAAACTAATTGCAGTTAGGAAAAGAGAGGTAGTTCAGCAATCATAAGATCCAGTTCTGCTCGTACTCAATAATTTCCTCTTAAATACAGAACAAGTTCAGCCTTCCTGTTGATTTCAGTAGATGTTTTAGCATTTAATAATTGGCAGAGTTATATCCAGAAAACCTGAGGGAAAAACATCACCTTAGAACTTTTGTAAGAGTAAAAGCAAAAGCAAAACACATCTCATTTTGTAAAAAAAATAAAATGCTTATCTATTGGTGTCAGGAAAAGACTAGAAAGCAGACATTGAAAATCAGGGGACTTGCAAGGCAGGAATTGCAACATGCATAATACAAATCTGATTGTATCTGTCAGGCTTGTATTGTACTCGGCATCAAACTCATTCTTTACAAAAGCAATGTTTTGTATTTTATCTCAAAATTCATCAGCTTCCTGCAATTAGTTACTACAATGGTATGACAATATATGAAGTGGAATATCCCTTTCCCTCTTCTCCAGAAGAACAATGGAAGGGACAACAAAAACTTTACCTAGCACTGGACAAGAATAGGTCCTGGATAGACTGACTCCACTCAGTGCAAGCTGAAAAAATATTTATTTTTTTAAAAAGTTTGAGTGTTGCTCTTCCTTACCTAGTAAACAGTTGAATAGGTAGAATGACACCCAAGAATGACACCCTCATCTCCACCCCCCTCATATCAGTGCTTCAGGCAACATTTGGGAAAAAAAATCACACACACAAACCCCTCAACTCAAGGATCTTTTCTGATAGGAGCATGGAACGGTAACCAAAAAACAATCAAGTCCTCATTGTCATAGTGCGACAATCACAGCACCGCTTCTGTTGAGCAAATAGTCAATTCACAGAGAGAAAAGCATCATGAGGACAGACACGAAAGCTGTTATTATCCATTTTAAGTAATAGGAGAAGGTCACATATCAAGCAGTTACACCTTTTCATTACATTCTAACCCTCCACAGCAGGGGAACCACACTTATGACTGTGTTAGATATATGAAAAATTTCAGCTCCGAAAAAGGAAAAGAAAAGATGTGGAAGGGGAAAAAAATTAAATTCGTCTTACCAGTACGTTGCAGCACCAACTTGCTTGAAGGAATGTTGCCTTTACAGGTTTCTCTTTTAATTATCCTGGAAGCAGAAGGGGGAGAAAAAGAAGACGATGAAGCAGGGTTGGTAAATTAATGTGTACTAGAATCTTTTCAGGTTCTCGCAGAGTAGAAAAATACCAAAAAAAAAAAAAAAAGCACAGGAAGAAAGAAAGAAAGAAAAAAAAAAGAAAAAGAAAAAGAAAGCTCAGTAATTTAAATTTGCTGTCAGTTCAGGCAGCATCGCTCTGTCCCGCCCCTCTTCCCACTGGGTTCTACTACCTGCAGGGCTGCAACTGACAGCTACTGTGCAAACAAAAAAAAAGGCAAAAAGCATGCTGGGACCATGCTGTCTGCTGTCTGAGTCTCTCTCCACTTCTGATGACTGAAAATCATTAGTGGAAATGTTCTGTTGTTGTTTGCTGGGATTTTTAAGTTAGGTTCTTTGCATGAAATTTAATTTATTTTTTAATTGATACGATGTAGCACATGACAGAAACTGGTGGTTGTGTTTCTCAGCTCTCCTCAGAAGGGAAACTAACCCAAACAGATTGATTTTAATGGTATGCTATATGTAGAATATGGACAGATGTTTACCATGTTGCAGTTTGCAAGCATGCATTCATGTAATTCTGTGTATGAAAGTGTGTTTCTGCACGGAAACTCAGGAAAGCATTTCAATAGATAGCAGTCAAAACATTGACACTCAAAAAAATTGCCAGTATTTTTTTTGCTCTGCTTTTAAGTTTTCCTTCTAAACTTTTTTGTATAATTTTTGAGAACAAAATGTAACAAAAGTCAGAGGCATAATGAACTGGTGCAGCACTCAAGTAAAAGGGACAATCTAACAATCACAGTACAAAAAAAGCTATATTTTTAGCCAGACATTGAAAATCATTTTTGAAGGACTGTGTTAGTGACTATTAGCAGCCTGCATACATCATATGAGTGTGAAATATTTGATGAAAACTAACAAGAAAAATAAGTACAACAGCTATAAATGTCTTTTTATGGCTATTTTAATTGTTGTTAACTGACTTTTAACAAAAGGGGTAAAATCATCCTTCCAAGACAAAAAGAGCAGCATAATCTATGACTTCTAACTATAAATGCATTCACAAAATTATGCTTCCCACCAAATTATAAAATAAAATTAAAGGAGGGAAATTATGCTTTTCCTTAATACTTTAGTAGTAATAACTTGGATTATGCCACAGTAAATATGCAATATTTGTATTCAGTTATTGCTCTACTTACATGTTAACCATGAGATAATAACTTGAAATGTTTAAACTTAATTAAATTAATCTCTGTTTTAGTCAAATGTTGCCATTTATGCAGAAGGAGACACCTGCACATTGACCATGCCTGCCATAGACAATTGGCTTCTAAAGATTTTTAAAAACTCTGCAGAAACTAATTGCTGCTGTGCCAGCATCCCTTCTGCAGCCTTTCTTCATTGAAGTAGCTGTGATGGGATGATTCTTGCCTGGAATTGCTCAACAAGGCTCAAGGTGTAGGGCCTGCCCTACAGCCTGACTAAGGCTCCTGTTCATGAACAACCAGCCCTGTTAGATTGGTACCACAGCCTACCTCTAAACTGCTTTTCTTCACTTTCAAAGCCTCCAGATCGTTTTAAGAGGAGTCAATCTGAAGCCATTTCTACAGATGGTAGAAAGCTCCCACCATTCCAGAAATGAGTTTTAAATTGGCATGGCCGAGAACCATCTCTCTGCAAAGTTCACCAAGATCTCTTAGCAGACTCATGCAGTTTACAGTAATTTTTGTTGTCCCTTGTGGGTTAAATCTCAGTACAGAGGAAAGAGACAGCATAGAGAGTTGTCTTCAAAATGAAAACATAAATGTACAAGGAGAGTGAGCACAATTTGGGTGAGGTGTTACGGCAGGTTCCCCAAGTAGTCAGAGATAAAATTCAACAGTTTTCCATTAGGATTTGCTCTCATTTCCACTTCTATGCTAATAAAATGCTGTAGTATACAATTTCATCCAAGTTCACTATCTTCTGTCTCCCTGTCCTTTATTTTAACTGCAAGATGTTCGTTCTTTTTGCTCTTTGTTAAGAAGAAAGAATGATAAACGGCAAAAAAAAAAAGTGTTCTTGATGATTTGACAGCATTTAATCCTTATTTTGGTATCTTCATGCAGACATATACACATCTGTACACATGCTCAATTTCAAAATTCCATTAAATCTGACTAACTTATTATCCTTTCTTATCTCCTTACAAAAGTCAAGGGTGGCTTGTTTTAAATACACTTGGCATTTTAAGCAAGGCACTCAGACCTTCAAAAGACAAATAATTGAACTTTGCCTTTAATGGAATACGGTAGCACACCAAACAACAAAACCTAAACCAGCCAGATTTAGCAAGGAGGCAAGAAGGCAATTTGACTAATTGGTTGAAAAAATTCACAAGAGCTCATAAAATCAAACTTTTATAGAAACACCTTACTTGTGCTATTATCTTGAAATCAAAACGGTAGTAAAATAAGCTGTTAATATCAGCCTTTTCTCCACTAATATAAGAAACTAAAAACCCCCAAAACGAACACTGAGGTGTTTTAGAAGACCAGAGTCTATTTGAAGTCAGTGGAAGCTTCATTCACTTTATGGTTTTAGTGATGCTCAATGTTACTATTAACCATTCAATGTCTCTGTAGAAATCTAATTTTGATTAAGGGTTATAGGCTTTGGACTGCAGAAGTAAGTTTGGTACTATGGGTAAGATAATAGTTTCTTTGTGGTTCTATAGTCAGTTTTTAATGAATCAGTTAAATTAAAGGAGCAGTAATTAATGGAGGTTTCCTCCTATATAATGGAACAGAAAGAATCTAATTAACCTTCGTATCCTTTACAAAAAAACATTGAGTGAAGCATTTTCTGGTCTAGGTTCAGCCAGAAACATTTCTGCTTTTAACTTCAATGGAATTCATATTCACTGGTGGAGATTTTTTTTTCCCCACAATCTTTGATGTTACTGACCATCAAAAATTAGCTCTTACAAACACTGAAAACATTTGCAAATTTCCATTTATTCTTAAAATAACCCAGTGCACCAAACATTCAAAATCCTTTTTTATGCTATATTTAAATAGATCCTGCTATATTGTGATGGGGAAAAGTTTGAAGAAGGGGTTTGAACCTAGTATGAGATTTGTCACAGTACTAAAGTCAAGAATTGTAAACTTGGCAAATATTAAACAAGACCAGAACGATCCCTTTCCCTCTTGTACAATCTTTCCCTGTAGCGAGATCTAACTGAATGATTTTGCTTCCAATGAGTCTAATCCTGTGCTGTCCTGCCTCTTAGAAGCAAAGGAGATCACTCAGCTATATTAAGATCCTTCCTCCATGTTAAAGCGAATTTAGAGAAAGTGTGAATTATTACAGAAAAATATAAATGTGATTTTGTGTAAACAACCAATTCTGCTGTTATAGGGAGACTTGGGAATAAATATGGGCCATACAGTCAGCTATGAATTTCCAGCTTTCAGTTGTCATACATTTTAAGATTTACTATACCTATCAATTACATCAAAGCAATACCAAGCCTCTGGTGACTTTGTGTACCATATTTCTTTGTGTACAAGCTAAGACTTCTGTTCTATAATTGCTTCCTCCTGCAGCTTTAAATTGAGGGTGACTTTCTCATACATTTAATTGCTTTTCCCCTCAACTCACAAGGAAAAAATAGTTGAAAGTGGCTTCTAAACAAGGATATACAGTAATTAAAAGCTCTTTTAAAGTGAGCTTTTTTGCACAGCACCTGCTGCTAATGGAGTACTTTGTATACAGTTCTGTGTAGTCTTTGAATTCAGGGCATTATTTCAGATATAGCATGTTGTTGGAGGATTTCTGCATCTGATGTGGTGACCTATATATGTTAATTACCCTATGCTGAAAAAAACTCCCACTAGGAGACCTACCCTTCCCCCAGCAAAATCCAGCCCATAAAAACGATTTGGTAAAGAGAAAAGTACGATCATAAGCTTCTAATTGCCTTGTGGATAACAATCACTTAATTTTATTTACTTTTCAGATGAAGAAAATGTCTTGCTACAGCTTCCACTACAATATCATCATTTTATAATGTGTAGTTTTTCTTAGCAAAATTTCTTATTGAGGAAGGAAATATTCTGTAGCTTATGTGATTTAATAAATGACAGTTACACACCTTAGTACTTCCCTGTTGCTTTGCCTGTGGTTGAATTAATTTTTCATACCTGTGTTGCTGTCCCCTCAGTATATCCTGGTGTCTTGCAAGCAAAGGGGTCTAACACAAAAAAAATCTCTACAGAATTTGGCGCTTTGATAAATTAAATCACCCTTGTGTGTTAGTCTTTCAAATGCTTGTGTCATAAGAATAGTTTGTGAGTTGAAAGTTAAGCCATAAGACAAGTAAGAGAAATTCTGTATATAAGTTCCCACTCTTTTTGCAGGAAAAATAATGTGAAAGATAATGGTGCCACCTCTATTCGTAATGAGTTTTGGGGTTTGCTTTGATGATTGGTTACATTCAGTGGGATGTCAGCTGGTGATTTGATGTGAACGTTGAGATGTTAAAAACGGAAATAGTTAAGCAGAGAAAGAAAATTACTCAGTAATATCGTAATGCCTTGGCGCTGAGGTGAAAGCAGATGTTTTCCGTGCTATTGTATACATACGGACAGAAGATAATCAGACTCTTCTTACTAACAACAAGTTCCGATGTTTGAAACTAACTCCTATGAGATTTTTTCTTAATAGCCTCAGAGCAGACAGGGATTCATTAATTGACTCAGGAAGCATTTGGACATTTCTGAATGCTGTAGACTGGTGGGTAAGAAAATAAAAAATCTACTATGGCTATTATTAGAAGGTCAACACCAATACTTTACTGGAGACACTTATCTTGTGTAAAGAGAAATTCCATAAATCAGACACCAATAGGCCTTATATATTTTAATGGAGGTCAGCACAAACATATATTTTACTTTTTTTCTGATACATATTTCCAGATATCTCCAATATGTTCTCCCCAGAAGAAAACCTTCCAGCCATATTCAAGTCTATTTCCACAATACATTCTGATGAATATTTCATTCTTGCAGAAGCATGGACTCCATAAAATAGCTTTTAATGCCCAGAGTCTGACGCTTTACAGTGTTGGTCCATCTATAGTTCCTGCCATTGAAAGAACTGGTAGTTTGAAGACTACATATTACCTGAACACACTTTTCTCCAAGGTTCAAGTGACCAGTTAACAAAACAGTTGCAACTGCTTTAACCACACCTTTACTAGCCTGTAACTTCTGAGTCACTAACCCTTTAGGATTACCGAGCTTATCCCCTAGTGAGCATCACTGCATCCTCTCAGACTCTAAATTAATGCCCAAGAACGTGATCACTTTGATGGGATCAGCTGTTTCTTCTGCTGCCAAAACACTCCAAACACATTGGCAGCTTCCCTAAATGTGCACAGTAAATCCTGACATATACCATAGGAGCGTACTCTGTAGGCTCCTCAGCAAAAATGCATCCAGGTGTGCGGCACTGACCTGGACATCTGACTTTTTTGTTTGCACCATATTGCGTAGATCTGAGAGGGTTCCAACAGGAATTCAGAAAGTTCCGGTTGGCAGCTCCTGAACCAACACTTTTTTTGCCTTCAAGTTTAAAACTGTCATTTTTATAGTTTCTTAAAGTGCTTATCTTCTACAAAGAGAAGCATTTTTCTCTGCTAGGAACTGTACAAACTGCTAATGGTGTCCCTTGCTTGAGATCCGTAGTGTTTTTGAAAATGAGTTGAGAATAACAGAAGAAAATGTAATAATCAGTCAAATTCTATTAAACTTTAAGTAGTTTCTGTGCTTGCAACTTACTTATTTTTCTCTTCTGCATGTCTTTTCTGTGAGCAAACCTTTGCCTTGAAGGGCAAGAACATCCCATCTGTTGAGTTCAGAGGGTGTAAATGCTCTCAAAAAGGAAAATATTAATCTCTTTGGTGTATATAAAAGGCTAGAAGACCTAGTGTTGACTGCACTGGAAATGGGTAATCTCTGTCTACCTTGTGGCTAACTATGCACAAATTGTGTCGTCTTGTACACAAAGGGCAGATCCGATTGGGACATATGTTATCGTATAGCTGCAGTCACACAGAGGCCCTCAACATGAATACTATTAAAATGTGAAACACTCATAGATTATTTTAGGTTTCACAGAGAGCCATAGCAGCTACTGCAATAAATTAGAGCAGTTGTCAGGCACTTATGTATCACTGCACCCTAGCTGTCACTTTACAGGCTGCAGTGCATCTCTGCTTTGCTGTCGCTTCATATGCCATACGCACGTTCCCCAGGCCAGAGCTTATGTGAGTGGCTTAGTGGAAGCAGTGTTGCGATGGTCTCTTGTACAGAGCTCAAGAGATACAGAGGAGCCAAAATATGTGCTAAAACTGCCTGTCTGAACAACCTTTCTTTTTAATCCTCACAAGATTTAATCGTCACTCCCTTTCCAGATCCCTCCGTTGTCTAATAATGTAGGAAAGGAACTGGATTTTCTGGAGCACAAGTATGAGAAACAGCATTTGGTCTGCCTCATGCCTGTGTCATCACAAATCCCTACTCCTTTTATACAATGTTAATTGACCGTTTGCCATGAAGTAGAAAAAGCAATGACCTTTAGCACAGACACTTCCAGGTACAAGTGCACTACTGCTCTACAGAGAATAGCTTATGTTGCCTGTGCAAACTTAGGAATTTGTATGTTGCACTTCACTTTAGTAATGAAGCAGCAAGTGATTTCTTTTAAGCTATATTTGTTTCAATTCAGTTGACATTAGATAATTCAGTGGAACCAGTTATTTATTACAACAGCACTTAGGACAGATTTTATTAAAGTTTTGACCTTAACAATAAAACTCATTTATCATTTTTAAGTATTGCACATAAAATAGGAACCTCTCCTTGAAATGGCTGGAACTGGGTATTTCAGTTGGTGAAAAAAAAACCTCACATAAATTAGGCTTAAAATTTGAAAATGTGTACTACTATATCCATGTTATGTAAAGAGAGTCTAAAATATATTAAGTAACTTCCCTACAAAGAAAGTCAGGGGGAAGAAAAAGGACATTCCCTTGGGACACACTACTAGTGTTTTATTTCCAAAGCTTTCCAGACGGAGTAGTAAATAACTAAGTAGTAGGACTGATCTCAGGTAATACCTAGTGACCTATAATGTTAATTAAAGTGACCTGACCAAAAAAAAAATCTCTATCATACATGAAAACACTGAAGCAGACCCCTTCAGGAGACAGGATGAGTTTGAAAGATGCTTTCCTAGAAATCACATTTTATCAAACAGGAAATGCTGTATCTCCAGGAAGTAGCACAGTCTATCAGTGTGAAAGATCTGCTGTGCTATATCTAGTTTACTTACCAATTTTACCACAGCTCTAAAATTCCCTTTCCTTCCATCAGATGCCTGAAGTGCTTAAGCTTACATCTTCTCTATGTGCTGCTGTTGCATTGGATACTAGATCTTCATTTTGATCTCTTTTTATTCATCTTATTTTCTTTGGTCAGCTACAATGAGAGCGATAGTAGACGAGGAAAACATTTACTTCTGGAGGGACATGTTCACTTTCATATCACTTATTCAAGCCCACTTTTACATGACTTATTCAAGAACTTCTTTATTGTGTTCTTATAAAACAATTATCCCTGAAGGGAACAAAAAATATCTTCACTCTTTGTACTATGCCCTCTGGTACTGAGATGCTTTCATTTAGAGATGGTCTGTGAGATATTGCCACACACAAAGCTACAATGTTTCATCTTCTTTTATGACAGATCTGAATTTTGCCTAAGTCTTTAACTCAACAATATTTTTTTGTTTCTGCTTCACACTGCAAATTTATCTAACTTTAGGGTTTCTTTCATCCCAGATTTCTTTCAATAACCCTGCATTTTGGGCTGTTTTTCCCTTCCTCTCTTTGTTACTCAACATTAATTATTTTTTCTCTAGTGGGATTAGCTTGCAGTTTTCCAGGCTAAACATAATTTTGCTTTAAGCTCACATTCTTAACCTATTCAGGTCCTCTTGCATTATTTCACTAGGGTTGATAACCTTTACTGATTTCAGTACCATCTGCAACTTTCATTAGTATTCCACTTACTCTTTTCCCCTGGACCAAAATGAAGACATTAAGGCCTGACCTGACTCCTGCAGTACCTCCTAGATACCTCCCAGCAACTTTCAACTTTTTTTTTCATTACCCATCATTTATAATCCTCTAGACAGTTTTCAATGCTAGTGACAACAAAAATATGTTTCTTCAACCTTAGAATATTTACTATAAACATTGGTAAGTAAAACTGAAACCCCTCAAACCCTCATAAAACAGTCTGTAGACTTTCTCTCTGCATGGCTCACTACAATATTTATTGCTCTGGCTCCTTGAAAAAAAAAAAATCTAAGGAGTAATTCTGTTTCTGGTTGGAAAATGAACATTATCTGAGTTCTAATGAACATGTTATGATATTTGATATGCTACTGAATATGTAAAATATCTGTAAATACAATTTCAGTCAATGACAGCATGGAAAGTTCATGTTTTACCTTAGCTGAAGGTTCCATTTTATTTTTCTGTTGTAGAGTGAGTGTCTGGACCTCCATCTTTGGAAGAACTTAAATTAGAAAGGAGTTATCAAATTGTTCTTTAGGATCTGAGCCTTCCTCCAGGAGGCAAAGTAAGTAAATTCTCAACATTTCATCTTATATTGCCCTTCAGCTGCACATGGCAACTTCTTGATTATCCTGACAGAAGAGTGAGGCATACAGGGAGCATCTGAGTTACGATGCACTGTAATGTATCCTTTCAGACAGTTTTGAAGATCACATTTCCAACAAAGATACTATTTGGACCTTCTATGGATTTCCAACATTTCCTACAAGCCTGTACAGTGGTTCTGTGCCGCTGTGGATTTGTATATCCTCAGAAATGAATGGGATGTCCAGCTTTTCCAGTTTGGGAAGTGTGGACATATCCACACATAAGGACCACAGGTGTAAATTCTTTTCCCTTATGCCAGAGAAAGATCCCAGGCAAGGCTGATATTACATACAGATTTAGATCAAACTGGTGTGTTCTGAAGGCTTGTTGCTGCTGCTGAGGGTTATCTTCCAGCTTTTCAGAGGTCTGTTTATTCTCAGCACACCTTCACGTTGCACTATCAGGATGCTGTAGCAAGTCAAAATGACTTAGAAATCTTTTTAACCCATGCTTTCTTTTCCCATGTAGAAACATACTTCAGATACAGTCCAAAGCCATCTGTACTCATTTTGGACTGAAATGGTGAGGTTTTGTGAATGGAGAGGGTGATAAACTCCTAGAATAGCCTCACTATTTACCACGGTCTACTCTAGCTTAACCTGTTTAGGTGTTTAAGAATGTGTGTAACAAGAAGTTGCCTTCTCAAAAGAGAGCTTTGATCTAAAAGACAGGTTGAGAGAATCTAGTTAGGAACAAGGAAGGGTAGATAGAAGTGTTAGCCTTCTTCTAAAAATTGCTCTTCATGCTCTACATAATACTAGACCAGGTGGACCTTGCTACTGACTCTCTCAGGAACAGCTGTAGTGGAAAGGTGATATTAAATACTAAAAACACTGTCTAATGGATGTTATCTCACTGGTTCCTTTTTAGGAATATCTGTTAAGAATCTCTGTAGCAGAACTTCAGTCTAGTAGAGCTATTTGTAAAAGGTCAAAGTGCAGGTGGCTTTAACAGAGACAGAGGAAGAAGTTAATCTACTTAGAAACATCACTGCCTTACTGACTGCTTGTCTAACAGTATGGGTTGCCTGTTAATATGCTAAAAATTGTCATATTGGGATGTATATCTGGTAGTCATGCAGACTAAAGTAGTAGGATAATGTCTCTATATGACTGTAGAGGTTTTGGTAGGAGATGTTTCTTCTCCTGTTTTATGCAGGCACACCAGCGCTCCCTGGCTTGACTTGACGGACCTGGGAGTCAGTTACCCATTAAGCAACTTGGAGTAATTTTGGCTCCTAACAGCCCAAACTTGGGTCTCTGTGGTTCCCAGCTCCGGAGTCATCCTGGATAGGATGAGGAAGTTGTCCTTGCTGCTAAAGGAGCAGTGGGAGTCTTCTCAGTGACCAAGGCCATAAAAGCTGAGTTGCTGTCCTCTGAGAGACTAGGTGTGGAAAGAGCATTCACATTCACATTCTCTGCAAGCAATGGGAGAAATATTTCTCCTCCTAGAAACCAGTATTGTTTGCTTATATGTGTCATATGTGGTACATAATGATGCATATTTTTTTCTCCTGCTGGGAGTAGACTTACCTCCCAAATCATGTGTCTCCTCTTTCAAAAGAGAAAAGCAGGAGGAGTTTAACTAGTGGAACTCTTGTAGTTTCCCTAACTGCAAGTGAACTCTGAATTAAGGACTTCCAGGATACGCTTGTCTCTTTTTGAGACTGTCATACAAAATGAAGTCAAACTAAGCCTTGCATTGTTAGCTTAAAGATTTTGTACCAAGGGGAAAAAAAAAAAAAAGAAAAAACATTCTATTCCACAATAAAGTATTTACTAAGACTAGCACTGGTTGATCTGTTTGTGAAAAATATAGAGTCACTATTTGACATATATTTTTACAGGTATTCATTTAAAAATATGCAGTGAAATGTACAAGCAGATTCTCCTTAATTAATAACAATAAGTGGCCTGCTTAAAATAGAATTGACCAAACTAAAGGCTGCTCTGGGCCATATGTCATTAATACACTTATTTAACTATTTATTAATTTACCTTTTTCTTTAACTAAATTAAAATTCTTTACATTTTTGCATTTTAAACTACTGTTTTGCAAACACACGCTTTTTCTTTGCCCTATTTCTGGTTGCACAAGTAACAGACTCTTCCAAGACCTAAGGAAACTGAGGACAAATGAGACGTAATATTTTAGCAACAAGTTATTCTCACTCTAACAAGAGGCAATAAATAAATCTGCAGCACTTGTGGCGAAAGTAGCTTGGTTAGTGCTGGCAAAAATGGTCATGTCTCCACTTTTTTCAGCTCACTGCAAGAGATGGTATTGGTTAACAGGCCAGGAGACCTGAGGAAGGGCCTCCAATCACACCTTTGCTTTCTCTCACTGATTCATGCTATGAAAATATGGTCTGCAATATACTGAGTGGTAATTGTATAGATACCTGGTATGGATGTGAATCTGTGCTCACACAAGCTTCAGTCATGGTATATATGATTTGAAGTGTACATGGTTTGAAGAGCATTTATGTAGCTCACATTAGGGCTGTGAATCACTGATGGCTCTTTGTGTTCTTAATTCCTCACCTTGGGAAGAAGAGTGTAAATGTCTGTATGGGAGTATGGGAAGGTTATTGGGAGGAAGTGCTTGTGAACTTCCACCCTTCCTTTGGGACCGGAAGCCCTCCAAAGTCATTAATAAAATGGCATCAGGGAGAGATTGTACACTTCTCAGCTGGGCTTTCTAGCTGTTGTTTCTTCACTGTGCTTATCTGTCTGTATAGCTTCCTCTGAGGTGCTTTGAACCCACTGTCCTGAGGGAAAGGTAAGATCACGCAGGTACCTACTATTAATATAGCCCATTGTATCAAAAGTAGGGGAATTAATGTAATATGGGAGCTTTACTTTGGAAATAGCAGTTATTATCAGTCTCCAAAAATCAGCAATTTTAAAACACTCTACTAACGCTTATTCCAGGATGCTACACCTTGTGGTGGATGAGTTAGACCCCTTGACTAGATTTACAGTGGTTTGGTGCTGGGTCTGGAAGAGGTAAAAGACTGATCTGTAGCTGGGCCAAGAACTCCTTTTGTTTCATCCTGTTCTCTGAAAATCCACAAAGGAGCAGAGTGACACAGTAAGAATCAAGGTATATGAGCTTGGAATTCCATCATGTAATCAGCGTATGAATTGCGGGTGGCTTTTCAAAGACTCATTTATCAAGAAACAAAGCAATTTAGGGATAAAATGAATTGCATGTATACCTTTTCCATTGTTTGTGATTTTACCATAAGCCAACCAATTTATCCCATAAATATGACAGCTTAGGTGAGCCTGCTTGGAGTTCTCCCTTCTAGGCAGCATGGCTGCATGGTGGTGAGCATGTTCCAGGGCTAAAACATCTCTCAAGGGTGCTCCTCGAGTTAGAAAGACCAACAGCAGATATTTGGTAAGCATCCAATACTGTGCATAAACCTGTAGTATGGTAACTTTGGTTTGTGCCTTGTTAACTTTGGTTATATGCTGGATTAACACTAATAAAACATTACTAATCTGTGGAGCTACTCAATAATAATTATCATAAACTTTGTGCAGATAATTCCATTAGACTTAAAACTATTGTCCAAGTCTGAGACTAAGATTGGACCTAGTTGCACTTAGGCTCCATAGGAATTTAGAAAGAAAGGGGGTCTAATCTTAACCTTGTGATCTTCTTTTTTTTTCTTTCCATCTCTGGTCTCTGTGAATTATTCTAACTCAATCCTAATTCAATTTTCCTTTGCATGTTTCTTCCATGCAGTAATTAATAGAGTGAACCTTGCCATTGAACTTTTACAATGCCACACAAAAACTGCTTTTGCTAACACCTTTGACAGTAGTTCTTCAAATGATATAAATCTCTCATTTGCAACACACCTAAATACACCAAAGACAGATCTATCCCTGGTGTAACCCAGTATGAATGCTGGGAGAGTTATACTGGAGATTAATTTGGCTTCTGTGCATTTAACAGCAATTCAAGACACAACATTTCAGAGAGACAGCTCTGGGTTTTTGGGTATTTTTTCATTCCTATCTTCTCTTTTTATTGGTGAAATGATGAGGATATTGCTCCTGTGTTATTATGCAAAACCTTATTTGTCAATCTCTTCAAAAAATCAGGAAACATTCCAGAAAGCTGGGGAGGAAGTTCATAGCAGCTTTAGTTAATCTGCAGTAAATCCGGCATACATGACTCCTCTGTCACTGCTGCTCCTTTCATCTATTCTTTATAAGGAATCTATTGAACTTTAATTAATATGAAAAATTCAGGTTTTCATCTGATTTAAATGTGACTGACATCATGCTGCTACTAAAAGTGGAACTAAGTCCATGTGTGATGAAAACAGTGCTGAACATCAGGATTCAAGAGGGAATCTCAGAACCTGCTGAAAGCATAATCTTACAAATCTGTAATGCTGTGTAACAGATAAGTAGGGGAATGCCAGAAACTCATTTATATAGATGTTTGTGATAAGGATAAGAGAGTGACACATGAAATATCTATATTATTGTCAGCCTCGAAACTGTTCTGAGAGCTAATCTCATTTTTCCTAGTCAGGTTGCAGCTAGTTAGAGGTCAGAATATAAATTAATACTGTCTGAATTTAGAGTATAAGAAAGAAATTGAATGGAGTACAATGAAATACATCTGTCTGTTCTTGAAGATGAGCAACATTGGAAAATTGTATGGTCTGTGGATTAGGTAGAAAAAAATCTCTGTGCCTGAGTTTCTAAGTGCTGCAGAGTCTAGATTTTGATGTAGAAAATTGGCAAAGTAGATCTCCAAATCTGGAGTTAGACATTCATGAAATGAATTTGACAAGATAAATGACTTAGCAGAGCACCTTAAAAATGGTCAGACCAATCTACAGGAAAACATTGGGCAATTAAAAGGGAAACAGGGTGATTAAAAGAGACTTTAGGGCCTTGGGACAAATGGTTAAGGCTTCAGATGCACAAGTAGTAGTCTATTCCATTGTTCCCATTACATGGAATGATGAGGGAAGGGGTAGAAAGAGCCAGGAAATAAACACCTGGTCCCAAACCTGATGTGAAGAACAAATCTTTGGCTTTTTTGACAATGGTGTGCCCTACACACCAGGTTTGCTGGCAAATGATGGGGTACACACGTATCCGAGGGGCAAGAGGACACTTACCAGGAAGTTGGTAGGGCTAATCAATAGAGTTTTAAATTAGATTAGAAGATGGAGGGGGAACTGCAGGCCTGTCAGTCTGATGTCTGTACCGGGGAAGGTCATGGAGCAGATCAGCTTGAGTGCTATCACACAGCACATGCAGGACAATCAGGTGATCAGGCCCAGTCAATGTCAAAGGTTTATGAAAGTCAGGTCCTGCCAGACCTATCTGATCTCCTTCTATGACGAGGTTACCCATTTATTGGATGAGGGAAAGACTGTGGATGTGGTGTACTTGGACTTTGGTAAAGCTTTGACAACATTTCTCACAGTATTCTGCTTGAGAAACTGCCTGGACAGGAATACCCTCTGCTGGGTAAAAACTACTTGGATGGCTGCGCCCAGAGGGTGATGGTAAATGGACTCAAATCCAGTTGGAGGCCAGTTACAAGTGGTGCTCAGGGCTCAGTGCTGTTTCCAGTCTTGTTCAGTATCACTATCAATGATCTGGACAAGGGGATTGAATGCACTCTTAGTAAGTTTGCGGATTACACTAAGTTGGATGCTTGAGGGAAGAGAGACTCTGCAGAGGGATCTGGATAGGCTGGCTCGATGGCCTGAGATCAATAAGATGAGGTTCAGCCAGGCCAAGTGCCAGGTTCTGCACTTGGAGCACAACAACATCATGAAGCATTACAGACTTAGGGAGAAGTGGCTGGAGAGCTGCCTGTCAGAGAAGGACCTGGGAGTGTTGGTTGACAACTGGCTGAATATGAGCCAGCAGTGTGCCCAGGTAGCCAAGAGGGCCAATGGCATCTTGGCCTGTATCAGAAACAGTGTGGCCATCAGGACCAGGGAGATGATTGTGCCCCTGTACTCAGCACTGGTGAGGCCACACCTTAAGTACTGTGTTCAGTTTTGGCCTCCTCACTACAATAAAGACATTGAGGTGCTGGGTCGTGTCCAGAGAAGGGCAATGAAGTTGGTGAGGGGGCTGGAGAACAAATCCTCAGAGGAGAGGCTGAGTGAAGTAGGGCTGTTTAGCCTTGAGAAGAGGAGGCTGAAGGGAGAACTCATTATTATCTATAACTATCTGAAAGGAGGTTGTAGCTAGGTGAATGTTGGTCTCTTCTCCCAAGTGACAGGTCATACGATGAGAGGAAATGGCCACAAGTTGCACCAGGGGAGGTTTAGACTACACATTATAAAAAATTTCTTCACTGAAAGGGTGGTCAGGCACTGGCACAGGCTTACCAGGGAGGTGGTTGAGCCTCCATCACTGCAGGTATTTAAAAGATAGGTAGACAAGTTTCTCAGGGATAAAGAATCATAGAATCATAGAATTATCTGGGTTGGAAGAGACCTCAAAGATCATCAAGTCCAACCCTTAATCCAAATCCAACACTATCATGATTACTAGAGCGTGGCACTAAGTGCCACAGCCAGTCTTATTTTAAAAACCTCCAGGGGTGGTGAATCCACCACCTCTCTGGGCAGGCCATTCCAATGCCTGAATACTCATTCCGTGAAGAACTTTTTCCTGATATCCAGCCTAAACCTTCCCTGGCAGAGTCTAAGCTTGTACCCTCTTGTTCTGTTGCTGGTTTTCTGGGAGAAGAGTCCGACCCCCACCTGTCTACAACCTCCTGTCAGATAGTTGTAGAGAGCGATGAAGTCACTCCTGAGCCTCCTCTTCTCCAGGCTAAACAAGCCCAGCTCCCTCAGCCTCTCTTCACAGGACTTGTGCTCAAGTCTCTTCACCAGTTTTGTTGCTCTTCTCTGAACCCGCTCCAACACCTCAATATCTTTCTTGAACTGAGGAGCCCAGAACTGAATACAATACTCAAGGTGTGGCCAGGTACAGTTGGACTTGATGATCTCAAAACTGTTTTCCAACAAGGCGATTCTACGATTCCATGATTCTATAATTGAGCATTAGAATATTCTTTTTAGGAATCAGGTTTCTTAATAAGGGCTATAGATATGTGTCTGTGTCTTCACAGAGGCTATGCTTGAAAGTCAAAACTGATTAAAGCTCTTCTGCTTTTTTGCACCAGATGGGTAAGTGTCTCAGATTTTATTCATCTTCAAGCTGTAAGGATTTGAATCATCATCTCAGAAGTGACTTATCTCTCTTTCAGCAATGTTCCTCAACAAAAACATACCCTCAAAATTCTTGTGTGATGGCATGGACATCTCCAAGTGAGCTTTAATTTGACAGCTGTGGCTCTCAGGAGGCACAGGTATTCCAACATACACACTCCATGTCTTGCAGGATTGTACATGTCACAAGAAGTCCTTGCTGCCATGGAGACACAGCTGGAAAGATGTTAATTTGGGTATATCTACACTGGATGGCCATCCACCTCCAGATTGCAACGCAGATAGAAACACATACATAAAAAGACAGAACTATTTCATTGCATACTTGTTGGTTTTTCCCTGTATTAGGTTCCATAAACCTATTTCTACAAGGACAGCTGCAGTTATGATTGGATGAATCCAGCGATAAGTATGTGAAAAAATAAGTATAAAAATAATAAAATTAAGACAAATGTTTAAAGTGAGTAACTGAAATCTACACCTAAGCTTTCCAAAAAGTAATCTGACTTTCAGTTCTGTTGTACACCTTGAACCTCACAGCTGTGTAAAATTTTGTGGAAAGAAACTAGTACTAATTGCTCTTGTGATATCAGTGGTGGTCCCTTTAGCATTATGATATTTCCTCCTTGAATGCATGACCTATTTTCCTGAAATGAAGCAAAAAGAAAAAAAAAAAGGTTTATGTCCTTGATTGTCTTTACTTGCTAACTTCTGCAGTCATATTAGAACGTAGGTCCTCCTTATAGGAGCATAGGTTACTTGTGGCAGAACCTACAGCACAGGGAGGATGGTGGTTAGGGGCCAAAAGTAGGATGCCTTCAAATTGCATGACAGCCATAGCTTGGAAATAAATGCTAAATAAGGAAAAATATTTGAAACTTCATTGCATTACAGATTGGTATTGTCTTACTTTTATGCTGTGTGTTGCTAGACACACAGTGCTCAATATAGTGCTTCTAGTTTTATAAAAAATGTGAAAAATGTGTATTGCTTTCTGGTGTTAAATTACTGTCCACATCAGTATTATACTGAAAGGCTCTTTCCAGAGGTGATATCCCACACATCAAGCAAAAAGAGATCTCAAAATAAATTCACAAGATGGAGTGGAAGATAAAATACTGCCTGCCAGGACAAAGGGACAGCAAGGATTATAACCAGCAGGTATGTTTCCTGTCTAGTGCCCCACTTATTGGATTGTATTTCTTTCCTTAAGGTTGTAACTGAATGTGATATCCAGCAACTACAGCACAAAGCTGGTTCTTGCCTTGCCAAGTCCTTTAGATTGTTTCCCTTATCTGACAACTATGCCTACATATTTTGCAAGTGATGATGGATGCCTATGTATGCTGTGTTTTTTAAATTTATTTAATTCATCTCTTGTTATTACTGAAAGTGTATTTGGGCTGCTGCAAAAATAAAACATCTGTGATCTTTGACAAAGTGACTTAAAAAGAAAGAAGAAAGTTTCAAGGCATGAAACACATGTAAGAGAATTAATTGAAA
Organism: Tapera naevia; assembly: GCA_033556795.1. NCBI lineage: Eukaryota > Metazoa > Chordata > Aves > Cuculiformes > Neomorphidae > Tapera > Tapera naevia. Next base: position 2,119,625 of record JAUMJJ010000074.1, on the reverse strand, counting down.
CAGACGATTGCAGCTAAATTGTACTGCTTGAACTGTAACATTTCATGCACTGGTAGGAAATTTTACCTGACTGTAGTATTAGACCTGCTTTAGAAAGCCCAAACAGGGGTTTTAGTCATAAGTCACTGCTAGAATTTAGGAATCTCTTCATACTTCTTTGCTAGTGTTTGAGATGGTAATGTAGTCAGACCACATTATTTAGAAAAAAAATAGGGAAAATATTCTTGCATTCTGTAATTGTGTTCAGTGGCAAATTTCTCTCTGCAACTGATATGAATTTAGACTCTCTTCGTCCATTGTGCTGCCTTAACAGTTAAATATTTTCTTAAGTGCTCTAAAAGCACATAGTAAAGCCACCTTTCCACAGAATGTGATTTGAGTCTCTTTAGTTATTAACTTTATGATGCACATCAAAAGATGTTTGTTGCTATTACTTGGCAATATTAAACATTCTAAACTATATGTGAACATAATATAAGAATAAATATATTGAAACTAGAAAAAGGTGCAAGGTTGTAACTATCAGAGGAGCTTGGCTCAATACCTAAAAAACAGGAGGTGGAATTAGAAACTTAACTGGTTTTAAGATGGAATTTAATAGCTTTATGAATGGGATTATTGGACAGGGTCACCTAAAACCATAAGGGGCTGTTTTCAATGATGCATTGTACTGTCAACTTTCTATTACTGCAAGGACAGCCTAAAACGCAGTGCACTGAAAAGACTCCTAGCCATTTGATTCCAAGTTTGTGTGATGCATCAATGTCTGAGCACTAGAATAACCAGAAGGGACACATTAAACAAGTTAGAAGATATGAGGTTGTCAATTATGATGTATAAAGTAGACCTAAAAAATGGCACCAGGCAAGTTATTTAAAAATGATTAGTGTTGTTGGTTACCATGAGGCGTATCTCAGTTTTGTGTGTCCAGCTTGACATACTAAGTGAAAATATTCATCATCAAAAAATTCTTCCACAGCTGAACAGTTAAGATTGAGAAATCAAAAATAATATTCATATTTGTAGTCTCTCCTGAGCTGCAGGTGTCCTTAACATTACTTAAGAAACACATCCAGTCCTACAAATAAGAGTAGGTGCAACAAACTCTTAATGGCTAAAAGTGGGGGCAGAGGGGGCGGGGAGCGGAAATCCTGCATTATAAAGTGTTTCTAGTCAAATCTCCCTCCCTGTGTGCCTATGGACACAGATGAGCTCTGCAGCTGCCTTAGTTATCCCCAGCCTGAGTGCATGTCAGAGCTCAACCACCAAGGGAGGTGTCCTGCCAGCCCTTCTCAGGCTGAAGGAGCTTGAGCAGACTTTTATTTCAGGTGGGGAAGAGCTGCACTTGGGACTGGGCTTTAAAGGTCAAGTCAACAGCGAAGGTTAAGTCCAGTGTCTTTCTGACAATCTGAGAAGCCAAAGCCTGTGTGAGAAGATAGGCCTTCAACATACCCCGGCAAGCCAGTTACTTAGCTGATACAAATCTGTCGAGTTGCACTGATATCAATAGAGTTATTTCTGCCAGCTGAACATTGGTCCCATATGACCAGCAAACTGCTTTGCTGGGCAGGAGGAAAAGTAAAGTTCCTTATCTGAGTTGTGCTAAAAATCCTTTCCAAATAGCTCCTTCCCATTGAAATATAGAGGCAGTTAGCCCAGGCAGAGTAGATCTCCAGCAAACAGAATGCACACAGAGAGGCAGTGAAATGAGAATTAAGATCCAGGCCTCAGAGAGGCTCACACAGCTATGCAAAACTCAAGTTGAATGGGACGAGAAAGGAACTGGAAACAACTGTGAGCAGAGGTAGAAAAGACTCCACGATAGATACACGAATGTGTCAGCAGGCAGCATCATTAGGTAACAGATGTGGTTTGCAAGCTGCTCTACTCCTATGCTAATCAGGCCCACACAAGTAGGACAAGTAGATGAATGGTGCAGGTCTTCAGAGTCAACCCGAAATAGAGCCCCTCACTGAGTGAAGGCGGCTGCTGCTGTAGATGGATGCTGATCAAAAAGGCTTTGTGTAGTTTGCCAACAGCCGCTAGTAGAAGGCATGTCCTGGAATCACAGTGCTCATTTGGAGGAGGGCAAAGTTCAACTTTAATATGCAGCATTTTCTGAATTTTAAATACTCAGACATGTATCTTACATTGTTTCAGAAGAGATAATGATAGAGGAATTATTTGTAAAATAACAGTATAGTCAATGCAAAATCTATCTGAAAACATAATCGACACCTAGGATTTTGACTTTCACTGTGGCCATGCTGGTAAATAAATCTTTTTAAATGTCTAAATCAGCATCTGTTTGTCTTCCTGATGATTAACTGGCATTCATACAGCTGATGGAACTACATAAGATCTTTCTTTTTCAAAGAGAATGTAAAGTTCAATCGAGAATGATCTTTTGGGTGCATTTGGGGTGTTCTTTAGTGGTCTATAATTTGTTTGAGAAGTGGACTAACTTTAAACGCACTCTTCAAGAAGGACTGATAGATAATGCAATGGTTTAATTCCACAATTTTCTGACTTGAACCCCTGTCCTCCATGTACCTCCATGTACCTTAGTGTAGTTTTTACATATATGCAGGTTCCTCAAGTGGTCTTCGACCTGATCTTCTATTGGGGAGGATTTAGCTCCCCCAGTCCCTACATTTCAGTCCATACACTGGAAATGTGTGGGAAGATGTGTCACAGAAAACTAAGGCAAAGAATTTGTTGAGTACCTCAGCCTTGGGGTACTTCTCTGTTGTTACCAGTTTGCCAGGTTGGCTCATCAAGTTGGCGTACACTTTCTTTGACCTTCCTTTTCTGGCTGACATACCTGTAGAAGCCCTTCTTATTTTTCTTTGAATCCCTTGCCAAGTTCAGCTTCAGCTGTGCCTTGGCTTTTCTGAAACCATCCCTACACAACCAAGCAGCATCCCTATACTCTTCCCAGGATATTTGTCACTGTTCCACTGCCTGTGCATTTTTTTCTTGCCTTTTATTATGACCAGCGGGTCTTGTCACAGTCATGCCGGCCTCTTGCCTCCTATTTGTAATTTCTTACACCTGGGGATTTTGTTCTTCATAGAAAGATTTTGTTCTTCATAGAAAACATCCTTAAAGGTGTGCGAGTTCTTTTTGGGTCCCTTGTCCCTGAAGGTAGTTTTCCAGGGGTTTTTATTGACTAATTCCTTGAAAAGATGTAAGTTTCCTTTCCTAAAATTAAAGGTACTTATTTGACTCTTTCCCTGACCCATATCCCTCAGGACTGCAAGCTCTTATCACTGTGTAATCACTGCAGCCCAAGCTACAAATCCAAGCCCAACCTTGATGTCACCAACTAGCTTACTTATGTTGGTGAATATCAGGTCCATCATCACATACCCTCTTGAAGAGCGATGTATTACCTCGCTTAAGGAATGTCCTCAATGCACCCCAGGAGTCTCCTGGATCACCTACAGCTTGCTGTGTTACTTTTCCAGCAGATGTCGGAGTGGTTGAAATCCCGCAGCAGGACAAGAGTTTGTGAGCAAGAGGTCTTCCATAGATACAGTAAGAAGGCTTCATCAATAGGCTCCGCTTGAGCAGGCGGTCTGTAGCAGACACCAGCCACAAGGTTCTTTTATTGCTTTTTCCCTCACTAAGAAAGGTGAATCCCATCTGATGCCAGCAAACCTGTTGCCATGTAGGCTCTCTCATTATCAAAAACAATATAATTGTGGCAGTGACACCAGCCACAGAGCCATGTAGATGCAGACTCATTCACATTTTTCCTTCTCAAATTCATTATGATGAATTACATGCAAGACAGAGTGTCCATCCTGTACAGAGATCTCTATTTGAATTGACACTGAACTGCTTCCTTAGGCAGGAAACCTTGGAAGCAAGGTGTAATATATGCACACACCATCACATTCATCCTTGCTTTTCCAAGATCTGTGAGCGTAAACCTTGGTAAAGCAGGAAGTTTTTACAGTTATCCAGATTGCAAAGTATGTTAACAAGAATATAGGGAATTACTGATAAAGTGCATATTCTGTCTTTATGTCTTTAATATCAAAGTGACAAATAAACAGGTGGTTCAAAGTGTTATTTAAAAGACATTTGTTAATATTACCTATTTGTTGTGCTTTCTTAATAATGGAATTATTGCACTACTATACTACTCAAGTTCACACAAGTGAAATTCCCCTAATTAGGGTGAAATTAATCTTACATTATATTGGGTCCCTAAAAACTAGACATCTCTATCAGCTAGTGTCTTGATTATGTCTACTCTTGATAGAGAGAGGCACCTTCAGGATAGAAGTCATTCTAGTGTCTTGGATAGTGGTATATTTCAAAGCCATGCCATGTATTGAAGCTAAATTGTCAGTGCTGAAGCCTAGCAGAATCAAGAGGTGTTAAAAATGAGAAGATGTCTCTTTCTTTCCACCAAACAGGAATCTCTATATTGTCTGGCCTGTGATTTGCTTGGAATTATAAAGGCCAAAGTAACCAAGTTCTTGTATCAAAGACCTTGTGAGTCAAAAGCTCTGTTCTTAAGAGTCATTAGAGACCTGGAATCAGTGGGAAGTGTGGTTTTAATGAAAATGTAACACAATAAGCTGATTTAGGGTCTCATTCCCAACACTAGGCACCCTGTTTTGAAAACATCTACTTCAGCCTCCCGTTTTCTGTTTAATTGCCTATTTAATACTTCATATACCTATGTCAAAGAAGTGCTGTGAGATTTAATTATTTTTTGTAAAGCTCATTGAGATCTTTAGATGAGAGGTACTATACTATATAAGTGCAAAGTATTACTAGATTACTGAAGAGACTTACAAAGAAAAGGTTAGGGTCAATTAACATTTTCTAGCTATTTATGCATATTTTTCAGATCACAAAAAAAAAAGGCATCAATTTAGTTAATTTCACTTTATCCATTTTGAAATGAGTTATTTACAATTGATTTAAGTTTAAGTCTCACAGATCATCAAAATGGCAATAAATTATACCCTGCTTATAAGCTTCTAATACCCTGTGGTTTGAGGCTGCTTTTTTTAGTTGAAATGTGTTTCAATTACACATCATAATAAAAAGTTTTGGGATCAAATTATCCATCTTTTTAAAATGGCTTAAGCAAATACAGAAAACTCCCAACCTCTTCTTATGTTCTTGGAAATGTCTGTGTAAATAATGATTCCCCATGTTTTTGATAATCAAATCTACACCTTAACTAAAACAGTAAAAAAGATATTTTCATAAAAACTTTTCTTTTAGTAAAAATCTGAAAAAGGGACATTAAATTGACCAGCTCCAAAGAAATTTCTTCTGATGATCACATTTAAACACTTTCCTAAGCACATTGATGCACTCTCATGCTCTACTGCAGCCTTAAAGAGCTCAGATTAACATTTTTCAGAGAATGTCAAGACTCTCAAATCTCATAAAATTTTGTCAATATTTAGGTAATTTTTAGAGAAATAGTCACAAGATTCAAGTTGAGAGAAATCTAGGTCAAACTAACCACACGGTAAATCACTTCCATTACATATAGAATATTAACCTACTCTAATTAAAGCCATTTGATCTTACCATCATGTTTTAATTAAGATCTTGCTTTACATTCTTGCCATTAGAGTTGCTTGAGTTAGAAAAAAAAGTGAAAAAAACTTAGTCAAGAACATTTTCATAAATAAACAGAGTTAATCAACACATTGCTTCTAGAGGGGTCATGTTATCTGAGTATTCAGTGAGCCAGATGTTTTGCAAAAATGCTTATGAATTCTGAAAGTGTAAAGCATAAATATGTGAATGGATATATATGTGTTGTTTTCTAATTATTACTTACTGTTCATTCATCCCTTTTACAAAATGTTTTAGGAAATTCTCATATGAATTATGTGACCAGCTTTAAGTCATTCTCGCTCTCCTTAAATTGGATGATAATCTCAGAGTATGCAAATATTAGTTTTGCTACTGATTTTATGTGAGCAGGTGCTAATATTTTGTTTATATTTGAAAAATGATCGAAGTTGGCATTTACTCATGTACCACATGCATCATAAAGAGGACCTAGTCCTCGAAATATAAGATCCCCCTATCTTCATTAGTTTCACTGGAGAAATTGGAAATCTCACTGAGTGGACCTTCAAAAATAAAAATCCCTAGATTTTATAATGGTCTTTAATCAGCTCTGGCATAACTGGTACTAATATGTGTGTATTAAATCTACCCATGTAGTAATTCCTTAATGTTTTTTTCTTTGCTCAGACAAACATGCAGGTGGAGTCAGATAAAGTTTTCAGCTCATGCACTCTGACCCCTTGTACATCAGAAACCATTTAATTTTGTTTGAATTGAACCAAATCACAGTTGTTTGACTACCACAAATACATTTGTGCATGACACGAAAACATCAAGAGTCAAGGGAACCAACACTTTCATTGGTGATTTTTTTCCAGTGATTAATCCCTTCCACTGCTTACAGCAGGTATCTATCTACTTTCAAGTTTGAATTTGGCTCTGTTCTGCATTGCTCTGTTACAGCTCTCTCTACTAGATTAAAAAGCCATTTAATACCTCTGATTTTCTGCTCCTGGAGGTATTTATCAAGCCACCTCTCAACCCCCCTTCAAGCTGTGGCCTTGCATGTGGAGTTGCTCCAAGGGAAGAGCACGGAGTTAATCGAGATAGGACAGGCATGCAAAAACCAACATGGGAAATCATCCTAGGAGAAAAGCTATGTCACCTCTGAAAGAAATTGCCTTCAACGCGAAACAAAGCAGTATTTTCTAAGTGAGGCTCCATTTCGTGCGGTTGGAGGAGTTGTGTCCTGCAGTCACATCCTTTTTCTTGGGGCAAGCAAACTTTTGCAGAATATATGAATGCATGGACTTAGATAAGAAGTGCTCTAAGCTCTTTAAATAGGAAAACAAAAGCTATTTGTTTTCTAGCTTTTAAATAGTTTCTGTAGCTTTGCCTGTACCCTGTATAATTACTACAAACTTTTCTTTACAAAATAAATTAAAAAAAGGAGACAAGACCAACCAATAGTATTTGGCTTATTAATGCCACACAAACAATTAGTGTCAATCTTTTGTTACAACTGTCCTTTCAGCCCCATAACTTACCAGGACTTTATAATGAGTTCCTTTAACACTACAATGCTATACAATTTTAGAGTTAGTGGTTTGCCAGGATGCAATCTTCAAATTTCACTTTTATACATGCAACTAGCTATACAGATGCAAATATCTGGAGGCATTTTACTTTGAACTGACCCTACTTGTCAGATTATTCAGCAGGATTTCCTTGTCACTATCATTATCTATCACTCTGCCAATAATGACCCATTTTTTGGCAGCTGTATCATGTTTACTTCTACGTCACTATGGAAACATTGAAATTTCTCAGCCCTAACACAGATTCCTTCAGAATACTACTGAAACACATTGATAGAGTGAAATGTTTCCTGTAAGTATTTTTTCTGATGTCGAGTTCAATCTTCATCTTCTAACGAGTTTTCTATGAAGCTGTTCTTTGATTATAGTTTTACTTGTTACTTTTCAAAGGGTACATGTATGTGTATTTATACACCCATTTGAATACCCATTATGGACTTTGTCAGATTTTACTGTGACATATTCACGCTAAATATTCAAGACTGTGGGATCATAAGGCAGCACCTTGCATTCTGTCCTCTGGAAGATGGTGGTGGGTTTTTTTTCCAAAATACAGTGCAATCTCTTTGCTTTCTCTCAAACATCTGCTCAGACTGAGGTACAGCTCTGGAGACATTTCAGCTGATGGACCAAATCTACTTCATCGTCTTCAGAGATACTTCTGTTTATGCACCAAATGTGCTCCAGATGAACGGCCAGGGCTGACTCAGCAGCTTTCTCTTGCCAAAAGAAGGCATCCTGACCTTTATTGACTTTCCTGGCCACATGCTCCAGCTGTTTCCCATATGCAGGCTTTGACATTTGTTCTTGATGGATCAATTCCACCCATTAGTGCAGAAGGAAATTAGCCCAGTAACAGAGAGTGAATAAATTCAAGTAGAGTTTGCAAGTTGAAGTAGTTCGAAGGGTCAGGTAAGTCCCGCAGGCAGGAGAAAGGGGTGGTTTGAAATAGAAGGTGAGAGGAGGGAGGGTCAGTGCTGCCTCTTCAGGCGACAGCATGCTGTTAGAATGACTCAGAGACCCATACGCCTGCAGCCTTCAACAGAACGTTTACACAGTTGTCTTGGACAAAGTGTTTATACGTTGCCTAAGCCCATCTGAAGTGTTATATTAGATAGGTGTTGCTAATCTCCATGTGAGGTCATTTTAGGCATTGTAGTACCTAACTTGCATACCCACATTAATATGCTTCATCTCTTAATTATCCCTACCAAACTCATGATCTCATCCAAGATGACATTAACATTTGTAAAAGGTATTTTTTGTATAAATTAATACTGGCTGATATTTCATTCTTTGACTTTCCATCAATTTCTTAATTTTTCTTTTATATGTTTTTTGTAACTTCATGTCACTCTAACAACCCAGAATCTTACTAAACGATTCCATGCATCCTTTCTGAATATTATCATGTTAATATTTCTTTTAGTCTTCAGATTTTGAGGTTTTTTTCTACTATTGCAGGATCTATTAGGAATATCTTAATAACAGAATCACATTTCACTGAATATCTCTTAAAGAACTGTAATATGTAAGTTGGCAGAGACAGTTGATTTAAAAAGTAGGGTATCTGTCAGGTGCTATTCTTTTTACTCTTCAGTTATTAATGACTTAAAAAGTATTTCATCTTCTTCAAACTGAATCTCCTATTCCATCACAATATCTCTCATTTCCCTAAACAACTGCCTGTTCTTCTGAAAGAATTCCGGTCTGGTTTTAAGACCTTGAAAACTTTATCCTGGGGGAGAATACAGACAAACCTTCAAAAAATTCTCACAACTAAGAAAGAACGGCATTTCTCGTGGGTTTGTTTGTGATGAAAAAGATAGTGATGGGAAATCAGAATGTCTTGTTGTTATCCCGTACCTTACAGAAATGATTCTACTTTGAAGGAAGTGTTACACTCTGTCACGTCTATAAAGCATTAAGAAGATTGTTACAAGGAAAAAACTCAGGTAGGATTAGACCATGAGTAATATCGTATTGCACAATATTTCCAAGTTAAGTCATATTACAGTGTGCTGAACTTTTCAGGTCATTGATTTTCTGTACATTCTTGTTAAGATAACATAATTGCTGGTCAGAAAGCCTCAAAACATACAAAAAAAAAAAAAGTAAAGCAAAAAAAATTAACTTAAAAGTGTTGTGTTATTTAGACCAATCAGTTGCCCGATGACCTACAGAGTACTTTCATCTCCCCGTGTTTATCAGAGACTCACTACTTAAGACTGTTAGTGAAAGATGGGTGCGAAAAATAGTGCAGTTTTTTTTTTTAAAGGTCATACAGCAGAATTTTGAATGACCATCAGCCAGAGAGCTGTTATCATAATTTGCAAACCACAATTCTTTGCAAAAGAACAGCTATATTTAAATACAATGACCTAACCAAGAATATTAGCTTCAAAGAGAAGAAAGTAGAAAGGGTATCCTTATAGTCCTTGGAGAACTTCAAGCATTACTTCTAAGCCCTCTCTCCCTTTCTGCGTTCTATCACTGTATAGGAATTCCACAATAATTTATAAAAGAAATATTTTTCAAAGGCACAAATGCGAGTCAAGTGTCCAGTGTCCATTAACTCAGGCACCCAACTCCCATTTGTATTTTCAGAAAATCCTCCCTTAGAGACATGAAATATGAAATAGTAAAGTAACTTGTATTCTAAGGCGAGGACCGTTTGCCTTAATTTTTTTACATACAGTTCCATTTCAGTTTCTTTTGATTTGATATCAAAGCAAATAGAATTCTGCATTTTAAGAAAGAAAAGCCGTATGATCTAATATATTTGACATTGCTAGTTTCTGTGGTTCTGTCAGGCACACAGTGGGATGTTGAATACGAAACCCTGTAATTTAAAGACAATTCCCCACTTTCAATCTGTCCTGTTATTTTGGCTTTTTAAAATAAATGTATAGTTTAAAAGGCATGTAAAACAAACTAGCTGACATAATTTTAAGTCAATGTCAGAAGAAGATGTAGAGTAGGAGAAGCGATAACTTGGCCAAAAATTTATGCAAGTGTAAATGACAGTTTTATTCAACCAATTTTTTAAAAATGGGCTTTTTTGTGACTGTAGTAGCATGGTTATTTGCCTAACATGGACCATATGCTAAAATTATTTTATTTTTTTATTTTGAATTAAAATCAGTCCTTTAATTTAAAAGTCTTATTTGCATTAACTATTTTTACAAAACACAGACTTTAGAGTTTGTAAAAACAAAATGAAAAGAAAAAAACCCTAAAATTACTTTTACATTTCCTATTGTGAAGAATTCTCCTAAATGAAGTCAAGTGTAGTATGCCTAAGTCCAGAGATAGATTTCATTAATTCTCTCACACAGTCAAAGAAGGAAGAAAAATCACACTTATTTTCTGAGATGTCTTCTTAAGCAAGTAGTACACCAAAAATCCATTTAAAATACTATGTTTAGGCCTCCTTTTCACCTTTGTTTTTTTTCAAATAATCTTTCCTTCAAAACTGTGCTACAGAAGGTCACAAAATGAAGAAGGTTCAATGGTTGGTAGAGTTAATTTACTCCCATGTTACACTCTGGTTTTGGTTCCCTAATCATTCTGTATGCATTCATTCAATTCTAGGTTTCTCTTTGGGAAGGAACTAGATGACACCATGATATAATTCGTTTGATAGTTCTTTCCAGAGATCACACCCTGTAGGATATATGGATGAAATCACACCTTATCTTTCTTCCTCTCCCTGCACAGTCCTTCAATGTCACTTCAGCAATTTTATACCTACCTTATGGCTCTCATGCCATATTCAAGGCAAACAAAAGTTTCCCCTTGGGTTATCTTACAGAAACACCTCTGGTTGTGTCATTACTTCAGGAATTCAGAACTGAATAAAGTCCCAATCTCCTTGCAAAAAGGTTAATAGGGCATCAGAATTTCCATGCTTTTCCCAGAAGACACTCAAAATGAGAAGGTTCTGGATGCGGAAATGCTTGACATCTCAGTCCATGTGGCTGTATGGCAGTAGGAAAAAGGCCAGAAGTTGCTCCCAGGACCATAGGGCTAACCATGTGGATATGACCAGGGAGGGAGAGGTAGTTTCAGTAGCTGAACTAAATGATCTTACTAACAGATGTAATTCTCCACCCTAAAAACGGCTGATCTTTGCTTTTGTATATTATCCTTCATTCTTTTCTTGTCTGTTTTTTTTTCTTTTTAAATTTTATTCTCCCCTCAAAAATGCAAGAATAATATTTTTCTCTTGACAATACATCAACTTCAGTCATCTCTACAATGAAGGAACCTCAAGGAAGCTGGTGCAAAATGTCTTTGCTGGGCAAATCACGAATATCTTCAGCTCAAACAAAAGTGGTTAGTTTGCATGGGTCTAGAAAAATCAAGCAAAGTGGGAGTGAGGAAAAGTCAAGATAATGCACATATATGTATTCAAAGCAGTCTTGATGTTTAAAAACGCTGAATGCGTAGGTATCTGTCTTCTCTGCTCCTTGGTTTCTCTAAGGGATGCAGAGGCTACATTTCAGTAGGCCATTCTCATAGAACATTAAACAAAATGTGACTGTGGTGTTTTTTACCTTTCAAACATTAGACAAAAAAACTGTGGTTTTCACCCAGAAGCCCACAGAGTTTGAAAGGAGAGGGGGCACAAAATCGTATGTCTTACCAACTCTTCTGTATGAAATAAAAGGGCCAATGGAATAGAAACTTGCTTTAATTCAGCGAAAGAGACATCAACAAGAACAAGATCAAGACAAGAAATCTCAGTGCTAAAGGTCAAAAGTCTTGAACATGAGGGAATAAACCACTAGATTCAGAAGTACATTTTAAAAGGAGGAAAGATGATAACAGCCTCCCTCAAAACAATTTGCAATCAATAAATGTGTCAGACAAAGGATGTTATGGAATTTATGGTGTTTTACACATTACATTAAAACAGAAAAAAAATCTTAAATTATAATTCTTTTACAAAACAACACAGAAATTGATTTTTTTTGTAAGAAAAAAAAAGAAATAAAAGGAAAAGAAAAGCCCACCAGCTGTTTCCTGGCCAAAGAAACAACAGGGGCTCTTACTCTGTAGTGCAGTAAATGGCTAACCTCCCAGGGTAGTTTAAGACCCCTGCAGCTTGCAGTGTCAGCAGAGTTGGTCATTTACGAATCAGTGTGGTTTTGTCAGAAGTTTGTTTATCTTTCAATGAAACCACCCGCCTTGCAGTTAAATTGTTTGAGCTATAAATAGAGGACCAGTGCATCAAATTTTTCAGAATGAAAGACAAAAATATGAGTAGCAGGAAGAGTGAGAAAGAGAAGATGTAGGTCAATTTATGGAGAGATAAAGGCTGGGAAATATCTTGTTTATTTTCATGTTTTAGAACGTGGAACAGGCAAACATCCAAGCAAGCATTCCTCACCCACCCTATGTAAGGCCATGTTGGGAGGATGGGAACTCTACAGAAGCTGACATCCTTCATTTGCTCCTTTCCTTCCTTCAATATTAATGACTTGCACTGAACCACAAAGAGTGACTCAGTTGAGTCTATTGAAAATACAACTATTTGATTTCTTACTAAGTGGGTATGTTGCCATCTATATAACATGCCCGATAATGCTTTAAATTCTAAAAACACCTCCTTTTTTCTAACAAAGCAATGAGTTCTAGTGACCAATCTTGTTTTTCCTACTTGTTTATTTAAACAGGAGTGCTTCTTCTCATTCATTTCACACTGCTTGCCTTTCAATTTCACAGTGCCTTCTAGTTGAGTTTGTAAAGTTGCCACTAAGGAGCCCTGGTCTAAGTGTTTCCATGGGAAGACAACAGGAAATATTCACAGAATTCACATCCTTTTCCCACAGCAACATATCCTGGCAGATGTGTTAGTTACCATAGCAACAATTAATACTAGGTTGTTTTTTTTAAATAAGAACAATCAATAATGGCTGAAACACTTTGAAATAAATATGCATCTGAGATTTAAATTAGGCAGTGTAATGATCTTCCTGATGACGCGTACTTGCTAATAATGAAAAGGGTGCAATATAAGGAGGTCATACTTGTGACTTGGATGGTGTGTACGTTTTCCTTCTCAGGTGGGGGATTACATGACACTGGACTGTTTCTGTTGATGCAAAGTTGGAGAGCTGGAAAGGATGCATGTTACTCTTGTATACAGAAATAAGAAAAAAAGCATCCCTTCAGTGTCAATACAGCATTTAAATGAGGTTCAAAAGCTCAAGAACTATTCTCTGGGTTTAAAAGGTGCATATATCCATACAGAGAATACAGAGTGTATCTAAAAATCACCTATCCCACAACCACCTTTAAAAGTCTTCATCTTCTAAAGCTCTTGAACCATGTGTCAATGACAGCAGTGTAAATTTGGATCACTGCATTGATCTCCATAAAGTATTTCAGATTTATAGTACTGTAAGTAGGAGAAGAATTGTAAGTTAATTTTAGGAAAATATATTGTTCTGAAGAGAGACTATATTGATCAGTTAATAAAGAAGAATTTAAAAAGTAAAGGTTATAAGCTGAATCAAGAAACCTTCTAAAGGAATGCAAACACTCAGCAACTCTACCCAGGTCACAGATCACAGACTCAATCAGGGTGGAGGAGACCCAAGGATGTCTCCAGTCCTATAATAGTCCAGGTACTCCAGCAGTAATTGTATCTGCATCTACAGCCTGATTCCTCCTGCCTGCTTCCATGTCCGCCTTAATCTGTGTACAGGCAGGCAGGGTGGCCCCTTTGACAGGGTATGTCCCATATCTCCCTATCAGCCAAAGTAAATTTGACACCATCTCCTCCCATACCCAGTTTAAGGCCCTCCTCAGCAGTCTGACAAACCTTTTGGCAGGGACACTCTTACTTTACTATTCAAATAGATCCTGTCTTTCACTAGCACATCTCTTGCCTCAAAGTTCAGGCATTGCGCCTAAAGAAAAGATAATTTTCATTTCTTTATTCAGCTGGTTTGCTTAGAAGAAGAGAGCATGGTGTGTCAAAAGTTTCTTCTCTTCCAGCAGAACTACTGAGAACAAGTACACAGCAATTGTATGTGTATAATCCTGTGATCTCCTGAATAAATGGAAATATGAATCTCTATTAGGATTGTGATGGAGAAGTATAGTCATTAGTTTGATGCTCTAATTCTTTAGAGCCAAGAAGAATAAGCCATTACTGAATCTGAAGTGATCCTCGTATTTCCAACAGTAACACCATGTGGCTGAAATAGTCTACTTGTATCCAACTAATAGCTTCTGAAAAAAGAAACTACATCTTTTTTAACCTTTCCAAAACACGCTTGCTAACATATTCTAATGCTTGAAAGTATATAAGGTCACCTGCAACAGCAATCTTTACATTTAAAACAGATGTGGCTATATACAGCAATGAGGAAATGTACTGCTTTGGGTTTTGTGTAACAAGCATCAGTGCTTTCCACCCATTTGCCATTTTGACACTTGCAGCTTATACACAGCACTGCCTCAGAGTCAGATATTCATCATGTATTCATAAAGATGATTTTTAAAAAAATGCTTTGCACAGAGCTGTCAGCAAAAGCTGGTTCATAAACTTAACTACCTTACACACATTTTGATTCACGGACTCAGTTCCTCCCATTTCCTTGCTCAGTTGCACTGGTGCAAGGTGGACTGAAGTTTTCAACACAGCAGGACCATTCTTACATTGCCAGCTCATCAGTATTGGGTCAGCTGCACTACTTAGTGAGCAGTGCAGATATTCCCCAGCCTCTTCTTGTCCATGTTCTGTGCTAGACTGAGGTTAAGTAGGCACTTGGCTTCTTTTATTGTATGTGCCGAACCCAGTGTTTGAATAGCCACAGAAGAGATGTACAAAGGAAAACCAAGTATTAACCCAAGCCTTCAGCCTCTTGAAATCATAATCTGCAACATATTGAAATTCCTCAAACCATAGTAGAAGGACCCTGTCTTCTGCTAGCACCACAAAAGGGTATTTTCAATTTCTTCCAAAGTCATGGCGACATCATCATCTTTGACAGTGATTACCATCCTGCCTATTTCAGGTGTGTTTGCTGCAGGAAAGGATCAGTGCTCAAGCCTTGGAAGCCCAGCAGAACTGTATTTTAATGGACACAGTCCTTTGAACAGGAACAGATGCTTCTCTCTTCCTTGGTTAAAACTAATGTCATAAGCCAGAGGATGAGGGTAGCCAAATACTCAGAGCAGTGCTGTCAATATATAGTGATGGCACTGCTAGTACATTGGTTTCCTCTTATCTGTCTGTGGTGAAAAACAGTCTTTCTTTTGAGGATTGAGGTGGTTTAAAAAAAAATCTGATTTAGGGATTAGACTCAGCTCCATCTCCTGATGAAGCATAAGCCCCTTACCAATGCAGCAGGTCAGAGTGGTTTATCAAAACACCCTCCTGGTCATAAAAACCAGCCAATCATACAGTAAGTGAGTTGTTTCCCTGGGCAGTGGGTGTTAGAGAGGCACTTCCTCCCACCTAGGCATCTTTGAGTCCACCCAGTCACTCAGCTCCTTGGTGCACATCTGATGACACCAACCCAAAAATTTAATATTCATGCTCAGAGTGATGTAACCCGCTCTGGAAACACCTCTAGATGCAGTATGCTAGCACAAGGAGCTGTGTCACCAAACACAAATCAGTTCTCACACTCTGAGGTGGCCTGGAAGTGGTTGCTAAAATTTACAGCACTGAGACTTTGTTCAGTCTGCTTTATCTATGGCAGAAGAACCAATTTTGTGTTTAAAGCTAACTAAGTCTGTTTGGATTTCTGTGTGTGTGGCTTTTGAGCTTAATCCATGGAAATGAAGATAAGCGGAATAGCACAAAAAAAGAATAATTAAATATGCTTGGAGAAGGTGAGGGTGAAAATGAAATTAAATATTTGTTAACTAGTTCTTAAAAGCTTTTAAGGAAAGTTAGTGGAAGTCATAAGAAAGAAAGAATGAAGGCAAGAAAGCAAAGCAAGCAAAGAAAAGCAACAAGAGAAACGGGCTGGGCATCGCTTTTTCTTTGTTGAGCTGTTATTGTCTCTCTGTGGCAGAAGGACTGAAAGAACAAAAGTAAATGTCAGATCAATTACACCGATTTCTGTCTATCATTGGTATTTTTCTGGTCTTCATTTTCATAGTACCGTAACACTTTCCCATCTAACTATTTATCCCCACAACACCCCTCTGAGGTAGGGCACTGCTATTTTTTCTATTATATAGCTGGAATGAGGCTCAGGTAATGTAGCAGATTCTTATCTAGCATAAATTGTCACAGCTCCATTAACTCCACTATAAGAGGACTTCAATGGAGTTTAGAATCTGACACTAAATGAATCTCCCTTTCTCTGCAAGCCAGAGGCAGAGCAGGGAAGCAAGCCCCTGGGTTTTCTGAACTCTCTACTACTGCTTTACCATCCTGTGTCTGTTTAGATAGTCTGTGATTTTTGGGTGAAGCCATGCTGGCTTTATTCTTGCAAGAAAAGTCAATGCAGTCTACATGGTATTATTCACATAAAGCCTGCAGGACAGAGCTTGTTGGGTGGTACAGATTATGCGTTACAGAAAGGCTGAAAGTATAGGCACACACCGTGCACGCCTACATATCTGATGTTAGAGAAATTAAAGAATGAAGCTTGCATGGAGCTGTCAAGCAGCAGTCAGTGTGGGATGGAAAATATAAGGAGTACAAAGAAGTGCGCAAACACACGAAGATTCTGATGTGGAATTAAAACTTGAAGTAGTCAGAGAGTCTGAATAACAGCATACAAATTATTTGCTTTCCTCATTCAAACAAATCAATAAGAGAAGAAAACTGAAATGAGAAAAGGTGGTAAGCTGTGTTTCTTGCCATACAGGTATCTCAACGCTAGTGGGTTTATAGGATTTGAGCTGGTATCATGAATATCACCAGGAGTGTTTAAAGCTTGTAAGAGCAGACCAGATAGAGACATGCCTCTGTGTGTCTTGGGCTGTAATTAAAGCCATAAGCCATCAGTAGCAAAGAGGCCAGCTGCAGCATTTCAAACCTTTTCTACCCTAGCATTAAAAATAGATTGTGGCACAATAATAATAAAAAATTGTGTACCTCAAATAATTCCAATTTAAAAAAATACAAATTTGATTACTATAATTAATTTCTCTTCCAGATATGAATAAATGACCCAGGCTAAATGCCAGTTCCTTGCAAAGAATTTCATTTAAGCTTCAGTGAATTGAAAGGCTCAACCAGACTCAACATTTCCAACTTCCTAGCAAGTAGCAGAAAATCTACCTGACAGTTGCCATGGAAACACGAACAGGAAGAGCTAACCACCAGCCTATAAATCCACAGAGAAACCTTTCTTAATTGGAAGGCCTTTAACCCATACATTTTTCTCATAGCTGCAGAGCTTATTTCTAAAGAGATTATTAAATTCTTCAATTGACTTATGAAGGATGCTTCCCACTATATTACTGTGCTCTGGGTTGCTCATTCTTTATATCTGTTTCCAAAATTACAAAGCAGAGCAAGGATCATAAAAGTTAACACAGATGTTTCAATGAAAAATCCATATGATGTTCTGAAAATAACTTCAGTGGCAATGTTCTACTAAAAAAAAAACCCAACAAAAAACCAAACTAAAATAAATAAATATGCCTCCCACAACCCAGTTCAAGAATTGAAGTTTAAGAATTTAAAAATCAGATGATCAGATACCCCAAAAGTCTTTGCTTTGGGTCCTAGGAAAGACTGTTTTTTTTTTATTATTAAATGGAATACTATCAGTGGGGAAATATAACTGAAACTAACAAAGGAACCATTGCTTAAGTGTGCGAATGTTGATTATACTTGAGTCCACGTGCACATGTACCCACATGTTCTCACACTAACAGTATATGTGCAATATCATAGAATCATAGAATTATCTGGGTTGGAAGAGACCTCCAAGATCATTAAGTCCAACCCTTCATCCAACACATATAGTCTTATTTATAAAGAAAATAGGAATTAAGATTTGCTTATGCCTACATTTTCTTCAGAATTGTGAAGATTTAATAAAAATTTTGGTGTCAAAACTGATTTAAGAATCCCTTTTTCCACATTACGTAGTTTCTGTTCCTTTGTTTTCTTTGCTTTATTGTATTCAGCTCCCTGTGCCTTTCCTTTTTGTGTGGATGTTGTTGTGCAAGAAGCAACCATGACTGCAGCACTCACAGGTAACCTGGCTTTGCTTTGGATTAGCCTTGTCAGGTACGGTGGAGGTGTGTTGTTACAGAACTCAGAGAAAATCAAATGTCCATGCAAGTACTCAACAACATAGAATCATGGAATGTTTTGGATTGGAAGGGACCTTACACGTCATACAGTTCCAATCCCCCTGCCGTGGCCAGGGAAACCTGACACTGGATCAGGCTGCTCGAAACCCAATCCAACCTGGTCTGGAACATTTCAAGGGAGGGGGCATCCACAGCTTCCACTGGTTCCCCTGTCTTCCCGACCTCATTGTGAAGAATTTCTTCCTAAAGTCTAATCCAAATCTTCCCCCTTCCAATTTAAATCCATTCCCCCTCACCCTATCACAACATGGCCAAGTTGATATTGTGTACTCTGAATTGCGGGCTACTGGGGTCTGGCATGTGAGTAAGGCAGTTTAAAGTGTGGATTTGCTTGGACACATACTTGGTATGGCCACAGCCAGTATTTCAGTACAAGCATCCTGTGAGCAATCTCTATTTTAAATTCAACACCACTTTCAAGAAGTTCAGCAGCCTTATGCAGTTAAAGGCATTTCTCCCGTCCTCTCCTGACTAGAGAGAGAATGACTACAGAGAAAATCTGTAGGCCCAGATAGCCTTATTTGTTGGTTTTTTTTTTTCTGTAGTCAAAGACTTATTTGGTTAAGTGGGCAGTTTCCTCTTTTTTCCCTTCATTATACCACATTTCATTTTTTTTATTCCTCATCTCCAAATTCTGAGGAAAACAGGAAAAAAATGCTGTATGTACTATGCACTGAGGACTTGTTCCTATTGTAGTCAATGGGAGAACAATTGATTCCTGCTGATTTCAATAGAATTAGGATTCCTCTCGGTTCCTGCTTGGAAGCAGATAGAGGGTAGCAGAGAGATGGAGAAGAGCCTGCCTAGAACTTGGGTGGAAAATATAGATTTTCTTTCTCCAGTAGCGTGCATTTTTTCTGAGAAACTGAAGGACTATGGGGCAGGGCTAGTGGTCACAGATGCTCTTCCAGGGGAGCACTCATGCCAAGATTACTGGGGTAGCAGCGTGGAATGGGATCCAGCAACATGTCAGCATGAGATTTATGTGATCACCACATCCACCATGCCCTGGCTCCCTATACAAACAGAACACTACTTTGCAGCCTGAAATTCTGGAAGGTCCCACTATTGGGACCATCAGTAGGAGGAAGGATGTGAGATCAGTCCTGGAGTAAACCTAGTCCCACTCACCAGCTGGATGGACTCAACTTTCAATTAAAGTCTCTTTACTCTGAGGGGTGGTTTTACACCCTCATACTGTCAAGATTTTACAAGCACCTACATGAGGGAGACGTGTGGATGCTTCAAATAAGTTTAATGCAATGGTGGACTCTTGCTTCTCTATGCCCTCTGAGATAGTCTTAGAAGAAAATCAGCGTTAACCAGAAATGTTCCAGGGAACGTAGACGCTGGTGGTTACTGACAGAGAAGTATCTTCCCCAGTGAGGGTCAGATGAGAGATACACAAAGTACTTAACAGTCAGAGGGCAAACCATTACCACGAAAGTATTTCCACACCTCCTTGTCAAATCATCTAAGTTTTAACTTGCCTTATCTTCTCCTTGTCCCTTTTTCTAGCCCTGAGCCTCTCTTGAATGAACACAGCTAGCCATGAAAATAATATTTGTTTAGATAAGTAAATACCCAGACGGGTCTGCTTATTAAATAACCACTTATTTTCACTTGCGATATGCAAGGTTTTGAATGTATATTTTATGTGATAAAGGATTAAAACATTACCCTGTTTCTTTGCCTGCCATAAATGAAACCCAGAACATTATATATGATGTTACCATATTCCTTACATGAACAAGACTGAGTGAATTTGATTTCTTAGTGACAACTAACACTGCATAAATACTTTGGAGTAGATTAATATAATGAACACTATATTCTATTGCCCAAATTATTGACTTCATTTCCTCCCCATATCATTGTTATTATTAGAATTGTTATCTGACTGTGAGAGAATCTCTCGAGGCACAAGTTAGCTTCACTTAAGAACTTCTCCAAGTCTCTCAAGCTGGCAACTGCAAGCCTACAATTAGCTTAATAAAAGTTAAGGGTAAACAATAAAGTGAATGGAAAATATTAAAGGTGCTGTGAAACAAAAAAATAATTGGCCAGCTATACTCAGGCTGTGACAGCTAGAAAGCATCTGCTCCCTGAAGCATCCTAAAGTGTTTGCAAACTCTGCAGAATTCTACAGGAAAATCCACAGCCATGTCGTCTCTATGCCTACAGGGATTTGTAACACCCTGGAGAGTTTTTAAGGGATTTTTAAAGTGACTTAACTTTTATTTTTATCCCTCTTTTTTTTTTTTTCACCTAGATGTCTGTCTGGTTCTCAAACCTAGGTGGCATGTTCAGCAGATTGTTGTTTTCTATTGCTTTCTGCACACTTGTTTTCTGCTACATAGGATACAGAGGCTTCACAAACTTTAAAGAAGACAACATTTCTGTTCCAAAGAACTTGCTCACAAAAGGCCAGACTCTCAGGCCATCTGACACCCTGGAAGTAATTGTTCTTATTTATGCAAGCAGTAATATTTCCTAGGTCTTGATATTACCTATGTCTTAATATTTCCTAGGCTATTTCCTAGCCACAGACCCCAGTGAGATCTTTACCTTGCAGATATTATCGAAAGAAAAGAATGTCCGTACACTCTTTTTGACCACATATGGCTACTTGGCTTTTATCCACCTCTGCAGCTCTTGTATTGTCAAGATATTCTGTAGACTGTTTTAAGAAGATTTACCTCACTAGCAAACATATGGTGATAATTTTCATTTTTCCCCAGATTAGTAAGGAAGTCCAGGCTACGTCATGATTTTTCTGTAAATTTGAAGAATAAAAATCCTGGGTTGGATGCCGTTTGATATCAGGGGCTGAAATGTCAGTGTTTGCTCTCCTTTTCTTCCTGATCTTCTAGTAGAAAATCCTCCAAAGCGGGGGAACACAGGGTACATGATAAATGCAGGAGACCGTAACCTTGAAACCATGGCCTCTAAACTCAGCTGAGAAAGAAATTCCACTGATTTTTCTGGATGGAGTGGTTTTTAAAGTTCTTGATTGTAAGTGCATTGGCCAGTGTATAGGAAGGAGTGGGACTGGGTCAGGCTATACATGATGAGTCAGAGAAGTGGCTTATTAACTCTCCCTAAATATTCACCAGGCAGAAATTATTGCAGTCTTAAGTCTGCTTTAATACAACTGCAATATTGGAAGATTGCTGTATTGTTGTGGTGGGTTGAGTTTGACTGGGGAATCTCTGCTTTGGCACCTGGAGCACCTCCTTCACTGACCTTGGTGTATCCAGGGTTATTTCTCTCAAATATTCTCACTCCTCTCTCCGGCTGCTGCTACCCAGTTTTTTTTTTCTCCCTCTCTTCTTAAATAAGCTATCACAGAGGCACTACCACTCCTGCTGATTTCTTTGGCCAGTGGCAGGTTTATCTTGGAGCCAACTGACATTGGCTCTATCAGACATAGGGGGATCTTGTGGCAGCTTCTCACAGAAGCCACCTGTGTAGTGCCTCCTGCTATAAAAACCTGGCTATGCAAATCCAATACAATCATCTACACTTTCATCCTGCCCTCCACAAAAAAACTTCAACAGGAAGATGATTTTCCACTGGTTATTTGCAGCTGAAAATAAGCCATGTTGTCGTATGTCAATAACACCAAGCAGATGGAATAGAAATCATATTCTTGCCTACAAATAAGAACATGGGAAATGTTACAGTGTCAAGTGTTAAAAAAAATGAAGAAAATATTCAAAAATCAGAAGATGGAAGAGTATTGTCATATACATAGTGGCAATTGTCTATGATACCCATTTTTGGTTTCCTGCTGTTAAATATTTGGCTGAATCTCTATCACTTCTTGCACAGAAAAGAGGTTGTTATCTACTGGCACTAATTATAATAATTTTCCTGCAGGCTACTGTTTGAATAGGAGTCACAGATATTCGCATTTTTATTACCTGACAGATGACTTCCACAATGAGTTTATATTTCTTTCTCTTCTCCTCAACTACAGTTCAGCTTTGATATTTTCAGTGTCATTTAATACATCCTCCTGCAAACTGCAACAAGCTACAGAAAGACCTTTGGACTCAGCCTTTAAATATTTTCCTCATATCATCAAAATCAGACACCAGACTCAAGGAAAGCTGGAGCAAGGAGGCAAAGCAATTCTGCAAGAGTAAGTTTTTGGAACTAGAGAACCATAGAATAATCTGGGTTGGAAGGGATCCTTAAAGGTCATATAGTCCAACCCACCTGCAAGAAGAAGGGACATCTTCAACTAGATCAAGTTGCTCAGAGCCCCATCCAACCCAATCTTGAATGTTTCAACCTGTACCAGTGTTTCACCACTCTCACCGCAACAAATTTCTTCCTTATATCTAGTCTGTCTCTACCATCTTTTGGTTTAAAACCACTACCCCTTGTCCTATTGCAACAGATCCTGCTAAAATATTTGTCCCCATCTTTCTTATAAGCCCAGTTTAAGTACTGAAAGGACACTATAATGTCTCCTTGAAGCCTTCTATTCTCCAGGATAAATCAGCCCAAGTCTCTCAGCTTTTCTTCACAGGAGAGGCATTCCATCCCTCTGATCATTTTTGTGGCCCTCTTCTTGACCTGCTCCAACAGGTCCATATCGTTCCTATGCTGAGGACTTCAAAGCCAGATGCAGTATTGCAGGTGGAGTCTCACCAGAGTGAAAAAAATAGTAGGATAGCTTGGTTCACAATAGTATAATTTAAAGGCTGATAATATGAAGAAACATTAGATAGTAATGAGAAAATAGTTGCTCCAGAGAGAACACAAGGACTGTGAGAACAGAAATGTTGGAGATCAGTAAACAGTTCATATCAGAGCATTTAATCAAGCTTTTTAAAGGCAAAGTTCAATGAAATGCACTAAACCCAGCATGTAGAGGAGAAACAGAGCAATGGTGAACACTTTCTCTCAAAGACACAAAAGATACTCCTGAAGCGTAAGATATTCCACCATGTAAGTATATGACTTGTAACAAGAGAGGGAAAAAAGCTATTTGCTGCTTTTGAAGCTATGTAACATTCTTCCATTTTATTCCCAGCTTTATGAACTCTTTCAAGTGATCCATCTAAGGAAATCAATAACTATTGACAGGCTCTGTAATTACCTTTACAAGCCAAGATTTCTAGTCCATACTACTTATTTAAGCTATTACATAGTTTCCAATCTGTTTTGCTAATGATCACCAATGTATGGATCTGAACCAAAAATCAAATCACATCTCAAAACACCCACTTGCATTTCTGCAAAAAAAAAATACTGTGTCTTAGGATACTTCCACTGTTATCTTGAAAAACGAGCTGATGAATACCACTGAGTACAAAATGCAGCTGGTGATTGTCACAAACCTTTCATTCAAATTTATGCTGGATTTGCCGTATGGATTGGTTGGGATATAGGAGTTTGAAGTGAATTCACAAATCAGTCTTGGGAAGGCATGGTCTGTCTTCTTTTTGTCTAAAAGAGATCTGTCTGAGGTTGGAATACATATACAAGGGGAGGGAAAACAATATTCAGATTAAATTTTTTCACATATTTCCTGTTACTTGAAATATTGTGTGGAGCACCAGATCTTTATTTCTTTGATGATGCTATCTCAGCTGTCTTCATTGGAGCCATCTTGTGTTGTATGAAACACTTTAAATAGTTCCGTAAATAACGAAAAATAAGACAATAGCTTTGTGATTAGGGCACTGAACCGAAAGCTGGGACTAATGTTCCAGTTTTATCCACGTACGTGTTTAAATTTTGTAGATGAATTGAAACAATCTTCAGCATTTACCTGCCCAGTACATTAATGTCTCAGTTACACTCAGCTGGAGATATGGCCGTGAAACATCCTAAGAAGAATCGAAAACTGAAATCTCCAACAGCTACCAAAATCTTTGGCTCGTCTGCCTTTGGACAGCCGAATCATCTTACACCTGTTGTCAGCTTTGTCCTCAGGTAAAGTGGCTTTTCTACTGATCACTGTCCTTCTGAAATCAATCAACTTCACGTAAAAGTAAGAGAAATACAGTAAGCTACAAATGCTTTCAGAAATGCGTCAGTGGAAAGAGTGAAACCCGCGCAACATATGATCAAAGAAGCACAAATATCCTGAATACCTGGTAGCATCTGCTACCAGAAATGGTTCCTGCACTACCTAGCAACTGCTACTGAAGCTCTCTCTGCGTGGTAACTCTTACTACCTAAGAGCATCTGTTGCTCAGTTTGCAGACTGCTGATTTCACTTGCCACAAGTGAAGTTCTTGTGTAGCATGAAAAATAAATGGTTACCTGAATTAGGGTTTTATTAGCTTTTCTTTGCTTTCCTTTTTATAGGTTTTTTGTAGAATTCCATGGAAAGATTGTTTTGGTTTTGGTTTGGTTTGGTTTGACTTTTAAGAAAGGATTATTACTTAAAAGATACGGAATTGCTTCAAATACTAAATATTTGAGAGAGAATTCAAAATGGATTCACAAAGCCAGAGGAGTATCATGATAATTCCTTTATTTGAAACTTTCCCCATTGCAACCAGTGTGTGCTGCCAATAAGTCACAGGTGTCTACACTTCATAAGCAGCTGAAAGAAATAAAATGTGACATGTTTGATACTTTTGAGATGTTCAAGCCTGAGTGAGTGTGCCTATACATTTGGCAAGTCTACTTGTCTTTTCAGAGATCTGCAAGTCTGAAAAGAAAGCCACCTCCTCCATAAACCCGAAAGGAAACGTGCTGTTACAAAGGAGGCTCTGAGGACTCTGCAACTGAGCTCTCAGTCTTTCACAAATAAGTATTTTTGCTCTCATTTCCTTCTGTTGCTGAATATGATGAAGGAAATACGGTAGAGAGCTAAGGGGAGGTTAGCAGTGTGCTCTGATACTTGAACACATATAAGTGATGACAGATTGAAAAGGGGATGGAGAGAAGGGATGAACGAGAAAGAAAAATACAGAAGTAGACCAAGTCAATGCACATCCAGCTACTCATTACAATGAATGAAGGATTGAACCTCGAATTTGCTGGTGGAATAAGACCCTCCTTTAATGTAATTAAAGCTGCTAAGGCAAAGTATAGATTTTTTTCCTTGTTTTTAATGCATGTTGTCATCCTAGGCTTGTTGCCTTCTTCATGTCTTTACTTTTCTCCATCCTCAGCATTACCAACCTGCCTCTTATGAAAACAGCATGAGGACCAGTTTACTTGGCTTACATTCAATGTGGAACCATTTGCAAGGACTTTTCAATGCAATTAATTTTAGATGGGATATTTCCACTTAAACATCTTCATGTAAGAGCAGATGAATGCCTTGTGTACCTATGCTACTAACTACTTATTTTTTAAATCCATTTTTCTCCATTAAATGTTTCGGAGTTTCTCATGGGATCCTGTGTGCTGTAGAAGGCAGCCTTCAGCTGTGCCTGGAGCCAGGCTTGCATACCTGGCTTCTATATGGAGACTAAAGCTGATCTTAAATGTAGCGT
Organism: Tapera naevia; assembly: GCA_033556795.1. Classification (NCBI taxonomy): domain Eukaryota; kingdom Metazoa; phylum Chordata; class Aves; order Cuculiformes; family Neomorphidae; genus Tapera; species Tapera naevia. The sequence goes on along the minus strand of JAUMJJ010000074.1, from coordinate 2,093,689 downwards.
TGGAGGCTATGTCTTTAATGGAAAATTAAATGGCCCAGGGACCATTCTGGTGCATTTAGCTCAACTTACTCTCTATCTGCAACTGGAAGGATGTGCAAGATTCCTATTAAAATTTATTCCTCTCTAAGCTAAGCCCTGTGTAAATTTGGGCATTAACTGAGAGAATATGATTTAAATCAAGTCAAAATCATGCTAGAGACTCTTATGAGAATTTAATGGGAAGGGTGATGTTTGAAATGTAACTGCTTCTGTCTTGTGCACTGCCCCATTCACTTTACTAGTACAGATATATACAGAGCATATCTCTCTCTCTGCAGTATAGAATTGCCTAGAAGAAATTATCTTCTATTGCCTTGCATTGCTGATAACAGCATAAAGAACAGGCCAGGTCATTGCCACTGACCGGGAAAAAAAAATAAAAAAAAATCTGCAGCAAATTAGAAGGTCAAAACCCCCAAATCCATCTAGAACACAAAATTTTCTCTAACATAAAATGTGTTTTGTTTCAGATTGAGGAAAAAGTAAGGTTTTGAGTTAACATATTTTGTAAAAAATCCCACAGATGAAAAAAGTAAAAACATATTCATTATTTTATGTAATGTCTTCAGTTTTTTTGCAATTAAGTCAGACAAGGTGACCTGAATTTATGGGCTATTTGGACTGTACGAAAACTGCAACATAATTGTGAACATAATTCCAGCCCAAACCGTGTTATACTATCTGATCAAAGATGAAGACCATAATAAGTGCAAGTTAAATGTTAATACTTTTTCTCTTCATACATTGACTTCTGGAATATTTACAAAATAGCTGTATTTCTTTCCATTTTAATGCTAAGTTGAGCCATTTCAAAAGAAAATAAAATCCATCCAGAACTTCACATGCTTGTACAGATTTGTTTATTTTACATACTGCGTACTGTGGCCAGTATAAAGAAGAGCTGGGACACAGCTATTAGGAACCTCTGCTGGCTGGTTTCCATAGCAGAGTACGCAATTATTCATTTGAAAACTCCAGTTTGTCTCCAGTTAGGAGAAAATTTTTACTTTCAGATCAGATATGAAGATTTATGTTGTGTTATGTCTTGTTCTCCTTCAGAGTCTTTTTGAAATTCTCCCTCCTGTTCACCCCTTGCATTTCCTTCTTTCATAGTTTCCCATTGCATCCCTATTTTAATTGTCAGTTTGGATCAGCACCTCCAGCTTTTCCAGCTTGAGTTACTCTCTAACACATCCATCTGGTCAAGTATACCTGCACCCTATGGCAAAAATAAACAAAAATCAAAAGTGCTTTGAAATGAGTGAAGGAGAATGCTGACTTTTTCACTATTTCTCAAGGATATCTCACCACCTCTTGATAGCTTTGGCTCATGGACATGCCAGATTTCACACAGATGCACAGAGAAGGTCAAAATGGGAATCTTAACATTGGGATGGGGAAAACTCTGACACAGACCTGAATTCCTAAGATTTCTTTCCTCACAGAAAACCCTAATATTTCGGTCTAGCTGGAAATCTAGGTAGTCAATACCGCACCCTTAGCCTCCTGTACTGGAAACACAAAGTCACACCACTGCTGTACCTATCATAATTGCCTACTGGGTCCAGAGCTTCTCAAGAAGTTGATACAAATTAAATAATTGAACTTAGATATTTTACTTTATTCTGTATTTTTTGATATATTTCTTTGTTCTTATTGTACACATTGTATTTTCAATCACACATGTTCCAAGGTTGTTTGCATAATAAGATAACATAGGGCACACAGAGAGGGTGTTTTTCAAATTTCAAAGTCAGGTCTGTTGGGAACTTTATTTTTTTTTGCTGCATGACGTGGACAATAAATACACCTGCTCCTTTGGTATAGAAATCATCTTCAGACTGCACCATCAATCTTCATTCCATATCACACCAATTAAAAAACTGTGAATTATTGGGAACTAAAAATGAATGCATGAAGGACCAAGATTATGTAGGTAGCTACTGATAGGGACATGTTTGAAGTAATCACACATAAATACAATCTTAATGTGTGGCTTTATTTTTCTTCCAAAATGGTATCTCAATGTTAATTGAAAATTTTAGACCACATTCATTTTTTTTTAGAAAAGTGCAATTGTTTTCAAAACCTACCTTTAACTTTTGTCAGAAGCACAGATTTTTAATCAATAAAAGAATGCTTGATTTTCTTACCATCATACTCTGTATTTAAAATTATATTTTAAATACCTTTTGTATGTGTCAATATAATCAAAATGATGCTTTGAATTTCAAAGAGTTCCTCTTCTTCTTAGATAGCATTGTAAAAAGAAAAAGCATGAAAATTACTAAACAAATCTAAAACTCTACAAAATTTCTTACCTGTACTATTTCTTTGTATTTTCACTTCAAGAACATCTTATTCGGAATGAGAAACCGAGAGCATGGAAATAGTATGGAATGAAAACTGTTTCTTGCAGTTTTTTCAGATCCTCAAGGAGAGTTCAGATCTAAACTAGACCCAAGCATTAGTAATTTGGTGCAAGAAGTTCAGCCAGCCTAAACTAATGTCACAATATTCAGCATCTTAACTGATGCTCAGTACAGCTCATAACATAAAAGGGCTGAAGCAGGCAGTTCTGTTCTATGTGTTTGATTACTTCACACATTACCTTCAAAGAATGCCAATTTCTATACTGGTTATCTTTCTCTGAATAAATGTTCAAATGCATTAATTATTTTTCACAGTTATTTAACTGATCAGTAGTTCCTATGCTCAATTGGCTTCATATTTAAGCAAAGCATAGGTCCCATTTCTGGTATTAAAGTGAATATCACCACCTCTCACAGTTTTGCCATGAGTCATGCAAGGTATTTTTAACAGCATATAACAGCTAGAATCAAAAGAATATATGAGAACTGCAATGTCTGTATATTTTTCCACTAATTTTCTTAATGACAGTTGCTAAATGTGCTGGTTTTGGCTAGGATAAAGTTAATTTTTTATAGTAGCTAGTATGTGGCTTTGTTTTGGATTTGTGCTGCAAAATAGCATTGATAATTCAGGTATATTTTATCTATTGCTGAAGAGTGCTTACACAGAGCCAAGGCCTTTTGTGCTCCTCATCACACCCCAGCAGTGAGTAGGTTGGGAGTACAGAAGAAGCTAGGAAGGGACACAGCTGGGACCCCTGATCCCAATTGACCATGACCGTTCCATACCATATGAACTCATTCTCATCATATAAAACTGGAGGAAGAAAGAGGAAGAGGGGGACAGTTGGAGCGATGACGTTTGTCTTCCGTAAATAACTGTTACACATGTGGAGCCCTGCTTTCCTGGAGATTGCTGAATGGTGGGAAGTAGAGAATGAATTTCTTATTTTGATTTGTTTGTGTGTAGCTTTCACTTTACCTGTGAAACAACCACAGTCCTTTTTGGGGCTTAATGTAAGGCTCAAAGGGTTTGAGATAATAACAACAGGCCAGGGTATATAAGAAGGGATTAATACTGGTTAATATTTGTGGGTCTCCATATCGATTCTTCTGTTCTTGATATTAGATTATTTCATCCATGCCATGCTCTTTTTTTTTTTTTTTTTTTGGAATTGGTTTTTGCAGTTTGTGGTGCTCTGTAGTGATTAGTGATGTTTGGCCTGGGAGATTTGTTTTTATAACATTGACCTTCAGCTTAATCTGGTGCTTAGACTCAGTACCAAAGCCATTACTGTACTTCAGGTTCCATTTCATGGGCATAATTAACAACTGTATTTCTTCCTCTGAGGGTTTTTTTTTTGTGGAAGAAATGCAGACTGGCATGTTTGCTGTCTTCTTCTCTGATGTTTTTTCCCTCTTTTTAATAACTCTTCAGTGTCTCGAACATCCTTGAGTAGTTAAAATACTTCTATTAGTATTTCTTGGAAATATTGCTTTGGTTTTGTCTAAGGTTAATGAGTGATTTAGGAATATCACCCAGGTTCCATGAGAGTATGGTGTGGTAGTGCAGTACCCCAGGCTACTCTGAGATATTAGGATAAACCATGCAGGCTTTGGAATAAACTCTTGTTGTGCTGTTTTCTTGGTTAGAAGTGCAGTGCTCTGTGGTCATCATTGAGGGATGTATCCAACGTGTGAGGGAATTAGCCATGTTGGAGGTGATCTGCAACACCTTTGACCAAAACCAGACACCTGGATGAAATCCGGTGCATGTGGTACATGTGGCAAAAGTGTGTACGGAATGTACTGGTGTCATGCTCTCACAGCCTGGCAATGATAAGCTGGACAATCACGGAGGTGCTGACGGTAAATTAACTGGCCAGACAACTCCAAGAATATAAAGATAATCTCACTTCTCCCATGTGAATCTGTGTCTCAGCTGTGGACAGACTGACCCAAAAAATGTCCAAGCAGCCTGAGAAGGGTAGGTCTTCCTCACTGTCTCCAACCAAGACCTCAGCTCTTAAAAGTCAGTCTTTTTTTTTTTCTCACAGAAGGGTACTTGTGACACACACCACATGCAACCCTGGGGTTCTTCCTGTGTCACCAGGGTGAGCACATTGAGGACATGACAGCTGTCTAGATTTCCTGAGCTCCCAAAGGATCCACTTGTGATAGGGCTGCTGCAGGTTAAATAATAGCAGATGTCAGCTGCTGCCACGACAGGACACCGACAACAATATCACACCAATCGAGACTCTCTGGTTCCCACCCTTAAGCTGATCCAGCAACATGAGAGTCAAGGAGGGATCACTAAGACTCATTCACCTTTTAGAAGTCCCACATGGCCAGCGCAGAAATCCATTGAAGAGTGAAAGCTAACAGTGGACTATCAAGGCCTGAACAAAGTCACATCTCTGCTGCTCAGGGACTAGCTCAGCATCAGTTGATTTGTGATAAGCCATTGTTTTCATTCGCATTACTTCTCTTTCTTGGGTTTTATTTCTCTTTGTTACTTTACTTTTCATTAAATTATTGTTTATTATTATTTTTATTGCTACTAGTATTAGTTATTATTTCTATTATTAAATTGCTGTTATCTCAGCCCACAAGTTCTCTCAATTTTACTTTTCCAATTGTCTTGCCTTCATCCTTCCAGGAGAAAGAGTGAGTGAGTTGCTGTGTGGTGCTTCTTGCCACCTGGGGATAACCATGACACTAACTTAAAATCTGGAAGATGAAGCATTTCTTTTGCTTTGGTTTGTATTTTATATGTTATGTGTTATATGTTATATTTTATATGTTATATGTTATATTTTTGTTTTATATGTTATATTTTTATTTTATTATTTTGTTTTATTTAATTTAATTATTTTATATTAATATTTGCCTGTTTTTTTCATATTACAGTTGTACTGATTTTAGGAAAAGAAGTTGCCCTAAAAAGAGATAAAGGTCTTCCAACTAGAACCTAGTCAAATATTGTGGTTTCCTCTGTCCTAGCTTGGTAAAGCAGGACTACAAAGGGGTCTGCTTTCCCCAAATGCCACAGTATTCTATTACTTTCAAATTAGCTTTGAAAGAACTGATAATGATTTTCTTTTTAAGAGTGTTAGTTTACTGTCAGAGATATTTGGTTCACATTGAACTAAACCCACAGCGTTGACTTAGAGCTTACACTACTTCTCTCTACCATTTTTGGCTTTACTTGCATATAATTAAGTCAGAACAGTTGTCTAGATTTCATAAATTTTGGGAATATTGCGTGCCCCAGAAAAGGGAAACTTTGGAAAAACAGAGATTTTATTGGTAACTGTAAAATGAGGAAGTTTTTGTTGACTGATTTTAAACTACTGAGTCAGATGTGTAACTACAGTACTTTGTCAACCTGCATTACAGCAGATCAGATAATGACCAGTACCAAAGATGCAGAACTACAAGGAGGGACTCCTGGAAGATATAGTTTTAGGCTTAGGCAAAATGCTATCAGGGTATGCCAAACTGCAGAAATACTCGAGGCAGAAGGAAAATGTTAAAAGGAGAAGATTTTGCAGCTACTCTCAACAGACTGACCAGCAGGAGAGGAAGGCAGGAAGCAGGAGGTCACAGTAAAGCAAGGAATTTTGAAGAGATGCTGTAGAATAAATAGCAAGAAAATGTCAAAGAAACAAGGTGCTTGAGAAGTGGGAACATGTACAGACCCAGACATCAAGTATTTAGAAAGAAACACAACCATTTTGCAAGAGTTTTCAGCCCAGAGTAGCAGGTACAAAAAAGAACAACTCAAGAATTGTTGATCAGGAGAGCAGAGTGACAAGGTTTGCAGGGACATGTAATACCTTTCAGTGGGCCAGCTTAGACAGTCAGAAAAATAGACAAGCTTGTGCACATCGGGCCTCTTTCCAAGGGACAGAGTAGACAGCATCATGGAGGAGTTCTGCATCGGGGTTGTCTGAAAAATGTCGAAGAAAAGAATGATTTTTTTCATTAAAAATTAATGAAATGCTTATAAATTATAAACGAAACATACATCACTTGGAAAAAATGAATGTAGAATGTAAATACAAAGCAGAAAGACAAGTATAATTGAGAATTCATAGCATGAAACTAATTCTGAGTAAAGAATTACATGATCGGAAGTTTATCTTTAATTGGAACTGATCAAGTCTGGTTTAAAAAAAGCAATAGTGGTCTTAAAAACATGTTTAGCCTAGGTCTGATTCAGAGAGTGTACAGACTGAAAAAAGCCTAGAAAATGTAATAATGTAAGTATAAGAAACAATTATCCAGTTTCGGAAATAATGTGGAATAAATTTGTAGGGTCTGCGGCAAAGAATGAGACATTGCAGAAAATCTTCAAGGCTATCAGTGTAGGATGGCATGGGAATTGCAAAACATATCCACTGCACCTTTCTCATTTACATGAGGTTTTCTGTAGCTGATGATGTAGTATTTAGAGGTACTGGATTACAGGCTCCAAATTATGACAACCTGACACGCTTCATGATTACGGAGAAGTGTAAAAGGTAAAATGATGTGTTGAGCTATGGATTGTTAGGCCATTTGATTGAAGACTCATACCTGCAAATATGAAGGAATCTGGAGTCAGCAGGGCAGGCAGTAGAACCCCAGTACACAATTCAAAGAGAGGAACCGTGTCCCTGACTCCTCCCAGGGCTATCCCCAGAGAACATCAGCCTCATTGTCTGGAGGTTTCATTGATCACAAGTCAACAGGAGCAGTTTCTGGATTATCATGCAGACAAATGGGATTTACAGTCATCGGACGTGGAACTCCCTGTCCAATGCAGGGGAAGGGCATCTTGTATTGTTTAAGACTTATTATGGGATGGCAAACTACACTTAAATACTGAATTACTATTCCCACTAACATGAAGTTGCATTTTTGAGGAGTATAACATCAAATTAATGTCACAGGCAGAGTTGGAGATGTATTAAACAAAAAATATATTACAGAAATGTCTATAATCAGGATGGTGTGCAGTTTCATAGGAAGGACTTCAAAGAATTAGGGAATTATGCATTCAAAAGTGGAATGAGCCACCCATATGCACTTATTAAAATTTCTGGCAAAAAAAATAAAGTTATATTTAGAGTGTTTCTAATTAAGTCTTTGAGATCTCAAAGAGATCCATAATTTGTTCTTACAAACTCAGCCTTGAAACCCTGCAGCGAAATGTTGTTTATCAAAAAAGCACTGTTTTTCCTGGTTTCTTTTCACCTGCAGCAGAAGGCAGAGTAGGTTTCCTAGATGCATGCAAAGCCACTCATAAAAGGGCATACTGAGTTCTTTCTACTGCCAGCTTTGATGCCTATGGGGTGCAGCTGGCATGCGGAGTGCTGCTCTTAGATTTCAGGAGGGTGATTTCTCCTTATGCCCATGAACTACTTGAGCCCTCAGCACTGCTTCTCCCGATCCTGAAGGACAGTGCCAGGAAGTGAACGAAGTTCAAGTTACGAAGGAGGAACCTTTTAAGTAATTTAGAAATCTAATTGTGAAGAGCCACTAAATATCAAAGAGGAGCAACGATGGAGAAAGAGGCAGATGTGATTATCAGGAGCCCAACCAGAACCAGTTCCAACAGACTTACCGATAACTGCTTGTTCTGTGCTGTAATAAACTGGAATCCTGAATAATTATCAGCTATAAAAAAAAACCAAAAGAAGAGAGAAATGTAGTGAAATGGTATCGTCCATCAAAGGGACAGATTTGTGGGAACAGATTTGAAATGGTAACTGATTTGAAATGGTAACAGATTGAAAGTGTAGCTTAGGAAAACAACCTTTCCGTGTTATAAATACAGCATAAAGTCTTCATTTTAAGCAACCTTGACTCCACATGGGCCATTTCTTTTATGATAAAAGTGATGTAAGTTCCTTCTTCCTAGAAATCCTGGGGTTTAATGTCATTTTAAAAACAGATCTAGCTGGGAGAAGTGTATTATCTCAGTCTCCTGGAAAACAGAGCATCATAGCCAGTTTGGCAAGTGGGCAACTTTCCCAAGCCAGAATATTTCTTGGCATCTTCCAAGGGAAAAAATATGATTAAAAATTGTAGCAAAACCAACTTAAGAGCAATACCATGAGGGCAGTGGGAAAAGTTTTAACAATGGGGTAAGCAACTGGAATATTAAAACAAGTGACATATGAGCAGGTGGATAGAGCTGTGAGACACTAAATGAGCAAAGATATGATGTAAAATGGAGGAAATCAGTGCTATGCTCTTTATTTTTTTTCAGTGGGAAGGTGAAACAAAGCTACTATAAAGTAGTTGAACAGGCCATTGGTCTCTAACTGCTCTGTGCTTGGCATAAAATAGAGAAAGAAAACAGTGACAGGGTTGGCTGTGTTATTTGATGTTATAATAACTCGGAATCTTCTTAGCCACAGAAGACCTAACATTAGTCTTATTTTTATTCGGTTTTGCCCCTCCTTGGAGTCTTTTCCCCCTTGCTGAGATTAAATAGACCATAAACCAGAACAGCCATATGAGCCTTCCTCTCTCCTTACTCCCCTAGAACAAACCGTTCTGAATTAAGTGACACCTACAGCCAAACCACAGCTGGTCTGGATCGTGCAAAAAGAAACTCACCCAAGGTGATGCATTTGCAAACCCAAATAGCCACATCAAGCCTAAAACTGTTTTCTCTCTCTGGCCACCCTTTCATGGTACTGCCACTCAGTCCCACCCTCTCCCCTTGAAAGGTTTGAACAAAAGGGTGTAAAAACCTGTCATTTCTAGAAAACCTGGCAGAAATGTTAAAAGGGGGGAGATTCTCACAGCTCCAGTGCCTCCCATTTTTATCCCTCCCACTTTTGTGTTCCTCTCCCAGCCTGTCAGATCACACAGGAGATAACAACAAAGAAGAAGGAGTTTTCCTCCCTTCATGGTACCTTCCCTGTCACCATTGCAGGAAGAGGTTATTAGAGTGAGAAATCATGCAAACCCAAATCAGCCAAACAAAGCTCTAAAAAGACAACAGAAACAACAGAAGAGGGGGGAGGGGGAGGGGAGAGGAGGGGAAGATGGGGGAAGTTAAATAACCTATTGTCCAAAAGGGAAAAGAAAACAGGTAAAATCACAACATGGAGAGAATAAAAGACTAAAGCAGGGAGGTTCTTGTGAGACAGTGGCTTGACAAACAAAGAAATCTATAAAGCAATATAGAAATCCACTCCTGGCGTTTCTAGTCCCATTTCATTTCACCCTTTTTTGAGGATTGTACTGAACTTAGTGAGCATATGACTATCCCTGTCTTCATTTCTTTTCACTGCAACATAAGAATTAGTGATGGAGGGAGGAAAAATATTCAATTAAATGAATGCTGTGCCTTGGTTGTAACAACTACAGCTATGCTAATTAATAAATTGACCTATAACTTTGCATATAGATGGATCAAGTGCTAGTTTGATATGATTAAATTCTCTACACCTCTCAAAGCAGGATGGTCATACCCAGATTTCTTACTTGGATCTGTCCCTGAGCTGGGCATGAGCATTATCTGTTGATATTAGTTTTCATGGTGTAAAAACTGTCAGTCCTGTATTCTTATCTTAAACATTGTCTGACTCGTATTGCTGTCTTTAACATCGTCTAGAGTGTTGTAGCTCCTGCTGGGCTGACCATGTTGCTGCAGAGGAGGAGGAGCAGGTGCTTCCCCCCAGCCTGACTGCCCATGCAGACCTGGAGGGTTCACACAGAAGTTATACTGGCAAGGGTCTGTTGAACTGCCAGTGACCCTGGAGCCCCCATCCCCAATTCCAGAAACTTCCCAAAGGAGCTTCTGTGCATGCCCCAATTCGAGAACTTTCAGAGCAAGACCAAACCTCATATGCTAATAGGGCATGGAATTGACTTATAAATAGAAGCCCAACAAGAAGGCAGGTGCACGTGCCCACAACTCCCTGGAACCTGCTTGAAGATGTACTACTGAAGAACCACAGGACCACATGCTGCTGAAGAGCACATTTTCCAGAGTGGTGACTATTAGTCTTTCTCTCTTCCTCTTCCATTCTCTCTTTTTTTTTTCCTCTCTCTGGTTTCTCACTGTACCTCCTTCCCATGGCACTATGGTGCATTGGATCAAATCTGAGTTCTCTTGTAATTTTGTTTAGGGGCCTTGACAGTGTTCAGGGCATGAGATTGTGATCTGAACAGATTGAGGGGTCTTTTTTTGCAACTTCTCAAAGTTACAACTTGGAGTGCATCTGAGTATCTGCTTTGTTATTTTGGCTGAGTGGGAAATAAATGCTGGTTTGAATGTACGCTGGGAGATTTGTTGGTTTCCAATTTGTTATGCAGACACCAAAAGACACTCCCTCTCCAACTGTGCAGGTCAGGAGCTCCCGACCACTGCTGGTGAGGGATACAACACATGGGTCAAAACCAGTCAGTTGTATCCTTACAATTATATGGCATGGACAGTTATTTGTCAGTCTTTCAGCTTGTACAAAATCCTAATTTATTTACTAGAACTGAAGTGGCTGATAAGAACAGCAATGAAGAACACACTAGCAAAGACAGGAGGACTAACATACACCAAGGTATGTAGATGGCAATTATTAAGAAGCAAAATTCAGAGGGTTCAAAAGAAGTCAGGGTGACCGGATGTGCCTGAGTTTCAAAGGAACAAATTGCAGCACCAGTAGCACTAAATCTCTAAGGCATAGGTAATTGAAGCTGCAGGGATTATTTTCAGAAAGTAGAGAGCAAAATGATCCAACTCACTACAGGCATGTTAGTCCTACCTGAACACTATAAAAGCTTTGATACAAATCTCAAGGGAAAAGAAAAAAAAAACCACATTCAGAAAAATGGATGCAGAGCGAAATACAATTTGGCATACCAAAGGCAGGTCTTGCTGGAGTAATCTGATTATTTTTCATTTATAAAGAAAAAAAAACCAAACTATTCTGATTTCCTCAGCAAAAGAACATGAACTTCAGCACAAGAGTTGAGTATAAAACAGGAAAATATTAAACTATGCAAAGGACAGAGAACTGTGGGATTGCCCACACACCAGTTAGCCAATGGACTATAGGAGGTACTGACAAAAATGGTTGTTATCATATGGATGTTACCTTGCCTGAAGGAAGGCTAATAGAGAAGCCTTGGGAGCAATACTACTTAACAGTAATCCTGGCATAGAAAGTAGGAGTACATCAATAAAGCTTTCCGATGATACCTAGAGCACCTCTATGAGCAAATGGATGAGGGTGAAAACTGGAGTAACAGAAACGGGATAAAATCCAATAGTAGAGAGGGCAAGTGCATGCATCTGGTGACCAATAACAAAAATCCTTCCATAAATGTAGTGGTCTGTCCGAAGCGACGAGGGAGAAAAAGGATTTTGTTGGATATACTACTAGACGACAAGGTTGCAAGTTGATACAGCCACAAAAATAAATGCTATTCAAACATTTATTAGATAGGTAATGCCATTGAACAAGGAACTGCTGAGTTATGAGGCATTGCCTTCATATCTCAAAAAGAAGAAACGTGCTTCCCAACTAGAGGAGTGGTGTGGACATCTGAGGAAACCTAGGTCTGAGAGAAGCTTCTTGAGTAACTGATGACACTCACGAATCATCCTGGGTCTGCTAGTTCATTCTAAAACTGTTTTAAGGAGATTTCATCTTGTGAAAATGTTTCAAAGTTTTCTACACACTGAAGTGTCTAAAATCTAATCACGGTTTGATTTTGGGAAGACCTGTTTCCTACAGCACAGAACACCCACCAGGTCCCAGGAGCCTCAAATCTAAGTCCCGTCATGCTTATAGATGTACTGGATCATTTTGGAAAACTTATTTCTGCTTTAAGAATGCCTGCATTTCTTATGAAACCAACAGATTTCTTCCTCATATGATTTTGACCTGTGCCGATTTACCCTCTTCCAGATGATATTCAGTAGAAGAAGGGGCAGTATATGAAAGGGACTAATATCCATAAGCTGTTCGAATATAACCACTCTGCTTGGGAGACCACAAAAATGTACATCTTTATGAATGTGAGGCATATACTTTCTCTTGGCAGTGGAAAATAGTCACTGGCCTGTTTTGTTCAGTTATGTAATGCAACCACTGTGTCTAATGGCTGGCATCATAGATAGAAAGACCATAATGAAAACCTCACCTGTGTATCCTCAACCATAAAATAATAGAATAACCTGAGTTGGAAGGGACCCACAAGGATCATCGAGTCCAACTCCTATCCCTGCACAGGACAGTCCCAACATTCACACCATGTGTCTGAGAGTATTGTCTTCCCTGGGGAGCTGTTCCAGTGCTCCACCACCCACTGGATGAAGACCCTTTTCCTAATATCTAACTGAAACCTCCTCTGGCACATCTTCCTGCCGTTCCCTTGGGTCCTATCATTGGTCACCAGAGAGATCAGCACCTTCTCCTACTCCTTCCCTTGTAAGGAAACAGTATATATGGCTGTTAGGTCCCTCCCTCAGTCTCCTCCTTTCCAGGTTGAAGAGACCAAGTGACTTCAACCTCTCCTCATATGATTTCCCCTCTAGACCCTTCAGCAGCTTTGTGCTGATATAATGCACCCCTAAGTGTGTGACACTCAGCTATTATATCTATAGGAAACTAAATATCTTCATCGCATTATTATGTGCAAGATACTTCAAAAGAAACCTTTAAAAAGAATCAGAAAACATGAAAGATGAGTGAGACTGATGTTAAAAGTCTCCTCTATTCTTTAACCAGGGGGGTAGCTTTTAATGCAAGGCCTGAGGCAAAAAATTGCTTGGCTAATTACCAAAGAAAGGAAAACAGCTGCTGTTTTAGACTCAAAGTTAGAGGCAAATGGTGAACTGAGGCATGGAGAAGTTAAGTGGTTTGCCTTAAGCCACAGAGGGAAGTTGTGTCAGACCCAAGATTAGAAATCACAAGTTATTCTCATACATTTCTAAGATCACTTAAGTACACCATCTGGACATGCGTAGATAGCTATTTGGGTTTGTCTATAATTCCTATCCATCTCTAAAAGTGTCACATAATTTCCAGGAAAATGCTGTTTTATTTAAGTGCATTTTCTTGCACAGTTAATATTTCTGAAAAGCAATTCGGCATTAATGTAGTGTCACAGCCACTGGAAACAATTATGTTCCAGCAGGTAAGGATTTACTTATTTTAAACCACAAACCAAATGCTGTTTAGTGCAAATTCTTTGAGACACAGGTCTCTTTAGCAAGTTATCTTCAAGTAGTTATTGGAGTACAATTTCTTGAGATGGAGAGGAAGTGGAGAGAAGAGAGATAGGAAACTTTTGTACTGTTGTAATTTAGCACAGAGCAGCCACAAAAACCTCCTGTATGAATACTGTACACAACTGCAGCACAAAATAAACTCAGAAGTAACAGTACCATAAAACACTCTCCAGAGTAAAATAACATTTTTATCCCTATTATCACTGTCAAGAGCTTTATGGTTCCAAAATAACATAAACTTACATGAAAAAGATCTTCTGAAGAAATCTTTGGACCTAGATTTTCAAGTTTTTTTTGTAGTTCTTCTTGTGTTGGCCTCTCAGCCCCATAGGCACTGGCAGCCTTCTGTCATCTGACATTCACCCAAACTCCTTCCTTGCCAAAATGTACTGAAATGATTTCTCTTTTATTTTTAAAGTCCTTACTTCATGGCTTGCATGCTGATATGACATGGCAAAAATTTTTAAGCATGAATTAATTCTTATGGACAGAAGGTTTTTAGATATCCCATTTAGATAATAAGGAACCAGACCAGTTCATATCTCCATAAAATTTAGGTGTCCGAAGCAAACACAAGCAAACTTTAAAATTAACATTTCAGACATGAAAATAATTTGATTCTTGTAATTCAATTCACCTCATGATGTAAGTTTGATACCTATTCTCACCTAAAAGGTCTTATGCAGAACATAGAACTACTGAGCTTACAAAATTTTATATGAATGTTCAGCACAATTTAACTTAGATCTGACATATCGATGATTGTGTCAGGATCTCCCCACACTAGACAAATAGACAGTGATAGCCTGGCAAAAGTAACAACCGCGGCTGTCTCTCTGAGAAAGAGGGGAAGATGCAGCTGGAGAAACTAACGAGTTCTTGCAGTTCTCAATAATCTGACTGATATATTTTTGAATATCTGTTCTGGGTAATAAAGGTATAGAAGCTCTACAGGTATTGTTCATTTGGGCACATGCACGCACACCTGCAAGCATGTATACACACCATGGTTGACAAATGCAGGTATATAAACCTCAGTTCCAGGATGTAATCTCACTGCAGCAAAGTGCTTAGAAATTTACTCAAATCTCATTACAGTATAAAGCTATTGCTTAAGAATTTTCCAAAACTATGGCTAGTTACACGTATCATTATCACCATGGTCAGTCTTCCTATTGATTTCAATAAGCTTTAGGTGAGTCCCCTGATACCAGTATTCTGACTCTACCTCCAGAGATGGCATTGCAGAAACAAAGCGTAAGAATTTCTTCTCCCTTAGTTCTCAAGAGGTAAGTTCAGCCAATCACTGGATCAGAAACACCAATACACATTTTTTTAGTAAATTCAAAGAATGAAAGCATTTTGTAAGTTGGAAAAGCAGTGTGAAAATATAAAAAGCAGGTCAGCGTTTTATACCCCATATATACCTATATATACTCCTCATCCTCCAAGCAGAATATTTTTCAAACTGTTAAAATATTTTATAAAATTGCTCTTAATGTTCCAACATTTTACAACCTCACAAATTATTATTTTCTGGTGTGAGGAAAACATGGAAAGGAAGAAAACCAAGACAAATATTTTACTGTTTATGCTTTACCCGACTTGGTTTAAAATGGATTTACTTTGCACATAACTTGAGCACATAGAATATTTTTAATGCTGCAAAAATGCTCAGTGACAGAAAAATGATACATAGCTGTCTGCCTGTGACAACATTTTAGTAATTCTTCTAGGTATTGCTACACATCTTAATGCTGCGTTCTGTAGCAACAGTCCCTGAGAGGGTATTTACAGCGTAGGTACCTAAGTTAGGACATTTGTATACTTTGGCTCTCTTTATACTTACTGGGGTGAGAAAGCCTTCTCCAGAGAGCAGTTAAGAAGAAAGATGTAGTTGAAGTGCCCAGTGTACGCTAACAAAATCATTCACAGCGAAAACATTAGAGAATATTCTGAATTGCAGCAGTTATTTGAAGGTCTGTAGTGCAGAATTGAAACATGCAAAGGTGAGCCAAAACTTTGTTCTGATATCTGGACTCAATCTCCTCTTGAGAATGTCATGCAGTCTAAGAATTGTGTGGAATACTGACATTCTTCACTTTTAAGGAAGTTCTCTAAGGACTAAATATTGTCTGTGAAGTGTTTTATAAAGTTAAAGTGGTGAGGCATAGTTAAGTTGATAAACCTCATGATTCAAGTAAAATCTCTATCTCAGAGCATCCACTCCAAAATGACAAAGGGCAGAACTGAAGTTGTCTGAATCTCATTTGAACCTTTAGCTGCAACAAGTTATGCAAAGCTGCAGCTTAATCTGATGTTTCACCTTCCTTCAGAGGAAATACTTATCTGTTGCCTACTATCAAATGCATGCCACTACATCTTGAGGAACATGGCCCTTTTTTTATGAGAAAAAAACCTGCTTCTGTTCAACACCATTTGTTTGTGAGTGGTAGAAATGTCAGCTTGGAAATTCAGAAAATCTTCCTCCAGCACAAATGGAAATCAAGACATTTCCTAAATGTGCATCTCAGGACTCTCTTTGTAGGTATATATGGAGTTACTGGAGTTCACAAAACTTAGCACAAAAAGTTTTGTTACTTACATTCACATGAAGGAAATTTGAAAATCATAAATCACAAAGTGAAAAGCAGTGAGAAAGTGATGCAGGACATAAATTTAGTGGTATTTGAGCAGTATCCTAAGATTCCCACTGCTACAAGTGTTTGTAGTACTTAGTCCATGTCTCTATGAATTTAATAATTTTGCTTTGTACATAGAGTTCTATATGTGGCAATAATTTACATATGCAAGTATTTCTGATATCTAAAGAAACAAGGTAGAGTGAAATTGGGATAAAAACTTTAAGTGCAGTCTAAATGAAGAGAAACATCCATAAATCACACATCTAGAAAAAAAAAACAGAACAAAGCAAAAAAACGTATTTGACAAAACTACTCAATAGAACAAAACCCAGTATGTGTTGCTGAATGAAAAGCATGGTAAAATGCATTAGACAATCTTGCTAAATCAGGTACCTCTCCCTTTGAACCATATATCACCATTTGAAACAGAGTAATACAGTAAATGACGTATATCACCTGCTGATTGAAACACATCACTTAGTAAAATAACAGTCAAACTGTGCATACCAAATTTATCTTTTCTATTAAATCAAATGCATAGCATGCTGAAGCTGAGGCAGCATTTAGCAAATTATGCACAATAAGGGCTGAACTGATTTTACCAGCTACTGAATCTGAAACACGAGGTACCGAAACGGCTACAGTCCATCAAACACATCAGCTTTCTGGGAAGTGTCAATCATAGGAGCAGGGTGAAGCTGCTGTCAGAAAAAGTTTAGGTCAACAACTTCCATTTGCTATAGCTGATGACAAAGGTTCAGGGGAGGGGTACCACTGCCAAGACCTCAAACATCTGGAGTTTGATATTCACAGCTGTGTGAGTGTTTGCTATAGAAGGAGAGGTATAGAAGGATCAAGTAAAACATTCTTTAGTTTAATGGAGTTGGAGAGAGCTGCCTATTGTATTTCTTACCTCGCTGGACAGCAATGGTGCGATGAACAACGGTGGGTTTTTAATTTTCTCAAAAAACAGTGGATCGTTCAGTGGTACAAGTAATGTTTGTGTCACTGATATACAAACATTTCTTCTTGCCATACGAAAAATTGAAAACAATACATATATATACATGATTATGTAAATGTCCATTTATATACATGCATATATATATGATTAAGCAAAAAAACCTCATATTTGGTTTTGTACTCTCTGAATATTATGGAAAATTCTGATGTTTTGTTCCATCAAATTGAATGCAAAACAGTTTTACAGTCGGGTTTCTGGAAAGGAACCAGAAGATTTGTAGCAGTTGCCAAGTAGGAAGTTACAAGCCTGTGCTGAACAGCAGCAATGGCAGCCTCTCAAGCAGACGTGTCCTCCCTCTTTTCATGCAATACACCCGAAGAGAGAGAAAAAAGAAGATTCTGGAGCCAGGTCCACTCTTTATGTCGTTCAATGGACAGTTATGTGGAACTTAGAGTTAATTGTTTATTTTGACTTGTTCGTATGCAATGCATATGTAAGATAGGTTGGTCACATGAACCAATTTAACTGCGACTGCTTTTCCTCCCTCTGAAAAAAAATGCTGATTTAAGGAGCTAGTTAAGTATAAGCCAGAGTCTATCAAGAAATCTCTGTGAAGTCATTGACTATTTGCCTGATCAATAAAGCTGGAAAATATCAGGGCATTCATTTGCTGAAAGACAAATTCCTGGATTCCAAATTACAAAGAAGAGAGGCTCCAACAACAGTGCAAGGTGTATGTGTCATGAGCCTACACAGGTCTTCCCCCAAGGCTTCTAATTAAGATTAATATTGTACATTTCATCAAACTAAATTAGGAGTCATTCCAGTGAAGTGGGGGATGCAGAAGGAAGTGATAACCTTGAATTAATTCACATTTACAAAAAGACCTGAAGGAGGAAAACGAAGTTCCTTGGTTCGATTGAGCAAGAAGGGCATGTTTTAAAGGAGGTTTGTTTTTTTTTTTTAATTCACACAAGAGCCTAATCAGACTTCTGGCATCTGTCACATTAACCTGAAAGTCTGAGGTAAAAGCCACTTTACCCTGTTTATACTTCAGACAAAATACAACTAGCAGAGAAGTTGATCTTTTCAGAACCCTCTTTTAAGGGTCCTGACTTCAGCTGTGGATAACAGTGCAGTATGTTCTTCTTCCCAAAGCCTTAGCACTGGCCTGACAATGTTTAGGACGGGCGAAACCTCTATAAGTCTGAAATACGTAACTACAGGAGGCCTTCAGCATCTTCAGTGGCTTGAAAAATACATGATTAGTCACCTTCACATAGTTTTTTGCTCTGTTTTAATTATTGTTCTATTTTTGCAGAAGAAATTCACAACTAATGAGAGGTTCCAGTTGCTACTCATTTTCAGGCATAGTTTTGGGGTTTTGAAGTAACGAAGCACTGAAGCCCCACAGTGATAGCTAGCTGCTAAAACGTCCTGGAAATACTAGACTTCAGACTCCTTCTGGGCCCATTCACTGGCTCAGTGGCTGGGAGAGAAGAAGTTGTAAAAGAGACTGAAATCCTCAAAGTCCTGATTTGCCTTATGGTTTTCTTCTTCTTACTCAACAAATCACAGTATCACAATATCACAAGGTTGGAAAAGACCTCTGAAATCATCGAGTCCAACCTATGACCCAACACTAGCACCCACTTGTCATTTAAACCATGGCACTAAGTGCCTCATCCAATTTGTCTTTAAATGCCTCCAGGGACGATGACTCCACCACCTCCCCGGGTAGCGCATTCCATTGACGA
This sequence comes from Tapera naevia, assembly GCA_033556795.1. Classification (NCBI taxonomy): domain Eukaryota; kingdom Metazoa; phylum Chordata; class Aves; order Cuculiformes; family Neomorphidae; genus Tapera; species Tapera naevia. The sequence goes on along the minus strand of JAUMJJ010000074.1, from coordinate 2,074,667 downwards.
ATCAACTTTCAGTAAAAAAAAAAAGTTTGCCAATGACATCAAGCTGTGTAGTACAGTTGAGATGCTGGAGGGAAGGAATGCTATCCAGAGGGACCGTGACAGACTTGAGAAGTGGGCTTGTGCAAACCTCATGCAACTCAACAAGGCCAAGTGCAAGTTACTGCACATGATCAGTGCAATCCCAAACACAAATAAAGGCTGAGTAGAGAATGGGTTGAGAGCAGTCACGAAGAGAAGAACTTGGGAGTGCTGGTGGATGGGAAGTTCAACACGAGCCAGCAATGTGTGCTTACTACCAGAAAGCCAACCATATCCTGGGCCACATCAAAAGAAGTGTGACCAGCAGGTCAAGAGAGGTGATTCTGCCCTTCTACTCTGCTCTGGTGAGACCCAACTTGGAGTACTGTGTTCAGCTCTGGAATCTCCAACATAAGAAGGACATGTACCTGTTTGAGTGGGTCCAGAGGAGGACCACAAAGATGATCAGAGGGCTGGATCATCTCTCCTGCAAGACAGGCTGAGAAAGTTGGGGTTGTTCAGCCTGAAGAAGAAAAGGCTCTGGGGAGACCTTATAGTAGCCTTTCAGTACCTAAAAGGGCCCTACAAGAAAGATGGAGAGGGACTTTTTATAAGTGAATGTAGCGAAATAGGTGAAACAGTGTAGATTTACATTAGATATAAGGAAGAAATTCTTCACCATGAGGAAGATGAGGCACTGGAACACATTGCCCAGAGATGCTGTGGATGCTCCATCCCTGGAACACTGGGTTGGATGAGGCTTTGAGCAACCTGGTCTAGTGGAAGGTGTCCCTGCCCATTGCAGGAATGTTGGGACTAGGTGATCTTTAAGGTTCTTTCCAACCCAAATCATTCTATGCTCTATGATTTTATTAAAATCTAAAGACTAAAGATTGCTTAACCTGGGGAGGAAGGGAATGAAATCAAATATGAAATAACAGTTGGTTCGGTATTCTTATCCACTCAGGAGGCTTCTGAAATATTCTGTCATTTTCTAGAGATTTATATATTAAAAGTGTTTGCCCCATCATAGTCACTTAACATACTTTAAAAAACACATAAACACAAGGGGGGGTTCATTACGGCATATGGGAGAGAGATTCTTCTCAGCGTTGGTCCAATTTTACTCACATTATAGTCAAATGGTAAATGTCCCATGGATATCAGCCTATTGAAAAAAGTACTCTATAAAAAGCACAAAGCAGGCAATCTGCAACAAATACAGATTTCCCCTAAGCTACAGACAAGCTAAATTAAAACAATTAATATCATAATGTATCTCCCATCAGGAGAATTCTTTTCAGTGGCAAAAAAAGGGACAATGGTTCAGATGGACAGTTTTGCTTTGCAAGACTGGTTGGGAAAACTTCTTTCCTTTCAATAATCCTAATTTTGAAGAGATTGTGTTAGTTCTTTATCATATTCTTTATCCTAGTTTTCTCCTCCCACACCCTCATAGAGGACTTCTGAATCTCAGCATGAGCCTAATAATAACTTCTTCTCTTTAATGTATGTTTCTGTGGAAGGAAGAATCAGCAGCTGTTATCAGCTTGTGACTGAAAGCTGTATGAGGTTGTCTTTGTAGTACCTAATAGCACTGGATAACACAACAGATAAGCACTGCAGAAACTATGCTGAATGTACAAAAGAGACATTGTCCTGGTCAACCATGGATGAGAGTGGCCAGATTCAATGCTCAAGGTTTCCTTGGCAGAGATAGTTGGGAACAGAGCTGATTGTTAGATCCAATAGTTTAGGTATCTCCCATTTAAAAGCCAGAGCAATGTTAAATCAGTTTTTGCTGAGATTAGATTTCACTCCCATATCACACTCATTGCTCTAAGACATCTGCTTTTTATACATTGCATCAAGCTTTTGGCACCACCATACTGAAATTACATTTTATGGCCCAAAAACCCATTGGCTCCTCTGACCTCCTGCATAACATAAAATCGTACACAGGAATTTCTGTGTTAAGCTTAATCAATGATTTCTGACTGAGCTAGAGTAGATCTTTCAGAAATAGAGTAATATTTGATAGCAAAGTCTTCAAAGGGAGGGAAAGCCAGCACTTTTCATATGAAGTGGTTCTGATGGTTAATCAGTTTTTTGTTAAAAATCTTGTCCTATCATCTCATTTGCCTTGATTCCTATTCCTGGGATTTTGTTTTTCCTAGAGTATTAGATTAAACTCGTGCTTACAGAAAGTCACGCTCTCACTGTAGCACTGGTGTTCGAAACACAAGTTTTGTTGCCTACTCTGCAAATATACATCTTTTGTTTGTGGGTTTAGGATATCATTTACTTCCGCCATTATAACCAAAGACTACCTGTCCGTAGGAAATGCTGGAAAACAAGGCATTTGGTCCTTTTCTGTTCCTCAGTGGAGGCTGAAAAACAGACACAGCATGAAGGGTGTACTACTGAACCTCACAGAGACAGCAGAGTTGGTCCCAGCTGGCTTAGAAAGGAAAGTCAAAATTACATACAAATACACTGTGATTTATGTGGAAAATCTGAAATCTGAGTAGACAAGAACTAGAGGAAAATACCTGGTTCCTTTATTTTTCTTAAAGTGACTAAAAACAAGTAAAAATATGCCTTGGTTGCCCATTTAACATTTTTGCTTTATGTTTATTAACTTTTCCTAAACAAACTAAAAGAGAATTAATTGTTGTGGCAAGTTTAATGGCATGTAACAGAAAAAAAGTAATTGCAATTATTTCTTTTTACTTCCTCACAATGAGCATAAAATAAAGAATAAACTTCATGAAGGTATGCACAGTGGTGAAAATATGGACATTTCCCTGGTCAGTTGGATGATTCTTGATGTAGGTATAGATGGAGGGAAATTAAGATGACATCAGTATTGGGTTGATATCTGTAAACTATTTCAAAGTTAATTCAGTACTTTGTGCTGCAGCCCAAATTTACTGACACAAATGGAAAATTTCAGTTTGGTTTAAGGGACTATGCACCTGACAATTTATGTTTAACAAGATGGAGAATATTTCCCAAGGATTGCCCTAAATACTTCAAAATTATCTACTTTCCTGCAGTATAACAATCCCGTTAATGGTATTCTTGAGAACTACTGCATTTGATTGAGCATAATGAGAATGCTTTATTTGGATTTAGGAAATACTTCCAGATTTAAGCAATACTTCCAGATTTAAGAAATTGGAAATTCACTTCCTACTTTTTGAGACCCTTTCTTATTTGTAGAAAAGTAGCATATATTACTTCCTTATGCAGATACTAGATGATGCTTTTGAGATGATCAGATATTACAGTGGTCACTTGTCTGGAAAGAGAGACAGAACTTGAAAACATCTAGCAAGACAGTCTTTGTGAATGAAATAAATTTTGTCATTTATTATCTTTGTGCCGATAATATCTGGATGTTGTGATAAGGGACTCAATGTGCGATGAGCAGTAGGAAGTGTAATGGAAAAACTGCCCACGCCTGTATGAAGTTTGCTTCCTGTACTTAGAGATGAAATACAAATGATGAATTTGGAAAACATGGAAAAATATAGAAGAACAGTAAAACGATCATATGTAATATTATAAGTAGATATCACAGTAAAAGCCACAGAAAATTATTTTACAATTCATTTGGAACATAGGTCCTTTTGGTCCCTACCACACCTCTGTGGTCCTTTTGGAAGGCCATCTACAGCAGAAGAAGCAGCGTGATGGCTGTGTGAAGTCTATATGGGCCTGATTTGATGTGCTAAATTGCATGGAGGTTTGTAGAGGTGTTTTCAGACAGGTTGATGCTGGCTCCACAAGTGCTGTGGGAGACCGAATGTTTCCATTGATGCCACAGACCTGGGGTGCTAACAAAGCTAAGCAGCTTTTAGATGAGACTTTTCTCATCTACATGCATGCCATGGAGCTACAGCAGGTGTGTCTGCAAAAGACTGTGTTAACTTACCACATCAGCAAACTGTCATAGAATCATAGAATAATTTGGGTTGGAAAGGACCTTAAAGATTATCTAGATCCACATACACCCTCCTGCCCTCCCCCCACACCCCCCTCACCCCCACCCCCCGCCTCCCATGGGCAGGAACACCTTCCACTAGGTCAAATGGCTTAAAGTCTCATCCAACCTGGACTTGAACACCTCCAGGGTTGAGGCATCCGTGACTTCTCTAGGCAACCTCTTCCAGTGCCTTACCACCATCACAGTAAAAAAATTCTTCCTAATATCGAATCTAAATCGCCGCTCTTTCAGCTTAAACTCATTACCCATCATCCTATCCCTGCACTCTAATAAAGAGCCCCTCCCCAGCTTTCCTGTAACCCCTTTAAGTACTGCAAGACTGCTACAAGGTCTCTGCAGAGCCTTCTCTTCTCTAGGCTAAACAACCCAACTCTCTCTCCTGTCCTCATACAGGAGGTGCTCTGATCATCCTCTTGGCCCTCCTCTGGACTTACTCTTAACATATCCGTGTCCTTCCTGTGCTGAGGACCCCAGAACTGAATGCTGTACTCCAGGTGAAGTCTCATGAGAGCAGAGTAGAGGTGCAGAATCACCGCCCTCTACCTGCTGGTCGCACTGTTTTTGGTGCAATCCAGGATACAGTTGGCTTTCTTTTCCGCAAGCGCACATTGCTGGCTCATGTTGAGCTTCTCATCCAGCAGTATCCCCAAGTCCTTCTCTTTGGGGCTACTCTCAATTCATTCTCCACCCAGCCTGTAACTGTGCTCAGGATTAACCCAACCCAGATGCAGGACCTTGCACTTGGCCTTGTTGAATTTCATGAGCTTAGCACAGGTCCACCTCCAATCAGTTTGAGTTTGTTCATGCTAGTTTGGAAAGCAAAGCCTTCCACAAGGCTGTAAATATTAAGTAGTACAAATTTTCATGTAATTTTCAAGTAGGCTTTGTTTTATGTTCAGTTGAGATATGAATCCAGATGTCTTTGACATCCAATTGAAGTGTGCAATGCGCAATTCACAAAGGTTAGAGGACCTTTCCTAGAAAAATGCTCAAGAGCCCTTCAACTGCTGCTCGTTGTCTTGTATTTCTTATTTAATATACCCTGTCTTACTTCAATTTACTCTATATTCATCTGCACTTAACATCATGCAGTTTCTATTTCTGCCCTTTTATGGGGATTTAGTTGATAAATCTAAAGAGCCGGCAGTCTGGGAGAGTGAAAGGGCAACCACAAACTGTTGAGAGTAAATGGCAGTGTGCAGCACTTTGGACTAGGGAAATAAGAGTTCAGTGTAACAGAGCATAAATTGATAGAAAGGTGATGGCAGTTTACCATGCCATGGTAGCTGCTATAAAAGTATTTTTCTAGGTGCAAGAAGCACTTAATGAAATGCCCTGACCTGTGTTATGTGGGAGGCTAGATTAAATTAATGTAACAATGCTGTAAGAATTAGTCTATGAACTATGGATATTACCATGGAAAAGACTTACAAGTGTTAATGGAGAATGTTAACATCCCCTAGAATGAATCATAAAAAGCAGGCTATAAATCTCTCTAACAGGATACTCTGTTCTATTACCTAACTTAACCAACTTCTCTTGAAATCAATTAATTTCTCAATTTTATGTTTCTACAAACCGGTCTTGGATTTGTGATGCATTTCCTAAATTGGAAAAATAAAAATGGATTGGCCTAAATGTGAAACAGCGCAGAAGACAACTAATTATCAACAAACGATATTTCAGTATCAGATTTACTTGGGCAAATGTTTCTCTCTACTGTTATCACTTGTAGCAATGCAGGGAGAAAGAGGAGAAAGCACAAATAATTTCTTTAAATCTGCAATTGAGAGTACTTTTGTGAAGATTTAAATGTTTTGTATTTCAGGAGATTAGTTTTACCAACCAGTAACAAAGTTTCCATGATTGTAATGAAGATGCTTGCTGAGTATAGGTACAAAATAACATTCTATTTTTCTTCATTCTTTATGCATTGATGGAAGTGACTGAATTTAGGGAGAGGGTAGAATCTATCTGAAAGTTTCATTAATGTCTGACTATTATTCAGAAAGTTTGTAACTATTCTAATAGAAACCTTCAATACTTGGAGTATACAGTGTGGCAATGAAATTAATATATTTCTCTGCTAATGCAATGAATATATCGATAATGTACTGTGTAATTATTCGGGATGTCATTATTAAAAAGAATTTTATTAAGGTTTTATACTGCCATCTAGTATCTAAGCACCTCCCTCATGTATTCAGCATTCACAGAGAAATGGCTTCTTGAGATATTTTGAATATCAGTTTCTTGCTTTCTGGAGCGAAGAATTTCTAGATCCAGTTCAAGCGGGTAAGTTGGGATCTAAGACTCTTTTTCTTTTTTATCTTTTAAATGCTATCACTGCAATCTGCAGTGATACAGTTTTGCTATACACCTTTTAAAAACCAAGAACGGTATCCTTCTGTGTTCTAAACAAGTGAACTTGCTACATCTTGCAGGATCAAGATTTTGTTTTACAGATTAAATTGCTGATAATTCTGATGGGAACTGAAGGATTTGTAAGAATCACCATCCTGGAAAAAGCTAAATGACAGGCTCTGTTTTTCCAAGGTGTTAAAGTGAGTAAAATGTGGCACAGACATTGGTAAAATGAGGGGGCCAGACTCCTCAGGCAGTGCAATTTCTTAATGCCTCACTCTCATAATATGGAACACAAGTTTCCATTTTATTCCTGGTTTACATTCAGACCTCCTGAACTTAATGCAAATAGTAAGAGGTGAAACTTTTCCTGACATATTACATGGCTGGCTAATCAGTGCCTATTATATTGTAAAAAGCTGTGCTGATGGGCTTCTTACAGTTTTAACCAATAACACACCAATCATCTGACATTGTGCAATTAGCCTGCACTTCTAGAGACTGCCAGAAACAGCAATACTGCATCAGAGAAAGATCCTTATCTAAGGCACCTCACAGACACTGAATATGTACAGTTCTACTGCATTTGCAGTCCAGAAAAGATAAAGGCACCAATAACTGTGAGGTGTTAAAACATTCATTTGCATTGTTTCAGGGAAAACCTGGCCTGCCAAGACTTCCAGTAGCAGGCATAAAAAAAGAGTAAAAATTAAAAAACACCAGTGTTTTGGCCTTTCTTTTTCCCCATCAGAAGCAGTGGAGTAGTTCATTAGTTTGGGGAAAGTGAAACATCAGTATAAACAGAGCTTGGCTAGGTTCTCTCAGTGTGAGTCAGTATTATTCAGACCCTGGGTTGCATTTTTACCGTCTTCTCTCATAAAAAAGAGCACAAACTTTCCTTTGGTGCTTGCACTGGCAGGAACAACTTTAGGTGAGAAAGGGGAGTCCTGGGAGGAGGATGGTGCTCTCAGATGCTGCAGGGCTGGGGATGGTGGTGCCCAGCTCCTTACCTTGTTCCTAAGAGGATCCTGCAGTGGTCCAGAGGGCTTTATCCCCATGTTCAGTGCACTGCAAATGACAGTCTGAAGCATTTGTTCCCTGGTTTAAATGGCATTCAAACTCAATGAGTACCAGCCAGGGGCTCTCAACTCTGTGAAAAACATCCTCTCTACTTCTTAGATCCTTACCTACTCTACAATGGTGCATTATCTTTGAAGGAAAATCACATTCATATCCATGATTGTGGAACACAAACAAATGAACAAAAAAACCCCAGCAAAAAAATATTGCAGACTATAAAGTCAACACATTTTTCAACTTGCTCAACAACAAATGTGGTCTGCTTTACCTGAGAAAGTTCCTGCTGCGGAAAGCCCTGGGAAATTCCCTGGGGGTCTTTGCGACCCTGTGATGGAAACCAGAGTCTCATCATCATTTCTTTACCATGCTGATGGCAAGAAAAAAGGCAAAAGCTAAGAATTGTAGATGCATCTACAGCAAAAGTTAATTTAACTTGCATTAACAGTTAAAAAACTTGCAGGGGGAATATATGAAAATTACTGCTTTCCAAGAAGATCTGTTAATTATTATTAGTCAGTATACTTACATGGCACCAATGGAAACTTGGCACTCAATAAGTACCTATTAAACTGTGTTAGAGAACATGATTTTTATGTTTAATATAAAAAAACTGCATGAATCATCCGTTCATTTAACACATGGGTCATATCTTCAGCTGGTATGAATCTGTCAAACACCAGCAATAGAGTTGGTCAGTTTACATAGACCAGAATGCGGTTTAACGTTTGCTACATGAGAAACAGAATGACATTTCTTTTCTTTTAACTTTTACATAAATTTGGAGTTTGTTCCCTTTTCTCTCACCCATCTGGCAGAATTGTAATTAACAGACTTTAGAGCCATGACACTGAATATGTTAGACAGTCACACAATCAGGCAAATTTGCAATGTAATTAATAGATGCAGAGGACATGATCTGTTTAAGATCACAGGGACTTGGATGCGGTAGTAATTCAGATAATTCAGGCTGTGCTGCCTTGTTTCTGAATAACACCCTATTTTAAATAGGACAACCTCCTATATATTCTTTATACTTAAATCTGTGGCTATGTTGGGACAGAAAATACAGTAATGTGATCAGAATCCAACAACATACACTTATGAATAAGTTTTTAGCATCTGCATTGCTGAAACCATAGACATATTCCTGCAGATCAAATAGGAATAGCTTAAGACATTGCCATAAGCTGAAATGTACTCCTTCACTTTCATTGTTTGCTCAATGTAACGTAACCCAGTAACTTTGAAGTCAATATCAATTCCTGCGCTTCACCTAGACTTGGGGCAACTACTATCTACTAAGTGGTATTTTTCTTATGGACAATATTGTCATAAACTATTTCAAACCAACTTTGGGAGCTTGTCTTCCTGTTCTGAGCTGTCCTGACAGTCTGACTTCAAAGGCAGACTCTTTTCCTTTAAGAATTCAGGCCGTATTAACTCAATGAGAGGTAAATACCTGTAATATTTCAGCTCAATTCCGTCTTTGCGACCTTGCTGGCTGTGAGCTGAAGACATCTGTCAAAATTCTGTGGCTATGTATTTTTCATCAGTTGCAGTATTTGAACAATTTCCCAAATCGTTTCACTATTTTCTCCCCAGTTCATTTTTTCATGCAAGTCTGAAGGGAAAACATTAGGCACTGTCCCTGAGATTTCGAACATCAGCAGCATGTGGAGAGTAAGCTGTGCAAAAAAACACTGGTTCACTTGCAAACTTATACTTTTGTATGTAGGACCCAATCCTTATTTGTGCATAATCTATTACTTTAAATAATATTTTTCAAAAATTGCAGAACCCAGTGTGTAATGATGGATAGTGTATGGGCTTTGTGAGGAAAGCATGCAAAATGAAAAACTTGAGCTGTTTATTTTGGAGCAGACTACTGCAAAAAAAATCTACCGTCTGATTTATTTAATTTAATTTAAGGGCTGCAACTGAGTCATCTAATTTAAGATTTTATCAGTTTTGGACTTGTTGTAAAGCTTGTGTAGAGAAAGACTCTTACAAAGTCTAATTTGGGCCCCATGAAGTCTGAGTGACTAATGAAGAACACCTTCCCTCTTTGAAAACAAGAGGAATATCTAATATCCTGACTTATGGCTACCTCCGTTTAATACTTAAAGTTAATGTTAGATGAACTTAGCAGTGTAATAGGCCATTTTCAGACATTTATGTCAAAATTTTTGTGCATGTATAAATGGGGAGTTCTGGTATAAAAATACAAAAAAGGGAAAACGGTGAAATAGAACGTCTTTTAACAGAAATATTTAATTTGGGAAATAACTAAATATGCATTGCAGACGTCACCAGCTGGTTGCCAATGTGATGAAAGTGCTTTGTTTATGCATTTCATGTGATGAAGTTCTAAAAAATTAGCTACAGAGACACAGACAGATATGTAATGAACAGATTTGTAATGTGGGCATAGCATAATTACAGAAAACCTCTCAACCCTCTTAAAAATAATAATCATATAAGTGGTTTCCTCTTAAAATCAAATGTTCTGAGAATATATACATTACTAAGTGTATGAATATATATATATGCAAGTACTATAAAGATACCAAAGCTTTTCTCTACCTAGAATATCAGCTTCAATTTGAAACATCTTCTGTCTGAAGTGTTTCTTCACTTTTCATTTTACTGATAGCTGAATGTCAGTTTGAATTTGTCACATACCAGGCGCAAAGAAGGATGGAAATTGTTTCAGAAAGACTGGGTTTCAGTCCTTCTTTGTGCCTAGCTGTTTCCCAGCTCCCTGAGCCTGGAAGTGGAGTGCTTGCTGAACAGGATGGCACAGTATCGGGCTCAAGCCTAAAATACAGAGTTTGAACAGTAATCTGTAAGAAGATCAGGTATTTGACTGAGTCATTTTGACAATATGGTAACAAAAAAATACAAGCAAGGAAGTTTCATTTTTGGGCTTAAATAAAAATGCATTCAAATACTTTCTTCTATAAAAATAAATAATTTTTACACTTTATGCTGGTGTGCTAAAAATCAGTTCTCCTTGGCTTCTTTAACCATCTAACACAGGTAGAGCAAGTCTGGGTTATTCTAGGCTGATGCTTATTTTGAGGGTAGTGTTTCAGGAGCTCTAGCCTTGTTTGTCCCTTCGGTGTTCCACTGCTATTACATCCTAGAGTCATGCTGCCTCTCCCTCTATCTGCAGGAGGCTGTAATTCTGCTGAGAAGGCAACCCAGTTATGTATTAATAGGAAAAATGCAGACGAGCAAGAAGGGGAAGCAGCCATGCAGCAACTTTTAATACCACCAGATACGTTAGCACAATTAAAAGACAACTGTGCTTCGGGAAGACTAAGTGCTTATTTCTGGAAAGAAAAGGTTGATGTTTTCTAATTCAGCAAATTAAAAACGTACCTATGAACTGTTCCATCAGTTAAAAGGTACACCAAATGCAGTATAAAAGTCTATGTAAGGCTACTTTTATGAGTAACAGTAAAACGTTCACAGCTTATACCAAATAAAGCTTCCAGACAGATTTTTGGAGGAACAACCTCCCTAAGGTGGACAGGACTAGAAGAATTAAGAGTCATTTTGGGGCCATGGTATGATAAGTCTGTTTGCATCCTGTTGTGCATCAGATGTTATGCTCTTTTAAAAGGCTGCAATAAAGTAGGAAAGAGGAAAACTTCCCTCCCTGGAAGTGTTCAAGGCCAAGTTGGATGGGGCCTTGAGCAGCCTGATCTAGCGAGAGGTGTCCCTGCCTGTGGTAGGAACTGGATGGTCTTTTTAGATCCCTTCTGACCCAAAGCATTCTATGATTCTCTTCTATGAAAACTGCCTCTTGGCTTTTTTTTCTGGCTGCAGACAGGAGCCTTGAAAGGGTAAAATTGGGCCCTTCAAGGAAAGTTGGGCTCTTCAAGGAAAGTAAGGGTTCAGGGAATGGAGAGAAAGGCTTATTGAGAGATAAGGAAGACACAGGGGCTGTCTGAGTGTAGACTACTGGGAGAAAGAAGGTGCACACCATCAAGGAGGCCTTAATATTGAAGGTGAAAAACTTCTTGGAGACCCAAAAGGGACAGTCTGGGATCTGCTGCAATTCAGCTGCTAAAGATCCTGAAAAAAAGTAGCTCTTCCACAGTGACAGAAGAGTCAGGGAAAGACTTATTTATAAACTGGGATATTTCTATTTTTTCTCAGTCTGACTTTTCTTTATAGGAGAGAAAAAAGTCAAACATCTAGTTTCTGTTGCAACAAAAACTTGTTCCAGAGCACACAGAGTCTTCTGGTGCTTTTGGGAAAGCACTCTAAGGAAAGAGTCAAGTCTCAGAACTCTGACAGAATCAATATCCCAGCACAGAGTAAATTACTTTGCCACTTTTTGCCTTAGTACTTCCATCTACAGAATGGGAATTTAACAGCTGCATAAGGCTGCTGTAAAGAGAATTAATTGATGTTTGTAGAGTGCTTTGCAAGGCTAGCATTTTATTGTTACTTATTTGTTTATCCATCAACCCACATTATTCTTTCATCCCAGTAATAATACTCTACAGAAAGTACATCTCTTCAAAGAGGATGAAATCAGGACATCGAGGGTAAGAACTGACTACTAACATGTATTAGAGATGGGAAAACTGTTTTCAGACATTTGCATAAATATTTTAGGGAAAGTAAAAAAAATAATATGGAATACAGAACAGATCTTAAACAAAATGTCATGTTACCATCTTTTTATTTTCACTTAAACTCCTCTTAATTTAAGGAAAAGTGACAATAAAATAATAATACAAGCTAAAAATATAAGAAAGAAGAGAATACTGACCTGAAGAAAAATAAAATTGTCCTGATCACTCTCAGTAGGATTCATTATTCCTGACTATACAGTCTGCAGGTTCAGTGTACAATCTCAATTAGTTGTCTATGTCAATGGAAGCAGGCATTTTGAAGGGCTGTTAAGTCTATTTCCTTTAGCCATACTGTGTTTTGAGATGTCTTTGCAGTGGAGCCTTAGATCAAATAGATAAATAGTTGTTAGTGTTTATTTATGTGTGCATTTGAGCCACAAAGAATCTGAACCTGTTGAGTATGCTCCTTGTTTTCATGTGATTCTCACAACGTTGAGTTTGAGCCAAATGCCAGTTGTTTTGGAGGGTCCTGATGACTACATCAAATTGTCATGAATTAATTTTTTTGGAAAAACTTTAACTTGACAGAGTTTAATGGTAAGGCATTGTAGACAATGGCTTACGGCTAAGGGATTTTACGCCTGGGTTGGGGGAATCCACAGTTTCAATACAGGCTGGGGGATGATGTGATTGAGAGCAGCTCTGCAGAGAAGGACTTTGGGGTGCTTGTTAATGGGAAGCTCGACAATGTGAACTCACAGCCCAGAAAGCCTGTTGTATCCTGGGCTGCATGAAAAGAAGCATGGCTAGCAGATCAAGGGAGGTGATTCACTCCCTCTACTCCACTCTTGTGAGACCCCACCTGGAGTATTGTGTCCAGTTCTGGAATCTCCAACACAAGAAGGATAGAGAACTGTTGGAAAGGATCCAGAGGAGGCCGCAAAGATGATCAGATGGCAGGAGAACATCTGCTATGAGGACAGGCTGAGACAGTAGGGGTTGTTCAGCCTGGGGAAGAGAAGGCTCTGAGAAGACCTTCTAGCAGCCTTCCAGTAGCTGTAGGGGACCTACAAGAAAGCTGGGGAGAGACTTTTTACAAGGGCATGGAGAAAGAGGAATGACTTTAAATTGGAAGGGGGAAGATTTAGATTAGACATTTGGAAGAAAGTCTTCACAATGAGGGTGATGAGGCCCTGACACAAGTTGCCCGGAGAAGCTGTGGATGCCTCCTCCCTGGAGATGTTTGAGGCCAGGTAGGATGGGGCCTTGAGCAGGCTGGTATGGTAGGAGGTGTCCCTGCCCATGGCGGTGGGGGTGGAGATGGGTGATCTTTAAGGTTCCTTCCAACTCAAACCATTCTGTGTTTCTATGACTCAGAGGATAAGAATTACATGAGTTTAGAGCTAGAGGATAATGTGTACACATCCAGTTCTTTGGGCCACTTAACTAAGATTTCAAAGGTTCATCATGCCTCCCCACTTCACTCACCTTCCTTTGCAGCATCCAGCTTCAGTTTGCTCTAAAGTTTGAATTCGAAGTTTTGTGAAGCAGACTCTCAGGCACTGGATTTTATAAAATCAATTCTTTATTACAGTGGTACAACAGCATGTTCAGGTCTAGAGAGGGGGCCAACACAAGCGAAGAAATCCCTGGGAAATTATACCATTATAGAGTATTTACCAAGGAGCACCGCTGACAGATGTTTCAGTAAAAAGGTAGATCATCACCATGCAGCCACACTGCCTAGCAGGGAGAACTCAAAGAAGATTCACTAGACTGGCATTTTTATGGTAAGCAAGTGGTTGGCTTGTAGTCAAATTGCACATCATAGGAGAGGTATTTACAAGGGTTCTTATACCCACTATTTATCTGTATTTACTCATATATTTTCTAGAAGAGTTTTCAATCTAGGTGTTGCTCAGGCCTTTGCCTCCTTTGGAGCCTATACCAAACTCCTGATTTGGTTAAGGAGGAGGTGGAGTGCATCCATCATACACCGTGGTAGCATACCATGGCCAATGTCAATCAGATGAATTGTCCTGCAATCACAGAGAAACAGACTCGTAAGCAACCTGAATTCAACCTAAATTGCCAACATGTATTATAATGCATATAATTGTGTCTCAGGAGCGCAGCAGTCTTCAGACAGCTTCTGGAATCAGGTAGCTCAAAAATAGTACAGGAGTAAATACAGTGTAAATATAGGAATTCGTTTTCTCACTATTTTTCAAACTTTACATTATGCCATTAGTTTTTCTTTAAATCTTCTACAACTTTTAAGTGTTTTTAGTTGCTATATGTTTGTTTCCTTTTTTTTTTCTATGTGTTTTCTATAACTGGTCATTGTACTCTAGTGGACATTGCAGCTGGCCGAATAGAAGAAATGTTACCCCTCTCTATTTATTCTGTATTTCCTTCTATCAGTTAATGGATTGATCTGATATTTACCTACAATAACAGAACCAAGACTTTCACACAGATGACAATCTGCTGTGTTCCCAGTGTTATGACATCCCACTATAGGAGTCGATCGTTATATAGAAGCTTTACACTCCTTATTGTAGATCTGTGTTCTTTTTTTCTGTGTTCTTTTCTTCTACCCCACTCACCAAGCAATCTACATGACTACGCATCTGTTAAAATTATCTATGATGATTTCTTCCTCCTACCCTTTCCCAATATTAAATGGTTTGTAATTTAGTTACCTAAATTAAAACTTGTAATGCATTGTATTCATAATCATGATAAAATTACAATTCTGATTCACAGTCAATTAACAATTTTGTGACTGTCGGTTGTGATCTTTCCCTGTAAGAACTTAGATCCAGACCCTTATGGGATCTAGTAAGAAGAACGTGCCTGGGTCTCAATGGGATTATGACTGTTGAATAAATCTGTGAACTGGAGATCTCAACTTGGTTACTCAAACTTCAGTTCAAAGCCTCAAAATGGATTTTAACTTTCTCATAGTTTTAGGAAACAGACTATTCATTTTAGACTCAGACTCTTCTGATTGCTTGGGGAAACCACAAGTTGTTTTTCCCGAACTAGTAGATTGTAAATCATAATTTGAAAAGGGCTGCTGTTGGATTGTGGAGCTGTTTATTTTAATTCTTTCTAATCATTAGCATACCATCTAATCCTGTGTCCCTATCAAGCCATACTCCCACTCCTTTGCACTGATGTGGTGTGAGAGGGGCTCCAGTCCAGGAGCGCTGCAAACTGGGCATCATTTAGCTCCCTCTGAAG
Organism: Tapera naevia; assembly: GCA_033556795.1. Taxonomy (NCBI): domain Eukaryota; kingdom Metazoa; phylum Chordata; class Aves; order Cuculiformes; family Neomorphidae; genus Tapera; species Tapera naevia. The sequence continues at coordinate 2,059,352 of JAUMJJ010000074.1, read as the reverse complement.
CAGATGAGAAAAATCTGCAAATCATTGGCAGTAGCTTCAGATTCTTTATTTTGTTCCCTACTGATTACACAGGATCAAAATCAATGGTTTTTGATCCTGTGTTACTTCTAAAGTCGAGTTCACACAGTACTTACGCATGAAGACCGACACTGCTACTTCCTTACTGTTGTGTTGGGGATTCCCAGTGGAACTCTAAACTGTCTTTGTTCAATACAAATAAGATATGACAGAAGCACCGCCGTGGATGATATGGGGGCAGGTTTTCTTTGATTTGATCTTAGGAAAACAATGCACATTATAAAAATGTAAAAATACAATTCTTCTGGAACATTATTGTTCTGTTCCTGGAAAATACAAAAGCATACCAGAAATATCTAGGTTTTCACATTTCAGCATATAGGTCATGATGTATACAGTAAAGATAAAAAAATGTAGTAAGAAATGAATTCTGTTATCATTTTAAATGTATGATTCACTACAAGTAAACATATATTTCTCTTTCCCTTTTTTTTTCTGCACAGTAATGAAGTTTTAGGTAATAAAATGTGTTGCCTGAAGATAAGAAATATTATCTGAAACACATTTCTGTCAATTAAATTGTCTTCTATTACTTCCATTGAAGTCCTAGCAGACTTTTGATTCGACTGATTTTTAAGAATACTGAAGAACACAAGACATTGGAATTGGAACGCGCACTGCTAATTTATGATGTTTAACCATAATGGAGATAGCACATAATACTCAGGAAATTGCTTTTTATTATGAATGAGTTCTTAGCATTTAACTTATGCTTTTTTATATAGCTATATCTGCCACAGAACCTTCCATTTTAACTTGTAATACTGTTTGTGTTCTTATTTAGTGTTTTGCAGTAGTAATTAGCCATAAAACTTGCAATGAAATAATGCTGAAGAACTATCCTCCTATACATTCGACTCCTTCTAATGAGCTCATTGAGATAAAGCTCAATCCAATACTTAAATGCCAATGAAGTAAAGATGCTTGTGTTTTAAAGGTTATAATGAACTAGTACTTAAGTAAATTCACATTGTGGTGAATAAATAGCCTCACAAATGTGTAGCTCATATAACACATTTACCATAAAACAACCAGTCTGTGAAAATTAAGTGCCCTGGACATTTGAACATTATGCCTTACGAACACTTCCAGACAGTTAAGTAACAGACACACATTTTAGCTATGGCATTAAATTCTCCTCTGTTCTCTTTCAGTAACTCAGAAATTCTGAAGGAATTCTTGTGTCTTTACGTTGGTGTAACAGAGCAAGGATTGGTTTTCAGTCTTTGGCTCACTGCATGCCTCTGCGAAGAGGAGATGAAAAGCTGCGCAGTCCAGAAGCTGAAAGAGATAATGATGGTCGATGGCTGCCTGGCCAAGGGGACTAATCTTCTGAAGCTAGTAGTGTTGCTCACAAAATCATCTCTGGTTTATCGGCCAATCAGTAAAGCCTGGATTCATCTCACGTAATTTTGGCCATCTGGAAATTAGAAACACAAGTCACCTCTTCTAACTATATAAGTCTATTAAAAAAAAAGGTCTACGTCCAAGCTAATCATTGCCATTAGTGGAAAAGGATATTTACAATATTTAAATTTTTGTATCTACATTAAGAAGAGAGAAATTAAAAGTTCTTTTTCCTTCCATTGGTTATAAAAGAAATATAAACAGTCAGCTCAGACAAGGAACATCTGCATTGGAGGTGTCTGCATTTGCTCAGACAAAGCCCATTCTAGGTATGTCCATATAGATCTATATAGACTTATATATACATATCCTAGGTATCGACTTAGCTCATTTTGTAGCAGACAGGACAATTCATTTTACACAGCACTTCTTTTAGGATTAATACCAGTTTTAGGATGAGATGAATCATCTTTGGAACTGCCTCTTTCTTATTGTCTATTGGAGAGGCCTAGGTAGTTAGCTTAGACTGGATACTTATTAGATGGCTATAATTAAATGAAATGAATCTCAACCTAAAGGGATATCTCCTACAGGCCCCAAATACAATGCATATTTCACGTTTCTGTTGGTTGCAGCAGGTGGCCTAGAGATCAGAAAGACACAATCCCTCCCTGCCCTCGATTTGCCCATTACAGTAAAGAAATGGGCAGAGCAGGGAGGAAGAGAGGCAGCAGTAGGCAAGGGAACAAGCACTAAAGATATAAAATTGCTCAGGTCTACTGTGACCACCCTCAGTTGCAGTACAATTGCAGCCTGAGGACTGCAACAAAAGCTGTGAATAGTTGCTCCGTCTCTGTGGTAGCAGATGGTGGGGATTATGGTTCTCATGTGCTGATAGCTTCCCTTGAGTAACCCTTTTTTTTTAAAAAAAAAGCAAACATTTATTTTAAGTGTGCAAAAATGTAAGCTCGCTTTCAGCTTCAAAGGAAAGGGTCAAGGAGTCACCTTGCAATCTTGTATGAGTGTGTCTGGTGGTGATATTTGCTATATATATAAAACAAGTGGATATTTGTTCATATATTCCTTCTCCCTTCTGCCTCTCCTCATGATTTTCTTGTGCTTTAAACATAATAAAAACATAGAAAGGTAACTTCTTATTCATTGCTCAAACTCTCATCATACATACACAGAAAAAAGTGTAAAATGAAATTTATTTTAGAAGTGATCTTACAACAGCAGTCTTGGCAAATCCTTGCTGGTATATATTAAGAAAGGGAGATTTTTAAAATCTTGTTGAAAAATAGAATTTTAAATACTTAGATTTTATGTACATCCAAATAAACAAACATCTTAAAGATGTCTAGTTGTCAAAAGACGGAAGATTGTCTACCTTTCATTGGAAAACCGGACTGCTTAAGGCATCTCAGTTTAAGCCCCTTAGGACTTTCCTATTTGTATAAGTAAAAATCAAAACAGTGGAGCTCACTAGGAAAATTGAGAATGTCTAGAGAAAGTATTAATATTAGAGACTCAACTAATCTAAAAAGTTAACAGCCCACAGGATGTGACAGGTTTTATGAGCTAAGAGTCTTTCCTTTTATCTTTGTAAAGCAAACACTTTGAAGGCAGTTGTTAATGTTTCTTAATCAAGATATTGCAAAAGCACCTTTTCAGCAGTAAGTATAAATTAAAACTTTGTAAAAAAAGTTTTAAGATAACTTGTTGAAAGCTTAGATTGTAGACAACTATAAATAAATCATCACTCAAGTTATCAAAGTTTGTATTTTCTTTTTCAGAAGTCATTAACTGAAATCTAGTAACAGTGAATTTCAAAAAAATCACTGAAGGCAACATCAAGGCATAAAATTTGAGGCAAAAAGTAAACTTTTCTTTCCTTTGCAACTGACAGAATTATATAACAAATGACACTCAACATTATGTAGCTCCTATAAGTTCATGCAGACTTCTTCCTACGAGCTACACCAACAGGTCTGAGAGATGATTAGAGTCAAGGCACTCACTGTGGTCACTTCTGCCTCTTCTTCCTGCCCATCAATCTCTGTTTCCTTCCTTTTCTCCCACTGAAATTCCCGAGAAAGTTGTTTGTGGAGGCATGGTCCCAAAAGATCAAGATCTTAGCATCATGGATGACTCCTTTTAGCTGAAAATAATACAACACGCTTGATTTCTTCCACTGTAAGCCCCATCTTTCCAAAGACAGCAAAAGCTCTGGAATTGCTACATGGCTCAGGGAGTGAGAGAGGCTGATAAATCCAAGCTGGTGGTGATTTCAAGCTCTTCTTCTCTGTTGGCTTTTCAATGGCATATATAAAACGAGTTTCAATTCATCCATAGTTGGGCACTACTACCCCCAAAAAAGTAGGAAGGCTGTAACATTTCCTGTTTCCTTACCCAAAGAATCTGAAACTATATTTTCCTGCCCATTATCTCAACTATGGAACAAGTAGTTTTCACTTGCCTAAGCTGCATCGTCATAATCATTCTGATATACATGTATTGCATAAACTTTAAAATGGGTATCTATGTAGAATCTGAACAGCAGTCATCACTTAAAACTCAGGATGTCAAACTCATCTCAGTCTGCGTAGTTATCCAGCTGTGTAGATGGCAACATCTTAAACTGCATTGGTCCAGTATGCATCTAAACTTCTTTTGTATGCATAGAGAGAACAGGCACTTAAATTACATGTTTCATCTGACCTGTTATGGCTATCTACCTCCAGAAGGTTCTGTAAGTGTCCATTTCTCTCACTGATCTCTAAGAGAAGATCAACAACCCACTACTAGCTCAAGTGCAGACAACTACTTTGCAGGCATTTAAAACTGTGTGAATGAATTGTTCTTTATGGCCTCCTTTCTTCAGGAGAAAATTTTGATCTCTGGTGCAGAATAATATTAGATTTCATATATGGAGAACACAGACACAAAGAAGTAAATGTTCAGTTCCAGAGGTATTGAAGTTCTAATACTCAGTTTCTGTGAAGAAAAATCACACAGGAATATGCTTCATGGAGATCTGTGAAATAACTAAGATCTGAATGCTAACACACAACCTAACAACTAAACTAAAGCCTCACCTTGGCCCCTAGCTCTACAACTCAGTACATTTTAGCAATATGACATGCGTGATGTAGAACAGGTGAGGGCCAGCAGGTAATGAGCAGGAAAATAAAATTATATAAGAGCAAATGTTAACTGACATACATGAAAAACTAGTCCTAGCTTTCCCATATACAATATTAAAACTAGTTTTTGGCACTGAGGAAGCAAATCTTAAAATTACAATCAAGAGTTCTGTGGAAAAGTTGCCCTAGTGGTTAATGATGGTCAAAACCTAAACTACAAAAGTAATTAAGAATTCTTAGGAAAACAATTTAAAAAGCAGTAAAGAAGACCCCAGACCCACCATAAAATATAGTGGAGTCATCCTTCATACAACATGCACTTAAGGGTTTCACTGGGTGTACTTGATTCATAAAGATTGAAATGGGTCACAAATATTTACTCGATAGCCCAAGCACACAGCATTGTTCCTTTCTTTGATGGAAAAAATATAAAATATGAAGTTTGCCACATGACAATCCACAATGTTTCATGGAAAAATTATTTTGCATGTCCACGTAAGTAAAAAACTCTTGCTAGTCTTTGTCTTGATCTTTCCTAGAACATCAAGAGAATAAGAGTGAAAATAGTAATTAATAGTAACACACACTGTTCATAATTGCATTTAATCAATATTCTAAAAATACTTTTCTTGTTATTTGCATGTGTATTAATACTGTATTTTTTAAGTATTCTAAGATGAAGTTACATCATTTTGTTTTTCTTAATTTTAAGGATGTTTTGCTTCTGGATTCTCCTAAGGAAACAGTGTAAGAGTCCAGATATTTTAAGTTTATACAGCATTGCTGGATACATTTGTCATTTGCCAGTTGAAACTTCTGAGAACCTTGCTAGACGTTTGTATTAATTTGTCTTATTTTATCTAACTTTTCTTATGCTTGGCAGTATACAGGCATTCTGTCAAAGACTTGTTCCTTCTTTAGCTCCAAAGGAGTATTTTGTCTTATGATCTCATCTTAACAGAGAATCACAGAATCGTTTATGTTGGAAAACATCATTGAGTACAACCCTTAACGTAACACTCACTGCCAACTTACCACTAAACCATGTCCCTAATCACACACGGCTGCATGTCATTTAAACACCTCAAGGGATGGCACTGGTTCTCAGGGATCTGCTATACTATGTAGCTTTTATGGTCAACCACAGCTTACTGTGCTGCTATTCAACGATCTCAAATGAAGTGTCTCAATGGTCATGTCAGAACATGAAGAATACATTGCCCTACATCAGTTAAGAAGAAGCAACTAATTTCTGCCTTCTGACACTTCAAAAGCAACAATTTGTCTGGTGGGCTCTCAGGATGCAGCCAGGAGCACATCAGCCTCCGCCAGACCTTGAGAATTATTTCTTCTCAGCTGTGAATAACAGCTCCTGCCAATGCTTGGGACGGGGGGGATGTCTTCTGTGCTCAAAATATTTGTTTTGGTCTTCAGGCTGAAGGTAATTCAAGTGGTTTTCAGTTATGTTTATCCTATCTGTTGTCTGATAGACTTGATAGCCTCCTATCCCAAGGTCATGCCAGACAGCGCGGTTTCCTCCAAAGCATTTCCTCCAACAACCACCAGGCTGAAGGGGCAGGATGGAAACTGCAATATGTGCTTGAATATACTCACAGAGTCAACCCTGAACCAAAGTGATGAGTTACAGCTGTGGCTCAGTCAGCAAGAGTTCCCACGGCCAGGGTGTGCACAGCACATGAGCACTGTGGCGCGTACCCACTGTACTCCATGTCACAGTGTACACCCTGCCAAAGGAATATCGTAGTGCTGAATCCTTCTGCTTTTAAAAATTGTTCAGAGTTAAACCTCATCATTTTCATACCATGACATCTTATGCAACCGCCATATAATTTCATCAATTTTTACTTACACACTAATGGTTGGTAATACTGCGTATAGCTGTAAAAAATAAAATGAAATAACACCTAATCCACAAATTGGATGAATGATAACCACATCTTGATATTACAAAACATCTCAAAGCAGGAAAGATATCAGGTATTTGTCCAGCTTTAAGTCTGTGCTTACAATCTATTATAAAGATACAAAAGTGTAAATGCATTAGATGGATAAGAATAAAATAAGCATAAATATCTAAATCTAGTAGAGAGACCATAATGAATAGGAAATGAAGATATGCTTATTTTTAAATATGATTTAATTGCTTTCCTGAACCTCATTTTTAATAATTAATTTTGAGGAAATTCCTGGTTGTATGCATAAGTCTATTCTACTAAGTTGATATTAAAAAAATATCAGTAATGGTTGTGCTCTTCTGGATTTTTTTTTCAAAAAGTACCTTATCACTTGCAGAATGACAAGCTAATTGGTGTAATTTATAAATATGCTGACAAAGGTCACAGGCATAGAAAGCTAGAAGACTTTATGTACGATCCAAGAAAAAACTATAGGAGGACTGTTAGGAAGTTTCTACTTCAACCCTGCTCCTTCATATCAGGTCCATCCATGAGATCTAACCAGGTGGCTCAGGACTTTGTCGGCCAGGTCTTGAAAAGATCCAAGGACAACTTGTCCCAGTGCCTGACTATTCTAATTTTTCTTTATATTTATTCTGAAACACTCTTTGTCTTATACCCATGATCTCTTGTCATCCCACTCTGTTCAACTTCTAAGAGCCTGAATTTGTCTTCTTGATGACCTTATTGCAGGTATGGGTATGATGTTGTTCGGTCCTCCTGAAACTGTCTCTTCTTCTGGCCAAACAAACCCAAATTGTCCAATATCCTGTGAAGAGCTGTAACTCCAGTTCCTGCTGCCTGCCCATGCCTCGTTTTTTGGTGGCTCACCACCAAATTCATACCAGTTTACCAATGCCTTTTGTTTACTGGTGTTCCAAAATTGGATGCAGTCTTGTAGCTGTGGGCTAACGACTGTTGATTAGAGAGGAATAATCCCTTCTGTCTAACTCTTGCTTCTGTTTCTGCATTAGCAGCCGATAATACTACTGTACTTTGCTGCCTGGGCATGCTGCTGGCTCATGGTCGTTTGCCCATCAGGACCTCCAAGTTGTTTCCAGAAGAGCTGATTCCCAGCTGTGCACTGGTAACTTATATAAGGTGCAGAATTTTTCATTTTTTCCTGTCAAATTTCATGAAGTTCCCGTTAGGCTTGTCCTTCAACCTGTCTAGATCCCTCTGAGTGGCAGTCTTGCCCTTGAGCACGATGACTGTTTTTCAATTTGATGAAAAGTCTCATACAAATAGTGCCTTAGAGCAGCTGACAAATTATTTTTTCTGTACAGTTTTTATCAAAAATAAGACTAGGTAAATATACTATCATTATTATGTATAATAAAAGTTATTTGACAGCGTTCCACAAAAAGCAGTGTTTTCTTACCTGAGTAAGGATCCCTTAGAAAAAAATGTTATGATATCCCTGGTTTGAGGAGGCTTGGAGTTTGGTTAAAACCCTGTTTCAGCTCACTAGATGAGCTTCACATAATAGAAATAGATAGCAACTATTGCTCAGTGTAACTCAAGAAATATGTCTTTAACTACACCAAACAAGAAAAAGGTTCCAAAGAAAAAATACTTGGTTTCTCCTCTGCAGCCACTGCTGAAGTGAACACTGAATAAAAGAGAGAAGAAAACAAAGCATCACAAAGGAAAAATCAGCTCCTCTTATGTCTTCATCGTAGCTGACTAAAGTTGGATTTCAAAGTACTTTTCAAGCTGTTTGGATACACATCAACTTGTAAGGGTAAAGGGAAGAAAAAAGGAAAGGAAAGAAACTCGCCAGTTTTCAGCCCTGAGCGCCAATGAATTGTATTTTTCCCTATGTTTCTTTGCAAGTCTGCTCTCTCTTTTTTGTAAGGTTTTATTTATGTGGCAAAGTATTAACTCAGCAGTAAGCTAACAGCCACATGGAGTTATGAGAGGACACATTTGACTTTTCTGCTGAAATGCAATTCTTTATGAAACAATAAAAGGTACAGAGGAAATAATGATTCCTGGGAGACCAAATATCTCAAGGGGTTGGGATGTGCAACCAGGCTTTCAATTTCTGCCTCAGCACTTTGCATGTCAACCAGATTAGTAATGACCTGAAACTTCCATCTCACACCTCGGTAGTTCCTCATGCTTTGCCATTTGTAAAGGAGCAATGGGAATGGACTGCTGCTTCTCATTTAGGGAACCAAAAGGAAACCAAATTATTTCCTCTTTTGTTCTGTTATAGTAAAAGACTTTGTTTCCACTTTAGTTTAAACTCTCAAGTCCTTGAGTAGAATCTCTGAATACTTTCTCATGAGGCCATTCGGGCTGTTCTCCCTACAGAACCATGTCCTGAACATAGCATCATTATATGCTTAGTCCACCAGTTTTCTAACTCCCCTTTGGATGTTACATCAGGCTACAAAACAACAGTATGCAAAAGCAAGCCTAAGGTAATTCAGTGAAACTACTAGCATAGTCAAAATGGGCTGGTTACTGGCAGAGCATGAGATTTGTTACTGGCAGAATTGGCTCAAGTGATAATACCTGAATCCCTCAAAATACTTTTAGTAAGACTTGTCTATAGACTTAACAGTGGACCAAACCAGCAATTGTGTAGACTATTGAGGTGCATGATGGCTTGTGAGAGTTTGAGCTGTATTATGGAGGATGCAGAGAACTGTGCTTTTAAACAAAACTTTAAGAGGAAGTTCCTCACCCTGCATGTACCCTTGCTGTCAGGTGGCCTGTTTACTAGGTGTAGTACAGAAAAGACTTTTAAGCTTAGTCTCACAGAGTTCTTGTTATATTTAGCTGCAACAGTAACTTAAATTTAGTTATCCAGTAGGAAACACTTGGTCTAAGCCCTTTTTGTAACTCATGGAGACGCAGAGAAATATTCCAGAATATCTGTCTTAATCTAAAGTAAGTATTCATGATGAGCAGGATTATTTGGCCTCTGGAAATAGTTAACCTTTTCAATTCCTAAAGAAAGAGTATAGACAGTTGGCACAGACAAGACAGAAAATGCTACATAGTTTATATGAGATGAGATGAATCTCACCCACAGGTCCTCAAAACTTTCACCATGGCCATGTGTTCCTTTCTGCCTTGCAGAGTCATCTTATGGAAATGCAAGGTAAACTGGTATTTCACAGACAATGTTCACTAGTCTCAATTTGTTTTGCATCTATCTACTAGAAATTGAAAATGGAATCCATAACGTAAAAAATGGTCAAAGATTTGTGAAGCAGGATGGAAAAAAAGGTAGGCAAGAATTCTGGAACCTAATATATCTGGAACCTAATATATCTTTGAATACCTTTGAATATCCAGCACTCAATGCCAGAGCATTGATCTCCTCAATGTCACATATGAGTCCCAGCTACACACCTTTCTGCATAACAGGGAACAATCTAAAAGTTTTGTACAACAGGCAGCTGTATTTTGGTTAAGAAGCCAAGCTCTAGTGTTTCTTGAGTTTCCCAGCCTTTGGGAAGAAAACAGCACAAGTGATGGGAGATGGGAATGTGGAATAAAACCCACAATAGTAAACAGCCTGGAGCAGTTGCTAAATAGGATCATTCCACTGTGCTATGGGAAGATCACAGTCTTTCCAATGATACAGTGGCCCCACATAACCGTGTTTCATATAAATCTTGCAAGCAAAAATCCAGGTTTTTCTAAATGTCTTGGCAACGTTTACACTTACAGATTTTCTTTTAATCCAATTAACTTCTTTCTCTAGCCTTGGTATAAAGTTCTCTTAATATAAAATCTTCTTGGGAGCAATAGGGGATACACTTCAGAAAATGATTTTGAAATAAGGAGGAGTTGGAAAGATTTTACACTCTTCTCACCTCTGATCAACTTTTACTGTGACACCTCTCAGATAGAGCCACACTTCAGCCTGATGGTGAAATGTCTCCTTAACATCCAGATGCTGTCTTCTGTTTGATAAACAGTCGGGGAATTGTATAAGAGAATAGTTTAAAGCAAGCATGACATAAATGGCAGCAGGCAGATTCAATTTCTCCAAGAGTGCTTGAATACTTGGTTATAATAGAGCTAAATATTATCTGTTGTAGCATCTTGATGTGTATATTGACTGGTTTTCCTTTGTGCCAAGAAGTTTCATGGTGTCTTTTTATCAGTGCTTGCAGAACAGGGCAATACTTGTTTGAACTCAATCTGTGGCTTTGAATTTATCAGATACAAGAGGACAATTGTGCAATGCTATTCTTCAAGTGACAGTAGGTATGTTCAAACTGGTTGTGTGATCTGGATGAGAACCAAGGGCTTTGTGATTTTCTGCCCACAGTTGTGACTACATTCAGAGAAACCCAAGTGTGTCGCAAAGCCATTTAAAGTGACTAACAACACCCAAAAGTAATTGATGAGAGTCATTGCTTCCAGGTCTGCTATCTGCTCCTGAGGTAACAACTGCAGGTGCAGACCACTAACTGAATTGAAAAGCCAGTAGATTCTGTATTTTGTCTAGCAGTGAGGCAGAGGAAGAAAGTTCCTCACTTTCTCATTGATCCTTGGTTATCTACCAGTATAAAGAGTCGTTTTTAGCAAAATCATACTGCTACTCCTTGACATTGTCCTACCTCCTAATGTAGTCTTTTTGAGGTTTGGAGAGAAGAGCTCTTCACTCCCTAGGCCAGGGGTGTCAAATTCATGGCCTGTGGGCCGAATCCAGCCCTCCACCTTGTTTTATCTGACCCAGCACCTTGTTTCTACCCAGCGGCAGCGTTGAGCTTTTTGCCCCTGCGTTCCTGCCAGAGCTGGTCAGGTAGGGAGTGTGTGAAACATGTCATGCTGCAGGAGCAGGAGACCAGTGGGAGCGCTGAGTTTGACAGCCCTGCTCTAGGCTGACAACCTGTATCTTTCACTTTTTGGTTATTTACCTTTATTAGAGATATAGGTCTCACTGTTGCCACTGTTTTCTTTCTCGAGAGGAATATATGCTCTTTCTGGTATTTTTCTTAAAAGAGGGTATGCAGCCTGTATTCTACCTGGATGGAAAAGCCTGTACACTAATAAAGAGAAACAGAGATCTATCCTAGACAGTTTGAATTGTCCTTTAGCCATACTTGTATTGTAGGCATTCAATGGATATAGACACTTGCCATAGAAACTCTAGAAAAACCTATGTCTGTCTGCCTCTTTTCGTAGACTATCCTGAGAAATAAGGTGACTGTCTTGGAAAGGGTTGACTAGTGCCTTCAGGGCTATGCACTTAAAATTCCACCACCTATCAGAGTAAGGTAGATGTGACACAAACATTAGATCTTGCTCTATGTCATGCTCTACAGCCCTAGGTTTTGAGGTTGGAGGGACAGCTATGAGGTCCATTTCAAACCAATAGGTACCTTATCATAGTAATTCACAATTCCACAGATTGAATGGCGATAATTTGTCTCTTTCATAAAGCTGTAATTTTATTCTTTCCTGTAAAAAGAAGGCATTGTAGGTTTTCAACATTTAAGATTTCCCTGCCTCCCCAATTTGTCTTGTCATTGTTAAATCTTATCTCTACTTCTTTGTTTCCACCATTCTTTTTAAAGAATCATAATTGGTACGATTATCCTTGCTATGAGAATAATTAGCTATAGCTTTTTGACATATTAAATGGGGAGCATTACATTTTAAACAGCAGGCACTAAACAATGCTACTTTGAATAGGACCATAGAGAAGAGGCTCAGGTGAAACAATTGCTAATTTTAGCAACTTGAACTTTATACCTTTATAGAAGAAAATTAATTTCACAGTAGTTTTTGGCTGTGAAATAGACAAAGAACTTTGGTCTCTTTTTAAAATATGCCTTTGATATTTTTGGTGGTTCAAGATGGTTGCACAGTGAATCATCCCCTGATGTGTCCAACAAAGCCTTACTCTTAGAGTAAAAAGGAAGTGTTTGATTCCTCTCCTTTGTGCCTGGATAAGTCAAATATCATCTAATGCAAATAGCATCATCCACCAACACTTGCATTTTAGACATGAAATCTCTCAACAGAGAACTGGGCAATGTCACATCTCCTAATATAAACGTTACTGCATTTAAAATTCTCTACCACTGAAAACTCTGTTCCATGTTTAGCAAAACTAAATGTAGGAAACAAGTACACACAGTTACCTCTATGATACTTCAGAGGTGTCAGATTAGTCTTGGTAGATGCTAAACATGCTTTCTCTACTGAATGTAAAAGGAATTTATATTTGACAAGACTATTTTGAGACAGTCAATTTTTCACTTACTGAGGCATTTTAGTTTTTCAGAAAGGCCACCTGAAAAACTCTAGGTCTAAGAAGATTGCTTGGAATAAGTGGATTACTGTGATTAATTGGTCTAGTAAACATCCTGTTAATAGTATGGCTGCAATAAGCTTTATTTCTTAGTTAAAGAGGAGAATGAAGATGTGATAATACTATTGAAATAGGAGCTTTTAATTTTTTCTAGAACTGACTTTGGTCAACAGTGAGCTACAGTAGTGTTGTAATAATGTAACTCAGCGTTCAACAGTGGTAAGTAAAGGATGATGTAAATTTGATGGAACCGATTGTTGTAACTAACATAATAGATACTTTATATATTGGAAAAGAGTGATCACAAATTCTTTAAAAAAGAGTGTTATTTAAATTAAAAACTGCTTAATTAGTTGAGTTATTACCTTTGCAACTTTCCCCAGGTTGTTTCTGCCAGGCAATGTTAAGCTAAATAAGATAAAAATTACTTGGTTTTAAGGAATAAAGAACACTGACTTCATTTCTACTTTAATAAGTCTCTGCTTTCAGGATGACTCATCAAAAGCAAATGTAGTAAAGCTAAGAGGTATAATCTAGACCCTCATCTAAACTGGTAGCTAATATGAGGTTTAATAAAGACTTTGGGATTTAAATTCTCAAAACATACTTGAAATAGTTTCAGCCATGGGTTAACACTTAAAAAATTATTTCAATTCTTGCCATCCTGATTTCCTCAGCTATACAGAGTGATACCTCAACAGCCTGAGTAAGAAGCACCTCTTCAGGAAACAGGAATCTCAGGAACTGGAGCCTCCTTTCTCTGTTAGAATATTTAGAAAGAAAGAAATCCAGCTTCTTGCCCTGCACTAAGCACATAGTTATTAAAAGAAGAAATAGGAAATGATAGTCAGTTTGAAATACCTTATAGGACTGAGAAATATATGATCAGTTCCTGAAATTGCTTCAGCTGTTGTTCTGCAATCTTTAACATATTATTTGATCCTCTGTGTCTTAATGACTGTAACTGTAACCAGGGGTAAACCTTATTTTAGTCCCAAGTAAGATCACATATCCCCAAAATAAGTCTTCCATTCTTCCCTCATCGTAGCTAATTGTATTACAGATTCTGTGATGCAAGGATTAATTATTATTATGTGCTTTTCATGCGGCACATTGGGCCATAACTCTGCTACCACAGTATAAACAAAGTACAACAAAATTATCATTACTTTAGATCCCTTGAAGAAGACTAAAAAAATTAGTGAGTGTTCTTGGTCCTTAATTCGACAATTCTGCCACTTCTATTTTGCTCTGCCAGAATGTTTGGTACTTCCATAATCTTCTTCCATATTGCTTAAATTATTAAATTGTTAATTATCTCAGATATTTTGCATCCGCTGATTGTTCAACCACAGATAAATGTGCAGTTTACATGTGGCTACATGCCCAGTTGGTTGCCCTTCTAAAATAGACATTGCCAGAACCAGTGCAGAATCATTAACAGGACTGACTCTGTTTCATCAACTGAAACTGCCTTGCCATCTTCTTTCTTTGGAAGGTGCATTCAGGGTCCTCCCCTGTTAGAGATGCTTTTGAACTTCTGTCACTATTTTGACATTTTGATGCATCACTGAGGAAAGCTGAAGTAGTTGGTTTGACACTGGTGTCACAACCTTCCATCTTTGAGTGAAAATATCTATTACTGTATTTCCACATCTAACCATAACCTAGACACTCACGACAAACCACAATAGTCATGTTATCCCAAGTGAAGGAGAGAAAAGAAAATCTTCACAGCTTACAGGCAAAACACCTTGACTTTATTAAAATAAATGATGATTGTTAATATTTTACAGAGTCCCTTGGAACAAAAGGAGCTCTCTGTGCTAAAAGACAGGGGCAAATGATGTGAAATGACAAGTGAAGTTTTTGGATATTTGGGAGAAAAGAGTCACAGTAAGAATGGCTGTACAATGGAATAGGTTGGATGGGTTTATGGAATTTCCATCCTTGAAAATTTTCAGGTGAGAAGCACTCTGAACACATTACCTATTGTCAAAATTATATCATTTTTGGGCAGAGACTGGACTAGGTGAAGTACAGAGGTCCCCTGTACCTATAATATTGTGTGATACTGAAAATATTGCATGATTCCTAAAATACTGCGTGAGGTTTTTTTTCTGCCTGCTCCTCTCATCAAGTACAGATAGCACTTTCATGAGTAGATTTGACTGAATGTCTAACTTTCAGATGATTGGGTTAAATGAGTTAAAGCCCATTCTAAAGCTAGAGAACTTAGAAGGATGTAAAGACAGTGTTCAAATTAAGACTAGAAAATAGTGATAGTTAAAGTACTTTATCAAGAACCTGTGTGCTTATGCATGACAGAGGACACTAGGAAAGCCAAAATTCAAAGACAAATTCTTTAGAAATAACACGGTGATGTTGGGCTCTACTGAAATTAAATAACAGGAAAAAACATGATGAAAAAATATTGTACTATAAGGCTTATATCAATCCATCTTCTAAATATTTATTGACAGGTGAGGTGCTTCCTATCCTTTAGGCAGAACTGAATGGTGAAAAAAAGTAATTTATTTCATTTCTAAGGAATGCATTTTTTTTAACTCAGTTCATTTTATTTTCTCCCTATAAAAGCAGCATAGATAAAGCCACCTCAACAGCACAGTAGAGTCCATTTAACATCTGTCCCTCCTTCTGAACATGCTTCTTTCTGCCCACTCACCACATGAGGAAATTAAGATAGCCACACTTCTAATTCCTTCAGGTACATAAAGGGATATGTAGCAAGGCCACCATCCACATTAAGAATTGGTGGATAGTACCTACTTTGGTATAACTTCATATCCTTCCTTAGTAAGCATTGATTTCTCCATGTTGTCTCCCCTCCAGCCCTACATGTTTCAACACTATATGGTTACTGTGTATTACCTGGAATAGGAAGTCATTACATTATCAACATAACATGTAAAAGAAAGTAGCAAAAAATGTGACATAAAGTTATTACTGTGGAAAAAGAATTTACTTATTAATATTTGAGTCTTCTAAAAAATTCAGGCTTTTTCTGATTCTTTTTAGTAGTTATTGATGTGATTTCATTTGAATGTTGTACCAGGAACAAACATATTTCTGTGGGTTTGTTTCTGGTAGGTTTTCTTTTAAACTTGGTAGTCATAGAGTATTTCTTTATATTGTGTATGTTAATGATCAAATTTTTACTGAGATGGCTATCATAACCTCAGTAGGAAAGGTATAGAAAAACTACTGTAGATAGTTCTACCTTCACTAATAAAACAAACAAACAAACAAAAAGAGTATACATACTGCACATCACTGAGTTTGTAAGCTCAGACTGGTTAATCACAGGCATATTTTTAAGGCTCAAGCTCAGCTCTCTCTTTTTCTACTACAGCATTTTGCTGTCACTTATTACATCACTGATAAAATCATTTGACAAGATCCCTGGGCAGTGATCTATTTATTTATTCTGCAAAATGCCCAGCTAACTAAAGTAGCTAAATTGAACACTAGTGTTGGTGTCAGAGTGGGTGGTGTTGATAGAGATATTTTGCTGTCAGAGCCAATTGTTTGCAAATCCATAAACGTACTAACATTTGGCATAAAACCCACTAGAATCTTGCTCCATTTTAGAGAGGTTTGAGATATACTCGTGTTATTGAACATCATTATAAGTGTTATTATTTTCCAGCTCTTGAAAATCCCCCTTTGTTTAGCATTTTCTTATGTTTGATTCTGTTTTAATTGGCTAAACCCCTCTTAAGGTGTAAGCAGAAGAAGCAAGAAGAAAGAAGAGCCCAACAGTAATATAAATATAGGCATATCTGTTCCAGCTTTACCTCAGATTATGTTGCTTATTGTCCTCTTCCTTAGGGTAGTAACAACCCACAGACTCCTGTTGTGGTCCAAGCCTATGCTGAAACCCAAGCAGCTTCATTTTCTCTGCTTTTGTTATCCAGTTAGCTAATAATTAAAAAAAATTGTTAATTATCTGGTTAACTAACAGTACCTGACGTTCGGTACTACAGTTATTCCTTCATGTTACTGTGCGTAGAATAGACTTGGCTTATTGCTTTTAGATCTGGTTGCAAACCACCATTGGTGGATTATCTTTATTATTGATTTTGTTTGCATTCAGTTCTGAGCACTCTTAAAAACTTAGCATATTTTAACCAATACATTAGAAGATCCCACCTATTTTCCCATGTCAGAGTAGTGCTTACCATTGCCACAGTAGTGGTAGAGACCATATCTACGTTTGACTCGAACCAGGAATCAGTCCAAGAGTAGGAAAGATTTTGATTCACACCTCTCAGAACAAAAGTGATATTTGAAATTTTCTTTACCTGATTCTTCTGACATAAACTGTTTTACTGGTATTTGCAACAAAACTTCTTGGGTGTTGATTCTATGTCTTTGGCACTGAACACTCAACTGCAGTGATTCTGTGATAGATGCATAGAGCTGCCTTTGTAGCCATCTTAATAGCTAAAATATTGCTTTTTCTGCATGTTGGTGTGCATGCTAGTACTCGATTTCAGGACTCTGTTAATGTGGAAGACATCACAATGATAGTCAATTGCAGAGGTAACCACTGGTGTCTTCAACTTCCTAATTCTACATTTGTGAGTAATGTGTGATTATAAAGTCTTTTAAGTTGTAGTACTTTATGTTGTTTAAAACAGTTTTCAATATCAAAAAGAAATGGCTAATGCATTCCTTGCTGTGTATTTCAACACCTACTCACCATTAAATTCCTACTGGTCAAATTTTCCTTTGTTATATTGGTTAAAGCATTTGTCAGACTGACAGATATGGACATAATTTATAGATTTCAAAATAAGCAAAGAAGGAACATGCAGAAATATAGATCTCTACAGTAAGAGTTCAAGAATATGAGGCAATGAATTGATGCACTTTGATACAATCTGCAAAGTTCTGGTGTCCTCTTAGACACAACTATATGATGAAGCTCTTTAGTTTTATAAACTAATATTCCCCATTGATTGTGAAACCAAAAGCAGCTTGGAAAGGGAAGGGAAAATTAAAACCAGCATCTGTTTTACTGATCAATATGCTGGAATTAAACTTCCTCTAATGTATAGAAGAACGAACTCAAAATTCATCCAGAAATAACAGCAAAAAGAGAGTTTAAAGATGATTAAATTTGTAAATCTGTTTCACAAGCATCAGTTCTCAAAGGGGAAAGGCTTCATGTTGACACTGGACAAAGTTAATTTTGGTAACTAATAATTGATGGATCATTTTTTTCTAGTCTGTTCTGGTTTTTGATCTCTTGATCTTTCCTCTGTCTCTAAATAAGGTCCATTTATTTAATTTTAGCCAGCAGCTCGATTATGCACAATAAGGGTATTTTCATTAAGATTTGAAATGTCTGATGCTCTCTGTGTCCTTTTGGTAGAAATCTAAGTGCAAAAGAATCACAGATTGGTGCAATATCGAATAGTTCAGAATATCACCCAAAAATTCAGAGAGCTGGAATTCTCCAAACTGACTACAGCTCTCTAGACGAAACCTTTTCATCTGAGAAGCCAGGCAGGGGTTTAGTGAACAGGCCTGGACCAAGTCTCAACAGATATGCTGTATAAACACAGAGAGAACACTTCAGGTCTTTGCTTCATTGCCTTTTTATAGCAGAGGATTTTCAAATGGTGCAATAAGAATCAATAGACAGTAAGGAGATGGGAGGGCAGGCAATGAAATATATTCTTCCTAAAGGCATCTGTCACAGCTCTTAGCAGTCAGAGCCTGTAAGAGTTTCTATAGGTGCAAGCAGTTTTTCAGGCTTTCATACTCTCAGCAAGGCAGTTTCCTGGACTGGATCACTCTGAGTTGTGGACAGAAGAGAAAATCCTTCTAACCTGCCTCACAGTTTCATAGAGATCCCACTTGCACAACATCAAAACAAACCATGGTTGCACTTCCAGCCTCACAAGTAGAAGATGTGCATCATATCCTGCTCCATCTGTGCAGGAAAAACTTTATGCAGGATCTCACTTATCTCTGAAAACAATGAGTTGCTCTTTAATCAGGGCTATATATCTCTTTTACCCATTTTTCTGCTATTTGGAGTGGAAGTTCTTTGGAAAAAGGATTTTTACTGTGTTGCTAGCGTTACTGACGTGAGATACAGACAGATTAATAATAGAAAGTAAATGGTGTTAAAAGGGAGGCCAGGCCCCTTAAGAAGATCAATCTTCAATTAACAGTTTTAACGGAAATATTGTGAGTAATAACAGACAGACAATCTGAACCCATAGAAATTACAGAACACACTTGCAATACCGCGTAGAAGAAGGAATTTTCATGTTTGAGAAACAGTTGTTCTGGTAATATCAAACTAGAGCTGGTTGACATTTTTCCATTGACAGAGAAATTATTTGGACAAAAATTGTTTGTTACAGGGACTGTGACTGCTAAATTTTCTACTTTCCATTGAAGTGACCCCTTTCCCCCATATACTTATTGTAGTTTGAGTGACATTTTGAAAGAAACCTTGTGACTGCGGACACGACTTAACAATAGCTTTGCAGTTCTGTTAATGTGTGTTAGTAAGTTATCTCCACACTACTGGTGTAGTAAAAGAAAACGCTAGGGGTCTGCAATGCAGGGGCATTTCTGAACTCCACTTTGCTTGGGTCTGTGCATAGTCCTAGCCCTGTGCAGGTAAAATGGCATCACTTGAACACCTGCATCTCAGATAAGGGGCTGGATGTTTTAGCTACCAGCCAAATGCAGTAAATTTTTTAATTGCAATAACAATATTGGAACTAATTGTCTGGTCATATCCATAAACCTCTGCAAACCATTTCACCTTCCTGAATACAATTTAGGACTTTAGTATTTTCCCCATTCCTTCTCTGATTTATTTCTTCCCTTCTTCTTTCTCTGTCTTTTCCCCTCTTTTTCTCAATTATTCCCCCTACGATAAAAAAAAAAAAAATCTTATTAATAAAAAAAATAATTAATTCCTTAGAGTTCATTGTCTTTTCCCAAATATTTTCAGTAAGGAAGAGGTGACAAAACAGAAATAAATGGAGAAAATTACATCCATAACCTAAAAATTCCAGATAACCACAATAATGTGTTTTGAGCTTTAAGCGCAATGATATTTGAGAAGGTGCTGAAGTCTTTTAGAGAAAGTAGTAGGTTTTAAATATTTCAGTTCTGACCCAAAATAAATCAATTAAACTAAGTTGTGTAATAGGAACAGTAAGTGATATTTTAGACTAAATTATTTCATTTTAATTGAGATGTCATCAATCAATCATTT
Source organism: Tapera naevia (assembly GCA_033556795.1). NCBI lineage: Eukaryota > Metazoa > Chordata > Aves > Cuculiformes > Neomorphidae > Tapera > Tapera naevia. Next base: position 2,039,243 of record JAUMJJ010000074.1, on the reverse strand, counting down.
TCATCTTTCTTTTACATACAGCCTGGAATAAGTAAAGACAATACTACCTCAAATTGTTAGCTTATTTATCAGAGTGCAACAGCTTTTTTTTTTTATTTTTATAACAGCGTTTAGTTGACTTTTAGGGTACTTTTCTGAATCTGTAATGTTCCTATTTCAAAGACATTGAGAAACCTAATAATGACATTTTACAGAAACTGAGTCATAGATAAAAAGATGCTTTTAAAAAATATACAGAAAAATAGCCTCGTGAATGATAAAGGTTATCTTATAAGGGTCATCATTTGAGAAGGCTTGGTTGCTAGGAGACCATGACTAAAAGTATTCAGGATAACAATTTTTTTTTAAATAAAAACATTAACAAGTGTGCATGTTTAACAGGTAATATATAAACATATCAGGCATTGGTTGATGTAAATGCATATTTGGAAAAGAACTGAGTTATTTTTGGTTAATTTTTTTGTGGAGATCAAATAACGACAACAAGTACAAGGAGTCTTCTTCATTGGTTAAAATACATCTATAAAAGCACAAAATTAACTATAAGGAGCCTACCCAATGCAAAGTTAATTTTGCTTGTTGTAACATTCATTTAATAGTATTATATAAAAACCACAAAGGATTTCGGTTCATAAAGATAGCAGCTTTGTTATACATGAAGAGTAGAACTGTTCAAAATGGAAAGACAAGATATTATGCTAATAGGAAAAAAAATGGATTCATGCTCTTGCGTGCAATGGCATCCGCGCAGGGAGAGAAGTTTGAGCAGATCATACAATAAACATTGAGAAAGACTGCAAAATTAGTCTAGGGCTTGAATGTAATAATCGTTAGTGATACAGTCCCGTGCTAAGGTCACACTTTCTCCTTTGTGAACATACAGAACCTCAAAAAAAATCCTTAGTGAAGCTGCAGTTGTTTAAAGCATTGAAACTTTGATAGGGTAATTAGGATGTCACAAATACTTGGGGATGGACTGCCATTCTGAGAATGATCCCCTTAAATGATGGAGGCTCAGTAGCTACATGGAGGTTGCAGCTTTGTCAGTGGGCTGGTAGAAAAGGACACGTGAAGGACATCTCATGTCCTAGTTGGGAAAGAAGGCAGAATGGGGAGAAAAGGAATCCAAGCACATATCTTTCAAATCTGACACTGATGAATGATCTAAAAACCTGCTTATCCTTCAAATCTTAAAAGCTTAAGGAAAATTTTAAGAACCCTGTATGCCAAAACTAGAGTAGGGTTTATGGCTTCTAACACCCTTCAAAAGTGACATTGAAACTTTACTCAATTATAATATTTCTATGTTTATTTACTAGATATAAAGTTACACATTCATTGGTAAGTACAGAATGTAATTCATAAACGTTTTCTAGGGTAGAATTATTTTATATTTTATTCTCATTGTCGACAACCCCCTTTCACGATATGAAATATACTATTTGCAAATCTCAACACAAATATAGCCAAACTATTAAAAATAAAAATCTCAATTTTGCACTATTTAAAGCATTTAATTTTAATAAAAAGTACTTTTGAAAAGATTCTTCAGTTTTGTTCCAAAGTCTAAAGGCTGTAAGATTTTCTGAAAAGCTTCCTAAGGCCTTAAAAATCTGCATACAAATTAATTGTGCAAACGAATGTAAGTTTGGAATATTTGTATCACAAAGATTTCTGTCAAAAAAACACTGTTGGAAATAACGTGCTGTTTGTCGTGTAATTGTTACTATTCACTAAAGCAGAAAAATCAAGTGCAGAGAGCTAAAGAACTGACAGCCTAGTTATTTAAAACTACAGGTTGTCTCCTGGATGACAATAGTTTTCGAAGTAGAGCCTAACCCATGCCGAGAAGTTGCTTGCTGGAAATACAGATAGGGTAATATTTTAACACTTTAGTTGAATAGAGGTTTTTTTTTTTTTTCTTAAAAATGAAGAAATGATACACAGAAAATGTGGCAAATGCAAGAATGGCATAGAATCTCTTTTGGTTACTATTTCTCAATGTTTGTTTATGCAGAAGTACCTAAATTCTCATTAAATTAAAGGAGATTATTTCAACCTCATAGCTCCTGTCATGATCGAGGAGGCCAAAATTGGTGATGAGAATTTGTTTAATCTGCAGAAAAACAAAGCATTGTCTGATATCTGGCAGTCTGTGTAATAGCATCTGCATAGAGGTGAGCATTATCCTAGTGTCACTTGCGTTTGTGTTGCCCATATACACACATTTATCTGAAAAATGCAAACATTTGCAAGCTGCAAGAAGTAATATTCATAATGGAACAATGAAACAGCAGGGAGGAACTGAGAAGAAATCAGTTCTCTACATTTGTACTTGAAAAAATAATTAATTTTTTTCTAGGCAATAATTTCCCTCTTATAAAATGAAGATTCTGGTCTGTTTGGTAAAACTTGTAGGAAAAAAGTAGTATTTATGTCACAAGTTTGTGGAAATATAGGTCAAGGTCAGCAGATGAGGTAACTGTTTCTTACACATAGGTTATAACGAATATATGTATGTTTTAATTAAACTTGTATAGATAACCCTTATTTTCCATTTGATTGTATTGAAACAGTGATCTGTAAAACTGGATTCTTAAGTTGTCAGTAGTATAACCTATGGGTTTTTATTAGCACAAACACTCAAGCTGAAGTTGTAGTCAGCTGTTCTTGCCTGATTCAAAATGGCTTTATTAAAGTTGTTGAGGATTAAATCTAGTTCATCTGTGATGACTGACTAGAATTAAAAAAAAATATTGTAGTTGAATAATTACTGGCTGAAGCTGGGACATGCACAAAGACAGCCTGGTCGCTGATCGTAACACAAAAAAAGCACAAGCAAAGTCAAGTTCATGTAGCTCAAAGAGACTTTTGAAGAAGTTTAACAAAACCTCAAACAGTAAACCAGAGATTTGGAAAATATTTCTCCTGGGACTGTTAAGAAAAATACCACCTTTGTTGAATAGATGGCTTTTTCTGTTTTATGATAACAAGCACGTTTTATTAACAAATCTCTAGAGATGCTACAGTAACTCCATCTCGATTTGAAGGTAAGTAATAAGGCATATTAGATTTCAAGAGGATTTGCAAACCCCTCACCAGTTTTGTCCCAACTGCTACTACTGTTTACTTTGTGTATTTGCTCTTGCTTTTTCATCCCACCCAGCTTTAGGCACTTAAATTAAACTCCTGGTCTTGAGACAGGTCCATGTCTTAGGTGCATTAAATTGTCCTCGGAATTTGCTGATTTTTTCTGTTGACCAGAGAGAAACCTGGGGCTCCTACCCGAAGTGTGTCATTTTAAATAACAGATGCAGTCTTTAGTGGTTTGCTCATGGTTATACAGCTCATAGATTCGTAATGAATACCTATGTTTTATTCATGTGTCACCTGACTATATTTTTCCTTAGGTATTGCAGTAAATATAATATTTGCTTCAAATTCTGTTGGTATTGTCTGAGTTTAATTTCAGTATTTTATGTCTTTGAATCTGCACTGCTGACATTAATAGGTATTTTAGCACTGACTTCGAGGGCAGGCTGAGAGTCTAACCTTCCTCTGAACTTTAGGTCCTTTTAAAATAAGTCAAATAATTAACAATATAGTAATAATAGTGAAGTATTCTTTTCTTGCCATGAATGAGAGCAATAAGCATGGTCCTCAGCTTTATGAACTTTTGTCTTTGATTTAAATAAAGCTTGGATTTGATGCAAATGTTGTGGTAGTAGACACAGGGAACTAGTGTTTGCACCATGATTCATGGACTCGGGCCCACTTAGGAGGTCTATAAAGACAGTCTTTCCTTTCTTGGTCAGGTGTCATTCGCAGACTTAAAGTTTCATCAACAGTGAATAATACAGTGCTGAATGAATAGGACAAACTAAATCCTGTTTGTCACTTAGTTATGAAATATTTCAAAAGCAAAGATGTTTTTAATAGTTCTTTAAAGCCATGCACGTGTGTCCTTCTGACCAAAGAACAGAGAGTACTAGGTAATAAATACTTTTTTTCTGTGAAACATCAGACTTTGTATTGAATTAAAAAATTACAGACATCGTTTCACTTGTCATAAGTATAGAAAAATATTTCTGTATAATTAATTCTGAAAGTAAGGTTTATATCTGTTACTAAAGAACAGGCATTTGTTCCTTGCTTTATTCTATGTATTTCTTTGCCCTCAGCTAGTAATCTTTCTTTGAAATATCCATGGAAACAAGCAAATATGCCTCATTAAACTTTCCTTGCAGGGAAGAAGAGGAAAAAAAAGCAGAAAAAACCAAAGAATTTTAAAATCATGGAGTAGGAAAGAATAAAATAGAAAGAGTGATTAGATTTCTCTTCTTAATTCTTTCAGATAAAGTAGTATAATTTGCTGGGAAAAAAAAATCACAACAACTTTCTTCCTAATGCTCCTTTCTCTAGTTATATTGTTTTCTAGCTATATACTGCAATATTACTTCACATTTTACAGTCATTCCCACCACTGTACGTTATGAGTCAGAGCTGATACCTAGCAGTCCCTGAATATAGCTAAAATAATGCTTTTGTATATGGTTTTCTAAGAGCTTTTTGTTTAGTTTCTTATAAAATAGTAATATGAATGCAAATCTTGTATAAATTAACATCTAGCTGACAGTTTATACATAGATGTGTTTAGAAATATTTCCTTGCTGTTGAAAAAGCAGGCCAAATTTCCAATGAGATACCGCTAAATTCAGTAAATCAATTCTGATATATAGTGGTTAAACATCCAGATAAGGAAAAATTAATAAAACAGAATTTGTAACTCTACTCTTTAATCAGGGATTTAAATTGCTTTGTATATAGAAGTAGTTTTAGCTTTTAGCAATATTCCTCGCTCTGCCTTCATATGTCATTGAGATCTTAATGAATTTGTTGTGGAAGATGCACACAGCACTGTTCTTTAGAACACCCTTCCATGTCCTAATTCACGTCCTATAGCCTTAACTAAGGCAATGTCTGTGAAGACATGCCTTGAAATTAAACTCCACTCTTCAGAATAGTCCCATAATTTTAAAGGCAAACTTGGTAGTGAAAGGGATATTGATTCAGCTGAGTTAGTATTTTGCACCCTGAAAACTACTTTAGCAAAAGAAAGATCAATAAATTACTTTCTTAGATCAGTCTATGTTTTTATTTAGCTGGCAGGCAGTGTAATTAATTTCCCAATGTGTTAATTTCTAACAGTGCAAAGGCAAAGGTTCTCAAGACCCCTTTACACTGAGACAAGTCAAAGCTAAAAAGAGAAATAATGCAAGATGCATACCAGCGTGAGTGTGGAGGCAGCCAGAGAACGACATGTCTAGAGACTGAGAGCTTGCCTGAATGCATATAAGACAATAAGAAGTGTCAGAACAAGCAGATTCCTACTGCTGCTCCTTGAACTCCTGTATCCAAGTTATGTCCCCATTTAGGGCAGTCCTGGAGTAGCCAGACCCTTTTAAAAGAGCTGAGAAGACCATAATGGGTGAATTAGCTGGATGAGGATGACCCATGGTTCATCCATGCATGGCCTCCCTCATGATGGTGTCCACTTTCCCCACCTCCAAAGAGCTGCCAGTTCATGATGTCCCAGCAACTGGAGCTCTGTTGGAGTTAAACAGCATTCTGAGAGTTTTTCCTATTGAATATCCAAAATTTTATCTACCTGAAGGAGATATAAGTAAATAGCTCTGTGATCCAGTTCCTAAATTAGTCCCAGGCCATTTTCAGAATACAGTGTGTAAGAGGGGATAGATTCAGGAAAACATACTAAATTTAGAACTTGACTTCCAATAAAAGCTTTAAAACAAACAAACATCAATTTGGCAGGAAGATTGGAAATGCAACAGTATTAACCTCGTGCCAAGAAAAGTGATCCCAAGGTGGTTGCCTATTCAAGCAAAGAAATAAGTCATGTCAAAAAAATATCCACACTTTGAAAATCATTTGGTAAAGCATCTCAAGCTGTGCAGCCCTGCTGCAGCCACATTACAAATGAGAGGTAAAGGCAATAATTGTCTAGGATTTCCTGCCATGTCATTGACTCATTGCTGACCCACAAAATCCCAAATGCAGTGTCTCCAGGAGAGAAACATGTGCCTATAATGAGATCCTCAAGTGACTGTAGACCAGGAGAACACTGAGTATAGCACTTCCTGATCAGTCATTAAAGATTTGGTCCAAGAAAATGTGTTTTTTCCAAGAAAATTTTTGAGGTTTTATAATTCTTTTTCTGTGACAGAATCACAGTTTTTTGAAGCAGAAAGACACTTCATTAGTGCCTTTAGTGAAGGCTGTTCTTTTTGAAAGGCAAAGGTGTTATTCTAAAGATTTTAATGGTAAAATTAGTTGTCCTAGTTACCCCGCTTCCTACATGACTAATATCACTTAAGAAACTATGTACATTAGCTTGACAATCTGTGGTTGAGCTGCCACACATCCTAGTCCTAAGGAAAGACTAGTGGAAATAGCTCCATTCTTGACAGGAATATTTGAAGTGGTGGAGATGAGAGGCTGAGAGGGTTTCACTCGTTTAACCTGGAAAGACCGGTCTTCTTGGGGTTCTTACCAAAGCATAAATATACCTGATGTGGGAGTAAAGAAGGCAGAGGTGGAGCCTTCTCAGTGGTACAAGGCACAAATTCAAATACAGGTGATTCCATTTAAGTGTATGAAAAAACTTTTTTATTGTATGGGTGATCAGATGCTAAATGAATTACCCAGAGATGTCATAGACTTCCTGTCTTTGAAGACATTCAAATACCAACTGGACACAGCCCTGAATAAGCTGCTGTAGGTGACTCTTCTTTGAGAGAAGGAGTTGACAAGATCATCTCTATAGGCCCCTTTCAACCTTAAACATCTTGTATTCCTGTTATCAATCACTTCTTCCTGTAATCTAATAACCAATAGCAAATAATAGTTAAGTACCCTTCAGATGAAAAATCTGCATTTATTTCCTATTTAATTTTGTCTTCAATTTCTAGTTGTTGGATCTTGGCTTGTGCCTGGCCACTTGATTAAAGAGCTCTCTTCTAGCCGTCTTTAGGTCCTCTGAGATCAAGCCACCTGTTAACCTTCTTTTCATAAGCCAAAGGGTATTTCCACAAGTAAATCCTCCACATTCTCTGTTAAAATGGAAATTGAGCCCTTAATCTAGTCAATTTGCAGGCATGGGTACTGAACTGTCCAACTGCAATCTGTACAGATTTTGACTGTTGAACTCACATTGTTCTTTTTCCTCTTACAGCTTGTAACGAGTCAAGACAATAAATTGTGAAAAAAACCCGCAAAATCACAAAACACCCCTCCCAGCCAAAAAATCGCCCCTACCACTAAAGACAGTAAGAAATGCTATGTGTTATATTAGGTATGCAAGAGTCTCATTAAGATTCTGGCATCATGTACAAATGACCTGGGAAATAGTTGCCACTGAAAAAGGCCAATTTTGAATCACATACCTACCTGGTCCAATTTTTCAATTTTTTTTTTTTTTTAGTAAGGTTTAAAATACTGAAAAAAAAGACAATAATAAAAGATATATTCATTTTAATGGGATAGATATTGGATCAAAGTCTACACTTGTGAGTAAATTGATCTGCCATATTACACTGGAAACATACTGCGGTAAGGCTACTGAAATCGGTGGTGCTATGCAACTTAAAAATTTGAAGAATTCAGCAATGCATCAAGCTCAGTAGATAACAATAAAGATACAGAAACAGGGAGATTCCTTTAGGCTATATGCTGAATTTATCTCCCTACCTCCATGAGACGGGTTCTTGTGTTTAAAGGGCTCCGGGCATTAGAGAAAAAAATATATCGGAAAAATATTCCATTTCAGCTATAAACTGTGATTAATTAGTGTTCACAACAATGGGCTTCTTCATAGAAAAACTTGACTATGATGTTGAAAAATGTCAGCTGTGAGGCATCGCAAGAGCCCAGGTGTCAGATCTTCTCTCTGAGTTCACTCCTACCTTCCACGGCCTCATTACTCAAAGTCCATCTTATGTTCTGAAGTTTGAGGACACATGCCATGGAAAATAAATGCTACTTATCGAAGCAAAGGTTAATCACTTTCCTCAATCAAATTTTCTATATCAGTTCTATCCTTTTTTTTTTAATTCTTTTACTATTGTTACTGAACTTTCATACACTCCCCAATGTAACAAGAGTAACAATGTACATTCAGTGGATATAATAACCTTGCAACCTATGCCAGGATCAGTGCTTTTTGTTTCTCCTGCTGCTGCTTTTATTATTCCAATATGGTAGAAGGGAATTTTGTTTATTTATTTGCTAATGTCTATTGTTCCTGCACCTGTCTACTTATCTCCAAAAACAGTTTGTTGTTGTGTTCTTAGTTTCTTTGTATAATAAAATCAGGTCCAAATAGACTACCTTTTCAAAAAATATAGAAGATATAAAAGTGCAGCTGCTTGAGCAATTAGCAAAGCAGCATGACATTTGAAAGCCTAAAGCTATTGGAAACTCACCTGGCTTCAGATGCCATTATAAACTCTAAGTTCAGTTTGGGTCACTGCAAGGGACAGGAAATGTTGGAGCGAAACCAAACTTGCTGGCAAGCTCCTCTCTTTTACTGGAACTACTTTTAAGCCCTACATACTTAGCACATGTCTATTTGAATATATGGGGTGAGAATAATCTCAAGGCTAAGAAATGTAAAATTAAGTGTCTATGTGTTGTTTTCTAAATACTGACAACTTGTGTGCGTTTGCATCACTGTTGAAACAGTTCAAGACAATACGACAGCCTAGAAAGACAAATATTCAGCTGACCTCTCCTTTTGTGTCTAGTTTTAGGTGAGTTGAACTGTACACAGCACTTGAGAGATGGTGGTTAAAGATTAAATGAAATCTCCTAAGGGCACTTCAAATGGCATCGAACCTCCATATTTGAGGAGCTGAGTTCTTTTTAATTTTGATTGTTTATTTGTTTCTTGGAACCAGTCTTCCCATGTTCCACTTGTATGGAACTTTCCTTCATACTTGGCATTAGCCTTAACCCAATTTTACCACACACATCAGAAAGATAAGGATTATCCAGTGCTTAACACAATAGATAATCTCATTCAAATATTATTACAGTAAATTCCTAAAGGCTCCTCAGGTTAAATAAGTGCATTTACATGATGAAGATTATTGTCTACCCCAATCACTTTGTTTTCTTCTTTGGGGGACATTAGCTTGCCTATGTAAATCCAAGCAAGATAATAATGCCCACAACTGAAAACCTAACAAATCTCATTATAAATCAATAAAGAAATTTTTAGGAGGAAAGAACTATACTTGTTTTCATTTTAGAGAAGGGGGACAGAGAGCAATTAATGAGCAGTGATACTTAGATATCCAGTTTAGCCAGGAACTGAATCTTGTCTCTTGAAACTTAGTTTCCATCCTCAGCCACTTGTTTGTGTACTTTCCCAGACCTCTGCTCTGTTTCTCAGCAGGAACGACAATTAGAAAAAAGCACAGAAATCACTTGATCTCCATAGAATTTGTTGTTGTTGAGGAGGATACGGGGAAGAAGAAATTACAAATGACTGAGCACAAGTGAAGGAAAGAAAACACACTTACTAAATGTTTCAGGCAGTGGTCTAAGTTCTGGGGAACACAGGTTAGAAGTCACTGCTTAGCTTAACATGTAGCAACTTGAGGCGAAACATCTTCAGGCCAAGTGAATATCTGTGAATCTTGTATTTGGGAAAAATCTGCAAAAATGTGATTCTTATCCAGTGCAGACTGAAAAGAAAAAAAGGAGGTAACAGGACACCTCAGGTAGTTTGTATAGCATGAAATTATTGTCTCCCATTCTCCTAATCAGTGACATGCCCTGCTACCAAAGGAAGGTGAGTTTGCCGCAGCTTATTCTGAAACTTGTACTAGGTCATCTGCTGCTCTCAGCTACGGATACATTTTGTAGTGACAGCCAAATAAAGGTCATTTATCAGAACACAATGAGGATGGGTCTTGATTACTGCTGTAATGCAAATAAAGAATATTAATAAGCTAAATCACATTCACAGTCCTTTTACAGCAAGAAAGAAAAAAAAATGCCCACTAGATTGTGGAGGCATTTTACTAATGGTTAATGAATATTTATTACTTTTGAAGAAGAATAAAACTATGTCAGGATGTTTCATGGTCTTTGTAAATTGTTTACCCTTGTATTTTCCTTCCCATCAACTGTCTCCATCTGGGTCTGAAAGAAATATTCTCTCTTTTCATGCAGGCTGCATAGATGATATGAATTCTATTTGGAAAGGCCTGGGAGAAAGCACAACATTTACATTGTGGTAAAGCTGGTGAAAAATCCCAAGGGTCCCACTCTGTATTTGGACTTTAGAGATTGAGGACACTTGAAAGCACAGGTAACATTCCCAGTGATTCAGAAAATCTATATGCAGGTAGGGGCAAAAAAAGACCTTCAGGCCACAGGCATTTTCAGGTATAATCCCCAAAAAGTTATCAAATGAAAACACGTCTCCAGAACACTCTCTAATAAATATTTTAAAAGAACAGGAAGAGCTGACCACCCTTGATACATTTCCCTGGAACTAATTAACTGTCAAAAGGTTTCCAGCTTCCAGTGACTCACTCTTTCCCAAGAACAGCCTTTTCTTACTGTGTGTGGACTGTCTCCTTGCACTGAATTTAAGACACAATAATTTCAGGGGAAAAAAAGACACCCCCCCCCAAAAAAAAACAATTAAAAAAGAGAGGAGGGGATGTACTTGTGACAGATTTCACCATTTTATAAACTGTTTTGAGGTTTTTACATAAAAGGAAAGAACTTGGAGTTAGATGCTGTGCATTATTTTCCACGGTGTAAGTGAAAGGTAAATATAGCCCTTAGTATTTTTGTCTGTGCTTGTGTGCTTGTTAACGTGCCTTTGTTATAAAGGCAGAAGAGACACAAGGGTTGCAGAAGATGCATTTAGCTATTGATCACACATTTTTTAATCTTCCCTTTTTTAAGAGTTCATAAAAGTTTAGTGCTATTTTTCCCAGTCTACTTTAAAGTTGTCTGTAGAAAAGGTTGATTTTTTTTCCTGCTTGGGATTTCTAAGGACAGGCTGAGACTTTAATTCTTTAATTTCTTTAATTAAAATACTAATGGAAGGAGACAGAACTAAATTTCCTGAGTTCTACTTTTCATAAACATCAGTTCATTAGATACTTCAAAAAAAACACCCTTTGGTGTGTATTTTAACTTTTTACTTTTCCATGGAACCTCCTTGTGTAGTCATGTCTATGGCCCCTGAGCAGCAGCAATTTCCCTTTGCACATACTTTTTTCTAAAAATGAAATTACTCAACTTCATAAAGTCAAGCACTGAAACAGCAAGGTCTAAAACCAAAAGTGCTTAAATTCTTGAAGTGAACAGGTGAAGTGAGCAGTGGAATACCATATAAAGACGAGGAGGTCTAGATCTGCAGTACACAGACATTCCAGAGGAGGTTGAAGTTTCTCTTCAGCAGCGTGAAGTTAGGTGAAGTAATGGAAATACCTTATTTAAAATCAGTGTTGCCTATGGAGAGACCCTTCTAAGTACATGCTTCTCGTGTTGGGTAATCAGACTTGATATCCAGCTCTGTCTACGGTCTGATTGCATCCAGTTCCTGCTTTGTTTGACATTGCAACTATGATTCTGGGGATCTGCAGATTTGACCTTGACGCCTCCTGTGTAATTATTATTCATGGATATTTCCCAATTTTACTCCAAAGGTCTACTTATATGACCAGGTAAGTGCTGACTCGAAAAAAAAAGTGTAGTCCCTTAGATCACAAAAAGAGATGGTAAGGATGGCACTTTTGCCATCTAATGCACTCACAGGTATTTGTTTTCCTGTTTACGTAGAGAGGAGGTCAGGAGAGCCAAAGCACAACTAGAGATGAATTCAGGTGAGGGACACAAAGACTAATAAGAAGGGTTCCTACAAGTATGTCAGTCAGAAAAAGAAAGTCAAAGAATGTATATTGCTCTCCTCTAATAATCAAGACTGGAAACTGATAACAACAAACAAGGAGAAGGCTGAGGTACTCAACAAATTTTTCCCTCAGTCTTCACTGGCAATCTTTTTTCCCACACCTCTTGAGTGGATCAGCCACAAAGCAGTGACTGAGGGAGCAAAGTCTCTCCCACTGTAAGAGGACAGGTTTGATACCACATGAGGAAATTGAATATAAATAAGTTTGTGGGACCCCCATGAGATGCATCCCAGGGTCCTGAGATAATTGGCTACAGGGTTCCGTGATTCTATTTGATTTCAAAGCCTTACACGACATGAAGGGCTATATTACACATAAGAGCATTCAGATCCTAGTACTCCAGCACATGCTTTCTCTCTAAGGCCCAGTCCCAAAAATTTACTGAGGCTGACACTGTTTCCACTGCTATATACTTGGGCGTGTTATATGGGCACAGAACAAAACATCAGTTCCAGGACACTCTGGTGTGTATTTTCTCAAGAGAAGCAGGTGTTATGAAAAAAAATTAGTGGTTTCTGCAGTTTCCGCTTACCTCTGTGACCGTTTCCATTATAGTGGGTGTTGTAAGAAACTCACTGTTTTTTAATTTTAATTGTTATGATCCTGAACCAACTCCAATTCCCCTCTACTTGTAGGCTTCCTCCCCACTCACCCAACCCCCAACCCAAACAAATGCTGTCTTCACACAACTGCTTGAGACTGAGGGCATTTGTTGAGAACATGTGTAAAGACCTCTCTATACTCCATGGAACTTAAGCAGACACTTAACTGCTGCACTAAATTGCATTGTATGGACCTGATCTAAAGTCTATTGATGTCAAAGGAAGAAAAAAACTCCTGTTGACTTCAGTTAGGCTATTTTAATGGAAAATGACTATGCTTTTATACTTTTAAACTTTTATGATCAGTATCATTAAATAAAAATTTATAAACAGATTCCCACAAAACGGAAGTGTCAGAAGCTGAAATACTAGGGCAGATAGGATTTCAAGATCTGTCACTCCATCAGCATTGTACAGCTTAAAGGCACCACATGTATTCATTCTTCTGAATATGTGGACAAGAACCTGTTCTGATTCATTATTTTTTCTACTGAGAGAGATTTAATCTTGGAGCCAGATGATGACTGGGACCTTTTGCATAATATTTTGTGTTTGTCATTTATTTCATTGATGTAGTCCTTTTTTTTTTGCCTTTAATATTTCACACACTTCTGTTTAAAAACAATAAAATTTCTAGTTAACATTCCACCATATTTTAAGCTAAGAAAACCCAGACATGTTAATAATGCTTATTTATCTTGTTTGTTTGTTTGTTTGGGGTTTTTGTGGTTGTTGCCGTGGTTTAAATAAATTTCTAAGAGTTTTAGTATTGAGGTCCTCATTTTCCAAATCAGGAAGGAATAAGTTTGGCCAACAGAAGACCTGGGAATGGAAAATGGTTACCATGGTCTTTGTACCCGAACCTCCTGAAAACATTGCTTCTTTATCTTATTTCGCACACTAAGGCCTGGCTTTTTCTGTTATGATTTTAAGTATAACTGAAATGCCCAGTCTAGGAGTGCAGTCAGTTAAATTCTTTTCTGTGGACAGATCAACCAAGCATAAGCATCCCTCCTGAGGTGGTTATCTTTTTCTATCAATCATAAGCAATGGGATTGCACCCTTGGGTCCTTAGCTAAGTGGTCAAAAATACACAGAATGAATATGGAGCTAAGTATTTGCAATATGCACTTTAAGGACAAGAATAACTATAAGAAAAAAAGGACTCACCTCCACTATTACCCACAAAGAAAACAACAAGGGTTTTGGGAAGGACAGCACCCACAGGCTGGGAAGCCAATTTCACTGATGGCAGTCATCTTCACTATTGGGGGACTGGGACACAACTTAGCGAGAAAATTTCTAAATATTGTTAGAAATTTTGGGTTTCAATCGCACCAGATAAAGAACTTTATTTGACTTGTATTTCCATAGAAAGAAATATTTTCATACACCTAACTTTTGCACTGTTATCTAACAAAAATAGTTGTGGAGATTTTATTACCTATGTTTTCTTAGTTATTAACTTTGAACTCTTTTTAATTTATTTGTTTTCTTTTGGATGATTACTGTTTAAAATAATTTTAAGCCAAATCTGATAAATTGTAGAAAGTTAAAGATGATACGGGGTAGTAGAAATATTAAAGAAAGTAATTGCAACTTAATGACATATGAATTTATTCAATGCCTATGTAATACATATGATAATTAAACAGACAGCAATAGAAGTGTGTTTGCAACGTTCCCTGAAAGATTTTGTTAAAGTGATGTGGCGAAATTTACAGATACGATTATCTCAGATAGCATTGAAAGAAATTAATGATCATTAAAAAATACTTAAGTATTTTAAGTAATTTTATATACCTAAAAAGTAGAAAACTATGTTGATCAGAGTTAAGGTTTTGATAGAATTTTTTGACATTGAACTGCATTTAGTACTAGAGAGTGTATGAACTACTATAATATCTTCATCTGCTTATCATTTTAATTCTATTTTTTTCCTAATTTATTTAATTTTTTTCTATTTTTTTTCCTATGCCTGTGCCATATCATTCATCCTATTATTCTTTAAATTAACAAAAGGAATTGTTTATGACTAAATAAAGGTATATATGGGTGGCTTCGCTCTTTAAAAGACAAGGCAAGTTTTTTAATTCACCACAACATAAAATGTTAGGTTTCACTATATATTATAAACCACTCTTTGGAATATAACAGAATCTTGAACTCCCTTTAGCATTTTTCAACATCCACATCAATCTTGTATCATAAAAAATATGACGGAATGAATACTGTGATGATAAACTGTAAAAAATTGGTTTTGTTGGTATTCAGTGGAAATCATAAGCGATGTGTTTCAGCCTGAGACCACTGGAACTTGCTGCTTAAAATGAACAGGCTGTTCAAGAATAAAACTAAGTTTGTATTAAGTGGAAGTGGGTTTATTTCATTGTTTGTTACTAAACTAAGCTTTTTATTCTCTTGCCCTTACTCAGTCTCCCTTACTGAAACAGAATAACTTTTTCTGCTAATTATATTCCCTGGAGATTATGACTGATACAGCAGAGCTCATATCCAGCAAAACACAAAATATGACAGTAGTATCTTGTACAGTAATCCTCTATATGGGCTTGAAAACATCTTCTCCACTATGGCCAAAATATAAGTAAATTGCTTTCCTCTCAGAAGCTGAAAAATAACAATACAACTGGTATACGGCTCTTCCACTACAAATCTACTGGAAAATTGTTACTTACCAAGGTTACCTACTAGCTATGCAGAAAAGACAAAATTAATAGTAGTTCCAGGAATACATATTAAATATAACATTGTTTACTGATAGATCAATATAACTGTCATGGTTTAGCCCCCTTGGGCCAGGTCAGCGGCTAATTGTGAGTGGTTGTGTACCCAATCCCTTACCCAGGGAAAAGAGAAAGGTAGATGAGCCTTGGGGTTTGGAAACTACAACTAAACCAGCTTTAATGAAACAATATTAATAATAAGGAAATTACTATTAATAACAATATAATAAAATATATACAAATACAAAAAACTACACCCCCCTGATGACTATGTGTCACCACTTATGCTGCAGAGCAGGCATAGGGAATGGTACCAGACTGGAGTCAGTGGCAGACAGGATCTGAATTCAGGAACTGGATTCAGCAGTGCAAGAATTTGGGATCCGGGGCAAAGGACAGACAGAGTTCTTATTGGGTGACGATTATTGAAGGAGAATCAGACCCTGATGATCCCTTAGTTTTGCACTGCATATAACATATATGGAGTGGAATACTCTGTTGATTGTTTTAGATTACTTGTCTTGTCTTTTCCTTCCTGCTTGTGACCCTTTTTCTTCTTTTTGTCTTACTGCATCCCACCAGCTCACTATGGCCTTGGTCTCCAATAGGGATAAATATAAACAATGCCTTTTCTGCATACCACTGCCCTATTACTTTGGTAGCAATCATGAATTTTAAGTGTTATCACTTCTAGAGAAGTCAGAGTCTGGAAAACGTGATTAATTTTCAGAAAATGAACTTACTTAGATAATTCTTAGATGAAAAGTCAGAAAATTAATTCTGTTTAGCTCAAACCAGAACAGCAACACCATGAGAAACCATGCTTCCTGTCTGTGATCTGTGACTTATCATCTATGATCTGTGATCTATGATGTGTACTAGCAAAATGCTCGATCACATCCTGTGTGAAACTAATACTTTCTGGGGTACCTTAAAGCAGCCAATAAGCATGAAGATTATATGGTTATGGACAATGCTCTATCAGACATGGAGAGGCTGGTGGAAACGAAAATAGACTATGCAGAACAGACTAAAAGCAAAAGATACCTTTTGTGTTTTGATTCTCTTTTACTGTTTGAAATGCCTCCAAAAGAAAAATCCTTTCTTCCTGTCATGGAACTAATAAAAAACTTTGGCTGCAAGAGTGAAAATGCAGCATGCACACTCAGTATAAGGAAAGTTAGAGATAAGTAATGATATTGCTGAGCAGAACTCCCTGTGCTAGTGTCTCCAGATGCTGTCTCTGAAGATATTGCAAGTGGCTCTGATCCCCAGCTCTGCGCTGAGCTGTCAGAACAAAGACACTATACAGAAATTGGGCTATTCTAATGATACAGTCACTTGCATCTGCAGGGAAACCTGTGCCTTTTGAGCACTGTGTTGTCCATGCACTCTTAAAAGTATCAGTCAGTGGTATAGATCTAGCTAGACTACACACTGGGTGACAGGACAAGCCTGATTTTTGTAAAAAGTAAATCCACTGAGCAAACATATGGGATAGAATTAATCTCTTTTACTTCTAGTCTTCAAAAAGTGATGTGTGTAGTGTAAACTAGTCCTCTAATTGCCTTCTAAAGTTTATAGAGAGAAAACATGTTGACATTTCCTATATGACTCAGAACATATTGTACAATATAAGCTTGTTGAAAATGTTAGTTCAGGTATTTTCTGTTCAAATGACATTAGGTTATCTCTATTCAAATAGAGATGACACGCAGTAAACTCTTATGTTTATTCTCTGAATGATTTCAAATACTTAATTTTTGCTGCTTCTGTTTTGCTTCTAAGTTATTTAAGATGAATTAATCTTCCCTAAGTTAGATGTCTTGTACCTACAGCTGAACTAGATGTCCAGACTTCACTTACTATCATACACAAATCCACACTTTAGAAGCATAATTATATGACTTATGACAGAACATGTATTAGGATGAAAATAAAATGTTCCATAAAAACAGCAATTCTCCCTCACTTGCTAGGAAGGAGCATAAATGTAGAGCTCAGATAGACATACATGGCTAAAGTTAATCCTCCCCTTTAAGTTTGCCCTGTACAATGGTCTAGCCATTGTACTTCGCGAACTCCAGACCTGGCTCATAACTTGTGTGACCAGCAGTAGAACAGAAGGGAAAATGAAAATGTCACTGAAGTCACTAAAAGATGACGTAAGGAAATTATGTTACTTGGTTTTTGATAATGAGCAGCATTCCTTGCTGACTCTTCCCAGCTCTTCTCTTCCTTCATATCACAGTTTTCCTATGTGCAAACAAGGAATAATCTAAAACTGCACTGAGATGTGTTTTTTTTTTTTTTACTGCTTGCATAGTCCTGACAGCTAGTGCTGTATTAGCAAGGTTAAGACAGCCTTTTTTTTTCCAAGGGTAAAAGTGGATGCCAGCAACATGGAATCTTAGAAGATTCAAAAGTCTGCAATGATGACAAAATGAACCCACTTTGGACTAATATATTCCAGACGATTAGCGTTGTCTAGAGACCTGAGGAGGTGATTGTTTTATTATGCCGGTCTTAGATGGACTGGTGGACCTCCAAATCTGGAATGGATATGGAAGTCTTGCAAGCTGATTTAAAATGTGAATAGAAGGTTTCTGTGAACCTTCTATGAAATGTAAATACACCTGTAGAAATACTTTTAAAAGAAGAAAAAAATAATTACCTGTCCCCTAAAAGTTGCTTAAATTAGATGAGATTAATAGCTTTTTGAAGTACCTATTGACTAGAAGGCTCCTAAATTATTAAATATGATGCCTAACTTTTAGAAGGATATAGTTGACTCAATTAAGTAACACCCATGGTTGTGATGAAGATATATGAGAAAGTTTATCAGTAATTCATAAGATCACAGTTGCTAAGTAGGCATGTAGGAGCCTACTACAAAACCAAATATGCTAAGCCTGTGGGGAACAAGGAAGCTAAAGACCAAGAAAAATCTTTATGGCATATAAGGGTCCAAAATTGTAGTTGCTTACTCATGTGCATAATGTGACCCATGACACCCAACAGCATTTTGTCAGGCAAGGAGATATGTGGTCCCTGCTTCCAGAAGGTCTTTTAGGTTGGGTGGATCCCATATGAATCTCCCAGTCGTGTTTTGCTGCCTCAGAGAACGCTATACACCACCACAATTCTCACTATGAATTCTTGTAGGATCAGGCATGTAGCACTGAAGAAAAAAGACTAATGAGACGATGAGGTAAACAGGAATGCTGCACGTGGAAATGTACAGCTCCTCTAACAGAGCATGCACACAGCTCTGTGCTCAGTAATCTTCTAAAAAGTACAAGCTTAACCATGTTCAATGAAAGCTTCTGAGGTGACTTCAATTTGCTTTTGGGTATGAAAGAACAGACAGATTAATTCCATGAGCTTTACATGCTGCAGTCTTTAATGAAATAGTTCTTGCCAACACGGATGGTCAGTAAGGGAGCCTGTAAAAAATCCTTTCAAATCCAAAGAGCATGAAAAATAAAGACTCATGACAAAAGAAGAAATAATAAAGTTTATCTGGAAGTGAAATACATGCAGGCACTACTGCAAAGGAATTTAAATGTGTATATAATGAGTAGCTACACATGCACAAAAGTAGCTGTCACACACTATGTAGTATGCATAAAAGCTCCAACAAGTTTCACAGTATGAGGAACAGGTGCTTCAGGATCAGCACACAGTCATTTAGTAGTCCTATCAAGCTGACAGTGAGTGTACCGGGCCTGATACACATGACTGCCCAAGAAGAGTGTCTCTGGATGTCAGCCTTGTGTATGTCAATGAAACAAGAGTAGAGCAGAATCAAAACAAGTTAACAAACCAACAGCGAGCTTGTTTCTGCTGCAATAACAGAACCATAGGCTAACCGATGCTTTATTTTTTAAAACTTGTAAGGCTATGTCAGTGACCTCAGAATCACTGACCCACAGATGCTGCATACAGTGAGCATGAAAGGGATTTTTTCCCTCCTTATTCTTTTTTTCTTTTTTAATTTCTAGCACCTCATTTTGAAGCAAGGAAACACTGGCTATTGTTTTCCCTCTACCTTCCCAATAATCCCTCTTTGTTTACTTGTGTTGGTTAAACACCCCTCAAGATCTGCTTTAACGAGCATTGTGGGGTAGTCACTTCTGATCATTTTAATGGTCTTTTGGATAGCTTGGATTCATTTTATGCTTGTAATGTTCTGAATCTATCAAAAGATCAATTGTGTTCAATACCCTAGTTGTTTAACATGTATCCATCACGGTAACCAGAAATCTTCTCTGGACGATCTTCATGACAGACTGGAGAGCTACTGTTTAGTTTAGATTGATAAGCAGATAATTTCTTTCAAGAAAGAAATATGAGCAGACCACTGTAGGGGAAATGGGCTACGAGTATCTTTGTTGGTGGCTACCACTATGCATAGCCTGCCAATACAGCAAGTTAGTAACCAAAGCTTGTCATCTGGTAGGGCTATTTGGCTGGAAGGAATTTCCCTTGAGCAATAGATATTTGGGAATTTGATTTTTCCCACATCATTTTCTAAATAAATGATTACATTTTCAGGGTTGACAGCTGTAATTATGCCTGAAGTAGAGGCACCTGAACCAGCTGTAAACAAATGGTTTAATATTGAGTTCAGCATGGACTAACTGCTCAGAGCTCTGGACTTCATGGGTATTGCTGTCAGCTCACTATGAGTTTTGCAACAGCAAAACTGCTGTGAGCACCAGGTTGTCCACTTTAAAGTTATATCAATGACTGAATTGGAGGTGCCACAGTGACCTCTAATTCAACTGATATGTATTTCTAATGTTTTTCTCTCTGAAATCTGCTTTCACTCTGCTTTTGAATTCAACTACCTAAATGCTTGTTAGCTCAGAGTGCAAAGTTCCCAAAACCTGAAATACAGACATTTGTGCATTTTCCTGTATATCCAGCTTCACTGTATTTCAGAAGGGGCAAACTCATAAAAAAGAAATATGCTGTGCATATATAATTTTAATGTTGAAAGCACAGATGGAATGCACAGAGCACGTTCACCATATGGAAAACACTTTGTTTTAAAGGTCTATTAAAGAGTTTAAGATAAAAAGGATTCTTAAAAGTTCAGACTGATAGACACAATCACAAATACATCTTCACATCTGCTCCATTTTCACAACTGAATTAAGGAACATTTTCCCCCAATGAGTTTAATTAACATTAAGAACAAGCTAAATTAGTTTAAAAGGCAATTAAAATGCAAGCGTATAAATTGTAATTAAAACTGCATGTTGTTTATAGATATTTTTTTCTAAATATTTAAAGAAGATATTTTCCAAATGAAAAAACAGAGGTTCTACAGTCAGTGAACAATTCAGTTCAGAAAAATATGAAAAGCTTTTCTTATACATGTAGAATTATTTTTAAAAATCTAATTTGTTAGAAATGAATATTATAGACTATGTCAGCGTCCCAATGGAAAATAATGATAATTTTCTTCACAGATGCGGTTTTGTCTTACGGTGAGATGAGATTTGTTCTACTATTTCATTGGTGGTAAAATTATCAGATTTATTGGGAGCTGTTGTGAATGTTTAGCTCCGTTTTGCCTGAACTTTACTTCTTGCAGCATGTGATGCGGAAAGATTTTTGCACTATGTACTTATCTTTGTCTTCTCTCTCTCCATCCATGCTCATTATCTGTAGTGAATGCCTTCATTGGCACTGTCCTCAAAACTCTGTGGCTAACACAATCAGCTTTTAAGAGGTACTTTTGTTCTCTTCTGTTCTCTTTGAACAACACAGATTATGTGAATGGAGCACAGATGGGTCCTGTCCTCCTAAACGGGCATCACCACCCCCATCCTAGCTCTATGCCTCACATGCTTAAGCCACAAGCCCTGTGACAATAGGAAAATCAATTCACCTCCTTGAGTACCTCTTCAACCCAGACACTTTTTGGTGAGTCGACAATTGCCTCTCACTACTATTTGGAGAATTCCTAGAAAAATCAAGGTCTTGTCTCAGTTGGTGGCATCAGGTACAACAACCAGGAATTACTACAGGTGGCAAAAAAAATATTGTGAGGGTGAGGTATACATCTGACAGGATATGAATTGCCTAAAGAGCAATGCTAAAAATATGACACTCCGGCAACTTATAAACATTTTCCTGAGACATCACATAAATTGGGGGGTTGTCTTTGAGTGAGTAATGGTCATCACATCCTGTTGCAAACTAAAACACTATGCTGTTTGTTCCTGTAGAGACTGACTTTACTTCTAATGCCATCTTAAACATCGACTGATTCTACTTGTATTGTCTTAAACATCACCTGACTCTATTTCCATTGTTGTCTTTAACATCTTCTTGAGTGCTGTGACTCCTGCTGAGCTGAGTGCTGCTGCAGAGGAGAGGGAGGCCGTGCAGCAGCTGGTGCTGCCCCCCCACCTGACTGCACATGAGAGACTCAAATGGTTCAGGAAGAGGTTATTCTGGGAAGGGTCTGTTGAACTGCCAGTGACATTGGAGCCCCCAGAACCAATTCCCAGACTTTTCAGAAGGAGCTTGTGCACATGCCCCAATTCCAGAACGTTCAGAGCAAGACCACCCCTCATGCTAATGGTCGAGGGGATCATGGCCTTGTCCTATAAATAGAGGCCCCCCAAGAAGGCAGGTGCATGCCCACTGCCCCATGGAACCCACCTGAAGATGCTGCAGAAGAACCACAGGACCATGTGCTCCTGAAGACCACATTTTCCAGAAGCCCATAGAGTGGTGACCATTTTCCTCTTCCCCCCGCTATGCTCTCTCTCTCTCTTCTTTCTTTTCTTCTTTTTTTCTATGGCACTGCTGTGCATCTGATAGGATCCGAGTAGTGTGGTTTTGTTCAGCTGGCTTGAGGGTATCAGGTTGGGATCTGAACAGACTGTGATTTTGGGAAGTTACAACTCGGAGTGCACCCGAGTATTTGATTCGATGTTTTGGCCATGGCCAAAACAAATACTGATTTGCTGTTTTGGCTGTGCCCAAAATATACTCTGTTTGAATTTACCCTGGGAGAGTTGTTGGTCCTAAGTTCACCGTGCAGACATCAAAGGACCCTTCCCTCTCTGACTGAGCAGGTCTGGTGGGAGCAGGCCCTGACAGTTCCCTTAAAGCAAAATTTTGATCCTATCCCAGTCAAAAGGAAAATTCCTATTGAATATGTTGTTCAAATTCAAATGCCACAAAAGAAAAGGACTCCTAAGTGTGGTTCTTCAGCCATAGCACAAAAATGAACTAGATGTCTGACAAAGACTATATAAAAATGGTAATTCCAAAATACAGTTTTGAATTCCAAGAATTAGTGTGAATAATTGAAATCTGTTTTTTGTTTTCTTTGCGTTTTCATACTTTGAAATTAAGATATAATTAAACAGTCTCACCTAAACCTAAAGAAACTAATGAAACATATTTCTGACTAAAATATGCTATATTCAATCAAATCTGTTTTGATGTTAGAACATGATTTTTATTGAAAATCAGAAATCCAAGTTGTGAAAGTACACTTAAAATATCTATCACAGTCCCAGTTTTTGAGATTTGAGTGACTAAAGTTCTTGAAAGTGTAGGAGTTCTAAAAGATTTGAGACAATTTAAAAATCTGTCATTTGTTAGCTTTGAAAAAGGAAGATACATGAATATAAAGAAGATAACAGCACAAAAGGGCTTTGTAACTGCCAAAGAAACAAAACTGCATATTTCATCAGAGATATAAATGTTCCAGTTTTAAATAAAATTGGATAGAAAATTAATGACTTATTCCTTCTCTCTTCAAATTGGTGGATTTGAAGGGGTTAGCCTTGTTTCTAACTCAGGAGAATCTTTTTTGTTTGTCTTATATGATCAAAAAAGAGAAAAGCATTCAGGTGGAAAGATGCCTACTGTGTATAATATGAATAGCTGGATTTTTCAGCACAACCCTCATTCCTAGCAGGGATACTTTGTAAGAAGCTTACGAGTTTCTGTTTTAATCCAACAGCCAATTTCCATTTGCAACTATTTGCAAAATAACACAAGAATTCCACCAGCAAGCGGGTTCAAAGAAATACTAAATATGCCAAGCTAATTGTGACTGGGCTCTGATTTGAGTCGCACCTATGGTTTATGGAAATCCTCACCAGGAAAAATGTTGAATCTGGTCCATCTTTAAATAAAACCAATCACTCAGGGCACACACACAGGCGACCACGAAGAAGAAGTCCTAATTGTTGACAAGTAGCAGGACGCATAAAGAGAATCAAACATGCCTCAGCTCCTGTACCCTAGGGAAAGCTCTATGTAGATTCAAGAAATAATGAAGGAATGCCCACAATATTATTTATACTGCAACAAAAGAAGAAAGAGGTCTTGTGCTTTAGGACAACATGCTATTTGCTAGTGGGACAGAATGATATTCCTGCTTAATATTCAAACTTTTTTTACTGCAGACTTGGATGGAAGGATTATTGATAAGCTAATTGGCATTTTGTGAAGCATCGGAAAAAGAAAAAAAGATTAATTTTGTATCTGTGACGAAATGCAAAAGCTGGCAAATATTTTACAGCTTCAGCTTTATTTTCTTTCTTTTGCCTACCAATTTCTTGGATCCCAGGATATCTGTCTTAACTTAATCCATTTATTAAGGACCTGACTGGAAAGTAAGAATGAGGTAGGTTCTATATTTCCAAGAGGGTAAAAGTGTCAAATGTTCCAAAGTTGTCCCCTTTAGTTACTGGAATCTCTTTGCTTGGGGATTGAATTTATTTTTTATTAGGAACCTTTTTCACAGTGATCTTGTACTTTCAAAAATAAAAATGTTCCCTCGACCTTAACCTGCCAAAGTGAAAGTTTTGACAAACATCTCAGAAAAGGAACGTGAGAATACTTTTATAATAGTAAGCATGTATCCATTCATAATTGAGAGAAAATGTTCATTTATTCAAAGCCTTATTTAGAATCTCATTATCTTCTTCTAGCCTTTGATAATAGGGTCATGGGTTTCTAGAATATACTTTGAGTTTTAAAGTAAAAGGCAAATTAACAATGTACTTTCTCTCACCATTTATGTGAATGCTATTCCTACAAGTACACCATAGCTTCCTAATAACTACTGTTCAATATCCATGAAAATTTTTATCCTTTATAAGTGTAGAGACTTGAACAAAAAGGTCTAAATGAAAGTCACTTAGTGGAAACAATCACATTGATTCCCGTGAGCTTCAGGAGTGTGATCTTAAATCATCACATTTATATATGAAATTTGCTGTGTAAATACTGGAAAGAGACTTTAGCAATAGAAGACAAATTAGCTCACTATTGTGATGCTTTTTGTTGAATTAAAACCTTAGAGTGCCAATTATGTGTAAGAAGTGCTTCTTCCCTTGCAAAGCTCTAATTTAGGAAGTTAAATGGTTTTTCAAAAATGAAAATATATTTGTTTCTTCATTGGGAAGCTTTGAACTCTGGGAGACCTAAATAAGAGCTTACATACCCAGAAATCTGTCTGTTTTTTCCAACTGTGTCAGTTGGAGTGATAAGAAATATTATCTCTCAAGAGTTATTTAAAGAGGTACCATAATGTCATATATTGGGAAACTAGGAATTTCCATCTATTTAGGTCTTTGAAGAGTAGACTACTTGCACTCTTCGTGCACAAAGAGAAGATTTTTTTTTTTACAGAAAAAAGCTCACTAATCTAGCATGTCAGGATCCAATAGCTGGAAGCTGAAACTAGATAGATTCCGATTAGAAATAAGACATCCCTGTTTAACAGTTAGGAGAAATTACATCAGCTTCCAAAGCGAGATAGGTATTTAAGATAGGAGGGATGAATCACACTCTGGAGATGTCTCTCCCTCTCTCTTTCGCTGTTGAGAAACCCCAGATAAGCAGTGTAGATGTCTAACTGGATAAAGCTAGGTGAGATAAATTTGAAATTAATAAATTGACATAACATTCTGTGTATTTCCTTATTGCGTAACAGTCACAGCAACAATTTAGTGATAGTGCTTTGGAAAATTGCCTTGGAATATTTCAATGCTTTTAATAACTGAGGCAAGTTTGCGAAGAAATGAATGTCCAGAATTATTTAACTGCCTCTGTGTAATGAGATGCATTCTGTTAGAAATGGGGATTACAGTCCTCACAATTTTTAAGTCACTCTTCAGTTTACCTCTAGAAGAGGGCAGATCACATTTGCTAAATCAAATCATCTGAATGGTATTTGCATGGCTGATTTCTAAGAGCATAAAATTCACAGAGAAGGGAGCATCAGTTATGCATTTAGTACAGATTTGCTAACAATAATGATGTTCACAGGACTTTTAGTATACGTACCATGGAGAGATGGCTCATGCCTAAGAAACGTATCTTAGCATACTGATTTCTTTTTTTTTCTTTCAGTGTATTGTATTTAGGGTACGAAGATGTAGAAATGTCACTGATGCTAAGCAAATATTAAATATGAATGATTGTGTAAGACTGAGGACAAGTTCTCACAGGGTTTGGATAACTTCTGACAAGTAATTTTGAGTGAGAACTAAGAAGTTTCTTGTTTGGTTCCTGAAACTGGAGGGAAGTGCATACATCTACATACGCTCTGTTCTGTACATATCTGACCCAAACCCACATATGTACAAAAGTGTTTTAACTTCAGTCTTTCACTAATGTCATTCACATGAGACAGTAGTTGGTTATGATGCAGAAATTATTTCATTATCAAGGGTTACAATTCAGTTCCCTGTCTCTCAGGTGAAATTTTTCAACAATCATGTTAAAAAAGTCATGCTAACATCACAGCTGTTGCTTCTTTAGTCAAATTTATCCCAAGTTTATTGCCCTGTGGCTGGAAAAGTAGTAAAAGAGTAAATTTTTTGTATTTATTGTATCAGGATGCCATAGATAACAGTGCAAACTAAAGTTTTTTAATATATAAATACGACTAATTATGAAAGATACCTATATGACTATATGAGGTTTTACAAGATAGTTTTTGATATTCTTTACTTCGGCAGCTGAAATGACCTTTTGTGTCTGATTTTCTGATACACTGAGCTGCAAACCATAGACAAACTCTGAACCTTTCCTTGTTTCAATTTTACACTCACGGAATAAAAAGGTTAATCTGACCATTTTGGTATGACCATTTTGGTCAAATTAATATTCTTCTAATCGTGATTGTCTCATAGATTATTTAGATAATATATTCCTTAAGATGATTCTGGTTAAAGTTTTGTACAATGTAATTATAGAGAATAGGATTTCACATCTAAAAAATGGGAAGAACTAAAGCCAACAGTTCATTTTTTACATTTAGGTCTGCTATACTAAGAAAAAATATTCTGTATGAGCAATAATGTATGCTAAAATAAGTCTTCAAAGCCTGCTAAGGTACTGGAAGTACTTTATCTTTCAGCCACTTAATTCACCTAGCCAAAGCCATGGCAGTTGTTTGATATGTCATTTGGGCTAGTTCATTCCTCTATGATTTTGCAGACAGCCCTTGTGTTTACATTGAAGGTCTGATTATTAAACATCTGTTGGATGTGAAAGCCTCCTTCTAGCAGACTCCTACCATCTCTGTGGTGCAGACCTGAGATAGATGAGATGTTTCCTTACAGTGCAGTGACTGCCACTTGCAGAAATTACAAGTCCCTTCCTCTTGCAATGATTCCCAGGATCTAATGGCCAAAATATCTGTATGATACAGAAGCTCTTTGAAGCATCCTGTATGAATGTAAAGTACTCATACATAAGAAAACAGTACCCCCACAGTATGTCACATGGAAAAACTGTTTTTTTTTTTTCTAAGTAAGAAAATATTTTATGAAAATATATCAAACGAGGGTTTCAATGGACTGAACAAGGCACAAATCACAAGGAACATCAAGATGTAATTACACACTTATGGAGAGATCTACCATGAAAAAAGAGAGGGTTTATGGTTTTTTTCCCCTCTGAAAAATGAAAATGACAAACCTAAATTATGAAGTATACTGTGCACAATCAAGTATGAGGAAATATTGGCTCGTGAATCATTAACAGCCCCAGTTTCATGGACAGAGCATTATCAGCTCCGTGAGTCTGAACAAAACAATTGTCAGCCGCCACCTTTTCTCAACTAGACAATCAAAAATTTCACATGCAGAGTGAAAAAGTGATATCAAAAGCAGGAATCCTCTTGCCTAGCAGATGAAAATCATCCTTCAGCCTGCCAAAGTGCAGACTCTTCCAGAGGATGCACATTAATATTCAGGGGAGGGAACTAGGTAGAGATCTGAGCATGGCCATGAGGCCGTCTGGGTGCTCTGTGTGCTTGAGAAAGGTTATTCTGGGCAAATCTTTCTCTGCTAGGGAGGTGAGGGTGAAAGGAGCAGAGCAGAGGCAACATCTGCTTTGGACTAACACCAGCAGTTGGAGAACGTGGAAGAAGAGGGGTTATGGAGCAGATGGGTCTTGTTTTACTGCTGTTTAAAAAAGAATAAGCGTGCCTGTTGGGGAAAGGTGCATTGGGCTCTTTGTTACCTGTGCAGGTCAGCAGAAAAGATGAGCATGCCCTCTAGCTGACAAACCACACTCTTCTGTGGGTGTGTTGCATGAACAAATGGATTATCAGCTGCACTCCTACTGTATTTTGTTGCATAGATTTTCTTTCCTCTTCCCTGCTAGGGCAAAAAGACTCTCTCTGCTGCTTAATCCCCCAAAATATCAAAGCACAGCACCAAGCAGGATCTATCTCTTTACCTTACTGAGTTCAAGTTTATCCATCTGTGAAATTAGTATAATAGCATTGTTCTGCCTCACAGGGATATTTTGTGTCTGCTTGTTTCTAAAGTGATGCTCCAAGCATGTTTTGAAATGTTTTCTGTTTCCAGCGTGCTCTGTAGGCCTTGGAAAAAAAAAAAAATGTGTTAACTTTGCATCACAAAGACAGTAGATTCCTTCTCTAAGCTATGATAAAGAAGGATGATGTGGGACAAGGGCTGAGTGGTAGAACTGGAGAAGCTTCATTTGGTTGCTGTAGAGGACCACAATCCTTATGCTGCCCCCATCTCGCAAGTTGTGCAGCAACATGGGCCTTTGCAGGGGAAGTCAGAGGGTCAGATCTTTTCTACTCTTACGGAAAAAGCTTCGAAGACTGTTGTGAAACAGAATCATTAAGCTGAGTGCTGAATGGAGAAAAGAGAATTTTTTTGGTAACCATTACTGCAAGGGAGCGTGTTAAAAAACAGTCTTCCAGAAAACCCAATATCAACACAAAGAACATTTTTCCAACTTAAAAACCAGGTTGGAACCCACCTGTCACATAGAGAGTGGACTCTCTGTATGAGTCAGTCTCATTTCCTGGTAAGTGTTTTATATTACTAACATTCGGTTACACTGGGAGTTATTTAGGGCAGAATGAATGTTTATGCCTACGAAAGTTTACTGCAGTGAGATGTTTGTTCTGAAGCTACTGGAAGATGAATAATGATGCTAATAACAATAACATATTTAAATCAGAAAATGTATTCATTCATTTGTATTTTCTTATATCTCTGATCATTGGTTCTCAAGAGTTTCTTGCTCCATATTTTAACCTAATGGATCTGCATTCCTCAGACTAGCTGCTCTGAAGGCTGTTTACTTAATAAGCAAGTTGCCTGATAGAGTCAGGACTAAGACAGAAAAAGAGTTAGAAAACACAAGCCAGCAGAAAAGCCAAGAGAAAAAGCAGAGAAAGATGGTTTTGTAACCCATCTTTCCCTTTGGGCTATTCATGTAAAATTGTTTATTTCAGTTGTGCAAAACTGGGTCTTCGTTTTTTGGAATGACATTTCTGCTGATTTCAAGGTATTTGTAGCATACAGGCATTCTGTTTGATTCGCTCTGTGTTGCTTATTGACACAGTAACTGATCTCCACGGTCTTCACGGTAAGAACAACCTCTGGGTTTCTTTTTGAGAATCAGAGGAACTCAGTATCAATAACCTCAGACTCTGACCAAAGATAAATCTGTACCTTTCTTAGAAAACGAGGTCCAATGCTTTGTTTTACATTTTTAGGCTTATTTTCTGGATCAAAAGGATCAGAAGCTAACTTTTACTGAATAAAAATCAGTCCTTGCATAACAGGATTCCTGCAGCTAGGTGTGTTGGACTAATAAAACAAGTTTTGAGACTCATGAGCATCACTAACATGATCTCATTAAATATTAGATGAGAGTTGGAAGCTTTATTTCAAAAGAACCTAAAGTTTCTAAGAGACTGGGTTTTATTAATGAAAAAAATAGACCTTTTCGTATCATTTGTGTTTAGGAGAAAATTATGAATGTAAGCATTTTCCTAGGAGGTGTAAGCTGCAGGGCTTTTGAAGATTTAAGGTAACAGGAATGTGCTGCTTTAGCCATGTAACCACCTCTGAAAAATCTCATCATGTGTCATTGCTAGAATGCAAGTCTAATGATTTTGACAATTTATCCTTATCACCATGAGTTCTCAGCTTGATCATAGTTTTATATTTGTAATTCTTATCTGCTCTAAAGACTGCAAGCTAAACCTCAGTTTGGATAGTCAATTCAACCACTTAGTATCCACCAATTACCCAGCTTTATATTGTTTCTAGGCCCATTTTCCTCTTTATAATTTTACAGCTTTTTTTTGGTACCAAGCTAAGCAAAGAAACACTAGACTCTCCAGTTTTCCTTTCCAGTGTGAGTTTCAGGCTTGTTAAATCAGGGATTAAAATATAAATACAACTCACAGCAAATACTGCATACAGCACAAATTCACTCTAGTACTGTATGCAGATAGAAAAATTTAAAGTCTTGTGAGTAGTCAGATCAATTTTAGCTATTTATATATCTAAAAGTTGCCCTTTTGATGCAAGGTCATGCAAATTTCCATTTTTTTTCCCTGAAGGCTTTATTGGTATCACATCTGTCTTGAGTGAATTTTTCCGTATTTTATTTTGTCCTCAAAAATCTCAGGACAACCACTTTGGACTGTAGATTAATCGCTTAAAATATAGCCTATATTTTACCTGGATTAGTGGTATAGCCATATTTGATGAACTGAAGAGTATTAAACAGATCTCTGTGCACATTTTTTTTTTTTTTTTACTTGTAGTATCTGCATAGTTAAATTTCTTTCGCTTTCTGGAAAACCTATTGAAGTCTCTTTTTAGATCTTTTACAGGCTTTCACTCGATTCCATTATGTTTTCAGTGCAGTAGAAATACTCTGAGTCTTGCATAAGTTTTAAATGTACCTTTTTAATGGTATATCGAATGCCAAAAGGAATTTGTTTTAAGGAACGGATTTTTTTTCAGTACAAAAAAATCTGCTGGAAATATAAGTTCTTGATTGTCCAGTAGGGCCTATTTAAGAGACTTTTCTTACAGAGAATGAGTCTCTGAAAATTCTATCAATCTTATATGCCAGATACCTAAACATCTCTACTAATCAGCGAGTGAATAAAACTAAAACTCTGATGTTTAAATTATTTGCCTTAGTTCAGGTGCTAAAGATACTGCTGTAGCATTTAAAAATGAGCACCTAAAGAATGCACCAGGCTTTCTTCTATTGTTCACTTCAGGCTTTTATATTCTGAGGCATGTCTTTCACAGATGATCAGAAGAATAGAAGAGTTAGGTAAAAATTAAAATAGGGACAAAAAAAAGCTTTTCTTTTCATCTCATCTGACTGATTTGTGAAATTCTTTAAAACATTTACCAGCAATGCTACCAAAATAAATATGAAATATATACACTCCATCTAGACTTTCAAAAAATACACTTTTCCTTAATATTTTGGGACTATTTGTCTGACTTGTGATAAATATTATATTCATACGAGACACATACTATAAGAAAGAGTAAGTTTTCAGATAACTGTCATACTTGCCATGTAAAGAAAACGACTATGTAAAGAAGTATATTTGTTTCAGAGAGTGTGCTTGTCATTTGGTGCCCAGTGACAGGACCAGAGGCAAAGGTTGTAAAACCAGAACAAAGGAGTTTCCCTCTGGACATAAGAAAATGTTGTGGGGTTTTTTTTGCTATGTTACTGAGCACTGGAAAACTTCCCAATTAGGCCTTAGAGATATCCAAAAAGCCATTTAGACATGGTCCTGGGCAATAGACTGTAGGTTGCTATGCTTGTGCAAAAAGCTTGTTCTCCAGATATCTCTTCTAACCTGTGATTCCTTTAATATATATCATGTAATATAACATTCATATTCTATACTTCAATTCAATAATGCAAAGCAAAAAAAATAAACCAAACCAAACTAGACAAGTCAATTCCTCTTGGACCTAATAAAAGGTTCTTTTTGCCTTCTGAAAACTCTCTCTATATCCTTAGTTGTAAAGAGGATAAACAAAAATTTCTTTAAACGAAGGTTCCATTTAGGCTAATGCTGTATAAGCAAAGAGTGCCTGACATTCCCAAGAGGTTTTCTGTGCCCTGTAGAGAAGCACACAGAAAATCCATGGCACAGACCAACACAAGCATGGAGCGTGCCCAGAGAAGAGCAATGAAGCTGGTGAGGGGTCTGTAGAACAAGTCCTACAAGGAGCAGCTGAGGGAACTGGAGTTGTTCAGCTTGGAGAAGAGGAGGCTGAGGAGCGACCTCATCACTGTCTACAACTGCCTGAAAGGAGGTTGTTGCAAGGTGGTTGCTGGTTTCTTCTCTCAACTGTCAGGTGATGGGATGAGAGGAAATGGCCATAAGTTGCGCCAGGGGAGGTTCAGACTAGACATCAGGAAAAATTTATTCACTGAAAGGGTTATCAGGCACTGGAACAGGCTGCCCAGGGAGGTGGTTGAGTCGCCATGCCTGGAGGTGTTTAAAAAATGGGTAGATGAGTTCCTTAGGGGCACATTTTAGATAGTGGACAGGTATGGTTGGACTCGATGATCTCAGAGGTCTTTTCCAACCAGATAATTCTATGAATCAATTCTATGAATTCTATGAACCTAGCTTCATCTTCACTATGTGCTTCAATGAACTGCTCAGAATTTTAGACTGTGGCATTTTACTTATGACTTCTACTGTAACCTTTGTACCTCTTTCCCTCCCAGCTAGCCATCTCCATGTCTTAATTTTTACTGTGAAAGAAGGCAGTCCTACCACCAAGAACTGAGGCACAGGGACAGTGTAGGCTGGAA
The DNA here is from genome assembly GCA_033556795.1 of Tapera naevia. Classification (NCBI taxonomy): domain Eukaryota; kingdom Metazoa; phylum Chordata; class Aves; order Cuculiformes; family Neomorphidae; genus Tapera; species Tapera naevia. Next base: position 2,006,735 of record JAUMJJ010000074.1, on the reverse strand, counting down.
CCCCAGCAATTTCTCCTGAACTGCAAAAACACTCATCATTTAGGCACCTCCGTAGCATCTCCTCTATGTTGTGTATCAGGAGACGCGTCCATCTGAAACTGCACTCACAGCACTGCTATGTTAGGTGACAATCTACCTAAAGCAGACAGGAGAAAAAGCTGAATGAAGAATTGTAATGTAAGCCTTCAGCCTTTCTGATTTCTAGACCTTTTGTAACTAACTGGCCTACAGGAAGGATTCCGTTGCAAACTCACATTTCATGAGTAGGATTCATCTCACCTGAATTTAGACAAGGAACTGTGAATTATTGAAGGCTGATAATCATTCAGGAATAACAGACTGAGTTTATCCTGAAGTAAAGAAATAAAAGGCAATTCCAGAAGGCAATTTAAACAAGTGCTTGGGATAGCTGGAATGAATCGTGTGCTAGCAGTGCTGATTTCTCTCCATTTTTAAAAGAAGGTGTAACTGCTTCAAGAATCTCCATGTGAGATAGTCACCCTTGACTCCCCTCTTAGACAATGCAGTTTATCAGACCGAATGTTCACAGATGATTCACACCCTACATCTACTTTTCCTCAATGACTATTCAGAAGCTTGGGAGACTACCTCAAAGATGTCTCTGCTGAAATGTTTCATTCATTAAATGACTCCCACCAGGATTCTTTCCATTAATTTGGCCCGTAGTTATTTTAGATTTTTAGACCTTTTTATCTTTTTTCAATCACATAAGAAGCTTATAGTTCAGCTAAACTTGATATTCAGCTTTCCTGAATTCTTAAGTATTGTCTCAACCCATCCTATGTTGTCTTCAATTTGCCTTACTCTTCCTCTAGTCCTGCTGCTGCCATCTCGCAGGATTCACTTCTTTCTACCCCGTGAATTTACGAACTGTGTAAATTTATCAGACATTTTCATTTCTTCTTGATCCTGTCATCCAGCACATCTTGACCCATCTCCAGTCCTCTCTTATCTCCATTATTCGAGTAATCTAGATTTTATTGTTTTACATTCAGTAAGATTTTCTGGTCTATCCCACTTTCAGCCTTCATCTGAATTTCAGAAAATCTTCATCTGTGTTTCCTCCTCCCCTCTTGCATCAGTTGCCCTTAAATCTCTACCTATATCTTTGATCTCGTAATCTGGAAATACAGTGTAGATGCAGAAGTCTGAGATTAACCATATTTCTACACAGAATGCACCATCCAAAACACAAGCTTGTCTCTATTTTTGACTATTCCACAACCACATTTTGGCTTCAGTTAGGACAGACAAAATTTATGATACAAGTAAAACCAAGTAAATGACTAAACCTCACATGTGCTAAACACTGATGTATCTCCTTCAGAGATGGAAGATCATAGCTGGTTTAACCTAACATACAAATATAAATGTTGTGAAGTAACTGAACTACAGCCATCACTTTATTATGCACAGAAGAATAATTTGCAGTTTTATATTTTCACTCATAGGTGGCGATAGAAAATTTTTACATTTATCATGCACTACCTTAAAGATGCTCCACAGAGACTACAGAAGGCATAATGAACTTTTGAAGACATTTAAAGTGATGAATTTTTCTTGTTTTGTGCACCAGAGCATTTGGAGAAGGTCATTTTTAAACTGTGTCTGCATATTCCTTCCTTCCTTCCTTCCTTCCTTCCTTCCTTCCTTCCTTCCTTCCTTCCTTCCTTCCTTCCTTCCTTCCTTCCTTCCTTCCTTCCTTCCTTCCTTCCTTCCTTCCTTCCTTCCTTCCTTCCTTCCTTCCTTCCTTCCTTCCTTCCTTCCTTCCTTCCTTCCTTCCTTCCTTCCTTCCTTCCTTCCTTCCTTCCTTCCTTCCTTCCTTCCTTCCTTCCTTCCTTCCTTCCTTTCCTTCCTTCCTTTCCTTCCTTCCCTCCCTATTTATCTTTCTGTCTTGCTTTTTGCCTGTCTTTTTCTTTCTTTCTCTCTTTTGGTCTGTTTTGGTTTTGCTTTCCATCTTTTTCTTTCTTTCACTCTTCATTTTTATTATGCTTTTTGCCCCTCTATTTGTGTCTCTTTCCTGCATACTTACCTGCCTGCTTGCCTAGTTTCTTTCCTCATTCCCTCATTTAAGCCTCTATCCATTCCTCCTTCTTTTCCTTCTTCCCAACCTGACTCCCTCCCTCCTTTTCCCTGTAAAAAAAACCCAGAGCTGGTTAACTGTTTTGTCTTGACTTTAAAATGAAATGTAACTAAAGGAGCTCTCTGGCTCTACGTGCCTGTGTGAGCACACAGATGCTGATACTTTTCCTAATACTCCCTCTCCCACATGTATCAAAAGACACAAATGGTAGTTCCCAGAGACAATCCCAATATGTTCACTTTTCCTATTCACAGCTGTCAGAATGATGCAATAAAAAAATAAACTGAACTTTATGGTAAATGCTTCAGGGTAAATGTGGTTCACATATGCCATTATAATCTCTTTGTTTTGTTCCTTGAAATATAAGTGCCTTCATTTTGAACTTCTTTCGTATTAACTCCAGCTCAGGAAAGAAAAGGTATAAATAATCGGTTAAAACAAAATACCTTAAGCTTTCCTGTTTTACCTAACAACCGATCATACAGGAAGGCACTTGGAGAGCATTTCACTTAAGCCAGAAATCAGAACATAATCTTCCTTGTGGCCAAAGGACTATTTGGTGATTGAACTAACCCTCTGAAACAGTCACGTGGCCCACTGGAAAAAATCTGTATCATATAAAGGAAATTAAAAGGATTTCTTTGGGAATACATATATTAATCTTTTCAGAATGTTAGTTAGAATAGACATAGATGTACAATCTCACCAATCTTTTGGCATTGAAACAAGACATGCAAGTTACTGCAGTAATTGTACAAATCTCCTTCTACATATGATGGATAGGTATTTTAAAAGTGTAAGTAGAGCTGAGTTGGACTAACTCAAGTTTCCAGCTGATCTGGCAATTAGAGACCTCCAAGTAAAGAAAAAATACGTCAAAATTTACATTCTGCAGACATAAACTTGTAATAGGCAAAGCATTATTCCATGGTTTCAACTGTTTTAGCTACTATTTTAATTTAAAAATTTGATTTTCATGCTGCTAAACAAGAACAAATCCGACAGACAAGTTACTCTGGAATCATGTTTCCTACTGTGAACAATACAGGAAGTTTTATAATGAAGAGGCCTAATAGACTCAGTCAAAACATCGAAGAGAATGATCTTCCTGACTTTACTTGGCACCAAATACTGAGTTGGCTTTATTATTTTTGTCCTCAAATGTACAGTAAAACTGCTTTTTGGAAGGCTTTGGTTTAGTTTTGTTTCTTTCCTCCTGTAAAAAGTATAGTGTAATTCAATTTCCAAAGCATGAAAGGGATGATAAGAAAATATTCATAGGGTGGATTTTGCTCTCCTGGAAACTCCTGAGGGAGTTATCTCAGCCCTCAGTGGTCATCACTTGCCTAGTCCAGTTCTTCAGTCCTCAGCTGGTTCTCAGACTGATTTTAGGGCAGCTTAGTAAGTTAGTGACTGTTCTGTTTTGTGCTGCAATCATTTTTTTGTAAGAAAGAGCTCGTGGGAAGACTATTTGCATGCATCTTAGTGAGGAGAGTACTGTCTGCAAGATAAAACAAAACTCTGCTGGAGAGGTAGACAATACACAAAAGCCTACCTACAGCAAAATGCGCATAAACTGTGTTCTCACTGGAGCTCATCAGCACAGTCCAGCTGCTTTTTGTTTACAGTGAGGGCAATGTTTTCCCTTACTGGAATAAGTGTGGCCAGTCTTTTGCAACAAACATAAGAACTCCCAAGAGCTCTTTCAACAAATATTTAGAAAGTTAAAGCATGATAAAGAGTAAAGCTAGAGTTAAGCAATGAATCTGAGATTAGATTTCAGCTCCACTGTTAAGTTGAAGGCTGATATTTTGATTTCTGCTTTTTGTGCATCTCTAGAAAAAGCTGTGCTGTTTTGGTGATTAAACTGAGAACATAATTAGGAATATTTTTTGCTCAGCTATCATATTCATCTTTCAAACTTATGAATGTACAGATAATGAAAGTCTTAAGTTAACTCATTATTCACTTATTAATATTAATGCTTTTCTTCAGCAAACAACTTTTATCAGTGTTTTGTCAAAATAAGGAATAGTGAATATTAATACAAAAGAAATGATCTGTAATTTGGGCCTCACTACTGACTAGGAAGAAATGAAGGCTGAAAAAGGAGGGACAAAGAATGAAATGGCCTCTGTACAGAAATTATGGAATTTTCAGCACAGATTTCTCACTCCCCCCACCCCCCAACCTTTTATTCTTTTCCCTTTTATGTTTTCTTTTTTTTCTACCTTAAAATTAGGAAAAATATGGATAGGAAAAATTTACAAAGTTCACTTCTATCAAAAGTTTTATCATTTTTCATAAATAGGTTGGAAAAATCAGCAAATAAAGAGAAATTATTCACAAAACAAAGTAAATTTCTTGACTACAAAATATAACTTGGTATGGAAATTTCAGCTAGCTTTCATAATCATGGGCTTCAGATCCCTGGAATATCTGAGTGAAACAAATATGTAAGAGATATGAAGATGTATAAAGTTAAATTTATATTCATATATTGCTTAGTGTTGAGGCAGTCATTTGGGGACTTTTTGACTTTTTATTTAGTTCTGAAGTTATTACTTCTTCTTGTTAAAATTATATGTTTGTACATTTCCATCAGAATCGCCTTCACTGCAGTATTTGTTAAAAGCATGGTGTGAAAAGAAACAGCACAAAGCTTCCCTTTCAAGGAGTGCAGAAGTTTCCATGGAGGTGAGAGAATCATCTTTGAAGGCTTCTTTGTTATTTTGTGACACTATCTTCTCTCGGAGAACTTCAGTCCTTCTTCTGAGATAAAGGAGATGAGACTTTTCTTCTATGGTTGTACTCACAAAGGTCCAGATCACAACACTGTCGTATCTCAAGAGTTCCTGAACATTATGAAATTCATCCTCTTTTTACATAAGCGGCTGCTTCTCAGTTTTCATTTCAAAGGAAGTAAGTTTCTTGGCTCTCTGGGATACAAGGGAGAACTTGGAAAATGTGAGCTCCTGGGGTCTCAACAAGTCAAAAGACAAACTAAAATGCCCCATAAACGTTATGTTTAAGCCACATTTATCTTTAGGCAATGCCTGAACTCCTGGCTTAGCAATACTGAACTTCTGACCTTCTTTTGGTTGTGAACAGGTACTCAAGGAGTTTAAGCAACTGATACCAGTAAGTCCAACATTCATTTCAATGAAAACTCTGGTACAATTTTGATAATGCGTATAATCCTCTGCTAAGATAAGACAGGAAAAATAAAGAGCTAGCCCAAAGATAACTTTAGCTCATGTTCAATTAGAACACATCGTTTCAAGGAAAGATTTTTCTTCCCTCTGCTATAAAATAGGCCCAGACTCACCACGTGGGAAGAAGCCTTTTGGGATTTGTCCTAGCTTCATTTTAACCTTGTGAAGTGTTCTCGCATTTCTTACTTGGCTTTCAGAAGGTTAAGGTCATATGCCCAAAAATCTGTATGCTTTAACATATGGCCTGTTGTAAAATAATAGTACTAAAAAAAAGGAGGGATCCATAAAAACACCTCATGTAGAAGTTAAAATGCTAAGTTAGCTTCCTATGCGTGTGAGAACAGATGACCAAATTACAATTTAAATGACTATTGAATTTCGAGAGAGTCAGATCTTAATTAGGTGTAGATGCTTTGACTTTTTTTTAACTGAACACGTAACAGCTCATTTGGAATTTCAAAATCTCTTTCAGGATTCAGTGTTTAATCTAATTTGATGGTAGTAAATGGAAAAACTCCAAGAGGACGTTTTAAGCCAGCCATGTGTACCTTTCTTTTGCTCAAAATGAAGTAAATTTCTCAGGCACCTTGCTTGCACCACACACTTTCACAATCTGTAAAGTCACCGTGAGTCATGTAAAAAGAAACCTCCAGCTCTGTCTGGTCCTGAACATACTGATTCCTTGCTTTTGCTTTAGGTGAGTGATAGACTGAATTTATCATGAATCATTAAAGGAAGGGTTCTTGTGATGAAAGGCTGAAATTAGACAGGTATCTTCAGGTCTCCATCTTCTTTTTCCCTTGGTAACGCATTTATTCCAACACAGAACTCTTCTGGGTGGAGACTTCACTTTTGCAAATGTGTTGGTCTTTCCAAATTGAGTAAAAATGTGCAAATTTTAGAAGTGATAAAGCACCTGCAATAACTACTGAAGCTGAAGGAATCTGTGGGTGTTCAGCATTTGTTTTACATCTTCACTTCCATTTAAGTTTTTACAGTGTAAATGCTATTTGAGGCACCCAGAGGGAGATGTTCAGAAGCAATACCACTGAAGTCAATAGGACCTGTGCTTCTCAATCTCCAGATGGTTTATATTAAAGCTTAAAAAAAAACCAAACCCCAAAAACAATTTTTAATTTTTACTTACAGCTAATCAAAGAAGGGTGATGATTAGACCTAGAAAATATAGAGAGGGAGGAGGCTGTTTAAAAGATTATGGCAAAAACACAGAGAAAGAGAAGACTTTCACAGCTTCAGCAAGAAATCAACATAGCATTTTGTTAGGTGACAGAGAGGTTAAGTGAGCTTAAAATGTGGCTAACATAAGGAAAATGAAAAATTGAGATCCTCATGTAGGGTGTCACAATTAGAGACCAGCAAATGCAAATGCTAGCATTATTCCTGGTTGCAGCAGAGATTTCTCCTGATCGTGTTCAGTATTGTCCCCAGTCCTGCATACATCTAATTAAAAGCAACTAGTTAAACAGTTGATTTGTACCAGATATGACCAATCACAGCTGCTAAAACCTTTTTTTAAAGTTTAGCCTACAGCAAAAATTTAGAATTCTTGCCCCCAGCATTGCTGCAGTCAGGGGTATGTTGGGTTGATGTTATGTCAACATGATGAAAGTGTTATAGGTTTGGATTTAATACTACAAAGGTATTCTAAAAAGACAATGATGTAACCAGAGGGAGTTACATTCATGTTAGCAGTCGTGTGGCAAATTTAGTAAGAATCAAGAAATGCAACTTGGAGAGCAATTATTATTTTCTTAATAAAAAAAAAATTCCAGGCTCTGGAGCCTAGCCAAGCTTAATTAAAGTCGATACAACTTATTTTCGTAAGGAAAAGAAAATATAAGAAAGCAGATATAGAAATGGTATGAAAAATAAAGCATTGTAGCTGGAACTAGAGGCACACAGCTGAAACACTGCTGTGATAAATGAAGTTGAGTATGCAATGGTGTGGGAGTGAGTTGTCAAAGACTCTCTGGAAAGATACCACTAGAAGCCAATGCATAGTAAAGCCAGGAGACAATAACTGTGACCCAGATTGTTCAAATGAGAAGGGAGCTACGCACAGACATTCTGTTCAAATTCAATTTCATCTGAGTCTACCTTTTTTTCATTAGGACTCTGTTAGCTATTGCTTTTTCTGTTTACCCCTTTTAAGAAAAAATACAATGTTTGAGTTGATCTGAACTGAGATAATTTTTTTTGCTTTCTTGTTTAAAGTCAAACAAAATGCTTGCCTCATCTAGAAGCACAATGTTTTGCTTTTAAAATGAACTCCTGAATCAGAAAAAGGAGAGTAGCTGAGTCCTGTCTTTCACTTGCAAGCTCAGTATATTAGATATTTCCTTTAACTTTCCTTCTTTACTAACCTGAATCAGCCTGTTTCTCCACTTAGGGAAATAGTCTGCCCTTGCCGTCAGGTGTGCTGAAGTCACCCATTCTCAGTTTCTTATTGCTTTCTCCACTTGCATTAATGATATTTTCAATACACAACAGAAAAAAAAAAACAAATGAAAATCCTTCATCCTGCTGCTGATCGGGCTTTCCAAGAGGAAGTCATATATAAGTCACATATCTCATACTAATTCATATTTAACTACTTTATATAGAGCAAAATGATATCAATATTGAAACAGCAGCCTCCCTTGGTTAATGTAAGTGGTCATATCAAGAAATTAAATTAATCTGAAGAGGATTACAGAGTTACAGAGATCCTTTCGGTCAAGGTCTTCCATCAAGCTGAGATGAGACTGAACTCTGCATTTTGCAGTTTCCTAAGAAAATTCTTTTTGAGTTTATTTCGATATGAGGAGAGCAGAGAACTGGGAAGCAGAAACAAAAGGGAAAATCTTAGTCACCCTAGAAGAAAGATGAAGATGATCTGAGGTGTGGGAACCCAAACAAATGAGCAAGTTCTGATGGCCATAAACTGTCTCTGCCCAAGGGTCTCCACACCACACACAGAACAGATTTAAGTTTCAAACGGCAGACTTATTTACTCTCTGGATAAGACCAGATGAGAGGAGCATAACCAGTGCAACCTATTGCCAAATTTTTTAAGAGTAACTTAGCAAAAAAGGAGTGGGGAGCCAGCTGGCTTATATGAAACAAGGAGTGACAATCTGGGAGGAAAAATAGGGAAGCAGGGCAATAGTCTCAGTTACATGAGACATCAAACTTGCCTTTCTCTGCCAATAGATGCCCCACCTTGAGTGCTGTGTGTAGTTTTGGGTGCCTCAATAGAAGAAGGACATCAAAATAGACTGTGTCCAGCGACCAACATGGTGAAATGTCTTGAAGACAAGACATATGAGGAGCTGGCAAGGTCACTGGGCTTGTTCAGCTTGGAGAATAGAAGGCTGAGGGGAAGCCTCATTACAGTCTACACCTTCCTGAAGGAGGGCAGTGGAGAGCTGATAGCAGCTGATTCTCTGGTGACCAGCAATAGGACATGAGGAAATAGAATAAAGCTGCATCAGGGCAAGATCAGACTGGACATTAGGAAAATGTTATTCACTGAGAGGGCGGCCCATCACTGGAACAGGCTCCCCAGGGAAGTTTTCATGGCGTCAATCCTGTCACAGTTCAAAGAGTATGGAAAATGCTCTTACTCCTATGGTTTGGTTTTAGATGGTCTTGTGAGAAGCAGGAAGTTGGACTTGAGGATCCATACAAGTCCTTTCCAACTAGAGATATTTTATGATTCCAATATTTTTATGATATGCAAGGTAACTCTCATTGATTGATTGTTTGATTGATTTAAAAATTCACAGATTATCTGTTGCTGCATGTTGACTGCAGCAGTGAGATGGAGGGTACATGAGATCTGGACCCAGCAGACAGAGAAGCAGGGAAGTCTTCCTTCTGCACACACGTCTTCAGCAAAGGGAGACATTGTCACCTTTTCTGAAAACACTGAATGGGAGAAAAGTGTCTATAGGTGAAAAAACTTGTTCTGAGTAATTCTTCTCTTGACAGAGAATGGAGTTAGAATAGCTTGGATTTTATATTGACTTGGAATCCATTATAGACTTCTGGATCCATAAAACCACTTCTTATTGCCAATCTGATCCTGAGGTACTTCATATATGGCACTCTGAGAAATCTCAGGACCTGTATTGACATGATGAAACACTGAAGTCTGCATATCTGCCAAATGTCTAATCATCTAGAATAGTTAAAGGAAATGTAATTAAGACAGTCAATGACTCTAGATCTCAGTTAATTTTCCTAAATGAAGTATGTCTTTTGCCATTTGAGGTTTCCCTGTGGATCCCACTTTGCTCACGGCTCCATTTTCAGCAGAGTTTGTGTCTCCTACAGGTCTGTGTCATGTTTGTCCTACCTATGCAAATGTCTCAAGTACTCTAGGATGTCTCCTTATAGGAAAGCAGAGATATCTGTGTTGCTCAGATTATCAACTCACCCTGAATTAGTTATCTGGGGTGGCATCCACTTTCCTAAATAAAGTCTTGTGTCATTTTAGATTATGAGAAATACATTGCTTGGCCAGTAGCTATTGCTTCTCGATGATATTGTCTTCCATAAATCCTACATTACATGTGTCAGTCCAGTAGGAATGCCTTAGGCATTTCAAAAGGCCCCAGATATTTAAGCTTAAGAAAGCTTAAACAGTTGAATTCTACTCTTAATGGCTGGTCAGCTAAATAGTGCTCTAGATACGATGTCTGTTGACTGTACCTATCAGGAAATTCAATACTCAGCTCACATACAAACGCCTAAATATAGATTTTTTAATCTTAAATGGGATCCTACCTCTAGGAATCACTAATAGATGGTTGGAATTTTATATATTAACCTTGAGTGTCCTGGTTACTGGAAAGAAGTTCCTTTCACTACCTTTTCCAGCAAAACGCATTTGAGGCATATCACAGTGAAGAATGCAGAATTTTGAGAATAATGGCTGAAATGAAGGATCATACAGATCACAGTTTCTTAGCATTGCTATATGAATTAGAATTGATGCATTTTACAAGTCAAGGCAGTCTTGTAGCTCGTGTTTCACTGCAGCACAATGGTCTGGTTTGAGCTAAAGCAGAATTGATTTTCTAACATTTCAGCTAAGCCTTGTCTAAGTAACTTCATTTTCTGAAAGCTAACTACCACAGCTGCACACATTTAGTTGCTAACATGGCCGGGGGAGGGCAGAACTGTGATACTCATTCACAGAATCATAGAATCATAGAATCATAGAATGTTTTCTGTTCCTGGTGATGGGAAACCAATCTCTGGTAGTGAACTATTTATCTGGTCTGCTTGTTTACAATTTATCTTAGTGCAAAGCTCCTAAATAATAAATAAATAAAGACATATTTGAGGAGAAAAGGTGTACTTTCTGCAGAAAGCCAAACAGTAAGATTTTCCTCATCATCCATTTGTGATGGAACGCTCCTTTATTTTTGTGCAATATCCATTGCATTTAGATAGCTAGAAATTTTCAATTAAACTAGTGGACTTGATTCCTCCTGAACCAGTGCCACTCATATTTAAAATATCTAGTAAATCATTCTCAGATGGATATTTTCCCTCTTCTTTCAACATACTCAGCAAATACTGAAAAATTGTCTTTGAATTTATCAGTAGTTCTATTCAGCCATGCATCAGTGTCAAATGTCCCCTTACAAACTAAGCTTGCGGAGAAGGTAGCCAAAGCCAGCTATAAAATTGTAAATCAAAGCTAGCATTTTGGTTTCAGGTCAACACATGGTGCTGGAAACATTCACTGGCTTGAATATACCTGTCCCCTTTGTTAGAGGAACAAAGGGAAAACAGCAATACTCCCTTATTGCACCATTCAGAAATTTTGATCTTGAGACAAAATTACCTTCCATGAGAGATTAGGGTGAGCAACTCTCATTTTCTAGCATAAAGACACTTGTTATAATCAATTAGAATGAATTAGATTCTGCAAGCAGCATTACTGTTCTGGGGACTGCTGTTAATCTACACAAAATTTTCGTCACAGACCACAACAAAGCTTCACCAGATCACTAAAAAAACAAGATACCTTTCTTCAAGAACAGATATTTAAAATGTAACTGTGGAATCAATACTGAAACCCTACAAAACCAGACTATTTTTCTGCACGTTTGTTTTCTTCTCTGTAGGTGATAAGAAAAAAGCATCCTGATCATGAAAAAAGAATCAGATAGAGTCTTGGATGGAATAGAATAGATTCTATTCGGATTGAAACCAGTGAGAGAGTTTTAATTTGAAGGAAAATTTTCATCTTGAAACAAATTAAGAAAGAAGACATTTTTGGAAAAGGATGCAAGTATCTTTCAAAGGGAGCTTTGTAATATTTGGAAGAATAAAAGAATCACCCATACTTAACTAAAATGAATTGAGATTCCAGTCCTTTTGAGATTTATCTGTCTCTGGCCTTAGTTACTGTGAAATTCCTTGACAACAGCAATAAAGCATTTACACTGAGAATCTTGGCTTGTGCCCACCTGAAACATTCTTCTATTGACTCAGAAAGCTTTGGGGGCAAAAATTGTGTGAAGCAATGAGCCTATTCAATATTAGACAAAGGGATAAAACATACAATGCTGGAGACATATTTTCCCTTTGCCTATGAAATGTTTCAAATGAAAACTGCTTCTTTCAACACCGCAGACCTTGTGGGAAATGACCTGTACATGGGATAAGTTGACAGGCACAGTAGGGGATTTCATTACACCTCAGAATTTGACTGGCACAACCAGCTCTCTCTGTCTCTCTGTAACCTCTGGCAAGTGCTTGGAATTGAATCTGTAAATGTTAATCAATATTTCAGGCCTATTAAATAAAGAAAGGCATTGTGAAACTCAAAGCTCTAACGGCTAGCATGGCGCTATACAATGACTTCCAGGCCATCAAAAACCTTGTAGGGAGCAAAAGAGCAAATATTTTAATAAAACAATTACCTCTACAATTTCAAACCTGCAGAAGAATGTTACATCTCCAACCGTATCACACTAACTTAATTTTAATTTCAAACAGGTCAGTGAACATGAGCAACTCAATACACATATTTAATGAGTCTAAGATGCTATCTTAAATCTTGGGAAAGTAAAACCACCATGTGTTTAAAATATCTGCAAGAACATTAATTTCTTCTCAAAGAAAAAATGGGGCAGAACTGTACCCAAAGCCTAAGGGATTTTCACCCTTGTTTTCAGGCACTTGTTTCAGGATACTGAGTGAAATTCATGAGTAGGACTGATTTAATACAGCTGTGGACAGCTTCATTATAGGCAGCTGTGGATGAGCTACTCACATTGGCTAAAGCCAATATCTAAAACAGTTCAAATGAATTGTACCTTAAAACCATCTGGTCTCTGAAGTGATTACAAAGTAAGCCACAGGTAGCCAAAGCAGCTAAGCAATAGACAACCAAAGTTACACGAGATGAATAACTACATCCTCATATATTTAGTGGTGCATGGATGTAAACCAGATTGTTCAGGAAAGTGTGTAAAAGGGTAACATAGCAAAAAAATAAAAATTAAGGGGTTTTTAGATTTTCCCTTTTACGAAGTTTGAAATGTGTCTATAGGAGTATATATATATCTATATCGAACACTTACTGAGTGAAAAATTATTTCTCATTTTTCCAACTCTCCAAAAACCAAAAAATCCATCCGTCCAGCTCCAAAGTGGAAACTGCTGCAGTATGAAGTAGCGGTTTTTGGTATCTTTAGAGTCCCGGTAGAAATGGGAGCTGGATGCTGATATGGGCAAGAATAGATACTTCTTGTCAACTTGGTAATATTACCCTGCCTCTGAGAGAGGAAGCAGCCCCTAGTTTCCTCCCTTTGTCTTTAAGGAGAACCAGCTACCATGACTAAATACCAAGGCAAAATATAATTAATTAATTAAATATAATATAATAAAAAACTAATTGCAAATCTGCCAATTGCTTATGAGCAAAGTGTCTCCTGCAGAAGTAAATTCCCATTTCTTGGCAAGATGACCACCAGAAAGTGTTGAAAATAAGTGGAGAAATTTTCAAATTCTTTCAGAATTAGCTATAAAATACTTTCCATTAAAAATTTCAAGATGGAGTCACAGTAACCTACAATGCCCATACTGAAGACAAGAAAAGTTTAAAATTTCTTTACTACCATCGTGTTGAAAGGCAATATGAAAAAAAAAAATTGATTGCTACTCACGTATTCTGATGTAATGAGAAAATTGAAGTAACTGGTGACTATTGGACACCTTCTATTCCTGCTGGATATCTATGTATGCTATCTCTGGTAACAATTTTGTAGAAATCATGGTAACAATTTCCTTGAACTTGGTAAGAATTTCCTTGATTAACTGCACAGAGCTAAAATTTCCATTTATAAAAAAAGCCCCAAAGATTATTAATGAATGAGAGAGGGTTTTTTTTACAGTTGCTACTCATAATGTGTCATTCATAAGATGTTGCACTGGACACATGGTGCAGTAGCGCCACCTGAATTGTCATTTGTTCCAGGTTTGGTGTGACAGTACTCATCTGTCCTTGAAGGAACACTGTAGCTACTGAAGTTATGGAAAGCTACAGATCCTAGCAAGGATAAGCACATTATGGTAGATTTCTGCAGAAGGGAGGACAATAGCACTTGTAGCTTATGCAGTGCCAAAGGGACAGAAAGGAGTAGAGCACCACACTCTTCCCTGTCATAGCATCAGCCTCCAACATCCTTGGTGAAACTTAAGTCCTAATGATTTTCTTTCATTTCATTTCATTCTTGTGTTCTCTTTTCCTTGTTAAATAAAGTACCTGTTATTTACAGCTCCCATCAGCCTGCTCCCAACCTAATGAGACTGCAGAAAGTTTGCCTGCAAACTCCCACTCCTTCTGTCAGCTTGATTGTCTGGGGATGCCTTGTAAAGCTATTCATGCTCTATCACCACCTCCTACTTCCTCACCTTCTTTCCCCTCTCCTTAGCTGAGACCTGTGCTTGCCTGTCATATTCCCTCATGTCATTCCTACTGGGTTGTGTAAGATACAAAAAGCTACAAAAGTATATTTAATTTCGTAGTGTTATAACACAGGCCTTCCCCATCATGTTTCAACTATCCCCAGTCCAATTTGAGGATTTGTCATTTCTCACAATGACAGAGCCCATTCTCCCTGCAGAGCTCTGGTTTTCCTTTCTCTTTGGGTCTGGATGAAGTACATGAAGACTGGAAAACGTAGTTTTGATCTCCACTAAACATGAAAAAGGTTTGGGGCTCTGAAGTCAGAACTGATCATGCAGGTTAGACTGTTAAGTGAATATTCCTTCAAAAGGACAGAGTCATTCATAGTGCTTTATGTGGAGCTGCTTCAGGGGAACCAACATAAAATGTTCTCTCAGGGAAAATGTTGATGAAAGTGCCATGAGAATGGTCACTGAAGAGCTAGCTCTATCAAGGTGACTGATGCAATGATAAGCACATAAGCCGAACTGTACCAAATTATGGTCACTGGAGACCAGGAAAAGAGGCTGGGGATGATGTCTGTGAAATATTAAAAAGTGACATCCTGTGTATGGATTCCAGCTCTTACACGTTGGCTATGTGATGAAAATCTTAGTACAGGCCTCCCTCAAACCCACAAAAACCTTGACAAATTCATTTGTACAACTGTATGTGAATGCAAAACACCATTACAGATGAGAGAAAACACCAAATTTGTCGTGGATTACAAATACTTGGAGGGATTATTATTAGAGCAAGCTGAATAAATGTCTGGTAGCATTGGCACTGAGGTTATAAGGCTCAAAGAACCAACTATCTAAGCCATGAGAATAGTAAATAATTGATGTTATTATACCATCAAATGCTATCGCAGCACAAGAAAACTATTCCCTCAGCATGCTGCATACAACAGTGAAGAACACCTACAAATCAGTCCTAGACCTAATTGTTCCACACTACTTGTCTTATTCCTGTTCCTGCTCTCCTCCACCCATCTGTCTAGACCCTCTTGTTTGTCCTAAGCTTGCTCTCAACCTGATGCCTGACCTGATTTAGGATACTGGAAATGAAATCTTTCTTCTTTCTCCTTTGTTGTTTACTGCAAAACTGAAAACGTGTAAAGTGGCTGCTTTTATTTATCTCAAGATACAAGTTCCCAAACCTCTGTTTTGAGATGCCTGGGAATGTCTGACATGATCTGAGTAGTTCTACAGGAGCACAATTGTTTGGCCAAGTAAGACAGAAGTACCTAACCTAAGGAATATGAACTGCACGACAACCTGGATGGAGAATCATTCTTCATAGAACATGGATCTTGTCCATTCCTGAATAGCTAAGAAAAAAGATATACAACATTTGTAGGTACCAAAGCATTATTTGTCTTCAAGCACATGGAGGGATAAGCAGCTTGTAAAATGTGTGAGGTGGCATATAGTGCAGAAATTCTGCCCAATTTAGTACAATGAACTTGCTCTAGCTATCTACGTCCTGTCCCCATTTCAATTGCGCACAACATTCCTCCACTCTTCATAACTCAAACAGTTGAAAAGAGGGATTTGTGAAACAGATGTCATCCTTCTTTTCAGGGATGGCTATGGTACATAAATCATTGGTTGCAAGATTAAAAAGTACTCGCAACACTTAACTAGACATCTGTTATCACAACTGTTTGTTGCTACTGATTTCACCACAACCTCTGCCATGTTTTATCTTTGTATGGATCTTGTTGCACAGTGAATTTTAGCTGTCTAATAGGGTGGCTGCACAAAAGACTTTCTTTACATTTATAGTTTACAAAATTTCTATTGTCTTCAGAAGGATGGTCTCTAAAAATTCAGGCTGCAAGAAGCAGAGGCAAATTAAGCAGCACAATACGTGTCTCAGCAAAAAATATGGAGAGGTGGTGCGTGCCCCATGAAACCTCAAACCTCTTTGTGACAGAATGGGTTTCACATATGACACATTCCTAGAATATTCCCAAGGGTTTAGTGGTCAGATTTGTCCTTTATTTCATTCTTAATTAGCATACATGAAACAAAAATAGTTCCTTTTGTATTTTGCACATCTATCTTTTTTTTTTTTTTTTTTGCTTATCCCAAAGGCTTCAAAATGGATGAGAAAAAAATCCTTCTAAGCATTCTCAGTCCTAACCTTTAGTGATCAACTAAATCACATGTTGGTAACCAAAATTTCAGCAGGAAATGAATCAATTAATTGGTACTCAGAATGTCTCCTGCTCCCAGGCACTCCAAATAATGTTTCTGGCAGCTCTGTTCATGACTGTCCCCAGGCCTTTCTCTGTTATTTGGCTTGAACTTCAAAAACCATAGAAACATACTTCATCATAGTTACAGCCTCTCAAATCATTAGAGAAGTGGTAATTTGGGGCAGGACTTGAGCCTATTGAAACACATTGAAGGGCAATGAGATTTAAAGTAAGTGTTAAGTAGCTAACTGTAAAATATTTGCCCATCTGTACTCTTATACAAATATAAAGGAGTGTAATAACCACAGAATACAATGGCATGGCTGCAAAAAATCCATTTTTAAGATATTATCAGAAGTATGGGAGTCAGAAGAGTTACATGTAAGCCACTTTAAAATGTTGAATATTGGGACTGGACAAAGACTTTATGGATTAAAGCAAATTATTCAGAGCTTATTTCATCATTATTATAAGCATAAGTTTCCTCTCTTTAGGAAGACAGATATTTTTTATTATTTTTGCTTCAGAAGGCTGCTGACTGAAACTCATATAATGACACCAACTGTCAAACTTATCATGTCTCAATTATATTAACACCTTCTTTTGAAGTTCCTAACATGTAAAATGCAATTTACTATAAAAGATTTCAACACCTACTGAAAGGAATTAAAGAGAAGAGAAATGCTGCATTTCAGCATACACTTTGGAGAGTTCAGGAGGTTTCTCTGTTGCTGCTTAGAAATCTTGTAAACTGGGAGAATTGAGTGTAGCATTCTAGCCTAATAACATAAAAAAAAAAAGAGAGGAAAAATATCACTGTTTATTTCAGAGGTTTGGAAATGTTCAAATATTACTTGGGTGATGATCTGAGAGAGCAGCAAAGAAGGCCAGTTAGCACAAAAACAGCCTTGACTAAAATTTAGTACAAATTTTGTTTATGTGTTGTTCAAATTCAAAGTCGCTGATCCTTTTCCATTTTTACCCCTTAAAACCAAATGAACTCTGCTGAAATTCAAAGGAAAAACATCTTTGCAAAACCTGAACTTGAGGGTGAAAATACAGCTGAGATTTTCATCTGATTTTTGAAAGTTAAACTCTTTTGAGTAGGTTTATATCACTGTTTGGCTGGAGCTAATATGTAAGGTCTTTTGTTGTAAAAACTTCAGTGTTTCAACTGTGATGTGACTATATTGTTGAACTTCATAGTTGAATTGTTAACACTCGTGAGACTGTAGGTATTTGAGTATAGCTGATTCGTCTTTGGAAATAAGACAAAATTTTATCACTGTTTTAGTTTCACACTAGTACAACTGATACCAAACACAGTCATAACAGTATCATCGTAAAAAAAGGTAGTTTCTGATTTACATGTTTCAAGACAGAGTCAGGCCCCTATCTGAAATAAATTTCTAAGCAAAAATCAATGTTCACAATAGTTTATAAATTGTTACTTTGATAGGAAACTTCAAGATTTCTTTTCTTAACCTTCACTGTATTTCAAAGGTCTAAATTATTTGACACAAATATGCTCCTCTGTCTGCAGCTGCCACTCATTTTCTCATAGGCAAAAAAGTTTTGTTACTCCATGTCTAAGGGGTTAGTCTGGTATTTGGTGAGAATGTCAGGTTTTCAGGGAGTTGGAAATGCTTAGTATTATAGTGGCTACTTTCAGAGTCTTTCCAAGTTGGATGCTTAAAAACCCCCCAAAGGTATTCAAATCCCAGAGTAATTCTGCAAATCTTAGCAATAAGCTTTCAACAACAAACTGCACGAATCAAGTTTTAGAGAGCCTTCTTCCAATAGTTTACCTGAAAGCCATGATTCTGCAATTGAAGTGGAAGCTCTTTGAAAGCTATTCTTCTCCTCCCTAGGTACAAATGAGCTATTTATTTATGACTGAAGAAGTGTTTTCCTTTTCAGCTATCTTTTTTTTTTTTTTTTTAGAGTTAAGTTATAAATAAGTATTGTAACAAAGCCCTAGGCTTCTGAGCTCCAGATAAGGCTGAATGCACTTTATGAGAAGCAGAACAACTCGGGACAAAATGCCTAGAATGGTAATAACAAAGACGAATGGATTATGTAATTTGAACACAAACAAGCCTCTTCCTCCTCTTCATATTGCTGTCCATTGAATTCTGCATCATGCATGAAGCACGGCATGCATTCAAACACAGCTCTAATGTACCATTGTGATTACCTTGTGCTGCACATAAGATTTCTGTAGTGAAAATTTTACAGCTAACAAAGTTCGTGTTTTATTGTGTCTAAATGTAATGGAATTTCTGTTTCCAAAGAACAAAGACAACAAAACTAAGAGACTAACATGTTCCTGTCCAATTATGCCCATGTTTTTTCCCCTCAAACAATCTTTTCCGCATTTCTTCGATGAAGAGATCAAGATTAAGACTGCTGAGCCGATAAAGGTAAAGTCTGCCTTTATATAAAGCCATGGTTTTACTCTCTTAAAGAAGCAACCAGTTCTTTACAAATATTGAATAACCTTGAGCTCTCAGTGTAATCCTGTGGGCCAGGGACATGAAGTAATTCATACTGAAAAACAACCAAAAACCTTAATCTTTAAAAGTTTCTTTTGCTTGTAAATATGTTTCTATGGCTTTGAAAAGCTTCTCTAAATAACAATTTCTGACTGTGTTTCTGTATGTGTTCTTCCAAGTCCAGAAAATAATTTTGTATTTAGGCATTAAATAAATGATATACTCTCTTAGAAATTGCATGAGTATCTTGACTGGCAGAAAGAAGCATGAAACATTATTTATTACTGTTGAAATTGCTAGAAATGAATGAATTATTTTGCCTTTGTTTTCACTGAGCCTTGACACAAGAAAATTTTAAAAATTGGTGAACAAAACAGTTACAAGAGATTTTGCAGCCCAGAGATGACCACATATCTTAAAAAATACAGTAGATACAGGTGTCATTTTGAGCAGATGAATATAATTTCCAATAGAGCTATTCCCACTCCTGATTACTCCTAGCTTTGTTACCTCTCCTTCTAATCTGTGTTGCAGTGGTATTTTAGTCGGAAAACACTCATTTCTCTATATTACTGGGCCTGAATTTTGGCACCCAGGAAAATTTCAATAAAAATGAATAGTAAATTCAGAGTTATGCAGTTCTGGAAAGCAGATACTATGAACTGGGGCTATAGACAGCTAAATTCCTATTTAATTTCATTGAAGGGAACTTGATTCTTTTGTGTAGACATGTGATCTAGTCCGTGCAGAAAACTAGTAATCTACAAATTTATGACTTTGGAGAATGGAAATATAACAGATACCTTTAATAACATGTGTAATTGACCTGGTGAATACTTAAAATGTTCGCAATGTGTGATTGACTTACTGGTAATTGAGGAACATGATCTGGATATGGGCTATTTAACAGCATGGAGCTGAGTGAGGTATATCACAAATTCCACTACTGGTAACATGTTCTGGGATGTCATCTGGGTATGATTTCTAGACGAGAAAGAAGGATCTGCCTGGTATGGACCTTTAGTTCAAACAGTCACTAACTTGAGCATTACCTTTACATCCTTTGGCATAGCTTGTCATTGGCTGCTGAGCTCTGTATTTTCCCACTTTTGCTGAGCCTGGCTAAATGATAAAGATATAGTTGACCTATTTAACAAGATCAAAAACCTGCATTGCTATGATAATACTGTGGTATATATGCTTTACAAAATGTCCTAGTCTCAAGTGATTTGATCTCTGCCTTTTTTTTTTCCAAGCTGGATTGGTTGAGTTGTTTGTAGGGCATCCATGGTAGTATTTTCTAGGCTTTTTCACCTTGGAAATAAAAGACAGAATTGTGACAGCACATGCTCAAAACACTGTGCAGACGTTAATTAACAAGTAAGAGATGATGAACAAGTGGTGAAAAGTTTCGATGCTTCTGTCTCGCCTTAAAAACCTGAGCAGAATGGTCCATGCTTCTATGGACCAGCCAACTATAAATGCCAACCGGGAACAGCATGACAGTGTTCAGACTCAAAGTCTGCAGTCAAACTGTCAGCAGCATCTAATTAGCGGAGTTCTAGATCAAGAATAAAATGTGTTTGACTCTTTATAAATATGATGTGTAAAAATGTTACATAATGACATGCTGCTGCTCTACAACCCCCTTAATGTTTTGACAAGGGGCGTCAAGTGGTGAAAAACTGCGAAGTGCCAAAGTATTTCAGCAACTACGTGCTAGTGGCTGAATTCTGCATTTCAGTTTCTTAAGAATCAAGGTCCAGAAATGGGCCAAGCTGTGGGAATAAGTAAAGGTTGTTCACTTTAATGAGCTGCTAGATTTTTTTTCAACAGAAACTGGAATATGTATAACATGTTAGAGAGCAGAGTGCTAGAAAAGAATGTGTAATCTCCTGACAGAGGTAGGTGAAATCTCTCTGTCGAGGACCCAAGTCCAGAGTTATTTCTGTAGGGCAACTTCTGTATTCCTAGACAGGTTGTTTCAACCAAAACCCCTACTGTTGGCTATTAAATGTGTGTTTCGCACTTTGTGGTTACTTGGCATGCGATCTACAGGTCATCTGCTTTGAAAAAATCAAAGAACTTTGGCAAAGAAAACTGATCAGGCTCATTCCTTCAAGAAAACAACAAAATGATGGAAACAGATGCACTTGCTTGCAGGCTTCTTTTTATTCCCATGATAAATTAAACCTTGCATAACCCACTGGTAAGTAAGGGTATCCATCTACCCCTGTGAATTTTGTGCATTATTAGTGCTAGAATTGTAGTTTCCTTATGCTTTACTGGTGGCAGAAACAGAGAGGTACTCAGTTAAATCTGTACTGTTCTGCAAAGATCTTGCTTCTTTCCACTGACAAAAGATCAGATCTGAAATTGTTAGGTAGTTGTCTTAGGTACCAGAGTTACACAACTAAAATAAATAGGGTAAAATGAGGTCAATCATTGTCTCTCCTTCTCTAAAATGGGAATAATATAGACTCTTTGTCTAATAGAAGTATTAAGCACAAGAGTTCAGTAATCTTTGGGAAACCCATAGATGTTATAAAAGACAAGCAGCATGAAAATGCTGGGAAGAAATCTTATCATTGTGTATTCAGAGCAAAGCGTCAATATTGTACAATAAATAAAGCTTCAGATCATTGAATGAAATCACATAGCCAAATATTGCTTTGCTGTTCATTAACAGCAGACTGTCCAGCCTGGTCTCTAAATGAGGCTGGGATCTTTTAGAAAAGTAGTATGCAGTAGTGTAGCTAAAATAAAAGGGGCAGGAGAGGCAAGTAGCCATTTTTCTCCTCAGTTTTAAAGAACTAGCTTTTTAATCATGAATTTAGTTAAAAGTTTTTTTGTTCGATTATTCATAAGTGCAAGATATAAATGTATTTTACCCGTGATTATATTCATCATGAAATACCTTCTGGTGATTTTCTGGAAAATATAACCAATGTAAGAAGATTAATATGTTAGTAAGTTAGATATTAAAGAGGCGTGTGAATCTTAAGATGCAGGTGGCTATGTATATGGAATAAAAATGCCAGCTAATGTAGTACAGAAGTGCAGAGCAACTAACTAAAATTACCTAACTGTTACAAACAGGTCTCTATAGCGATAAAACAAAGATCTGAATCTTATCTCATTTACACGAGTTTTATGCTTAGAAAGTTCCTAATTTATACACATGTCAGAAAAAAGAAAATCAGCCCAGTTACAGTCTGAATTTATTGTGCCATCACGTTAGCCTATTTCAGTGATGACCACATCGTTAACATCTTTTCAGGACAGCAGCAAATGAGTGATTTTTATTCTTGTAATTAATATTGATGGCAGTGAAACAAGCAATATAGGTACTTGACTCATATGTATTACAGATAAGTATTGCAAATCTAAGTAACTTCTTGATCATTTATTCTTGTTATTGTTGTACAAGCTCACAATTGGCATAGTTATTTCAGGTAATTCCATATAATTTATGCTGAAATATTAATATATATTTATGTCCTCAGAACAAATTTCAGCCATAATACAAAATCTTTCATGAGTCACAGAGAAATAACCCTGTCATCTGTATTAGATAAAACATCCAGTTATTAGAGATTCAGTGTTCCCTAAGGAATCCTATGACAGAATAACAGAAATACAAAGAAGGAAAAATATCCCAAACATTCATTTTGGGATAATCCCCAAAGAAAAAAATTCCTTCACCTGCAAAATAATATCTAGTAGAAGAATGGAGCAAATGAAGGGCATGCTTTTGTATTATTCTAAAAATAAAGGGACTTCGGAGAAGACTTCTAGTGGTGGTAATTTACTTTTATAATACAAATCATGGGTTATCTGCACCTTACTTTGTCTTTCACAGAAAAGAGAGACTTTTTAAAGCTTATTAATTCTCTCACAAATTTGAAATAAGCTTGAAGTTGGATGATTTAAAAAATGACAGAAAAATCCACGATTTAGAGATGAAAAAACAGAGGTTTTTATGTAAGTTATCATGCCAGTTTCCATGGCATTGCAAAATTGCCCAAGACAGTCTATAAGAGAAAAGATGATACTTCATACAAGTCAAAATTAAATAGCCAAAATACTTACTCATCAGCACACATGTGCATTCATAAACACACACCAATTGTCAATTTATGACCTGTTTAAACTACTTTTCTTTCAGATCCATTGGTTCCTGCCCTTAATACAGCTCTCATTTCTTTCAATCTAAGAGCTTTATCCAGGTTCCAGTAATGGTAACTGGCAGCTGTTTCCCATATGAAAACAATGTAAAAGATTTCAGCAAATATGTTTAAATAATATCAAAAATAGGGGCCTGATCCTTAGCAGATGAAGCCAGTTGGTTACATCATTTTACATCAGTCAAGGCTCAGAAACTAAACTAAAACCGACTTCTTGCAGGAGGCTCTGCAAAGAGGAAAATCTTTTTAACTCTTGAGGGACAATGTCTATTTTTGATGAAATAGAGGAATAAATTTTTTCTAGTGAGTTAGCTGCCCTATAAATCCTGTAAGATGCTTATAGGACATAGTTTCCTTATACATGTTTATTTCCATTTCATATACACTGGCAGCTGGTTATTTTAAAGTGTCAATTCAAGTATTTTAAGAAGAAAAATTGTAAATTCCTCTGCATTCAACTTTACTTTCCTTTTAAATAAACACTGAACATAAAAAATATCTGGAACCACAGTTCTCTAGCAAAAGAGCAGATATTAGTATCTCTGATTTAAACAACACTGAGGTATTAAACTGAAATTTGGAGATGGATGCAAATCCACCATCTCTATTTACAGGAAAAGTCCAAAATGTCTTTTACATTTTAAAATTATGTCTGCATTTTTCAGACTTTTCTTTTACTGTTCTGGACCAAGTTTTTGCAACAGAGGAAATTTTATGCATATAAATTCCAATAAAACAGAAACCATCTGAATTTGATTTAAAATTTGTCAGGATGCCCACAAAGTAGAAAGGAGTGTTGCTGTTCCAATTTAATGTAAAACGTTAAAAGTTTCCCCAGGTCTGAAGTGAATTAGATGTGTTGAACTTTTTTTCTTTTTTTGTTCTTGGTTTGGTGGGGTTTTTTTTTGTTTGTTGTTTTTGTTATTGCTGTTGTTATTGTTGTTGATGTTGTTATTGTTATTATCATATTTTATTTTTCTTGCCTGTTTTTCTTCTTCAACCTTAAATGGTGAGGCAAAAATTGATGGGGAAAAAACCCCAAGTCATAGCAAGGCCATATTACAAGATTAAAAACAATATGATAGGTCTTAAGCTAAAATGGGAAATAGGAGACATTTCCAGTACAATTAAAATTAGTAAAAAATTTTCATCGAAGATTAAACCAAAATCATTGTTTTAGATGCCAAGCTTCACAGTTGACCTGTTTTTCAGCTAATATCATACATATAATTTATTTCATTTCCAATCTACCAGACTGTCTCCCCAAGTGGTTCAAAATGGCATTATGCTTTAAAACGTACATAATGTTTTATATATATATGATTTAAATGAAATTATGACCATTACAAATGATCCAGCTCCTATAACAAGGTTTTATGTTTGTCATAAATTTTTAACACATAAGAAAATGAATCAAGAGGTATCTCCCCGATGGTCATTAAATAATAACTCTATATTGCCTATCATACTTAGGTATCCTATTTTAAAACTTTGTGAAGAAAAGGGATGTAATTATGTTGATGGATATTTTTGATAAGGGAGCAGTAATGTCTTTTTCAATGATAATGCCACAGGATGAAATCCCATCTAGTCATTCTGCTGACTTTTATTACTCAGGCGTTATACAAATGCAGTTTGGGAAAATGAACTGAAGGAGATTCAACTGAATATCTGGAGAAAAAAAAGTGATCAATGTAGTGACAAGAGGTAAAGACACGTCTAATGCCTCAAACGCTTTCCCATGCTGAGGTGAAGAGAAATATAAACAGAGCCTAGAAATAAATTAATGGAGGAGTATCGAGTCTCCCACTGCTCTCTAACCACACTGAAGACCTGTTTATGGGCTAATTTTAAGGAATGTGATTTTAGGCCAGTATGAGTTTCATTACTGTTTTAATACCCTTTAAGGTCCACAGAAACGACTGGAACAAGCTGGGATTAACTTAATCTAATATTGACACAAGGTTTCATGGTTTAATTGACACAAGGATTGGATAGTCACACTTCATTAAATCTCTTTGAAAACCTTTTAGTTTCCATGGCTCTCAAATATCCCATTTCTAAAACCAGAAAATTCTCACCTATTTACAGTAGGATAACATCATGACTGCTTCTATGGTGTTCAAATGTGGCAACGTGAAGCCTCAGCTGAAAATGCAGCTTGACTTGCAATGATTTAAGATTTGCCCTTGATGAAGCCATGTTGACTGTCTCTAACCATCTCCCTGCCTTCCATATGTTTTTACATGTCTTCTGGGGGGATCTGTTCCATGATGCTACTCGGCAAAGAGTTGAGGAGGGACCTCTTTCCCTGTGTGTATCTGCTTGAATAGGCATCCTTATGTGTGAAAGTTGGGGATAAAATGTAGTTGTTCTGTATGGAGAGCATTTTGTGCATAGGATCTTTGGCAGAAATGGCATTTCCAATTCACTGAGCAATGCAGGATCCAGTCAGTTAAGTATTCACAGAATTTCTAATACCTAAGCATCTGCTCATGGGGTTTTGTATCTGCAGCAACGGCAGTGAAGAAATGAGTCAAAATAGAAATAGTGAATTTTATAATGTTTTTTTTCTTTAAGTAGCTCAGTGAATTGACTTTCACATAAAATTATCCACTCTTCCAAAGCAGATAAATAAATAAATATATTTTGTGTAGATAAATACATAAATTACCCATTCATTTGCAGAAATAAACTTTTCCTGACATTTCTTTCCTGAAATTAGAACAAGATTTTCTGCCATCATCATTGTGAAGTCAGACAGAACTGTCAAAATTCTAAACTTACAGTCAAAGAGGCTGGGCCAGCAAGGTAATTTTTTAAACACATATCTACGTGAGAAGATGTAGGAGTAATCTAGTGTTTAAAAGCTTGCCATCTAAGACTGAGCAGGTTTCTGCAGTCAGGAGAGAGAAATAGGCATCCTAGAGACATTTCAGCTTAAAACTGGTAACTGAGGTCGGATGAATCACTCTTAGAAACATCTATTCCATTAATTGACTATGAATGAACATCCTACCTACATTGAGCAGTTCAGATTTTAGTGTCTAAGTTTTAAATGCCTAAAATTTAGTGCAATGACTTCCATCTTCACAAAGTTTAATTGAACAAAAAAAGCCCTAATATCTTCTTATTGTAGTTACATATCTTTGTAAATGGAACAAAGATGGATTTGAGAATTGTACTTAGTTTCCCAGAATCAAAAGAATTGAAAAGCTTCACTCAAAGTCATCAGTTTTTTTTTGGTGTTTTATTCATTTAAATAATAAAGGAGAAATTATTCTAAAGAGACATCAAATGAAATTTAAGAAAGTAGCTCCCTAAAATGCTACAGTGTGCAACGTGAGACTCTGGGCAAACTTTTATTCTGAGGGCAGAAAATGAAAAATAGGAACATATGTACTTTTCACCAAACACTTACTTGCCCATCTGAGTGGATACTCTGAAAGCACTAAATTTGGGGATATGTGCTGGAATTAGATACAAGATAGTAAACTTCGTAGGACTATGATAGCTTTCAAAAACAAAGCTTATTTATTTTTCATAGATTTCTAAAGGTTAGATTGTCTGTTATGCAAGTCAATTGTTTTCAAAGAATTCTCATTCTAAGTTAACACATTGAAAGATGTTGTAAAAATTACTAGAAAATAATAACAGAAAAATTCCTATAGCAGTTTCTGGTGAGACAATATTTAACATTGAATAACAATTCAATTTCTAGAAAAATTTTGTAGAGTTGTTCCACAGTGATTTATTTCAAGATTGTACTTTCTAATTTTCAAGTATTTTCTGTGATTCTTGATGAATGAATATTTGTTAAATTGTTATTAAAATGTGGGAATTATTTTCATTAAGGTAAATCACAAATACTATAAATGACTTAATTACAATTAATAGATCATAGAATCATAGAATCTTCCAGTTGGAAAAGACCTTTGAAATCATCGAGCCCAACTGTACGCATCCTCTAATAACCATGTCCTTCAAAAACTCATCTACCTGTTTTTAAACACCTCCAGGGATGGTGACTCAACCGCCTCCCTGGGCAGCCTGTGATTTACACAATTGAAGTCACCAGATAATTTCTCAGAAATTCCTCTGAAAATTCTGAACTTCAGTTTGCGTGTTGATTTTTCATGAGCTGTAATTATCAATGGCTTTCCATATGACAGCAGCTTTGAATCCACTCCAATTAGGAATACTTTTCAGATCATATGCTTGAACTCTGTTAAAGAAATGTTGTATTGCCTTAGAAAGTGAGCTTAAAGCTGTCCTTAGCAGGCAGCCTGAGATTCAATGACGTGACAGTTCGTGATGGGAACTCACTGTAAGTCCCCTTTACATTAAGTTTCTTTTGGTATGGCCAGCCCAAGGAAATAATTTATTGATAAATTGAACCTTATAACACTTGCTAGATGATCGCAAATTCAGCAGTGTGTAATAGGTCTCCTCTTTGTGTTTTTTTCTTTTTCGGTAATTCATAGAGGGTGAAAATCTGATACAAACCATACATACAAATATGATCTTTCTTGAAAATACAGAGGTCTGTATTTCAGTCCTTAGTGTCTTAGTATCATCCAGGTTGGTTGTTTCATATTGACGCTTAGAAGTGGATGAGTGTTGATCCTAGGGCACCTTTCAAGCTAAACAGAAAATCATGATTTGTAGGTAGGAATTTCTGAGTTTAGAATCTGCCAAACAGTTAATGAAGTTCTAGCACACACAGTCTGCTTAATCCAAGGTACAGGGTTTACACAACTGCACTGTTTTCTGTACTCCTCTGATACCTTTAAAACCCTTTGTCCCACTTGTCAGGCTGGTGATATTCTCAAAATACGGAATTCCACAGACGTCAGATAAAGGGCTTTAGTTCAGCAAAAGTACAAATTCAGTGGTTATAATTTTGTGTCTAACCAGTTGAGCTATTGAAGGATCAGTAGCACCATCCTGGCATAAACATCCCTTGTGTGGAGAGGTGGTGAAGGACTTTGGGTATGTAGGGACCCTGGTGGTTCTGCAGGTGAGAAGTTACACTGTGATGACACCACAATATGTTGTGACATGGAGAGGTGCAGAGAGGTAGGACATCAAATTGCAGGGAAGCAAGCCTCATTAGTTCTGCTGTAAAAGGAAAAGTTTGTTTTACATTGAGAGAGTTACTGAAGAAAAAGCTTGGGCTTTGTAGTATGGCATTATTAGCAATGGACTAAAATATGTAAGCCCAATTTTATTTTCAGTTCCACCGATGTACTTGATATTCTTATAATTTGCAGCAGAGTAACTAATATTTGAGTCCAAGCTTCTTTGAGACCATAAGACAAAAAAAGAGACAGTATTTTTTATTGCATTTTTCTTATTCAGCAGATTCTAATTATAACTCTTGACTGCCTTGTAATGAATTCCACACGATTCTCCAGAATAACCTTATCGGTGGAATAATACTGAACTTCAATTTATGTGTACTTTCTTTGAGATTTAGAAGTACTTTGTTTTTTTCACCCTTCCCTCATCAAGTCTTTATATATTAACATGTACAATTAAATGTTTAAACAAAAGCTACATTTAGTACCTTGAAAGGATTCTGACATTCATTCTTTTAACAATAAACAGCTGTAAATGAGCAAAACCATAATGATTTTTCTTGGACACAATTTGAAAGAAAAAAATAATCAAAGTCAGACTGCATTCTATAAATCCACAGTGCTTGTTTCCTTCATTTGTACCTTGTCATGCTCACTCATTGGCTTTGAATTTTAGAAGCTGGATCGGAGTTTCAAGCCTTTGGGGAGCTTGTCTGTATTTGAAAATGTTGTATTGTTCCTGGCAATAAACATCATGGCACTTTGCTTTTGTATGCCATAGAGCATTTCATATTGCTGTAGGTACCTGAACTAATTACTCCTCTCTATAATCCTGTACAACATTTCTGACACTTTGGGATTTGACATTTCCTTTAGTCTTTATATCACAAACAGAAATAGTGGATAACAAATAAGAAGACATTTTTTATTGAAAGAATTGATTATCTATATAAAAAGAAGTGAATTATACCATTGGTCTTCCTCTCATTATCTGTTTTTCAGTGCCAACATTTAGCAATATTAAAAATGTTCCCTTTAAATCCAAAGCAAGTGAAATGCAGGCAGGTAAATATTTTATGTTCTTTATAATTTCATTAAATTCTTTTTCATTTGTTTGTTCAGGAAAGAGGTATTTTGGTACCTTTGCCCAGTTTTAAAATTTTGACTAATTTCCCATTACTTGGGGATCTCAAGTGTTCCTCTCTGATTTAGGCTGACCTCTCCCTCCTGACACGGTCTGTGGCAATAGCAGGGATGACTATGACCACTGCCTTGGAAACTCTTGTATTCCAAACCATCATTCACTAGAACAAATTAGAACAAATTAAACTGAAAATTAACAGCAAAGAAAAATTACACATCCCCAAAATAAGCTCAGTTTACTTCCTCACATACATTTTTTTATTAGATGTGTCAAGTTAAAAGAGAGGAGACTCGTAATTTGGCAATACAAGTCCAAACCTTCACCCCCACTAGACCTTGTGATTAAGCACTAAATTGGATGTTCTGGGTAGCTAAGTACGACTCCCAGGTCTGTTATTCACTTTTAGTCATTCATGGGATCATTTGGTTTTCAGGTCACCTCAGGGAATAAATACGTTTCCATAAATATCTAGATCTTTGAAAATCTGT
Source organism: Tapera naevia (assembly GCA_033556795.1). Taxonomy (NCBI): domain Eukaryota; kingdom Metazoa; phylum Chordata; class Aves; order Cuculiformes; family Neomorphidae; genus Tapera; species Tapera naevia. The sequence continues at coordinate 1,976,841 of JAUMJJ010000074.1, read as the reverse complement.
TGACATCTATGCTTTCACTAAATAATTCCCAACATGCCTGACAGTCTCTGTGCTGTCCCCAGAGCTGCCGCCACTTTGGATGGGTTTGATATGTGATTGCCAGGTCTGCCCAGGACTCAACAACAAAGATTTCCTCCATCTCACATGCCTTAGGAGTCTGATGGAATGGGCAGGTGAAGTTGCAAAGCCACCACACATCTCATATTTGAGAATTTGTAGCAGTTCACAGTGAAGTTCCCACTGACTGGAAAAGGGGAAACGTAACACCCATTTTTATAAAGGGAAAAAAGGAAGACTCTGGTAACTAAAGGCCAGTCAGTCTCACCTCCTCTGTGTCTGACAATATTGTGAAGCAAATCCTACCAGAAACTATGCTAAGGCACATGGAAAATAAGGAGGCGACTTGTGACAGCCAATATGGCTTCACTAAGGGCAAATCAGGCCTGACAAATTTGTTGGCATTCTACAATGGGGTTATTGCTTGGTAGGTAAGAGAAGAGTAACTGACATCATCTACCGGGACTTCTGCAAAGCATTTAATACTGTTGCACATGACATCTTTCCTCTAAACCTGAGAGACATGGATATGACAGATGGACCACTTGGCGGATAAGGAATTGAATGAATGGTTACACTCAAAGAGTTGTGGTCAATGGCTCAATGTGCAAGTGGAGACCAGTGATGATTAGTGGTCCTCATGGGTCAGTATTGGGACTGATGCTGTTTAGCATCTTTGTTAGCATCACGGACAGTGGGATCAAGAGAAGAGTGACCAAGAGGGCAAGGGAGGTGATTCTCCCCCTCCACTCCACTCCTATGAGACCCCACCTGGAGTACAGTGTTCAGCTCTGCAGCCCTCAACATTAGAAGAACATGAACCTGCTGGAGTGGGTCGAGGGAAGTGCCACTAATATGATCAGAGGGCTGGTACAAGGGGTAAAATCTTTAAACTGAAAGAGGGTAGATTAAATAAGAGTAGACATATGGAAAAATTTCTTCACCTGGAGGATGGTGAGGCAATGCAACAGGCTGCTCAGAGAAGTCATGGAAGTTCCATCATTAGAAGTGTTCGAGGTGGGGTTGGGTGAGACTGAGCAACGTGGTATAGTGGGAGCTACCCCTGCCTATGGTGCGGGTGGTGGAATTAGATGATATTTAAGATTCCTTCCAACCCAAACCATTCTATGATTCTATGACTGCATGATCCTATGAATGTACCAATACAATGAAAATTATTACTTTCTGTCCAGTTCCCAGAATCTGGCAGATCAAGCACTCTTACAACAAGAAGGAGATGTGGGACTAGGTTTGATCAAGATAAGGAAGGTAGCTAATAGTTATGCTCAGGACTACCAACGCTGCCAGAGATCCTGTGGAACACTGCTGTGCTGAAGGCAGTAGGATGACCTGGATGCATTATGTCACATTTTGCTCTTGCATTTAGTGAAATATGTAGGGACTTCAGTTTGCTTTAACTTTGCTTTACCTTTATGCAGCAGTTTCATATAAGTTGGGGTACTCTGGAAATGCAGAGAGTTTTCCCCCTTTGGGGAAATATTTTCAATATTCTGCCATTATTATCTGAAATGATTCAGTGAAAAAAATCTTGTCTTACCCCTGATTCATAACAACTTTGATGTTGAAGAAGGGACTTGTCGAAAATACCTAATTAAAGGGAGCAGTAAAGGGCAATGAATGAATTATTCCTGCAGGTTTATGAAGTCAAAAAGTAATCAGTTCCAAATTGGGAAGCTCTCTTTTGTATAATTTTATAATTAAAGAGGAGACTTAGACCAGCCTGCCCCTGGCATCAACTTTGTCTGCTATTTCATTACTTATGCCTTAACACTCTCTTTTCCTTTCCATGCTAAACAGTTAAGGATATTTCTTATTTTGGAAGAAAGCATAAGCTGGTGAGCGGGCAGCAGTAAATTTTTCAGAAATAATGAATAGAGAATTTATGCATTGTCTAGGCCCTATGGTGCCTGACTGGAACTTGCAAGGTCTTCATTTTTGTATGGATTTTTTTTTTTGCATGGTTATTAAAACAACTCAGCCCAAATGATAAAAATTGCTTCATATGAGTTATTACATTCTTTTGCATGTGCAAGGAGATGAATCCACATACAAAAACATATTCAGGAGGTTGTATAGCTCCTCTTCCAACCTTTAGTCAGCTTTGTTCCCTTTGCTATCGAGATTTCCATTCTTGGATCCTTGTCTTCTAATTTTAGTCTTCATCATTTGGACTCCGAATGCACCTTCCTATCAGATGTCTGTTCACATTCAGTGCCGTAACTGATGCTTCTCCCCATCACGTGAGTGTCAGGCTCATCGTATATTGGATTTGTTTCTACATCTGCAACAACAAGCCTAAAAATTTGACTCTTTCTGGATTGTTGTGAGCAAAGCTAGCTGGAGAAGTGATAATCAGATCCTAAAACCAGAGGTGAGTAGCTGCTGGTACTCTAGTACTCACTGTCTATACAAAGGCTTAAAATAAGATGAGGAAAGGACATTCCCACCAAAAGCTTACAGTTGAACCATTTGTCTTTGCTACAACAACTGAGAAACTTCTGAGTTATATCCAAGTGATTTATGAGGTCTTATTAATATGGTAGACCCAAGTGACTCAAACAGAACCATTATGCTCAAATCAAAAATTTAAAATTTTCACCAAACAGCTGATCAGGACCCTATACATTAAACCGTGTACCTTTTGAAGAGGTACAGTTTGATGTTATCAATATTGCTATGTCAAAATCTTCTTACGGATCTCTCGAGTTTCTACAGTCCTGTGGACAATATGTTGATACACGATATGTACAACACACCAAGTTTTGCTGCTGGAGCAGACTATAAATAGTTTGGAAATTAGTGTTCATATACCAGCTGCGTTAGTCCAACTGTGGAACAGTTCTGTTTTGTAAATGAAGCTCACTTTTTAGCATTAAGTGACCATAAAATGGATTTAAATCATCATCTGAAAGCAACTCAGAGAGTAACTCTCATTTTCAAAATGTGCTCACCAAATGAGATGCTTTGCCCGTACACATAACCAGGTTAAAAAGGGGCAAATGTGTATGAGATTAATATTTGTATTAAGGCAAAACGTGGAGGTCCTGTGAGATCAAGACCCCTTTCTGTGCATAACAAGACAGTCTGTACCCCAGAGAATTTACAGATAAAACAGAAAAGAGTTCCACAAAAATGAAAGTCTTTTGAAGCTGGAAAATCAGCTGCTTTCAGAGTATGCAATTCTAAGGCTCCTAAATTTCTAAACCAGTGTCCTGTCATCCAGAACATAAATATTAATATTATTACCATACCAGTGATGTATCATTGCCACTTGTTTTCTGCAGTGCACACATGGTGATAGTGACTTTTTAGAGAAATTAATGAGTGGAATTTTGATATGTTAGGTTAAAGGCTTATATCTGCCTGATCCCAGTTGCTTTTTTACCAGTCCTCCTGCACAGATGTTATGTGAGTAGGTGGAAAGAGCATGAATTGGTTTATCAAAAATTCAAATAATCATGCTATGTTCCCGTCCAAAAGTTAAGAAGCTCCCAATTATCTATTTTGCTTTTAAATTTCCTGGATTTAGGTATCTGGGATGTTTTTTTTCTTTGGGGGATGGGGTGTGTTGCTTGTTTGTTTGTTTGTTTGTGTGTTTGTTTCCTGATCATATCTGAGTTCTTTTAACCTATGCTCATGTGCTTTTCACACGCTCAGCTAGGAATTATTTGTGTTCACGCTTTTCAGGCCCAGAAAAGAATTATATAAATAAAATCCAAATTCAGATTCAATAAATTAAGGTTTTATGAAAGGTAAGAAAATGTTGTTGTCATATAGTTGGGAAAAATGGCATCACTGAAAGTCCAGGAGTGGTGTTCAATAAGCACATTGAGATACTTTAAGTGCTGAGATGTACATTACTATAGGTGAGCTGGGTGTATCAGCTCTCATTACAGTTCTTGGACATATGTGTAATACAGTCAGTGAAGACTAGAAAGCTGTCAGCCTTTTACTACAAATGTCTGCTTTGGGTGAAGTTAGTTTCTAGAGTTTGTCCAATGTATCGGCAAGACCTCCTGTGGAGTAGAACCAGAAAGAGATAACTATGTCCAGCTCACTGCCCGGACAAGTCTAGAAGAGGAGGCAAGTGTTAGCATTAGGATTAAGGTTAAGGTTAGGGTTAGGAGATCACAGTGTAGAGTTGTCCCAGTGGAGTGCTGGCTGCAGAGAGTGAGTGGCAGAGAGTTGTCCTAGACCCAAGTAGGAGGTTATACTCTGTATTGTGTTTGAGTGATCAGGTTTTGGTAGCAGAAGGGCTACAGGGGTGCCTTCTGTGAGATGCTAGAACCTTCCCCTGAGTCTGATAGAGCCAAGATCAACTGGCTCCAAGACAGACCTGCCACAGGCTAAGGTTGAGCAGGTCAGAGACAGTAGTAGTGCCTCTGTGGTAACTTATTTAAGAAGTGGCACCTCCTCCTCCCCCTCAATCACCCCTGAGCTGCATCAGCCAGAGAGAGGAGCGAGAATATCCAAGAGGAACAACTCTGCAGAAACCAAGGTCAGTGAAGATGGAGGTGGAGGAGGTGCTTTAGGTGCGGGAGCAGTGATTACCCTGGATGGTCAGGCTGTCCCCCTGCAGCCCATGGAGTTTAATACTGGACCAGATATACACCTGCAGCCCATGAATCCCCTTAGCCTAAATCCTTTGTGAAATCAGAATACAAGTAGTTTATACTTATAAGTAGGAACTGGTTTTACTTCTGATGCCTAATACCGCTTAGTAATGACTGTAGAAATGAAGAATATTTTGTGTTTAATATGGTTTGGGTTTTATCAACATCAGGGTTAATGAAGATCCTCTCTCTGGAAGCAACACAGCAGTTAGAAAGAACACTATCTGGCACTCTAGAAAGGATGTGTCAATCTGGCATCTTCCTGTGCATAACAGAAACACATATATCCTAGAGATAACTGAGTTGTAATAAAAATGGAGCTCAATATGCTTTTAAGGTTATTTTTTTGAGCCAAAATGTATTTGTTTTATTAACATTTGTAAAAAAAAAATATGAAAGATCTACAGAAATGATGCTAAAATAGTAGTGCATTTTGTGTGGATTACCAATTAATTCTGAACTTCCTGGCTCTTCTCTGTCAAGCATCACTTTAAACGTACATTCAGGTAAGTAATTGCCATAATCTCAGCATCTGTGCATCATTTTGCTATGCATTGATCTGATCAATTTTATGCTCTGAAGTAAATTACACCTATTCTTAAATAACACTTTTAATACATATTAAGAAAAAGAGACTGACACTCTTCTAATTTTCAGTTCTACACGTTAATTAAATTTGTTTAACTCAAATTTAAACAACTGTCTGTGATCGGAAAATTCATTCTTTCCAGGTAATTTTTAGGGAGGAAGGAGAAATGGAGTGGAAATGAGGGGAAGTTATGAAAAGAGAATCTGATAAATAAGAATACCTAAATTCACTGGATTTATTCTGTGGACTTACTCAGAAGGTCTCATGCTGGCCTAGACTGAGCTGAACTGGTGTGATGGATTCCTGTATGTTGCAGGGGGAAAGCAGGAAAGTTTGATTTGGTGCTGCTGCAGAGATAAAAGAAGCAGGCATGATCCCACAGAATAATGACACCCGTGGATGAATTCAGCAAGCAGGGAAAATGTGTCTGGTTATGAGTGACAGAGCAGATGCAGCTCCTTTCTCACAGTTAACGTTGCTGTTACCCAGCATTTCCATCTCTGCAGCTGACTGAGCAGACATTCTCCTGAATTTCCTCCCCAGTACCTGAGCACTTTCCTTACAAGCTCTGTGAATGAATGTACTCAGAGAAACATTCCCAGTGCTAGACTGGCTGACAGCTCTCTGCTAACTGGGTCCTGAGGCCACACGCTGACCCCTACTTATTTCTGCACTTTTTTCAATTACTTATACCCAGCATTCCCAGAACTGAGTCTCCAACAGAGATTAAACGCAGAATAGTAGAAGGATTTCTGAACATAGCTGGACAAAAGACAACATAAAATACCCTACATGGATCAGCCTTGACCCTACATTTGAAATCAGGAGCATGAGAGTCTTGGAAAACGTGTCTCAAGCAACTATATAGCGGCTGATTTTATATGGGTTACAGCTCCAGCACTGGTTTGCTATAAATAGCTCACAGATGTCATTTGAATTACAGTCTTCTGCAAATAAGGGGGCTGCAGGCATACCCAGAAGCCTGTTAACACGGGGATGACAAGCTTCAGGCATCTAATTGCTTTAGCTCATCACCAGTAAGACACTAGCAGTCCTGCAGTTAATCTGACCAGCAATTGACTGAAAATTGAATCGAAACCAGGAGAGCTATTTTGCTGAACTTCAAAGGCCTGTCCACTTCCAAAAGAAACCCCAACCATCTATCTGCTCAGCTAGCTGATATGCAAGAGAGCCAACAGCTTTTGTAAATTTTCTTAGCACTTTTTTTCTTAGCACCTCATCTCTACAAAGAACAGTCCAAATATATGAAGATAATTACATTTCCAAATGTGATGCAGTCAGTCTCAAATGACTAAAGTATCTTCGAAAAAACACCGCCAGACCTTGTCATCCAATGACGCAGAATAAGAGAACAAGACCAAGGATGCATAATGTAATGTTTTGTTATGTTATAGTGGCTCTAACGAGTTACAATGACATAGGATACTTAACTGTGTCAAGCAGTGAGAGTGTGTGTTCTGCTTTTTCCCAGAAATTACCACTGAAAGATTATCCCAAAGCTAGGAATCTTAAGAACTGAGTGAATCTTTCATTTTGCAAGGATGCATCAGAGATACTCTGAAGCAAAAAATATGAAGATAGAGGGCAAGGGCTAAAGAGAAAATAGCTTTCCTATTTCAATGTACTGCTTGATAAGACCCAAGACTGCAGCTTCAGCCCTGTCTCTTGGCAAACCCTATTACCACTCGCTCTATGGGGTTTTCTCCCCATCAGGCCAGTCTGTCCAGTGGAGCTGGTTAGGCAGCAGAGGAGCATATAGTAACTGAGGACTTTCTCCAACAAGCTGTAGGAGCTCCCACCTGGCCCTAGGACTAAGAAAGCACTCAGGACATATGATGCTTTGTGTCTATTCCCAGTTCTGGCTCTGTGTTGAATGTAGTTCAGTCAATAAGGGGCCAAACCCACCAGCAGACTTCTTGGTATACCAAGGATGTTGTAGTTTGGCAATGTTAGAGCTAGAAATGCTGCTGAATGAAAATAATATGAAATGCTTTATGACAGGCTTGCAGCACAGCATGAAGGTATCTTTTGCTTCACAGTCTGGAAACTCTATAAAATTATTTAGGTACCTTCCAGACCAGGCAACAATGGAACATAGACTGCTCTCTATAAGATCTGGGTATCCTCATCCTACCCAAGCATTTCTTTTACCCTTCTAGATTGGTGTTGCAAATATTTCCCTCCTTTGCTCTGAAGTGTAAGAAATATCATCAGATAAATCACATGGCTTTAGTTAGTTTCAGTAACAGGAGGAGAGCAAATGTAGTAGTGTCAGTTTTATAGTGTGGGGTGTGTAAATGACATGAATAAGGCTTCAGCAGTGGGTCTCCAAAAATTTTTCTGCTGTGATACTATCAGGTGAGCAAACAGGTACCAGAGAGGGGCAGGGAGTCTTGAGGGAAGCAGAGTATGTTAAACAGAGTTATCCATGGCTTCTTTGTACTTATGTGAATGTCAGTGAGTTCACTCAGGGAGGAGGGTACTACCCTTCTCTTTCACAGTGTTTTAAAATTACAATAAATCCATGTTTACATCATATGTTGCTGAAAATATCACCAGTTTTGAAAATATTAAGGCAAGTTAGTTTTTATCCACACGAGTAGGATTTACCTGCAGTCTAATCCCTTTGTCCTGGAAATTGCTTCTCTTCATGACAATTCCTCATTTACTACTGTAAGTATCAGATTGGGTATGCTGACCTAGTAGAATAACACGCATGTGTCCAAATATGTAAGTGGTCCAACTGAAGTGAATTGGCCTTTTCAAACACTTCATGCTTGTGTGCTTATGGCCCTGAACCATAAAAGAGATAGAACTACTTACAACTGTAAGTATTTTCAGGGTGATACTGTTAGTCTATGTGTTCCTAACTCCAGCTTTCTCACAAAAAACAGCTTATTGGGTGTGCTATTTTCCTAATGCTACACAACCGTGAAAGCTTGGAAATATTCTGTTACAAAATCATTGAAATCCTTTGTTGCTTCCAGTGACCACGTAAAACCTGCTCTCTATTCACAGTGAGGATCTAAAATGGTAAATATTCTGCTTCAAAGAAATTAAGATATGTAAACACATTCATTCCCCATCATCAGGCTTAGCCTGTGAACCCAAGGAACATTTCTATATCAAAAGAATTGTACCATTGTATGCTTTTCTTTCTGGCAGTAAAAACTTAGTTTTTATCATTTTCATCATTCTCAAATACGCACAGATCTTCAGCATAATGCTTTTGATACATTGCACTGCTCAGAGCCCCATTGTTAGCTCCTACTCGGAGTAGCTGTGGCTTTTTAGAAAAAGGGAAGAACACTGAAGAAGCTGGAAAACATTTATAAACAATGAGTATGGTTGAAAGACTTTGATTTAAAAAATAAAACCTTATATTTGGCAAATGTTTCACTGCTGGTAGGAAAGTCTCTCTCAAGGCAATAAGAAAGCAGGAACCTTTCTCTCTTTCTTGTAGACTTCAATGGGAAAAAGAAAAAAAATCTTCCTTCAGGATTTTAAAGTTCTTAATAAGAAGTGTTTGAATGTCTACTGTAATTTGAACAAATGTCTTATTGTCTAAATAAAACAGACTCCACAAGAAACTCTTCCTCTCATGGATTTTTCAAGCTCTGAAGGTGGGTTTTTTTTCCCTGTTTTGGCTGTGTTTGTTGTCCTTTCTTCAATATTAATACTGACACTTCTCTATTAACTCATTAAGTGCTTGTGACACTGGATACAAAACTCCATAATTACTATTTTTACAATTCTACTTGAAGATTTCCACCAAACCTGAAGCTTTTTGTATTAGATGCTGCACAGACACAGGAAAAAACAATTCTTGTCCCAGAGAGTGTGGTATTTGAAATGACAAAGCTGACAACAAAGAAAGAATAAAGGCTTAAATATATCTGTTGAAGATGACGCAAAAAGGGGGGATGCTTGGCAGAACAGAAGTCAACCTTGGGTCTGTTGACTTTCCATTAATTTCTCATCTACCTGTTCATAATTCTATGTAATTGATCTACACCTGTTTCAAAGTCTTTGCACTCTCATGTCCCATTCATCCTATTGGCTTCACATGGTCAGGTATACCTTATGGAACTGTGACCTGCAGGCACTGCAAAAAAACTATGGAAGGAAAACAAAGTCAAAGAAATATTGAACTACATCAATGTCCAGCCAAAACCAGTATACTGTTGTATTGTTATCTCATAAGAAAGAAAGATTCACATGAGAAATCCATCTCAAAAAAAATAAATCTTAAATTTATATATATTTAGCAAAGTGTTCTGCTGCTGTATTATGCAGCATTATGTTGTATTGTCATGGGCAGGTTTGCATAGAAATAATAATTCCTCAAGGCTGTGACGTCAACCTAAATAAATTTGGAGTTTTGGAACTAGTGTGTTAAGACTAAGAGTTTGTTCAGCCATATGTTAAACACAACTTCAAACATTTATTTCACTGTGCCTACTGTAGGTAAACGGATGAGCGGCAGGTAGTAGGTGGGTTTGTGAAGATCCCTGCATTTCAGTCTCTTTATCCACTATCTTACTGTTTACAAAAGAAACTCAGGATAACCCTTGTCGATAGATAAACCTCTCAGCAATTGGACAATTGGCATTATTTCCTTCCAGCCAGGATCTTGCAGTTACAGACGCTCATTGCCTCACTTTCCCCCAGTCTGCTAAGTGATAGATGCTTGGAAAGTGAGGACTAGCCTTGAGAAAGGATCATGAGGAAAGCAGTAGGGTGCTTACTTTCTGCCAGATCATTCAAAATTAGACTTTCCCTATGTTAGTGCAAATATTAGAAAAAACAAACAGAAATAATAATTAGACGTTCCTTTACAATAACAATCCTTTCTCAGCATGAAAATTATGTTGGTGATTTGTTATTCATTCCATGAGTCTTTGGAAATCTTCAGAGATACAGCTTTCCCTTTACTAATATTACATATGGCTCCAAATTCACTCACAGAATCTAACCTGGTATATATGTTCCTTCTCTGACCCAAAGATGGTGACTGCCTCCCTCTTTTCTCTTGTTTCTTGTGACAGGGGAACCAAAAGCTAAACTTAAAACAACGTAACTATTAGATTTTCAGAGAACCTCAGAACCATCTAGGTTGGAAGAGAGCTTAAAGATCATTAAGTCCAACTGTAAACCTAACACTTCTAAGTCCACCAGTAAACCACATCTAAATTGCTTTTAAATGCCTCCAGGGGTAGTGACTCAACCACTTCCCTGGGCAGCCTGTTCCAGTTCTTGGCAACACTTTCCATGAAGTAATATTTCCTAATATCCAACATAAATTTACCCTGGTGCAAGTTGAGGCCATTTCCTCTAATCCTATAATTTCTTACCTGGGAGAAGAGATCAACACTCACCTCATTGCAACCTCTTTTCCAGTAGTTGTATAGATCAATAAAGTCTTCCCTCAGCCTCCTCCTCTCCAGACTAAACAACTCCAGCTGCTCCTCATAATACTTGCTCTCCAGACCCTTCACCAGTTTCATTGCCCTTCTCTTCATGCACTCCAGCACCACAATGTGTTTCCTGTATGGAAGGACCCAAAACACTGAGTACAGGGAGCTGATCAATTCCCTACTGCTGCTGGTAACACCAGTTCTGATACAAACCAGGATGCTGTTTGCCTTCTTTGGCCATCTGAGCACACTTGTGGCTCATACTACACCAGATTTCAGCCAATAACCTCAGGTCCTTTTCTGCCAGACAGATTTCCAGCCACTTATCCCCAAGCCTGTAGTCTTGCATGGGGTTGTTGTGATCCAAGTGCAGGAATCAACATTTAGCCTCGTTGAACCCCATGCTATTGGCTGTGGCCCATTGATCCGGCCTGTCCAGATCCTTCTGCAGTGTCTTCTTTCCCTCAGGCAGATCAACACTCCCTCCCAATTTGGTGTCATGCACAAACTTTCTGAGGGTGCACTCAATCCCCTCATCCAGGTCATTAATAAAGATATTAAACAAAACTGGCTTCAACACTGAGCCCCAGAGAACGCCATTTGTGACCAGTCACCAACTGGATATAACTCCATTCACCACCATTCCTTGGGCTCTTCCATTCAGCCCATTTTTTTACCTAATGAAGGGTACACCTGTCCAAGCCTTGAGCAGCCACTTCTTCAGAAGAATGTTGTGGGAAACAGTATCAAAGGTTTTATTAAAGTCCACAGGCTTTTCCTTATCTACTAAGCAAGTGACATTGTTATAGAGGGAGATCAGGTTAGTTAAGTAGGACCTGCCCTTTCTAAACCCATGCTAACTGTGCCTGATCACCTGGTTATCCTGTATGTAACAAGCGAAGGTGAGAACCAGAAATAGCTTTCAGTATTGGCATCTTCTGTATGGGAGCAGTCATTTGATGTTTTCTCCAGGGATATTTAATGCCTTTGCTTATATATCATTTTCTATTTCAATCCTACCTTAATGACACAAGTTGATCTAATGTTTGTCTTGGTAAGGTTTTTGCACAGTCCAGTCAAATCCTACATACAGACACAAAGAAAGAACTGAGTCAGCGTTTGTATTGCCACAATCAGATAGCTCTTGCTATTTTCCTTGTTCTGCAGAGCTGTTTTTTCCATTCTGTTTCCTCAGATCATGGGATTTCATTCTTTTTGTTGGCACACTCTGTATTCAGTCAGAGGCTGGTAAGATGTGTGCAGTTTAATAGCCAACTACGTGTTGAGATAATGTGTTTTGCTGCCAAGGCAACTGAGCATCCAGGAATGCAAAAAAGATTTTAAATAGTAGACAATGGTAGCAATCTGAAACAAATAATTTGGATGCTGAGAGACGTGTCAAGAAGTCCTTTGAAGTGCATCATTTTCACATCATCTTCGCTTCTTTTTTAGTCTGAGTTTACCATGAGATCCTTGTTCAGATTTCGATTTTGGCCGGACAACATAGACATGGAATGAGGGTGGTGCAAATCTTTCATGCCAGTGAGAATTGGCAAGGTTGTCTTTCTACCTCTGGCACTTTGGCCCATGCTTCCTTACCAGCTCTCCATATGAGTGCTTACAAACTTTGAGCACAGTAGCTGAGATGAACAAAGGTAAAAGAAGGCCATAAATTGTATCAGGGAAGAGACAGTTTTGCAGGAAAATATTATATCAGCTTGCTCAAGGTGGGTAAAACTGTGGGAAAAAGAGATGCAGTGGAAGGAAGAGAAAAGGTGTGAGATGATGCATCTCTGGGGACTCATCTTAATTTCCTAAATCAAAAAAATAAGAGTCTTACTATGATTGTTACTGTAGTACTCAGTAACATCCTCTTAATGCGAGTGACACTGCATAAGAAGTAGAAAAGAGCTTTCAGGAGAAAAGTTGATTGAAACTGGTTATGCAAGAGGGAAATAAATGCTTCAAGGCTGGAAAATACCAAAAAAAAAACCAGATGGAATCATCAACTCTGAATGAAGTCAGACACAACTATCACCTTCTGTGATGATGACTCTTCCAGGCCGTGTAAAAGACGGGTTAAAGGCAAGAATTTCACACTGTGGGAAAAAAGAGGGAGGGAAATGTTAAATGATACAGATGACAAGGGGAAGAGTAAATCTATGAAAAAGCTAGAGAAATTAGATACAAGAGTCTTTTGCAGAGGGCAAAGAACTTTAACTAGGAAGTCAAAAGCACTCACCATCACTGACGTATATATTTATCTTCACATTCATACCTTCTCCCGCTCCATTCTGGGATGCTTATTCTGGTCTTAACACTTCAAAGATCTGAGGGTTGTGGTCTCAGTCCAACAAAGTGATTGAGTTCTTCAGGCTCGTTGCATGAATTCATAAGTTCCTGTAATTTTCTGAGTGGTGGTGCCCAACATGTTGAAGTACTGAGGTTGTCTCTTCAGCCTTTCCACTTGGACTGGTTCTGCCACTTGGATTTCTACAAACAGTGGTTCTTCTTAAACATTATGATGATGCAAAGAAAAACAAAATAAAACAATTGAATTAATGGAACTGGTTGTTTTCCATTGTTTTTCAAGAGAAAGGGGGGAAAAATTGTATAATTTTGGCTTAGCATCTTTTTTACCTTATTTCTATAGCCTTTTTCAACAAGATAACACCACTGCATATGTTACCTTCTGATGAATGGTTTATCACTGTTTTTTAATGGTTCAAATTTGACATTATTTAACTTTAGTGGAGGAAGAAAAAAATCCTTCTCAAGAGAAAGAGCTCTGCAAACTTTTCTAGAACTCAGTATAAGTAATAAAAGACTTCATTTTGATACACAGGGAAGTGATATTTATAACAACCTGACCAGATTGCAAACAGATGTTGGTAGAAAGTGAATCAATTATTAAATTAATTTACCTTTTCAGCCCCAAGAGACTGCAGGATGTAAATCAGATATATTTAATAAAAATCAAGTTTGCCAGAAAGGCTTGGCACTGAAGCATGTGCAATATGACACTGCCAGAACCACCTTCTTGTTGTGGCTCTGAATATATATGATTAGATATCCCAGTCCTAACAGACAGGACAAGTGATCACTCAGGTGGGACTACATGAACATAATAAGAACAAAGCAGACAAACTAAAGCTGGCGCTGGCTTATACATATCCATCTGCTTCCAGTTGACAGACAGGCCCAATGACTAGTCAGTATGGATTGTGATATCCAGCAACGTTAGAAAGTAGTATGAAAAAGGTGAATTTCTTGTTGTTGTAGGAAAAGATTTGTCTTAGATCATGGAGCAGGAATGGCATGTGATGCTGCTGAACATTTCTCGGTTTTGGGGAAGAAATCCCTTCTGGTGAAAATAATAAGCTGAAATTTATCACTTTTATCCAAGAGAAAGTGGCAGGTACCAGGGAAAATTCACAGATGCTTAAGAACTTATTTTATGTTTACTGGTATCTGATTGTCAGGTTATAGCAACATCCTTCCTGCAGATGTTCAAGCAATAACAAAAGAAAATGTAAATAGTGTATTTAGTGAAAGAATTAGACAAGAAACTAGGAAATCATGGTGCAGAAGCCTATATACTTAGCTGACCCAAACTTAATAAGAGCTGTGCAGCAGCCTAAAGCACTGTAACTCCGCCATAGGTACACAAATATCTCTTACAGTACTCAGGCTACTGGTGCCTTGTCTGGATCGTTATGCATCTTAATAAAAAAAGCACTGAAGTCAATGTTTCCCTGATTGCCTGATATTTTGGGATAGCCAGTACAGAGAGGACTTCACAGATTGGCTTCTGCTTGAAGTCCACATAAATTTGGTTCTAGTAAGGAAAATTCAAGCTGGAGTGATGCATGCATTAGTGTCTCTTGAGATAGATGCTCAGGCAGTTGTCTAAAGGAAGTCATGCTTAAATCCTAAAATACCATTGGGATGACAACTGGTTTACATTTTCACTCATCCAGACCTTTCAAAATTGTTCTGTAGATCTCACAGATTGTGCTAGTTTACAAAGAAGCATGAATGTAACTACCATAACTGGGATAACCATGCGGCCTTCTGTATTGTTTTGTTTGTAACCTGTTTTGTCAGGAGTACCTTTAAGATCTGGAAATTCAATTCAAACCGAATGCTTGGAAAGCGATACAATGATTCTGAAGGGCTGTATGTAGCAATGCTGCGGGGATGAAAAAATAAAATAAAAAGAAATCATTTAAAATGTTCTTGGCTAGAAATAGGACAAAAGCGTATTCTGACAAGTAATAAGATTTTAAAGATCACATTTGGGCTGTCAGGAAGGATTTTTATTTTAATGAAGTGATGACTGGGGGCCAAACTCATTATTTCTATCTTTCTTACAAGTTTGAGAAAAAGCAGTAAGGAAGATAGAAACGGGAAATTCTTTTCCCTTTTCCATCCTGCCAAGCAGTGAATGATAAGAATTGAGTCCTTGAACCAGTTGTCTCCAATCTTTCCGTTTGTTCCAGGAGCTCAGGCCATCACCATCATTATGAAATAGCCGTGAGCTGGAAGCAAGCTCTGGGACTGACATCTTTCTAGTGCTCCTCTATAATCTTGCCTAGCCAGTACACACAGGGCTTTGGAGCTCTGCAGGAGCAGGCTTTTCCCAACCAGCCATAAGCATCCTTGGTCTCGTGAAGGGTAAGTTAACATGGTACATTCCTACCTGGTGTGGCTTACACCTCTTTTCTTTGCATCCAAGCACCCACAGTTGTTATTGAATTCTTGGGGTTTATTTATTTTTTTTCTTTAATTTGTAAGTGCTCGAATTCTGGGAACGCAGTTGAGTCTTTAAGATGTGATTGAATTTAAGTATTTTTAACTCCAGCCTTGTGCTCCCACGAGCAGTAACTACTGCATATAGGATGTTGTAATTTGAGTTGCACTCAGCTGAAACGAGTCATTGCTGCCTGGATGCTGCTTCTTACACAGATGTAGTCTTGGCAGGCCAGAAATATTTCAGGCAATATTGAGTGCGATACTAATGAGCAACAATGGGCAGTTCGCGAGTCTGGGAAAGATCATTATATTTTGAAAACACAAATTTCTTCTCACTGCTGTTGATTATTGCTGTTTATCAACTAAATGTCTAAGACCTAAAATCTGAATAGCTCTTGCAGTATTTCAGAAGAAACAATAATAAAAACTTCCTATTCTCTTCAGAAACATGGATTTTTAGTTTAGTAATGTAATGAACCCAGAAAGACTTATGTTCATTTTAGAATATGAAATAAACCAAATGGAACCATTTGTAATCAGGATTTTATCTGAGTAATGCGCTCTCTGTATCACCCATTGCCTATAGGATTGTGTTCCATTATGCTACAATAGTAATAGGAAAGAAACTAAACTATTTGCATCAACAATAATGCAACCAATTTTCAAGACTTGCATGTCAAAAATCCATTATTCCAGACATGATTACCTGGAACTGCTGATAACAATTGTCACCAATTACACTCTTTTACAATGCAACAAGATTTTTATTTCTCTTTCTCCACCCCATCCACCCTGTCTTTTCTTCCTCTTTTTTTCTCTTCTTTTTTTTTTTTCCGCCAAGGGGGTGGGGTAATGTCTCTATCACTTCGATTAGAACATTACATTTAGTACAAGCAGCAGATGTTAATATAGAAAGACAGAACATCTCAATTTTCACACTGTTAATTCAGCTTACTGAGCCAATTTCACAATTCTCACATTCCTCTAGTCCTAAGAGAAAATGCTAATTTAGATTGTTAAAAATGACACAGGTTAGGGTATAAAGGGTAATTAGCATAAGATCCTACACAAAGTGTTTTTAGCACCATTAATCAACACCCACCTATGCATACATATTTTTAGTCAGAAGTGATGTTGAATAATTCTGAAAAAACCCTCTAAAATATTCTACACTAGTTTAAAAAAAAATGTAGAATTCAGTTGGAAGCATTTTCCAGTGAATGTACCTAACATGCAGTTAAAACAGAACTTTTATTTTACTCATGAGAATTAGTAAAAGCTTATAAAACTATTCTGGAAAAAAAAAAGCTTTATTATTTTTAAGATTGTAGGGGGATCTGCTAAAATGCAGAAATATGGTGAAATGCATTAGCTTTTTTGGGCTTTTTTTCACTTTCTTATCCTGAACACCGGGAAACTTAGAGTTGTATAAAAAAGTATAATTCTACTTTGTACTCCATTTCTTTTACATATATATAGTTAAAGTAAAACAGATTTTCATTAGGACAGGTGTATTTAATTTTCCTTGAAAAAACTACTTAGGACAGGAAAATCCTATATAATTTTAGAATATTTCATCTAGGAATATAGGATACATAAAATCTATGTTACAGCTACTAGGAATTATTTTAAGTGATACAAAGGGATCATATGAACTGCCTAGGAAAGAATTCCTAAAATTAATAAATGAAACAAAGAGGTCAGGGAGATTAATTTAAAGAAGAGTGGGATTCTACAATTTGGGAAACATTCTTGTTGATCATTAAATCAGGTTCCATAAAAAAAAGTGTGTTTCCTAAATCAGAGAAGCACAGAAATAAAAATTCCAGCTGCCAAGGATGAGAAGTTCTAGGCATTTTAATGCTAAAGCAGACAAGTCAAGTAATTATTGTCTCTAATTGGCACTTCCACAAGATGTAACAATTTTTACAGTACCTACAGCCAAGTGGCACTTAAAAAAGTGAGAAATTATTTCCTGCCTTGGGAAAAAGAAAAAAGAAAAAGAAAAAGGAAAAAAAAAAATCATCACATGTTTTCTAATCTGAGCTTTGCAGAGGGAAAGTCTGGCCAAGCACTTCAAGGTCTGAATCAGTAAATCACTTAAGCACATGCTGAATTTTAAATATGTTCCTATTAACCCTTGCTTAGAAGATTATTTTTGTATCTCTGACTTAAACTATTGATTCAATGTGTGTACAATTTAGGTGATCATATATTTTGGATTGGATCCAGTTTCAGATTTGAGCAATTAGTTTAGGTTCTGCAAAGGTCTCTGTGAGAGCTAGAAGAACTTTCCACTCCTTCTCCAGGCTGCTTGGTTGTACTTCTTCTACACACAGCTTGATTCAGTTGTCTAACACACATCTAATGACATTGTAGGTAATTTAAATCATCCTGACACCCATTTCCTTCTAAAGAGGGCCCTGAGACTTCTCAGATTTTGTGTCACATCTGCCAGACCTATGGATCTCAAAGGATTGCTGTTTCAACTGGCAGTAGATACTTGTTTTAGCAGGCGAATCAAGTCCTTTTCCAACACAATCAGAAGGGTTCGAATCAGTAGTTCATATTGAAACGTGCTGTCAGTTGAGGTACTGTAGAGCATCCCACCTGGGTACCAGCTTCTGCTCCAGAAGGCATAAGTCCCTGTATGTCATATATGTAAGCACCATGAGGATGTCTTAAGTACATTCAGGCACCTAAAATAATTCTAAATACCTACACGGTTAGCTAAATTGAGGTCAATGAAGATGAAAGCTATTCAGCTGGTCTCCATAGTAGAATCCTACATTTCATGAGCTAAAGAGATTTATAGGATCTGAAGACCAGAATGGGAGGTTGAAAATCTAACTCACTTGTGAATGCTTTATACCTGACACTTTATCTGAACCTGGAATTACATCCAGCCTTGGACATGCATTCGCTTACCTATGAATAGACATTTGGTGACATTTGAGATGCTTGGGGGTATTTAAGACATCTGAACAGGCTTGACAAATATGATGCAGGACCTAAGGGAGTCCTTTGACCTTTTGGAATGGTAACTGGAGGCCACCAGATGCTTACGTTCAAGTAACTGAATTGAATTTAATACCACATTAACAGGTTTACATAGAAGCATCTGTTAACACATGTTGTTAAACAAGACTGGCAATCAATATCATTGCTTCTATCAATGGTATGAAATCAGGACAGGATTGTACAGGAAGATATATACAAATTAGCCTTCAAAAAGAACCTAATCTCTAAGGCAAATGAACAGTGGAGGTAGCTATCTCCTGAAACCAAGTTCTACACTGCACAGCTAACCAAACATTAATAATGCATCACTGCAATAAGATGAAATATTCATGTTTGGTCTGAAGCAAGTGAAAAAACATGGAACACTATTGGGTTTTGACAAGTTTTACCATGTGATGTCTCCACCTAGGGTTGCAAACTTTTCATTAACAGAGTAACTCCCTACATAAGCATCATTAACTACTAGTTTGAGAATTGAGTGCACCAAGAGAGATGAAGCTACTAGCCTAAGATCAAAGAACAATAAGAAAAGAAAAAAATCTCTGACTTCCTCCAGAACGTCTTGTATGTTCACACTTGACAGAAAGAAAACAAACAAAAAAATTAAAAAAATAATCCCGAATTCAAAGTATCTCATTGCCACCACCCAACTTGAAGAGCTTCATTATGTTAAAATATTTTTTTCTGTTTAACCAGTTCTAAATTAATGTTTTACTTAAAGATACAACCGAGGCAACCTGCCCTGCTTCTCTTGTAGTTGAAGTCACTGGTTAGATAATCTCATATATGTTTCAAATGGAGGCAAGGATGCTGTGCCTGGATAAAATCACAGTGTCTCCTTTTAGAGCAGACCAGCCATCTCTGAGGTACTCATATTTTAGACTGGTGACTTTATATCTGTGCAGACAAATTGAAATGTTAATTTTAATAGTGCACATACAGCAAAGAAGTCTGGCTTCCTGGTCTTCTGTTTCTTCCATCCTGAGAAGTCCATATGAGGAGGCTGCAGACTAGGAAGATTCTTATGACTAAAAGTTCTGTAGTGTATCCTGTACCTGATGGCAAATCATCTTCTCTGGGCACTCTGGATCTCATTCTTTGTCATTGACTAGGAACATCTCTGATCATGGGATAACGAGGAGGTGAGAACACCATGTGAAATATGATGGCCAGTTATGGGTTATCATTATTACATATTTTTGCCCATAATTCAATCTTTCAAGGAGTTAGGTGTAAACAAATAATTGCCTGTGTGTAGAGGTCATAGCAAGAGTACATTTGGCCTAGTTCTTTCAGAAACTGTAAAAAATTGTCAGACAGATTAAATATATTGACTGAGTAGAGTAAATCATAATCCAAAATGTACAATCCATATTTTCTGCTGTTTGTTGGCTAAGCTATATTTTCAATAGACCAACATTTCTGGAGAAATATGCATAGATATTATAGATAGGGTTGAAGGTGTTTTTCACTCTCTTTTCCACTCACCAAAAGAAACAGCTCTGCTTACCCAAATCCAGAAAGGTGTCTTTCTCAGAGGTAATCTAAACTTTAAGAGACTTTTTAACTGCCATAAGGCTGCTTTCTCCATTATATGGCAGCCATTATTGACCCCAGCAAGCACATTTTTAGAATGGAAAGAACTGATACTTTATACTGGAACCATTTATGGATATCATTATGAGCTCTATGCTGAAAAAAGCCAACCATCAAACTCATACACACCCAAGCTCTTAGCATGACAAATAAAGCCAAAGGGAGTACTTTCCCAGTCTCCAATGTATATAAGGTGTAGCTGGCCCATACGTAGAGATTAGACCTAAATTTACTTGGGTCTTCCTGCACATTGGCCCATGCTGGGAATAACAATGAGAATTACCCTACCATTTTTTCCTAGTGAAGAATAAATTTACTGGAAAATAAAGCTTTAAAAGAATACAGATCTCTAGAAACTGAGACAAAATCAGTAATTATTTTAAGCCAAAAATAAAATGAGAAAATGAAGCAAGTCCTTTGAGGATGTCACAGTATTTTATTTCACTGTTTAAAAATGATTGTTATTACTTTCAGCAGGACTAACTAACTTCATATCTTGGGCTAGTATCTTGTACTTAAACAAATGATCTGCACTGAAAGAAAAAAGATCAAGTAATAACATGAACTAATCTTGGAAAGAGAATAAATAAATGTGCTTATACATGTTTTTATTGATGGAACACTGCAACAGAGCAGAAATCATTGTTTAATTTTTTTTCCTTTCTGCTGAAACATTTGACTGCACTGACTTTCCTCATGTTTTTTTATTTAGTTTGGCTACCACGCAGAAAAAAAATAAATTATTCACCCAGTTCTAGTGCCAACAAGTATGTCAATTAGTGTTAAGTATTGTATTTTTTTATTCAGCCATATGTCCACTTTGGCTAGGACTGAGGCCAGCTGCTAATTTTATACAAGACATAAACAGCTGCTGGGTAGCAAATCTTGATGTCTGCTTGCCTAAGATTAAAGCTACACTTTAGCAAGCAAACCTCCTTCTTTAGTGATTGCTGCAGGACAATAATAGTGTAGTGACCATTTAAGATAAAAACACCTCTGTAGACCTGATTTCATTGATGTTTTTATTTTCACTTTCTTCTACAAAGAAAGGCACATACCTGAGAAAGAATTACTTATTCTAAGACCCTTCACAAGCAACTCTCTGGATTATTTTGTTTCCAGATGGAATATGGAGGTACTCACATCTGTTGATCGTTTTTCCACTAGAAAGAAACAGAGGAGTTCCTATGTGGATGTTGTATCCAGAAATATTAAGATCAGTTTTCTTGGTGATCACCTGCTTGGTGATCTTGTACAAATATTGCCCCATACATGCTATGGTATGCATGATATTTTTGTTTTGACACGTAATAAATCTATTTTTTCTTGTTTATGTACACTGTTAAACTTTGAAAGTCTACTTGCTTTTATCACAGGACTATCCTGGGCCTCATTTCCCATTCTGTTTTACAAACCATCTTGCAGGAATGTTGATGTTCAAATTTCCAGAAATAACTAGCTATATAATGTTGTTTGACTTGCACATTTCATAACTAAATTCTGAGCTAAATAAACGTAAAATAATAAAAAATATATTCTCCTTTCTTTTTTGTCTCTTTTTTCTTTTTTTTTTTTTTTTCTCTTTTTGATAAACGAAAGGTACCCTACTCCAGACCTGTCACTTTTAGGACTACACTAATGTGCTAATTTCTCATAAGTGTAGATTTGGTGCTTATCTCTGTGAGGAGTATATAGAAAGATAACCTGGTTGTACTTCACCATATGTGTAGCCTCATGCAAAAGTCAAATCAGCTGCCTTTTAGTAAATTACTTCCTCTCTTGATATATGGACCTTATTTATAGATTCCCTTTGTGCAACCATAACATCATCACATAGGGCTTAGGTTCTGAAAACCGTAGCAATTGCCTGAAAATTGATTTGATGTCTTTTGCCCATCCCTCCCTCAGGTCCCTCAAGACATTTTAATATGAGCCATGACATTATGATGGATGAAATCTGGCATTTTACTGTAGCAATGCTACTCCCATGTGGAAAATAGCATCTTGTTCAAAGCCCATCTTCCAGCCAGATTTAGGATATACAGTAAGCCACTTCTTCAGTCTCCCTCTTGTCTCTACTCTTTCACAGTATGCTTTTTAAACAGCTTCATTTCATACATTAACCTGTCTCAGTGCGAGGTTCTTGCTAATCCTTACCCTTCCGCAAAGCTAGCTTGAAGCACGCAAACTACAGTTACATTCTTGTGCTCTCAAAACTTTCCTGGACAAAAAAGATATAAAACTAATTCACTGGTAATTAACTGTAGAATGGGGGGGCGGGGGGGAAGTAATCTAGCTAATATGCAGAGTTTACTGTAAATCATCTCTGAAGGTATCAAGATCCTAGTGAACTCCAAGTGTGGTGATATCATGTTACATACAGACACACTGGCACAAAACTGTTCTGTCTTCTAGCTGGATAATCTGAACTAGATAAATGGAAGCTGCCTGAAAGTGAAGCAAATGATATTTAAAGGTTTTACTCCAATCTTTAAGAAAAAGCTATCCAATACGGCAAGTAAAACACCCCGTCTTGACTGACTATCAAATGTCCTCCTGCATGTGTACCTGAAACTCTTTAGCTCCCCACAGCTATCTGGGATAAAAGAAAGATCACCCAAATGTTGCAATGAGACAGTTATTGCAGATATTTTTGTGCTTAATGTATCCAGCTCTGATATAGGCAAAGCAAAGACGACTTTGATATTTTGGGTTCTGAAGAAGAGTGAACTCATTTTACATATTTACTACCCTCAATTATGTTTTTCTAACCCTTCATATGGGAAATCCTATTCTGTTATCAATGGTTGCAATTGCTCTTCTTGTTCATAAAGATATGAAGGCATTTTTCTCCTTATTTAGCCTTAAATTTTTGGAAGTCTGAAGTAGACACCTCTTCTTGTTGATCAAAAAGGGTGGTCCATCAGATATAGAATCATAGAATCATTTAGGCTGGAAAGATCTCTAACATCATCTAGCCCAATCATCAGCCCAACACCATCATGTCTATTAAACCACGTTCCAAAGTGTCTCATCTACATGTTTTTTGAACAGCTCAAGGAATGGCAATTCCACCACTTTCATGGGCAGCCTGTTTCAATGTTTCACCATTCTTTCAGTGAATACTTTTTCCCTAGTGTCTAATATAAACCTCCTTGATGCAACTTGAGGCCATTTCCTCTCGTCTTATCAGTTGTTACTTGGGAGAAGAGACCAATATCCACCTTGCTACAGCCCGCTTTCAGGTAGTTATAGAGAGCAATAAGGTGGCACATTGCTGGCTTGTGTTCATTCGCTGTCAACCGGCACCCACAGTTCCTTTTCCACCAGCCACTCAGCATGGGGTTGTTGTGAAACCAGTGCAGGACTTGACACTCGATCTTGTTGAACCTCATAAAATTGGCCTCAACCTATTGATCCAGCCTGTTCACATCCCTCTGCAGAGCCTTCCTACCCACAAGTGGACCAACACTCCTCACGATTTGGTGTCATCTGCAAACATACAAAAGATGCGCTTCATCCCCCCATCTAGATCATTGATAAATATATTACACAGAATTCTCTCCAATGCTGAACCCTTGGGAGCACCACTTCTGACAAGCTAGCAACTGGATTTAGGAATTTAGATGTGTACTTTCCTAACAAAAACTAAATGAGAGGTAAGGAGCAATACGAATCAGAGCTGCCTTCCAATACCATCTCAGGAATGGCCCTAAGCATAAGGGCCTCAGTATAACAGGTGCTACAATAGAAGAACATCCTGTGAAGCACTGTTTCTCCATTGTGCATCATACAGCTTCTGTTAACTTAAGCTGTTCACAGTTACTAGAGAGCATTGTTACTCTTTTCTCAAAGGGGAGTTGTACACTGCAAGGTCATTAGCAATAAGTTTCAACCAGTTAATGCATAAAAGATGCAGGTAAGTATCAAGAAAGTTTTACAAACATTGCTATGCATATTTGGTGGTCAGTTGTCCATGGAACTTGGGCATCTACAATGTCAGGACCCACTTTCTCGCAGTAGTCACACAGGTGGACTTTAAAGTAAAAATGGGTTGTGTCAGGTCTCTGAGGGCAATAATAGCCCTTACTACCCCTATGGAGGTCTCTTCCCACGTTGCCCATGGTCCATGATCTGGGGCTATCAGTCCCAGCCCCAGCAATGCCACTGGATACCATCTCCAGCTTTACCACAACCCAGCCTCGCACACCAGATTCCTGATTTCATTTCACTGACAACAAAGAATCGTAGACCCTGTGTGCACATCCAGAATCTCATGCTGCAGAAAATGAGGGAAAGCAAATGGAGTAAAGTGTCTAAAGAGTCAGGATCTAAAACCCCCCTTAATTGCAAAGAGGATTAAAATTGCCCCCACTTTTCCTTTTGTGCTGCACATTGCATTCTGAGTCAGTTAGAGACTTCCCAAAACAGTCTTTCTGAACCCTAAACGCATATATAGCTTTAAAGTACAAATGAATGTGCATGTGAAGCAGATATTTATCATTTTAGCACTGGAAAAGTAAGCTTTTCTTGTCTGTTCACTTTT
The DNA here is from genome assembly GCA_033556795.1 of Tapera naevia. Classification (NCBI taxonomy): domain Eukaryota; kingdom Metazoa; phylum Chordata; class Aves; order Cuculiformes; family Neomorphidae; genus Tapera; species Tapera naevia. The sequence continues at coordinate 1,952,205 of JAUMJJ010000074.1, read as the reverse complement.
GTAATGTCTATACACTTCAGAACCAAATTATACATCATCGTATGTGACCTTAACAAACAATATGAAAACATCTGTATAGTTCATGGAACTTTACTGGAGTATTTGTTGGTGGTTGATTTGATAAAAAATTAATTCCTGAAAGTTTTTTGCCATTTATTTCAGTCCACTTTGTGTTTTTCCCTGCTGTCCTTCAATTCATATTTGAATTTGGCTTAGTTATTTCATCCTGTTCTTTTGTTTTTTTTTTTTAACTACCTTCTTCAAATTCCTTTGACAACCTGAGAAAGTCTTGCAGCTGAACACAGTATTAATTATATTTCAAAGCAAACCTTTTATTCATTTGGGGACAATCTGTGAAACAGAAATCTGTGACTGAAGCTGCTGCCAAGCCAATTACTGCAAAATAACTCAAATATGTCTCGACAGATTGCAATTTCTTCTATTGTTAGATTGTTTATTTTTAAGAAAAAAGTTTATGTTCACTAAATTAGATCTACGCTTAAATATCTATAACTTTTGCACATATTATATCTATAGGTATACATAGACAATAAGTATACAGTGAATGCTATGAGGCAAACAAATTCCATTCAGCTAACAATGGATATTATTAAGCTATTTCCACTTATCTTTTAAAAATCATCTACAAATATAGTTTAAGTATTATAGATTCATAAATTCTGGAGCCAGAAAGGAAAATTACTTTTTAACTTATTTCAGGAAAGAAATTACAGGAAAACAAAAAGAGCTTCTTGCTCAGTCATTTTTTTTGCATCAAATGACTATTTTGCAATATACAAAAATATGATTTAACATTTTTCAGTTCTGGAAAATCCATTGTGTTCCCAGGTAAGTTTTCTGGTAGTTTAGGAGCTTTTATTGTCAAAAGGAAATTGCTACTGTATTTATTTATCTAATTGCCTATTCATGAAAAAGTAAAGATAAAAAAAATATACTTTCAGAGAAGACTGTGCATCTTTGCTCAAATGTGGCAATTTCTATGGATGCCAATGGCACTAATCCTTCCTACTGTTCCTGGTGTAAGTAAAGTTCATACAACATGCTTTATAAATTTGTTCAGTTTCAAGTTATCTGATGAATATTTTATACAAATATATGACAACCTTTTGATTGCTTCTGACATATTTGCTGCCACAGTTATTCTATTCATAAACATTCAATTGCAAAGCAAAGTAAGAGAATTCAGTCACACTATTATTTCTGTTTCCAGAACAACATAAAAATTCCACAGTGGGTACACACACACACGTGCATGAGCACACACACACATATTTGTGGTCTGTCTCTTATGCTAAATATGAATTTGCAAAGGCTATTTCTTTATTCTAAAATTCATCCATAACAAAGACATTAGGCAGATTAACATTTGTTGGCTTTGCACAGTATTGTCTGAATTCTCTTAATTCTGATTCTTTCTACTCACAGCTTTGTGGGTTTGGATTCGCTCTTTGTCGCTAAACTAATTCAACCCTTAACAAGCTTAAGAATTTCTGGTCAGCAGAGCAGAAAACAAAAAGATTACTTCATTCACAGATTGTAATACCACTCCAAATAATCATACGGATTAAGCTTTCAGATGTGCTTATTGATTATTGAACACCTACTTCTGCTAATTATATATGCACCTTCTAAAAATACAGAACCTTCCACAGCAGCCTGAAAATTCCCTGACAAGTATTAATGGAAGAATTCTACATTGTTCTTTTCATCCGACCTACAAAGACCAAAGAAACTGGATTTTGGCTTGTTTTGTATTCCAGCAAAGAATTAAATACTACTTCAGGTCTTGCATAAATTCATTTTAAGCTGAAAGCAAAAGTTCAGAAGTAGTGGACGTGCCTAAATACCTCTGACTTCACTGGATGCAGAGCTGAGAATTGTGTCTCGGTGTCTCTGCAGAGTCCAAATCGAGGTGACAATTTGTTCTTTAAAAAAACGGCAACTCCTCCATATTCCCACAAATAAAGCCTTTTTTAAAGATTTTTTTTCTATTTAATAATCTTACAGTATACCTTTGCTACAAAGAAGGAAAGAAGAATGAGTGTGTTTTTTCGAACTGTATATTTTCTCACGTTATCGTTTTGCATGAACTTGGGCAAAGCACAACCTCTAAACCAGATCTCACCTTGTGAGGCCTTAGCTTTTTCTATATTCTAAGGAGTTTGTCTACCACCTTCTGATGTTTTAGGGACTGATGAATCCACATTTATATTTCCTTAAGACGTTCTTTTAAAAAACTCATCTCACTGAAGCTGATGTTAACTCATCATGTTCATCATGCTGGCACATCTTTATGGTAAAACCCCTTTACTGCCAAGTCTATGACTGGAAGAATAATTTTCTCCAAGGATCCCCACCTTGTTTCATGTGGGAACAATTTTTTTCTTTTTTCTTTTATTTTCCCTATGCTCAGGAAAACGTGCAGTGCCCAAAGAGATGTGAAGCAGTATCTAGGTTGTACTCATCTTGGAATTGCTGAGTTACAATGGATCTTGTGCAAGAGAGCTCTCATAGAGTATCACGGAGGTGATTATGACTATATTTATTTTCATTTTGTGGGCTGTGATAACTGATTTTGACTAGTGAGGAACTGACAACATCACATCATTCTGTTACCTCCACTTCCCACTTTAGCCACCTGGCATGTTTTTTTATTTACACTTTGGATAATTTGCAGCAGGGTGCAGAAACGGTAATATGTCTCAAAGACTACACAAAGGCTTAGGTGGGTGGTCTTCAAGGCACTCAATCATTAAAAAAGTTACGTAAAATAATTTGTCAACAATTCATCTTGAGTATATTTTTTTTTAATTCTTTGGATTCTTTCCAGATAAAAATAAACCAAAAAAAACCCCCAAAAACAGAAGGCCTGCAAAATGGAGATAGCTCATCAATGGGAAAACTCATTTACTATTTAAAGGTAATTTTGTAATTACCATATGGTCCAAGAGACTCAACCACTCAGAGGAATTAGTATAAAAAGTCATGTAAACTCTTGAATGTTGCAACCTTGTATCCATGTCTTAAACCTGCCAAGTATAACCTCTGAATGGTCACCAGGCTACTGGCTCCAAAACTGAAACATATTGAGGAGGACTGGAAGAGGAAAGGCAATCCAGAAATGTGAGAAGTTAGTGCCAAGAAAGCGTCACACAGACATATAACAGCCAATTACCTTTGTAATTGCATTTTATCAATAAAAGCCGACGCTGTGTCCAGATTCCTGTAAACTCTGCTTACTCCAGTGACAGTTTACAAGTGCAGTTAATGAGTTAATGCGAAGATACAAACTTTCATGGAAAGTCAATGACTACATTGCACACAGAACTAAAAATAGGTCATGGATTTATGATGAAGACCTCAAACATTTGCCAGATATCAGAAAGTCCTATCAACACCCTTTAAGAGAACTAGATATGGAGCATCTACTGGAGAAGACTTTTAACATCTGTGTATAGAGGCAGTAGTAGGTGGCAACGAAGCTCACCGTAGGAAGAGGTCTCTGCTTCAAAGTGGTTTTATTAATAACATTACTGATAATCACCGGAAGTTTAGTCTAGTCCTTGAAAAAATAATTCTAACATTCTCATCAGAAAAAGAAATACGCTTAAATAAAAAGCTGCATTAGAAATTGTTCAGATATGTTAGTCTATGCAGCCACTTTCAAACTAATAACTTCAAAATGAAATGTCAATCCCATAGTTAAAGTTTTCAGGTGCAGTACAATTCTTGAGTATGCAAAGAGGACTAATATTGTCAAAAACAATAACAGTAATAGTAGAAGGACTAACCATTTCCAATTCTAAAAGTGAAACCCAGGGACTAAGATTTTCATTTAACTACAATTCTGAGTACATTATTCATCTAAGCTATTTATGTGACCTCTGTATTATCACACTACCCAAATATCTCCATCTAGTCTTGTGTTCATCTTCAAAACGAAGACAAGTTTTATTATTATTATAACTATTATTATTATTTCCTTTAGAGACAGAGACTGGAGACTGAAGGTCTCTGCTATTTTTTCTCAAGATTATGTAGAAGAAAAAATTGAAATATGATACTAAACCTGAATTTGTCACCTTAACAGTGAACAGGGCATGTCCACTTGCTCTTATGTGCCCTCATAGTCTGACTTGAGATCATTTAAGAGTACAAACCCTCTTCCTTCTCCAAACTCTTCCTTCCTTAGAGTTTCAAATGGGCGCTCAGAAAAGGGAGCCATCTAAATCATAAACCACTTCTGTAGTAATGCAGGAAAGTTATTTTTTCTAAGGTATATAAAGTGACTGATTGTTAGAAGCGGAAGGCAGAAAAGATACAGTGAAAAAAAAATAACATTAAATGCTGAGGAACTTGGAAACTTGGGAATTTTGTCCACAGTGAAAGCAATAAAAGACTTTCGCTGTGCATATGCCTCACGAAGTGTAAATCTTCTATAATTACTATATATACTCTGTCAGAGAAAAGAGATAACTCTTTGAACATCAGATGGAGCTAACAATTTAAAATTATTTTTGGCATATTTCCAATAATCTTTCAGTCAAAAAATCCTTTGAGCTACAATGCCAAAAACTTCACCTCTAAGAGTTTTATATTCCAGATATACATTTCCTTTCATTGATAAGCATTGCACTACCTTTGGTCTTATCAACTGCAAAGCACTGGAACGGGCAAATTTTCATGACATACAGATCCATGCAAGGAGAATTTTGTCCTGTATCATAGAATCATACAATCATTAAGGTTGGAAAAGGCCTCTAAGATCATCTAGACCAATTGTCAGCCCAAAACTACCATGTCTATTAAACTATGTCCCAAAGTGCCACATCTATACCTTTTTTTGAACACCTCCAGGGATGGAAATTCCATCACTTCCATGTGCAGCCTATGCCAGTGTTTCATCACTTTTTCAGTAAAGAAATTTTTCCTAATATCCAATTAAAATCCAAAAATGGCACAACCTGAGGCCATTTCCTCTCATCCTATCACTTTGTACTTGGGAGAAGAGACCAACATCCACCTCACTACAATCTCCTTTCAGGTAATTGTTAAGAGCAATAAGGTCTCCCCTCACACTTCTGTTCTCCAGACTAAACAGCCCCAGTTTCCTCAGCCATTTCTCATAAGACTTGTACTCCAGACCCTTCACCAGCTTTGTTGCCCTTTCTTTGGACACGTTCTAGCCTCTCAATATCGTTCTTGTGTTGAGGGGCCCAAAACTGAACATAGGATTCAAGGTGCAGCCTCATCGGCACCAAGTACAGGGAGACAATCACTTCCCTACTCCTGCTGGCCACACCATTTCTGATACAAACCAAGATCCTGTTGGCCTTCTTTGGCCATACTGGGCACACTGCTGGCTCATGTTCAATTGGCTGTTGACCAGCACTCCAGGTCCTTTTCCACCAGGAATTTTTCCAGCTACTTTTTCTCAAGTCTGTAGAGTTGCATTGTGTTGCTGTAACCCAAGTGCAGGACCCAGCACATGGCCTTTTTAAACCTCATACAATTGACCTCAGCCTGTTGATACAACCTGTCCATGTTGCTCTGCAGAGCCTTCCTTCCCTCAAACAGATTGATATTCCTGCCCAATTTGGTTTTATCTGCAAACTTACTGAGGAAGCACTCATTCCCTTCATCCAGATCATTGATAAAGTTATGGAACAAGTCTGGACCCTGCACTGAACCCTGGGGAATAGCACTTGTGACCGGACACTGACTGGGTTTAATTCCATTCACCACAAGACTCTGGGCTCTGCCATCCGGCCAGATTTTACTCAGCAAAGGTTACACCTGTCTAAGCCATGAGCCGCCAGCAGACCCAAGAGAATGCTGTGAGAAAGGGTGTCAAAGACTTTGCTAAAGTAAATAACATCTACAGGCTTTCCCTCATCCACTAGGTGGGTCACCGGATCATAGTAGGAGATCAGGTTGGTCAAGCAGAACCTGCATTTCATGAATTCATGCTGGCTGGACCTGATGCCCTTGTTGTCCTGCACATGCTTGGTGAGTGCACTCAAGATGAACATCTCCATAACGAAGGTAACAAAGTAACCTTGATCTTCCTTCCAGTCGTTCTTGTAGGGGAGTATCTCATCAGCAGCCTCCAGTCATCTGGGACCTCCTCTGCAAACCAAAACTTCTGGTAAATGATGGTGAGTAGCTTGGCAAGCTGTTCTGTCAGCTCCCTCAGTACTCTCGGGTGGATCCCATCCAGCCCCATAGACTTGTGAATGTCTAGATGACATAACAGGTGATTAACTGTTTCCTTCTGGGTTATAGAGGGTTTATTCTGCTCTCTATCCCTGTCTTCCAAATTAGGGGCTGAACACCCTGGGATAACTGGTCTGACTATTAAAGACTGAGGCAAAGAAGGCATTAAGCGCCTCAACCTTGTCCTCATCCTTGGTGGCAATGTTCCTCCCTGCATCCGATAAAGGATGGAGATTCTCCTTTGGTCGTTTTGTTCTTAATTTACTTGTAAAATAATTTTTTTGTTATCTCTTACAATAGTGGCCAGAATGTGTTCTAGCTGGGCTTTTGCCTTTCTAGTTTTCTCTCCACATAACCTAACGAGATCCCTGTACTCTTCTTGAGTTCTCTGACCCTTCTTCCAAAAGCGGTAAACTTTTTTTTTTTTTCCTGAATCCCAGCAAATGCTCCCTGTTCAACCAGACCCATGATCTTGCCTGCTCCTGCATCTTTAAGACTTCCTTCTTCTTGAATGTCCAGTCTTCCTGGACTTCTTCACCCTTCAGGACTGTGCTGAATAGGCCAAAACTTGCCATCTGGTAGTCCATAGCAGTGGTTGTGCTGAATCCCTTCATTACTTCACCAAAAATAGAGAACTCTATCATTTCAAGGTCGTTAAGCCTCTGACCACCACATTTCCCAGTGGTCCTTCTCTGTTCGTAAAGAGCAGATCAAGTGAGGCAATTCCCCTGATAGACTCACTTACCAGTTGCATCAGGAATTTAGCTTTCACACACTCCAAAAACTTCCTAGACTGTTTCTTCTCTGTTGTGTTGTATTTCCAGTAGGCATTCTTTAAGTTGAAGTCCTCCACTAAAACAAGGGCTAGCAACTGGGAGGCTTCTTCCAGCCACCTGTAGAATGCTTCATCTCTCCCCTCATTCTTGTTGGTGGTCTACAACACACTCCAGCAGGATATCTGCCTTGTTAGCATTCCGTCTTATCTTTACCCATAAGCACTCAACCTTGTCATCACAATCATTGAGCTCTATCCAGTCAAACATGTTCCTGTTTGTATATTCCAGGATAGCAATGACTTGGGAGCTCAGAGATTAGGCTTTACTTTTCTCTGTCTGCATAAACTTTCAGGTCCCAACATCTACTTCTTACATTACGGACTCTTTGGAGAAAGTATTTTACCTATATTTATATCTCAATGCAGACCTTCATACTGGTTTAAACAGTTCTGTCAATCTAGAGGTCCAGATGCGCATTTAGTCTGCATCCAAGATGAGAATCATATATGGACCATCTCATCATCTGCTCCTCTGGGAAAAAAAGTTTGATATAGCCAGATTAGAAAGGAGCCATGACATTCTACCATCATCCCAATCAAGGAACCATGCATCTATCATAAACTGCATCTACTCCATGAGGTATATGATACACTAAAATTCAGGGATTAATAAGACAGGGTCTCTGTATTTTGTGTTGTGAATTTTATAAATTTATATGCAGGAAAATTTAAGTGTCAAGTTCCCTGCACATCGAAGAGCTGCATATTTTCTGGATCAGAACCAACACTCATGAAGTTTTTATGTAAGGATATTTAGCAGAGGAGAAAAAGAGGCATCTACCCTTGAGAGTCTGCCATTGAGAGCAGATTAAAATGAGCTTGACAAGAGGAAATACAATAAATTTTCAATTTGATGAGATTTAAGGCCTGTTTGACTTCAGTTTTCCACTGTATATTATACCACACTTCCCTGGGGCATGTGGAAAATTACTATGAAAAGATGCCTTCAATTAATAGTAATAAAATAAGTAAGTAAATATATAAATACATACATGTATATATCTGGAATTAAGAAATGTGTTAGCTGAAGTAACTGGGAAATATACTGAAAAGTATTTTGATTAACCTATACCAAATACTTACTTTAAATATTAAAGTTTTCCAAATATAAAAAGCAATACTTTCCCCCATTCTGCTAAATACTCTACAGACATTAACAGTGGAAACAGTAACAATATTGGTACCTGTGTGTATGCTGACTTATACTTACATGCATAAGCTTATTGATGCATTGTTGAGAATAATTCTTTCCCACTGAATTGCAGGTGTTCTGTGAAACAGGATTTATTTAGTTTGCTGGATTGACTCTCGGGCATTTAATTCCTTGAACATCAGTTTTAGAGTGTGCAGTTGCCAAATATGGGGAGATACTGGTCAAGTGGCCCTAAAGTTTCTTCCTCTTTCTTCTATTATCCTATATAATGGTATTACCTAAGAGAAATTCTAGTGCTTCAAGTTTAATGAAAAGAAGTATGTGGGATCTAATACTCTTGATGCTTATTTTCCACCACTCTTGGTGGCTTAACATTATCCTGTATTTTATGTTCTATAATTTCATACGTTTAATGATTTCATAGAGTTTATGGCCAGAAGGTACTGTTAGATCATCTGCTCCGGCTGCATATCATAGTCCACTATGTTTCTCATGGAAGCACTATCTTAAGACCAAAGACTTGACTAAAATTGAAGTTTTCATTCTTCAGAAGACTAAATCATGTGCCACAGGCATGGAACAGGAGGAAAAATAGGTAATAGGTATGTGGCTAAGGTCCATGTGGCTGAAAACACATGGAATGTATTATTAAACACAGTGAGCTAATTGCTCACGAGATATACAAAACTTTCAGAATCACAACTGACTACCTGAAATCTTCAAGCATGATGATTAATTTTAGAAAGTTGTAGTCATTGCATGACTTTAGATTGACAGTCTATAAGTAAAACACGGTCAGCCTCGTGACAGAGCTGCCCTCAGGCTGCTGTAGAAATGAGGCAAGTACAACAATTCAAAAATTCACCTCTCCTCAACTTGCCTAGCTGTAAAATGGGTCTGAAATCATAGATTTCCTGCATAAAGGACCTAGCTAAGTAAGAGATAATGATTTTTAATATTGATGCTATCATCTAAAACTACCCAAAATCTGTGACATCTTGGCTCTGATTAGCTGAGGTTCTGTCCTTTTTAGTCAGCTTGAGAAAAGGCTATTCAATGAGCATTGTGCCATCAAATTTGAAGTTTCAACATAAGCTCTAATTAAAAGACATAAAAATCCTCTCCCCTATCTGAGGTTTCATTTTCATTGTTCCACAGGAGTGATTTGGAATAATTTTACTTTATAGACTGCATAATAAATAAAAAATCTCAAAACAAAACCATGTGAGGTAAGTAGGTTATAAATCTGTAGAATCTAGTCTGCAAAAGCAATGGAATTTTCATGACTTTAATGTGCGGTTAAGTTATCTTTAGCTGAAGGAAAAAATAATCATACAAGACAAACATCGATCTGCATAAGTAATATACTAAGGAGTGCCCCATTCCAGCTGTATGTCTTAAAACCTAAAAACTGCAGCCGCTGCTCTTACAGCGGATTACATGAGCTGGGGAGAGGGCTGAGAAAATTTGTGGTGTCCTTGGAAGTTTTAATCCATCCATCTTCCACTGATATGTTTAATAGTATACTCACTGGAAATTATCACTGCAGGGATATTAGCACTGGAATGCCAAGGATAATTTGACTGTCTAAACCTATTCTCAAATAAAACGTCATCTTCCAATGTGGTTTTTGTTAAGAGAATGAAGTCTTCCAGGCTTTAATATGACAGTGACAAAGCATAATAATGCGAAGCCATATCTTTAAATCCAGTCAATTTAAGTGTTCAACAAGCTACTGCCACCTGTCAGAAAACGAAAATTCATCATTGTTCCTTACCCAATAAAACCAATAATTGTGGTGTTTTGCTCATGAATTAGTGTTTCTTTTAAGATACTTGACACTATCTGCAGTACATTTTTCTCTGCATATATATTTTTTATAATTATTTATGCTTCCATATGCACACCTGCATATGAAGAAAAAAGAAATGTAAATTTACAAAGAATAAAATGCAACCTTAAATCTGATATCTCAATTGGCTGCAGTAATTGTACATTGTGCAAGAGCTCTGATTTCCAGCAAGAAAAAGTAATCTTTTAACACAACAAGTAAGTGTTAATTGTGAAGAGGACAATAGTTCTAACTGAGGGCACAGAACTGCCCTCTCCGGTCCTGTGTGAGTTATACAGATTATGAGCTAAAGAGAAACAGGCTAAGTGCAGGTGTTTTGGGAGTGAGAAGGCAGCAGGTAAAATGACTGAATTTGCAAATATTCCTAATATAGCTTAGCAAAATAAGTTTGGTGTCTCTGGTATTTGCTGAAAACTTTTCAAACACGTAAATTTGCATCAAACTGAGTGGAGACTTTTTGGGGAAAGAAATTTTTTATAGATGTTCAAATGATTTCCTCCAGTGGTTTTGAAACTTATCAAAGCAAGAGGTGGCATCATCTACATTAAGAAGGTGCACATGAAAAGGCGGGACTCGTATTTCAGATAAGTGACTGAGATCTATGTGATAAATTCGAATGGACACCGTATCAACAAGCATTTCCCAGCATCAGTTTTACAGGTATTCTGAGATTATTTTCTCTTCATTGTTCTTGTGGAAACGTATCCCCTTGAGAAAATATCTTAGTGGACACAGATCAGATACTGATACCATCATATACTAAAAAAACTGTAGGTTGGTCACATATCTAGAAAGATCATGGACTTACTGTTACTATTAAGTAACATATAGTTTCAAGAAAGGACTAGAGTTTTAGTATTAGTGTAGAGATACTCATCTTGAGTGACTCAATTTCATGTTGCTTCTCTGAATCAGATGAAAATGGGCAAGAACTGAAGTTATGAGTAACCCCAGATGATACATGATTAATTAGACTGTGAATCAATGCACCCATTTTGTTACAGGTATCTTTTAAGGTTTTAGCCTTGATTGGCACATTTGCTGTTTAAAAATAACTTAGAAAATAATACAAAGTTTCATACGATCCAGAATGCAGTATGATGCTAAACAAAATATCAACAACAGCAATTTGTTTGAACTGAAACAGTTTGCTATGATTTAGCCAAGAAAGCAGAATCAAAATTATTTATAAAACTCTAAACATGAAGCCTCAGCATTTTACGAGGATAATACTCTTTCTGGTTACACACACAACTGCCAGATCTTTTCTTAAAGTCAGATTCTAGATCAATCTTTTCTTAGCTACTTGTTAATGACACGTATACTGTAGGTAAATATCACTCACAGTTCAGAGACCTTTGATATTTAGTCTATATGCCATATGTGGAAATACTGGGAATGAAAACTCATGCAATCAGCATCTGTTAGGAAGTGTGGAGTGAGGTAGAAATTGGAAGCTTTTCAAGAGGTAAATACATAATTTAAACACTGCTGGGTTTTCTTATTGTATGTCAATTCACTCTCTATCTAGCTTCCTTTCTCCAACCACAATGTATCAGCAGCCCGATTAATCTTAAAGAAGTGTCTCAAGCACCCAAAAAATATTCAGGGTCGAGAGTGGAAATCATCTGGACAAATATTGAAATGTCTGCACTGCCATGCAGTTGGCTAAAGGAGGTGGTAGGAATTGTGGTCTAAATTTCTTTCCACTGGTTTAATGAAGCGATAAAGGTGATTGTTTGGATCACATAGAGACATTTATACTGCAAATGTCCAAAATAATGTAAGACATTCCCACTCTTAATCATCACCTTTAATTACACAGCACTACTGACTTAGGAACGTCATTTGATAACTACTTTAAGCCATCTTTGTGGTCCAAAGAGATCATGAAAGTTTTCATAATTGCTTTAGAAGATATATGCTTTCCTTGACCACAAATGACCGAAAGGGTTTTGAGTCTGTTTTCTCCTAAAATTTTCTTTCTGTATAAAAAAAAACACAGAAAGATGTGGACTTCCAGGTGAAACTTAAAAAAACCATACAGGCAGGCTAGAGTTCAGAATTTCAGCAAGTGTCTTTATTAAATTTCAATTCAATTGTTTTACTGGAAAAAAATATTCCTGCAATGGAAGGACAAAATAATGATTCAGAACTATTACATTCAAAAACTCAGTAGAAAATATTTCTTATTTTTTGATTGTAGAGTTGTATTTTATAAGTCTGATTACTGTAGGTAAAAACAGTAAGCATGTTTTTTAACACAGAAGTAAAGTAGTGGGTTTTGAAGCTGATTTTAAACTGAAAGTAAATTATAAGCTTAATTAGATAAGTATCAGGTCACATCTCTGCAAAATGTTTGGTATTGAGGAATAGAAAGGTGTTTGTAGAGGAACATGCAGATATTGATAGCCAATGAGAGAAATATTATAATGTATCACAAAATCAATTTTCTGAAAAACTGCAGGCTTTCAGTGATCAACTAAGTAACAAATTGGATTCCCTGATTCAGCTTTAGAAGGTTTTGGTAAGTCTACTTACAAGAATAAGTTTGAAATAATATCGAATAACTATTTTGTAGGAGAAAGAATCTCCCTGATAGGAGGAGGTTTTGTCAATTATTTATTATGTACATGATTCATTCTTGTGTTTTCATTTCACGAGTAGGGCTTTGGGTGAACTTTATGAAGTGTTACATGTGCTGAAAAGACAAGCTAAAGTTCAAAGAGTTTATGAGTCCATGTGGGAATATTTAATGTGGTTGTAGTGGAGATGCTTTGGTAAGGTTTAAACTTCTTCCTCAGTTATGTTCTAAATACCTTTCTCATGTTTTAGGTCTACAAGAAGTTTTTTGTCTGATGAGTTAGTGATTTGCAGATTGTGAGTGATTGGAAGACTTCTGAGCAGATATGATCTTCCCATATAACTGTAATGTAATATATAATTAAACAAGACATTTAATCATACTGTTCATCAATTTCCCATATAGTTTCCAGGACATTATGGCCTTTAATACAGTGCATGTAGGACATGTGGAAGTATTTCTCGTGATGCATTTGAATGTTTCTTTTGAAAGATTCTACTCTCCTGGAAAAGTGCCTTGTTTTATAAAATCCCTCTTTTAATTATTTAGGTAGGTATCGTGAATGTTCTCCTCAAAGTAAATATATTGGTGTCCAAAAGCATGGCTGAATAATATATATATATGTGTATATATATATGAAATGTATTTTGGATGTTTACTGTGTTCATGGAAACAGATTTGCTGGTTTTCAGGTTTTCTGTAGATTATAGTTGGTAGGTTTTTGATTTTGTGTCTTTAGTGTCAAAAAAAATGAAGATTATATTGGAGAATTTCAGACAAAGCATAACAAAACAGAGCTTTTTACTGAAATAGTGATGTAAATCAATAAGAACAGATGATAAAGTTATAATCTTTTTATTTGAGATACAACATAAACTTCATATGATTGCTAAAAAATCTATCCGCATTTATCTCCATATAAAAACTTCCTTCAGATAAGAAATGTAAACCATGGTTAGAAGCTGGTATGTCAATCCCTATTTAAAAAAATACACAATAGAACAACATTAGCCCCCTATCAAGTACAGAAGTTAAAGAAATATTCCTCAATTGCTCAGAACAGCATTTCTTACAACTTCTGCTTCAGCATCTTTCTAAGCAATATAGAGCAGTTAAGTTTTTTCTCAGTTCATAATGACAAAAGTGATGCTTTGACCCAATTTTAAATATTACACTCTAGTGGGGCAGATTCATTGCAAACAGTGGATAAACAGTCCAGGTAGTACCTGGCAAACTGGGGCAAAGTACCTAATGACAGATAAAGTGCCCCCACTGAGGCACTACCCTCTTCTTAGGATGTGATTTTCCATGGCATTATTTTTGTGGTTTTATGTGCATGTTAAATAGTGTAAGATCCCAACGGGCATGTTTAAACATCAGGCAGAGACATTAATCAGTCAGGGATATTAGAAGAGGGGACCTGATTATCAGAGCCTGAGTTCTTGAAACAGACTGGCTACAGCAATTAATATTCTTACACACTGTTTGAAGATTTTAACTTTAAATGAAGTTTGTCACCCACCCCCAGACATATGGATAAATTATGTACAGATTAAAAAAAAAAAGAGCTCAATCACAGCAGGGGGGGGGAAAATGTAGCAAACTAAAATCTGAATGCTGAAAGAGAAAAGTTGTTTTCTTTCCCCTCCTCTCTAGAAGAAAACTAGCTCTAGATAAGCTTTTTTATAATAATTACTACTTTTGATTCTGTTTGCTTATTTTTCAGCTACCTTAGCAAATTTGTATTGCATGTTGTTTTGGTGGAACAATATGAGTCAGGGGGATTACTGTGAATGTTCAGAATCACATACAACTACATGAGCTTAGCAGTATGGGTTTATATATCCTTGGATACAGGGTTTTCTTCCAGCCAGGGTTAAGTGTGCTAACTCTTACGTTACTGAGTAAACAGCGGGTGATGTTATTCGCTCACGGTTTTCCTGCCTTAGAAACGCCTGAAACAGAACTTTTCATTTTAGGTGAAGCAAGATAACATTTCTTATTTCAGCAATAAATCCTTCCTTCTCCCCTCCTCCTCCAAGTTTTACATCTAGCCTGATTTTTTCTTATTGTTTTTGTTGTTCTCTTGCTACCATAATTTGTTTCCCCAATTTGGTCACCAAATAACTCCAAACCGCAATTTTTCACAGAGCCCGACTCTAGAATATAAACTGGTGTTGGACTTTAACCAAACAGAGGTCTCTCGGTACCTCAGCCTAGGTGCATGCTCAAAAAGGATCTTTCTTCTACGACCTCACCAGCCTATGCATCCCTTATTGCTAGTGCAACAAGGGTGACAACGTGTCAGGCCTGGTGGGAGCTGATTCTTGCAGCAGACACCCAGTCAGCTATAGCCTGCTGTCAGTTTAACCTGGCGGCAACTCTTTCTGGGGGCCTGAGTTTGCCAGAGTTAAAAAAACCAGAGGACAAACAGTGCTAGTTTTGGGTTTTTTTTCACAAGGCAATTTAGGCACTCAGAAAACAGAGAGAGAAGGGAAGTGGAAGAGAAGACAGGTGACAAGTGATAAGGAGTCACCTGTGAAAGAGATTTTTTGCCTTGCTATTTGCACATACAAGTGAAATTCACTGTTAAATGGAATCAGACAAGGAGAAAAGAAATTCTCTCTTATTTATATGTTGTGTAGGATGATTTTTTGATCTGCAAGCTATTAGGAAGATGGTATGTACACACACTCTCATTCCGGTAGGAACGACACGCTTGGTTATTAACAAATGCAAAGATTTCTCCTTTCTTCTGCAACCCTTCATTGACAACTGCCAGAAGTAGGATGTTGGCTTTAATGAATCAGGCAGTTACTTGAACCGAGCTAATTTTGAGTCTCTCTTGATGATAACAGGCAGGGGGACTGTGTACAAAACAGCTTTGGTCATTATTAACTTTGTATGTCTTCAACTGTGCTGCATGTTGATGAGAAATATGACACTATCTCTGGGGAAAAAATTCTATAACTAAGATCCCGTTCCAAGAGAAAAAAAAAAAAGAATGATATTCTGTACAAAATATGCCTTAGCACCTTAGGCATTGCAAGGATCACCAGCCGATGTGCTAAGGAATAGCATAGCAACCGTCACTAGGGAGAATGTCAAAACTCTGAGACATGCACAAAAGAAAAAAAGGCAGGCAACTGGGGGAAATTCCAGCTTCCCACAGATCTCTGCAAAATTCTTTAATTCCAGTTTCTGGCAGATAAAATACAGTTAAACTGCATGGAATCTAACAACATAATAAATGGGAAAAAAAAGTCTATTAAAACTATAATTTATAGCATTTTGAAGAATGGGGTGTAAACTTTGCAAAGAGAAAAAGTGAAGACATTTTGATAGTATGATGCAAAAAGTGAGTTGGTTGTCTTCAATAACGCATTTCTTTTCTAAATCCTAGATCTTCTTTTACATCTCAGGTCTCCAAACAAAGACCAAGAACCGTCAGTTCCTTATTAATTACTACAAAGTTTAATGCATGTATTGTTTAAAATGGGTATCGGAGATTGATTTTGTCAAAGAACTTACGACATTTGGTGTTCTTCTTTCAGTCTTGGATCAGGGGTTAATATGGAAAGGTCTCAGATTTTACTTTTAAAATTGTTTCTAAACTAGTACCGATTGTGTTCAGTCACAGCATTCTAAAGGAGAAAGAAGCCTATACACACAACACAGATGCGAAAATATGTAGTCATACAATAACTGCTTAACTATACAACCCATTTTCTTGTCTTTTCTTTCCTTTTCCTATCAGTTATGCATTTGACTGCACTGCAGCCTTTACTCAAGGAACGTGACACCTTCATCTTAAGTCTGACTTCTCACCTGTCTCTCTCCAATCCACTCATAATTCTTTAGCTAGGGTTACCTCAGAGAAGTGGAAGGTAGGACATCAAGGCCTGTTAGACCAAAAGGGTACTCAATGATCTTAGAAATCTCTTCCAACGTAAATGATTCTCTGATTCCATGATTCTTCATTGTTGAAACCATATTCTTACCCGTAAATGAAAAATGTCTCTTCGTTACCATGTTTCTGTTGTGTCCTGGGTGAGGACACGCAGCTCTAGTCAGTAGATCACAATGATCAGTACAAAGCCTTGATTCACATGATCACGTTTTTTTTCTTGATGAACCAGAAAGCTCTCTGTTCCTGAAGTTTCTTCCTGGCTAACCTGTTTTACTCGGAATGTAGGATTCTCATATTCTTGCATTACTATTTTCTGAGCAATAATTAACTTCAAAACAGGTTAAGGCCAGGAGCTTCTCTTTAGGCATGAGGGTATCCAAAATAGGTGTTTTAACCCTGCTCCATCACTCCATCACTAAAAGATCTAAAAAATGAGAGCATTTGTCAACTCTAAGAAGATTTTTCCCTAATCTTGCTGAAGAAAAATTGTGGACACATTGAAACTGTGTTATGCATTTTCTTCTTCATTCAATTCTTATCCTATAAATACTTGCTGATCTCTTGAATCGTTGTCTACAGAATTTTGACATTGTGTTATTTAACTGTGTTAAAAATCTAGTGGTAAGTAATTCAGGACAGAGAAGAGCAGTAGGACTCATTGGGAAATTTTTAACTCTTTGATTTTGGATACAATGTTGATCTGCTGGAAGCAGATCTGGAAAAATAGTTATATCATTAAAAAAAGAGTGTATTGAAAAAAACCAACAAAAAATGAATGAAAACCCTCCCTCCAAAAAAACCTCAACCAAACAAAAAGCCAAAATAGAAACACACAAAAGATAAGAAATAAATTGCTGGAATAACCCAGCAATAAGAACAGGTGCAGAAATATTAGGAATATTTTGCTTTTTAAAATTTGTAAATTTAGACTATAATTAATTAAATATAATCAGGAAAGAGTCAGTGTTACAAAGATATTTCTCAATAGATCTGATATTTCTCAAGAGCATTCTCAGCAATTTATAGGTTTAAAGTAAAATCTATCACATTCCTTTCTTTCTAATTTATCACTTCCTGAATAAAAAATACTCCTTTACCTAATAAAGTTTTTTTATATTTTACATCCTCCAAACTCACAGGAGATATAGTACGAAACAGTTTACCAAAGCTTGCCTTCTGTATGTTGTGTAAATTCATTAATATTTTGTAAGTAAATTATAATGTTTTATCCAATTCAGGATAGGGAAAACCTGTAAAATACATGTATCTATATATGTAACCCCTCCACACACACACAAAACAACCTCAAAACAAAATAAAATAAAAAAACCCAACCCCAAACCAGGTAGAATACAGTGCTCATCAATTTCTAGATGTGAGACGTTTTTTAAATAAGCATACAGATTAGTAAACAAGCAATCTTGCCATATTCGAGCTATACAAAATTATTCAAGTTGGAGTAAGTGTTCTCTCTTCTTGTTACAGTTCTGATGCATAGATGGTCCTGGGAAGTCAAAGAGAACAAGTATGGAACAGGCCATGTAGCATATGGTCAATTTAAGTAATTTACTGCAAGTGGAAATCATTGAGACAAATTCTGTGACTGCATCTAATAAGAAACTCAGTAATTTTATGGCCATTAGCAGCACAAACTAAGTCTGTAAGGATAGTAATAAAACATCACACTTCAGGGCATTATCTAATTGCCCAACAGGTCAGGAAATTATGTGTTCCTCATCTTACAGAAATGGTTAGATGTTCTCTTGAGTTTTTGCCTCATTTCCTGAAACAAAGGAAAACCAAGAACTGACTGGACCTCCACTGTTGTATGGAGAAATGAAGAAATCCAGCACTGTAAGTGGTGAGATAAATGTTGTATTAATATAGAGCTCCTTTTCCTGCGCAAGTCCATTATTTCACACACAACATCTCTCCACTGTATCATATTCCTAACTATCTTGAATGAGAACTGTGCCTGAAAAAGATTAAAATACATTGGAAGAGCTGAGGAATAATATTTCAGGGTTGTTGGCTGATGGATATTTAACTATACAACTGACTCTTTTTCCATTCATTACCTTTGGTGATTAAAATCAAAAACAGTGAACTGACCCCAGCTTTTCAGGATGAAGCTGTTTTGACAGTTAACTGGGGAAAGAGAAGGACGTGTCAAGATGGATCCTCATCTCTACACAGAAACATATATTTGAGTCTGTATCTTATTTTTTCTCTCTTCAAAGGCACAGAAAGAACAAAAGAAATGAGAAAGCATCTTCCCTTAACGCTAGGATGCTTCTACTTCATTGTTTGCCTACAGGGTTGCCCTGAATCCTTGATCCCATTCCACCATAATACAAGCAGCAATCACTTTTTCTTCAAAGGACGAAGTCTGGCCACTTAAGGGGAAAAAAAAAATAAGTAAAAAAAGTAAAGACCTCTCCTAGCTTAGAACATCTTTACTAGGAAAAAACACCATTCGGGGTAGATTTGCAAGGACACTTTTAAGTAGTGGTTATCAGGAGCTGAGAGGGTCTGTGAGGGAAAGGTCAAGTCTATACATATCCTAAGCATTTGCTGCTTGCTGTTGCCAGGCAAAGGTTAGCAGGCTAAACGAACCTTATGTCTAACCCCATGGGGTATTTTTTGTGTTCTTATCTGAACTCCTGTCATGCTGAGCAGAACAGCTCACACCCGACATTCTTTCCTTTACAGCCTTTTAAGCTACTAAATCTGATTGGTATAGGATCCTTGGGAGTGTGAGGACATGGGGCAGGGCAGAGAAGTGGGTAGGCATTTTCAATTCAGGAAAAGGATATCTTTCCCGCACAGGCTTTCAGTCAACTGCATGACTATTTCTATCCATCTCTCCCCGCAGTGACTAAAATCCAAAGTGACAATCTGATCCTCAGCCTTCAGTATCAGTGATTTTGGTGACCGCCTGTGAAAAAAACCCAAAAACATTTCTTTGTTAATGAAACATCTAAATCTAAGATTTTAATCACACATCAGGACACTCAAAGTTAAGGTTGCCACAGCAACACTACAATAAAGATTTTTGCACATAGCAGTTAGTGAAATGCACAGTTTAATTAAAAATTGTCTCAATTATCTGACAGTTTTGATCCTCCCAAATTCAGTTCTTTCCTCCACCCTCTCTAAATTGTTGATCAAATGAAGAGGAAAAGGGCTGTGGTGGCAGAACCAAGCACTGTGCTGGTGCATAAAGTGGCTGAATTTGGGTCATGCTGACAGAGGTCAGTGCAAAGCATGTAGTGTGCTTTCTACCTGGGCAGGTTTCTAAAATCATCATGAATTGGCAGAAAGAAAAGTCTAGCTGGAAAGAAGAAAACCAAATTCTATCCTGCTTTCTCCTACTGTGAAAGATTTTTTCGGTAAACAGCTTCTGTAACGCAGAATGTTTTGATGCCAGAAAGTATGGACAGATGCTGGACACTGTGGTACTTTGCGGAGAGAAAGGGGGAACAACTTCTGGGAAAGCAGCATTGTCCAGCAATAAGATGAGCTTAAGAGGTAAGTAGATTCACTGAAAACAATGACATGAGTAAACTGAGGTGTCTCAAAAAGAAATAGGGCTGATACTGATATGCAAACAGAAGAATGATACTATGGCACTGAAGTGTTATAGGCAAAGTGCTCTGGCATCCTTAATGATAAATTGTTAGAGAAATGTCTCATTAGCATGGCAAGGTGATCTTTCCTCGTGCGTCCTGCAAGGCACATGACACTTTGTGTCCTCCCTCAACTCCACAGCATCTCCCTGCTTGGATGGTACCTGCAATGCTTCCCTGTTCCTTGGTGAATTACTGGTGTCCCATACCAGTAGCAGCAAATTAGCACCTGGCTCAGTCGTGATGTCTTTAGAGCAGCGAGACTCGGCAGTTCTGGGCCATTCAACAGCCCCTAAGCATTCATCTTCCCCTTCCCCCCTTCCATTTTCCAATTTGAGGTCAGAGCCTCCTGCTCTGTAGGCAGTAGGAACGATGGCAGAGAAGCCCTTTAAAAGACCGCAAGAGAAGAAAATTTGACGTGGACTCATGGGGAGGGAGCCAACAGAAAAGAGAAGAGGCAGCCAAAGGTCACTCTGGCCTGCCAGCTGTAAAAACAATCCGAGTGACATGGCAATAAAATCTGTGCTTGGGAGCAAACTCCTCCAGTTCCTAATGGTGTACTCACTTACCCCTCCCTACTCCTGCCTGCTGCCTACATGGTGCCAGCATGGAAGACGTAAGGCAGCCAGCAGGAGGTATAAGGCAGGGAGCAGGGGTTGCACAGAGGGAGAGGAAGCTCTGTCTGGTAAAGGCCAATGATGATGGGGGGGCAGCCACTGCGGGCCATTGAGATCGAGCTTTTTAAGTACATTTCAGCATAGCACGTTTGCTCCTAAGAAATCTAATATCCTTTGGGTCAGTGCAGGCCAACTGTTAAGACATAAAGAATTCACAGCACTTGCAATCCCCAGATGAACCATTTTCAATTCTTCATGTTTCTGAAAAACCATTGTGTCGATCTATCAGCAGTGGCTGAGCTGCATAACGAGGGCTGTCTCCTGCCTTAATGTCAAACTGTAAATATTGCATTGCAGAAGCAGCAGTGGATAATGCATAATAAAGAGCTGTGTTTGTTATGTGATGTGCTATCCAGAGTCCTTGAAAACTGCTTCAGCTTTAAGAAAACAGAGAGAGATAGAGGGAGAGAAATATTTTCTTTAGTAAAAGAAAATAACATTTGTGCTGGATGTAGAAGTGAAATAATCATTTACAATTCTGAAAAATAGATGACATGGTCAGAAACATGAAGACAAGGATAAAAGACCAATTCTGATCTGATGAATCATTGGACTCACCCATATAAATTTACTTAGACACCAGCAGAGCTCTAAGCAGAGCTGGATTTTCATGCCAGAAAGATAGATATTTTTATATAGCCTTCTTGTTCTTTTTTAATGGCACAGGAATTCTAGTCTGAGCACATGATTAAGCATGATGAAAAGAAATATTGTTTGAGCCAATAGTAATCAAGTGCTAGTTTCATGATTTTCATAGTTAATTTTTACAATTCTCATCAGTAATGCATTTTTCCTCTCTCGAAAGGCAAGGTATAGCACTTTAAGGGCTGTCAGTCATCTCGCAGTGTAAGGAATTACTTTTGCACTTTAGGAATTACTGAACCAGTGTTTGGCAGAGGCTAACAAAATCACATCCATGCAGTGTGAAGAATCTGATTCATGTATCTTCATCCAAGAATTTTAACACTATGGGCCAAAATGAAGGGCAGTTTGTTCTCTTTTTAATGCATATTATGTTAAAGTGTTTGTGGCAGAAAACAAGCTAAGGGTTAACATTGGATTTTCTCGCTGCTGAACAGATGTGATATTTGCAGGTACTTACATGAACCCCACCTGGTTGCCCAGTGCATTCTTAGGAATATCTTTCCTATACAGTGCTTAGCAACTCAGATGGGACTGAGTACTGAAGAGTTGCTGGATAACGTCAGTTTTCCCTGTTAATCAGTGGGAACTGATGAAGCTCTGCATCTTTCAGGACTCCGTTCTGAAGGTGCCAGTAGTTTTGTAATTCAGTCCAGTAACAAACAGGCTGAAAAAACATTTCATACACGTCAACACACAGTCTACAGAGCAATATCTCTTACTCATAGCACAGCAAGAACCTGGGTGCCGAAGGCTCTAATATGTATTTTTTTCACAGGCTATCAAAATGCTGTTTCCAAGTGTTCATTCCCTTGTATCCAGGTATCCAAGAGAATAAGAATTTGGTAGGTAGGTCAATCCTCCTTTTCTAAATTAACTTTGTATTGAAGAAAAAACGCTGTACTAGCCCATTTCGATACCAGAAAAACCCAGAAAGTCCAATAGTACCTAAATCTCTGAAACATTTGCACTCAGTCTAGGATTGTCTTATCTAAATTTAACCATCTAAGATTTAAACACATAGTTTTACCAATTATGTAGGTTTATTCAATAGTGCATAGAGATAAGTACACCAAAGGCAAAGATCTTTCTTTCGACTGTAGAGGGCCCAGAAACCTACTTTAGGTCAATAATAAATCAGCTAATCAGACTAGAAAATTCTTCTGCATTTAATTTTAAAACTTTCAACATACTTCTGCTTTTGTTTGGTTTGTTGTTTTTTTTTCAGCACACCCTAAATAAAAATACAATGAGATAAGAAGAGCTAGGGGTTTATTTAGCATTAGCAATGAACATGAGCTCCAGGAGCAGATCACACTCCCCATGAATTCAGTCGAAAAAAATAAGTTTGGTTCTGAAAAAAATACACTTCAAGGCATGACTTCAGAAACATAACAACAAATATGTAATAGTCAATGTGAGATGCCTTAAATGGATAGAACTAAGGAAAAAATAGAGCGTGTGTTAACAGGAAGAACGATGATAGAATCCAGCTGCTTCCTGAGCATATGGATTAAAATTTATCCAGACAAAGTAGTAAAGACTGATGCAATTTATAGCTTCTAATACAGACATTAAATACTACAACACTCCACAAGTCTGTCCCTCCATTTCCATGTTAAAATATTGAATTTTTTATATAGATTAGACACTAAATGCTTAGTACTCTTCTCCGTATTGCTATTGCTTAGCATGATCTACTGCTAGAGAGTTCTAATTAGACAACTTATTTTGAGTACACTCAGGCTTTATACCATTGGAATGTCTGACTTACTTGGATGCTGGTATTTTTGAAAGCATTTACACAACACGAGGAGGGATGTGTAAGCAGAGGTCAGTAAAACGGAAGGGGAAAACACAGGGGTTTGAAAAGTTAAGATAAATACAGAGAAAAGAGCAGAGAAGCTATGGAGCAATAATTCTAGTAAGAAGGATTATCATGGTCAAATCTTGGACCTGGTTCCTGACGACAGATCAAACCAAAAAACTATATAAAAATGCATTAAAGTGCATGGTTATCTAGCAGACAGAACCTCAAATTAGGAAATCAGGACGTGGTTTTCACAAATCTCTACTGCCACTTGAACAAGGCTTTCTTCACTTTCATTCTATGAAAGGGGAAGTTTTCAGATTTGCAGGCATGTTGGGAAAAAAAAAAAAAGACTACTCTTCGTAACAACTTCAGCTGTCACAGTGTAAAATCACTTACATTTAGAATATGTTTTACCCAACCATGGCAAAGTTAGTCATTTCAACTGGTTCCCTCTTTACTTGTGAATCTTCATATAACAGAGAACAACCAGTACATATAAAATACATCCTTTCTAGTACATTCCTTTGAACTAAAGAGGAATAAAATTTACACTTCATTCTGCATCCTAATCCGGTGCTTAAACAGCCTAAGAATGAATGCACGTTATCAGAATTTGGCTACTATCTTTTTTTTTTATGTTAAAGCAAGTCATATTTTGTAAACAGAATCATTTTTGATCCTGAACATTTTTGAAAGATCTTCCCTTAATTGTAAACACTGACAGCTTTCAGATACAATGTTAGTATAGAAAAGTTCAACTCTACTAAGGGTAAGCAAAATTTTATTACGCATTGATCTTTGCATATCAATTGTGTGAAGTACCAAATCATCTCCTTGGAGTCTAAGTTAACAGTATTTTATTTGACAAACTGAAAAACTGTTTTTTCTCATTCATTGTGACTGAAATAAAAGGCGGTATCTGATGTTGTAGATATAGATTTTTAAGTTATTGATGAGTAGTCTTAAGCATTAAGTACCATTTCTGTACCTTAATTTAAATTTAGTGTCAAAAAATTTCTTACATTAAACAGTCTGTGATTTCCGCTGGCCAAAATGTAAATACTAGCAAAGTGGTGACATTTTCCACTTGTATGAAAAATTATTTAGACATTTAGTTCTGCACTTAAAATACTCCAGATTCTGTCCAGTGATCGTTGCTGTGAGTGGAAGGCTTGCATAAATTCACAGAAGTTTTTACAGGTAAAATAAGCCTTAGAATTGCTAAACGTCCGTAGAAGTTAAGGAGTTCTGTTGAAAGTAGTGGCAAATATTCATTTGGGAAACTACACATCATTTGGATGACTTAAGATCAGCTTCTATATTAAAACAGAAGACAACTCACTGCTAGATTCTAAGAAAATATTGAAATTTTGTGCTCAAAACATGGGTTTAGAAGCCAAGAAATCTTCAGTTCTATTATCTGTTCACATAATGACTCTCAGAGTGGCCACAGGAGTTTAATATATCTTTGTCTTTGTTTGTATATCTGATATTTATTATAGTACACTACTCACATGTCAAATAATAAAATTGAAGGGTACATTTGCTTTCTCTTGTATATTTCTCAAAAAAAACCCTAACCTTTTGTCAAAACCAAAATTGAAAAACAAATAAAAGCAGAAGTAAAATGTTTTATGCAAGGAACATTTTAAATTAGCTATTTCACGTATCAGAAAAAGCTAATTTTCGTTTGATGATAAAAAAACACAGAGTGAAACCTTTCTTGAGAAATAAATTTTTAATGGAAACAAGAACATTCAGTTAACTATACAATTTTTTGAATCCCAGGACAACTTCTAGAGGGTATCTATTTTTGAATTTTATCAAATTATTTTTTTACTTTGGCAGATGTTTTACCTTTCAATATCACTCTGCCTGGGAGGAATGAAAGAATTCTTACTAGGTAAATAATCTATCCAAAAGGTGTATTTAGCTAGTCATAATATATAGAGTAAGCATTGATTATTATTTTAAAATTTTGTGAGGCAATGCTGTTTAATATTGAGCTTGCACAGACACAGAACTTATGGCTGATAGTATGACGGACATAAAATTAAATGTATCTGTAACACAAGTGGAGAAACTATTGCCCTCAAAACACCTTCTGTCAGAAAATACCCAGGTGTATAACTGATATAACCAGTAATACTGGGTTTCAGTTTATATTTTCAGAAAAAAATTGAGTACAACTATGTATCAAACCACTTTTTTTTGTCAATAGACGCTGGAAACATCATGTGTCTTCCAGTCTTTCCAAAAGGAAGACTATTAGAGAAATAAAAAGATGTTCCTTTGCTGTCAGAACGTATCATGCTTCTTTTCCAAGCTGCAAAGTGGAACCTGTGGCTTGAGGAGCTCTGATTGTCATATTGGGCAATTGGGCAATTGCTTGTGGTTTCACAAGGCATTTTTAAGAATGTCTCCAATGAGCTGTGAGATAACATGAGTTCATTTCTGGGTTGCTAGACCAATTCCAGGCAACAGTCAAGGTTACAGGTCTATAAAATATTTAAATTGTCTTTTTCATCTCTAGAATATGAAGGGAAGTAGCTGCACACTCTGGAGAATAAGTACCTACACAATGTGATTTCCTTTCCCAGTCTCTAATATAAGAATACTTTAATAAAGGAGTTGAAGGGTTTGCTGGGATACCAAGATCTCAAACCTTCCTATCCAGAATTTAATGTAGATCATGTTTTATGATCACATCTTACATAGGAAATGTTCCCAAGGTGAATACTAAAATTTATAATGATGCATGGGAAAAGTAAAGAAACATGCTGATGTACTCTTCTTATCTATTTCAGTGTTCAGAGATCCTGTCTCTTCCCCTAAATGAAGCATGCAGATCACATTTGAAAAGAAATACGAAACAGTTTGGGGTCAATCAGTGAATGGGCCTTTGTAAGGCAGTGTTTGACCTTTCTGCTCAGAAGTGTCCATCCCAGCATGCAGAATTCCTATTTATAAGTCTACAGCTTCTTCAAATCCACCCAAGATATTGAAGTAGTGTTAGGCTTAGTGGAGACAGCAACTGAGCATGTTATGTTACAAATGATTTTTTGAAAATCAGAGTGTTTCAGTGATGACATAAGAACTTCTGTCAATGACAAATTTGTTCCTGTTTTCAAGCTGTAGACTGGGAAAATTCTTGGCTGAACAGTAATTGTTGTGACTTTGTAAGTGAAATTGTTTATAGGGTTGATCTGATCTGAAAGCATTTTTCTCGGACACAAGAGCTAACAGTTGGATCTTCTTGTGTTAGGTGAGGTACGGAAAGCATTTCTCCTAGACTGTCCATTATCAAAACATGACCAAAGTAGAAGAACACATGAACAGATAGGCAATGACAATGCTATAACTTAACCAGAACGCCTGATAAAACTTGGAGACTAGCTGTAGATTTCTTGAGACTTCTTCTGAGTCCCCGATCACAAAATTCTAGGAGTTCTCAAAAACTATATTTCATGGGTGGATCTAGAGAAAAGTGAACCAGTCAATACAGGAAAAGCAGCACTTAGTAATTTGAGCAATCTCTGCGTATAATGTGAGGGAAGAAGGGATATTGCTCAATGATTTAGAATTCATGTATTATAATGGAATAACACGATCATTCAACACGGCAAGAAAAAGCTGATTTTTATGGCCAAAACAAGACCTCACATAAAATTTTGACATATCCATTTAACATTGGGTTTTTTTGCGTCTGCTCTGGATTTTGGGACTAATGTTGTTTATGCATTTTCAAAAACATCTTGAATTAATATTCAGTGTTTACTAAGCCCGTTGGATTTCCTGGTAAAATTTGCATTAGCTCATAGCAGCAGGGGCCTCGGGAGAGCCAGTACCAAAGAATTGAATAGTAAAATAAATGCTTTGATCTGCTAAAAAATAAAGTCTCCTTCACCTTTACTATATGATCATCTGTGAAAAGAAGGAAAAACAAATGTCACATCTATACTTTATTTGATTACTAAATAAAAGAATGTAGCTCTTCTTAAGAGAATATTTTAATGGCAACATACTTGAACACCAGTGTTTACTGAGTACTTGACAATTTTCCATGAAGAAACCTTCAGCCTCACCACGTTTGTTGCTAAGGGCTTGTGAACTTTTTCAGCTAAGACAAATATCCAGCAAAAATGGATGAGTTTGCAACATTAAAAGGTGCTTTGGGAGATGTGAGATTCAAGCCTATTGGAGAAAGAAACCTTCTTTGGTAGCCTTTTTCATAACCTTGGAGAAGCTATCTAATCTGCTCGTGTCTGTTTTTTGTCTAGTAAATGTCTTGTTTGTTTACAGGCTAGATTGCTGCAGGAAAGATTGGGAGCTGTTATGTAAACTTGTATCTGTACAGCAGATGTTAGGATGGGCCAGTTCTGCTTATTAGGGTCTTTTTCTTTTGCAAGTAGATTGTGAACCTTGATCTATCAGTCATTAACCTAGAAATCCAACAGAAACAAAATTCATAAACATTTATATTTAATACTTTACATTGCCCTTGTATCTGTTGCCTGCCTTCTGAGAGTATGATTGGCATTACAAATCTTACATGGTGAGAGAGGTTCCAGAAATCATCACGCTGTAAAGCTATATGCTAAAGTTCCAGACCAAGTGGATCCCATATGGTGGGTCAGTGTGAGTTTTCAACACCAGCCCTGAATATCTGAAGAATAACCAAGTCATACATCTTCAACTCACTTCATGTACTGAAGTTATTGAAAGCCATAACCTCATAAGGGTAACATGACAGCTGTGTTATTCATAAAACCCTATTTTCTATCACCAGAAAGATGGAGATGCCTCACACACATACTTTTGAATCTTTGAACTACATCCTGGATTGCACCAGAATCTTCACCAAGAAAAGTTTACAAAATGTCTATAATATTCGTAACCATTAATATAAAGTTTGGTTAAGCATTCCTGTTCTCTGGACATCTTTCCTAGTTAAGTGAAACTCTGAATACTTGTCACAGATCACGTTTACATTAGATGGCATTGCAAAGCAACTTCTTACTTTTCTTTAAGGAAAATAAGTTTTCTTTAAGATAAGCAGCTTTTACATGCATGAGATATTAGTTTAAGAGTGATGTGCAAGTTAGATGAATAATGAAAGACATTGTCAAATGTATTTAAAAAATCTGAGAAATTAATCAAATGAATTATTCAATCAATATTACAGTAGCTATTTGTGTAGGTATTTTTGCCACCAGAGGTATCTGACAGCCTCTGGAGTCATCATATTTTTTATTGTTAAATTGTTAATGATACTTTCATCCCTGTGGCCTTACAGAGTACTACATTGCATCTTTATCTAAGGATCTCATTGGGATTCACAAAGATTAAGCACCAAAAACTCCCCACAAAGAAAGGTGGCTCTACAGTATGGTTGTACTGGACTGAACTGAATACAACTGTAAATATAAATCCAACACTCACTCAAGTGAACTTGAACTTTTACTCCTGCTTCAGGGGCTTGAATCTCAAACTCTCGATTCTTGTAATTTGTAGAGAAATACCTACAAAAAAAAGAAGGATGAGAAAGAATAAAGTCTCAAAATCAATGAGCCCAAATAATTTTCAGTTGACTCTTTCATCACCACTCATCTTTTCTGTGGGGCCTGAGCTCACAAAGAGCTTTCCTTTTCTAGCACTATACCAAGTGGGAAAATCATTGAGGAAGGGCTTCTTCTGCGATAGCCTTGTGATAGATGTTTAAATGTATGGACAATGCCTTTGATCTAAATTTCTAGATAGATGGAAGCCTGTGCTATATTTTAATACATGTTGGAGTTTTTGATGACCAGTACCATTCATAGGAGTTTTATAACCCTTCCTTAATCTGTATTAAAACTGGGAGTTAACATACAGCAGAGTGAAGCTGAAAACACAAATTTTAGTTTGCAATAATGAGTCTGGTCTTCCCATTGTTTAAAGAGGGATGAAACTGTTCATTTTCTCAAGTGTTCAATACATTTATAAAAACTTCTGAGATCAACTTATGTCATTTGCATATAACACACCTCCTGATTGCAGAAGTCATTGCAGTGAGACTCTCTGGCTTGAAAATAAGCAGATGCCCATTCTACTAAAAGCTTAAGTTGAGGCAGGGATCTGAAATGAGTAGTCTGAGATAATAGAAGTCTGCAGACAAAACATTTGTCATAGTATGTTTCAGCTATCAGGCTGGTTTTGCTGTTTTCCTTTCTTTTTCTGTTTGAGAAATAAAATGAAAGTGCCACCAGCCTGCCAACACTGTCTGAGCAGACCTAGGGAGGAGGAACATCACTCTCATACGCACATATTCCAGGCTCACTAGTATCTTGCTTTTTCTCTTGTCTGACAAGCATGATCAAATATACAGTAACCAAGCAAAACAATACCCACAAAATCTCACCACACAGCCTATGGAAAGAACCTGTCTGAACACAACAGGAAAGCTGTGCATGCAACGTGCTGCTCTTGAACACAGAGGTTTCAATTTTGATCTGGGCAGTCAAGTTGGGAATTTTGTTTGTGATAATGGCATCAGGCAGAGGGAAACTATTTTTAAAAGAACTGCCTGCAGGCCAAAGGGAAGCCCCCAAGGGGAAAAATAATCAGCTCTGCCTTCTTTACATTTAAGCCTACAACACTGTCAGGGCCTGACAGTACTAGCCAGTATTTATTAAACATAAGCAGAGAGAAGTAAAAATCAAATACAGGAGAAAGATAAATATGCATCGGATAGACAAACATCCCTGATTCTAGAGTTAACATTTGCATGGTTGAATTAAAGCCCAATATAGAAGAGATAGACGCAGAACTAACTTCCCTTGCACACCTGCAATATTAGAAAACATCAGCTCCAAAGACAAATATTCTATGAAGATTTCAGGTTAAATAACATAAAATTGATGCAAGGAAAAGTCTGCTGTACAGTTTTTAAACTGGCAACACAATTCCCAAAAATCTTCCTCTGATTTTGAAAATTCCCAAAAGAAGTAAATGGTAGAAACAGAACTAATCTCATATAACTTTAAACTGCTGTTTCTTAGTTAACCAGTAAGACTATTACTGTAGTCAAAAGAGATAAATAAGCAAATAGACATTCATACTTTCGCAGGACTGCAGGATAATTCAGATTGGAAGGGATCTCAGAAGTTCCTCTCATCCAATCTCCTGCCCAGAGCATTCCTAGGATACTTGTAGTCTTTAGTCTTTCCCTAAATTCATGTCTAAAGGTGTGAGGCACTTTGATTCATGTAGCTGCTGATTCCCAGAGAGTCAGGGAAACTGAATCCAGAATGGATGTCATCATCGTGGATATCTAAATGAGACAAAATTAGTCTCACCTCCAATGCTTATTTATATGATGTTTCTGTGGATGCAGAGGTCATGGCAGGAAGAAGCAGGAATTTCGTAGAAATAACTCAGTTTGCTAGAAGGTAGAGGAACACAGTAGAGAGCTAGAGGACCCTGTAGGCAAAGGAAGAATTTGCTTCACATGAAATCTTCTGTGATCATAATTTAGTAAGACTAAAGAGACACAGAGAGTTCCTCTAATTTTGACGTGCAACATCCCACATTTTCTGTGCTATCAAAGCAAGTCCAACAATTTTTAATATGAGTTCAAGCAAAATCTTGCTTTAGACTCTTATTCTCTAAAGGTTGATCTGAAATGCTTACAAAGGTCAATCTGGTTAGATTAAGGCTGTGATTTTTATAGGCTTGCTGGGAATCCCGAAACTAGTCCCAATGGCAATCTAATGTGACAATAAAGAAATTGCTAATCATAAGTGGTCCATTAAGATGGCATTCTTAATATAAAATTCTACCCCTTATACCACTAAGTTGCTTTATTGTGACAGCTTGGCATTTTGCATTGGCTAACTGCTACAAAAACGAGAACTGTGTACAACGACACAAAGATCTAACTTATATTTGCTTCTAAACTCTTCTACAATTACAAAAACATACTGTGTAGCACTATAATTACTTTCCTCTGGACTTACTAGTCCAAACGTTTTGATTTAAAATACTGATGATATTTTACAGGAACTGGACTAGAAAGGGACAGAGTAGATTCTTGATGTTAAATATTAAAACTTGTTTCTTCTATTGACTTTTAAATGGCTGTATGCATTGACACAAGTCATTGAAGAAATTTTGTCATTTAAATAGTTAAAGAGAAATGGATAATCGGGCAGGTAGCTTGCCAGAAGCGAATGTCCAAACACTAACCACAAGAAAAAGAAACAGTGGATCATTTCATAGCCAATTAATACCTGCTTAGAAGCTTATGCCCTGGTGTGCACATGTAACTCTATTTAATGTTAATGAAAGCTATGTGCATGCTACTGAGAAGGCTAGACTTCTTAAAATGGGTTGTTCAAATTGCTTCATACAGATACAGGTCAAAGACTAATGAATCAATTTGGCTTCCTCTGCATTATAAAAAAAAAAAAAAAAAGCAGATATTAACAACAATGCACAGTACTTAACTGCAAAAGCTGAAACTACAAGTATTATTCTTCCTATATTTTGTAAAGTTTTCAGGCTTATCAGTGCTCTATTATTTCCCAAGAAAAAAAAAATTGTGTCAGATTACTATAGTGAAAGATTGAGGTTGCTTGCACTAGTGTAAAAAGATCTCAGAATCTGGGGAGTCTTTTGTCATTACACGTGATTTTGAGTCTTCCACTGTTTTTTTTCCACAGAAAAAAAGTGAAACTGAAACAGAGGGCCTAAAGGCTTCAGTGATGCATAAGCAGTAAGAGATTAGTTCCATTTTTCTGGATTTGAGTAGCTCTACAAGGCAGATGTAGAGTTAAATAAACTTGTATAATGCTTGTAAACGGATATCAACGGCCTATTCACCACCTCAGACACTAAAGTAAACCCATCAAAATATTCTTCACTAGATTTTCTTTCCATTCACATATGTAAATCTTATTTTCTATACTTAAATGTAAAGCATTAACTGTACATGAGTGGCAGGAATACAGGACTCAGATTTCTGTTGGCCTTTGTCTTATATGGCTATTTATATTTGGACTTAATGTTTGAAATGCCACCTAATCTAATCAACAGCTAATCAAGGCAGGAGCCTTGTAGTTCTAGTTTCACTAGGCATAAATGACCAAAGCAAAATGTGAGGAAATTAACCCAGGAGTTATCATCATATTCTAATGTAAACACCTTATTGTGGTCAGATGAATTGTACTTTAAAATTATTATAGTGAGAATAAGAAAGGTCTAAACAGGTAGATAGGGACACATACAGCCTTCACTTAGGATTTGATTTAGTTGCCTAAAGCCAGGAAATTAATGCTGTTTGAAATGCCATGGGGTATCCAGAACATCTGTGCTGTCCTGGAAGGCATGATGCAAGACTCATGGGAGAACCATACCTTTGTGCAAGGGCAGGTGGATATCAGACCCTACATAATCTAAAACGGAATCAGACATGTATGTTTGAGCAAACATTAGAACCCTAAAACATCCACATTTTTTGGTATATATTTGGAGTATACATTTTCTATATGTAGGCATCTACATGACAGCTGTAAGTCTACAATACTTTATAGCAATTGGAGATCTATGACCTGACCTTTTTATTCACACATGGGCGCAGATTGATGTTTGAAATACCCTAGATTATCCCATTGTATTTCTGCTGGCTCAGGAGGATGTGGATCTTCCATATGTTCTATGACATAGCTGCCAACACCAGCTAATATTTTGGACTCCTTAGTTCATATCAAATGACATGACAAAGCCAGGCTATCTCAGTGAGTGCAATGTCTAGTCAATACACCTACTGACATCTTTGAAAACTAGTAATCTCAGCCAATTTATAATTCCTCATTTATGACACAACCCCCCACCACAACAAAAGAAAAACAAATAATTGCCCCCACAACTGCATTGAGACTATTGATTAGTGGTGCATTGACAATAATACCCTTAAACACCCCATTTAATGTGTAGACACCTCAATGTACTCACCTACGTTTATGTATCTTAGCTGTGTTCTTTTTCCGCTCACTCAAATTAAATTAAGTGAATCTAGAATAAAAGTTGTTTGAGATGTCTTAGTTCTTTGTGATATGTTAGACTATCCCTCTCCTGGACACACATGCATCGTGCCTCTAAAGACCCACCGAATGTCATTTGTTACTTCTAGGTTTTTTTCTACTTTTACCAGTTACTCACGGCATGCAGATGTTGTGTCAGAACCATGATTACATTATCTGGGGACCAAAATAAGTACCCTAAATCAAGAATAATATTGGCTAGTAATATTAAGAAACATACAGCACCCTTCCTTGCACACTTAACAAGGTCACAGTTAGAACATAGAACGGTGATAGCGTGAATGGACAGGGAGAGAAACAATGGTGTGTTTTGGTAGGTCTGTTGGTTGGTTGTTTTGTTTTGGTTTTCCTCCTGGAAGTATTAATGGTGATGCTCATGAGTAAACATTAGATTTCATAAAGATTTGGTGGTTGGATTTA
This sequence comes from Tapera naevia, assembly GCA_033556795.1. Taxonomy (NCBI): domain Eukaryota; kingdom Metazoa; phylum Chordata; class Aves; order Cuculiformes; family Neomorphidae; genus Tapera; species Tapera naevia. Next base: position 1,918,371 of record JAUMJJ010000074.1, on the reverse strand, counting down.
GGAGGTCTTTAACTTCACAATAGGGAAGTGGTTGCAGAAAACTGGAGAACAGAGCATAGACACGGGTCTGGGATTATACTAGTGATGCGTAGTTTTATGCAAGATAAGGGACTATAGTTTGGCATGGCAGGGAGAGGCAAGAAAAGCTGAGGTATATGCATAATCGCCACGGCATGCTCTCAATATTTGCTTCTGTGTTTGCTGTTGTCATATGTTCCTTACAGATGCTGAAGAGTAGAAATGGAAGAAAACCAGGCAATTGCCTCCTCTGAGGAGTTTATAGTCCAGTTTCTCTGGTTTCATTCTCCCAGTCATGACTTGTGAGATTTTGTCCCTGCACTCTGTTTGAATAGCTGTCACCTACATGATCAGACTTGAGCTATGTAAGACAGAATGCTAAAATAGTTGTTCAAGTGAGGTTAGAGAAGACTGCTAGAGACTATAGACATGTTCAACAACCCTATCAAACAAAAATGTTTTTCCAAGCATCAAGATTTGAGCTGATAATTCTTCTATTATTCACAAAAAGACACCTATTTTCTGCTGTATTTTACCTCCATGCAGACACATATTTTCAATTAGAAAAGACAAGTTTGTTCTTGATAAAACAGAAGAACACTGAAAAAAATTAAAATTACAGGATATGAAAAGCAGTGCTAAAAAATACCATATATCAGAGTTGTTTGCTTAAAGTTATGTAATATTTAGATGCAAAGTATTTTTATTCCCATGATCCCATAAAACCTGCATCATATTTCTATGTCATTTTGCTCTTCATTTTTAACATAAAATTAACTCCAGCTCGACCACTGAGCTTCAAATCAACCCCAGTTTTGCATTTCAGAATCTCTATCAGCTCTGCAAAACATTGTCTCCTGAGGGAAGGCAACAGTTGGTATTTTTAAAACCTAGAAGCAAGTGTTTGAGTTTGATGAGGCTATAAACTCACTGACTGATGTTTCTCACTCAGCAGGAGAAAGGATACAAGGAACAAAAGAGTCTCCAAGGAAAGGGTCTGCTTGGTGTCCAGACCCAGTAAATCCTTTGTTCCTTCCTGAGGTTACAAACAAGGTTGCTGATTACAGGCTTTTTTATCCCAGGGTCTTTATCAATCTTCCTGACAGTCTGAGATTATTTATCAGCAAGATCTAATACCTTAAACAATTTTGGCAAGTTCTCTTCTTGAAAACACTACTTCAAGAAAGAGTTGAGTCAGATAGAAAACACAGTATTCCACATGGAGAATCAATTCTTCAATAAACCTGATATTTCTCTTTATAATATTCCTTCAGTGATATTTCTGTCATGAAACTTTATTTGACAGATTCAAAGTACTGCGGGATAACTTAGCACGGCTGTGAAAGCAAGCTTTCAAGCCCCAGGAGGTCAAACTGACTACATCTTTTTAATGGGTAGTCATGGAGCAAGGCAATGACCTAAGAGCTCTGAGAAATATGGAAACATTCTGTCATTGCTGCCTTTCTGATTAACTCCCTGGCTTTCTCCTGTGATTACTGGAGATTTTCCAGTCAACGAACACCTTCTGCCTGACACTGATACATGCTGCTTGTGTGACATGAGAAAATGTAGGAAGTTGTCATCTGCTTTCTGAGGAGTAGAAGAATAGTGAATGTTTTTTTTTTCAAATCCATAACATAAGTGTTGCTATAAAGAGCTAAGGTCATGCTTTTAGGCAAGCAAGGGCAGAAAAAAAGGGAAAAATAAATTTTCCTGTTGATTGTAGTGATTTAAGAATTTTGTTGAAAGAGTAGTTTAATACAAGAATCTGTTCATTCATATAGTTCTTAAATTCTTTGTTAGTACTATAGGAAAATGAACCCTTTCTGTGAGAGTTTTGGGTTTGTACAACACTGCAAAATGCTGGAAATGTGTCAATGGGTGTACATTCCCAGGAACAGCAGCTCTCCTCTCCAAAGCCACCTCATATTTTCCAAAGAAAAGCAGTATCACAAGTATTATTCAGCCTATTAAAATAAGCATGCTACTTCACCTGTGCCATGGCATATTACTTTCTTTAAATATGCTCTTTTAAACAAGCCAAACCTTATTGAGGCTGTACAAAAAAGATCATACTTGAGTTACACTTATGACTGGAGTCATTGGAGACGGAGTTTGAGAAGGAGGGGTTTAATATTATCTTTTTTTTGGAATGTAGGTGGGCATCTTTTTAGCAGAGGTATCAGACAGATGAGATCTTTGTATAACCTCTTTGGGGAGTGAGTGCTTGAGGTTTCCTGTCTGTAGTGAACATGATTCATCAGTGTAAGACAGAGTTACTCAAGACTTTTAGCTCGGTATGTCCTGAGTCAAAAGCTGGTCTGTCAGACATCAGAACTGCTAAGCTCACTTGCAGCTCTTATGCTCTAAACAGTGAAAGTGGCAATCAGAAAGACTGGCAAAAATACAGCAGGTCTCGTTAGGACAGCCACAGTTTACAGTCCTGGATGGTTCTCTATATTTGGATGTACAGACAGTCCATAAGATTTCTTGCTTAACATAATCTGGGAGTGGATTAGAAAAGTCTTCTACATACCTGTCCTGTGAAGGTCAGTGCCAAGGGTACAAACATTCCTAGGAAACAAATCTGGGATGGATGTGTGTTTACTGCCTAGGTACACTGAAACAAAGGGCATAGCTATTTCTGTCTCATGATCTGGAGGGAAAAGATAGCTGGCACTAGAATCATCCAATTTAACACACAATGAAGCACAAATAATCACCCATCTCCTGAAAGATATGAGTCTTGTGACAGAAGTGATATAAAGCATGGAAGAAGATGGACAGACAGATCAGTCAATATTTTCATTTTTTTTTAATTTCTCACAGGAGCAGCATTTTCAATATCCGACTGTGCTAGTGGAATAATTATTTTAGCCAGGACTAAAGCACAATGGTGAGAACATAAGAACAGTCACAGAGAGGCAGAAAGGCCATATAACCCTGCGAATCCCCTCTCTGACAACATCCCACAGCAAATATTTAGGGAAGAATATAAGCACAAGCCAAGATGTGGTGATAAATCCAGAGAAACTGCAGTTCAGGGACTTTGAGGGAATGAGGGTGTTTTTGTGGTTAGCAGACTTCACCGGATTTTCCTTCTACGGATTTGTGGGGTTGGTTTTTGAACAACTTCAGCAACCAGAAGCATGGAGTTCACAGATGTTCCCAAACACCTTAAGACATTGTATAAAGAATGGTTTGTTGCTTTTGTATATCACTATTTCATAGTGTCACTAAGTGTCTTCTAGGAGGGGATAGCTAACTATCCATCCCTGTTTACAATTAACAGTCAATCCCATGACACTCAAGGTTGTGTAGATTTCTATCATACCACATTGAGTGATCTTTTTGCCACACTAAAGAATCCTAGTCCATTTAGCTGTTCCTCATACAGACACCACACTTCTTTGATCTTCCTTTGTCAATTTTCTCTGGGCCCATTTTACTTGTAGCATAACTTAACTGAAAAAGAGAGTCTGAATTGTACTATTAAAGGTATAGACACATGATAGTTACACAAAGAAAAATAAAATTTTCTTCATTGACTTCTATGCTTTTCCTAATAATTGCCAAATCTCACTTTAATTTTTAACCACTCCTAAACACTGATCAGCTGTTTTTGGATAATTATTGTTTATACGCTCAGGATCTAATTTCTGACAGTGCAAGTCAGTTGATCATTATATATTTAAAGTTGACTGTGTTCTTTCAAGTACCTTTCTTTGCATTTACCAATATTGAATTTCATTCTCATTTGTCGTTTATCCCTAGTTATTCTGTAGGTGCTTATTTTCTTGAAAAACCCGAATGCTGTAAGTAACACATGTGACCACCCACCTCAACCACTATTTACAATCTTATCAAGAACGTGTGTTAAACAGAACTGGTCCTGACATAGCCTGGATGAGATATTTCTGATTGTTTTCTTACCTGTTGTCAAAGAATAAAGCATGAGAAACATTCTCTGTAAAGCAGCTCTTCACATTTCTTACAACTGAAATGAGGTAGATTTGTTTTGTAGTCTCTATGACATGCTTTGAAAACCCTATCGACACTTGAAGATTCAATTGATTTCTTTTGTTATTAAATGGGTTTGGGTTTCTTTTAAGGTATCAAAACTGTGCTGACTAAACCACTCTTTCAGAATTACTACCAAAGATACTCGTAGAGTAACTGTCCTAGCAAGGAAGTGACAGCAGTTTGGGACCAAGATTTATCACCTTACTCATATCTATATAAGGATTTTATGGCAAAAATTGAGCCTGCTAAGATAACACGAACAGCACAATTAGAAGTAATTAGCCCAGCGGGAGAATCATTGCCACAATGGTGTCTGGGTAGTTGGCAATCTGAGAAAGGTCAATACAGTCACCTGAAATGGATATATAATTTGCCTATTTAGATCACAAGCTCTTCTGAGCTCACAGTATGTCAAGTACAATGACCCCTTTTGGGGCCTTAGAGTGAAATAATGCAAACATATTTAATGATAAATGTAACGATAATGGTGACCCCAGTGAGGAATCTGAGCTAGGCGAGAAGGGTATTTTCTTTTTGAGGCCATGAACTTAGTGTAGACATAATAGACTAACTTTCAGGAGCTCATAATCACTTTAAAGAGTATTTTATTATGAATTAAGAGGTTTGGCCTTGTTTAAAAACAGCAGTCACGATCTTGATGGCTTGAGAACAATGTGGTGAGTATATACTTGCATTTACTCCTAAATTGTTCATTTATTAGAGTAATTGGACAGTAAAAGACATTCCTTTCCTTATATAAGTTCTGCTGTTTTGTATTTCAAGTTCAGCATCTCGACCTTGGGTGCTGAACTTTGCTTCTTTCCTGTCCCATGACAGTGTGTAAAACCAGGATGAGCAAGTACAGTATAACCCACTTGAAATAATCGTCTTCAGACTGTGGAAGGTGAGGCAGTTATTCACAGACAGAAAGCCTGCATTAAAATGTACATTTGATGCTAACAAGTATCGCGGACAGCTCTATCATCTGTCAAGATTTCAGCTGACACTCCTCAAATTGGGCATCTTTCTATTTGGTAGTCAATGCGATTACTCATGTGAGAATGACTCATTTGGAAGCAGTGACCTGGCCAAAGTCCTCAGGTACCACTTAATTTCATGTAAGTTCTATTCAATGTATTTGGCGTGACTAATGGTTGCTGAAAGCTGCCATCTCCTTCAAAACTCTACACCTGAAATGAGACGAGCAGTTCTGTACTAGGCTAATAGAGTTAACCTCAAGAAGTAGTTACACACTCATTCCAAACACTTGAAAGAGGAAAAAAAAAGCTATGAAGTTGCTATTGCAGAATAATTAAGATCATGCTTTCAAGTACAGTGTAACCTTAAACTGGAGGAGTAAGAGAGTTAAAATGGAATCACTCGCAAAGCACTAAAAGCACCACTGCATAAGGAACTCTGCATGCATAAAATTATAGGATTAGAAACCATTCAGCCAGTCCAGTGCCTGTGTAGACAGAGGTTTGTAAATGACTTTTTACTGCTTTTCTATTGAAAGAGAGGAGATATAAGAAAAGGAAGGCTAAGAAAGAAAAATATTTGTATGTGCCTGAGAGGTCATTTGCCTGAAGTAAAGAGAAAACCAGACCACCTCCTTCTGAAGCCTTTCTTGAACTTGTTTAAGTCTAGGTAAAAAAATTGAACTTTCATCTCTGGCTGTAGTATATGTTAGAGTATATTTTTATTACTATATTTTTATTCTTGGACCAGAGAACTCCTGGGAAAACTTTAGACTTGATTTATATTTTCAATTCTTTCGTTTTATCAGAAAAACTGGGAAAAAATTCTTCCCTAGTGAAAACTTGGGAGTCCAAAGCAGTTGCCCTGTCTGCTGAAGTCTTGTGTATTCCCACTTTTGTAGCCTGATCTCCACTGAGGAAAACCAGTCTTCAGTGTAATTTCCAAGATGATATTTTAAATGTCTGTAAAGTGCTGGGGAAGTAATACATTTATATGCATGTATAAATCACAGTAATTCTTGGCTTGAGGAGAGGGTTTGGGAAGATACTATATTTTTGAATCCAAACCCGACAATTTCACATTATGTTTGGTGAATGATTGTTTAAGAAACATAAAGATCTTTCCATAGCTCTAATTCTTTCCCTTCAACAGAGTTGCCTATTCATCTCTGTTAGCTAGGAAGCCTTTAATTACTATCATAGAATCATAGAACGGTTTGGGTTGGAAGGGACCTTAAAGATCATCCAATTCCCCTGCCATGGGTAGGGACATCTCCCACCAGACCAGGCTGCTCAAGACCACAGCCAACCTGGCCTTAAACAATTCCAGCGAGGGGGCATCCGCAACCTCCCCGTGCAACCTGTGCCTGTGCTTCACCACCCTCATCATAAAGAATTTCTTACTAATGTCTAATCTAGATCTCCTCACTTCCAGGCTAAAGTCCTTCCCCCTCATCCTATCACTACAGGTCCTTGTAAAAAGTCCCTCCTCAGCTTTCCTGCAGCGCCCTTCAGGTAATGGAAGGCTGCTAGAAAGTGCCTCCAGAATCTTCTCTTTTCCAGCCTAAACAATCCCATCTCTCTCAGCCTGTCTTCATAGCAGAGGTGCTCCGCCCTCTGATCATCTTCGTGGCCATCCTCTGGACCCGTTCCAACAGTTCCATATCCTTCTTATGTTGAGGATTCCAGAAGTGGACACAATAATCCAGGTGGGGTCTCACAAGAGCAGAGTATAGGGGTAGAATTATCTCCCTTGACCTGCTGGCCATGCTTCTTTTGATGCAGACCAGGACACAGCTGCCTTTCTGGGCTGCAAGTGCACATTGCCGGCTCATGTTGAGCTTCCCATCAATGAACACTCCAAGTCCTTCTCTGCAGGGCTGCTCTCAATCACATCATTCCCCAACCTCTATGGAAATCACAGTTGCCCCGACCCAGGTGTAGGACCTTGCACTTGGCCTTGTTGAACCTCATGACAGGCCCACTTCTCTAGCTTGTCCAGGTCCCTCTGGATGACATCCTGTCCTTCTGATGAGACAACTGCCCCACTCCACTTGGCATTGTCTGAAAACCTGCTGAGGGTGCGCTTGATCCTGCTGTCTGTATCATCAATGAAAATATTAAATTGCACCACTCCCAGTACAGACCCCTAAACCACACCACTTGTCATGGGTCTCCATCTGGACACCGAGCTGCTGACCACTACTTTCCGAATAAGACTATCCAACCAATTGCTTATCCAACGAACAGTCCACCCAGCGAATCCATACCCCATGTCCCTCCAGTTTAGAGATTAGAATGTTGTGGGGGACCGAATTAAAGACTTTAATGATTTGATATGTGATTTAAATAGCTCAATCACAGACAAACCTTATTAGGTCAGATTAATCCCATTAGAAATAGCATGTTATGAGTGTGTATATATATATATATTTAAATTCCTATTTAATCATTTCAAGATATTGAGCATGGAGAAAATCATGAAACAAATTTGGTTTTCTTTCTGCAACAAGTGACAAATCCATGTAAAATACAGGAGGTTTGGGTTTTTTTTTAATATATGAGAAACAGAAGTAAAAAACAACTGATTTGGGTCAATTACTAGATGGATGTAGAAAAACTGTTAATAACATTGTAGTAATCAAGAGTACTTCTTACACATATCCATTTTCCTTTCTGAGTGCTTCTCAGTCCATTAATGACTAAGGAAGACATAAAATAATCTCCACTAGGAGGCAAACATTTTAAAATGTACAGACTCATACCCAGGTTTTGTCTGATGTGATGCTTGACCCACTGGTATAAGTTTGAAATAATTATTAGAATGTTGTAAAAACTCCAGAAGGTTTAAAAAATACTTATTGCTTAAGCAACTAATCTATTAATCCTCAACAAAATAACAGATAATATAACAAAGGCTAGAATTGCTATCTCCACTCAAGATGGATCTGTAAAGAAATCTTTTCCAAAATGGTGTGAATTCTTGCCTTGGTGAAAATACATGTGAAGTTATAAATAATATACATAAGATCAGATAAAGTGTGAGAACCTGACAGATCTTACAAAGCATTTTCAATGTTAAATCATCATCACATATGGGAATACTGTGCTGTGTTCTCCATGCTGGCATTGAAAATTTAAGCTATTAATATTGCAGAATTCTGAAGGAAACCCTGGAAAAGACTTTCTTTTTCTCTTATGAACACTGGCATGACAAGTGACTCGGTGACAGTATTTCTATATAATCAGGGAAGAAAATACTGGGTAGCATTGGCATCAGAAACTCAGAACACGGTGCCAACAAATGAATCAGTAGAATATATTGCCATATGTTAATATCTCTGCATTCAGATATTCCGAACACTTTTTCAGAAGGTATAATTCAAACAAATTCAACTTACTAGGTTCAATACTGAACTAAAGTGCTGAAATTTAAAGACACGCATTAGTAAGATGTCAGCAAATGACCCAGTAGTCCCTACTCACTTCAGACACAATGAATCTGTGAATGAATTGTGTTTAGTGACTGATAAAGCATTATTCAACAGGGAATCCAGAATCCAACAACCAAGGAAGCCCTGCAGGCATTCTCAGTGTGATACGCACAATTCTCTGAGACTTAGAGAGTCAAACATTTCCACTCAGGCTACTCCTTTTCTTGTTTGTGAAAGGGTTCTGACAGGCAGATGCAGTAGAGGAAGAAGTGTAAATTAAACTCATCAATGATGCTGTATCTCAAGAGCTCAGAGTTTTCCAGAGAGTTTCGTAGATCACTACTCATTTTTTTGCTCTTTTTAAAGTCCCCTGCATAACTTGAGTTCTGGAAGTGCTGAGATTTTTGAACTTAGCCTCAAAAGTGAGACTTCGGTGTTAGGGTCTAAGAAAATCCACGAAAGTCTGTCGGGTCAGAAACCATGGAGGTTAGATAGGTTGATATGTTATTTGGACAGGAAACATCTTGCTGTAGGTAGCTCCTGGTTGCTTTATATTTTGGGAGTTGTCATCAGAATCAAAAGAGCTTGAAGCAGCACTTATGACTCATTTTCAGTGTGGAACAAAGCCAGAAGTTAAGCACCACATGCTATGAGTGTAACACATAACAGGCCCCTTAGCTACACAGAAAAGTTTTACCCACTTTTCAAGTGTCAGTCTAGCTTTCCTTGTGCCTAAGGCTCTATGACATTGAGACATTCATAATCAGGTTCATTTTTATCCTCACTGCCCATTATAACCTGTCACTCTTCAGCTGCTTCGCTTACTGTTCAACTACTATGGATTTAATCTGCAGTTTTCTATGCACTAAATTTAAGGCCTAGCAGTTTTCATGTATTATTCACTTCCACTTGCTATACTTGTTAAACAGTATGTTCATTGAAGTTAATAAATCACCATTCACTTTCCTTCTTGCATTTCCTGGAACAGAGTTATTACTCAATGTGTCTCTACCGACAGCAGCTTCATAGTTTCCACAGATTTTGCTGTGTCCATGAAGCTATTTATCACTGCACCTGTCTCAAATATTAGCAAAGTAAGCTTACTGGAAAGACTTAAGCTATAATCTGTCGGAGGTGTATGTGGAGATATGCATATGTGTGACAGAATCCTGTGAAATGTCTGCGTATTGGTTGTGTGACAATCACCTCAGTTCAGATAATCTGAGGTTATTAATATGCTTATCAAAGAAGAATAGTAAGAAAGTTATCTTCCTAATGTGTCTCTTAGAGAAAAAGAAGGGAAGAAATTCTGAAGACCTTATTAATTTTGGATATCTGCTTTTGCTCTCATCCCCTCAGGAGCATATTACTGGAGCCAGCAACTGGGGTGTTTGCCCTTTCTGTACCTCTGGAAAAAGATGCTTGATACCTCCTCTTCCAATCCTTCAGCATGATATGAGGCTGCAGGTAGGTGACAGAAGGTCAGGGCTGCCTACATGGGCAGGTGTAGGCAGTAACGAGTGCATGCTGCCTGAGACTTGTTATGAAAAGTTAGTATTTCTATAATCTAAGCTGAGCTACCAGTACTGAAATGAAAAATATCCATCCTTCCAGCTTTTCCTTGTGTGATTTACAGACTTCTTTAGGTCTGAACTTCATTCTTATTTTCCATGTCAATTATTTTTCTTTTGGCTTTATAAGAACATGTCCTGTCCTGTTGCAACCATTTACTGCATCACACAGATATTTTTTCAAGCATAGTGTGACTTTTCTTAATTTACTAATTTGGTCAACTTTGTGTCAGAAAAAAAATTATGTCAGACTAGTATGAACTGTTGCAGGATGCCATTGGATATAATGGCACCAGTTTCCCATTATATTAATCAAACCAACACTTCAAAAAAGCCAAAGAACTAATCAGAAAGTTTGAACTGCATCTTCAGAACATGGTGGATATTTTTTTCAAATATTATTACCTTGGAGTTTTATAATTAGATGTAATATTTCTTCAAAGTAGAAGATGGATTTTGACAGAATTAAAACATGACAAATTCAGTTGAGTGACAATTAAAACAGTTGACCTTTAATTCCCAAAAATGTATCTCATTAATATGACAAAAACACCTAAACAGAACTATTTTAACCAACAGGAAAGAAAGAATAGTTCTAATTCTCAGCTTGAGAAGAAAGGTAACCAGCTATATGGCCAGCAACCTTGATATGAAAACATGTCTTTAAGCCTAGGTTGTTGAAACAATCATAAACAAAATGTTTAGTTCATCAGAGTGCTTCATGTACACCCTAGATTAGTGTCATTCAGATATCTAAATTTTTTGATAAACAGGGCATCATTCTTTCGGGAGGGATATTCATCATGGTTCCCTTTGCCTAAGAAAGGAAAGCTACTGTATCATCATCCAGACGACCTTTTCTCTCTTCAGGAACTATGAAGTCAGGGAGTTTTACTAAGGCTTTGAATAAACCATCAGAGCCCCACTTTTGTGTCTGTGAAGTGGGGATAATACAAGCTCGCCTTCCTTCAAAATGGCATCGTGATAAACGTCGGCAGGCTGTGGGATCTGTACAACTATCTGAGTTATTTGGGACCTAAGCCGGATATGCAGTTTCATTACCTTCTGAAATAATAAAACCAGAAGCAGATTTTGAATTAATGAAATGCATAGCATTCAAGAAATGCTATGCTGTCGTGACACTGCACTGTCAGAGTTTAGAGCATTTGAACGTGTACAGTCCATCAGTCCCAGGAGAGGTGCTGGAGGTATTAACATTAGATGATGATAATACCATAGTTTCTTTATAATAAAATTCAGCAAATTTCAGACTATTAGAAATGTTATTTTCCCGTCATTAAGAATCAGTGTAAATGTTTTACTTTTAAAATTCAGCTTGTGGAAAATCCTGCATTAATATGTCAGTTATTCATGCAGGAATGAATGAGAAAATTAAATTCTTTCCTTTTTTTTTAATTACCTTTTCACATTCCATAACTTGGAAAGAGGAAGAACTATGCAAAATGTATATTCATTCACACATTCACATCTGCTAATGTATAGGTAGGTAACTACAGGGAAAGCAGGACCTGTTACCTAATTTTATACACCTAAATTGAAGACATTTTATGTCTCATGTAGTCAGTGGAAAAGTTGGGCACCTTCACAGAATAGTCCATCAAAACCTAAAGTAGATGTTCAAAGTAGTTGGGACAGTCAAGTCATCCTTGCACAGCTAAAATACAGCAGATGAGTCCCATCTGAATAGATAACACATAAATAATGTGTGTCCATAGATATGAATCCAAACATAAAGATTTTTATTAACTGTTACCTTTTTCAGGTGCTATCAACCAGAAACTGCTACTATTCAAAGACACTCTTTCCTCTGCCTTTGTAAGGACTGATAATAACTGCTGACTAACGATAGGTGCAATTTTTTTTTTTTTTTAATATTAGCTCTTTTAATCAAGAATGGCAGGATCAAGACCCCAACAACTGAAATGTGTCCCATGCAAATCCTGTGTATTCACATTCTAGGCCTAAGGAACCCCAAAGACCTGTAAAGGAAATTGTTGTATCTCAGTTCTCTTACACAAATGAGAACAAAAAGCAGGTGTTTATTTGCAACAGATTGACAAAGTTGTGAGAAAGCATGTATTTTCACATTATCACTACAAAACTCAGCTTGGTTTATGTATATGTATAGGTATAGGTATTCCATCTGTTATGAATGAGCTGAAACTACCCTTTGACCAGACTGGGTTATCTTCAACTTGCAATTGCAATCTTGCAAGTAGAAACTTAAGCATCATCTAAATGAATTCTCTAACGGACGATCAATCTGCTGTGTCCAAACATACTCGGATTACAAACTGTCTAAGCCAGACACGCCAATAGAAAGCAAACAGAAATCAGAACAAAACAGAACGTGCCATGTCTAAGGACACTTCAGAACCACTCTTTCAAGGCCTACCAGCACTGTTAGCATTTCAGTGACACTTCCTGCTATGTTCTGGTAGATTTTTTACAAAATAGTTATGGAATTTGACATCTGTGCCTATTTATTTTCTATATATCCTTTGTTTTCAACTTCAGCCCTCATAGCAGGGTGGCATTTTGGAACCACTCTTTCAATTAACTCAAATTAATTAATGTCTTCTTTCTGAACTAGCCAGATATTTAATGGCATAACACCCTCCTCAGTAAAAATGACAATGATAGAATAAGACCCTCATTCTGCACTATATCACTTAGAAACAGAAGACAAGAATAGACCATAAAAGCAGGATTCATGTGAAGCTTCCTCTAGTTTATCACCAAGGAAGGTGGCAGGAGTGAGCATAATCCATTCCTAAAGCATATATTAGACCAGGAATAAAACAGCAGTTATTATTAAAAAACAGGTAAGCCTTTCAGCCTTGCTAAATATTAAACCACAAATATTAATACTCAATAAAATATTGCCTAGGAAGACAATGAATCGTTTCTTTCAAAGGAAGAGCGAAAGGAAACCTGGTTGTTCTTTTTACTAATCCTTATTCTATGTAATACAAGTGAAACAAAGCATTTTGTCACATATTAACAGGCTGAATTGTAGTGCTTCACTTTTGGGAATAAAAAATCATTCTTAGGAAAAACATTAGGAAAAAACACAGAGTTTGTGGCTAAATTTTTGAAACCTACATTACAAATACAACTCATGGATGCATATTCTAGTATCTCATAAACTTCACTTAAAGATAGTTCTGTGGTTGGGTCTTTCATAGCCTCTTTTTCACTTTTCTATTGGATTCTTTAGTGTCTAATGGGAACTCATGTTACTGTCTTCCCTTCAGTAGCAGGTAATCTTTCCTCAGTCTCTGATTTTCATATGATAAGTCAGAATTTCATAACATTGAGACCATCTGTCTTTGATGGTAAAATTTGGCTGAAATGGGCCAGACAGTTAAAAATCGACTAGGGTGGAGTGGAGGAAAATAGAGACAAATAGAAAAATATAGAAATTGGCACACATTCTGAGCATGCTTCTTCTTTTCTTAAGAGTCTAAGTGAGTTATGTACTTGAGAGAAAGATTTAGAGCACTCATGCTGAACAGCAATTAGCTACCTAATTTACTTGGCAAAACTAGAAGCCCAAATTTCCTATATAGAAACCAGACAGAAGTAGGATGCTACCAAATGGAGATTTGGGGTATTTACATCAATTATTCAGAACAAGTTGTGAAAATACTATCCCTTCTATACTCACCCATCTTCATATGTGAATTTCACTGTTACAAAAGAGTACATACCTCATTCTCTTTATATCTTGCAACTTCTTCATAAAATAAAGCATGGGTCTTAAATTACAGTTCAGTACAAAACCATAAGTAATTTCTTGATTAACATCCACCATTTAGAGTGTTTCAAGGAGAGGTACTTTCAAAAAACAGTATCTGATTAAATAGGTAGCACAAAGTCACCAGTACAGAAGAGATCCATCTTGAATTGTTTGAAGGTTGAAGTGGACATTTATTCGTAGGTTAATTTAGACTTATTAAAGCTAGGTTTTCCTTATTTCCCACTGTATTTTTAACTATAAACAAAACTAAATACAATACATAAGACCTCTACTGTAACATGAACTTTAAGTTTCTCTATTAAGTTACCTTTAACGATGAAATAGATGATTGACAAAAATTATCAAGTAGACATGGCAATCCTTGTCTAGCATAGATCAGCCCAATTTCATTTAGCATATTGAAGCAATATAAGCTTATACCAGCAGGTTTGTACATTTAATTTTTGCTTTTTCTGACTTATTTTGATTTTAATTTATTGCTAGTCCATATTTTATAAGATTAAACAAGAGAAGTAGTAGCTCTTGCAAGAGAATTATTCAAAAAAAAGCAATTACTCAAAATACCCAGTGAAAACTGGTAGTTAAAATCAGGTACTGACTAGCCAAAACAAACTCACTGTACAAGGGCAGCAGAATGCTGCATACAAATTGTGCATTGCACCCTTAGAGTTGTGAAAAGATCTTGACAGACAATTGCTCATTAAAATCTGATAATTGTAATCAGAGTTCTTTGATTCCCTCTAATTGGTAACAGCAGAACTAAAGTAATCTGTGCTTGTGGCATCCTGTCTGTCTAATGCATATCGTAAGAATTAGAGAGCAATATAGAAAATATGCCTTATTAGTTATAGGATTTAAAAGACATCAATTAACTTCTTTAAACCCTCCCTTTTCTTCCTTTAAAAGACGAAGCAATTTGTTTCCTTGATGTGTGAGCCATCATCAAATTTAAATTCACAGCAAGAACACTTCTGACATAGCCCAAACTTATCATGAGGTTAATGAACCATTGCTCTAGTCCGATCAAACCCATTTGTCAATGAATAAAATTGCTCATCTGCTATCTTGCAACATAATTTGGAATAAAACTGCCAAAATAAGAACTTATTTATATTTCTCCTGGCAAAGATTGCTCCTTCAGATTGTAAAATATGTCTATAATAGGTCAGTAATGTAAAGAGAGTTTATTATTTTGCAGCAAAAGTCACATATTCAGCCTGAACCAATTTCTGATTTTTGGAACATGGATTTTATGCGAGAGCAGAGGAAAACCTACAATATTTCAAGTAATTTCTTTTGTGAGGCCTATCAAGACAATTTAATACAGGATTGCTTATGCTACCCAGAATCTTTCAGTTAAAACCACAGCTGAAAATTTAAGGGTAGCAGGCCACTATAACCATGCTATCATACTACTCTGTTACTGTTGCATTTATTTATTAAATTAGTTACTACACGTGATAGTCAAAAATTAAGGTGGATGTGGTATGGTTAACAGGAGAAAGCTGCTGATAAACACTCATTGCATGAATCACAAGGTCTTCTCTGCTGTTAACCAGAAGACAGGAGTAATGAAAGTGAAGTGGGTGACATTTTCTGTTATGCAGACAGAAGTAATACAGTAGTCTACCCATTGGCACTGAGCATACAGATAGGAGCAATTATGCTGGGAATAAATCAAATGGAATAACCATTTCATCCACAGGCATTATTGCCCTCTTCTGCCACAGCTGAAAGAGTCTTGGAAATCTGGACAGAGGATAGAAAGAAACCAAGTAAGTAATTTTAGACCTCTGGACAAAAGACGAAAAAGATTATGCTATGAAGCAGAAAATCTTTAACGAATGATAAAAGAAGTCCTTCTCTGTTCCAGTAAAGATCATTAAGTGCAGTACAGTGTTTCCACTGACTGTCTACAGAAAACTTGTGATTTGCATGGCTCACCATCAAATGTTCAGTCATGGGTGTGACTTGTAGCACAATATGGGACAATTAAATCCAAAAAACGTTACCTAACCTTTAAACTTATGGCACACTCCCAGTCTTCTAGCTTAAAGTTCTTGCTTATAACATTTCACTTTGCATTTCTCAGGAT
Source organism: Tapera naevia (assembly GCA_033556795.1). Taxonomy (NCBI): domain Eukaryota; kingdom Metazoa; phylum Chordata; class Aves; order Cuculiformes; family Neomorphidae; genus Tapera; species Tapera naevia. Next base: position 1,902,469 of record JAUMJJ010000074.1, on the reverse strand, counting down.
TATCAGCTATGTTTTTCAATTAGAGCCAGGTTAAAAGCTATAGGTACTTGTGCTCCTACAACTTAAAACAATCCGATAGCTTCAGGCAAGAATATAAATTTAAATACCGTGTTTCTGACCATGTTTTTGTTTTGTTTTCTTCCTCAACGATTTCCTATTCCTTCTTAAATACCACCCAAATGTTTTGAGGTGTTTTTTTCACTTTTTTGTTCTCCCTAAGTATTTCTCCTCCTTACATTGGTTACTTGAAATGGAATTGTTCAGGGAAGAGTTTTCCTGGGAAAACCTTGTGCTAGTTAAAGAATAAAATGAAGGCAGAAAGAGGGTGAATACAGAAAAGCTAGTATTGGCCTTGTTCAAGGAGTGGAATAGGCCTTCTTGTAAGGTTTTGGTTGGGGAAGGTCGTCTTTTCCCGCTATCATAAGATGGAACCTCGTGTGGTCATGCTCTGATGCAGTAGTATCGTTTATACCAGTGAGTATACACTCACTTTACTACTATTATTTACTATTGAACTGAATGTTTTGACCTGGAATTTCTCTGTCAGACATCAATCATGAACTAATTAAAATGAGAGTGAAATGCAAGTCTATGTGAAAGACCCATGTTCCATTTTTAAGCATGTGTTTATTGTTTCAGATAGCAAAAGAAAGGTTTCCAAAATAAAATTTTCAAGTTTTGGGAACATTATTTTGATGCACTTTTTTTCTCTGAGCTCAAAATTAGAATCAGTCACAAAAAAAGAATGTATCATCTAAAACTTTTTCAAACATGCAGTTGACTGTATACTTGCCTGAGAAGAACAAAAAAAAAAGAACACCAAATTCGAAATACAAGGGCAGCAAAGGCATAAAGAAATGAAGCTCATCATAGACATAGAAATTCAGAAGACCAAAGTTAAAAGGGCTGATGTTATCATCAACTCACAGTGCTTTTAACACATGCACGCAGTTTTAAGAATCTTTTCTTGATCGAAAAGTATAATTTGTGGATAAACATATCTGTATTGATGATCATGGAGAAAGTAGCAATTGAGATTAGTTTACTGTGTTAATCATAATGACTATTAAAAACATTTCTCATTTTCATCTTGATAGTTCAACTTTTACCAGTGGACCCTGTAGCATCTGATGTTATGAACAGGTTCTTAACAAAGCACTACTTGTTCTTACTTATTCTTACTTGTCCTGAAAGATCAAGCCATCCTTTGAAAATCTTATTTATAACATAAAGATGATGATTAGCTGGAATCTTTCATACTAAGGCTTGCAGAGAAAATTGGATAGGGCAAGCAAGGAAGTAATTTCTACTCTCAGGAGCTTCAAAAAGTCAAGGATAGGAATTTGCTAAGCAGCCTTCAAGAGTTACCTACCAATTCAGCTGCAGATGGGTTTCACTTTGGACCCCTCTGAAAATGCCAGAGCTCATTACCAGTGTTTGTACAACTCTTTGAACCTTCAAGATGTTCAAAAAAGGTAAGTGTGATGATAGTTTGTATTAAATACAGCTTGTAAATTACATAAATCACACTTTAAATCCCTGAACAGATTGATCATGTTCTGGGAGTTTTCCCTCTAGGACATGTATAATCAGATTCAGTTACAACTCTATACTGCATAACTTAAGCTTATTAAGCAGATCATTGAAAACTACAAAGCAAGAGACTCTGAAACTGACCCTGAGGTATCTAAGAGTTTCACCTTACTTATAACATCATGTTTCAAACACACACCACATCTGATGTTATAAGTGCTTCTGGTAAAATTAAATTATTGCACTTTAAGGTAATTTAGCTACTAATAATTCATGATCTACCTAATAAAAGACTAAGGAGGAAAGGGTTGTACCAAATTATTCCTATTCCTGAAGTTGAAAATACAACAGGTTGACTGGCGACTGGCAGCTCTTTCACGATCTACAAGTTTCCAAACTGCCAAAAGTAATGGGTAGAGCCAAAACTTACATGCTTGGGATGAAAGAGAACATCATTTACTTAAATAGATGTTTCAAGTTATTGTTTTCCTACTCCTTAATTTTAAAAATGTTACTCACTCTACAATGGCATAGGAGTAGTTTTCCAACCTTTGGTTGCTAGAATGGGCATGAATTTGGTACTGTTTTGGAGGTCTTCTAGGCCCATGGGATGCCTAAACAGCATTAGCTTTTTGCCTTTATCAGTGCTGCAAGAGATGTGCTGAAGTCCTGAAAGGAAGTTAACAGTCACTTAACATAGTCACTTATGTGGAGTGCCATAAAAAAATTATTACAGATGAACCAGAGTACATATACAGAAATATATTCATTTTATAAGGCTTTAGAGGTTCCTATTATGCTAGATAAATACTAGCTATGGTATGAAAACCACCATGTCAGCGAGGCTTAGGATTCAAGCATATCATGTAGCAAAGTGTGAAGATTAGTGGCACAGCAAGACCATTGCAAAGGAGGTAATGGCTAAGAGCAATCCCTCCTCACACTCCATCCTAGGCCTCCATCACTATTAGGTCTTTGCTATTGTCTTTACATTGAAGTAAAATATTAAACAAAATTTACAGTGAAAAGAAAAAACGAGAAGGAGCAAATTGTATTTCTCTTCAGAGGTGGGGTTTTTGATAGCAAACTTCCTTGACTTAAATGTTTCTTGTGTTCTTTTCTTAAGCCAGACAAAGATGGCTGAGAAAACAAACCTATCTAGGACATAAAGCAATAACAGACCTTTGATTATCATTTAATTTAAAAGTTTCTTAATCTCATGTTTAATAATGTCTGTTTTCTATGCAGAAACATTTAGTTCATATCTTTTAGCACCACTTAAAGACGTTTTATTTCTGAAACCTATAAAGCTCTTGAGTTGGATTCCAACCTGAAGGCTTTCTAACACAGTAATTACTCTTTATTTTACGTATGCTTCCCAGATTTACATTCTAGAAACTGCACTGCAGATTTATATGCCTAGGAGCTACAAGGCTTATGGATAGTGGCTCCTTCTTGCATAAGTATGTACACTCTGCACATAATGAAAGACCCATTTGGGCTTCTGTGACTTGTCATTTATAGCAGTACAGCCTGCCAGGTATAACAGATTCAGTACTACAAAGGTTTGCACTAGGATGATACTTAGTGCAAGTACCCGCACTGTAGTACAAAGTACTAAGTATAGGGAAGACTAGCAGTTAAGGCAGACCTTTCTCCACAGAGAGATTTCTGCTAAAAATGTTTTAAGATGTCATAGTAAAGTATTTCCTGGAAAGATATTATTTTTTGACAGGATAATAGTAGTTCTTTGTGGCCCAGCTTGTTCATGTTTAAATTTTCCATGCATTGAACATATGTGATGTGAGACAGCCCTCCCACCGTTCCTGAAGAGATTTCAATATAAATACAAAGGACACTGGATCCTGCAAACTGCCTGGCACAAATGTACTACCTGCTTTATTTTTTTATTTTTGTCTTAAATTACTTAAATTATGAAAATTATTAAAAATATAACAATTAGTTAAAGGATGACACTCATCCAATCATGTTTTGATCCTAAAATTAGCTGATACTGTTCTGACAGAAGGCAGATAGAATTTGTCCTTCCTGTTATTGAAATTTTGAAAAAAAACTGGACTTGCTACCTTGAAGAAAAATTATCCATGTCCTGGTTAGTAATGGACTGAAGTCATCCTTGGGGGATCTTTGCTCAAATCAGCAATTCATATCCACGTATTTCTCGTTTAGACTTGTTAGTCCAGCTTTCATTGGACATCTATCTAGTCTGTACACATAGTGTTCCTTCAGAACTTTATATCACTGCAAGGACAAACTTCGTTAAGTGTAAATGGAACAGTTCCAGAATAATTAGACAAATTGTTTTCAACCAGCTTAAGTTGAAAAGAACAAAGCAAAAAGGGCTTTGACATTAGAGTAAGTATGACTTGTTTGTATTTATAAATAAGCTACAGCTCTTCTCTTAACCCTTATTTAATCTCACTTTCAGTAGGACACTGTTGGAATTTTATTACAGAAACATCTATACAGCCGCAAATCTCTTACAGCTTATGGCTTTAAATCCATTCCACTCAGCAATAAACACAAAGGGGAAATCCTGGCTCTATAGAAGTCCAGGAAGAGGATGCGGGCTTTTCACCACCCTGAGGTTCAGTCATTTTGCTGACTTCATTGCAGCAGTATTTCACACAGTAAAGTTTGCAAATAAATGTAAGGTTTTTGAGTGATGTTGGTAAATGAGGCAACTAAAATGTTTGAAATCACTCTGCTAAAATTTCTTGGTGTTGAAAAGAAGTGTTTAGTTTAAAAAGACATTGTCTGAGCCTAGTTAGCAGGAGAAGTAAGGACAGAGAATAAAGTTACAAAGAAGAAAATATTCACAGTGATAATGGGAAATGATAATACATTTCTAAATATAGGTACCTTAGACTAGACTGGTGATTTCACAGTGTAAAACACAGTGGTGTTATTTTTTTTTCCCAAATGACATTTACAATCCATATATAGAAATAAACCAGTACTCGAGTGCCAACTGAGGAACTTTGTGTGTTTCTGGGTCAGCTTTGCAATACCTGCATTTAGCTCAGCTGCTTTCTACGGATTGCTTGACTTGGTTAAGTGACACTTGTGGAAAAAAATGGAACAGAAATGTTCATAACTAGCAAATAACTGAGTTATCTCCCTACTTTCACTTTATAAATATTTTTTGATCAGATCATTCTGTTTTGAAAATCTTATATATTGTCTATATCTTCAACATTTCCTGATATCAGAACTCTACATATAAAGAGCCTTCTCTTTTTCCCATAGAAGAAGATATAAATTTTAATTTCCTGTGTCTTCTCTGCAAGCTGTGTTTTGCAAGACGTTGACTTCTCATGATATTCTATAAGGCTAAGTTGCACCTTACTCTCTGATGTTGCACTGACCAAGAACTCTCTGCTTGCTTTATCAATCTTTTCTTTATAAGTATTAACACTAAGTGATTTTTACATATATGACTGCATTTAAAAACTGTGAGCAAGTGATTTTTCAACTTGAAGAGAATATAAATCCAACTAGATCCTTAATCTCAACTACAGTACTGTGCTGTTGTAATACTGTAATATATGTTCCATTTGGCAATTTATAATGTTGAAAAATGAAGCTGTATATGGAGTTTCTTTGAGAAAAAAAAAGGCGTTTTTTTTCCTCAAGCATTAAAAAAATAAAATATCCTTGGCATAGGTACAGGATGGTGTTTGGCCCTTTTGGACAAAAATCGTGTTATATCAATAAACAAGTATATGTAAGTAGGAAAAGGATCAATGTAAGTCATGGATTTGGATTTCTTATCTACCTCTCGTGCTGAAGTAGCAACAATCAGCTGAGTAGGGCCTGTCTGATTTTCTGTTCCAGTTACAGGACTAGTGTCAGGGCCCCCATTGCCCCGATCTGTGCCCCCCAGAGACCTGCTCAGTCAGGGAGGGAAGGGTCCTTTGAAGCTAACTTGAGATCTCCCTGGGTAAATTCAAACAGTGTTTATTTTAGGCCAGAACAGCAAATCAATATTTTGTATCAATATTTTGGGCACAGCCAAAATATCAAATCAAATACTTGGGTATTTGATTTGCAACTTCCCAAAAGTTGCAAAACCAGATCCAAATCTGTTCAGATTACAGTCTGATACCCTCAAGGCAGCTGCACAAAACGACATGACTTGGACCCAATACGATGCACAATATTGCCATGGAAAACAGAACAAATGAAAGGAGAGGGAGAGAGAGGAATAAGAGCAGCGGGGAGAAAGGAGAATAGTCACCTCTCCACAGGCCTCTGGAAAATGTGGTCTTCACAAGCACATGGTCCTGTGGTTCTTCTGCAGCATCTTCAGGTGGGTTCCATAGGGCAGTGGGCACGCACCTCACTTCTTGGCAGGCTTCTATTTACAGGACAAGTCCATGTTCCTCTCCCATTGACATGAGGGTGGTCTTGCTGTGAAAGTTCTCAAATTGATGCATGCACAGAATCTTCTTTGGGAAGGTTTTGGAATTGGGGCTGGGGCTCTCCAGGGTCACTGGCAGTTCAACAGACCCTTGCCAGAATAACCTCTGCCTGAACCCTTTGGGTCTGCATGGGCAGTCAGGTGGGGGGCGGGGGCAGGGACAACACCTGCTGCTGCACCTCCTCCCTCTCCTTTGCAGGAGCATGGTCAGCCCAGCAGGAGCCACAGCACTTAAGAAGATGTTAAAGACAACAACAAAAGCAGAGTTAGGCGATGTTTAGGACTATACAAGTAGGATCAGTCAATGTTTAAGACGACAGTAGAAGTGGAGTCAGTCTCTACAACTACGAATGTTAATTTATTACCTTGAAAGTTAATTCTCAACGGTTTCCAGATTTCTCCTAGAGGAACTGGCAGACAATATTGTGTAGTAGTGGAGAAGAACAGTGGTGGTGAGAGCAAAGAAATGATGTCTTTTGTGATCTGTCTCATGAATAGATAGAAAAGGCTTAGGCAGTCAGACATCTTTGTGCCACATCATGCAATTTCTTCATACTTAAAAAGTCATTGCTAGTAGTTAGGTAGCTACCATAAAATCAATCAGATAGTAATGATTATTGCCCATTCATTATGAATTTTACCCATTTAAGAATGCTTATAGAAGGTATGATACAATCCATCCCTGGAGTAATCTAGTCCTTCTTACAATTCTGATGTTCTGTGAAAAAGAAAATACAATATGAAATAAAGCAGTAAATTGTGAAATTTAGGATGAACAGCAGGCTAAGGGAATAAATTTCTTTTACAATTACGTAGTAAGTACAACATGATACAATAAAGACACAAATACTGTGTAATAACACAGATGTAAGCATCGTCATTTTGAGTTATGACTGTACTTTATTTTGAAATAAGGGTAACACTGTCCAGTCATGGCTGATCTAGATTCAAACCAGCCATCTGCAGAAGACACGTTCTTCCATAAGCAGTTATTAATTCTTTTAGCTATTTACTCTTACTCTAGAAGATTTAACTAAAAAACCAATTCACTTAAGGCAACTTTGTGTGTTTTAAGTAAAAGTGAGGTATTGCTAAACCATGTTCTTTTTTAATAATACAAAGTGTTTTCAAGCCAGAGGTTTGACAGAAAGACGAAGTGTTCTGAAGTGAGACTCGTTCATTTGTGAACCACTAATGGATATTTGGTATAGATAGAATCTAATTTGTAGTGACCTTTAGGTTTTATAAAGTTTCCCTGATTATTTCTTACAAAACTAACTTCACTGATATGGAGATTTCACACCGAGATGTAAAAAGAAGTGCCACTGATTAAGGGCATACTGCAAACAATACTTTTGCCTTATAGCTATTTTATTGCTCACCTGTGGTTATGGAGATTTTTCTGTTTTTCTTCTGAAGTATCTTGCAAAAGGCTGCACTATATTGCTCCTTGAGTTAATGGGCTTGCTTACTCATCACTGTTTGGAGAACAACAAAGAAAACTGCATGTATCCCAAATTATCCTGCAAATGGAACAAATGTCTTCTGTAAGTCTAAAAGGATGATTTCTTTTAAAGAATAAAGCCCTTTGAAACCAATTAATAGTTGACCTACATAGTAATGCATATATCTCCATGTTTCCTTTTTTCATGGAAATGTTTTTCGGTAGCAGAAAAAGAGTAAATAAGTATGTGTAATCATCCACTTCTACAACAAAGATTTTAAGGTTAAGTATGCAAGCATTTTTTTTCACCATTTTCATAAAATTAAATCCATTTTATCTTTATGAACTTCTACAATAGTAGCTGAAGAAAATAGACTGCAACAGCTTCCTTGGTATCTTTGTGTAATGTACAATGGCCAGTAAGAACTTGAAAACACACAAACAAAACCTTTCATTCTGAAGATCCAAATCCCCAAGAGGTTTGTGTAGCTGGAAGCATTTTCAATCTGTGATTCTTCAACACACAGCCAGGGGAGTTATATGGAAGCTCATGGGGAGCAGCACTGCACTTGCACAGCACTTCATTTGTTGCAACATCCTTATATCATTACTATCCTTGCTTATAACTACTGATGTGTATCATTACTACTCTTGCTTGCAACTCCTGATGTGAGGAAAGAAACTAAAAATATGAATTATGGATTTAATAAAACATAGTACATATATTGGGACAGAAACAGTGTGTTAAAGGGATAGAAAATGTACTAGCTAGTTTAATGGCTGCACAATCAAGGAAACCAAAGCAAAAGGGGTGTAACACTTTATTGTACATGCACCATGGAAGAACAGTAAATAGTAAGATTTTGGCAAACAGGTGTGCTCTGTATGGCCACTGAAAGTAAGGTTACTCAAAAGAAATGTAGATGTGGCACTTTTAGAGTTAATATCACTCCTTGAAATACCACAGAGAAGGATAAAAGGTATGGAATAAATACTGGCATAAGAATAAAGGTTTCTGAGTTGGTCAGTAATAGTTTAGGTTAGAAGCTGAAATAGAACCTGAAAGAAAAGTGCTGACTACCAGAGTAATGAAGTTCTGTGATATATGTCCAATATGAAAAGAGGAGAACAACATTCTAATTACTTTCAAAATTGAGGCTATTGTATTTATGGCTGAGATTATGCATACATGAGATTAGCAGAACTGGCAGGTGACTGGGCTCAGTGATCCAGTCACATATCCCAGTGGAAAAAAAAAAAGTGATTCTGTTTTCCAGCAACAGTCCTTTGGTCTAAAATTTAGCTCCTTCTGCCTCTTACAACCTGATTGGGTCTAACTGAATGCTTCTGATACTAAATATCATCAACAGTTTCTTAGTGTTTTTGTGTTGCTTTCAAGCACCTGTTGAATGAGTGACCCAAAAATAAACCTATTACATGGTCTAGAGATACACAGATTAATGTAATTAAGAAGACACCTCCATTGGTAAGCAAAATGAAATTTATGTGTTGGCACTGGAGGCAGAACAACTGAACCATTATTTTCAGCATTATATGTAATGATATTAAATCTGATATTGCCCTTGTACAAAATAATCCCTAGTAATCTAAATGGGACTGTACAAATCTATGCTCTTTGTTCTGCCCATTTGTAGAGAGGTGACTACCTACAGTAAAAAATAGTGCTTTCTTCTCCACTTTCTTTTTGCCTTGCTGATAACATTCTTTGTTCAGTAAATGGAGCCATATTTAACAATTACACTACACATTTCCCTCTATTTCAAAGGGATGCAGTCCCGCTATCTTTGTATTTGCATTATATAGCCTTCAAATACAATTTTTGGATCACTGCACCCTGTGCTTATTTTCACTTTGAACCATTGCCTCCTCATTTACCCTTCCTAATATTATCTGTAAATTATTCTTTTGACATTTTGTGTTATATGAAACCATTACTCACTGTCAATGATCTCTACCTTACTCAAATGCATTCTTAGACATTTGCTGCTCTGTCTCTATATAACTCTTTTCTACACTGGATTATTATCAAAACTAAATATTAGTATTTTCCATTTATATATCAACTTATACAATGACTATATGTCATCACAGATGCTGCAGGGTAGGTAAAGTGGCTGGCAGGATGGAGACTGGACCCAGGAACTGGGTTCAGGAGCACATGGATCTGTGATCAGGGACAAACAGACAGACAAGGTCCTCACTGGACATTTGCCATTGAAGAAGAGAGTGAGATCTTCATTGTTATAGTTGAATTAAGACAAATAGAGTCTCAAGTTACTTATTACATTCATGATCTCTCACTTTTGTACCGAGTAAGATGTATGGGATGAAATACTCTGTTGGTCAGTTTGGGGTCACCTGTCTTGTCCACCTCTCCCTGCAGGTGTGACCCTTTTTTGCTGCTAGCTTGAGGGTGGCCTTTGTTTCTACAGGAATAAGTCGAAGCAACGTCCTTTCTGCATACCATTGCCCCCTGCAATCCTTTCTAGAGATAAACACTGTCTGAAAAACATGCAGTTAACTTTAATAAAATGAAGTTACTTAGACGAGGCTTAGCTGAAACTAGAAAACTGAATCTAGTTTAGATCAAACCAGAACATTATAGCAATGCTCTTAAATAGTTCAGGACAGCTGTTTTCAGCCTAAGACTGTGTGGGTTGCTTCTGGGAGACACACAAAACTTAGCTAAGAAGAAAACTAGTGCATTTTCTAAGCTCTTATTCCCTATACAGAAGTGTACATCAGCACTGGTGTTTTCTCATAAAAAAAAATCCGTCACTGCTGGTTTAACATTAAAAGTAAAAAAGAAAACTCATCAAGCAGTAACTGAATGAAGATGCTTGTGTAGGCCAATGGAAAACAAATAAAATTTCAGTGAATATGTAACCTGTTCTGTGAGCAAGCAGTAAAGGATCTCTGAAGTCTGAATTGTTCTGAAAATTGCATTTACATTTCTTCCAGAAGATTGTGCCACCAGTGGAACTATGCTTCATAATACAGTTCTTTGCCAACTGTAATTCCTGTATGCCAAGACAAAGTCATTTTGGGTCATCTCCCTAGATTTTTTTCCAAAAGAAAAGATGAACTGGAAGGTATTTTAAAAGATAACAGACAGAAGATCTATGTTCCTGTCTTCTGCAAGAGCTGGTTATAAGTATAGTTTCTTCCATAGAAACCATTGAAACATAGATGTAAAACATCAACTGATAAAAGATTAATATTCCATGCTCTGACTGTTTTAAACTAACATGATAAACTGTATTACATACCATCATTCTCCCATTTCGAGATAGTTGATGGGAAAGTAGGAAAGTAATAGGATAGGCATGGAGACTATTAATCAAGCGGAGTCCACCCAACACAACTGGTATTACATGTGTTAGACTCACCACTCCAGAGGGAAAAGGCAAGAGATGGTATTTATTTGATTTGGGAAATGTGACCTTCTTTACACAGCTTCTTGTTTTCCTTTCAAACAATGGAAGACATGAAAACATGACTTTCCAGTAACAACTGACAATGAAAATGCATAGTAACTACATACAGACTAATGGTACTCTTGTAACTGATTTCTTGGCCTTCTTTAAAATCGTTCAACAGAAATGGTTACTGAAGAACACACAAAATGTAATATATTTTAATAAAAACCACCAGGTCCTACAAGTCCAGCTGAGATATTTCAAGACATGTTTCCTTGAAAATGTGTGGGTCTTGAAAATCTGAGAGGGAAATATCAACATCATGTGTTGTGGCCGTTACTATGACGACTATACTTTTTTGCTTTCATTCAATCACAGTGTGAACTAGCTCTTAAGCCTGTCCTGCAACATGACCTGCTGAAGACTAAATTACTAGGGTTCTACATACTTATACACACTTTCTTTTTTGTTGCCTTTTTTCCCTCAACAATAAACAGATTTTAACATAAAAGCAAAGATTCTGACCAGCTGAGTTCTTTCCTCTACTTATTGTGTTCATAAAAATATAAGTTAAGCAGTTATGCAAATGTAAAAGAGTCTTCATCAATCCAAAGTTTTCATCTTTTTTTAAACAGTACAGAAAGCCTGATTTTCTAGCAAAGCAAAATTTACTTGTATTCAGTCATATTTTCCTCAAAGATTAAATAAAATGAAAGTGAAGCAATGTAAGATGCATAAAGACAGTTTTTTAAATGTTGACTAGCAAACCAGATATTCTTATTAATGTATTCTCTTACAGTAGCACATGTAATCTCCATTTGAAATTGGCTCCATTGAACACTGTGCACACATACTGAAGAAACAGAGCTTTTAGGGAAAACCTGAATTGTATAACTTGCTTTTTCATTTGCTTATCTTTCAGAAGCTAAAGGAAGGGAAGAGAATGACAGTTGCATCAACTGAGATACAGATATTTACATGTACTGGACTGAAAGAACAGATCAAGTGAAAGACTGCAGCACTGCATAAGATGTCTGAAGGACTTCATTAAGTCCTCACTTCACAAATATTTATCACCTCCTAAAACTATTTATTTGTGGAATAAGTGAGATATGGAGAAGCAAAGAAGTCTAGTATTGCAACTCACATGAGAGAGGAAATGTGAAGAAGGGAGTTTGGGAATACTACAGAAATACAGCTGCACTGCAATGAATGGACACACTCTGGTATTCTCCACCCTCCGACAAGTCACAGCCCCGTTATAAGTACTCATATTTCTAAAGTCTTGAGGATGAGTATTGTGTGCAAGCAACAAGTAGAAACATGATGGCAACAGCCAAACTTCTTATTTCAGCATGTTTCTTATTTGTAATGCAAAAGTATCCTTGCACCAGAGTATCAAGAGCTTTGGACGCGCGCATGTATGTGTGTTCAGATGTGCAAATATTATTCCTTTGGATAGCTTCAGTGTTTGGTTTCTGTCTTATATCCCTGTAGAAACCATTGTTATTTTTCCAGGGCAGTACTGGAAGTTTTTTATTGTTTGGCTGCCTTTTACAAAATGTTGGAATCACAGCAATTCCTGTAGGTGTTCTCTCTCTCACAAGCACGAACATTTTTTATGGCAACTTGTTCTTTCCTTCTTACAAATCTTATTTTTCAAGAAATTAAAATCTGCCTTCAAAATCTTTCTATGCTCTACCCACCAAAAGTGAGAATCAAGAGACATAACTTTATAAGTTTACAATATATCTCTATAAAAACTGTGATTTCTGTAATAATCAATAGAAAGGAAACAAGCACTTTCAAGTCACAATTTGTCTAAGTTATTTCACGCACTGATTTCAAGATTATGTAATTTGCACATTAGAGCATTTCCATTACAGCCTTCCTAAGGAGAACATGACTGGATGTTTACATTATAAAGCACTACAGTAATTTAGATAAATGCCACCCATATATAGCAGGATTCTGAAAAGGGGATGAGTTTCAGAGCAATGTATCTTCAGATGAGAGTCCAAGGAATTGACAGGCTGGGGCCCAGGAATATGAAAGTACAGTTGATACAGGCAGTATAGCCTTACAAAACAAGGCAAGTTAGACTCAGCCTTTATCACTTGCTGAACTCACAGTATCTAACTTGTTCTGTGTTTTCCACACTGAGTCATCAATTAATGATAATGTTCAAAAGAAAGTTGACATTTTCTAGCAGCACAGCCTCTCGAGAATGTTATTTGGAATTTATACTGTAAGAATAACCTTATAATACAATCCAATAACTTTTCATTTCTTTTTTTTGTTGTTGTGATGTGTGTTTTGATTTGTTTTTTATTTTCTGTGGAAAGTTTATTTTGAGGAAACTGTTCCACCGGCTGGTAAAAAAACGTAATCCTCCATCATGAATTCTCAGGAATGATTGAAGAAAACTCCTTATAAAAATTAAAAAAATAAAAATCTCCGATGTTCTATATAGAAGGATGAGTAATTTGAATTTTATTGGTAAGGACTTTCCAGGACTTCCAAGAACTTTATTCCCATTTCTCTAGCATTTTTAGACAGGAAAAATGAGTGTAGTGGGTAATTAAATCTCTATCTGGTGGAGGAATTGAGCAAGCAACAGTTTCTGATGCTGACATGGTTAGTGAGATACTTTTGAGTCCCTAATGCCTGTAACATGTAGTCTCATCTCAGACCTGATAAAAAAATAAGCTGCTCATAAGCCATTTTCACTTCCTGTCTGCAAAACATTCCTACAACTTTACTTTCTCACACTTCTGAAATGTGTGACATACATCTGTTGAGCTGAACCAGTCAAACCAGGACTACATCCAGTTTTCCCATATAGATTCTATTCACAATAGAAATTCTTGAACTATTTATCAGAATACCATAAAGATCCCAGTTGATTAGAGTCATAGAATCACAGATGCATTTATATTGGAAGACATCTTTAAGATTATCAAGTCCAACAGTAAATCTAACACTGCCAAGTGCAGCATTTGTTCCCTCAGCTCTTCCTCATAAGACTTGTGTTCCAGACCCTTCACCAGCTTCATTGCCCTTCTCTGGATGCACTCCAACCCCTCAATGTCCTTCTTGCTGTGAGAGGTCCAAAACTCAACACAGGTTTTGAGGTGCAGTTTCATCAGCACTGAGTACAGGGAGATGCTCACTTCCCTGCTGCTGGTCACACCCATTTCTGATACAAGTCGGGATGCTTTTGGCTTTCATCAGCCATCTGGGTTCACTTCTGGCTCATGCTCAGCCAGAAGTGAACACACTGAGGTCCTTTTCTGCCAGGCAGCTTTCCAGCCACTCATCCCCAAGCCTGTAGCCTTGCTATGGATCACATTGTTGTGATCTGAGGATTGCAATGTCCAAATCTCCAATATTTTGGATCATGGTTCTCACAGACATTAGTGTTGTAGGTGTCTAGTAAGTGGCTAAATACTTCTGAGGATCTTGCTCCAATTGGTTTGAGTTGATTTTGGATACAATCATGTATTTTAGGATAGAAATATTAGCTCTTGGGACTTTCTTGATATAAAATATCAAAATATCACAGATGAAGCTAAAGGTGAAAGTAAACCCTTTGCATTTGCTCATAGTTGTACTGACATTGAAAGATTGACAAGGGTGAACTGCCCTTTGCTCAGTGAAACAAACAAACTTGTTTTAGGCAGACAAAGGGTGTATAAAATAAAACTGTAGCTATGCATTCAGGTTTCTGACCATGAATATTTTGTGCTAGATGCAACAAAAACTGACACGCCGGTGTACAGTCACCAATGTCAACATTATGTATCTCACATGGAAAAAAAACCTTGACTGAGATGCCCGAGGTCCCATGCAGATGCTTTTGAAGAACCTAAAATTTGCAAAATAATCCAAAGTGCTTTTCCTAAAAATATGGAATGTTAAAGCTTTTTCAGGCTTAGATGTTAAATTAAAAGGGAGATTTTTGGGCTTCACCATTCTTGTATCTAAAACCTATTTTATATCTGACTGTGCATTCAGGCCCCAAGGCAGCAAATTATCAGTGGAGCTCCTCTGAAGTTCAAAGACACATGTATGCCTGAATGCTTTTGTGGAGTAGTGACATAACACCTTAGCAGTGCAGTAAGATGCTGCTGCTTCTTGGCATTTGCTGAACTTGAACCCACTGGTAGTCAACACATACTCAACCTAAAACATTTTAGTGGGGTTACACCAGAACAGCATCAGTGGTCTTATCCGAGTTGAATCACAGAAAAGAAAAGAGGACTTAAAGAGGAGAGCACTTAAACAAATTTCTTAACCCTATGTGATTTATTTTTTTTGTAGAACATTCTAGATTAATGTATATTGAATTATGTTTTTACTGCAGAGTGAAATAATTAGCTCTTTTCTTTCCTGTTAAAGAAGAGATTATACTTCATAGCAAAGTTGCTCTATGGGAGAAATGCTATTTCTATATTCATACACTGTTTTTACAGTGCAGTAGTGGAGTAATGAACTTTGCAGAACATTTAAATGTTAGTTTATTGGCTCAAGAAGACTGAGATCTGAATGCCAAGAAATTTCTTTTAATTGGATTGGTATCTTATAAAACGGCCAAATATCTTTTGATCATATGTGACTTAAATATTGACAGTTATTAAGAAATAAAACACAATACCTAATCTTAGGAAAGTAACAGCATAATGAATTTAATAATGTATTATAATATTGCTGTACTTTCTTGCCAGTAAATAAATGACGAGACACGGAGAGTACAATAATCAGAATTACTGAAGACTGGTCTGGCTGTTCCCATGAGTTCAGTTTGAATTTGGCCATGATCTTCAAAAGAAAATGAAGATTTTTGCAAACAGTACTCCTGGTGTGACTTCACCAGTACATCTTCACTTTCATTGCCCTAGATCATGGAAAAGGTTTGTTTGCACGGTCAGCAATTTATTAAGGGGATCTTGCTCCATAATTTAAGTTGGTACTAAGTTGTAGTTTAGGTTCCAAGGTGCAGCCTACACACAGAATGACCCACAAGATTAGTGATTATCCTGTTAATGGCATCACCTAGGAAAGTCTTCTTACAGTGATAAATGTGTTATTTATAACATGATTTTGCAGTACTTACAGGAATTGAACTATTTTCAATTAGCAAGCATTATGCATCATCGTTTTGAAGAAACCAGGAATTTTTGACCCAGGGTCTTTGACTTCCATAATGCCACATCTACATGTGTAGATATGTTTGCAGATGTAGATGTGGCTTCCCCTGCTGCTAGTTCCCTTTCCCTTGCTTTTTTCCCCAAATAATTCAACTGAATTTATTTCATGCAATTCCTGAGTTTGATATATTTGTCTGTCCTTATCTGAAAACTTTTCAAAATGGATTTGTTCATGGTAGACCTTGACCTTGAAAAAGACAAAATATCAACTTGTATGAACAGTTTTAGGATTTCAAGGACTTTTCCTGTAAAAAGTTGAGCTAAATTGTGATGATGATGATGATGATGATGATGATGATGATGATGATGATGATGATGAGGAGGAGGAGGAGGAGGAGGTGGTGGTCGTATGATCTTAAATTACTTTAAAGAAATTTCATAGCAGATCGGCTGATTTTTTTATTTTTAATAGTTTCTGTGAACTCAACATTTACTATTATTTCATGACTATTTTTTAATTTCAAGGTAGTTCAATTTAGTACAACCATCACGGGTCATGATTTCAACTTTCTTTTCTTGAAAACACTCATAATATATTTAATAAAAGTCAAACCTTGTCAAACATATCTCTTTAAAGGAACTCACAAAATATGATCCTTTCCTGTAGACAGCTTTGGTTTTAACAGACTACAGTTTTCTAATGAGGACAGCTGAAAAATCTCCTAGTTGTTACTAAAAGTGTGTACAGAAGGGAGAGGACACTTTCAATTTAGAAAAGAGCACAGAATCATCTTGTTATATATACAGTTCCCAATTAGCAAATTGCAGTTGTTCAAAGACTATTTGAACATAGATATACGTACAAGGTACTATTACTGTCTTAATCACACTGACATTACTTCATTTCCCACTCTTTAATCAATTGTGTTGTGTTTTGTGCTAGGAACAAATACATTTTTCCTTGCTGTCTTCTGACAATTCCTTAGTTTAAGTCTCCCGCTGCTTCTGCTCCCAGTGATTTGAACTCAGACATGGTATCAGATGCAGCAGAGTTAGTTTGTGCAGTATACATTTAGGAAATTGCAAAGCAAATGTTATTCACTGTGGAATAGGGAGGGGGCACAACCAAGAATCAAGGGGCAACATGTAGATGTGTGTCCCAGTGGTTTCCCTACATTGATGCAACGGTTTGTAGGATGATTTCTTAGAGGCAGAATGTCTCACATGAGCTATTTTCCCTCCTCAGAACACCATTATAGCTTCTACTCTATGTATTTTCTTGTGCCACTTTCACCATGACAGAATCTGAAAAACTTCCCATAGTATACAAAAGAATATAAGCAACATCTGTCGTAGGTGGCTTGTTCTTTGTCTCATCTCCCATGAGAGAGAGATGTGTATGTAGTGGACAAGGATATAAATAATATATTATTCCTCTTCAGAGTCAAACTAGGAAAATAAAGAAATACTTTTTTTGGATCCAGAAAGAAATTTGTCTTGTTTTTCCAAAGCAAAAAGTTGAAAGAAAAGTCAGCATCATGGGAAATTTTCTGTTCAGCTTCAGAGTAAATATTTTGGTTTTGCAGAACAGACAAGAGAAATGGGAAATGAAAGGTTATATCCATGAAAACTTTCTGAAGAAGCTGGCAAAGAGAAGACATCGTCATACCTAGTAACTCAATGACCATAATACTCAGTCCAGAACATGACATACCATAAGTAAGCTTCCTGCTATGTCTTTTCTCCTGTTTAAAGAGGTCCATCCTCACTATAGTCCAGAAAACTCTCTAGGAAACACCACCCTGTTTATATCACACTATAAAAATAAATATGTAAATAAGCTTTCAAGAAGTTAATAATCAAGAACAACATGTCTAGAGTCTGATGGTTTGGATTATCACTCAAGTCATTCTGTGTCCACGTTCCTGATAACGCTTATGGATTAATTCAAAGTTCAGGACAAAATTAAGCAGTCCTAATGGGAGGAAGTGAAAAGTTTCAGCTTGACAGGGTCTTTAGTGTTTAAGGCAATTTCCTAAAACAGGATATCCCCTTTTCTTGTGGTTATACAAGGAATAACTCTTTTAATTTCTATCCAAAATATATGGCAACTTTGAGTAATGCATGAACGTTTTCAAGATTACTAAAATCAGTGTTATTCCAGGCAATACATTTAGAGGGCATTATTATGGTTTTAGGTTAATCTTATTTGTCTCCTACCTTTTGGGTTATTATTCAGGAGTTCTTGCATGATTGCCATTTTTTATGAGCAGTTGTTTACTAGTGAATAGTAACTTAAACTGTTTTTCAAGCTGTATTATTATATATGTGTATCATAACTCTGGCTTTAAATCAAAGAATCTCTTCACAGGGTGAATTCTTCCTAGGAGGGATTTTAAATCCAGAGTGGATCAGCCATGACATAATTAGCACACCTTGGTATTCCCATAAGTTCTACTGCTCTTTACCTCTAGCCAAGTGACACTCTGAAGTGTAGGAAACTGCTTCTTCCTATTAAAAAATAAGTAGCTTTGTGAGTGGTGGAGTTAATGAAAACTATTTTCTGATGAAGGACATGGTACCTTTTCTTTATTCCTTTCTTGACTCCAACAACAATATTAGCTCTGCCCTTTATCCCTTGGACAGCACCGCTGCATTAAAGACAGACAATGATGACATGATAGTAAGGCTAGTTGGGAGCTCTTTGTGTGCTCTTTGCCCACAGCTGCTACCAAACAGAATATTTATCAGCTGAGATCTGTCCGCTTTTTGCTCACTAATTTGAACCTATGTCTTCTCTCTGATAGCTGAGATTAATAAAATCCACAATAATTTAATTATCTTTTGAATGACAGTTTCTGCCAAATTTGGTTGAAACTGACCAGTGTACTAGGGGCTTGTTGGAATAAGGGACACTAACAGACAGGTAAACTCAACTGAATTCCTTTAGCTTGCATAAGAATATGGTTGAAAGGAAATAATTAAACTAAAACACTTCTAATCTCATCTACATTTAGAAAATAAATTAGTTACTAGATGTCAGGATGCCAGCTGCATATTTGCAGCACTAGAGACTAGAGGTTTTGGGTTTCTATTTTGACTTGTTAATGTCATTTGAGCTCTCAAAGCATTTTTTATTAAACTTGGCTTTCACTTGAGGTAGCTTAAAATGACAGGTATAAGAGGCCACTGTTTTGTTATAGAGGAAAAAAACCACCAACCACTCATGATATTCATGAGTTCATGATATTGATGTTCAGTTTTCAGGTCTTCTGGTCACTTCCTCTCTGACCCTGAGCAAATCATTAGAAGAAGTAAGTTGACCTTCTGTTAAAAAAAAAAAAAGAAAAAGAGAAAAAAGAAGCAGAAATATGAATATATCTATACACAATTACCTCCCGAAGTCTACACAATTCAGATCCTGGCAAAAATGTAAGTGCAACATTTCTCAAGTATTGAGAAGCAAGGCTACATTGTTACAGATGTACTTTCCTTCTGAAAGAACTCCATTCTCCCCTTTCTAGGGTGACTTTAGTACCACTGTATTGGTCCGGGATGATCTCTCAGTCATGAGTCTCAGATTATACCCAACTTATGTTCTCTAGTTTTTCTTTTTGTATTTTTCTGCAATTTAGTTATAAAATGCTTTCTTTGTTGAGAAAAAAAATCTCCCAGAATTAAGTCTTATTGCTATGTTGCAATTGCACATAGGCTTTTGCTCAACTAACTAGGATGTCTGGAAAGAGAAGAGGCAATACAGGATGTGTCCTAAGTATGTAAATCAAAATAGTTTTTGCTCTCCTTTTTCTCTGTCTTTCCCTGAGGCTCATAACTGCATTACCTCAAAAAACAGAGACACAATTTTATTGAGGATTTGGGGTTTTTTTTTCTAATTTTCCCTATGTTTATTGCATAATTTTCAGGGTGGAGAGACTTTTATCCTAAAACTATAATGTTATGGAAAAAAAATGGACAAAAAAGAAGTTTCCTTAAAGATTATTTATGTTTTAGTAGTCTGTGGATTCCCCCAGTAGGGACATTTTTATTGCACACTAAGTGTTATGATATAGAAACAATGATTATCTTCCCTCTGGAGAACAGAGAGGTTTCTGCTGTTACAAAACCTTATTTTAAAATACAAATTTCCCTATATCTTTGTGGGTCTAGTATTCGTAAATACCAGTTTGGGCATGTCCTTGGCTGCTCTCTGATCAACACCTTTGAACTGCAGTGCCAAACTAAATACAGATGACAGTGCCATATTCACAAATACAGAGAGTCCCAAGTGTACTTTTTTTCTTCATTTACATTCGGATTACAGGAAAGTATAATTTCCAGCTTTAACATCAAATATCCTCAAGCAATATAAATCTTAATTACTGTGTGCTGGAAGTAGTACTAACAAACGCATGAGGTGCTTTAAAAGGAAGTAAGTGTGTCCCTATGTACATGTAAAAAATTTCAGCAATCTCTTTCCTGCAGTTAACAAGACCTAAATCTGTTTAATGGTGAGTAATCTCTAAGAAGAAATATAAAGTGGATAATTATTCAGATTTCAGATTCTCTTCCTATTTTTCTTTTAACAGTGTTTTTCTGGAAAACATTCACACTGGATCTCATATCTAGTGAACTAATGATCGATGAGTGACATGTATCATTTAAAATTATTCATACAACAATTTATACTGAAGGCATGAGTCTGGATGATCCCATATGCTGGGAAGTCAGGTGCAGAGATGCTTCAAAATTGTTCACAGAAATCTGTCACCAGCTCATTTATGCAGAAGAAAGGTTTAACGGAAAGAACACTTGAAACCTGATAATCAGAATTTGTGTTCCTGCAGGCAGAGAAAATGGCATTGAAATTGAGAGAATCGCACTTCCTATTGTCAGTGGTGAAACTGGCTGAAATATCACTTGTACTCAGACTTACTTGAGCCTATCACTTAGAATTAAGTGATGAAACAAGTATTTCAAATTATCTTCTGATTGTTTTGCATTTTTTATGATTGGGAGGATGATAGTTGTTGCTTCCTGGATTTGCAGGCAGTGTGAAAAGAAACCACTTCTTTATTCATCTTAGGGATCTAGAAATCCAGGAGCAGTTTGTCTTCCTGAGGAACTTACTGCACAGGCACCCTTGACTCAGCCGGCACAACTGATGCTGGATCACTACTCTTTGAAAGACATTTATCCGCAGGAAAACTGATAACAGGAAGTGAATGATGTTCTCCTGCATATAGCTCAAAGATCCATATTGCCATAATGCAGAGACAATTATATAGTGAAGGAATATTTGAGGTATTTTTCAGGCAAACATAGCCTTAACCAACCTTTTTCATCACTTTATTGCTATTACTGTGTGAATCTGACAATGGTGCTCCTCGTGACCAGCCCTTTTCTGCGAGGTGTGTAGAGAGGACAGTCAAAATCCTGGGTGAGTACCAGGGAACAGATTTAACAGCACAAGGTAAAACATTTTGAACAGTAAACAATTTTTTAAAATTTTCTAATTTTTATTTTATTATTCTTTATTTTATTATTCTTTTATTGAGCTAGAGAAGTACGAGCAGTAATATTTCCCGGTTAACCCAGGTAACCTCTTTTGACCTTTAGTAGTTGCAAGGAATGACAACTCCTGTTTTACCTTGATCAATTTCTATGCAGTCCAATAGATGTTGCCTGAACACTCTAAAATATTATTTCTGATTCTTCTTCAAAAGTCTAAAGAGAAAAGAAGTTAATCTACAGCAAATATTTGTAGTAATTTAAAACAATTTTAACCTTTTTTTTGACAGCAGACAGAACATGCTTCTCTGCTCTACAGCTTTTCAGCACCTCACTTAAAACGATAAATTGGCCCCTTGTGCTCTGGGATTGCCTAGCCAGGTATAAGGATAAATAGCTCCTTAAAACCTCAGGACATTTCTCTTGTCTCTTTGGCCCAATCTGCTACCAATCCTGTCGTTATCATTCACTAAAGAAAATGCCACTGCGAATGTACTGTTACACTACATTATTAACTCAAAATCACTATATGGACACTTCTTCCTTACTACAGGCTATATAACTATGCATATAAAGTCTATATACAGATGGTTAAAAAATGTTTGTTTGAGCTATTTGGGTACTTACATGTGAATGTCTTTGGAGGATGAAGTACCCAGCAATATGTTCTTTCAAATTTCCCTCAAGCACTGCAACATATCTTTGCCACATGGACAACCATGGTGGAGCTCCAAGAAGCATAAAGGAAAGCAGTTTAACAGACACAAAGGTTTTATATCAAGACATCTAGTCTATGCTCACCTAATGCAAACAGGATTTTATAGTTCTGCAGCGTAAATAAACACCATCTGATCACTATATAATTATCAGGAGGCAGTCAAAATCAGAGGAGGTTGATATTTCAGGAAATATTTGATATTTTGGAAAAAAAAAGAAAAACATGGGATAAAGTTTCTAAAACATTTCCTTTACGTTTGACTATCTCTATTTAAAGTCTGTGAATTGGGAAATGAAATTTAGGTCTATATAATCATAATCTCAAGTAAGTGGACAGATTTAAAGAAGTTTTTTTCTTTTTGTCCTATTCTCATCTCCCAGCAATCTGAGGGGGAGTAGCCTGCTTATCGTTATTCACAGTATCACAGTATCACAGTGTCATAAGGTTGGAAAGGACCTCCAAGATCATCGAGTCCAACCTATAACCCACCAACTACTAACACCAACACTAACACCATCATCTAAACCATGGCACTCAGTGCCTCATCCAGTCTCCCTTTAAACACCTCCAGGGTCGGCGACTCCACCACCTCCCTGGGCAGCCCATTCCAATAACCAACCACCCTTTCAGTGAAGAACTTTTTCCTCACATCAAGCCTAAACTTTCCCTGACGAAGCTTGAGTCCATGCCCTCTAGTTCTGTCACTGGTCACCTGAGAGAAGAGACCAACCCCTGCCAGACTACAACCTCCTTTTAGGTAGTTGTAGAGAGCAATGAGGTCTCCCCTGAGCCTCCTCTTCTTTAGACTAAACAGCCCCAACTCCCTCAGTCGCTCCTCGTAGGGCTTGTGCTCCAGCCCCTTCACCATCTTCGTTGCCCTCCTCTGAACACATTCCAGTATCCTTACATCTTTCCCAAACTGGGGGGCCCAGAACTGTACACAATATTCAAGATGAGGCCTGACCAGTGCTGAGTACAAGGGGACGATAACTTCTCTGGTCCTGCTCACTACACCATTCCTGATACAGGCCAGAATGCCATTGGCTTTCTTGGCCACCTGGGCACACTGCTGGCTCATGTTGAGCTTCCTGTCCTTTTCTACCTGACTACTCTCCAGCCACTCTGTCCCCAGTCTGTAGCTCTGCATGGGATTGTTGTGTCCAAAATGAAGTACCCGACATTTGGACTTATTAAACATCATCCCATTCGAATCAGCCCATCTCTCCAGTCTATCCAGGTCCCTCTGCAGGGCCATCCTACCCTCTAGCAGATCAACCCTTCCTCCCAGCTTGGTATCATCTGCAAACTTGCTGATGATGGACAGGATCAAGTACAAAGACATGAAGGTTCTATTTTGTCAGAGACCCTAATATGCTGGTAATTGAGCGTTTTGGGTCCACCTATCTTACCCGCAAGAGATAGGAGTCTGTGGAAATATTCCTCTTTAGCACTTCCTGCAGTAGCTCATAGTCTAATCCTTAATGGTTTGTAATCCAATATTTTCTCTGTTGGGGGATTTGATAGCCATTACAGCAGCTATTTCGGTTGGGTGCATTGTAGCTCAGGTTGAGCTTAGCAAAGCTTGACAGCTCCATCCCTGCATGAGCATGAACCTCTGCTTTGCTATTGTCAGGCCTGAAGTAACTCAATAACAAAGTGAAACAGTCCGGTGCACCAGGCTGGATAACTATTTGGCTGGGTTTGTATCTAAGCTAGTGAAATCGCAATTTCCTCTGTACCATTTCCACCTGAAGATATAATAAATTGGCTTAGGATTGCTCACCTTGAGAAACCAGCCCAAGCTCTTGCTTTGTGAAGGAGCACAAAACTAAGCAAATCTGCAGCTCACTTTCATTGCCAAAGGTTTGCTCAGCTCTGATATTAAAACATTTTCTTTCTACTTTTATCTTTCAGTTGTCACCTTCCCTAGCAAGGCACCATTTTCTTTCATCAGAGCTTTAGGAACAGGGCCAATTTGTTTCCACCTCCTCTCTGTACAGTTGTGATCTTTAATCCCTGGTATCAATCTCTTTTTCTGTGGTTCCTGCCTCACTCTGTAACCCCTGCAACCTTGGAGTAAATGAGTCTATTTTTGTCTCTGGAGATTTGATGGCAGATAACACAGTTATTAGGGACATCTTTTTCTTGCTCTAAAAATGATATTCTGCCTTTAGTAATTTTTCCATGCCTAAATTGCCAGCATGGCTGAAGAGGCACTTTGACATGTTTTTTGTTTTTTTTGGGGGGCTGTGCAGCTTACTACATCCTCCCCCACATTTTTTTTTTTGCGTTGTTCTTTCTGATATATTCATTTATTTCAATTTTTGTTTCATCTAATTCCCTGGTATGGTTTATGTGTAACTTACAGCTGTCAACATCTATACTTGGCTACTCAAATCTGTTGTTGACCACTGATACTGCTATAATTTCATTTTGATCAAATACCTTAAGCTCTCTCACATTCCCACAATGTAGTTCTTACACCAGTGTCCCAGGAAAGAATTTCCCACCTCAGCATTTGTGCTGCTTTCCTGGATTGTGGCACAGAGTTATAGGGTAGAGGTTGGATGCACTTGGAATCACCTATTATGGTTTTTCTGTGACGTACCAAGATCATACAGGATCACAACTGTGTATAAGTTGAGGAAGGAGAAGACACTTCAGGTGACCACAACACCCCAAATTTTTAATGCCAGAGAGTGAAAGCTACATTTGAAAACTCCCATAGGAAACTCATGCAGTTTGAAGATGAATGGTTGAACTCAATGATTTTCAAGCTATTTTCCAACCAAAATGACTCTACAATTCTATCTTATATGGGATGCATGTTATCCATGAGATCCAAGTGGAAAGTTTAATTTAATATTTGAACTGTAACACCATGGATTATCTTCAGTTTTTGAGGAACACCACTTATAGCTTTGGCTTGTGATCTTACACACTGATAATAGTTTATTAAGAAAAGCTAAAAGAAAAAAAGAGAACTCCTGTGTGTTGTTATCACTGATACCAGCCTATCAAGAACCTACTATGTTTCTAATACTATAAGATCTCTCAAAAATATGTTTGATTACCTTTTCGCAATTACATATTTTTTTAAAAATATTTTTCTTCTGTATTATCACAATCTTTTGTAAATGTAAATCTTGAATGAAAATAAAGAAAAAAACCTCTTGAAGAACACTTCTTTTCTCAAAAAGACATTCTCAGCTTTCTGTCCAAACATGGTTCCTTAAAAATTTGTTTTGAACTTGGAATAAGTAATCTTGGTTGGGAACATATCCTTTAATATCTTTTATTGCTAAGTCTGAAAATGTAGCACTCAGGGGGACAAGAACCTATTGTATATTTAAGCTTAACCGTTTTGCTCTCAGATACTTGCCTGCTACATGAAAGCTTTTCAAATATTTTGGTCTCAGAGGACACTAAGAATCACCAAGTTTTCCCTCAGAACCACCACCACCACAGCCACACAGAAATAGGGGAATAAATCTCATTCTTTGGTAAAGTTCTGTGACTCTGTTTTGGGACATAATAACTTAAGTAAATGTATTTTACCTTCCTTAAATGTCTAAAAATTAGAAATATCAAGGGATACATAGGAATCATTTCTTTTCTTTCTGCTAATGCATTCTCATTCATGTGTGTTGCTTGTTATACACTGCATGGTTCACTCTTCTTATAGTTGAAGAACAAAGGACTTTATAATGCTGGAAATCTATTCCTTAAACTCATTGCTGAATGTTATTCCAAAGACCCTCATCATTAACTTAAATTCCACTTCTATTATGATAGAAATTTAGATTTCAGCTTGTTCTGCAAATACAAAAGATGTATGAAAGTTAGACTTCCTTTTGGAGGAGCTGGAGAAAAACTTCAGCAAACCTTGAGCAAATCTGGTTATCTTCCATGTTCCAGAAGGATGCATCTTACAGAGAAGAAAGCTTAAACAAGTCAGTCCAAGATGTGACCAAAATATTTTCTTTGTAAAGCAGGGTATAGTCAAGAAAAATGTGATGGTGACCTGATTAAGGGTATTTAAAGAGGAAGTGTACTGTATATTTTTTCACAGGTGACTGAGCCTAGTATTTGCCTGCTTGGTAAATTTTATGACTGTTGCTCAGCAAATTGTCAGAGTAAAGGAAACTGTGTGGTAAATCTTTTTCTTTTTTCTTTTTCTTTTTCTTTTTCTTTTTTCTTTTTCTTTTTCTTTTTCTTTTTCTTTTTCTTTTTCTTTTTCTTTTTCTTTTTCTTTTTCTTTTTCTTTTTCTTTTTCTTTTTCTTTTTCTTTTTCTTTTTCTTTTTCTTTTTCTTTTTCTTTTTCTTTTTCTTTTTCTTTTTCTTTTTCTTTTTCTTTTTCTTTTTCTTTTTCTTTTTCTTTTCCTTTTTCTTTTCCTTTCTCTTTTCCTTTCTCTTTTCCTTTCTCTTTTTCTTTCTCTTTTTCTTTCTCTTTTTCTTTTTCTTTTTCTTTTTCTTTTTCTTTTTCTTTTTCTTTTTCTTTTTCTTTTTCTTTTTCTTTTTCTTTTTCTTTTTCTTTTTCTTTTTCTTTTTCTTTTTCTTTTTCTTTTTCTTTTTCTTTTTCTTTTTCTTTTTCTTTTTCTTTTTCTTTTTCTTTCTCTTTTTCTTTCTCTTTTTCTTTCTCTTTTTCTTTCTCCTTTTCTTTCTCCTTTTCTTTCTCTTTTTCTTTTTCTTTTTCTTTCTCTTTTTCTTTTTCTTTTTCTTTCTCTTTTTCTTTCTCTTTTTCTTTTTCTTTTTTCCTGTATGTGTCCATAAAGGTAACTGACAGAACTGAGTTTGTTGGGAAATGCAGACTTAAATCAGTCAAAAATTACTCATAAGAACAAATAAGACACTAGAAGAGCTCAGAGGAGCATACTTCCAGAGAAAAGGCTCAGCCAATGCACAAAGACCAACATCTGAATACTTCTGCAATGGGCAAAACTTCAGCTCGAGGAAGAGCTGTCTCACAGATTTTGCTGTCTTCTTTCTCACAGAGTTCAAGAACATATTGTACCTTAATATTTTCATAGTGAGGTCACTAAAAAAAAAATTAGTCTCTGAGGTTGTAGCTTTTGATTGTGAATATTTTTTGTCAAAAGTCCAAGTTTATACATTTTTATTTATTATTTTTTTCTAATTCACTATCTCAGAGAAAATGGAATTGATTTTTTTTTTCTCTTTTGCTTAGGTCCAATAACTCTCTCAACAATATTCTTCACTCAAAATTTGGTTGGGAGTGGAATTTGGATTTCTTAATCAGCTGATATGTTCCATGTTGTTTAGACTTCATTTTAACCATCTTGGGGGTTTAGTAGGTTAAGACCATTCCTGTCTCAGCAGGAGGCATAACCTCTGTGTTTGCAGCCTTCCTTGACCATTCGTTGCATAAGTCTCTGGTTGACACAGAATTCAGCATCTAGAATCATACGTCAACTCATCACACTGCAACTGGAAGTGCTGTACTGTTTTCCTGTCAAATGCATAATTGATTTTACAGTACTGGCAAACTATTCACATTTTTTTTCATCTCTACTTACCTCCCTGAACAGCTGATCAGTCACTGTCCTTGTAACTGAGACTTGCAGTTGCCCTTTGATAAAGATTCAGGGATTTATTTAATAATATTTTTCCCATCATAGCTATAAGAAATTTATTTTTTTTATTTTAGGTCGGTTTTTTGGATGCCTCATCTTGACTTCTCTAGCAGAAGTTGTGTTTAATTGTAATATAGTTTAAGTGTATAATACCATGTGCTGCTTCTGGATGAAGTGTGCCATATAAATGCAAATCAGCTAATTAATTCATAACAACAAGTATTATAGCAACACATTGACTGTCATGCTCTGCAGTTTCTGTTTGACACTGTGTATATGTTTCGTTCATAGAGGAATTGTAGCAGAATAGTTAATAATTTCAAATCTAAGTAGCCTTGGCTAGTTATAAAGACCTGTGATTTTCTATCTTGAAGACTAAGAGACCAGAGTTTCTATTCTTAGCCCTAGTTGACGACTTTTTTGCGTGAATGTGAGAGAAATCTCTTCTTTGGATGCTTTCAGACATCATCTATTTGTGAAATGGGGATAATGATTCCTTCTCCTCTCTGAAAGGTACACAGAACACTGTGGATAAATTGAGTTATGTAAGCGGAAAGTACTGAACGTGATATAATTTCTTAAAAATTCATGCTGAGCTCAGCTTTAGCATTCTTTGCACCAGAATTTTACAGAGGCTGACAAAATTAGAGCAAAATTACTCCTGTATTTCTCAGCTGTTTCTAAATCCAATCTACCTACAAGATCTAAAATTCTCTGAGGTTTCAGGAGCTGTAAGCCAGTATCTAACAGATACAAACAACTCTCCCTTCTGAGACAAACTTTTTGTTAATATTTAATAGCAGGGAATACCAATCTTTGTTCAGAATTGCATGATTTTTATTGAAAAATATTTAATTTAAGCTTGTCACTTTAATGACAAAAATGCTCAGAGGAATTTGAACGCATAAAATTCCTTTCATATGCCTCCAGCGGACAATGAAACCCATGGGAACACTGCTGTGTGAGCATTAAGGATAAAAGTCTGACTGCTCAGAGAAGGACTTCGCAGCAAGAGTTTTGTCACTGTCGGAGCAGTTGTCTAAACAGAATTTTACAAATAAAAATAATTTCTGTTCAAATTTTCAGTGGAGAGTGTTGGTTAGTTTTCAAAAAAGAAGTAGAGAACAAATGGAGACTTTAAAACCTTGGATATATTCAGATTTTAGAATATTTGGAAGGAAAAAATATGCAGACACTTTTACACAAAATACAGCAAAACATCACAAATATTTTTCTTTTAGAAAGCATGAGTGGAACTGTTATCACTGATTTTCATACTCTACATCAGGTTCTCTGGTGCAACAGTAGAATGGTTGGCATTCAAGGTTTTTCCCTAATGTAGGGACAATGACAGCTTTGTCTAAAACGCCCAGAGACTGAAACCCAAAACTACTTTCCCTAAAACAATGACTGTAACCCCAGTGCAGAAATATCCCTTTCTGTAGCTGAATGCTTGCAGCTGCGTGATGCGTGTTAGCCCTTGAATAGCTGCCAAGTCAGATTTGTCCTGTATCAGCTTCTCACAAACAGCAGTCATCAACCACCATGCACCAAGGTACATGAGGTGCACCTGGATCTAGAGCAAAACACTTGAGAGATAAAAGCAGTACCTTCAATTTCAGTTGTTTCTTTCATTTTTTGGCTTTCACCAATATAATACATCTTAAACTCAATGTTGTCCCCTGCAATTTTTCTAAATAAAATCAGAAGAGTCACACAGCCCCCCAAAAAGTTTGTTCTCCAAGTCTTCAGAAACTTCTCAGAACAAATCACTCCACTATCTTCATACCAGCAAAGCTTTCCCCGATTTATCAAAGAGTTATTAATAACTACTCTCCAATGTAAAGTCAAAATAAGTTGATGCTTTGTGTCAGGGGTGTCAAACTCCTGCTCCTGCAGCGTAACGCTCATCACACGCTGCACACGTGACCAGCGCTGGTAGAGCGTAGGGGCAAGAAGCTTGGCAAGGCCACAGGGAAGAAATGAGGTGCCAGGCCAGACAGAACAAGGTAGAAGGCTGGATTCGGCCCACAGGCCTTGTGTTTGACACCACTGCTTTATATGATTATGTCTCCAAGGTCTAACAGATGATTAAATACTTCTTTATTAACACATATCCCTTCTAATTTTATGCGTAAATGTACTTCTGTATATGCATGCATATTAAAAAGAGAACATATACAACTATGTATATTTTTCTGTGCCTCACTGTTTGCGTACAAATACAAACTGAAAGAAAATGCTTCATGCTTAGACAGAGACATTTAATATAGCAAGGAGGAAGTAAAAGAGAAAAAAGTCTTAAACTGCCCAGTTATCGAGAAAATCACCGAGTGAAAGATTGAAAAGGACTTTCAAAAATATAATGTAGAAAGTAGCTGTGTAATTATGCAAACCATCACATTTCTTCTACTGCTTTGTTGTATAGTTAAATTAAATATATGAAGGGTGCAAAAAAAAGATTTATATGTATGAAGGCAGTTAAACACTTCAGATTGCTAAAAACACTATCTTAATTATCTGCATATTATGCTCAGAAGAAAACCATTAGCTTTCTTATTATAGGAACTGTCAATGCCAAAAATACTTCATTCCAGAAAACTAGATATAAGGAAAAATAGTCAGAGTAGCTCATACTTAACTCATGAATAGTTTTCTTAGGACTTTTTATTTTTAAGCACCTCAAGATTAACTTAGCTAGACATAGGAGAATCTTCTTCACAACATCTGCGAACCTCTGGAAAATGTTTGACTCATTTATTAGCAATGAGATATAGAGGATGGGAAAGGCAAAGATATATCCTGTGAGAAAAGTGCATGATCCATAGTATAATAGAAATGTGATGAGAACTGAAACGTCAATGCATTATTGTAACGAAGTAATTACAGGAAAATAGAAGTGAGGGACTTTGAATTGTAACCATCCAAAACTGAAAAGTCTAATTTAAGTTCATCAACAAAATTCCCTCCCTGCTTTAAAAGAGAGTGACAGAGACGGATACTTCCAGTGCATGATTCACATCCTGACTCTTGTATTGAGCAGGAGAAAAAAAATGTAATAACCTTACGCTTAGGTCAGGACTGCAGTACTTAATTTGGGACAAGAGAAGAGTGATCTGTGTCCTGAAACAGAGGAGTCATCCATTCACAGAAATTATGGGGAAATGAGAAAAAAATAGCTGCACCTAACCACAGAACTTTACATTAAATATCTAAATCAACAGTCAATGATCTTTTTAATCAATATATCTGATGAATCATGGACCTATAAAACCTTGATCAATTGCAAATAGTGCAAAAATTAAGAAATCACCATCTGCTGGTAGATGTAAGAGTTCAAATGAACCAAACAAATCATTTTATAATCTTTAAATATAAGCAGTTTTAGGTTAAGACGAGGCTTAGGCAGGACATGTGCATTATTTTTGGCTTTATCAATGACTTACAATATGGCTTAAGGTATATTATTTATTATCCCACTTCCTCATGTGCAAAAGACAGTGAAAATACTCCTTTCCACTTTTCATCTTTGTTTATCTCATCCACTGAAAATCTTTCTTTTTTTTTATCAAAAGTAGATAAGAAAAATCTCCACCTGTACATTTGTACAACTTATGGCACACCTCAAGTTACAGTTATAGCTTATAGCTATATAGCTTACAACCTATAGTATATAGATATACTGCAATAATATAGTTGGCCTTGGTGGATTCTGAGATTAGTAAATAACAACAAAAAAATAAGCCTGAGGCTACAAAGACTTTGGTCTCCTATACTAAGCAAAATTAAGCTCAGAGGTCACCTGCCACTTATATTAATGACATTGTTAGTTCTTGAAAACAAATACTGAGTGAAGAGTTTAAGGATGAAATTCAAACAACTTATTTTTCAAGCTGTTTTATGGAAACCGGACCTTTTGCAAGGTCAGATGAGGCAGGAGGGGTGTGGAAATATGACAGGGTCGTGGTGATGTTCCAAAAGTTCACTGAACTGTAGGATTACACCCTCAGAGCAGGGGAAGAGCTCAGAATTCCGTTTATCATAAATGGTGTTATTAACAGTGGGACTGGTGTCTAAAGACAGCAATGGGTGACTGAAAAATAAACTGAATGTAAAAGATCTGTGAGCTGCCTCTTGAGAAAGCAGAAGGCTGATAAGGCAGAAGGCAGAAGATGGGTATGGTTGGACTCAATGATCTCCAAAGTCTTTTTCAACCGGAAGATTTTATGATTCTATAAATTAATAAACTGAGGTGTATCATGTTCAGTGGAGGCCTGGGAGAATGGATCTCTTGATTTCTGCTTCTTGCATCACACCTTCTTAAGCCTTTATCAGGTCACCTAAGGCAGGAGTCCCAGAAGCTGCCTAGGATCTGGAGTACTTCCCTGATGCAACATATAGTCTGAGGCATCTGGCACTCTACTTTAGCAGTACTGAGAATTGAAAACCATGATTTGCCTCCAAAATCTTTGCTTTTAACCTGTCTTTCAGGACCCCATCAATCATCAATCATTTCTACATCAGTTCCAAGGGTTAGCTGAAATTTCAAACATTATGATAATTATAAATACGCATGATAGTAATCAGAAATACATTTTCTCTGATTTGCTGTTAAAAAAACTCTAAGTAAAAAATAATGCTAATATAGTTTTTGTTACAAGGAAATTAGTGATCAGTGACAGGTGGTACTTAATTTATTCATTCATGGGGAAAAATTACAACATAATATATACTGTATGGAATTAAGAATGGATCCTAAACAGCCTTATCTTTGAATATTTCTAGGTTTCCTGTGTGTGTGTGTCATAGCAGAACTTGTGTTATTTACCCAATGGATTAGAACATTTTCTCTGCAAAAGATAAGCTTGTAATGGAAATGCTGACACAACCTCAACTATAACAGCATGAACGAAGACACTTTAATAACATTTTTATTGCTGTAACATCTTTTAAAAATGAAACACCTGGGACTTGTGCCCCAAAAAATTTCAAGAGCAGATTTGTAAGTTCTGCTCTCTTCGTATGATGGCAAATTAGTCCAACAAGTCAAAGACTGCAAAGACAGCGTAGCCTACCAACATTTAAAATCATTCAAGGGAAAGATAATTAATAGATATATTAATGTATTTCCATAGAAATAGATTGTTGAGCTAATATTTAACACTTGTTACCTTTTAAAGAGGTGGTGGATTGCCACTGTAACTTCATAGATACAGAATACATTGTACAAACAGAAGATCTTTTTGCGCTATAGTGCAATTATCCTCTGAAATTATGCAACTAGAACAATGAAGATTTTGTCAAACCCTAAGGCTAATCTCTGGGGACATATTGGTACACAAGATGTATTTTGAGAATGTTGTACTATTAGCAAAACTGTGGTAAGTAACTAACATATTTATAATGACTGTGTTTTATTGTGTGTAAAGAACAGTGTTTCTAGCAATTGATCCAAGAGGTGCTTGAATCTCTTTGCAGTAAATCTCAACTTTTGGATTATAGAAGGAGAAAATGGAGAAAACAGAACTCAAACATCAGAAGGTCAGAAAGCGGGGACTGTGAGACTATTTCTTGCAGACTTCCTGTACCTTGGGACTTGCACATCTGCACAAATTACCTCAACACTGCTGGAATGGACAAAGCTGAAGGACAAATCACTTGAAGTAACCTTTTGGGTTTAACAAGAGTCTGAGCTCAAGTGTCCGAGTTCCATCATAAACGTTGTCAGAGGCTAGCTTAGAGGTTCACTGAATCTTGGGGCTTTAGTGTCATTAAAGTGCATGGTAAAACCTCTCTGTTACTGAAATAGTTTGAAAGGTGAGGGATAATAGGAAAAAGGGTAGCCATATTGTTGACTCCCCTCCCTGAGGAGGCTGGGGTGACAACTTGTCTAAAATGATATAATAGTAACATAATAAGATTTAGGAAACTGTCAAAATTATTTGAATTGTTAAGGTGACTTTTTGTGTGGCACAAGGAAAGAGTGACAAAAAAAGGAATGATGGCTTGTAGCTATTTGTTTACTACTAACAGCAGTCATTATAAGAGCACATAATACAAGTACTGGGTTCTTGTATGAATCCTATGCCAGATCTCATTTCAGTGTCCGTCTGGACTGAAATCATATGGTGTCCTATTGATTTAGATTTGATTCAGGATTCAAACATTTTTGAAATTTGAGAATGCTGGGGCGACATCTATCCCAGATGACTGACACTACTGTCATTTGTTTGTCCTGGTTTTTGGGATAGTATCAAATTGTTGTGAGTCTTCATTAAATTCTATCTAAGCAATTGAGTTCTCTTACACTGTGGGATTAGTAGAAAAGCACCCTTTATTGGACCATCTGTGCTCTCTCTGGAGAGCATACCTCAAATGATAATCCAAAAATGAGTGCTTCTCTATAAAGTCATATCCGATTATAAATGGGAGATTAAAGAAATGAGACTTCATCAATATGCTGAAAAATATTTTAAAATTGACATATTAATTTAAATAAACATAATCTAAACTGAACAAGTAGCTGGGAACCACAAACTTAGTGATTAACATTCCTTAAAGAGAAGATGCTGTTGGTTGTGCAGAATTGGACTTATGTTCATAGACTCCACAGGTGGATAAAACATAGGAATTTCCAGTGGGCCTTCAGCAAATCTTTTTTTTTTTTTTGCTTTACTCTGCATAGCCACATCTTCCTCCTCCTTGAATTTCTTTTCTAAATAGCTTCTCAAAGAACTTATTTAATATCATAGAAATCTTCATTTTTACTCTTATTTACCTACCAATCATGCATCTTTGAGAGGTATTTTATGAAGAAGGGAAATTTTTTCAAGTTTGAAAGTCTGAAATACTAACTTTATAGTCTTTTCTTCTTTTGATCTAACTAATTTAGATAATTGCAAGAAAGGTAATTGTATTATTCAGCCAAAGTGAAAGAGTTGCAACAAGAGAAAACGAATCTCAAAATTCTGGTGATTTAATAGTGGGTGGAGGAGATTTATGTTCAAGTTCCTGGTATGTGACAAGTGAAGTTAATTTGGGAGCACAGGTTGGTAAGTGCCATGAGGTGATATCTCATTGGTTTTCCTTTTTGTTTTCACTTCCAAAAATATCCCAAAACAGTCCAAGAAAATCCACAACTTTCATCTGAAAATATATAAATGAAAAAGCCTTTGAAAATGTTTAGTTTCATCCTTATACAGAGCGCAAAATTTACGAACTCTTTCAATAGTATAAATGGAAAATCCAGTTATGATGAGAGCTTTTGTATTTAACATATATATTGAGGAACATAATGATTGAAATTCTGCTTTGAGTCACTTTTGTATGCTCTAATTTTGTGGGTTTTCAAATTATAAATCCTTTTCAGTTTCCACCTTTTATTGGAAGCGTGACTGGAGACTTTATGGTAAAGATCCTGCTTACTATATTGCTATAGATTGCTTTGCATACTACCAGACTTGAACACAATGCATTTTCTATATACCCATACTTCTGCAAAAAAAAAGGCTCCAGAAATAGTGAAATGATTTCCTGTGTAACATTTCTGGTCAACAAATTTATCTACAATCTAGGTTAATTTGAAAGTCATCCAAAAAATTCACATTCCATTGTGGATTTGTTTATTATTTTGCTAAAATACACTCTCAATAGTAGTTTCCTGTTCACTGGGAATTAAAAACCAGAAGCAATGCTGAGATTTTGAGATCTCCTATCCCAAAATCCTCTTCTTCAACAGAAGTAATGAAGGAATTAAAGGTCAGAATTTGCAACCAGA
Organism: Tapera naevia; assembly: GCA_033556795.1. Taxonomy (NCBI): domain Eukaryota; kingdom Metazoa; phylum Chordata; class Aves; order Cuculiformes; family Neomorphidae; genus Tapera; species Tapera naevia. The sequence continues at coordinate 1,866,861 of JAUMJJ010000074.1, read as the reverse complement.
ACCCAGAATTCTGGAGTATAGAGAAAATCTCTTATTCTGTAAAAATCACAGTCTATATTTATGATTAAATAAAACATCCATAAGGGAAAAATAGGGTTCTGGGAAAACAGGAGGGAACAAAGTACTTAGATAAAATTGCAGAGAAAATGGTCAGGATGAGTGGTAGCCATAGCTTATAACTTTTCTACTTGTGTCCAAAGATTTCATAAAGCACCATCAGCATCCGATTTCCCCTTATTTAACACAGACTACAGAAAAGTTAGAAAGAAAGCAGTCTCCAGTGCCACTCACCAGCTACCTGCGTCCTGAATCCTTATGAGCTGGAATTCTGGTTACTGTGAGATGTCTCACATCCACAGATAAGACAAGTCCGCCCAGTGTCACTTTACTAGACAGACTTTACTAGATGTCTGTCTTTAGTCATCACCTGATCCTGCCCTGGCCCAGGGTTTAGCTGACTGATCATAAATGTTTTGAATCATTTCAGGTCCTCTGTCTCAGACTTATGCCATGACCTGTTTATGGACAACTAAGGGTTTGCATGGGCTGTCTGGGAATCTTGACTTTCTTTATACTAAGTACTTCCTCATTATTGTGATTTGTTGCCATGGAGAGGACTGTTCAATGATAAATAAATGCACTGTGACTATATAAGTTTTCTGAGAGAAGGTAAAGAAACCCAACAGAAAGATCTTATGAGATACTTAGGAACAGTTTAGTATATATTTTTCACAATGTAGAACTTTTTTGCCTCAACACTACAATTACAGCAGCTGTTAGTGTCATGAACTGAAATGAAAACACTTTAGTTAAGATTAGTTTTTAGTTTTCTTCCCAACATGAAATAGCTGCATTAAGAAAACTTCCATTTTTATTTTTCAGCACATCTATCCTAAACTAAGTATCTCCTTCTCCTCCTTCATGAACTGCTCTAGAAGAAACACAGTTTCAAATATTTTATTAGGAATCAAAAACCCTACCAGTTTTGTTTGGTTTAGAACACTTGGGTTAAAAAACAAACTGTTGAATAAATAAATTGTTCTTTAGATATTGTACACCTGTTAAAAGAAAAATCTAGGGAACTGCTTAGATTGCTATTCAAAAAATGTGAAGCTATCCTTAAACACACAGAGAGGGTTTTTTTTAATCGTTGGGAATGTGCATGCACTGAAGTTAGCTTCTGCTTGAGTATCACGCTGAGTTGAGGCAATCTTTAATATATTTTAAGGATTAGTAAGAAATGCAATCTTTAATATGCTTTAAGTACCAAATAGCTATGAAACTTGAAACAGAGACAAATCATTCAGTAGTCTTTGTTATTCCAGTCATCAAGGTAGATGTCTACGACACCTGCTCAGGACAGCACTGAGAAGGAAATAAAAACTTATTTATATGTGAGCTGAAACAGAGGTCTCCTCACTTACACTGAAGTGAGTCAAACCTCTCCCTGAAATGAAGTGAAGGTCAGTCATAGGCCAGGCATTGTAAATAACTTTCTTTTTGTTCAATCCCAAATGGAATGCTTCTACAAGTCAAAAATCTATACGTGACCATGTGCGTACAATGTGTGAGTATACTGTAAAATTAAGTAACCACATTGTCATTGTTCAGCATTTTTATTGCATGAAATGTGAAAAAAATATTCAGTGCTTAGGATGCTCCTAAAAGCTAAGAATATCTCTCAAAATGTATGAAAGTGATTTCTTTGTGATGTCCAGCTCAGATATAAACCTTAAGAATCTCGCTGTTGATGTAGCTAAAAATGCCAGATTTCACTTGCATTTTGAATCTGCAACCCTGAACATCTTTGCCAGATCTCTTGGGAATTAACATCTCTTTTATCATTTCTAGAATCTCCTGTTTGGGGGTTTCTGAACTAGGACCACTGAGGGAGTAGCCATGATTTAAAGATGTCAACACTGCTAGTGCCGTGTGGAATTTGGAGAATTTCAGCAATGAAATGTGATGGGTGTGAAAGATAAATTCTGTGGGGTTTTTTTTTTAAAAAAAAAGAGTGGATTCATTATTATTTTTTCTTTATTAGGAAAGTATTTTTGCTTACCTGATACTTCCTTAACTAGAATTAAAGACAGCTTTTGAGACTGTCATATCTATAAAATGTACATTTGTTCATCTTTTTCTGCAAATTTTGAATGTTTATACAAATCCTGGGGGCAAACTAATGAAAGCTATAGGTGCCCATTTCAGGAGAAAGAGAAATATAAAATAAAGGAGTCCCACTGTCTTTTTATCGGTAATCAGCAGCCTGAAAAAAGAAATCCCTGTAGGTAAGCAGAGTGAGAGGCAGGAGTAGCATTCTCACGGTACTCTGCTAAGGGCACAAATCCCAGATCCTAGCCTTCAGACCGCCCAGCAGTATTAGCAGTAAATAAGAGCGTGTTACATACATACACACTGGAACAACTACAGATGTCTCATGTGTCTGTTACATTGCTATATACTTTATGAATTGTCAAGTTAATGTTTCCTAATTTTATATTATTGGACGGCAAAAAAACTTGTTTAGTGGAGTTCATGTGCTAGTGAATGTAATGTCCAGCAAAAGGCAGAATACTATATTACAATTCATATCTTCTCTATGTGCACAAAAATCATGAGATTCTTTTTATTGGTATACTGATGAGGGTATGATTTCTCCGGTTAAAGTAATAATGAAATCCTATAAAGAGTTTGGTAACAATGGAAAATTTTCACTGTGATTGGTCTAATAAACCTATGCCAACAGCTCCCTCTATCTACCATAAAAAGGATGCTAACCAGTGCATTGCCTGGAATATGTATTTCTCTTCCAGAGAAAGATACTATTAAGGAAAAATAATTGTTTCTGTGTCATTTAATCTGTCTATATTGAGGATTAATAAAGTTTCAATAAAAAGCATCAATTGGTGTTAGCTGAATATTTTTAGTGATGCATTTTCCTATTTAAAATTTCCTTGATTATTTACTGTATCGCTCTGGCTGATTCATTCAATTCCCTTCTTAATCCCATTTTACATACATAGATTATTGTAATGCAGATAGTTCTTTGAGTACATAAAACGGAACAATGCAATAAAAGGACAGTAACTAATGTTATCTGTGTAAAGCTGGGAAACGGAAGATGAGAGAGTATGGAGGATTATCTCTAATGAGAGCTGTACATCTGCTTGAAAAAGACTGATACATTATTAGTAGAAGAGCACCGCTGTTTGCTGGGAAGGGCATTGGTGAAGAAATTCAGAGGTTTTGTTCCCCCTTCTAACTTGTTGCTTCTCTTCTGTGTGACAACAGATGGGTGCCCTCATCTCCCTGTCTTGTCTCCCTTTCTCCCTTTTCTGTTTAACTTGTCAACTGTCATTGTGGGCTGAAACACGCCCTTCACCATGGGCTGTGTCTTTTAAACGTAATTTAACTGGTTAATGTGTGTTGAATGAACTGTAAAAATCATGCAAAATGTGATTTTTCTTTTTCAACCTATTTCATAGAAGTTATAAAGGGTTACATTAACTTCCATTTTCTATAGGCTGAAGTATGGTTACAGTTCCTGGTACTCAGCTGACACAGATGCAAGCTGTTAAACTGCAAGCATTTGACTGTGACTCTAACCATGGGTGGTGCCTGCGTCACCTACCACAAATTTGTCTTGATAGATGCTTTTTGCCACCAGCTTCCTAAAACTAACAGCAGAATTAGTGAGTGCTCTTAGAGCTGAATTCAGATCAATTCCACTAAGTAGTTTTTACTTAATTAACAGAAAATGATCTGCTTGAGCATCAGGGAGAAAATAAATTAAACAGCACATGCAGAAAACAAGCAACACTTTATTTTTTTTGTTGTTATCTGTAGATTCACAGTCAGTTATTGAGCACTGGACATGTCTGCTCGCCAAGGAATTTATTAAGTATATTAAGGAGTCAGAACATGATATAATCACCTTGTGGAAGTTTATTTCGCTGAGTGAGTCAGAAGTACACAGCGTTATTCTGCTGAAGTTTAAGATTAAACCTCATTTTGTGGGAGGGAAGAGGAAGGGAAGGGAGGGAATAGGAAGGCAAGGAAGACAAGGAAAGGCAAGGTAAATTAGTTTCATCCTGGATATTCTGTATTACTGAAATTATGTTTTAGAAATATCATGTGGGATTCAACCAGGAAAATATATACGTGACTGAGTTCACATACAAGCTCAGAAAGATTTTTGGTATGAATGTACTCGGATGAGTGGAAAAGGAAATGAGCCAAAGCTCATAGACCTCCTTAGAACTACCTTTCCCACCTTTCGTAATACATGTGCTCTTCCTATGTGGTTTTGTTATTCTCTAATTCACAAACAAGGAAGCATCAAGGATGTACCCTTTAGGGAACCCGCTCCTCCCTCCCAAAAGACTGTAGGATCCAAAGCTGTTACTCTCTTTAACAATCATGTCATTTAATTTACTGGCACCTAGACACCATAGTCTTATTTTCCCTCCTAGTACTATATTAGTATATCCATTTGCCACAGGAAACTTCCAGTTGAATCAGTAGAGTCACAAAGCATTCAACTCCCAGTAACTGAGTGACTTGCAGTCCAGACCTCCACAGCATCGTGCTGTCAGTTGGCCCTTCAATGAGAGGTAATACTATGGCAATTTTCACTCCAGCCAAACTTCTTTCCTCCAAAGCCCTCCATCCCATCCATCCTGCCCACACCTCTGATTTGGCTCTTATCTAATCCCTTGCTGGCTCCTATTCTCTTCAAACCAGTGTCCCCTGTGTCACACACTCCCCCAAAATGCCATCTGTGTGGTTTCTTTCAGACCACTAATGTAAAGCTCTTGGATAGCCCCCTATTTACTTGCTTTGGAGCGGCACTTTCAGGTCCCACTGCCTGAAACACTGCAATCAAGCTGACAACACAACCAATCAAGGTCTGACCTGCAGCCGTTTCCTAGGAAACTCAAGCCACTGCCACAGAAACAGATTGTACACAGTGGAAGGAAACATATATTTTAGGTGAAGGGGGGAAAAAAAAGAGGCATTTCAGATTTTTTTCCCAGTACTTCTGAGTTATTACAAAGCACTTCTAAAATAATAGTAATGAAAAATACTCTTGTTAAGAAAGATTGAGTGATGATGGTCATGTAAGTACTTAAAGCTGGGCAGAGAGCCTCTGAGAAAGACCATGAGCCAGGGCTGCTTGACTGCTTGTTCCTGCTTAGCTACTTGCCGAGTAATTGCAAAAAGATTTCCAAGTCTTTAAGTCTGTGGTCCCAATGAATTATAAGTTCTCATCAAAACAGGCTGAGTACCTAAAGAAGAAAACTTTGGAGAAAGCAACAAGGTTATCATGAACATACTGGAAACCCTGAGAAAATTACAAACAGTCAAGGCCAGCTTTGCTGCTTGAGGAAACAACACCACCACATTTTAGGCCAATGAGTCTGCTTAGGAGGTGCATTCATAGTTTCAAAAAACTTTAAGTATTATTTCTCCTTGGTGGAACACTTTATTAAATACTACAATTTGCAATTTACTTGTAAATAAAGTAAATTTACTTGTAAATCAAATTCACATTTACTTGTGAATCAATGCCCATCTGCTTGAAGACAGGCTGTATAAAGGAATAATGATATCTTTTGTATAATGACTGATGGTTGTAACAAAAAAATAGTGTACTACAAACTAGGACCTCTCAATTTTAATAAGATTATCAGAGTGAAATAAAGAAAACATCTCAGGATGTTTTTTACCAAGATCTAAATAACAAGTATGATGACAGAGTCTTCTAAATTACATTTACTGTCCTGATAAGAGACCTTTACTTCCAGGATGTGATTGATTTAATCTTAAAACAGACTCCAAATGCATCATGCTCGAAGAACATGCCTTTATTTTCACTGATCATAAAGCAAGCCCAGGGTGACTAGAGTGACTAGCTGAAGGGTGGATGTCTAACTCCAGTTCTCCACATTTAGATGAGTTCTGCCCATCACTGACTGTAAGAAAGCGAGGGCTGAGAAGGCTGTGAATGTCAAGGAGTAAAGAGAAAGTTCTTTCAGATAAGTTCGGGAGAATTTGGGAGAAGGACTTTGGGAGAAAGGCAAAGCAGTTTAATTGGGGGAATTAAAGTCTCCTTCTTGACTATAACTTTGTTCCATGAACAAGTATCATGGAGGACGTAAGAATCTGAGGTTTTTCTGGCTATGAGGAAGGAACCTCATGAGGACATAGGTAAAGGGAGCTGAGGACTTCCTCCTGTGGTTTCACACTGAGACTTCGAAGAATATAGCTTCACTGTGTATGTGCCTCACTAACTCATGGAAATCTACCCATAAGTCTGTGCAACATGTATATCATAATTAATTAAACATGAGTTCAGCTTTAGTGTAATCATATTTTCTTAGCCAGGGAATGTTTGGGTGCCAGGCAGCAGCTAATGACTCCACTGGGAAATGATTGCTTTGGTATTTATCCTAGTTTTATGGAGACTTTTCATAATGTGGGACCCTGGACACCTGCCTTTGATTTGCACACAGAAAAAAACCAACTAGAAACAAGTGTGAAGAGACAGAGCTGGGCATTGGAGGCAAAGCTGACTACAGCAAGTAGTATTCAGGCCAGTATTTAGATAACATGATCGTTCTTAAAGGAGGTGAAAATTGTTCTTTTCCCAAGAGAACAGTACTTTTCTTCCTACCATGACTGGCCATCACTTCTCCTTCAGCAGTTCTCTGCCAAGCACTTTCTGCTCAAACTCTTTCTCTGCTTTACATCTTTTCACAATCTTCTTCTATCCTGTATTGTGGCTGTAGTGTATTATATGACAATTAATAAGAACTGTGAATCAAAACTTCTAGGTATGACAAGAGAGCAGATAGTTTAATTAACGGGAAAAGAGATTTTGGGTTATAAAAGTGAAAGAAATTTCAGTGAGGCTGCTCAAAATGTAATGCTAATAAGAAGCTAGTATTAACAAGCATAATCCTGAGTTTCTCACAAAGTTCTTCCTAAGCCTGTGAAGGTGGAAATTACCCATCCACTCACATATATGTTGTGTGTCTTAATCCAAAGCCTTCAAGGCTCCTGACACCCTTCCTTTAGCCATAGATCTTCCTCATTCTCCAAGCTTTCTTCCCTCTTTTCTTTTGTTTCTTTTCTCAATCACCTTTACTCTTTCTTTCTTTTTTTTTATACAATGCCAAGCCTTTATTTTTATTCCTGATGTCAGCAGTACACCATCGTCTACACCATTGTAGATCGCACTTTCTCAAATGGAAGAGACTCCATGCTGTGGAGCTTATGCAATGCAAACTCATTATTCACCTTATGCTGAACATAGCATGATTTAGAATATAATCTCTCTATGCCCATAATTTAGAGTCAAGGACGTTGTTCAGACAGAACAGAAAGCAATGTGTTCATGGTCCCTAGTGGTTGAAGAATAAGGAAGAATTCAACTGCATTATAATTAATGTAATTAACACAATATGGATTCTCTTTTAAAACAAGAGGCAGATACAAGTTGTTTTTTTACAGTCTAGAAACACTTGGTTAAAATTCCTGTTATTTCTATTTTTGTAGTATCTATTTAAGTATGACTCTTCATGTGCTGCTCAGCAGTGTTCTCTTCATTTTAAATGCATCACTTCCAATAACTGATTTATATTGCCCATTGTTTTTTTGCCATCAAGACAACTATAACAATGTTTCTCTTGCTATCATTAAACATTTAATAACCAAAAGTGAGGTGTTAGATTCTAGTTAAGCAGCCTACCTTATAGGACCTAGAATTGCTAAGACTGCTTCCAACTGGTCTGACAGGAAAAAAGAGTTATAAAGCTACAGCACAGCTGAAACAGACCTGTATTTTACTAGGAAGTCCTAAAAGACTTGATTGGTTGTACTATCTTGGTTGCCATCTTCCTGGCATATGAGTAACATGTATACAAAGGTGCTCTGAACTTACAGTGGTTCCTGACTCTTTTAACACCCTGCAAGACCTCTAAGAAAATGTTTCTTTTAGGCAGCAATATTATTAGTTTGTGTCTGAAAGGGAAGGGAAACACAGAGTTCGTTTTTGTGTCTAGGGAGTGGAAATCTGAAGTTCAATTTCCTCTTTCTCCCAAGATTTATCCTATTAGTACTTGTCAGATGTCATTAAAAAAAATGATGTTGTCGATGTCTTTAAAAAAATGATGTTGCCAAGGACAATATGATTTAGGTGGATGCATTTATCATTCAAACTCTGTAGAGTTCAACTCTAACCAGATACCTTAGACCTGGTTATTTGCAAGGTCTCTGGCCTGCAGACCTGTTGTCAGTGTACCTGAATGGCGTTTGGACACAAAGCCATGCTCCTCAGTAGCATACAACTAATAGGACAATAGTGAATCTAGGCTGATAGGGCTGGGGGGCTCACACAGAAATAACAGTGATTGTAGCTGCTTAATTTTGAACAGAAAACCAAAAAAAGATTGGGTTTCCATCCTGGTTTTTTTTATGTTGTATTCTGAGCATGAAAGCACTCTGTGCCTCTGCTTAGACAGGAATGTGAAAAGTGAAGGACTAAAGAATAGATAAAAAGAGCAGATTTCTGTGTACTGATATAGATATTTACCTGGGAGGAAAAGTCCAGAATTTTTTATCATGCCTTTTGATAATCGATCTGTACAGCCACTGGCTGAAAATGGAAACAGTGCGTGAGCAGGCAATTCAAGCCAGGACCTCCCCTTTCCATGTGCCTGTGCCACAGTCATGCTGCTCCTCCCCAGCACAAACACACTCTGCGATGTCTTGCTTTCCTCTCCTCAATGAAGCTGAAGAACTGAGAACAGGAATAAGGAATTATTTCATATAATTTATTCTCTTGGTGCTCTATTAAATGTAGGAGCGTTTAGGGAATATGAGCACCTGCCCCTTTTGGAGACCGGCTTTTAGTTGTGAAGCATAGTAACATATGAAAGATTGACATGACTGAATGTTTCTTCTCCAGTTGTGTTGTAAGAAGCATCTATTCCAGATTGAATTCTATGTTCATGTAGAGTCTTCTCTGGTGAACATGACTGAGATGCTTTTGCTGCACAAATAGCTGAAGTTTGGATGCAACCTATACTTATTTATACTTACTGGCTTTACACAGCTCTTTATTTTATTTTTTCTGTCTGAGGTATGTGGTTCTTATGCAGCATTAAATAAAGCACTCAGGTGTGTAATTTTGATCTTGGATTCTATTTTTGAGCCTTTAATGTCTGTCAGTATAGACTGCATACTTTGTTGGACCTCCCCCTTCTTTTGTCAGGTATTGTTAGCTGTAAAGGGATAATTAGGATTTCCGCAACATGCAGAAAATTATAAAAATAGTTATATTAAGGAAAGAGAACTTCTCAGAGTCTGAGGTGCCAAATAAGACTGTGGAAATGTTTTTTCTGTCCTATTAAAATTCTGGAGAATTAAAAAGTGTGTTTATTCTTCACTGAAACAAAAAAAAAAAGAGAGATATGTCCACATCAATCAGGTCAGGGCACTCACCAGGCTTCAGTTCTACTATTATGCTCATAATCTAAGCTAGTCAGATACAGAACTGCATGATGCATATCATTGACCTATATGAGTGCTCTGGTCTATTATATTAACTAGTCCAGAAAAAGACTTTTTCTAGACTACCACAAGACTGTAATATATTTCCTGTCGAGATTGCTTTGACTACTGTAGTTGTGCACCACAGATTTCTAAGAACAGTGACTTTGCTGAACAACTTACCAATGAGCTCTAGGGATGGGAACCTGTCTAAAGACTTTTGCATTCATTAAGGTGTTTCCACTTTGAGAAATATTTCTCTTTCACATGTAGGGTGTATATTCTAGAATTCCTTTTACACTGAAAACCGCAACAAACATTTTTAAGAGTTCCCATCAGATCTGACAAAATAAGCATTTACCACAGAAGACAAAGACTGTCTTTAATTTCTTGGATACCTTAACTGGCCGTACAAAACATGGTTAAGAATTATTGATTGTTGCTGAAATTCAGCCTCCGAGTATGTTTAGAAAGATAAGCCAAAACAGATTGGGTCAAATTCACAGAAAAGACAAGTAGCAACACTCATTATGACACCAGCTCCTTTCACTCTGACACCACGGCTCTACCCATTGGACACAATACCTTTTCTTAAAAAACATTGATTGAATACAGTGTGGGGTTTTGTTTACAGGAATGCATTGCTTAGAATTGTTCCCAGGATATTTACTATCATTATGTCCTTAGCTATTCTTTGGCTGTTTTGCTGTTTCTCTAGTTGATAACCCTGTTATTCCCCTATACTTTAATCCTCCCCTGGACTGTGCTGCTTGATTGTGTGGGGGCGTTATCACCGCTGATTGACTGGCCATGTCTTTTATTTCTTTTCTGTTTGTGTGGGTAGGGGGTTAAATCACTGAAAAGAAGGATTAGATGCAGGATTACAGCCAGTAACTCAGCACTTAGATGACTGAGGTGGTAATTAGACATTGGCAAGTTCCAAGTAAGCCATTGCATGGTTATCATAACAATTTTAAATCCAAAAGGGTTCTTTGTGTCCTGTAGTTTTTTCTAATATTTTTATATTTTTTCTCTCCAAGTTCACTGAGTTCAAAATACCTTTTCGTACTTAGAAACAATTTGTGCTGATCTCTGTTTACAACCGATTGTGTCCCGGTTGCTAAAAAATCCTCTCCTGTTTCTTTTTAATTGTGAGTTTCTTTTATTCTCCTTTTCATTGTAAATTCTTATGTGTAGTGTCTGACCTGCTCACAGGTCTCTACAATAGCTGCAAACCAACTTGACTACTTTTGACACCAGACAACTGTCATATTGATTTTTCTGGAATGGTTATTCACAAACAAACCTTAACAGCCTGGCACCTGCGTATATATCGAACCCTTGGGTAGCCCCTGTTTCTGTGCATACCGTTGGGTCAATGAATAAACTACTGCTCTTGATTCTATCCATTTGGCCAGCGGCTCTAGGGAATAAAGAGGAATCACAACTACAGAATCAAAGGTTAGGAAAATTCATTAAAAAAACCTAATGAATCCCTCAGTTCCTAAGCACCAGTCCAGCAAAGATATTTAATTACTTGCAGGCCTTTACTCATATCCTCTTAGAGAGGAATGTGGTTAAGAACATCCGATAGTTTGGAATCAAATACAGTTTGAATTCAGAGGTAAAGATTAAAAAAAAAAGACTTTTCAGACTAGATTTTTTAAATTATTGCAAAAATAATACTGATGCAGAAACATTGCAAGCATTTTAAACATAGCTAACTAATAATTTTGATTTTCTTTCATAAGGGACAATTCCAATTTATACCTGGCAGTGAGTTATGAATTCTTCTTTATCAGTTGGAACAGGATATCTGTGCACACGTATTTGCCCAAGTGTACAGTTACTGGTTACATCTTTTTTGCTACCTCTAAGCATTTTAAAGACAATTGCATTTTTATTGTGAGATTGTCTATGAGGTAGTGCCATGGTTTGCAGCACTATTTATTTGTTTATCTTTGCTAAATCATGCCTGTATGGATTTCTGGAAAGATGAGCACAGCAAAATTATGTAACACTCTAAAAAATATCTTCAAAAAACCTGTGTCCCCTTGTCACCTTTCTCTTTTAAGGGTCTGGGTCTTCCCAAAGTGTTAATGAGTGCCTTGTCAATCTGTAGTTACTTGCAATCTTCACCTCTAGTATAGGCCATTTACAGAAAATAAGACAAACAAAGAGAACAGAAGCAACTGAAAACTCTTTAAGATAAACTCTTTAGGCTAATACCACCATTTAGTCAACTGTAGCTTGTCAGTGTGTGGTGTGCAGCTCTTTTATGAAAGGTTTCAGCATTTTCACTGAAGACAGAAATATCTAATATTTTTCTTCTGATATTTCTGAACTTAATGCACTGCACTCTGTTAATTGACTATCTCTGAAAAGTGCAGGTGGAAATAATCTGGTGGAGCTGGAGGACGTAAAAGTGAATGTCATAATACACAATGAATCTCAGAGGTGTTTGTGATCAACTAGACTGAAGTCCAGTTTTTAGTTTAGCTTTTTCACCCCAGAATTTTCCTTATTAGTTTTCTCATTGAGAGTTACGAAATAATTTAACTTCCAATATCTTTTCAATAACACTGTGGTGGGCAGAGTGTTTATTTTATAATAGGTCCCTTGGGATATAGGAAACTGAAGGTTTATGTCTGCCACTTGCCTAATTTCAAATTATCCCTTGTTCTGTTTCTCAGTTACTTTTCATCTGTAGAATGGACAGAAAGATACTGCTTCCTTTGTAAGAGGTCTTGAAATTTCCTGGAAGACTGCTATGGTTGAGCTTATTTACATTTCTGAAAGGCCTAGGCCCTTTGTTGAAATGAACCCATTCAAAATAAATAAACTTAAAAAAAATGAGTTAATTATCTACTTGTTTGTCATATCCATGTTTCAGACAGGTCTGTGTTACTTAACCCAAGAACACTCCCATGAAGCAAATTTATTAATGCATCTAAGAAATAAGGCAGTGCTGTTCTCACATTTGACGGCATGATTCTCTCCAACTTCTCCAAAAGCATCTGTGTCTACTTCAGCAAATGATCTTTGCGTTGTTATTTGTCCTGTGATGGTTATTATGGCGCATCTCCAGATGGTTTCTGTCTAGAATAAATATGAATACAGAGAGAAGAGTTAGGACATTTTCCTTTAGCATCATTCTTTCTAGTTTCTGGGAAGGTAACTTTCTCATAACTTGGTTTTGGCCCAAAGATTTTGTTTGATATCAAAATAAAAAGCTTCATCCCTCCGCAAATAGCCTGTATTTCCAGAAAAAATACTTAAAGTACTTTTTGTTCTTTTTTTCTCTTTCTTCATCTACTTAAGTCTGCAATGAGGTTGTCTGACATCCATTACTTGACACAAGATAGGTTTGCAGGATGTTAATACCCTTTACATTACTTTTCAACTTGTCAGATCTTAAGTTCTGAGGAAAACTATGTTTAAAGGAGACCAAGTAGAAACAAAAGTAACGATAAATATTCTGTAAAACCTCTTCAGGTAATCTGCTTTTTCAAGAGAAAAGTTTTGGTTTTCTGCATTTCAGATTTTCATCAATAAAACATAAAGGATAAGAAACTCATGGAGCTTATGGACTCGAGTGAGTAATATTTGCAAAGTGAAGAAGTTTCAGAGGTGCATCCTTGTCACCAAAGCCCGGCGTAGCCTCTGTGGATCTCAGTACTGACTATGTCCATTGTTGTTGGTTGGAATTGTCTCCTGAAGGCTGTCTTGTAACAACTATGAAATGAATTCAGCACCCACTAGCAATTCTACAGTGACTGTTCTCTTCATTATATAAAGCCGTATTGGTACTATTTTGGATCACCTTTTACACCTCAGAAGCAATATGTTCATGATGAACTCTTTTGCGATTTCACTGCAAATTCCTTTCCTGCACAGTGATGGGCAATGTCCTTCCTTATGCCCTTCTACTCTTGGGTTGCTGAAGCATAGGACATACAATGGTTTTATCTATTCTACTAAATTTTAACATTGCCTGGTATGGAGACCATCATCTATACGATGACTCTCATTTACACTGCTAAGTCATTTTCCCCCAGACAGCACGGTTTCTTTCCAGTGGTCTATTGGAAATAGTCCGTGGACTGTGCTACATCTCAGACTGTGTTTGGAAAATACTTGAAAGATATTTGTTTTCTTCCACGGAAACATTGCTAGGGATTGGTCTGACAGTCTAGTAGTCTTGAGGAATATTTTCTGGTATAATCTTATTTACTAGTGTTGAGGGAGCTGTGTTGTCCCTGCACTACAGTTAAACAGCAGTGAAATCTCTTTCTGAGCACATTATGGATGGTTATGCATGAAGATATCCCAAGATTATCAATAAAATTATTATAATACTTGCATGGTCCTGTTTGTTTGTGTAACAAATGAAAATTTGAGCCCTCTTTGATGAAAAAGTCTGACCTCAGTTTTGGACTAAACCGTAAAAGAAGACCAGAGAAGAAAATTGTTGTTCTGGTTTTCACTGGAATAGAATTAGTTTTCTGCATGGAAGCTTGTATGGTGCCATGTTTTGTATTTGTGAAGAAAAGTCTTGATAACACACCAATATTTTAGTTATTCATGAGCAGTGCTTACACATCATTAAAGCCTTGCCTGCTTCTCACACCAACACACCAACGAATGAGCTGGGGGCACACAAGAAGCTGGGAGGGGACACAGCTGGGACAGCTGACTCCAACGGACCAAAGAGATATTTGATAACATATGTTCTCATGCTCAGCAATAAAAGCTGAGGGAAGAGGAAAGAATGGTGGGGATGGGGGGGATGGACATGCAGAGTTACAGTATTTGTCTTCCCAAGTCATTGTTGCATGTGATGAAACCCTGCTTTCCTGGAGATAACCTGCCTGCCAATGGGAAGTAGTGAATGGATTCCTTATTTTGCTTGCCTTGTGTGTGCTGGTTTTACTTATTAAACTGTCTTCATTTCAACTCACGAGTTTTCTCATTTTTATCCACCGAGTTCTCCCTCAACCTGCTGGGTGGGGAACATGAGTGAGAGGCTTTGTGGTGCTGAGCTGCTGACTGTGGGATTTATGAAATGCCCTTCTAAAACTTCTGGTCCAAGTCATGATGATGGCCCAAGCAGTCAGGAATATGATGGAAAGACTTCTGTGAAGGAGCAAGAAACATTCTGACAGAGGTTAAAATCCCTTATTCTGTAAGACATTAGCCAATTTTACTGTGTAGTGGTAGGGAGGAATCTTCCTCAATGGAGAGGCTGTGTTGCAAACTAAAATTTCTTTATACTTGCATTTGACTACATCACATCTCTTGTCAACAGCAATAGGAGGGATACAGTTCCCTCTTCTCATTACAGGACAGAAGACATGCTGGTGTTTTATGTAAAAACTGCACATCTGAGGAGTATCAGAAACCTGTTTCGGGTGTGAGCTGTGGACATATTAAAATTTGACTCTGTTTGGCTGTATCTCCTTGTAGTAACGTGAGAAAAACATGTCCTGAAGGAGTGCCTTTACTAACAGCAAACTCCTTCCAGACTGCAGTAAAAATCCACCTAATCAGAGAAAAATACCAGATCAAACAATTAAAGAAAAAAATGTGAGTCATTTTACTATCTTAGATATACAAATTATCTATTGTGATGGTTATGATCAGTAGTTAAAAGAGAAACAAAACAAGAAATGTCCAAATTGAATGGTTAAAAAAAATAAAAAGGTTTAAAAAAATCATTTGTAAAGCAGACAGATAATTTCAAAAAGCTTTCATACCAGGAATAGGGCACCATTACAATGAGAAACCCTTTAATTATGTTGTAAAGGTCTGATATTCCACTGAAATGTCACTTCAAAATAAACTTCTAACAGTTAATTATCAGTGATATTTAACTTGTGGGGAAATTAAATATCACCACATACTCCTGTGATCATTTTATTGCATTTGTAGACATTTTAATATTTTAATGGTTTCCAAGTAACAATGAAAAAGGCATGCCACCAAGTATGTTTTCTTGGCTTTCTGTGGATAACCATATAACATTTTCTTTGCCTTCTTCATACAAAACAGACCTTTGAGTCAGTGAGAGGTGGGACTGAGGGGGAAACCTTTTGGGAATAAATATGGGAATAAACTTTGCTATGATTCCCTTAGCCAGTATAATTCCTGGGAAAGATTTTTATTAACTGTAATGATTAGAAATACAATGCTGAATGAACAGATATTGAAGCCCTATTAGCATTCAGCTGGTAAATTAGATGAATGTGCAGTGTTCCCGTTAGTGACCTATACATTTTCCAAAGCTTATGAAATGTTCGGTGCAATTGGACCTATGGATGTATGCAGTGACCCCTATCATGTGCAGACTGGAAGATTGGAGCAGAAAATCTTCTGTGCTCTTGTTGTATAAATCAATTCTGTATAAGCTAAAGGACTGAGATTGCCAAGAAAAGATATGAATTTTAACACCAGGAGGGACTATAATGTGAAAGAGTATTCAAAGAGTTCTTCCTATTCAACTGGTTCTAGAAAAGGAGAGGTGCAACTAGCCTCGACTGGCTGGATCTTTTGTATCCTTCTCTAGGGTGAGTCAGTGAAGACATGAAACGTTAAAAGCATTTGGCTCATGAATGCTGCTTTGTCCCTCAGGGCAACATTTACTTGTTTCTATCCATTGCTTTCTGTTTCTGACATCGTACCACCAGAAGTTCCTATATATATTATAGTATTATCTTAAAATATTCTAATCATTCTAAGAAGAGCATTAGAAAAATGGATAGGAAAAGGATAGAAAAGTAGTTGTAGGATCCACATAGGTCTTATTCTTGTGTTTAGCATTAGCTGAAATATTAATCAAAACTCTGACTTTCAAAGACTTTACTTAAAGATTAAATAATTTGTGAAATATTATAAAAGTCCTGTAAATTGAAGGTATTGGAATTTTTGTTGAAGTCAACAATTTCTTGCATGCAATCATGAAACTGATGGGTTTGCTTGCTTTTGTAAATTCACCTACATGCTACCTCATCTTCAGAGATACTGCGAGACTAAATCTTTTCATGGTAGCAGAAAATCCATTCAGTATTTCTTTAGCATGTGGAGAAAGCAAAAATGCCTCCAAGCTAGAACTTACAGGACTGTGGTTTACTCTTTTACTGTGCAACAGCCCTCTGCATCATTCATCAAGTTGTGTAGACTTCTAAGGCTGCACTGTTTAAATGCTTAAATGTCCTGCAAATTCTGCACCTTGGTTCCTATTGTGTAAAATGACAAGTGCCCCACAGGAACACTGTTATAATAAAGACAGCAAAAAATACTGTGTTGTTATTAGATACAACATGCATGGGGTGACTATAGACTGAAAAAGTAGCCAATTCATTGGAAATAGTGCCACTGATAGGAATTTGTACATCTGCACCCATAAAATAAAGGTTTACAGAATATAAGACATACTGCTTTAGTAAGTGTTTTTTTATCCTTGGTGTTCTCTGGTAGTAAACCTTCTTATGTTCACATGTTCTTATGTGTATGTAAAATCTGCTTCCATCAAAGCAGTTGGTGGCGTGTCAGGTAATTTCACTTGCAAGTAGGTGGCATCACAGGTAGTGTTACTGGCGTTTTAAAGGACTATTTGAGAATATAGCTATTAAAATAAAGAGCTATCTCTGAAGAGCCAGGCAAAAGAAATTGCTAGAGTAGTTTTTCTTTCTCTGGTAAAGAGCTCGTAAGGAGCTCTTTTAGGATAATTACAGAGTTTTCTCTCTCTTTTGCTCAGATACAAGTCTGTTTCCAGTGAGGGATTATGGATCTGACTGCCTTAGGAATTTGCTGATTTGGACAGTTCCCAGCCCTGATGCTCTCTCCCTTCATGTCCCCAGAGACAGCCAATAACATCTCTTTTCCTAAAAAGATCCTTTTTGTCCTTAATTCTAAATGCCAGGTCTTAGCACTAAGCCAGATACTGAGGGGGTGTAAACAGGAGTAAATAGATCTGTGTGGATTTATCTCTGCTAAAGATGTCTTTCACAGTTACTTATCAAGTACACTCACAGTCCTTTGGGGAGGGAAGAACAAACAGTCTACAGTGGAGGTGAGAATAGTGTTACTATATAAACTGGGGAGAACCAGGCACTTACTAAGGCATGGAGATTTTTCTGAATATTTTGAACTAGCTTGTTCCATCAAGGTCAATCAACTTAAATGTCCACAGAATGTGGATTTCTAAAGAAAATCAGCAATTGTTTTCAATCTATTCTGAAATAATTACTTCCAAGTCTTAAAACCCACAAAGGAATATTTGATGTCTTTTTTTTAAGAATAAGAATTAAACAAAGCTTGAATTAAAATAAATAATTGTCGGTTTCTAAAGTAAACAAATTCTTGCATGGAGAACATTTTTCTGGCATTCATAGGATACAGTTATTATTTCTTTATTTTACAGTAAAAATATTTTTTTTTTGAGCTGTTAAACATATAAGAAATGGTCACACAGGCACTAAAAGAATTCCAGAATTTTGAATACTACATGTTGGCTAAAAGTGTGACTCTGAACATAGTGAAAAGAGTAATAGAAATAAACACAGTTTAAACTAAAATTATCTTCTCTGACCTTCTTGGATTTTGGGTGAGTTGTTGTGAATGAGTCAAAGCATAATATCTGGTAATAGATTAGCGGTTATTATGCTGGGAGTGATTCTCAGTTGGCTGAAGTCTTTGAAAGTCTCACTGTCTCACTGAGAACACTTTAATTCAGAGCAGCAAGAAGCTTTATGTATGCAATTACCAGCGCTTCCACAATTGCTGCCATCTCTAGAGTGAAGTTTACAGGAAACAATGCAAAGAAAGCATGCACAGTGGCTCAGAAAAGAAACTATTAGAAGAAAATTTTTGGCTTGACTTGAGGTGAACAGACAACGTGATGAAAATGGCCCATTCTATATTTAAAAACTTGGTCCTAAATCAAGACTATATTATTATTCCTTTATGTTCACTGTATGAACATTTCTCTTCAAGCTTATACTTTCTTTCTTCTGTGATGTGATACCAAAGAATACAATGGAAGTTATTCAGTTTGATTGTAGTCAGATGATTTATTCCACATTAGTAGAAGGAAGAATATTCAGATATTTGGTACAACAAGCTTAGTCCCTCTTTTCCCCAGTATCTCCTATTGTGCCTTAGTTTACCCATTTATATGGGAAATAGAGTCAGAGATGCTATGATTACAGAACAATGATTTGGAATCTAAAAATTAAGAGGGAGAGGAAAGGCTGTTACCATTTAAAATCCTATCAGTAGTCCTTTTCTCACTACAATTTACATGTGTCACCAGAGACAATGAACCCAGATAAACATGCATGCATGCCTGAGCATACACACAAACACACACACACAGAACTGAGGTCAGTGGACCTCCATCCATTTATGCCATTTGTGGATCTTGCTGTTATATCAGGATGGAATAATGTTGCCTTACAGCACCCTCATTAATTCTGTCAGTAGCACAGAGCATGATTTTAACTTAAGAAGAAATAACTCCCATTGATATTGAAAAAATACTGAAGAGAAAAAGCGGGTTGTTTGGATGCACTTTTTTTCAAAGCCCATCAAATGAAAAGCTGAAGTAAAAGAAGCAGCTGGTTTCTCAAGAAACTTGGGCAGCATTTTGGCCAGGCATGAATTATACCGAAAAAAAACCCCCTAGTTAACAGCAGAAAGAGCTAATGCAAACAATACCGGAAAAGGGCTAGCAAGTGTTCAAAAGTAGAAAATGTTGTGAGGCAAAACAGCAAGACTCAAAGGACATGAAAGAACTGGTTTGACTTTCTGTCCTCCATCTGCCAGTATGAACTCATATGTACAATATAGGTTGCCATTTCCAGCACAGGTTTTGTGGTTCTAACCTTCTGGCAAACATATAAAAAAATCCATTAAAGTGAAAGCCAAACTCCTGTCAACAGCCCAAGGAGAAGGATATAGCTCTGGCTTCTATAATTTTGCATACAACCCAGATGGAAGTGCAAGCACTTCTATGTTGAAGTGCCAAATATCTCCCAAGGCTTATATTATCTTTTCTTCGTCTTGCCTAAGAACAACTTCCATGCTTCTGGGGACTCCGCAGCTGTGTGCACTCTAGCAAAAGACTATGCGTGGTAAGCCAAGTCTTGTGTATTTGCTTTCCAGCTTCTGTAACGAGGCTTTCCCTCCCTCCCAGTCCCATCAGGAACTGTTCAACCAGGAAATGCAGCTGCAGAATCTTCACAGTTTCTTTAAAACAATTTTTAAAGGAAAAGTACCTCATTTTCTTGAAGCAAGCTACATTGCAAACAAAAGTATACCAAAGTAATGATGGAATAACTACCCAGGAGAACGGTAAGGAAAATAATATGGAGAGGTTTTGAGAGGGATATTGGAATTCAGATGAATTGATAGTGTTTAAACATAAATCTGCACTTCAATTATGTTTTCTTTAGTTTGCCATTGACATCCTTTGTTCTGAAGAACATGCAAGTTTGAGCTTCAAGTTCCTGTAAATCAGAAGATTAAGACACAAAAGTTGAATGTAGAATGATTACTATACCAAAATCATTAACGTCAAATACAGTCATGCCTATAGTGTTTCATTAAATATACTTTAATATTGGCTAGTATTATACCTTACTTCTTCACAAAGCTAAATGCAGACTTGAGCAAAGAAGTTACCTCCCAGCAGAGTCTATATCAACTTTATTCATCTTATTTTAGAGCTAAAATATACCTCTTCCCTCTTCTGAGTAAAATAAATCATTCTTAATTTGACAGTTTTATAACTAAGCTAGTATTAATCAAGGACTAGAGAAAAATAAGAAGGCAATACAGAGCAACACTTTGGCCAGGTAGGTATAAGAAGAGTCCTGTTTGTAAATGAATCTATATTAGGAAGAAATAGGCTTTTATCTTCCTACATTCAGAAATAAATTCCAGAAATTTTAGTTTCCTTCGAATGGATGACTTCTGGATACAAATTCCTTTGCCCTCAAATATAACAGAAATTGTATGTGTGGGAGAAAAGGGCAATCAATAAGCTTTGTGAACTCAGTGGTATTGTATATAATATACCCTTTCCTCCTAGTGGCTTCAAGACTAAAATAACCACTTTTCTATGCTGTTTGTGGTTGCTCTTGGAGAGCTCTGTAGTTGTTCAATGAAGAGAAGACTTAGCTATAGGGAACTCTTCAAATCTCAGTATCGGTGGGCCTAGGATCTTTAGACATCTCTTCTTGTTATCATGTCAGAGAGGGAAGATAACTTGGGTTCTTCCTTGCAGTGAGGACTGTAGGTCTTCCTAAAAGGACATCACTCCTTGCTCTGGGATTTACAGTCAGTTCTAAGCTTAGTCTGCATATAGGCTTTTGAAAAAAAGATACTCTGAATTGCAGCTCAGGCCAAGGTGATTGAGTTCTGACAAAAGCTAGGATAATTTTCCAGTGATACACTATAGCTGTATCAGTAGTGACCTTAAACATAAAATCAATAGCTTACCATATCATAAATTGAATCTATTCCCCTATACCAGCTGCATTCTGTGTCTATATCTATTGGTACATCTTGAGCTAGGCATAAAAGAATCCTTTTTTTCTCAGACTGATAGGAAGAACAAATTCATTCTGTAAGGTTCTCTTGTAATTATTTAGGTTAGTATGAAAGCTGACAATTACATAGAAGATATCTGTGCGTGTGTGTGGGAAAGGGCAGCTTGTTTTGATAATTGGTGATTGCACTGAATTGCATTGATGCACTCTTAGTCATATGAGTGATCTAATTTTATATCATTTAAATTACAGCTCCCCTAAAGAGCAGCTAATTTGAAATGTGTTACATAAATGTAAATAAAGTTTCCTTAATCATTGAATCATAGATTCATGGAATCATAGGATGGTTTGGGTTGGAAGGGACATTAAAGATCATCTGGTTCCAATCCTCTGACATGGGCAGGCATACCTGCCACTAGATCAGGATGATCAAAGCCTCATCCAACCCGGTCTTGAACAATCCTAAGAATGTGATATCTGTGACTTCTCTGGGTAACCTGTGCCAGTGTCTCACCACCCTTACAGGAAAAAAATTCTTCCTAATATCTAATATAAATATAACCTCTTTCAGCTTAAAACTATTACCCTTCATCCTATCATTGCACTCCCTGATAAAGAGCCCCTGCCCAGCTTTCCTGTAGGTCCCCTTGAAATACTGGAAGGCTGCTATAAGGCCACCCTGGAGCCTTCTCTTCTCTAGGCTGAACAACCCCAGCTCTCTCAGCCTGTCCTTCAGCCTTCTGATCATCTTCATGGCCCTCCTCTGGACTTTCTCTAACAGATCCAGATTCCTCTGCTGCAGAGTCAAATTATTTTGTTACTTAAAAAGAAAATTGTAAAGGAATGGCAGAAAATTTTCTGCTTTTTTCTAATTTGGCTGCAATACGTAAGACTGCTGTTCATAACTATCTCTAGAAGCTGTACCATCGCAAAGCCGCTAGATGTGAGTAGTAGAGATTGTTAGATCAGAAAAACTGTGCCTCTCCCTTCCTATTCTCATGCATCCTCTTCCCAAAATACACATTTCTTTAGGAATTTAGGTTAATTTAGAATTTAGAGTGATAATCTTACTGTTTCCTGTATATAGCTATCTTTTCTTACACATGGATTTTAATATTTTAATCTTAATTCATATTGGGAAGTTTCCTATTTGATCCATACATCTGGTGATTACTACGAGAGAGTTATCTTCACTACAATCTGTGATTTATGAAGACCCTTCCTGAGAAACTTCAGCTTTTCCATTCTGTGCAGTCTGGCTGGTTGTTGTGACTTATCGCTGAGTACAGGGTTCAGGTCTCACTGCTGGGGTGAACTGAAGGAATAAACCTCAAACCTCTAAGACAAATAATGTCTTTTACTACCTACCTGGTGGATGACGCTAATCATGCACATTTATATGACACTTCTTATTTCAGCCTGTTGAATTCTCTAAGCATGCAAGACTGGGATGAAATTTCAGGCAGAAATAGAATAGTTTTCATAAATAATACCTAGGGGAAAAAACTAGCCAAAAGATAAAAGACACCATAGAATATGAGGAACCAATAGATACAACATTCCAGATCCAAGTGACCATTAAATCATTGGATTAATTTAGATAAGTTGCAAAAAAAAAAAGCTATAGGAATGATCAGAATACTAAAACCCCACACCCTAAAGGGAAAGACTGGTTAAACTGGGTGTAAAAGAAGAGTGTAAGGAGATGGGTACCCAATAATATAAACAGATAGATAGCCAATGCAACAAATTTAAAGTGAAAATCTTGTTCTTCTTGACCATGACAGTCAGGACACATCCTTTGTTGTTTGCAACAACAAAGATTAAAATTTAATGATAAGCAAAGCTTTCTAACACTAAGGTTAGTGAAGTATGGAAGATGTTTTCTCCATTGCTTGCAGTCTTCATCCACCTCTGTAAAAAGTTTTAAAAGGAGGCTATAAAGTAGCTTTCTGACATGGTATAAATACCATTTATTTCATCTCAGTAAAATGTATTTTTCTAGAAAGCCTCTTGAGATCCTTTCCAGACTGAAGAATCCATGGTTACATATGGGACAAAGCCAGAACTCACACCACACTACATAAGGAGCACTAATTGCTGCAAAAAAAACATCAATCCTCTGATAGTTTATCAGCTGAACTTTACTAATCCAACGTATGTATTGCTCACATTGTTGGACCTCCTCCAACCCCTTCCAGCAAACAAGTTCCAAACAAAAAGCAAGACAGCTAAGGGAGACTAAGAAAAAAATAAATAATTTTCTTCCTTGTTGTAGTAGTATGGCTGCACCCTTGACAATCGAATTATGTTAGACAATTTATAAAAAGAAATAGCCTTTTTCTGTTACTGCAAAAGCTAAAGTTGAGAAAATGAGACGAGGATGTGGTCATGCAAGGACAGGAAGTAATAGTGACATGATATTTTTTTCCAGTAAAACCCTTGGTTTAGTTCAAAATATTGTTTCGTCTTATAAATTTGTTCCCTTTGTTTACAAACATTTAAATCACATTGATGTTTATAGTAAAAAAAGATGTATTAATAATTTTTAGGAAGTCACTAATTCACATAACTTAAGCCTGTCTCAGCTGAGTCATTCAACTCTAGTATTAATTTGCAAGCCTGATCAGCTTATGCATCTGTACAATATTAATGACACACATTACATAGGAATGAATGAGGGTAGTCAAGCACTGGAGCAGATTGCCCAGAAAGATTGTGGGGTCTCCATCCTTGGAGATATTCAAAATTCAGCTGGACACAAACCTGAGCAACCTGCTGTAGGCTAGCCTGTTCTCAACACAGATGTTGTAGGAGAATTGTCTCCAGATATCCAGAGATGCCTGCTTCAGAGGTGCCTGCTCCAGAGATACCTGCTAACCTCATTCTTGTTCTGATTCTATGATTAGTAGAAAAGTACAGGCAATTTAAGAAGATGTCAAAAGTCTGTGGTGATTTTTCTCCATTATCTAAGAAAGAAACTAAGGTAAGCAGTTTCCTAGTGTTGCTAGGTATATCAGTGAAATGTTCAAATTTAGTTTAAGTCAGTCAAAGTTAAAAGAAGGACTCTGAAATAATAGTCTCGGTTAATAGCAACTGCCCATGACTTAAATGCATAACACTATGAAATTAATTAAACATGATTCCTTTCGACACTCCCTTTTCTAGTAAATGACATTTGCTAGCCTCAGCACAGCCAAGTAAAACCCTGTCAAAAGCCAAGCAAAGAGCCAACTAACATGTTCAGTCTTTCACCTACTCTGATTTATCTCAATTAGCATCAAGGTACCGTAGCAGCCAAGACAAGATGAACTATTTGAGAAAAGCAGCTAGTTATATGAACAAGAAGGAGGTGGGATTCATGGAGACTACAGTTTGCAGACCTTTTAGACGCATTATCCGTGACTGAAGGTACACAGAGCAGATAATCAGTCAGCATGGACTATAATCTGCAACAATCCCTTTGTTTCACATTAGCCCTAATACAAACTAATATTAAAGATAAAAGTTGCTTTCCCAGAGACTGTACATAATCACAATTTTCCCAATCTCTACCACAGTATGTTTTCTGCATCAAAGCCACTCTTGTTATATTTTCTCTTTACCAACGCTGGGTATAAAAATTGTTGCAGGCGCTCTTGCAGCATGCAAGCCAGAAACTAAGACTTATGCCACTTGATTTTGTTTGCCAGCCTCTGATTTGCTCTTCTCCAGGGCTAAGCAGCAAGTTCACTAGAATATGACTTTCTGAGGTATGATAATACAATGTTTCCAACCACGATGGATATCTCCTGGTTCTCTCTCCCATGTGTGTCACAAACTGCCAATGTGTTTTCCCACTTCTTTCTCTCAAATTTCTTCATATCTGTCATGAACTCTGTTGGAAGCTTTGAATCACTCCCAGCTGTTGCTCAGTATTTGAAAGAATAGATGAACGCCTCTGTAAAGCACCGCAAGAGACTTTTGGATAGTTTCTGGCCATATATTGTGCTCTCAGAGGTGATAAGTTCTTAAAAGAAAGTACAGAGCTGAATATTCAGCATTGGAATAGATGGCAAATATAACCTTTTTATTTGCTTGTTTGTTTTTCAAATGAATTTGAAATCCTTTTTATTTCCAAAATCAAGTAAAATTTCTTGTTTAGGGAATTTAAGAGCTATTGGAAATGTCCAAAAGTCTTATACATGAAGACATGAGAGTAGTAGATGAGAAAAAAAGTACCCAAGAACACTTGTCAATAGCCGGTTGAACACGAGCCCCTCACTACAAGAAGTATATTGAGTTGCTGAAGCGTGTCCAGAGAAGGGCAGTGAAGCTGGTGAAGGATGTGTAGCACAAGTCTTATGAGGAGAAGCAGAGGGAAATAGGGTGGTTTATTCTGGAGAAGAGGAGACTGAGGGGAGACCTTATTGTTTTCTACAACTGCCTGAAATGAGATTGTAGTGAGGTGGATTTTGGTTTAGATGGCACATTAGGAAAAATTTCATTACTGGAAGAGTGGTAAAGCATTGGAACAGGCTACCTAGGGAAGTGGCGGAGTCACCGTACCTGGAGGTGTTCATAAAACATGTAGATATGGCGCTTATGGACATGTTTTAGAAGACATGGTGGTGTTGGTCTGATGGTTGAACTTGATGATCTTAGAGGTCTTTTCCAACTTTAATGATTCTGTGATTCTATGATCTATTTTATCTGGTTTAGACACATTGGGCTTGGAGATGAATCCAATGTTGTCTGCATCTGCATGGAACCCATCAACTTCTGTGAGGCAGTTCTTGATTTAGAACTGTAGTCAGTAGGTCTGTCAGTGACCTTTGTAACAAAGCTTTAGTTTTGCCTGCAAAAGCACTCTGCAAAAAATACTCATCACCATGTCCTATAGGATAACAAGAGATCAATTCTCAAATCAAGATGGTGCTTGGATTATGTTCTAAATCAAGAGAACTGGCAGCATTGTGATCTCTGCCTAAGACAGCACAACTATATAACTGCTATTCTTCTTCGTACTTATCTAATCCTTCTTTTGAATCTTACTAAACAGTCCTTCAATTAATTCCTGCAGCAGCAGGTTCCTTCCTGTAGAGTTAATCATGGACAGTATAAGTACACACATCTAGTTAAAGTTAGTGGCTTTTAATTTCATCTGTAGTGGAGGTGGAGGGAGTTGAGTCTCCTAAGACAGCTCATCAGTTACAAAGGTTTATTTTTTAAAATAAACTGAAGATTTATTTTTTGAAACCCTTTTTACTGTCATAACTACAATGAGAACTTGCGAGTAAAGCATGCTGTGATATCGCCTTGTGAAGGCGAACAGACTCCGTCTACAGGAATGGATATGTTGCATTTGACATTTTCTCTTCTGAAGGTGGCTCTGTACCAACACTGATACAATTGTTTGAGTTCAAAACCGATGTCAGCAAAAGCTGACATATACTACATTCATTTTTGGAGGTGGGAGTATGATTGGCAGGAAAATAGTTGATATTTCTGACCTCTAGGTTTTCATCATTAGCTTTGAGAGCTTGTGAGCTATTAAAAAAGAGTAAACGAGTGCTGTCAAGCTGTCAATATTCAACTGTTTGCATGTCTACTTACTCTAAAAAGGTCCTGTACTTGACACTAAAACCCGCTTTCTTATCCTACATGCACACCAAATTTTCTTATTGAGACATGTAGTATCAGTCCTCCACCCACTGGCCACACTGACTTCTCACTTTTTTAACATTGCAGAGACCAAGTTAATTTAGCCGATGGAGCTTAATCCAGATTGTATGAGGTTAGTGACAGTCTGTTTATTTTTTGCACCAAATTAACAAAGAACACACACTCTCACTTTAAGTTCAAGTTATTCCTCATTAAAGGAAAATAACCCAGTGAAATTGCAGTCTCTAAAGGACAAGGTAATTGCGAGAGTGCTCACTTGATGAGCTTCGTCCTCACAAAATTAAATCCATGTTATGAAAATACTAGTCCCTGACTCATGCAGAACCTACATTTTCGAGGCGTGGCTTGACCCTTCTAAACAGGGTAGGAAACATGGAATTTGGTCATCTCAAGGCTTGGAACAGAGCTAGAACAAAAGAAGTGAAGAAACAGAAGGAAGAGGTTCAACTAAAGCAGGTATCCGGTGAAGAAAAAGGTATATAGATCTTCCTACTCTTCCTGTCACTAGAGCTGACAAGTGTGGAAACAAGCAACGTTTCTTGATGCAGGTTAAAACCACTAATCTGAAAAGAAATTATCATCCTGTGCTTGCTGAATCTTCTCCTCCAGTACCACTGGTAGCAGCATCTAACCTGATTTTCTTGCAGTCTGTAAAGAGAAGGAAAGAGAAGAGTCAAGGAAGATTTTCTGCTTCCTCAGCAAGTCTGTTGCTCTACATAGCTTCTTTTTTTTTGCTTAGCCCTAGAGCTACCCTTAGTATCTGCTGTATAAATTTGCACCAGTTTCAGGTCTGTATGATAACAACTAGTTTTGGGTTCTGCAAGGTAATTTTTTCACTCCTGTTTAACATACAGAGATCACACAGGTGTTTCTAAAATACAAATAAACTCTAAGCAATGCCATCTTGGATGAGAGGATTTTTGAGTTAACCCATTGAAATAAAAAAAAAAAATCTTTCCAACATCTAAAAGCATAATACTTGGTTAACAGAGCTACCTATTGAAACAAAATATGAAATGATTGTGAATCTTATGGAGCCTGTTAAACCCATCTGAGAAGATTATGCACTGCACACTTGACTTTACATGAAGCAGATGATTTAGTAGACAGCTTCTTCCCTCAACAAAAAAGGTGACTTTATTTACTACATAACTACATTTAACAAAACTCTTGCATTTTCTTTAATTTCAGTCATGAGAGGCATGCAGATTATTATATGGTAAACTTTATTTCAACATAAGTGGTTGATGCTCTTCATTTGGATTATTTGGGCAGAGAAAATTATAGTGAACAAAGATTTAGATTTTACAGCCCTTTATTAAGGATGGCCTGGATTTATGTCTTTGGACAATGTAATGTCTCACTTCCACCTACTTCACAGAGTTCCTATTGGAACAGTAATCGTCTCACTTATGCCTCCTTCATGGTTTACATGTGTATTCATCCTTGCCCCTGGCAGAGATGAGATGGAAGGATGAGTTTAAAGACCCATCCCCATTTTATGGCTTTCCGTGAATTTTATTCTGAATGAAATCAAATATTTACTGGCGCAGAGCAGGACTTCCAGCTCTTTGTTGGCCATTCAAAATCACCATCTCTTTGAAGACACTGATTGTCTCTTCTTCATCCAATTATCCAATTATCCAATTTCTTTCTTTTATGCCTACATCACTTCATCAAACATAGCAGAAATTAACAAGTGAACCCATAAAAAATAAGGAGATGTGCAGCCAGATAGATTCCTGTATTGCTTTATCAAATTAGTCTCTTGATCCCCTGGAAGCTAACATAAAAACATGTGTGACAGGTTATTTTAAATGTATTGTAAGACATTGTGTCTTCATTGACTTACATGTGATGAAGAGAGCTGAATATACAAACTTCTACATAAAAAAATCTACGCATCCTTTGTAAATTCAGATAGTACTGTTTGCCTTTAGTCAGGGCGTATTAGCAAACAATAATGAATTGAAATACTGTCATTCACCTGGTTAAGCACAGGATGAGCAAAGTCAAATGCTTTATGAAATCTTTGGAGTTGAGATGTTCAGCTGGAATAAATCATTATTTCTCTAATTAGCTACGTTCAGTCTGCAGATCAGGTCCACTCTTGTTCCCCAACTATGCACTCATCAAAACAAATTGCTCTTTATTCTGATTTAATCTTGAGAGATTTATTGAAGACAGAGAATAATCCTGAAATTTTTAATTTTGTTAAGAAAGTAAATTTAAAGGTAACACCTAGATCCTTCACGGTTTGGAGAACTGAAGGGTTGTGCTTTTACAGCTCCTGATTTCATCTCCATTACATTCTGGCTTGCCTTAGAGGGATAACTTATTCTTCTTTATGTATACATAAACGTCCTTTAGGGCTCTGTTTATTTCTTTCTCTAGCCATATAGAAAATAATGAGGTCCCCATAGAGACCCTTAAGGGTCTCTTAAATAAGCAGGGAGGAACAACTGACTGTCTTATGAGCCCTTGTGAAAATAACAATTTGTTCATTAATCATGGAAATAAAGCTTCATCACTGGAGAATTAAGATAGCCTTTCTCCATTGACAACAACAAAGAAATCTTCAATGTGAGTAAAACATTTGTGAAGCCAAGCCTGTAAATTCCATATAATGGCACAGCATTAATGGCTTTCCTTTATATTTTATGAAGACCTTGCTTGATGCAGCAATTATGACTGATCTAATAGCTTCCTTCCAAGGCCCCCAGAAGAGGTAAAGTGGCACTAAATGAATTAATGACCCTGGAAAGAGTGTCTAACATATTCCTACTAACTCACACAGTGTAGAACTTTTTCTGAGCATTAAAGTTTCCTCTCATTGCTGGCAACAGTTGAAATTACTTTGTGTATAATTAAATGATTTGTGAGATGGAGCCAAACACTGGTACTTGTTTAAGAACACATATGTTGTTGGAAGAGCCCACAGTTAAGAAAAAAGTCATTAATGGCCTCATTTATCAACTTCATATCACCAATCCCCAGCTAAACACCTTTCTTTTGCAGGATTCTATTACCATTAGGTTAGTTCCTTTAACAAGCTCACCAGCTTATTACACAGGTCCATGTAGGAAAGAGGGTGGGTAGCTGTGATTCAATTTACTAGGATTTAGGCTGCTGTAGAATCAAAACTTCAACATAAATCACACAAGTCTGTGTATTATGGAATGTA
This sequence comes from Tapera naevia, assembly GCA_033556795.1. Classification (NCBI taxonomy): domain Eukaryota; kingdom Metazoa; phylum Chordata; class Aves; order Cuculiformes; family Neomorphidae; genus Tapera; species Tapera naevia. The sequence continues at coordinate 1,836,906 of JAUMJJ010000074.1, read as the reverse complement.
TTCTTATATCACTGAGCTGAAAATTACCACTTAGAGTTTATGCTCAAGCACTAAATATAACCCTCAGCCTGAGATAACTGTCTTGGATCTATTTATGATGAATAAAAACCAATCATGGGGCTAGACCTTGTGGTTTGCTTTGGGAATTACTGTGATAGTCTTTTCTTCATAGGAAAAAATGCAGACAGTCACAATAACATAGACTTCTCTTCACATGTGTAACTTATAAAGAGTATGAAATGAAAAAGCAACACCCATTGTGAAGAAAAAAATATTTTTCAAATACCCGTGTAGGATGAGTCTTTTGTATCTTAAGGAGACATAAAGGGAGAATACTGAGAGGATGGAGCCAGGCTTTTCACAAACGTGCACAACAAAAAATCCAAAAGGAACTAGTCATAAGTTGTGAGCATGTAAAATCTTACAGGATAGAGCTAAATGATTTTACAATAAGGACAAGCTGGAACATAGTCCCTGAGAGGTTGTGGGATCTCTGTCTTTGAATGGTTTCAAAACTGCATTACAGAATCACAGAATCACAGAATCGTTCAGGTTGGAAAAGACCTGTAAGATCACTGAGTCCAATCATTAACCTAGCACTGCTGAGTCCACCACTAAAAAATGTCTCTGTGTAAGTGCCACATTTACACATCTTCTAAATACGTCCAGGGCTGGAGACTCAACCACTTCTGTGTGCAGCCTGTTCCAATGCCTGACAACCCTTTCGGTGAAGAATTTTTTCCTAATATCCAATTTAAACCTTCCCTGGTGCAACTTGAGGCCATTTGTTCTCATCTTATCACTTACTACTCAGGAGAAGAGAACAACACCTGCCTCAGTACAACTTCCTTTCAGGTAATTGTAAACAGCGATAAGGTCTTCCCTCAGCATTCTTTTCTCCAGATTAAATAGCCCCAGTTCCCTGAGTGGCTCCTCATAAGACCTGTGTTCCAGACACGTCACCAGCTTTGTTGTCCTTCTCTGGACATGCTTGCAAGTGAGGGTAGCATTTATGAAAATATTAAGAAAAGCAGTATTTATGAAATGGAAGATGATAATAGAAATAATAATAATAAAGTAGGTGCATCCCAAGAAATAATAATATATGCTACAGACATGAAAAAAAAAATATGTTGGGATGGGATACAAACAATGAGAAAGAACATTAAGAATAAAAAGCCAAATCCAGTCTCATATAATACTCTTGCTAAATGAGATGGCAAAGCAGATCATAATATTGCAGCAAAAGGTAGAAATTTTCATTAAAACCTTTTGTTCTACATTTTTTTAATATGACATCCTATCAATCCTGAAAAAGTAATTTCTAGTCCAGTAGAAACTAAAAAATTAATACCAACATACGAAGATGATTTGAATCCATGAGTTCTTTGAGATATTTAGTCCCCGATGGAGGTTTTTCAATGACTTTTGAAAATACTTAAGGAAGTCTAGAAGTTCTAATAGCTCTAAAGGTGTTAGTGTTGGTGTTAGTGTTAGGTTATAGGTTGGACTTGATGATCTCAGAGGTCCTTTCCAACCTTGTGATACTGTGATACTGTAACAAGCAACATGTAGGGTACATTGCATTCTAGTCCTGGATTTAGTTATGTCAGTATACTGATAGTTTGGAGGAAAGGGAGGTGTTAACATGCTGCATAGACTCTGCCTTCTCTTCTATGCTCAGCCTTTCGTGTTCTCTTCAGGTCCCTTTTACTTTTTGCTTCCCTTCCTGTTCTTGATGAAATTGTGAATAATGGGACTTTGGTTGGGAAGATGACACATATGCCTCTGAAGCTTCCATTTTTAATTATCTTAAAGGAATATACAAAAGCAACTCAGAAGAGATAGTTTTAACTTGTAATCTCAATTGCAACAGAAAGTTTTAGGGCTGTTGCTGAATCCACCAATGAATTACAAAGACTCATGGTAAATTACTCCCTTTTTGATGTGCTGGGAAAAAAAGATGTATACAGATTTTTGTTTTCATATATGGCAATTTTATGCCACTGCAAGTTATAAGCATTCTTCTAAACAAAAACAGCGCCTTATCATTGATTGAAATCAACGTATACAGCAGTTATCAATAACAATTAAAAAACTTGGTTAATTAGTTCTAAACAAAAAATATACATATTTAATCCTCTATGATTTCATATAAAGATTACATTGATTTTTTTTAAAGATATTACAAAAGTCTTAGAAGAACAAAATCAATTTTTTTTCTCCATTGAATAGCTGGTATACAGATACAATCCTGAACCAGAAGAGCTTATTTTTTCCACAGATAACACACAGAATGGGATACACTAGAGAAAAACAGAACACTCTTAGTCAAAGTACAGACATTTTTTGTGGAATCTGTCACAGAAAAAAAAATGAAGTAAAATTTTGTTATACAGTATCATTTGCATACACTATTGCTTCTTCCAGAAAGAGTGAAAATTTTCTGATTCTGACTGACATAATACAACACTTCCATAAAGCTCAATGGAATTTTATATAGATTGTACATAAATAATATTCCCCAAATACTACAGAATTCACATACCATTAATCTCTAAATGAGCTTTAATTAAAAACTATGCCAGCAAATATATTCCTCTGACAACATGAAGTATTGAAAACATAGAATTTTTTGATAGAGTGATAGATTTAGAAACAAAAGTCTGCAGGAAAAACTGTCATGACAAATCTGATTAATTTCCAAAGCTGAATTAGTCATTGCACCTGAATGATCTGTAGATTTGTTAAAAAAAAAAAAGCCAAAGCAAACCCAAACAAAAGAAAAATCCAAAACACCAAAAATCCACAGAAATCATTGAAAGCCCTTTCCTTTTCTTTCGGATTTTATTTTGCATTTTGAAATAGGCATTTCGGAATAATAACTGAAAAAGTCAGTTCAAAATCATGTAAACCAAAACCCTAACAGATCACTACCCAGTTCAGCATATTCCTGCAAAACATTTAAATTTCAACAAAGGCTGTTACTGTAAATATTATTTATATAAGAAAATGCTTTCTTATCAAAGGAAAACAGGCTGTGAGAGGCCAGAAAGCAAGAGCTCATCCAGCCGTCTGCCCCTTAATGGGATCAACTATACCATGTCACTTTAACTCCTATTTTCCTCCTAGAGGTCTTTCGGAACAGGTTAAATGACAACTTTTAGTTCTTCATCATGCCGATGTGAAGTTTTCCCTATTTTCTTAACTAGATTCTTTTTTTTTCTGATGAAGTTTATGTTTTCATGTGTGTATTGCATCCATCATGAACATGTATGACTAGTTTCTCCCCATCCTTTTTTGCAGAATTATTCTCCTTATAATTGAAATGAAATATCTCCATCTCTTGTTTTAGTTTCTTCATCTGACATAGCTGCATATTTTTTGCTCCTTCTACAGAATTCATATTATCTAGATGACATAATTATTATTATTTGAAATATTTACACCATTTCTATTATCATGGACTATACTTCTAAAATACACATAGATAAGAATCACCATTACTTTATTTATAGGGTTTTATTGTTGTCCTGATTTGAGCACAAGCATGAAGCTTCTTCTTAGTAAAACCCTAGAATTTTTGTCACCTGGAATATAATTTCTTCACTGCTGCATCCTCCAATGTGAGACTATTTATTATCATCAAGCAGTTCTTTTTCTGAAATATTCATTTGAAGGATATGAATGTAAAACCAGAGCCCACTCATAGCTAAGTGAGTGCTAAAAACTCCATGGGAATTCAGTAGAAGGGGAAACAAAGCCTTACAGTGCAGCAGGACAACAATTTCTGTTGACAATTACAGGCTCTAGGTTAAGTCTACAGTCAAAGATTTAGAAAAGAGTTTAGAATATGTTAGGACACCAGTAATGGCATAAAATATGACATTGTAGTAACTGGAATGGTTAAAAAAAGGAAGGGAGATATTATTTCTTCATAGAAAATTAAAATTCTTGTCTCTCACAAGATAAGTTTGGGAAGTCTATTTCTTGTTAAGAGCATATATAAGATGCACTGCATATATGCTGTATAGACACTCTTTACCTGCAGGTTATTCCAGTCTCTTTTGGTTACGATTCATATATGCCTGTTCTCTTCCTGACTCCAATCATTAGTGATCCAAGCTTAGTAGTGGGACCTTTCTCTCACAAGTTACAGCGCATCTTGAAATATTTTATTAACTGATTCCTAAAGTCTTCAAAGGAAAGTAAAAAGAATGACTTAGGACGTGGTCATAAAGTAATGGTGTAAGATATTGCAGCTACTAGGGAAGAGTGTGTGTTTTTGGTGATGAGGGTTAATTACTGCTTTGAATACGCGGTATTGAATGGTGTATAATTTCAGGAAAAGGATCATTTCTTTTCCTAGTTCCTATAAAGACTCAAATGAAGTTGTGGCCTAGTAAAGGAAATGACAACCTAGCCACTGATTTATACAAGTGCTACGTTTCACTCTGCTATGTTTTACAGTGCATATTAGTCTGAAGTTATTAAATCCACAACCTTAGTTTTTGCATTATCTGGGTTTTGATGGATTTACAGCAGGATTCTACACAATAGCAAGGAGAAATATTCAGCGAGATGCATAGGATGAGACAATGAAGGAAAAGTAGACTTTTATTCCTCTGTAGAAAAAACTTGTTTCTTGCTTAATAGTACATTTCTTCTAAGTGACAAGCAGGAAAGACCAGCAGATTCAAATGAGAGGTTAAGCAAAGGGTAGCTAAGAAGAAGTGGAACCAAATACCTTTGTTTAAAAATAGAAGTAGAATGAAGCTAGCAACCTGAGAGAACTGACATGAAGCAGATTATAAGGAAATTTGGAAGGTTCTTTTATTACAGTTAAAACACAGAATAATTTAAAAAAGTGCCTGCTCTACAAGGATCCTATTCTGCCGTCAGCCAAGAAGAAAAGCTAGTGGTATCAACCCAATTAAGATTAAAATCAAACTTGAAAGTGGGCAGAGATGGTTCATTCTATGATATCCTTTTTGTGTTTGCATCTTCTAGCGATGCAAATGTGTAAAGCTTTATGGAATCCATTCCTTCCCTACAAGATTGCCAGTTAAAAGGTTAATGTTCACTAGATTTATAGAATTAAAGCAAAATTAAACAACATTTTCATTAGAATTAACTTTTTCAAATTAGAATCTCTGGCACAACTTCTCTTTTTTATTTGCAAATCGCTCTTGATTGAATACTGACATCAGAGGAGCAGAACATATTTCAAGCACTAGTGAGGGGGAAAAAATGGGTGGATATTGTGATAGGAGTAATGCAAATTTCACAGAGCACTGCATGCAGTTAAATGATGCTCAGGTGTGTTGGACTTGTTTGTTTTGGAGCTTGCATGTACTTATCAGTTCTGCTTTTAGTAAAGACTCTCAGATTCCACACTGAGGTCTAGAGTTCATTGTAAATAAATGTATTCATTGTGATTCAGCTTAGAAAGTTATCTTTTGAAATTGGTAATTTCTGGATACAGTCAAACAATAGAGTTCTCTCCTGTGGAAAATTCTGAAGCTTTTGGTGTCTGACAAAAATTGAAAGTCTGAGAAGAGCAGACAGCGCAGGCATGTGTTTAATGAAAACACAATTTTCTGAGCAAAAAAAGTTCATGGGAAATATTTGACAGACCTTAATAATTTCTTTCTTGCCTTATACCTAGTTTTTCCATCCTACAACACACTACTGAGAAAGCTGTAAAAAAGTAGAATCTGGATTATTCAGATTCCCTTAATCCAATTTTGTCTAGTTCAGGACAAGGTATGATACATGACTTTCAGTAGTTCACAGCTTCTAGAAAAATATGGCCAAAACTGATTTATTTTCTCTTAAAGAAACATGAGGCCTCCTTTAACAATGATGGTTTCTGGGGTCAGAGGAGACCTAATAGCTCTGAAATACTTTCATGTGCTCTGAAATGCTAAACTATGACATATGGTTCCTTGTTTAGTAAACGTGGTTTTGGTAAAGATCTCCTGAAGCATTCTACAAAATTCTTTTCTATGGTTGGACAAGTCAGCAGGTGAAGACATTTGAGCTGGAAGTCCTCAGTGCACCAATGACACAAAGCAGCTAATTTCTCTGCATGTCTGAGACTGGCATGTAGATAAAAATCAGATGGTTAAAAAATTCATTAGAAAAAACAGTCTGATTTGTGTGCTTGGTTCCTGCAATTCAAAGTTTTGTTCTTCACCAGTCCACAGGTATTTGTTCTTGGTCTATTCTAAGTCCAGGAACTGCTGTTTCTCATTTATACTTACCTATAAAAATTTGTTCTTGATCTGGATATTGTAAAATTATTTGCTATAATCTTTGGCATGAAAGACCTTAATGCATTTGATCTGGGGCAATCCTTGACTATCACTCAAAAACTGCAGAACTTTGTGTACTGACTGCTAAATGATTTTTTTTTCTTCTCTGCTGACTTTCGGTTTTGGCTTCTTTTTTTCTGTTTTCCTTTATGTGCAAATCAGGGCACTACTATTGACCAACAGAAAAAAAATAAAAAAAAGAAATAAGCACATCAAGTTTAATGGTGCTGCCATTTTCATATATGGTTACTTTAACAGGTAGCAAGTGTGATCTCAAAGCAAACCATACCAAAAATCAGCGAGATGATCTGTTGTTAACATATTACAGTGACACTAGAAACAGATAGAAACAATCTGGAAGTTTGGTCTTATTTATGCCAATCTCAATGAATTTAACATTAAAAGAATCCAGAGCATGCATCTTAATGACCTTTTACAGCAGTAGATCCCATAGGTTTTCTGGTGACTTCAGGAAAAATAGCTCCTTGTACTCTAATCTAGATATAGAGGCAGCATACTGGTTTGCGAGCTGGTGGCAGAGAGACCTTGACTGAAAGGATTCAAGATGTAGTTATATGTTTTATCTCTTTTCTCCTAATAAAACAAAAAGTCAAAGATGTTATCAATCAAATGAACCAAATTCTACTCTTTCATGCTAGGCCTCTACTTGCAGACATATCAAAGTGAATTATATGTTCATATCTAACAAGAAGAAATGTTTTATCTTTTCACACAGTGGACCTGTTCTGCCAGAGGAACAAGATGGAAGGTGAGGGTAAAGGTGAGAATATTGAAATATATAAAATCCCTTCATTTCCATCTTCTCTATAATAGACGTCTATCCAAGCAATTGAGACTAGTTTCTGACAAGAGGTGTTGCATCAACATCTGGTTTCCTCTTCAGAACAGCTTGCTTTTACTTCATAATGATATTAATTGAAGGAAGATTATCCAAACTTACCCTGTAGTTCTTTCTTTATAGACCATTAGTCAATGTAATTAAACATGTGGCACACTAAAGGTCATTAATGCCTTGTGTATAATAATAGTCTAACTAGCAACAATTCTGTATGTAATATGAAGTACAAATCCAATGATGTATTGAGGATGTAATGCTCAGTGTAAGTCCCCCAGCAGTCATTTTTTCCTTCTACAGTGGAGTCCTAACAGTAAATCAATTCCTAATGTATGAAATGCATAATCAGGTTCCCTTAGTGCTGGTTTAATTGCGGCCATTCTTGGAAAAAAACCCCAACATCCAAAACCACAAGCATTCAACAAAAGTCAATATTAAAGAAAGAATAGACAGAGTCAGAAATCGTATCTGAAATATAGATACCATTTAAGCCCCAAACCTGACTTGAATTGTACATACACAATTGAGGGCTGCACTTTTCTACACTCCTGCTTCATGTACAGAGAGGCATGAATACAGACTAATCTAAATTGTAATTTCATAGGTTGTTTATGCTGCATAAATAAGCCAAATCCCCTATTTGAAAGGCAATTTGAACTAAAAGGTCTCTGTATTGAAACTTAAAGTCTTTATATTCATTTTTTTACATTGTGTTCTGCTTTCAGAATCATTAGTGAATTTTTGAATCACTGGTGTACTTGTTAAAGTTTAAAGAAAATGTAATATTACAAGAACACCGGCTACCATCAGACTATATCCTTGAGTCTAAATGCTTGCTGCTGAATACACACCTTTGACATAGCTATCTTTAGTGAACCAAAACAAACTGCAGAGAATTCTTGTTTAAACTCCATCAGCCATGATGGTTATATTATATTTGTAATGAAGCAAGGCCACTTAATAACACTGCAAGGACACATTTCATAGTGTGTAATAGCTTTTACAGTATATATGATTTCACATGTCATTAGTCAGACATTTCAAATGTATGCCAAGTAATTTAAAGAAAAAACACTAACATGCTGAAACAAGATTATTAGCAAAATCAATATCACTGAATGGGCATTTTTTTTTTTATGCTTGCTACTGTTAACTACTCTAGCAAGACCAGCACAATATAATCTTAATATATGTTTCTGGATGTCTGTAGTGTTGAATCAAAAATTCCAGCTCTCACCAAAAGTATTTACTATACTATGTTCAGGTTTAATTGAAATTTTATTCAAGTCTTTTCTCTTTTAGATAAGAACCGACACATGAAAAAGCTCTTATTAGCAAGATCTGAGTCTCAGGACCACTCCCTTTAAGTAAGAATCCTAATTTAATAAGTTTGTGCCAAGTTCCTCTTATCCTGTCTTCTTTTACCCCATGACATCCCTGGCTTCACAGTGAATTCAATCAAACCAGACTTGTAGATGTAACATATTGTCAAGAACTCACTTTTTTGATTTATCTTTTTCCCAAGCCCTAAATTTTACATTGCTAATTGCTCAAAAGCATTACTTCAAAACCAGAAAGACAGTGTCCAATTCTTCTTCTGCCTTTCCTTCATCTCCACCTCACCAGGAAAGACCCTTGACTGGGAGTAGTTTGAGTATTCAAAGTGTGAAGGTGGCTCAACACTGGCCACATCTTGTAAGGGTGTGAGGGTTTTGTCCATCAGAGTATGAGTTTATATCAGAATTAGGGTCCCTCAGAAAAAGAACAGCAAACATGTTCTGGAATAAGAAGGTACAGCTGTCTGGGGGTGGAACTGCAACTTTTTATTTTCAGGACAGATAATATAGGAAGGAAATAAAAAGAAGTGGAATTTTGGTCAGAATTGCCTGGTCTAGAAAACATTTTAATGTTCTAATTAGCATTTTAATTTTTCTTTTTTTGAGGAAAGCAGAACTGAATTCTGAAAGGTGGGAATTGTTAGTGAGAAGGTGGGTAGGTAAGTAACTGTTTTGATGACTGAAGATTGGGTTAAGATTATTTGGGAAATCTGTCAACATGGAAGGAAACCAAATCTGTGCTTGTTTCTTGTGGTAAGTATTGTAATAACACTAAGATCAGTGAAAAAATGTAGGTAATTTGACTGCAAATTTTCATAACTATTTACCTGATTACGTATGTTCCTTATTAACAAAGCTGACTTTAAACCATTCTGATATTTATCTTTGAGCAAGCATTCAATTTTATGATTATGACTGTGATATGGTACAATGCTAATATAACTTGCCCTTAGGTCAATGAAATACTATAATTTAGCCTATTGTATGATCATTCACTCCTTATAGGTCTAGATGTATTCTTAAGTCAAATAATCTAGTTCTTTCTTTGATTTCAGAAGATCTGGAATGTGTTTTGCCCTCCCTCTGCATTTCGATACCAGTAATTACTTAAGTAGTACAGGACGGATCAAAAAAAGAGTTAGAGAAACTTTGAAAGACACACTTGTATGGTTATATCCTGGTCTTGCAAAAAAATTATGTTCTTGCTTAATTTCATTCATACGAGCAATCTTATTTTTATGCTCGCAGACAAGAAATCACATTAAGATAATGTGTTATTATTTAAAAATTAAGTTTGACCAGCTTTGCTCCGAAACATATTGTGAGACTTTTTATCAGACTGATTACAACAAGTGAAAAACATACTGGCTTGAGTTTGGACATTTTGTGAAAAAGTAATATCCTAATACAGTCATGTAAGACTCATTATCAGGAGCCATGTATTACTATGTTAGATTTTTGGGGTCAATATGGAAACATGCTGCAAAATGATGTCTTTCTTTAGGAAAGGTCCATCTTAGGGTAGACATCTGCTCGCCTCTGATCCCTCTGCTCTCTGTTAATATGAAAAGAAATAAATATTGCTAATATATAATTCAATCTATTCTGGAAAATCTAGACTAGCTGTGGTGAATTGCTTTCTGAGATTTTCTGTTTCTTTCTAATGACTACAGAGAAAGTCCAGAAATGAACCATGAATGGCCATGTACTGGTCTACTCTTTGGATCTTGAATGGTCAGATATTAATCAGAACTCACATTTCTCTAACTGGAAGGATGTAGGTCTTTTACTAAACCTGTCTCTGAGCTCAAGACTTATAACACCAGAGAATTTGACTTGACAGTCCTCAAATGTTCAATTTCTCTTACTAGTAATAGAAATGTGGTGAGCTGTGCAATACTTGCTAAGTATTTCACTTTGTTTTTTGAACTGTATTATTAATAGTAAGCATCTTTCACAAGTTCTACCCTTTTGCATGCTATTTGCATCTCTTTGACATGATTAAGAGAATAAGTAAAATTTCTTTGGATTATAGCTACCCACACAAGTGTCAACTGTTTCAATCAGGTTTCAAATTGTTTATGGCATTTTAAATGTCCTGGGATATACTGCTTTTCCTCCAGCTGTTACTACAGAAGACCACAATCTCTTGCATATCCTGTTTTCTTTGTCATCTCCATGTCAATATATCAGGTACCTTAAGATGCCTTAAGTAGTTTTGGAATTAGTTTGCAGTTTTAAACACTGAAACAAGCCAGGTTGAGAGGTCTATACTCATGTATAGGTGTCTAGATGTAGACTCCTGACTCTTTTGATTTGGTCTTCATTTCGTAGCATGGATCTTCGTTATCAGCAGGAGGGCATGGCAGCTGAGTTATCGCTGCAGAACTGCAGGTTATTTTACACTACTATAGACATCTTCGTGGACCAGCAAATATAACACACTACTTACAGGAAAACTGTATCACTCCAGCTTGGAAAACAATGGCTTCTTAAACTGGATAAGAAGGCTCTATACAGGCAGCTGAATTAAATTTTCATCTGACAGGCAAATCCCTAAATTCCACTCGAAATTTTTTATTTTAAAAATTTCAAGAAGGCTCCAAGGGAAGAAACCAAGGGAAGAAAAGCAACCTATTGGATTATATGGGACCTGACATATTCCTTTCTAATACGTTCTAGGAGGCTGTATCTTGCCATTATTTAAATGTTTAACATCAGTCATCTTGTTGGCAAGAATCAAAGACCTTTTGAAAAATATATGGTCAATCTTTAGTGCAATCATGTCACCTGGACATAGGTGTCTTGTTCCATCTAAGGGTTCTGAAATCTCCCAAACATCTACCCTTTTTTGGCAGCTGATTACTCAGTGGGAGCCCCTAGGGCATATCAAATGGCCCTATGTGCCTACATTTGGGAAGAGGTATCACTTCCTCTAAGTCTTCAGGTAAATAAAATTTACATTAAAAGCACTTAGAGACAGAAGGATTTTTAATTCACTCCATTTATCACTTATTATTTAAATATAACTTAACAAGGCAAAAAAAGTAGAGTGCCTGTATCCCATTATCTTTTTATATTGTGGAAAAAAAATCGACAACGCACAAAAAGCATCTAAATTTGAGCAGCTTGTGGTTATGTTGCTATAGTTACAAAATGATCAGAAGCTTTGCTAAGCCAGAAAAAGAAATGAGCATTTTCAAATAGGTTTGCACCTAGTCACTACAGATACTGCTACACTTCTAAGTATACAGTTTTGGTCTGCTTCTTATTGGTGAAATGTAAAGAAGCCATTTGTCTCCTGAAGTTGCTTACAAAAAAAAAAAACAAACAAAAAAAACAAACTTTGCATTTTACATCTGAAGATTTCAGATATAAAAAACATCCTCTGATAATAGAAGTGGTCAGAAAATAATTTTATTTGTTTTTCTCAGAATAACCCCCCTTTCATTACAAAATGAAGCACCTAATAATTTTGGGGCTGAAGATGAAAAACATCTCTTTTCCAGCAAAAACCTGTTATCTATAAATATACAGAAACATAAATCTGTAATATCTTTCGATTAAATACTTATGTTTCACAAGAATAAATACAGCCGTGTGAAATGGCCAGTTTGAAAAAAGAAAAAACATGCATTTGCCAGTAGAATAAATTATGATTAAAAATAATTATTAAACATTCTAGCTTTTCAAAAATAATTTCAATAGAGATTAAATAAATTAAATTGCAATAAATCCTGATGAGAATTGATGAGGAGAAACAGAGATAAGAAGTTGCATTTACTCTAACTTAAGGCCCATGCCCCTGCTTTTATCCTCTTGCTTATAAAAATTCTTAAGTTATTTTTGCTTTATACTTTGCTGAATGAATGAAAAGCTTTTGTACCAAAATGTGAAGACTACAGAAGACTAAACATTAACGGATTATATTCCTAATTCTCCTGGCTCCTCTTCAGTGAATTCTCAAGCAGGCAATGACACACCTGCTGCTTCTAAGTATGTCTGTCTTTCTTTGCGTATTGAAGTGTGTGGTGCAAATTTTCTATTATTTCTCTTCAGTTTATTCTGTTCTGAGCATATATTATCACCACCTAAAAAGTTCTCATTGACAAGTAAAATATGTGTTCTTTTATAAAAATATCATTATAGGGAACGACTGATTTATTGAAAGCAGTAAGATGGCAAAGGGAGTTCGGTCTGAGTTGGAAGAGCTTTGTTTTAATATGAAGAAAGAAAGAGCTGAAATAAGATAAGGAGACGAGTTATGGCTTATCTATCAGGATCTGTCCATTTAAGGCATCCCAAAAGGGTTGTGAAAGGTGACTTTATTGCAGTCTACTAAACTTTTCCACATACCTTTTGTGCATGGGGTTAGTAGGCTTCTGCAGGCTGATGGGTCTACTTTGAGCAGGGAGTTGGACTTCATGGCCTCCAGAGATCCCTTCCATCCAAATTGTTCTATGATGTACACTGCCTTTCAGACATCCTGGATCTGAAATCTCTTTTCTACCTCCTTTGAACTCTGATATGTAAGGTTTTACTGACCTTTGCTATGGAAAAAGAAGAACAATTTAAATCCTCTAGTAGCTAAACCAGATACGACCTCCAAATAAAGGTTAATGTCTGAGACAAGTCCAAACTTGCCTTCTAATCAGACCTATGCCTGTGATGACCCTCCTGGGAAGAAAGTAGCTTTCTGCTGACACTTAAAGCTGATACAGTTGTGTATCTGCTTGTCTCTGTATCGTATGTAACAAAATGAGAGACACATATTTCTTCAAGAGAACCCCGTTACCTATAGCAAAGGAAATTGGCTTCTGACCTCACACTGCTCATGGTTACAATAAGCTGGATTCTTCTTAGACTTGGTTCAATAGGATATTCTTAGATATGTAATACTGTGGGAGATGCAACAGGACTTCTAAGACATACATATGACATAACAGATATAACAGAGAAAGGATAGTGGACTTGCACCTTTCTGCAGAGTTATATGAAGGCTAAACTCAGAAATTAAAGTAGACTCTAGATGCCTATGCTTAAGAAGTTGAGTTGAGCCAATAATTATTGCCTTACCCAGCCTCTACCTCCTGGCTCAGAAACTGTGGATTACTTTTGCTTTACCTGCCTGTCATATGTGGACTTGTGGGAGCTCCTTGATGATCTGAAAGAGAACTTGACACTTCAGAAGGAGCTGGATCTGGTCTTAGATTTTCATTGACTAAAGAGAGTCAAACTCCCATAAAGAGAATTGAGACACATTAATCACTTGCAAAAACTTAATTTATACACCTAAATATAGATAACTCATCCATAGATGGAAACCAGTCAGTCAGAAGCCAATATTTTTTTAACAGTTGTTAAAGATCCGAGATGAGATTCATTTCATCTCAGTGTAAGCATCTAAAGTAGATCAGAAGAATCATTCTTTGAAAGTGAGTAATTTCCTCTCATGAGAGCCCCTGGTCCCGTTTGAGATGACAAGGGGTAAAGGAGTTAAACTGCAAGAGGGTAGATTTAGATTAACTGTAAGGACAAAACTATTCATTATGAGGGTGGTGAGATACCGAAACAGGTTGCCTAGACAAGTCTTGGATGTCACCTCCCTGGAGGTATTCAAGGCCAGGTTCGTTGGGGCTTTGAGCAACCTGATCTTGTGGAAGGGGGTTGGAACTGGATGATATTTAAGACTCTTTCAATCCCTAACCATTCCATGATTCTCTGTTTCTAAGTCTCGGGGAAACCTGTGTGGTCTCGTGATGCTGTTTCAGAAGTCCACTGGTCTCCTATGTGTCCCATGTCATATTTACCAGTCCTATCACAGAATCATAGAATCATAGAATGGTTTGGATTGGAAGGAACCTTAAAGACCACCTAGTTCCTACACCCCTGCTATTGGCAGAGACACCTCCCACTAGATCAGGCTGCTCAAAGCCCCGTCCAACCTGGTCTTGAACACTGCCAGAGAGGGGGCATCCACAACTTCTCTGTGCAACCTGTTCCATTGTCTCACCACTCTCATCATGAAGAATTTTCTTCCTAATGTCTAATCTAAATCTTTCCCCTTCCAATTTAAAGCCATTCCTTTCATTCTATCACTGCATGCCCTTGTAAAAAGTCCCTCCACAGAATATATGAATGTCATATATGAATATCTTTGATTCTCTAGAGTGTCACCATGGCATTTGATACAGTTTTTTGTGTAAATATAAGTCAATTCCTCTCCCAAATTCTGAGACCCACAAGAGCCTATAGATATCTAAATCCAGGACAAGATATATGTTCTGTTTTAGCCTACTGTATATTCCAGTCTGCTAAAAACAGTGATAGACAGATGATAGAAAATGAAGAGGAGACTAGCTAATGACTTTTCAGAGAAAATGCACAATGGTCTGCAGGTGGGAAAATCACTTATCCCATATCATTCTTAGAGTTTCTAAAGACCTTTGAATGAAAAACTGATGCTATTCATTATGTATGCATTGCAGATTTACCATTAGGCCAGTAATTTTTCAAGCATAAAAAGATTTCACCAAGGTAATTCATGTTTCAAAGGAGGTAAAAGAAATCCTATAGGAATCACTGGGATAACATGCCTTCAGAAAGAAGGGAGAGAAATATCTGTCATCTTATGGGTAGAGATCATTTGTTCTGTGTAACCTAGATGTTTCAAGGTATTTGTACTGAGCTCTGAGAACAAAATGAGTTAACTGTGATATTTTCAAAAATGTAATTTTGTCACACAATTTTTTCTCCTTGAAAACTAGTTTAATCTCTTTTGTGTATGTTTGCTTTTATATTAGTCTGAGAAAAAATGTAGAGGAGCTGAAACAGAACTATATAGAGTTACACACTGCCAATACTAAATCAGTTTGTACAAAACTGGTTTATAGTTACTGTAGTCCTTCTGAAGATAACTTCTCAATTTAATCAAAGATTATATGAAATCACCATTATAATAATTTTGAAATAATAGATGTGCATGTGTCATCCAAAGTAATGCCCAAATTGTTCTGTTGGACTATAATTCCTTAGCAGCAGTCCTCTCATTCTGTAAACCTGTTATTTATAAGAGAATTAAACAGCATTATCAGATGACTTAATTGACTCTGAAATTGTAGTATGAGGAAAAAGTGGGAGTGAAGTGCCAGACTATCAATTGAAATGTTACTCTAACAATGTCCAAAGCAATCAGAGAACAAAAAAAAAGTCCATACTTCCCCTTCAATTATGAGAAACCACTCATCCATTATCATGGGCAAATTAGACTAGAAAACTCTGCTGGAGATTATTTGAAATTTGAAAACATTTTTGTTTGTTTGCTTTGGGTGGTGCAAGTTATTACACTGACAGATATTTCTTCTCATGTGCTCTTCATAATGCTGGAGTCAAAGGGGCAGGATTACAAAGCCATTTAGGCTCTTAACTTCTGTTAGGTTATTAGATACCCAAGACATCTAATGTCCTGTACTTTCCATCCCTAGAAGCTCAAGTTTTCTGATAGTTCTGTATAATGTTAATTATTGTGCAGAAGAAAAGTCCAAGCCCAAAAATAAGACTCATAAAAAGTCAGAAATGAGTATTATATTTGATGCTCTGATTAAGACTACACTTCACGCTTTACTGCCTTCTCACAAGAGAGGGAGGTGACACAGGTGCTGATTTCTTCTCAGCACCTATGATAGGACCAGAGAGAATGGCAGGAAGATGTGCCAGGGAAGGTTTAGATTGGATATTAGGAAAAGGTTCTTCACCCAGCGGGTGGTGGAGCACTGAAACAGCTCCCCTGGGAAGCAGTCAGGGCACCCAGTCTGCCAGTAGTCAGGAATCATTTGGACAAAGCCCTCACACAGTGTGAATGTTGGGAGTGTCCTATGTAGGAACAGGAGCTGGACTTGATGATCCTTTTGGGTCCCTCCCAACTCAGGTAATTCTGTGATCTATGATCTTATGATTCACAATTAAGAGCAGATACCAACAATGCAGACATGCAATATTTGCTTTATGGGTGTTTTTTGAGTTTATTTCACATTACTCTAGAAACATAAGAATTGGCTCTTATTCAGAAATCTAACCACAGGTACCCTAGGCGCTTCACGACACATTAAGGTAACTGACATTCCACATCTTCTCCAAGAAGTCATTGAACTTTTACAGACAGTTCTTGTTTCATATATGCCTCTGGAGTATATGACTCAGGTAATATAGGGATGTCTTTGCTTAGGAAATTAAATTGAACCTCAAGTGTCTGAGCGTAATACTGCCTTTATTACAGATCTGGTCTTAGGAATATTAAAATAGTTGCATCGGGCAAAAAACAGTTGGGTTAGCAAAAAAAACATGGCTAGTAGCTGTGCTAATAAAGGAGGAATCTGGGCTTTTAGGAGGATGTCTGTCAGAAATTGAAGTCATTGCCCTCATTCCCTCCAACACATTGGCAGAAGTAGGTACTGGAACACTGACATACTGCCTCACCTCTCACCCAGGCTCTTCCCCTCATTCTCTCCTAATTTTGACAAAAGTTATTCAGCTCAAATCCCTGTTATAAAACAAACATACAAAACAAAACAAAGCTTCACAAAACCCAAATCTATATTTCTGCAAAATTGTGAGCTGACTCTTCTCTGTTATGCGCTATAATGACAAAATAACTTGGATTCTCTAACAAAATGTACCTTTACTAGCGTAAAATTGACAGCCTAAGATACATTTATGGCAACTAATACTATAAAATCTGGACACTTCACATGGTTTATGATATCCCACAGAGGTAAAGAAGAAAGAATTATTTGACAATTGGGAGTAAGAAGCACAGAAAGGCAAAATGAATTATCCAGGATAACATAAAACACCCAACACAGAGAGGGAAGTTAAACCTGGGTACAGTAATTTCCAGGTTTATGTTCTAGTCACTAGATAATCCTTCCTGCTCCAAGCCTGAAATCTCGGTGTTCTCATTGATTCTTCATGCTTTTAATGCAAGATTTTCTGAAATAGACAGTTAAGATAGCACTGAAGTCTCTCTCCATTGAACTGAGAAAAAAAATTGTAAAATGGGCAAATAATAGAGGAATTAAATGAATATATTGTTCACAGATTAATTCTGGTTTAAATAAAATCTCAAACTCACATTTTTCTTTCACTCTGCGCACACTCACTATACAAGAAACACAGGGCTCTAACAAAATAAAGTGAAATATTTATGTTACTCCGTATATTTTATATGCATCAGTATTTTCAAGTAGTACTGCTGCAGGTGTTAATTAGTAGTAGTCTATTTTTTATAGCGGTTCCTTCTCAAAAGAAAGTAACTGGAGTTTAATCTGACTCTAAACAAACATATAATATGTTCAAACATTTACCTGCTAAACTAGCAATGCAAGAATCTCCATCTCCCGGTCCAGTATGGCTGTCTGGGATACATGGGGTCACCCCAAACTGCAGTAGATACTTTTAACTGGGTTGCTAAATGAAACCCTAGGTCCATTCACGGGGCTTAATGACCAGAAAGAAGAGCAACATTAACTATTAAAGCAAGAAACTTCAAATATATCTTTGAGTGAGAACACCAGACTGGAAATGTTTGTACAATAAAATTACTGAGATAAAGCTGAAGGTGCAACCTCTGTCTTCCTTCTGCTACATAAGAAACTCAGATCTTTTATCTTTTTAGAAAGAGAGGAGGAAGAGGCTTTTCATTAAAGTTTGCAAAACTTGGATTAAATATCCCAGCAAGTTAGTAAATCACGTTATCTTCACAGCATCACTGAGGCAGAAATGGGCCTCTGGAGATTGTCAAGTCCAATGTTCCTTGCTTGAGCATGGTCAGCTACAGCTCAAGGTCAGGTCCAGTTGAGTTTTGAATATCTCCAAGGACAGAAACTCCATAACCTCTCTGGGCAAGGTTTTTTTCCAGTACTTTTTTTTATATTTAAGCAGAGTTTCTTGTATTCCATTTTGTGTCTGTTTTCTCATGACCTGTCTTTGAACACCACTGAGAAGAGTCTGTCTCTGTCTTCTTCCACACAACAGTAAGATCCCCTAGCATGTATCGATGCTGAGATTGTTCCTTCTCATCTGCCGGGCATTGCATTTCCTTTTGCTGAACTCCATGTATTTCCTGTTGGTCCATTTTTACAGCCTGTTGAGGGTCTTTTGTAAGGTAATATATTCATTCAGTCTGTCAATCAGTCCTCCCAGTTTTGTATCATCTGCAAGCTGGCTGAAGACACACTTTTCCCCATTGTCCAGGTCACAAATGAATATGTTAAACAGTATTGGCCCCAATATTGAACTGAAGACCACACCACTAAAGACTGCCAGCCCTTTCATTTCATTTTGTGTATTCTTTTTTAGTCTCTAGCCATCTGAAATGTAGCTGTTGCATTAAGGAAGTGATCCAAGTTTCCTCTAAAGCCATAGGAAAGGCAGTGTTGGAGAAAGATTTGTGCCATCCTAAAAGACAAGTACCTGCCCCATCCAGTTATTTCTTTCCATTGACAGTATCTCTAGCCTTGATTATTTTGGTTAGACAGCTGGTTTTTAGAAACTATAGGAGGTTAGGTGAATCTCACACTTCTTTAAAGATTTAAATTGAGCTATCACTAAAAGAACAGATTGAAAGAAGGTCCACATCAAAATATCTGAGGGGCATAAGCACTCATCAGCATTTTACTCTGATTTGAAGAGCTCTGTAATCAGAGTCCACTTTGACTGGATTTCCACATGGAGCTTGAAAAGACTTCGTAATGAGACTTTTTTTTTAAATGAACACCTTTCTCTGACAATTTGCAAAAAACCCCAAAATTCTGTTGTCAAAAAGTCACTGTCTCCTAGGAAAATGCATCTCAACGTATTCTGCTAGTCAAAGCAGAAAATATTTAATGACTGTTCTGGGTTACTTGATCCTTGGTTGTACTCTGACTGTATCATGTCAAGAATATGCATTTGAAGTGCAACTTAATCCCTATGAGCTGTTACTTGATGGGTGCTAATAAGGATTGTGACCAGCCACTCAAAGAATTGGTTTTTTTTTTATTCTAAAACACACTGCTTGACAGATTACAACAGAAGGGAAAAATACAGCAAAACCCATGTGCCTTGCACTATGCACAGTTTCTGCATTAGATAAATAAGCCAAAAATAAACCAAAATGAAAAATAAAGTCCATCCAAAACTGAATTTGAGAACATCCCAGAGAAACATACTATGGAAAGTTGGATATATTTGAGATAAACAGCAGATGGCATTCTCAGGTGGTGGGAAAGATAAAATGTGAATTTAGAAATGTTAGGAGTTTTGTAACTGCAGAAAAGTGTAACTGTTGGAATTCAGCAACAGATATCTAAAATTGTGTTTGCAGCTTTGGGGAGCACAGATGCTATACATCTCCTCATACTGTCTCAGTGGAAACCGAAAAGCATCTCTGAATCTTTATGCTAAATGCAGTCCTCCACTGGTCAGAATAACCAGAAATAGCCCCAGTCAAGCACAGATAAAGCACTAGGAAAGGATATATTGTTTCCGTGCAAAAAGTAGAATTGTATTGGATTACTTTCACATGGAATTTCTTTGTATAAAACAACAGAAGAGGAAAGTTAAGGTGTCCTTTAAAAGACCTACATTGAGACTGTCTCTGCTTGTGTTTATATTTCTCGACAGGAAGATCTTTTAGATTTTAAGGAAAGAAAACAAAGCCATATGAATTTCTCAGCTGGAACTCAGTTTTTTTCCTAGCTTTACCACTCTTATGCTACCAAACTACATTCAGTAGTGGCAGGGTCTAGGAATTTCTGTATGCAGGGTCTAGGAATTTCAGCTTAATTTTTGGAACAGTACGTGTCCTGCTGCTTTCTGGCTATCTTCTGTTATGTATTGTTTCATCAAGAGATTGATGAAGTAATGTATTACTTTTTCAAAAGATTGAATTTGAGCAAGTTATCTATGAACAGGATTGCACTGAGGTTCAAAATCACCTGAATGGCTCTTTCTTGGGAAAAGTGAAGAATCTGAAAATATATCTAATTTTTATTGCATAAAGAATTCTGTTTTCTGCTATCACTTTGCTTTGAAAAATGCCATAATAAAAGAACAGGGTAGGGAATGCTTGTGATTAGTCAAGGTGAGCAGAGTATGATGCTCAGAGACAAAGAAAGCAGGAAAGAAGAACAGAATGATAAAAGAACACTTTTTATCATTATTTCTTGACCAGCTCAGGAAGAAAGAAAATGTCTAAGGAGGGGAGCTCATCCTCATAACTAGAAAGAAAAAACAAGCACACAAGAACAATGAGTTTCTTGATGCAAGTCCAAGGAATGATCAAAGAGAAAATGAGCCTTGAAGAAAAGCTTTAAGTGTTTTTAGTCCTGTTTTGTCTCATCTGATGTTGTATAGGTCTATAGCTGACTGAAGTAGCCAGGTTTTTGGAGCCTTTTGTGAAGACTAAGGGTTGTGGTTGATATTCCCACCTCAGCTGGGGAGGTAGAATCACTACAGAATCAAAGAGGAGAAATAGGCATTTTAGGGCCCAATTCACCTGTTTATGATGAGGCAAATAATGCTCTAGAAATATTTTTCCCATTGACTGTAATAGAAATCCAGATACTTAACGGAGGTAAGGGTGCAGACTTCCATGTTTAGACAGAAGAATCTTAAATAAGTTTATATGATTGGGATGCTTGACCAGTGGTGGCCTGAGTGAGACCTGTGATGTCTGTCCTACGAAAGATGAAGAACAGAAAGGCTTTGTCTGTGGAATGAAAGAACTACTATTAAAAAATCTAAGCCTGAAACCTCTTTTATGCAAGGAAACTGAAGATAAGCTAAATGTACTGAGGAGTGAGTTCAGAAAAGGGCAAGAGGGGTTATTGCCACAATGTAGAAAGATTCACACACAGAAATAGCTTTTTCATTATTTTTGTTATCATGGTGGTCTATATTTTAAAAAAAAAAACAAAATAAAATGTACCCTTTTTCAGTGTCAGCACCAAGTAAGGGAAAAATCTGACCAGAACTTTTAACGTCCAAGTATTAAAGAAGCTTGGTAACTCTCCAGTGTCTTTGAGGAAAAATAAATAGGCAAAAGAAAGTCACAAGGGATCCATCTGTCTATGTGTACTAATGTTTAACAGATGCTAATACTTACAGGAGTGTTATGAGAATTAATTAATGAGTGCTGGTAAAAGTAATGCAAGGAAGAGTTTTTTCTATATAATGAACATAGTAGGCAAACCTCACTTTCGCATTTGTTAACTTTGTGGCAGGTAAACAAAATACTTTCTTGGGCATGAAGACAAGGAAAGGTCTTTTAAATACATTTACAATAAAATCTGCATGTAATTTAGCCACAATAGTGAATTGCAATGTGTATGTTACACATAAAGGATAAAATAGTTGCGAGTTTTTATTTTTTTCTGAATTCCAGGTGACAAAATAAAAAGATTATCTGCCACTTATTGCAAATGGCAAAATAAAATAATCTGCCTTTATGATACCAGTGTTGCTTCATGTTTGAGGACAGAGAGAATCTTCTCTGCCTGGAAAACCCATGTTATATCGGAGTCTCCTGTTTGATGGCAGTAACTTTCCTACACCATGATATGAAGAGCAATTGGCAGTGAGTCTAATTTCACTGTTTCAATTCTATTTAGCAAATTTTGAAAGAATTTTGCATGTCCTGTACAGAGAAAAATAAACTATGGACTTAAAGAGACAGTTCAAGGTGTATGTACACATCTGGGTTTGTGTAGTCTTTGCACATACTCTTGTTTTTGCCCATCTTTACACTCTCGCCCAACTGTTGGTGATAAGAATAATATTTCCAGTCTTACAGCTCTCCTTTCGCTTTCTGTCCACTCTAAAAATAGTATGACACAATATCGATAATATTTGTTACGTATTTTTTGCAGTACATAATACCTGTTTTCCAGTTTTCTACTGAAGTGTCAGGGCCTAGTAGAAACCAAGAAACCAAGAGGAAGATGAAGCATCAGCATCGATATGTGACATTTTAGAAAGGCCGATGACTGGACCAGGCTGCAGGCACTAAGGCAGGCACCATGCTTTGGATACAGTCCAGGTTTGGAATGTGTTTTGTGAAGCAATTAGCAGCAACTTTATTTGTTGCATAGATGAATGTTTGGGATTCCAGACAACAATTGATATAATTGTTTCTGAACATTCTGCACTTCCTTTTTTTTGTTCCCTTGATAGTCCTTTGTGAAGTCTCAGGGTTGGTTTGCTGATCTAAGGAACTCAGTCAAAGGAGTTGTTAACGTTACAATTGCAGAGAGATTTTTTTTGAGCTGGAATATGTAATGTATTTATAAATACATAAAATTATTTTTCCCAGTAGTGTTATTGCATGACCTTTTAACTTCATACAGGATAAATACTCTCTTTATTATTAATAACAAGAGTTGCTAAAATCTTCCATGCAGTGACTTTTAATTCTCCTGTTGTTAAGAAAATCTCCTTGGAAACACTTATTTATTTAGCTGCATGTAACACTTTGACCCTTTTTTCTACTTTTAGATCCCTAACAATGCCATTAGAAGTGGTTCAGAATTGAACCTCCTGTTACAGACGAAATTCTGATATTTTAAATGGAATCAAAAAAACTGCAAAGGCTTCTGATGAATGGTCGTTGTCATAGATGCATTGTAATAAGAAATAAATAATAAAAAAATAGAAAATTGACCAAAAAAAAGGTCTAGGATAAGAATTGCTAATTTCTTAGTTCTAATGTAAGAAGTTTAGCATCATCTGTAATTTCTCACATTCTTTTTTCTGACAATGCTTTGTTAAACTTTCTAATATTAAGAGTATTTTTTTGTCCACTTTTAACATGAATTCCTCTTCCTTTATTATAAACTCTGTACTTTTTTGTGGTCTCTCTAACCGAATACCTTTTAAAAATCAATCTGGAAACTATTGTATTCTCTTTACATTTTCAGCAGCCTTTTAACATATCCAAAGGCACCAACCTAAACACCTTTGGTTTCTTCAGTCTTACCTCATATGTTCTCTTTTCTACACTATTAGTTTTGTTTCTCTTCATCTGAATAACACCACTAGATTTCTTTCTTGAAGTCTCGTATTCCAGAGTGAAAACCCATGGGATCATTATTTCCCCTTTATAGTATATCTAATTAAAAAATGTATTATAATTGTTGATTTAATTAAGTAAAAATAATGTTAATAAAAAAAGTTTCATTTTTACAAGACTGAAAAATTCTGTTTCAGCTTTTTGCTTTAACATTTTTATTTTTCTTTTAAGGTGACTTATTTAGAAGATTGTGGTGATCTTGAGAACTCAGCGTTTTTCTGGAAGAAAAAATAAAGTCAGAAAATTTAGACTGGTTTTGAGAAATTTTAGGAAATCAAGGACTAATGTGATTAAATATGAAAAGAAAAAGAGGGAAAAAATGAGGAAATAAGTCTTTTGAGAATTAAAGTTTGACCCTAAACGGACATTTTATTGACATCATGATGTCCATTATGATTTCAGAATTGGTTCTGTGTTTACAAGAACAAGGACAAGAAGTTGAGTTGCTGGGCAGCATTACAAAACATTGAGAGAAAAGTTTCTCTTTGCAGTTATCCCATGCCTTCAGTGAGCTTATTCTCATTTTGCATCCCCACTTTCATATGAAAACATGACAAGTTACAGTGATTTGCCATTATTTTCTGCCACACTCAGAATTTATTGTTAAAATTCCCTACTGTCTTACAATGGGACACTTTTATTTATCTAAAAGCACCATTCAGGAACCCTAATAACAATTAAGTTGCTTGAACATAAAGAAAAATGCAGTAGTAGTGGAGAAGAGTTTACAATATGCTAGTCAATACTATTTTCTGTTGAGCTGAGGTACTTTAATAGCAATGTTACATCAGATAAAACATCCCCAAGGACAAAAAAAAAAGCATAAAGGGCTTTGGATTTTGAAAAGATGTCTATATAATTGATTTTTCCCTCCATTAGTCAGTCAACTGAATTTTTTTTTTTAACCTCTGCTAATGTTATGTCTTTCATTGTTTGTTCTTTAAGGACAATATTTCTGCAGAAGGTTTACAGGCAATAAATACAGGAAATTTAAAGTATATTTGTGAGCCTGTACACCCAACAATGAAGAAATGTGTTAACTGCAGCAACAATGCTGATTTCCTGCTCCAGTAAAAGGACTATTCCTCAGTTTGCAATTGTCAATGAAGCAATTAGTAACATCAGCTCTTCTGGTAAAGTACTTCTATAGAGTGAACTCCTGTGGCCAGCATAAAAATAAAGAACCAGGTAGTCAGGGATGTTGAGAAAGTACAAGGATGTGGAAACTTCTACGTAGGATGCTGCTTGTTTATTATATCATTTCTCCCTACATTATTCAGACTAAGCTCTTTAGTGGATGTGTACTGTGTTTAAACAGCACCTACAAAGATTTTATCTTTTAATTAATAGTTGTTGCTGTAAAAGATGATTTAAAATAGAATAGGGTGCTCAGGTTAGTGGTTAGATAAAGCAATCATAAAAGTAAAAAGAAGAGAAAAATAGGAGTTTTTTCAGAAAAAGGAAAAACGCATTTTGGATCAATGCACAGCATTGCATTTAACTTGTGTGGGTGTATTCAAGTGCTTAGCCTCCTTTCTGCACAACTTTTTTCTGATTAAATATGTATTTTTATCCCATACCTGTGTATTCTTTTCTTTTTCAAGAATTCCTATTGCAATAATATCCTGATTCTAATGGCACAGGCATATTTTTTCAGTCCTCTTAAATCACTATTTTCCACTGATTTTCCTATTGGTTGTAACTGATATCCCCATGGTCTCACAGGCTTGATTTCAGGTTCACAAGGCCCAAGCTCTTGATGGACATGAAAAGAGATGCAGGAGAGTGGGGTTGATGAGAATACTCCTTACACTTTCTGTGTGTTGAAATACAAGAAGTGCTTGTGTGCCTTGTGCAAATGACTTTTTGGTTTACCAAATGATGCAAAATCTGAGCTTTCACTTAATCTTCTTCTGCCACCCCTAACTTCCAAGGATGACTACTATGAATAACACAAGCATGTCCAAAGCTTGCATTAAATCCTTGAATGAGTCTGTAGTTAGTCCCTGCCTACAGTGACAAAAGAAAATAATTCTAATTCAGTAAAATTCATGCAGTTTACACTCCCTATTGATCTTTTTGATTATTTTTCCTTTTAACTAAAAGAAAAAAGGTATGTCAAAATGCCAGAAAATGCTTCGTTTCTGGGCTGAGGACAAGCTCTCTATAATACAGGGCAGACTCACAGTTATCAGTTCCTTTCTCTGCAGACAGAATTGATAATATATCCCAGCATTTCTTGATGCTAGAATGATGAGAAAAAAATCACAGTCGACTATTGATAGTGACAAGAAAAAGCATAAGATTTAAGGAGACCCCTATAGGTTATTATAATTTAAGCAGAGAACACAGCAAACTGACAGATTATCTTCAGAGAGCCAGTATTGTGCACAGATGTAATGAAGGAACCTGACTCATTTGAAAGAGTGAATGTGGAGCAAATAAAAGCAATGAGATCTAGAATTTATTATACACTGTCTAAACCAGGTACCTCAGTGGAAAATAATAATGTTCTTATTGCTTTCTACTGACTGATCACTAACAACTGTTAAGCACCACTTCTAGACTGATTTTTAGCCTTATCCTCTTTTTCACAGATCTAGTGAGACCTTTCCAGCACATCACCTTTAATCTCAGTTCTGTTCTGAAACACACTGTAACACCTACCTTTGGAGATTAATTTTACTAAAAGGGAGTAATCACTATCAGCAGTAGCTTTTGGCACCTGATTCCAGTATAGGACACATTAGAACATAAAGTTTTTCCAATTTTGGATATATATTTGTAGTTAAGACAACTTTTACCAACCAACTTCTGTCATTCTGGCAGAATAAAAAAAACTTGGAAGTAACTACTGTTGTTAGTTTTCTCTGTGATCCTCTTCAAATTAACTTCAGAGCCTGTTCTGAATTATCTCATGTTTATTGCACAGAACAGGGAGTATTTCAGAAAAGCTAGTTTCGCTCCCCATCTGGTAACTAATGTATATCTGCATTTTGACAACTGAGTACCTGGGGGCTGTTTCACAGCAGAAGTGAATGTACGTTGCAAATAATTCCTGTTCATGTCCCAAGATTTAAACAGAAGTCATTGGATTGTATAATACCTATGCCTTGCTGTTCCTCCTAATTTCAGCCAGATGTGAGACCCCAAGCTTTAAACTATAAGGCTGAGACTTTTAAACTTACATATCCTGTCTTTCAGGTATTTTCCTAATGAAAAAGCTCTAGGTGGGCTGTTTGACTTCCACTGGCTCATAGGTGCAATCAGTGCACCCATATTAGGCTTTATCTCCAGACTGGCAGAAGTTTGTGCTGAAGGGTTGTCTAAACCCATGGGAGGAACTGTCTCAGCCTGTGGTGCTCAAACTAATGGGTTTCCTGCAGCTCCTCTGCAAACTCAGAAGCTGCACTGGTACTTTCCCAGAGCTTTAGACTAGCTGTGTAAGTGTGAGAAATTCACCCTGGCAGGAACATAAATTCAGGAGAAAGTTGGTTTGTTATATGTGTGGTAAATCTGGCCATGTGGAGGATTACTAGACATGCGGAATATGAGCTGCAGGACTACACCCTGCATGTCCAATACCATCACATTTGACATGTATAGTAAGAGACAGGCAAGAACCTAATGCAATGGACCCTCAAAAAAATCCAGCTTCAGGCTGCTTTTACGTGCTGTTCATAATTTACCTCAGGAAAGGGTGTTAGGAGGAGATGGCTGTGATCTGAGTTAATTTCCCTGCTGAGCTGCCTGAAGTCTGTACAATATATAATACCCATAATTATATTAAATACCCATAACCCAAGACAAGATCTTTTCAGGAGACAATACATGGGACTCTGATGGGGTAAAGCAAACTGTAACACACAACACAGGTAGTCATCAGCAAGGGGTAGTATTTGTTGCAGTTCATAGGTAGCCTTATTGTGATACAAGATGTATCCCTCTTGGGAGACTACATGCTTTCCAAGGAGGGAAAATGGACTTGATGATCTAATAGTTCTGCTGAATTTCAAAATATTAGAAGTCTATTTATCTATTTAGCACTAACTGTGCCACAAACACTTACTGCCAACAAAATAATGTATCCTCAGAACAGCTTTTATTGTTCAGCACAGAATAGAAGGGAGGAAAAGTACACTGTGATAGAGCAACTCACTGTATTTGGGTTGCTGTGTTTGTTAAGCTTTGTGATCATAAACTGTGATGGATACAAATTAGTTACCTTTGCTTAATATTTATTACCACTTTGTCTGGCAGTGCTTGGAAGAAATGAGTGATTGAATAGATTTTGCTTGAAAGGATGCCCAGTAATTCTGGAGCTTCCTTTAAGTACTACTCTATCCTTTGCAAAATCCTGTTTTAGGTAATTTCTTCTCAGCAACAGCATGGCAGTGAATCATAGAAGAATGAAGCAGTGACAGCTGACGCACTGTCAAGCTTAAGTTTTATTTTAGATATTTTTCTCCAACAAGAGACTCTGTTGTTCACTTTTAGGCAATTTGTTTCATGTCTCCCTGCCCCTTTTCCTCTACATTGGCCAGGCTTGAATTTTCAGCAGTTGAGCAATATATCTCAATGGAGCATAGTGAGAGATTCTCTGTCATCCTGGGAGGATGTTATCAAATGGGCTTGTGCTAAGCCCGAGTTTAGGTATACTTTTCAATGTGGATGTGAATGATGGAACTGTAAATTCTGATTTAGGTGGAAGATGCAGAGGTCACTAGCCTTGAGAAGACCAAAGTGGAAAGTTCCACAAAAAGTCCTGCAGAAATTGTTTGAATCCCAACTCATGCGGTATTTCAATACTAAGATAAAAGAGATACAAATTTCTACACTTTGGAGAAGAAAATCAAATTCATACAACAGAGAAATAACATACTGATTAGCAGCATGAGAAGGAAAACTCTGAATGTGAAATTTATTAAGATGAGGGTAAAAGGTGTAATCCTGCAAGTAAAAAGGGTGTGTTCCTTTCCGGGCTGTAGTGGTGGGATTGCTGCACCTAAGCCTAAAACCACAACTACCCTACTATGCTCATTTGCAGCCTTGTTTACAGGGCATTGCATGTAAAAGGAGATAAAGATTAAGAGAAATACAGTGAAAGATCTAGAAAACAACACAACAGAGGAGGAGTTAGATTGCTTTGTTAGAAAAGGGACTCTTGATTCAGTTGCCAGAGCATTGCTCTGTTATTCCTAGCATTTGCAAAGGGTAGGCTGGTATGAGGGAGGTGGAAGACAGGAAGAATCACAAAGGCATTTGAAATTCTGCCAGGTGTCTGGGCAACTGAATCACTGGTCAGAGAGCAAAAAAGAAGTATCTTAATATTTTAATAACTAGAAGTTATATATTGTTATTGTTGTTACTGTTATTATTATTTTATTATTATTATTATTAATAGTAGTAGTACAACAAGGCTAGCAAGCAAATGTTCTTTTGAGTACAGGGAGAACGAAAAAAACCAACTAAAGTTACAAGAAGATATTGGGTAAAGCTGTAAAGCTCTTTAAAGTAAAGATGAAAGCTGGGAACAGACTGCATACTGTTTCTATACAGCCTGACATTGTCCATATGAAACAATTAGATTAAAGGTGCTCTGATCCCCATTTTACACATAGAAAAATGAGTTACAGAGGGATTAAGACACATGAAGGGTTTTCTGGAGAATAAGATGTGTGTGGTACATCACACCTATATTGCAGAGTGACTGAAAGAGCCTGGGAGCACATTGGCTGCTCCTCTGACAGAGAATTTGTTTGTAAGATGCTCTGTTCTACATCTCAGGAATGATCTCAGATCACTCAATGATATTAGTCAGATTAAGTAAAAAAAAATTCATTATAGTAAACAGCGAAGTCGCCAAGGTTTAGGTTTTCATCACATGAGCCACCATGTCTAGAAAGGTGTACTCTAGGATTCTAAAAATGCCTTCAAAAGGAAACATCAGATTCTGGCAGATTTTGGACAAGTGAAAGTAGACCCATGTTGTGTCTAGGAGCAAGGACTGTTATCATTACACTGCTTTTCAGAAATGTTATTGGAAATGGTATGCTCAAGCTCTTGCTAATCTTCATCAGAAAGATAAAACAGTGGATCTAAATTTCGTCATACTAAAACCACTGATCTATTTTTCTTTTATACAACCGCAACACCCAGAATCAAATTTGGTGTGCTGTGTAGACACCAATTCTTGAAAGTACCAAATTTCAGGATCTTTTCCTGAGGGTGTATTCCTCTTTCCTCACGTGCGTTTTGAACTGAGGATAGTCTTAAACTGTGGTAGTAGAAGATTATAGAATCCATCTTGTCTTAGCTACATACCACCATAATTCTATCACAATTTGTTTGCCCTATCCCCTTGGAAACGCTGCCTGAACTACTCATGTGTGCATCTTCAAACATATTTGGCCAAAATGACCCAGATTTGGAAACTGATGTAAGCCTACACATCTGCAGCTTTATCAACCTACACCAACAGTAAATAAATAGGTGCCTGAACAGGACAGTGTTAAAAACACTGTCAGTTTAAGGTGAGAAAGGAGATAATGATGTCTATCCATAAAAATTAAAAATAGCTTATGAAACAGGAACACGTTCCACAAATGATTTCTGAAGTCACCATTTTCACACCTCTATGCTTTAATGCATCCTTATCAACATCTAATGAAACAAAATAATCAAACAAAAAAATAAAAATTGTGAAACAAAAGAGAGGGTGTAAAACAGCAACCATAGCAACAATAGAAATCACTCCAGAGTTCCTGTTATGATTCAGTTTGCAGGACTGGGAGACCTATGGCAGGATGCTTTTGGAGCACCTTGGTCTTGTCTATACTTTTTCCACACAGTTTCCAGAAATGTTGCTCGATAGCTGAGTAACAGTTGAACAGATCAGTATTAATTAGAGTTGTTCTTTCACTAGGGCAGCTGCTTCTCTCCTTTTGCTTAAGAAAGTGTTAGAGGATTACAGGCTGGAAAAAACTAGCTGTAAATAATTTACCTTCCTGTAAGTTGTTAAAAGGACAAATCCAGTGCAACACAAAGCAAAAAAAAGGAATGCAAGAGAAGAGAAACCTCTAAAGTGTTGCTTCTTGCATCTGGAGACACACTGGGGATTCAAAATGTGACCAGTTATTCCTCCTGGACTCAAGAATAAGGTTATCACTCTAAAAGTACAGTGATTGTGAAGGGCAGGAGGGACTTGAGGACACAGTATGTGGGGGTGAGCTTCACGTGACTGCAGAAAACAGATATTTGTGAATTTCATTTTTCTTATGTTTTTCAGTTGGAGAATTTGAAAAATTGTGGGTTTATCCATTTCAGGAAGAGTTCAAAAAGGCAAAATATAAAGGTTTCCTCAGATTCCTCATATATCACCTAAAATCAATCTTCCTTAGAGTTAGACCTCAGCCATGAGTTGTTTCTAGCTTGTATACTGAAAGAAAAAAGGGGAAAAAAGATGAGAAAAGAAAGAAAAAAAAACAGTATGGAAGATGTACGAGACCTATCCATATCTGATAGTCAGATCACAAGAAAGGACCTGGAGTTATTGTGATTTTGGAGTTGCATTTGTCTTATGATGTTCAGGTGCTGCTGTTATTGAAGTCATGGAATGCTGTAAGCTGTCTATGTAGTTTAGGTTGTCTTTAGGATATTGTGGGTAAGAAAGGTGTTATGTCAAGTTTGGAAATGAGAGATAGGTCTGGGAAGACTGTGATGTCAAAGTGATGAACATGGGGTTGAGATAGTACACTCGGGAAAGAGAGTGATGAAGGCATTAAGTTCTGGTTTGAAAAGGTGGAAAGGTGTCATGAGAAAGCAGGAAAGATTCTGAAAGGTTTTTGGGTCACTTGATTCAAACAGAAAAAAATTGCAAGGGGACAGAAGCAAAAAAAGAATAAATTCACAATGCGTCCTCCCCCATGGTGTTACTTCTGCAGTGAATGACAGGGAACTTATATCTATAAATAAAACCTAGAATTATTTGACTATTCACATGTTTTCTGTGACTGAATGAAGTTCACTTTCCTTTTTCCAATATTCATGACTCGAAGGCAACCCACCTGTATCTTCAGCTCAGAAAGCAAACTGTGTTCACCATGACCCAGGATAGATGGGATTTTGCTTCAGGTGCTTCTATTTAATTACTCTCCCTCCATTACCTTTCAATTTCTAACTGCTGCTCCGGAAGGAAATGGTGTATGGTGGGTCCTCTGTCATGGCATCAATCCTGTGTTGTCTTAGACACTGTGAAGAGACTCAAATTGCACTAGAAGTGAACTGAGTGCAGGTCACCTTAGAGTGAGCTGAATTTTTTACTAGGATTTGTTCACTAACTTGACTATATCTCTTCTGAGTAAGAGGAGACCTCTATATATCTGCACATGGACACTGAAACATGAGTGTCTTAATCTCAATTTGATCTCCATGCCAAGGTCTCACTTCAGTTCCATGAACATTAAATATGTAGCAACCACTTGCTGTTCTGGTAGAGCAGGGGTCTCCAAGACGTTCTGTATTATTTCAACCAGCCTTGTGAAGTGCTTTTGGCTAACTCAAAGCACCTGTCTGCATGCTTCTGTTCCTGTTAGGAGTATAAATGCTGAGGGTTTTGTACTTCAACAGGAACATGACACTTCTGGAAACACAGAACTCCTAACAGCTTGCTGAAATAACTCTTTAGGTAAACAGATCTCCTGCAGATATGTAAAAGTGTTATTGAATGTGTTGATATATTGTTTTAGGGTAAAAGGGGATTCCTTAAAAGGGTACCTGTAGATAGATGTGTGGTTATTGGCTATTGTGAATTACTTTGCAAAGTGAAAGAACATTTCTTTTAAGGACACTTTTCCCAGGAAGAGCATTTGTGCCAAAGTCACGATGAAACTTGAGAATGATTTTTCTGCCCAAAATGAAAAAGGCAGCCAATCTGTCACATTAGACAATCACCTGTCTCAGAGTATGAGCTTTTCCAATGACTAATAATGAATCAAATCCGCTTGATAATGAACAACTCATTTGCCCTTCACCAAGCATGTTTCCCTACTCCAGTACCAATCAACAGGCTTTCACAGTAACAACTGACACGGGGAATGGCTTTCAATCACAACTGAAGACTGGCACGGCTTTTTATTGATCCATGAGTTGCATGTGAGACTGTATGTCATGTAAGAGTTTTAATGAAAATATCAGAACTGCTGTCACTCTTGATAGCAACAAAAGTCAGTTTGCTGATCTCTAATCAAAGTTTTTGGGTATGCTTCAATGACAAGGACAGTAACTCAGAGTGAAAGTTCTCCACAGGGGCCAATGTTGTATTCATGGTATTTAACATCAACTTAAATGCTATTCCCACTATCTGCAATCAGTACACAAGTTCAGCTACGCAGACAGACTACAACTCGCACCTCTTAACTCCTTGATCATGTCTGTGAATTATTACTGTCATTTACAACCAACCTTTTTCTTTGCCTTTACTCTTGTCTGTCTTCAGACATTTACTGTGTCATACTGAATTTAGTTTGAATCTTAGCTAAAGACAAAAATGCAAGTTTGCTTTGTGAACTGCCTCATACCGTTTCAGGACATCAAAAGAGAAGATCAGCACTTGCTTGCTGAGAATAATATGTCTGTACGAAGGCAACCCATCACTTTCGCATTTGCTCCCCTTCCTTCCCCTTATGCTTATCAAGAAAAGAGAGACTTCGTCATAAATTTTGTCACCAGGGAATTGGCTTGATAAATTCTTTTTTGGAAGACATTTTTCCAAGTATAAAGATTAATATGGAAAGAAGCATGAAGTTGGTTGTTAGAAGAGATCTCTTTACTGGCAGTGCAAAACAGAATGGAAAAAAAGTATGGGAATTGTGGTTTTCTTGCACAGGTAAAGGTAAGAAATTTGTTAGATGTGTGGCACAAAAGAACCATTGAAGAGGCTCAGATGGAGTGATATAAAAAACACTTGATTATCTGCACCTGTGGCTTTAATGCAGGAGCATACTTTATAAAATTTATTTTAAAATTTGAGCTCTTGCCGAGACCAAGATAGTTAAAAAGAGCACATTAAATATTCTGATAAATGTCACAGCTGCACTGGTGTCTTATTCAACATGTATCAGACTAATATAACAAAAGAATTGCAAGTAAATATTGAAAGCAGAGTCTTGACCCCAGAGCTAACATGGTCTAATCCACAAATTCAGGGCAAATATAATTCCTTCTTCTCCTTTTCCAGGAAGAACGTTATTCTTAAAGTAGCATATTTAACATTTGCTTTAACCTCCATTCTTTCAGTGCTTGTAGAGCAATTGTATAGTCTGCCAAAAAATTAATGAAACAGGATAAAAAATCAACAAAAACACAACTTATATTTTACTGATGATTGTATGTAACAACTAATAAGCACTATAAATTTTATCAACTCTGTTATTCTAGTTAACTGCCAAGTTTTGCATAGGGTGTACTCTGATCTTTGTGAAGAGTGTGAATTCAAGTGAATAACTTTATTATTATCAGAAGTGTTGACTTTATTCAAACTTTGCAGTAACAAGTTCATAGCAAATCTGTTAAAGCTGCATTTATTTTCAAAACTCTTATTTTTAGAATTCTGTCAATCCAAAATAATACTGTTCCACAGTAGTCATGTAATGTACAGTTCATCTTACCTAATTTTGGAAAACCAATATTTAAACAACTACATCTGAGCAGGTCAGTGAGCTCTCTTGTAGTCAGTAGTGAAAAACAGGCATTTTCAGAGTGTGATTCACAAAGTATGTCTCCTCTCAAGTTTTAGAACACAAGAATACCCTTTATTATTCCCTTTTTCTCTCTATTACATTCTTTCATTTTAGAGACAAGCTCAGGTAGAGAACATATTCTTAAAATGCATCAGTTGTTGTGAAAAATAAATCCTAATTTCTCAATGATTTGTGAAAGATATTTGGAAGTTTTACATATACAAAACCTAAGCATTCACCAACAAGGGCTCCAAAACTTGTATTTAGACAGCTAAAACAAAGAAATCATGTTCAAGAAATAACACTGCTTCCTTCAGACACACAATTATGGTGCATTAATGTAGTCTAGTGGAAGGATTTGGGGTTTTTTGGTTGTAGAAGGTACAGAAAATAATGTTCATTCAATAGACAATCTGTGGGTTCTGCAGCATGCCCATTTTTTGACTGTGTTGTAATTTGCACACTGAGGATATTAACAAGACTAAGAATGTAGTATGCAGCAGCTAAGTTATATATTTGAAAAGTAAATATTTCATAGCAAATTACAAGAAAAAGAAAAAGAAAAAGAAAAAGAAAAAGAAAAAGAAAAGAAAAAGAAAAAGAAAAAGAAAAAGAAAAAGAAAAAGAAAAAGAAAAAGAAAAAGAAAAAGAAAAAGAAAAAGAAAAAGAAAAAGAAAAAGAAAAAGAAAAAGAAAAAGAAAAAGAAAAAGAAAAAGAAAAAGAAAAAGAAAAAGAAAAAGAAAATAACAAAACCAGAATGCTTCCTCTGTATTATATGAAATGCCAAGAAAATTAGGAAACCAATTTAAGAACCAAGCCATAATCATCTACTTCAGGAGTTTAAAAATTAGAAGAAACAAAATTTTAGCTAACGGTTTATTTAAATCAGGCTAGTCACAAATAAAGGTGTGGTTTATTTTTTAAATGCTGATGTTTTCCTTAAAAGAAGATCAATTTCAAGTGCCCAATTAATTTCAACTGTTCACAGATATGAAGCTTCAGCCTGAGACGTAAAAATGTGGTAGCATTCAGTAAAAATTCTCCCAGGAGCGCTATCAGTGAACAATGGAATAGAGTTCTGTTTGGCTGAGAAAAAAGTACCTGCCAGAGTTCTAAAAAGATGCTCTTGCCCCAGTGAGCTAAAAATCTCAATCTAAGAGTTCAGGCTGAGGTAAAAGAGATTTGGGAAAAAAATAAGCCAGTGATACCTGGAATGGTAAAAACATTCCTTACAGCTGCAAAATGGTTGTTAAACACTTTTAGACATCCGTGTATCTTTAGTCACTGGAAGTGCATTGAGGTAGCATTGCTGTGGTACTCTCTGTCAAATGTTAGGGGTCTGGAACCAAAAACCACTCTAGAAGGAAAATAAAATGCAGTGTAATTTGGGAAATTTTCCTAGGATTTATGAGAAGTCAGATAAAATAATAATGTCAAAAGTCCCAAATAAAGACACATCTGAAAATCACTTTGTCACTGCCAGCCAAGGATAACACAAAGCATAATAAGGAGACCTGATATCCAGTGTCACCCAAGTGATCATGGCCAGAACCATCTTGACACACATGCCTTGGTCCTTGTGAGTAAATGTGTCTGAGGGCATGAGTCAATGAAATCTATATAAGAATGTTACCCCAACTCGGGTAGGTAAATGTATGAATATGCTTGAAGAATTAATTCTTCTGATAACATAGGGAAAATAAATGTTATGCAAACTGGGAGAACTGGAGATACAGATCATATTTGTGACAATCAATCAGTCATGTTATTTATTTAGGAAATTTGGAGATTCAAGAAAGGATTTGAGGATGTGGTTTCAACATGTGGGTATTTTAACTCGGTCTCAGAAACGCTTTATGGAGGTCTTACCCTACATCACTCAATTCAGTGGGAGCTGTCTCTACTTAAAGTCTTTCTGCAAAACTTCAAGCCTGTGTCGGTAAACAAGGGCCTGAACTGCTTGCTAATCCCTATCTGGAATCTGATTCAAAGATTATTGAATTTTTGGCTTTCTGGTTTTCCGGTTTTCCCTCTAAGGAGCCATCCATACAATGTTAGGTATCATTAAATGCATTTAATCTGATTCATGTTGAAATTGCTGGTACAGTTTTCCTTGAGGACAATTAACAGGAAATGTGAAGAGTGTAAAAACAAACAAAAAAATCTGTACAATATTTCTTAGTTTAGTTCATGACATCTGGACAGACCTTTTTTTCTCTGCTTAAAATAGTAAGTTCTCCTGTGCTACAATATTTTAAATGCCTTCCTGTATCAACTTTCACGCTGTTTCTTCCATATCATATAGAACAGTTTGAATGATTTGCTGGTTTATTACGTTTAACTCTTCACAAAAGTAGGTTACTTTGACTTAAGGGAGCCCACCCAACCGAGTGGAATTCTGCAAACAAGAAACATCTAAAAAAAATACAGAAAGCTGACACATAATAATTAAATATGTTGTATACATATGTGTATATTAATGTCTTGGTAAATAAAACAAGAAAACATGAGAACAAAAATAAAAGTTGATTCCTATTTAAGATTAAAACTCCACACTTTTTTTTGCCTTGATTACACAGCATTTGGGAGCTGGGAGCCACATCCTCAAAGAGGATTATGATACCCCAAAGCTAACTCCGTTTGCATTACAGCATATCACATACGGAGATATTTTACAATGTTTTGGCCATAGAAGTGGTACTGAGTAGCTTTTGCCTGGATGGCCTTTTTATTATTAGTACAATAGGACGTGTTACTAATTTGGCTTATAAAATTAACCTTGGCTCAGTGGTGTCTTTTGGAACTTAAAACATTGTTGAGATTGGAAGAGTCACACAGGTCCAACATATGGGAGGTAAAAATGACATAGGAGAGTTAGTTCCCTTCCAATTTATGCACAGGTTTTGGATGTATTATAGGGATAGACAGTGAAACATATGTTTTCTGAACTTCAACTCTGTTGAGCTTGTGGTTTTACCATTGAGAGTTCATTTCATTACAAAGGGGAGCAGGTTAACTGAACCAGTAAAATTAAACAAATTTTGGAAAACATCACATTTGTTCTGTTAGCAGATACCTTGCTCTGCCTGGGTAATATGTTTATATATTTTCTTATTATTTACTACTGATGCTGTTAAGTAGAGGTCAGGTTTTAACATAAAAAAGGATTTATTTATTTAAATTAGGGCTACATGACAGTACAGTGCTGTAGGGATAGAATAAGAATGCCTGTTTTCCAGATATTACTGTTACTGTTCACCATCTCCCTATACTGAAAGACAAATCAAATAAATAGGACAAAAAACTAGAGCAGCTCAGCTCTTCATAGAGTGAGGACATAAGGGACCTGCCATGATTGTTCTGGTCATTTCTGCTAATTCTTGCTCCACAGAAATTACGATTCACTGCCTAATGTGTACATCTACAGAGCCAAGGGCCGCACAAACTCCCATGGTCCAGTCCCACAGTCTGTACACTCTAGGAAGATACAGGAGGGAAAAGGGGATAGGAAAAGGTCTGCTTAATGTCACAGGGAAGGGACAATAGCAAAGGGAAGCAGAAAGCTGGAGCTGGTGGGCATCCAGCCCTGTGTCCTGCACTATGCCGCCTCTCTTCATCCAGGCAGGTCCATCCTCCCACCTCTGTGACCTTCCTGGAGCTCTGGAGCTGAGAGGAATGACTGAGCTTAATTACTGATGCTGTTCCTCCCTTAAACGTGAAGCCATCCTGATGCTGATACTCCTATGCTTTATTTTCCTACGCAGCAGTGCCAGCTTAGCATTTAATTTTATTTCATTAGAAGAAAATTATTTTTTAATTATATTTCATTATTTCTCTTAATATTTTCAAGACTGGTGCTGGCAGAGGCTTAACAGAATCCAATCTCTTTTTCATTAGGGAGTATCTCTTTGCATTCACCTCACATCTCCATTATGGGCTGTCACATGCTTCATGCACATCAGTAATGGCCTGGGTAGGCACTCTCATAAATATCTTGCTCATCTCTGCAGCAGTGACATAATTGAGGGTAAACACAAATCAGTGGTGTTTGTCCACTTGTAACGTGGGGATTGAAGGTCTCTCCCGCTTCTCCCTGTGTAGTCTGGGTTACTTTTCTTGATTTAACACCAAATTTCTGCTCTAAGGGGCAGAAGAGACTTGCTGAATTCATGTCAGTTCCTTGGTACTTCTGCTGTCCTCTGCCTGTACCTAACTGTCTTAGCAAGGACTGAGGGTTTGTTTATTCAACAAATATGTAATTTATGCTTTCTAAAGGCATGGAATTCACCTAGGATTTATCATTCAGGAGCTCTTCAGGCTTTAAGTGAGTATAATGATGCATTTCTCTGTGATATTGTGTTTTCTAAGGTTTCCGTTTTCGTAGGGAAAGAGTACATCTTTAGTTTCTTCATAGTTTCTCCCCTGGTCAGCTGTGGGGTGTGACATTGCTGCTGAGATCAACATGTTCCGTACGCAACTCACACTTTTCCTCCCTTAGGTAACCCTCTACTCTTTCCTCCACCCTTTTTTTTACCACATAGCTTTGAATTATGAACTCCAGGTTCATGGCAGAGCCTGAATCATTTCAGGTTAACACAAAGTTGTAGAGTTCTCATTTTGCATTTAAAGGTTCAAATAGAAATTTCTGTAACAAATGAAATAGGTCTAGTAGCTGTAAATGACCACAAATCACCAGGTCAGAGTTCATTGCATGAAGGTGGTCACAGGCTGTCAAAGGACAATCCACATATGATAACCAGAATGATTTAGAAAGCTGAATAAAGTACACATGATAAAAGAGTTGAGGACTATTTTAGCCCAATAAGCTACAAGTATTAGGCCCAATTCTGAAAAAAAAAAATTTAGTAGAAGAGATATGCAGGAAAAGATATAAAAAAGAATATATTTACTTTTAAAAAAATTTATCCACAATCTCTCTTATTTTAGGATTTATGTGCATTATAATTTAGGGTCAAATCGTACCAACAAATTCAGTTTTTCAATATTTCATGATAAAACTTAATGGATTTTTTAAACTCTAGAAGAAAGGACAATGATCTAAACCACAAGGGATATTAAAGCATTGTGAGTCATTTGGTAAGAACATTATAAATATTTTTTCCCATCAGAGTTTCTATAATAGCTTTCTGAGGTATCTCTCTGCTGACAGAAGAAGTATAGTAGGGAATGATACATTTAGTAGGAACTGCATCCTGAATTAGAGGATGTTAATTCCTATACTAAGAATACTAGATTGTGAAGTCACGTGTTTATTAGCATAGGGTATGTCAGAGCATCAAGTAATTCTTGAAATAAAGGAAAACAAAGAACAGAATTACAACTCCTGCTTATTTCCTGCTTTCTTCTTTCCCTCTCCCCACTGAAAGATAAGACTGTGCACAAAATCCTACAAAGGTCTCTGTATACAGCTGCAGCAGGGAAGGATTTTTATTTTATTTTTTTGACTGCTTGCTCTTTCACAGCAATGTTTCCTTATTATCTGTGAGGCCAGGAGAAAACCAATATAAATCTGAGTGATATTAAATTCACAGTGTGACATTTCTTCCCCTAGATCTCTAGGTATCTTTGACTGGCTTGACAATGGTTAAACAATAAGTGCTGTCAAATTTATTTTAAATAATTATACACCTGAAAAGTTACATCTGGAGGCGAATGCCTATAATATGTGCTGTGCCAGTAACTTTCAATTAAATCTCAGTTTGATCTCTTGGAGTATCCTGGCCCAAATTTGCAGCTAACTCTACCTTGAAATTCAGAAATTAATCAAGCATTTAGGGGTCAAGAAAAGCATTTCTGAGGTGCTGTAATGACCTTGTAAACTTTCACAACACTGAGAAATTTCAAAGATAAACATGAACAAGCCTATACGCATTTTAAAGTGGGGTGTGTGAGGATGAATCCTATGACATGCACTTGTTCATTCTGTATGTTCATTACATATGTGGGGGGCAATATCTGTGTATGTTTTTGCACATGTGCAAACTTGTAAATACCCCAACAGAACTCATAGTATTGTTTAATTCCCACTGTAGTTCCTAGATCTGGCTACTTTAGAAGGCAAGATAATTTCCAATCCACATCTGTCTCATTTAAATGTGTGGTCATGTGTCTGAATGTCTAAAGCAAAATCAGTATGGAATGTGCCAAGCTAAAAGGAAACTGCAAATCTTGTTTCAAATTGTAAAGTATGTTTTTTATTGAGGAGCCCATGAGCTTGCACATAATACCTTCCATACCTTAGTTTTTAGAGGCTCTGCTGGGATCAGGCTAGGTTACCTCATATATGAAGCATGGGGATAGCTCTTCCATTATCTTTTAGATACCTGTCCATATTGTCTAACAATACATCTGGAGTGGTTTCACCATGGCTCACCAAATTTCCTTTTAAGTCAAGGAAGGCATTTCTCTCACAATGAAAGTCATTTAGGAAATACACTGCTGTTAATGGAAAGTGTTTAGTGAAGATCAAGAACGGTACAAACTGAAACATCTACAAGATATAAAAATATTTCAGAAAAAAGCATAAAAGGGAATGATAGGAAAGAATTTCAAGCTTGCAGTAGATAATTCAGATTTTTTAGTGCCTCACAATGTTGAAATAGGTATTTTTCCTCTTAACTGAGGGTCAACAGAAGTCTGAGGCACTCAGGCTTGTAAGAATAATTAGGTAAAAGTTATGGAACTACGATATGCTCTCTTGCATGGGCTCTACTTTCCCTGTGCAAAATGAAATAACATTAAGGTATACCTTATATTTACTTATTTGATTCTGACTAGCAAGATGCAATAAGACAACCTGAGGTGACAATATTAATTATAGCATTTGTAGGGCTTACCCACTGACATGTGCTTCGCATCAACACAGAGCAGCACACAACTTTTTATGTTGCTGACAATCCGAGTGTGTAATGAATGTATGAGTACTTACGTGATTGTCTCTCTGTGAAATGCATTGAAATATCAGAATGAAATGAAGGGCATTTTCTTAATCAAGTCACTGACAGCTTGAAGCTTGGTACTAACAAGAGTTTTGTGACATGAATGAGTTTTAATCAACTCTTAATGGATAGTTTCTGTTTGTGCTGCAGTTACTAGTCACATTTGTTTTGATTCCAGTCATTCAGGGTCATAACGTAAGTGTACTATGTTATTTCTGAAATACAGAGAACTAAATACAAAATTCCTACATGCTGTACAGCAGATCCTGGTTTACAATCCATTTACACACCCTTATAAATACATTTCTTCTCAGAAACACATGTATGCATATAATTTTAAGCCTACAGTCTTCTCCAGCTAATGCAATACTTTTCACAAGGATTATAGC
Source organism: Tapera naevia (assembly GCA_033556795.1). Lineage (NCBI taxonomy): Eukaryota > Metazoa > Chordata > Aves > Cuculiformes > Neomorphidae > Tapera > Tapera naevia. Next base: position 1,795,203 of record JAUMJJ010000074.1, on the reverse strand, counting down.
AATGGTCAAGTTTAAAATTAAATTAAATTAAATGCTGAACACATATCTTTTTACTCTTGGGGACCAGTAAGACAAAATTGGGAAGGCTATTTTACCTTTTGGCAGCATATTATTCCCTTACTCAACTCAGCAAGTTTGTTTATTCAGCAATTATAACTCTCTTTTGTTAAGTTCTCTTTTGTCTACCATATTCACCTTGCATAATCTCCTCTTTGCAGACAATTCACCATAACGAACAGCATGTCTTCATCTGTTTCAGTTCAAGTTTTTATTCACACTAACTCTTGTCATGCTGAACTCAGATATGTACATTGATAAATAAATGTTAGACATGACTATGTCTGGTCAGCAACAGGACACTGAGCAAAAATACATATTGACTGAACATATCTCCAAAGCATGTGTTCACGAGATGTGCTTTTCTCGACTGCTTTGAACAAGCTCTCCTGGAAGTAAGTATTAGTTGGAAGTTTGGATGAAACTCTGTGTATGATTTAGTGGCTATGGGATGAAGAAGTGTACATTTCATACACAGATTGATCTTCCCCAACGTCTTGTCCAACAGTCTCAACTTTGAGTAATCAAGGGAGACAGGAAACGAAGGGCCTCATTTCAAGTCATTGCTATTTAGAGAGCTAAGAGAGGTCAGCTATGACAAGCTATAAAGTGCCTATTTTTCTAAAGTTAGATCTAAAGTGAAACCAGGATTCCATTCCACTCATTTCCGTGTAACAGCAAAAGGACTCTCTAAACAGTATCTGCAGTAAATGCAACTCATGTTACAATCATTAGATCCAGAGGGTTTACTTTTCACATAATATCTTTCCTCTTCTCAAAAAGAGAGTCTTGAACATCCTGAAGCTCTTTTTGAATTATACTGTGATAGGGTATATAAAATTCTATTTAAAAAAGAAGTAATTGCTCCAGTGATATCTTCAAAGTTCAGACGTCCCTCCATCTGAAGACAATTCAATCAGCTTATCCTATAGGTATGATGTAAAAAGCAGTTCTAAAAAGGAATAAGTTCAGGGTCTGCTGTTGACATTGCTCTATTCTATTAAAATCCTCAAATTCCCCTGGAAATTATGCAAGAATTCAGGTATCTGACTCCTCAGTAGAATGAACCTGACACAAGGATACTCTGAGGTCAGTCTTCTCCAGTGCTTCCCGCTAGTGGTGCTCTACTTTGCATTAACTGCTCAAAATCTTTTGAGACAAAGAGAACTGCTCCTTATTAAGGCAATCAGTATGCGTGCTCTGGAAGTGGGGCACCTTTTTTATAGTTTCAAGGTTAAAGAATATTTAATTTGCACATAGTAGGACATCATCCAAGGATGAAACTAAAGAGGGCAAAATCTTCCTACAGGTGGATAAAATACTTCATAGTGGACACTCAGCCAAGAGATCCAACCTGTTTATTTCATCTGCTTGATGGAAAATCAAATTCACTCTTTCTTTCAGATAGGAGACTGCTGTTGCTAGCAGACCATGGTGTATCCAGGTTTCATTTTGCTTTCATTTTTACAACTAACATGGCATGGAGTTTTTGCAGTGCAGTTATATACCTCAGATGTTTCTTCAACATCTGAGGTATATACAACAATAAAAACAAGCTAAAAACAACAATAAAACCAAGCTAAAATATAGGTTTGACTAGTCCTTCTTCTCTCCTGTCTCACTTCCACATTCATGCCAAAGAATTAATAACTTGAGCAGGCTCTAATCATCATGATTAGATCACAGATTTCTGAAGAGGATTAATTTCTTTTTCATAACTATGTGAATCTTGTGCAGCTGGGTTTATTTCAGTGGTTTTGTGTGACTGTAGCATTAATACAGATCCCATGTATTTGTGATTTCCTCTGTGAGCTACAAGGGTACATCCCTTAGCCTGAAAGTGCACACAGGTTACCATTGCAACGCAAAATGTCAGTTTATGACTACTAGAGAGACATTTTTACTGTTTACTTATACTTCCTTTACATGTTTTTCCCCTCATTCTTATTTACAAATGAAATTATTCAAACGATTAAAAAAAGTCAAAGCTTCAGAATATTATTTCAGAATTGATATCTAAAAGTACAGCTCCTGAAATACACATTGGACCTAAACAATGCTTAATAAATAAATAAATAAATAGAGAAGAAAATAAAAATAATCTTACTGACATTTCCCTGAAAATTGAATGTTCTTTTTATACAAACAACGAAGACTGGTTTCATTACTGAGTGTCAAGGGGTCACACAATAGTAAAGGCTTCTGCCTGTCACTCAGTCTATACTGGCATTTTTACAACAGGAACTTGATTTCTATAGAGGAAAAAAAGTACTAGAGTAGGTGTAATGTTAAACGAATTATGAACATGCAAGACAGTTGTAAAGATGCTCTAGCATGTTTATTACACACATGGGCAATCAGGAAGCTTAAGAAAAATAGTATCTATTGCCAAATTCAAAAATAATTTGCTACTCATCAAACACTGTACTGCAGTGGCTAGGTTTGCAAAAGTATCATGATTTTTTTGTTTTGTTAGCTAATCATACCTACAATGTTATTTTCACTGTAGGTCTGAAACAGGATTGTCAGACAAGTTAACAAACTAGTATTATAACCTCAAATCTGAGGTCTGAGAGACCAATCTTCTAGCAGTGCCACTAAGTCCAAATTCTTGGAAGACTATAGTTAAATGAGAATATTAGCTCTGCCTTCAAATCCAGCACAGGGGCCTCATGACTAAAGTGGAGGAGGGGAAAACCTTAAAAAAAACCCAAAACTAAAAAAGGCTTAAAAATCAGAATCTAAAGGAGAACACATCAAAAAATGAACCCAAACAGAAAATCCAGCTCGCCTCCTGCTTTTCTGTACCAGACCTGAGGTTTTCTCTGCCCTCAGTTCTCAACTTTATTGCTTCAGTTTTGTTCATATTTTTACCCTTTAATTGCTGAGTGACTTTAATCAAGTTGCTGCACTTGGAAGTTGTATTTAAAACCCGGTTAAGGTTAATGATAATTTTCTGCAGAGAATTTTGAGATCTGTGAATGAAAAACGTTATTTTTCCTCCTCAAAGCTAACAATCACCTTTGATGTAATATTATTTATAATGGATTCAACAGATTTGTAGACAATTTTCCAAGTCATTATGTTCATTAAGCATACTCTGTCACAGACTTATATGCAACACGAGGTGGGTTTTTTTCATGACAAAATATGCTTCTGACTTGAACACAGTTCAATGATTGTGCAATTCCGTATGTGGGCATTACTCAATAATCCTTCTTAATATTTTTAGTGCTCTGAGTTTAAGAAGAGTAAATGAATTTTTTAGAGGTAAATTAAAATGCATTCAAATTAAATGATAGAAGGTGATTTCCAAACAGGACAGGAATGAGCCAATATATGTTTAACAAAGAATTTATTTGCCAAAAAACTCTCAACATTAATTTCTTCCGTATCTGAATTTGCATTGGCAAAGAATTTCTTCCGAAAGAAGGGGACAGAAATAATACCCATCCAAATAGTTACTTAAATTTAACTTTAAAAAATGGATTAAGAACCTCCACAAATCAAGCCATGTGTTTTGTGTTGCAAGAGATGTTTCTATTAGCAGAAATAATCAGCTCTTCACACTTCTCTGCTTAGCATCATCTGTAACAGATCTGTGCTCTTCAGTGGAATTTGCATTTCAAGCAAGGCAGGAGTAGCACCAGCCAGTTGTACCAATGTACTCTTTGGAAAGACAAAACATTTGAAACAAATGTGTCTGATATAAAGCAGGTTGTCACATGAGTGTTTTAAATAATAATGAATTAATAATAAATAGATTTCTTGCATAAATACTTGAGCTTGACAATCAATTCTGGTATGAGTTCATTAGAGTCTCACTATCGCACATTCATCGTTATTTTTCTGTACCATTCTGGTTTTTAACGATATCCTGTGTTTGTTAGCAGATGGAGATGTTTGAATGGCTCTCACTTTTCTGTATGAGGTGTATTCTCATGGGACTGCTTTTAGACATGTCATCAAGAGCTGGAATTGTTCAGCATCTTCATATTTTTTAATTATGTTACTTATAAAAATAGATACCTGATTTGGGGCACTCAGATTAGAAAATTTCAGTGTGAAAATCCTGAGCCTACCAAAAACAATGAGAGTTTTTTCCCTAGAATATTTACATCATGATTTCAAAGGAGAAGTTCATGGCAGAGGTTCAAATATGGTCATAACATGTTTAAGCACCTGCTCTAAATCTGCCAGACCATAAGTTTAAAAACCTGGCCTCCGGCCTATGTGAAACTGGAAAAAGATTTTGCAATTTTGCAAACCTATTATAGACATAAGCGTTTATTCTACCCTTTAAAAGTCATTATGAATAAGAATTGAAACTATAACTATCTGCCTCCCTGCTATCAAATACTCTGTTGGTGTTTTATGCATAGTTTCCTTTTCCACTTCCAACACTATGAACCGCTTTGAAATATCACTGGCAGTTTTGGCTGCTCCACAAGACTGTACAAAGTAAACCAGGCAGAAAGTAGTTGGGTGGGCAAACATAATGGCTAGCAGACAGATGAGTAATCAAAACAAGAGCTTGTGTGTTATGTTAGGCTAATATCACTACTTTGTCTTTCTATTCTATTGGCATTTAGAGTGAAAAAGGAAATTCTAAGCAGTACTAAACCAAACAGAGTTCATGAATACAAAGTGTTTCTGTCAACAAAGCAAAGATTGCAGTTTATACAATGCAAATGAAGAATTGTTCTAAATTTCTATTGTTCGTGAATCTGAAAAGCTTTAGCGTATCTATGGGGATTATCTGACTCTATGTTGTGTTTATTTGGTTTTTCCTTCTCTCCTAACAGTTTTTATTTCCAGAGACATGTAAGCAAGTACAAACTTTACCTGTTTTACAATCTAGACAGACCTTACAGACCTTAGCTGCAACCTGTGAACGCAAGTATTGTTCTATGGACTGCATAAAGAAACACGGGAGACAGAGACTATTTAGACATTATTTGAATATCAGATTCTCCGTTGTCTAGTACCAGGGATTATTCTTTGAATCTGGTTTGGTTTCTTAGGAGGTTGAGAATCATTTGCTAGATTTTTTCATCTAATTCTTAAACTGAGGATAATTGACATTAGTTTCCTTGTAGTTTTCGTCTTCCTCCTATATCATCTGCAGTAATTTTTGAGTTAAATTTGAATTCAGTTAATTTCTGTTTTAAAAAATATAAATTATGGGTATTTCCACAGAAGAAGAACTTTAAAAGAATTTTTAATTTTAATGTAAAATGTTAGATTTTTTAAAAAATCTTTGTGTTTTTCTGAAAGTTTTCATTTATTCAAAGATATGACTTTTTGTACTTTTGAAACTAAAATCCAAACCCTTTCAGTAATACTTACAAAGAAAGTTATTTATTTTTTGTTAATGTTGTTTTTTTTAAAGGAAAAAAATATGTAAATATATTTACATGCTGAAAATAAAATTTGTAATCAAGGAAATAAAATGTGTGTCTCCCCTTGCAATACAATTATATATATATTTTATGTATATATACTATATATACATATATGAATGTTATTCATTCACATCAAGCCACAGAACCATGACATTTCCCACACAACTACACAGAATAGAGTAATTCACAAAATTAGAGTGTATAATGTGCACTAGAGCTAGGAAGTCTGCTGAGGATCAGTCTTTTGTGTGTTTTCCTACTTAATGGGAGAGTTAAGCAAAATTTCTTTTTGGTAAATAAAAGAAAAAGATATGTTGGAAAGTGCTAGTTTATAAAGAATAGAATATCCTTCATTGGAACATGCCAATTTCAGTTAGAGGATAGAACTTGGAGGCGTAATGGATTTATTTTCGTCCAAACATAAAATGCTGTCCTATTGGACCTTCAGAGTTAGGTCATTCATGAGTGGAAATAATCTCATGTAGCATAATCTGTCTATTATTTAGGTGTTAGGGTTTGAGACAATCAAACTATACTGTTAAAACATGTAGACTAATAGATACTTTAAGAGACTGATTCAACTCCTGTACTGTAAAAGCCTACTGTAGAATAAGACAAATCAAGCCCAGAAATTCCTACTTTTGTTTATTTAATACAGATGCTATTTGAATACCCAATGTAAATGTAGACATCTAATGTTAAAATTAATAACTCCTAAGTTATGTTTCTCCCACATTCAAAAAGGTATCATGAAGCTGAAACCAGATGCTTCTGCTACATAGATGCAGACTAAAACTGAGGGATAGGAAGCTTTCCTAATGTACTACTCTAGCCATGAAGGTAATTAAAGTTGTGGGAAACCAGAGTTTCATACTTGTCTGTGTGCAGGAAAACAATTTCCCCTCCTCACTCCTTTAGAATGTTTCGTATGTGTAAAATACACACAAGAATGTTCTTTTTTTTTTTTTTTCAGATCAAGCCTACAAAAAGTTTAAAACAGAAATCTAAAAATAGAAAACCAACTTATTAAAGGTAAGTGCAGCTTAGAAAAATTACATCTTTATGGGACAGCAAAACTGTGTGTGGAAGATCAAACTTCTAATCATTTTAACTGCTATTGTTCTTTTCTGTGTTGGGTAACAAAAATTTGGTAGTCACAAACATATCATTATTGCATAGCCTATAGACACCTTGCTAGGTTTTTATGTTTGCTAATCTGCTTTTCTATTGCACAGTTCTCCCCTATGCTTATGTGGACATAATTGCTATATCACTGACCAAGGTTTTTCCTTCTCAGCTTCCCTTATTGTTTATTTGTATGCTTAAAATCACATAGAAGGATTGTCCCACTAAAATTAAACATTGCTCTCCATGTAATCCAGATGTTCAGTCATTTGAAAAGTTGACTGTACTCGAAAGAACCATACCTGTGTTTTCATTGTGAGCTGTTGGTGCCCATGGCAAAAGTACTCTAAAGTGCATTTTGGATCAACCATAGCAGACCACTGGAATGTGACGAATACATGAAATATGAAAGAAAAATGAAAAACCACACACAATATTCAGAAAGTCATAGAGGTGTTGTGAATTTCACCTTCTCTCTGCTGAGAAGTTAAATAAAATTCCGTTTGAAAACTGTACAGCACTCCACCTCCCCCCCCCCCAAAAAAAGGACTGTATCAGAAGCAAAGGGATTCACTGCATTTGTCAGATTTACAACATTTCAGTCAAACTTGGACTACAGTTCTGCAGAAAAAAAGGATCTGCATGTATTTCTGAATGTAAATGCCGCAAAGTCACTGAAGGTTTTGAGCATTCATCTGAATTTGAATATAAAGTCTTTATCAGGCTGAAGAATTTATTTTTCCAAAGGTAACTCTTCAGTGCTTTTTAATGTTTCTTAATTTTTAACATGCTGCATTAAAAACATACTTAAGAAATCTTAGGCTAGTGTCTTTTTTCACTTATGAAAGTAATATCTATCATAGAATCATAGAATTGTCATCGTCAAGTCCAACTCTTATCTCAACACAGGACACTCCCAATATACAAATCATGTGACTGAAGGCATTATCCAAATGCTTCTTGAACACTTGCAGACTCGGTGCCATGACTGCTTCCCTGGGGAGCTGTTCCAGTGCTCCACCACCCACTGGGTGAAGATCCTTTTCCTAATATCCGGTCTAAACCTCCCCTGGCACATCTTCCTGCCATTACCTCTAGTCCTACAGTGTTGTAATGCAGCACTTTCTAGCTAAATGTTTCCAAGTTCTTTATAAAGACAAGAGTCATTGTTCCCCTTTTAAGAGAAAGAAAAAGTAAAAAATTGACAGAGCTGGACAATTACATTTTAAACCCTTTGGGTACTTATGTGGTTTTTTTTTTTTGTGTTGTGTTTTTTTCATTTTATAACCACGTAAAATGTCGGCTTGTCAAGATACCCAAAACACCAGTCAAGAGTAGTCAACCTGCAGGTGTGTATGTGAGAATTTGGTATCAGTTTTCCTTCCTTCAAAAATCAGTGGGCTTCATAATTGCCCTTTCTGTTGTAGCCCAGGTCCAGCATCACTCCACAGTAAGTACTGACACCTCCATGAATGATCCAATATACTCCGAAATCTTACTCCTGATTTGTATTACAACAAATATTCAGTCATTAAGTTATAATGACAGTCCGATGCCTATTTCCATCCTATACACCTGCAAATCTGACCTCAGCAATCATGTCACAAAACTGCCTTCCAGCTGATGGCATTTTCTAAAAACACTGTGCTGCAGGAAGTTCAGGTGCCTGAAAAATACAGAGCAAGAATGGATGGTCCACACACTGAGTTTGAACTATATCAAAGAATGAGTAGAGCACAAAAAATCGCTACACACTGTCCTAAACATATTGTGTATAAGCAACGTCCAGGATCCAAGCTTGACAGTCCACCAGTTTTCAAAGTTGCTATTGCAAGGACATCAACCAAGGATAAGGAGATATGGCCAGAAAACATATGTGATGACCAGATGTTAGAACAGACATTGACAGCTGCCGTAATTGGAGGAGCCTACACAAATTGTGATGTGAGGCTGCATTTGCTCTCTTCATCTATAGTCTGAATGTCCTTTTCTTTTATCTCAGGATTGGAGTCTGATAAGAATTTTGAGAAAAACAATTTCAAATGAAACAGTCAGTTGCAACAGCCAGATGCAACACAGCTGATATTTATAGGATTTTCTAGGGGGCTGAGCAGAAAAGCCTCTGAAGGCCTCAGAAGAATATATGGCTATTTACAAAAAGCAAAGAAAGACAGGGAAAAGCCCATGAAAACTACCTACATCCATTTTTCTCAAATAACATGAAAAAAAAAAGAAATATCCTCATTATTCTAAAGAATGTTTTTCCAGTGGGTCTGGAAAAATTCTATTCTAATGTTTCCTTTTGTGCTATTCAGACCAGAGCTTTATTATTGTGACAGATGACAGAAGTCATGGGATCTAAACCCATTTAAACAAGGATGCCAAGTACACATGCAGAAGCAGCTTTTAATCCAGCATATCATTTTTCTGAATTTTGGTACATTCAATGCTCTTTGTACAACACATCCAAGACTGCCATCTAATGCTGTTCAGTAAAATTCTTAATTCAGACTTATGTTTTCGGCATAATATAACACCAGTAGGAAAACTGCAGCAACATAAAAACATTCTTAGAAGATAATTTTCTTTAATCAAATAACATTTTGTTTTGCTGCTGTTGCTTAATTCCTTGCCAGTTCGGATATTAAGCAATAAATAAAAACACTTTTTAAATGATATAGCTGTGATGAAAAATCTATTAACCAAAATTCTACAATTTTGTGTTATGTAATATGATAAACACTGACCTGTAAATGTTTATTTATGCATTGTCTGTTTGCTTAAATTTATCAGTAGGCTGAACATTCATGTCACTTGCAAATTTTTATCTGAACCAGCTTCTAAATGCCTTTAAAATAAAAGCTCCTGTAAATACAGGAATGTGATCCAAAGCCATTGAATTAGATGAGATCAACAAGCTGATTGGCTACAAATAACTGTGGCTTATGAATTTGAATAATACATCAGTTACCTTGATTTTTACCGTGTTGGTACCTAGTCATTCATTATTAAAAATAGCATTTATTTAATCTTACTGGGAATGTATGAAGATTTTTTCATGATACAAGGGAAGAAATACTTTTACCAGTAAATTATACCTCTCTTCCTTAAATGAATACTTTAAGATTTATCAAAATGGTAAGCAAACAGAGTACAAGGAAATAACATTTATTCCTTTTTGAGCTTATGTTCCAGATTACTCCTTGTATATTATACTCTATTAATTCCACGTATTGGGATTTGCATTGATTATCTGTGAGGGCAAGGAGGAATTGCCGTCACTGCTAACAACTGCAATTTTTCTTCCTTTAAACTTTCCTTGCACGTTGATCTTCACAAGTAAAACATATAGGCAAGATATTCTGAATCTACTGACAGAATTAAACATTCAAAGATCTCATGACCTGTTCACATTCTTGAATGTAGACTGATTTAATGTTGAGACCTGTCCCTGTGCACTGCCAGTATGAATCACTGTTGTCTCATAGACTGGTGTATGATAACAGATATTCTCTGGATAGTTATAAAGTCCTTAAACCTCACCAACAGTACTGGACCCTTTTGGCTTAGCTTTCTGGAAATCGTTCATCCCATATGTTATCACAATATGGCAGAATGATTCACTCCATGATATTAACATTAGAATGATCATCACCTGGTATCTCCACCACGAGATTAGCAAGTGACTTAACATTTTCATGGATCCAGGATTTTGATGGAATCATCTCTACACCAGTCAAATTTTGTATACATTGGTCAGGATTCAGTATTATGACTATAACAAAAGAAATATATGCATAAATTGAGATTCTGGAAAATACAGTGTGTATTCCTGGTAAAGCAACCACAATATGTCAGAACTTATTGGTTTAAGGACTGAAGTTTTCAAAATCATGTGTAAAGCCCTTGATGAATAATTTGAGGGTGTATCTATGAAAAATAAATTTCTTCAACACTTGGTAATATTCTGATGTGGTTTTCATACATGCCTCTAAAATTTGCTATTGAAATCCGGAATTCAAGCTGTGCTGGTTAACTGAGTGTATTCAGAATAAATTCTGCTGATGAGTTTCTATTTTAGGATTCCCTACATTTTTTCCAGTTAAATTCAAATTTTGATGGGCTTAATCTAAATAAATGGAAACATATGAGGTCGACTGAATTCCAGATTGAATATATAATTATGGGTCTTCAGTGTGATGCCTCTGCGTCAGATGGAGATCTTCACTGCCTTTATAAGGTTCAACATTTGAGGTTCAGGTCAGTTCTCCCCACATGAGTGTCTTTCAGCACAGACAATTAGAGTATCTGAGACACAACCACCAATGTGGCAGATATGAAAACAGTCTTACAGGAGCCCCATGTCCTTCTGCAGCAGAAATGTGAAGTCAGGAAGGGTAGCTTGGGCATCTTGAATGGTCCTAGACGCATTTACGTAGTCATCTGAGCAGAGTCCATGAATCTATGGCGTCATTATTACACAGGTGGTTTAAACTGAGTGGTACATATCTGTAGTGAATATACCTTAAACTCATAAAGATAGGCAAACATAAATTCATTTCATGACTTTCATGCAGACTCAAGTGAGCGAATACAAAATATGCTTCACTCTTAATGAACTATGTATGTTAATTGAAAGTTTAAGAATTTTTTCCAGGAAATAAACAATAAAAAGCTTTGAAATAGACCCAAGATCAAGAACACGCGCAATTTTGTGTATGTTTACTGAAACACACAACAATAATAACCAAGTCTAAAAGTAAACAGAATGTAGCGTATTACTGTCATTCAAATCAGTGATGATTTGGGGAAAAGACTTTTCAGGATTCAGAGACCCTTTGAGTCTGTGTTTCACAGATCCAGTGACAAACATACTCAAAACTATGGTGCTTACATACCTTCTGTTAAATTTAAGAGGCATTTGGACAACATCTTTAACAATAATGTGTTTTAACTTTCAGTCAGCCTTGGATTGGTCAGACAGTTTGACTCAATTATTGTTGTAGGTCCCTTCCACCTGCAACTATTCTATTCTATTCTATTCTATTCTATTCTATTCTATTCTATTCTATTCTATTCTATTCTATTCTATTCTATTCTATTCAGTTTTGGGAATAACAATTGGTCTGACCAGCTTTGAGGAGATCTAGACTATTACTCCTTAATCTTGCATTAACAAATTAGTCGACAAATAATTACTTTAATCTTTGGGAGGGAAAATCCTCACAGACAGTATTCAGCTTCTTCCTCTGTTCCTTTTCATTCCTACAGGAAGGATTTTACTCTCTGGATTTTTGAGATCATGTCAGTAACTTTCTGCTTGCTTGTCCTTTCAAACATAGCCACAAGGCATATTGAGAATAAAAATTGGTTCACTACTTGACACTATGGGCTTTGTAAATCCTTCCTTATCCCTGTATTGTAGGAAGAAAGTCAGGATTTGCAAGTGAAAGTGTTGGACTTTTTCATTTGGGATTCGTTTGCTTAATTGATGAAACTGTTCAGAGATTTGTTTGCATGTTGTGGGACTCAGAAATGCTTTGTGAGATTTGCAAAATGTATAAATCTTCTAACTTCAACAACATACTCCTGAAATCAGTTGAACATCATACCAGCAATTTGAAACAAAATTGGCTATTTTTTAACAATGCCTGTTTTCATAGATTGCAAACTCAGAGGCATCTGTTACTGAGATTTACTGCTTTGTAAGACAGGTGCTGCTGTGAGTTGTTATTTTCCTCCTGACAAGATGCCTGATGGCAAAGGAGTGGACAACCAGCTATCAAGTATTGGACTGTTGGAGAAAAGGTAGGAAGAGAGCTGCTGGCATTACTGCAAGATGTAGCATCAGACCCTGTGCAAAGACCATTGCAAGAGTTTGTTCTCAAGGCCACATCACAGAGAGATTAATAAATTGAAACGATATGTTTTCTGTCACCTCTGTAGAGAAATCTGAAAAGGTCTCTGATGATTGTTATGTGCTTTTCTTACTTCAGATCTTCTAATGGAAATGACCTCACATTAAACAAGTACCTGGAGGAAAGGGACCTGCGCTGGACCAGCACTGCCATTTGTTAATACCATCCTTCAGTATATTTCTACAGCACCTCAGGAGGGATAACCTTTGGCACCAGTATAGATTAGTGCTTGATTGCTGGAAAGCAGCTCTGTGGAGAAGAATCTGAGAGTCCTGCTGTACAAGTTAACCATGTGCCAGAAATATGCACTCATGGCCAAGAGTATCCAGGGGTGGATTGAGAAAAGTGGTTGGAAGGTGGAGGGAGGTTATCCTCCCTCTCTTCTCTACCCAAACAAGGCTGCATCTGTAGTCTTGTGTCCAGTTCTGAGCTTCCTCGTTCAAGAAAGACAAGGAACTACTGGAGAGAGTCCAGTGGAGGGCCTTGAAAATGACTGGGGGACTGGACTATCTGTCTTATGAAGAGAGCCTGATGGATCTGGATCTGTTTAGCCTTCAGAAGACCGAGAGGGGATCTTATGAATGCGTATGAATATATAAAGGTAGGGGCCAGACTCTTTTCAGTGGTGCCCAGAGACAGAACAAGGGGCAAGAGAAACAAGTTGGAATACAGGATTTTCCACTTGAACATAAGAAAAACTTCTTTTCTTTGAGGTTGACAAAACACTGGAACATGCTGTCCAGAGAGGTTGTGAACTTCCCTTGTCAGGAGATATTAAGAACAATCCTGGACACACTCCTGCACAACCTGCTATCACTGAACTTGCTTTAGCAGGTGGATTGGACTGTATGATCTCCAGGGGTCACGTCCAGTCCTGACCATTCTGTGATCCTGTGCTTCTGTGCTTCTATGACATGATCCAGGTCTTGTTGGAATCAATGGTTATGTTTTGAATTTTTCATTTCAAGAAACCAGAGGCAAAACCACCCATATTATTGGTGACCAAGTATAGCTTTGGTATATATTTAAAGACATCAACCAATGTCTAAAATCTCAACAGCAAAGGTTCCTGCGTTTATTTGTACAGCATGTTAGGATCATGAATCTTGTCATTGTAGGTGCTATAAAAATACATAAAAAGATAAACTCCCTATTCTAACAAGCTAATAAGATAGTAGCTGACCATAAATAACAGTAGCAAGACTGTGAGAAGGATGCCAGAAGCAGATCAAGGAAGATTACACAGGTAGCTGCTGAACAAGTTGATGCCTACTAAAGGCAACAACTTTTCAATTTACAGGCAAAAAAAAATGAAATTAATGGTTCATGGCCAATTCAGAACCAAACTGTGTTGGCTGATTCCTCATAGACATTACCGCAAACACACCTCATTTTAAGCTTACAAGGAGCAGGTATGTAAGTAATGCACTGCTTCCATGCTCTGTGTAAATTTCTGCAAAATTCCTTGCAGAAAATAATCGTGGTAAGTCTCAGGTAGCCAGAAGTAAAATGTATATGCTGCTTTAAACCGTAGTAGACTAATTGTTTTGACAATGAAAAAAGACCCATGCTCAAAAATATTTTGCCCTGTTTCAAAGGTAGGAAATTTCAATTTTTCTTTTATGGATAAAAAAAAGAATTAATCGTTGTACTGCAAGTTGCTGGTTGCCTTGTGAAACACAATGTGAACTAGGGCAAACAATCAAAAAAGACACCTATCAAATTAATTTCTGAATCCAACCTAAGTACAAAATCTCCAAAACTACCCCGTGTCTCATGACTGGAGCTGTGTGTACCTCAACAGGCAAAATCTAGCTGGAAGGGAGAGGATCTGGTAAGATTTCTGGATCTACCTCAAACCACACCATTTCCTGTAGCTCTATTTATACTTCTTTGCACCAACAAATTGTGTTCGTACTCTAGCACTAGGATGCCTGAAATACACACCAGATGAAGATGTACTTGCAGGAGAACATGTCACTGTCATCTCTCCACCATCCATGTATATTTCATCAGTCAAAACAGATATATAAGACTGTTTTCCTAGATTAGAAGAAAAAAAAAAGAAGAAATATATCAGGATAAAAGTGTTAGAAAGAAACAGATGAGAACTGAAAGTTCTATAAAAAGAATTCAAGTACCCAAAGTATCATAAATACACATCTAAAAGGGAAGACAATATTAGTTATATTAGTTATAAGCCTTTCTGGCTCAACAAAAGACTGGAAGCAGCATGTAGAAATTAAAAGGCAATATTTAACAAATAGAAAGAGGAAGAAATAGCTATCAAATAAAAGGAGAAGTTATAGGCTGTAGAAAATAAAGCAGAAAAAGAGCAAAATCTCTGACTAACTGGGATAGAGTAGATTCTGAAAAATAGCTATAATAAAATTCTGATGCTTAAGGGGGTGTCAGAACTTTTAATGACAGATGTGTTTATTCAATATTTCTTTTTTATATCTTGAAGGAAGCAGGAGGATGTATTTGAATCACATGAAAAATGATGAAGCATTTTCTAGTCCATTAGTAGTTGTGGAGGGTGTTAACCATTTCTCAGAGATAAATAATTTTAAATTAGCAGGACAGGATACTTACACGGATGTATTCTGTGCGAGTTGATGGAGGACATTTCTTGTTCGTGTTTAGAGTTTTTAAAAGATAGCAGGAACAGATAGGGATAGAGGGAAAACACAAGCAGGCTGGATGAATTTTGGCACTGTGCTCTGATTCAGATAGGGTAAGTAAGTGGATGACAATGCTATGGACACAAATAGCTTGATATATATCACAGGCAAAATTCAAGGAAAAGATGATCTTGATATAAATTTCTAAATGATTAGGCTGGAAATGTTATTAATGCCAGCTAATACTTTTTTTCCCTTATAAACGTATTAAGACTTCTGAAGACTGTGTGATTTAGTACTTTACCATCTTCCGGTTAAAAGTTTTCAAGAAAGAATACTAGGTGGGTGAAGAAGTAGCTGTCTTTTCCCAGAGAGGAGTTCAGTGGAGAATGATTGTAAACTTGGGGAGGTAGAAGAGATGAAATAGATTTACAAGGATTACTCTATTGCCACACAGTATTTTCGCAATAAAATCAGAAGAAAACAACTAAGTGTCAACATGACTGAAAGTGTGGGAAATTGGGAAATTATCATGAATCCAACTTATCTTAGTAGGCTATATTTCTCTTGCAAACTGGTTTGAGTTCAAGTGTTTAGACACAGGCAGTGCAGTGTTAAACAATGAGAAACAGGCAACAAAGACCATACCTATAAAAAGAAAAACTATGTCCTGAAGAGCAGAGTCTTAAAGAGTTTAGAGGGTCAGTGTAATTGAGGCCAGCCTGGGACCCAAGCTGTTAATTCAGTCTTCTAGTCAGTAAACAAGAGATTGACTTGTGGGACCTGTAAAGACACTGCTGAGAACAACACTACTGCAGTGCAGCTGTTAAATTTGTTATTTTGATAAAGATCAACAACCGTGATTTAAGGGGTGAAGAAGCCTTATGGCAAGAGACTTGAAGAACTTGATTGGTTTAGCCAAGATGTCCAATTTCATCCTGGCTTGTATCAGGAACTCTGTAGCCAGTAGGACCAAGGAAGTGATTGTTCTCCTGTACTCAGCACTGATGTGGCTGAACTTCAAATATTGTCTTCAGTTTTGGGCCCCTCACTACAAGAAGGACATTGAGGTGCTGGAGTGGATCTAGAGAAGGGCAACGAAGCTGGTGAAGGTGCTGGAGAGTATCTTATGAGAGGTGGCTGAGTGAACTGGGACGGTTTAGCCTGGAGAAAAGGAGGCTGAGGGCAAAGAGCAGATACCTGGTTGAAAGATAGTTGCAAAGATTACTGGTAAGATAGCAGGGACATAAAATAAAAGATAATATTTTTTTTCAATTCAAGAAATCCTTGATATATTGTACATCTGTCAGAAAAGGCTTATAATCCAGCTAGGCAAGTCTTGATCTTGGTGTGCACAAAGGCAAAATTTGTATTGATTTTAATGTAATAAGCAATTAGCTAAGTCTGGTAAAATGTCAGACTAGATGCTGATCTGAATCTGAAGTGTTTTCTTGATATTTTCATTCCAGTCAATAATTTTTGGTTCCTTCGAAGTGAAACTCAGCTCTGACCAGTGATTGCTATAGCTATCATTACCTCCCAAATCTACTAAGCATCTAAAACACCTAGTAGAATTTGCTTAGTTTTGCAAGACAAAAGATTCTGCAGCAAAAATTGAATGGCTAATTGTTAACACATAAATAAGATAATTTATTTTTAAAAAAGGCCATGACTTTACTTTTTTTTTGCATGTCTGATTGCTGAAAGCTCTACTTTTACCCATTTTGAAACAAATTTCTGTGTCAGACCCAGGAAGACATTTTTGATCTGTGAGCAAACAGGAAATATTAAGAATGATGAATGAAAGATTTAATGCAAAATGAGACCATAAACTGTTTATAGACTAATTAGCCAGGTGATTTATTCAGGCTAGGACTAACATTTGCACAAGCTACTCAATATATGGTGATAGTAAGTGCAAATATGGTTGTCTAAGAGAATTTTCTCTTTGCTATCTCTGATAATCAACTCAATGTAAAAGACAGTCAGTAAGGAATATCTGTGGAACAGATCTCTAAGTGCTTGCAAATCTGTATTCTCTTTTAAATTAGCCACAGGCTGGTATATTGACGCAACTTGTTAATATCTATATCAAAGTTCAGGCGTCATCCAGTGTAGCTCATGAATGGGTGGCCAATTGAATGTGCAGAATGTTCTTAGCTCCCTACAAGATTATCCATCAAAATCACGTTGATAGAATATCTTTGCAAAGAAAAAAAACTAATTGGGAAAAATGTTCTGATACAAACGGTAGATTGAGAATAAAATTAAATGTGTCTTCAAAAACACAACAGCACTGTCAGTACATAACAGGAATAAGGTAAAAAGTATGCAATATTAGACCAACTTGCTATTATTGTTCTTGCATTCAATTTTTTTTTCGAGGCATACCTGGTAGCTGAATATTTTTACTCTGTCTGCAATAACCAGTCAAGCTGCTCAGCAAATGCAATGACAACTTGATAAGACAAATGATGTGTTCAAAGATATAAATAGTTTGAGCGCACACTGCTATTTTCATAGTTTCAGAGAGGTTAGGAATATATCTTGCATAACAGAAAAAAATTGTTGACAGCTAGTGGGCACTCTGAAACACACATCAACCAAAGTTTTTTAAAAATGAGGAAAAAGAAAATAAAAGATTTTATTTTCTTTTTTCTGTAAGAGTTACAGTCAGAAAATCTGAATGTTGTACATCCTCCAGAGCATGATTCAGAAGCAGAAATATAAGCTTAAGACTTGTTAGGTGCATAGCTATTGTATATTGCTGTTAATATTGAATTTGATTGTGGCTTTGTCCCAGCCTCAAAAAAAGGACCAAAAGTATCAAAATCACACAAGGATTCTTCTTGGCTCACTCTTCACTGTGTTTTAAAGAAAATTTATGTGCCAAGCTTGGGGTAGAATTGGTTGATTATCTGGATTTTTTTTCAGAGATTCTTATTTAGGTTTGGTCTTAGTTTGAACATTTTGGAATGCTGAAGGAGTTGCACAAAGAAAGGTGAGGGAAGCCTACACAGACAAAGTTTTATTCATGGGATTTGTAGCTAAAGTCAGGCATTGAACTCAAAAGGTAATGTTCCCCTCAAGGGATAAAATAGTGAGCAAGATGGGGAAAGAATGGAAAGGGATAACTCTTCCCAGTGGTCAATCAGGAATTAAAATAAGTAGGTCTGCCAGATGGGCAACCTTTCCTAGATATCCTCTCCAGTTCAGCAGATATTCCTCCATCCATCATGTTCTGCACAGTCTCTTAGCTGATGGCTCCTGTCTGTGATCCTATTAGCACTCCAAAGTTTTGACTGCATGACAGTGTTTAACACTGATTAACCACTAAGTTTTCCACATACATAATGATTATTAGCTATTAAAATTGTTAATATTCAATAAAATAATTCGTTAAGTCTTCTCTTCTTCTACTATAAAGTCATACACTAAAAGCTACAAAACAAAGGGCAGGAAAAGGGGGAGAAAGAAAAGAGTCATTCTCACATAAGTGACAACTGACTAAACCAATATATCTCAGGGTTTGTCAGTGCAAGTTCATGAGAACAATGTGCAAGAGCAATAGCATGAACTACACAAGGGTAAAACTGCCACAAGAACTCCAGAGTTCACAGGTGAAGGTGGCAGAGTGGAGTCACAGTTGAAACCCCTTAGCATGACAAAGGTTAAGACAGCCTGCAATATGAGGAATACCCTAAGTCTTCCCTCTGCTTTAATGCACAGTCAAGTGGGCAGTCACTTGCAGAGGCCTACCACTACGTTCTACTTGCCCTCTGGTCCTCCAGGCAACTCATCTGTCTTCAGAGTTAATGGGAGTCGATGCTAACAGGGCCCAAGTGTTACCTAGAGCAATCACAAGTGGGAACTGTAGGCAATCTCAATTTAGGTTAGTTACAAGGGTGGTGTAATTTTAGGGAGTTGAGTTGTAAGGATCCACTGGAGACAGACTTTCATTCTCAGTATAGTCATAGCAGCTCTAATGAGAAATTTGTATTTCTTGACCAAGTTCACAAAAGGGGCTATTTCACCACCTCAGCTAGTTCAAATTACACCTCTTGAAACATATTGAGGTGCAAGACAAGAGTGATGAGCAGAACGGAGCCCCTATAATCCAAGCACCAATGTTTAGAGACCGTCTATAACATCTAGACACACACAAGTCTATGAGATTCAACGAGGCTCAGTGTCAGGTCCTGCAACCTGACAGGTCACAACAACCCCATGTGAAACTACAGGCTTCAGAAAGAGTAGCTGGAAAGCTGCCTGTCAGAAAAGGACATGGTAGTGCTGAACATGAGCCAGCAGTGTGCCCAGAAGGCTGACAGCATTTTGGCTTGTGTCAGGAATAGTGTGTTCAGCAGAAGCACGGGAGTGATTGTCCCCCTGTAGTCAGCCCTGGTGAGACCATATCACAAATCCTGGGCTCTGTTTTGGGCCCTTCAGTACAAGAAAGACATTGAAGGGCTGGAGCGTGTCTGGAGAAGGGCAACAATGCTGGGGAAGATGTGGAGCACAAGTGTTACTAGAAACATCTATGGCAGCTTAGATTGTTTATTGTGGAGAAAAGGAAGGTGAGGAGAGACCTTATTGCTCTTTATAACTACCTGAAATGAGGCTGTAGCGAGACGAGTGTTAGTCTCTTCTCTCAAGTAACGAATGACAGTACCAGAGGAAATGGCTTCAAGTTTCACCAGGAGAGGTTTATATTTGACATTAGGAAAAATTCCTTCACCAAAAGGTTTGTCAAGATTTGGAACAGGCTCCCCAGGCAAGTGGTTTGCATCACCATGCTTGGAGGTATTTAAAAAATCTGTAGATGAGGTGCTTAGGGACATGGTTTAGCGATGGACGTGGCAGTGTTCGGTTTTAGCATTCTCCTTGACTTTACCAATATCAGCTAAAGAACATTTAAACCCACATTCCTTCTGATCAACATACGTACAGGTGGGAAAAAGAAATTATCAGGCATCCATTCATTTTTAACAGAACCACCTGAGAAATTTTTGTTGCAAGATTAGACCTCCAGTCAAGACATGAGGTAGATGTTGTCCAAAAATAAACCAGTAAACAAATCTTTACCTGGAAATTTCCTAAACTCACTTGGTAAGATCTCATTAACTGTGATTTTTTTTAAGTTTGATAGTAGTAACAGTTTATTACTAAAAATTAAAACCATATGTTCATCAACAGTCATATATCAGACTTTGTGATAAATAATAAACCTCTCTTGATGTAGGTTCTTCATCTCATCAAGCATCTGGAGGTGTGTGGTAAGGAACAACTTTGGGCTATGGGAGATTCTGCTTCAAGAGAGTTCCTAGAAGGTTTAAAGGCAGACTACATGGAAATAACTGCAGAAAAGCATCCAGTTCTTGTTTCAACAAAAATACTTTCTCAAAAAAAAAGTAATATATAATGCAACAATATTGTATTATATGTTATTAGTGAGTTCCTAGGGAAAGTTACCATTTTCCCACACCAATGTCAGAAAGCTTAAAGAAAAACGCATGTTGGAAGAAAATTTTGGGTTCCTTTTATGAAATCAAACAAACATGAACTACAGGCATGCTGAAAAAAAATATTCACAGTCAAAGGCAGAGGGATATAGCCCACTGAGCCATGTGTTATCCTTCAGAAAATTCACAGCTCTGATCTAAATCCCTTCCCATTGAAGCAATTAGGAATAGAGTGAGACCAATGAGTGTTGTTGTGAAATGTAACTATAGGTACAACAATAAAAATAATAAGAAAGAAGAAGAGAGGAGGGAAGAGGAGAGGAGAGGTTAACTATCTTGTGGCATCATCAACTCTAGCTCTCCCACAAATTTTAACTTTTTTCCCTAAACATGTAATCAAAATGAGAACAAACCTTGAATACTGTGTTCAGTTCTGGGTCCCTCACTACACGCAGGATATTTAGGGGTTGGAGTGGGTTCAGGGGTGGTCAATGAAGCCGGTGAAGGGTCTGGACTACAAGACTTATGAGCAGTGATTAAGGGAACTCGTTTTTTTCTAGTCTGGTGAAGAGGATCCTGAGGTTTGACCTTATCTCTCCTGAAAGGAGATTCTAGTGAGGTGGATGCTGATCTCTTTTCCCAAGTAACAAGTGACAGGATGAAAGGAAATGGCCTCAAGTTGTGCCAGGGGAGGTTTAGAATTGAATTAGAAGATATTTATTTACCAAAAGAATATTCAAGCATTAGATCAGGCAGTGCAGGGAAGTGTCCGTCTCTGTCCCTGGAGGCATTTAAAAAGTGTGTAGTTGTGGCACTTTGGGACCTGATTTATTAGACATGGGGGTGTTGGGTTGACAGTTGGACTTCATGGCTTTAGAGGTCTTTTCCAACCCGAAAGTTTCTATGATGAATTAATTTCTCTCCTCTGAAAATTGCCTGAACAATTCTTTGTCATCACTTGAGCAAATGAATAGAGAAAAATCCTGTCTGTTAAATAACATGAAAAAAATCTTATTTGACTTGCTTGGAGCCAGGATGTCACCTAAAAGAAACAGGTCCTGAGTAAACAAGCAATATACGCTGGTTCCATCTGAAAAGACTGCAAACTCCATTGCCATACTCTGCAGCACAAAGGTCTTATGTGGCAACCACGGAATGAAATGCAACTGAAAAACACATCCAAATATGAGTGGAATTAATTTTATTCAAAGCAGATTTTAGCAACACGGCAGGAACACTACTGAAGACTGTGAATATTAACAGATGCACATTAGGCACACAGCCCGCCCACATACCGTAAGTGCCCGTAATGGCTAATGATACATTTCTAAGATGGGTGAGACAGAGCATGCAAAATCATCGGAACAGGAAAGGTATACTCTGAAAAGGAAACCATTCTTGTGACCCAAGGTGATGGGAGGAAAAGGATTTCTATTTTATGTGTGGAAATTACAGAAGCTACATTGACTTCAGGTGAATGATCACATTATATGTAAGTTGAAAGTCTGTATCCGCATTGTCAAAAGGTAGTGTTTGTCTGAGGTTGTGCTCTTCTCCAGGAGAGTCAGAAATGACATTTTTCATTGTAAGGTATGTGATTGAGTTTAATCACATTAAGATTTCAATTAATACTTTTAATTCTTTTGTTCCTCCACACGTTTGTCAAACTGAGCCAAATAATTCCCAAGAAGAAATAGATACATTAGATTTTTACTACCTTGGTCATTGAAACAGAATATTTTTGTAAGAATAAAGCAAACCCTGAATAAAATTGAGAAAAAAAAAACAAAACCAAAAACTTTGTCCAATCCTGAAATATTTTCATGCTTTTATCCCATTCTTTTTTGAGAACTTATATATACTACTAGGAAAGTGCTACATCTTGACTTAAAAATACATTTTTTTTTTCTCTTATTTGTCAGGAAAACCTGTAAAAGCCAACAGCAAACAACCTCTTGGCAGAGTTTGCCTATAAGGATTAGCACTGTGTTGGCAAGTGGGCAGAAAAGGTGGCCTGTCATAATGTAGTCCTTCTCTCACTCTGATTTTTTGATTTCCTAAGGGTAGAAGACATGGTCTGTACTTTTTCACAATGATGTGATGATAGTTCAAGATATATTTAGCTCAGCTCTCTGAGTTTCGTCACGTGAACCCATCTTTTGTAACCACACACATACTCTGAAGTACACATGATAAGGATGCAATGATCATTTTCTGAGACAAAAGTTTACACAAAAACAGCTGGCATGACTAGATTCAAAAATAATTTTCATCTAGCGTCTGTGCAGTGGAAATCTGGGGAAACAGTTTTTCAATGTTTGTAACTATCTGGAATTCCCTTCCGTTCATGAATACCTGAAATGCTTCTTTACGGTCCTGTCATAATCTTCCTGTAAGGAGAAGTTAATTTATGTTATTCACTACTGTTAAGTCAACAGGCACAAATGAGCAGCAGAATGTCAGGTGAAAAAACCAAACAACAATACTACTAATAGAAATAACAACAATAATAATTATAATAATTATACCATCTGAAAATATTTTAGTAGATACGGATACACCCACTGATGAATGAAAAAGGTGACCTCACATCAAAAGATGAGGAAAAGGATGCAGTGGACAACAAGATGGGGACGAGGAGGGTATAGTCCCTCCCACTGTAGGGGAAGATGAGATTCATGACCACCTGAGGAACCTGAACATATAAAAGTCTATGGGATCTGATGAGATGCATCCCAGAGTCCTGAGGGAATTGGCTCATATGATTGCCAAGCCACTCTTCATGATATTTGAAAAGTCATGAAAGTCAGGGGAAGTTCCTGGTAACTGGAAGAAGGGAATAATTGTGTCCATTTATCACAAGGATAGAAAGGATGATCATGGGAATCACCGACCTGTCAGCCTCCCTTCCATGCCTGGGAAGATCATGGAACAGATCCTCATAGAAGCTATGCTAAAGTACATGGAGGACAGGGAGGTGATTTGAGACAGCCAGCATGGCTTCACCAAGGCCAGGTCCTGCCTGACCAACCTAGTGTCTTTCTATGATGGAGTGACCACATCAGTGGACACAAGAAAAGCATTGGATGTAATCTACCTGGACTTCTGGAAAACCCCTTTGACATAGTCTCCTACAACATCCTTCTCTCTAGATTGGAGGGATGTGGGTTTGATGAGTGAATTGTTTGATGGGTAAAGAATTTGTTGGATAGTCGCATTCAGAGAGGAGTAGTCAAAAGCTCAATGTCCAGATGGAGATAGATGACAAGTGGTGTCTCTCAGGGGTACATACTGGGAGCAGCATTGTTTAATATTTTCATTGATGATACAGACAGCGGGATCAAGTGCACCTTCAGGAGGTTTTCAGATAATGCCAAGCTGAGTGGGGCAGTTGTCACACCAGAAGGAAGGGATGCCACCCAGAGGGACCTGGACGAGCTGGAGAAGTGGGCCTGTGTGAGCGTCATGAGGTTCAACAAGGCCAAGTACAAGGTCCTAGACCTGGGTCGGGGCAATCTGTGATTTCCATAGAGGTTGGGGAATGACGTGACTGAGAGTAGCCCTGCAGAGAAGTACTAGGGGGTGCTGATTGATGAGAAGCTCAACATGAGCCAACAATGTGCGCTTACAGCCCAGAAGACCAATTGTATCCTGGCCTGCATCAAAAGAAGTATGGTCAGCAGGTCAAGGGAAGTGATTTTCCCCCTCTACTCCACTCTTGTGAGACCCCACTTGGAATATTGTGTCCACTTCTGGAATCCTCAACATAAGAAAGAAATGGTTCTGTTGGAACAGGTCCAGAGGAGGGCTACAAAGATGATCCACCTCTGCTATGAGGACAGACTGAGAGAGCTGGGTTTGTCAGCCTGGCCTGGAGATAAGAAAGCTCCAGGGGGACCTCATAGCAGTCTTCCAGTACCTGAAAGGGCTACAAGAAAGCTGGGGAGGGGCTTTTTACAAGGGCATATAGTAATAGGACAAGGGGGAATGGTTTTACATTGGAAGGGGAAGATTTAGATTAGACATTTGGAAGATCTTTTAAACTGTGAGGGTGGTGAGACTCTGGCACAGGTTGCCCAGGGAAGTTGTGGATGCCCCCTGCCTGGAAGCATTCAAGGCCAGGTTGGATGGGGCATTGAGCAGCCTGGTTGGGTGGGAGGTGTCCCTGTCCATGGCAGAGGGACTGGAACTACATGATCTTTGAAGTTCCTTCCAACCAAAACCATTCTATGATTCCATGATTCTATGGACCTTTATTGAATATTTTATTAATCTCCTGCATTTGTCAGTTTATTATCCTTTATTTTCGGTATAAGTCCCAAAGGAACTTCAAACTGATTTTAACTACATTTAAACTGTTTAAATTGAGGAACATTATAGAACAGAGCAGTGGTACAAGATCAACACTCTTCAATTCTCACACTAAACCATGCTCTTATTTATTCTCAAGAATGAAGGACAATGAAGATGGTGAAGGGGCTGGAAAACAAGTCTTACGAGGAGAGGCTGAGGGAACTGGAGTTGCTTAGCCTGGAGAAAAGGACGCTGAGGGGAGACCTCATCACTGTCTACAGCTACCGGAAAGGATGCTGTAGCAAGGTGAGTGATGGTCTCTTCTCCCAAGCACAAGAGGAAATGGCCTCAAGTTGCACCAGGGAAGGTTCAAACCAGATAGTAGGAAAAATTTATTCACTGAAAGGGTGGTCAGGCACTGGTAGAGGGTGAGCCACCATCCCTGGAGGTGTTTAAAAGATGGGTAGATGAGTTTCTCAGGGATATGGTTTAGTAGTGGACAAGGGCAGTTGGACTAGATGATCTAAAAGGTCTTTTCCAACCAGAATTTCTTTGAGTCTATGATACTTTTGAAAGCAAAAGAAACTCAGGCTGAATTTTTAAGCCTCATTGGCTTTTAAAGTTAGTATGACTTCTTCCTGTCTTTTTTTTACCTAATGGAATTTTTAAAAATTTCTAGTCATCCCTGTCTCCTTCTGGCTGGGCTGGACTGCTTAAAAACAAACCTTTGGGAATGGTTTCTGTTCAGTGGCTTTGGTCCTAGCATTATTGTTTATTTTCTTAAACACAGGATCCTACAGCAGACAACATTCACTTGGCATAGTTTACAATCTCTTCCACTTCTAATAAAAGAGTTGCAAGTGAGGTTTGTTTTTCATGTGAAAAAGTCAAAATATGTAAAACGACAGAGGATGTATTTTTATTTGTTTTGAGGCTGGAGTTCTGCATTCTATAAAGTAAAAAGTCTGCAACAAGCTATTTTTGGTGCTTAGAATTATCTCTCTGTCTGTGAGATATTAAGTCTGAAGTATCTTATCCCCATCCCATTCCCATTCCTTTGTCTTCCCACTGTTTCAATTCATCAACTATTTTAAAAGCACTCCCTGCTGTATTTGTTACACTTAATATCTGCAAGAAGCCACTTACAGAAAGGCATTCTCAACTATTAGAAAGAGGAAACAAAACACCCTCTCCTATTTCTATTTAAGTTTAAAGCAACCTATTTATCTTTTCTTCATATTTTTTTAACCTTTTTTCTTAATTCAGTTTGCCTCACATAATCTTTTCTTTAGTGTATTAGCTACAGCAGCTCCGTCTGGAGAGGTACATGAGATGATACACATACACTCAGTGTCCGAGGGCTTTTATACCCTCCAGGATGGAAATTCGTTATTGTAATTTTAGCCTAATCTATTCAAATACAAGATTGAGACTGTTTCTAACTGACTAAACAAAACTGAAATCTGGCAAATGTCATGATGTCATAACTCATTCAAAAGTTTCTTATTGACTGAGAAGGGAGGTTGTCAGAGGAGGAGGCCTGAATGAGAGGTTACTCAAGAGCTGTTCCTGGGGAATCATGGGGTAAAGACAAGGTATTCACTTGCATCAAGCTGCCTTGTATCTTGTTACAAAATATGTTGGCTATTTTGTCATCAGAAAAAAAGGCATGTGTGGTTTAGAGCCTTTCCTCAAAACCTGAAGGAAGTCAGTGATAGATGGGAGAACAGAATAGAATTTTTATTTCACCCATTTCTTTCCTGTTTCATTTCTATCTTTTACAGGAAGATGTTTTGTCCTTTGGTAGAAAAACCATGAGTATTCTTTTGGAAGAAAAGGGCTGAGTATCAGAAGATTATTTGCTTGTTGAAAAAGGTTTTACTTCTTGCTTTTGATAATTGCTATCTTGGCATCTAGTAAGTCTAGCTAAATTCATCATCATTAAAGAAACAATATCAGATTTCTCAGAAATATTCTTTGAATTCAAAAGCTCTCAATCAATTAAAAATTTATTGAAATACCACTTCATGACTGAGATTTAAGTCACATACGGATGTTTAGCACTATCTAAATACCAGTGAAATCCTTAGAATACTTTAGGTAAGATATAAGCCTTGCAGTGGTTTATTAGTGTATTCAGAGACAACTTTCACCTGAATTTTCCTCTTTAGGAATGGTATTTATGTAATACAATATGTTGAAATTACCTGGGGGTTTCATACCACTTCACCAATGCTGGTTTTATACCTCTGGATAAAAATCATATTTGATCTCTTTGGGGAAACTTTATAAGGGAAGTCTTAAAGGAAGAAGCTTATATCCTGTAGGGATATAGGTCAGAAACCTATCTTGTAGTTTCTCCAGCTGACATGCTCATAGAAAACAGAATAAACTGTTGCTCATACATGCTATTCTTCACATCTTGTGTATTCAGAAGACCATCTGTTTTTCCCAAATATATCAGTGGGTGTAGTATGAGGGACTATTTATGCCTATAAATCTGGTTTTGTCAGTATCCTCAGATGACATTGGATAGTCATACAATTCTCCAATTAGAATAAATATAAAATTTTAAACTATTTAATAATATTTATATTTACCCAGAAAACTTTTTGTTGTCTGCAGCTTCACCTTGACCATTGATGATGCTAATCCTTGTAGACACTATTCTCCCTTTACAGACATCCGAGGCAAGATCAATGAAGGGTTCCTTGATCATCTAATATGACAGGATATGCCACCATTAATAAACTTAGAAAAAGCTGGTAGAAAACCATTTTCTTGGAAGTTTGTTTCCTAACATTCTTTTAATCTCCCTACAGTTCAGTAATCCATACAAACTTCTTTTTTACCAATGCAGCCTCCTAAATCCCCTCTTTCATTGACAGTTAGCTCACATGACATGAACTGTGCTGCAGGCATGGGGTTTGCAGCTTGTTTTATATCTGCATTCATTCAGTTCCACTACTCAGTTGCATCATTCTCTGGTGCGAGCTCTTAGAAGTTTCGTATGGCCCTGATGGCATCTCTAAAAGTTTTCTGGATTGAAATTGTTACTAATTTTGCTCAAGATAAACATCATGGCTCCAGAAACTACCACTAAACATATTTTACTTAAACAAATCTTTCTTATTGAGGAGTGGCTTTGACAGCGAATGAGACAAATAGATGGGACTTAAAGAGCCTTATGCATCTTCTTAACTCAGATTTTACCTCATCTGCCTTTCAGCCTGAGGTATGTGCATAAACTGGGAGTGAAATCATTCCAAACTTCTTGTTATTCAGGGGACAGAAACAGATGCCTATAAAGAGTAGGAGACCTGAATTGAGCAACATTTCTCTATCCTATAGATTCATGTCAGGATTTTCCAGTTCTTCTCTCTTCCTTCCCTTGTAATTAGTGCTTTTTCTATCAAAAAGCCAGGCTTTCAGAAGTGATTAAAGCAAAGTATGCAACTTGACCAATACCATTCTGAGCTTTGGTAAATTTGTTCCTCTGATGTATTCTTTGAGTATTTTTTTAAAAGCAAATACCAAATCATGGATTGCTTTGCAAATTAGTGACCATCAAATTCTCATGATATTTACCTACTCCTCAGAAGAGCAACTAGAATGATTCAAATTACAACCATCAACTAATACAGTCAGGAGGGCAAATTGTTCTGACAATCACTCAGAAAGTTGTAATGTTTCCCAAAACTCAGGGGAAACTGTTGAGGATGTGGACCTGGATGCTAAATACTGGATATTATTGTCATTTCTTCACCTACAAAAATTAAACTTACTGAAGATTTAGACTCCAACATAACTATAGATTCCTGATCCAGCTAAAGATGTGTTGACTTAACTTTTTTTTGGCAGCTAGTGGAAAGGAGAATGACTGGGATGTTTACTTTGACCTTAGACTACAGTGTAACCAAACAATTTCACATTTGCTTAAAAGATTTTGTGGTATTTTTTAACTCAAACACTGCGTGTTTCTTTTCATGTGCATAATTCACATCAGCTCTGTCAAGATAATACAGAAAAATTAAGGGTTGCAGTGGTGGCAATGCAGCAGCTTCTTCGGAGTCGGAAAGCAATGCACCTTCCAGGCTAGAAGCTGTGTGATGAATTTAGTGATAAGTATAAATATGATTTCCATCATGGTAGAGTTCTGATTTGCATAGAAAGCAAAGCAGGGAATTCAATTTGTTTACACAAACAATTTAATTACCTTGTAAAAAAGGAAAAGAGCTACAAAAATTAAAAGGGTTGCAGAAAAAGCCTTCCAGTAGAGACATGATGCTGTGAAGATATGGAGATTGAATGACTCTGGTCCATACCCTTAAAAGGGATGGGAGGCTGTAATACAGCAGAAGGAGTAGAGCCAGAATTTAAGAGTGGGAGTTGAAGCTTGGTATTTGTGGCAGTGAAGCTGAGTAGGTTTTGGTGAAATAAAAAAAAAAAAAGTGAATGTGTTATCCTCAGGGGTTCACTGTTGTGTTAATGCTTCTGAGGGAGAGCTGTCTTGATGGGATTGATGCAAGAGTCCAGAGGTGGATCTTGTGGGCCAGAAATTCAGTGGAATTCAGAGTAGATGATTTAATGGTTGCTTCTGGTCTTAAAATCAGTGAGACTGCCATGGAATGCCTCATTATCACAAGCACCACAGGCAGT
Organism: Tapera naevia; assembly: GCA_033556795.1. Lineage (NCBI taxonomy): Eukaryota > Metazoa > Chordata > Aves > Cuculiformes > Neomorphidae > Tapera > Tapera naevia. The sequence goes on along the minus strand of JAUMJJ010000074.1, from coordinate 1,765,660 downwards.
GAGTGCTGACAACCACGAATTTTACAGAAGTAGAATGTGCTATTCTTATTCCAGGCCATCTTTGTAAAACAAATGAAGCAACAGGAACCAGATCCTTGATTTCAACCACCAAATATAATATAGAACAAAGATGTAAAATTAAATAAGGTCCATCAGTTTTTGAGGATTTTCTTCTAAAACAAAGGAATTATTTCAGGTAAGAGCATTTCATGGCTGACATGAAGTCATCCTCTGAATGGCGTTTTGGAGGCAGCCCTGTGAACTGCACATTAGCTGGATGTGCTGCTTTCCAATCTATTGATGAAAATCCTGTTCTGGGGACTTCATATGACAGCTCATGTGGAAGGATGACTATCTCTTCCTGTCACCCATTCGAGTGCATAAAAAGAAAGGCAAGGACAGAAATGATTTTCAGGGCAGAACCACTCATAGTTTGCAGATAAACCACTTTAGCTTGCATTTTGTTGTTTCAAAAGTAAGTTTATTGACCTAAATTTGCAAAGACTACATTTCCTGTGCTAAAACATATTCTGTTTGTTCCTGGTTATATGTCCTCACAATATCCCTTTGATGATTCTCATACTGCTGTTTAGTCATATTAGTATTCAATTCTGATTCCCCGTTATGTTAGCAGGTGAAGGGAAGCACACCAACAAAACACATTTGTTTAGCAATGACTTGAAAAGCTTTTTTATTAGCTGGAATTTTGAAAGTATCCCTTTGCACAGTATTTCAAGTGTTAACTAGCAAGTCTGGGACTAATAGCAGCTGTTAGTTGATTAGCAGATCTGTATCAAGAACATCTTGGTTCATGTTATTTTCCTATGAACTACCTAACAGTCCTATAGATAGGTGTCTATCTAATTACTATAATTAATATGAGATAACTAATTAGCCGTGCTGTAGGAAGTACACAATCAAATTAATGTTCCTGTGGTAATTTGGAAGAGAATGAAGATGTTCAGAGTGGGGAGATCATCACATTTTTCACCCCCAATAGTGTTCTCCTATCACTTGGGCAGCTTGCAGATGACAAGCTGTGGTTAAAGCCCTGGACAATAAAACAGAGTGTTTGGGCTGGGTTTTTGTCAGAACAAATAGGAAGTAAATAACTTAGGGTGGAAATCTGAAAGCACTCTCCTAATCTGCTCAGGTATGCAAAAATATTCTTTAATTTTGTGCAGGTTTTACTTATGAAAGTATTTCGACCAGTTTAGCCTGGCATTTAGTACTCACTTCAAAAAGCCAGATCATTTCCTGTTGACTCTCTGCCTGCTTTGAAGTCACGGTAGGTGTATTCACACTCTTACCGACCCTATGAATTAGAAACTGATGTCCAAACTACTGGAGGCAAATAAAATTAAAGAGACCTTAGAAAAACCAAGAAAAAATATATCAGGAGTATGACTGGTCAATATTTTCTCGTCAAAATTTCTCTTCCATCATGCTCTGCAGTTGTCCTCTAAGACACAAATATAGGAGATATAATTTTGCTAGCAAGTCTATACTATAATATAGACGTGAAGACCAGGGTAATAAAAAGCTGTTCCCATAGGCCTAAAAAGTTAGTTCAGGCACAGTGCAATTAGTGTTAGACCGCCCTTAAGTAAACAATTTCTGCTTGGCTGGTAAACTAAAACATTTGGTTTGATCTTATTTTGATCTTATCTTTGTTTTGAAGTATTCGCATAATCTTTTCCAAATCACAGTGATTTGGGGTAAGATTACTGAAGTTCCTTCAGTGGAAGTAAAAGATTCCTGGTTTCTAAGGAAAATTTTCACAGACACGAAACGCTTTTCAGTGATTTTTTTTTCCAGAAAAACAAGCTAAAAATCCATCACGTTTCTCAATTCATTGTATTACACTAAAGAATAGTAATTTACATCCTCCTTTCACAGTGATGATTTTATACAAGTTCAAAACCAGGCCTTACAAAGCATATGAGAACCCAGTAACTTCTCAGCATCATGAACAATAACAAAAAGAAGAGAGACATAGTTATTTCCATGTGAGCGTAACACTTTAAGGGCAGCATTTACACTTTGGCCAGGACATAGGTCCTCATTGCAGTTAGCTACATCTTGACCTGGTGTGGCTTTAAGACATAACTGAAATGGATTCACCAGATTTTCAGGTTTAGCCCTTATTGTCCCACCATCCTTATCAATACTGTAGTCATTAGAGTACGTCACTGGCACTCATATGTTACCTATACTCATGTTATTTCTGGCACATAGTTTTCAAGATATTTAGACAATCATCTAAGAGGTAGTCTTGGATGCATTTAGCAAAACTTGAGCTATATGGTTCTTCTGAAATTCACAAACTCTTGATTTTTTTTGGTCTGTAAATTCTAAGGAGATAAGTAGAAATGGCTGAAACATCAAAACTTGGTTCCATCCCATGTATAAATGGACTTTTAGAAGCTTTTACTGAAGAAAGAGTAGAATTTTTTTATTCTTTCTTTTTCCTACCCTTTCTTTTTTTTTCCTGTCAGAGAGGATAATTCTTATGAAATATGACTTGTCCCAAAATTACTGAATTATTAGAGACGGCTACAGAATTTTCCAATACTAAACCTAATTCTATCATTCTTTTAAATTCTTATTTCAGCTGTTCAGAAAAGTATGCTACGTGGAGACTGGGACTGAGATAAAAGACAACATATTTTGTAAAACACTCTGAATTTAAACAAAGAAGTTGAAGAAATTACTAACCTACATCATCTCATATCTCAGAGGAAAGGAAAGGGAGAAGGTTGAAATGTTTCCCAAACCCAAAGTTGAGGACCTAGGGCAGAAATTATACAGTATAATACTAGTTACAGCTTCCCAATTTCCTCCTAGATTATGCTGTGAAACAGAACTTCCAGGGGATAAAGCCAGCATTCTAGAGGAAGCTTAAAAATGTTCACAAACTAATGAGGTTTCCTGTCGTAAGACCACTAAACAAATGTTCATTTCGATGTTAATATGGGGCCTGATTCCCCTTTTGCACACACAACCACAAAGACAAGGGAAGCCCACAGCTGCTTGCCGTGGATTTTTGGAAGTTCTTTATTACCATCTGCTGGAAGAAGTGACTCATTGCTCTGGAAAGAGGTAGGTCAAATATAGATATTAGTTATTTTATATGAAGATATAAATAAGTTTCTGAACACTCTATACCTTGAAATACAATCTTCTCATCATGATTTGTTTTTAAAAGCTATATTACTATTCAGTTACCATCAAGAAGGTTTTTGTTTAAATTAATTGTCATTAGTTCTTTTTCACAGCATATTATTAAAAAATGATATCATATATACAATATGAGATATATAAGATAGTATCATGTGGTAAATATGTATTTAATTTTTAATAACATTACATTTACTGTAATTAAAAGTATTTCCATACTCTAGTAAACAGCACATTACTCAATTTTAAGAGGAAAATTTTTGTCAATTCTCATTAACTTTTAGCCAGTTACATATTACTGAATGGACTGTACTCCCCAAAGCACTCATCAGAGTAATGAGTATTTTGGAAAATCCAAGCAAAGAGGAATTCTAAAAGTTTTCCCCCAAATATGGAGAAATCAAGATACAGTTATTTTCATAGAAAAATAGATGCTTAAAAATGTGACAAAAGGGGAAATTTTTCTTCTCTGATCACTAGGAATAAGACAAGGATCAAGGAAGATCTAGCTTACATCTTAAGCAAAGTTTTCTAATGAGAAGAGAAGTTAATCAAGTAGATTGAGAGATACTATGAAATTTCCTTCATGGGGGGATTTAAGACCATTCCAAAAGATTATCTTTCAAGAACTAGATATTTACTCTCAAGGCTGTTTTGAAGACGAATATATCTCAGATTGTTTTCAGTCTTTCTTCTGGGATTTTATGCATATTGAAGTCTGTCATGTCTTAAAGCACTGTTCATATCAAAGACTCAAGTACCACTCTGCTAAAATCTGGCTTCCCAAATTAAAACATATCCATCAAATTCAACATTTATATTTGTCAAAGCCCACATTATCATGGAAGTCCTACAATAAGTGGCATCACAGCACTAGATGAAACAACTGTTTAGAGAAAAGAAATTTAACTGAAAAACTTGGTCTGTATAAAACAAGGAATGGAAGTCAAAGTTTAAATAACTCTATCTCTAGATGCTAAAAAGCCGATCAGATCTGTCCAAGGGGAAGAATATCTTCTCACTCCCTAATTCAGTGGAAAATCTAGAACCTCAGGCTCTTGATTCCAGAATACAGAGCACAAATTTTTGGATTTGAAAGTGTTTGAGGTGTAGGGTATTTCCTACTAATTGAATAAACATCTTTCTGCTTATGGAGACAGACCCCAGGAACACAGTGGTTAAGGCACATTCATGACCGTGCAACTGTGGAATGGCAATAGGAAGCGCTGGAGCCCGTTTTCCTCCAGCTTTTCATTTTAGATAGCAAATAGCAGTTAAATATACATATCAGAAGTTGTTTCAGCAGCACAACAGATCTTTTCCACAAGGTCTGGAATTTTCATTGCTGAAGCTAACTGAAAATTGTGACACAAATTTATAAAAAGTTTCAACTATACCTGAACTGTATTTTTGAATAAGCAATAGCAATATTTAAAAAAAAGAACGAAAACAAAAAAATCCAGAACCAAGCCACACACATACACAAAATCTCATGCATTTAGGATCTCTATCCCTTGCTCACAAGTTTATTTTTAATTCATTGCCTAAAGAGTACTTCAAAGTGAAAATGTTTTCATTATTGATTGAAGTTTATTACACTAAATACATTTAGCTATTCCAAAAGCATTACTTTGAGTAGTTTATAACTGCACAATAAACTGACAGAGAAAGGTCAAGTAAATAGTAATACATCAACATTTTTTATCCAGCATCAAAAACAAATATGCTGTCTTTTTCACATTGAATACCTTTCCTTTAGAGATGTGGGGGCCCATGTGTTTAAGAATATTTGAATGAATTGTTCCTCTCAAAATTTTGCAGAAATTGAGATGCTAACTGCTATGTGTGAGTTCTTTCAAATTGCCTATAAAAATCCCAACAGATGATAATTAGAGAGCACTCCTCCTCACAGTAACCATTATTGTGTCTTTGGGGAACATTACCACTGTTTAAATTTAAGCATCCTATTGAAATACTTTACCTAAATGTAGGTGTTAAGTATCACAGCTGGAGGATGTCCAAGAGCGTGCTGTCTCCAGCTCTTATTCCAGGAGGGTTCCTACATGCAAAGAGCCTGTGGTATCTGTCAATCTGAGGTTTTGAATACCCAAGTTTTTTAATATGCTTTTGTCTCTGAAACTAACTTGAGGTCTTGAGGTCTCCACATAGGTGTTTCTACATAAGGAATTATTCACAGTGAGGTAAACTGAGTCACTTCCTATGCTTCTTTGGTGATATCGACGAAATCTTCATCAGCTATAATGGATGTTGAATACCCAGAAAGCCCATAGACACTAGTGCAGATGTCTTAAGGACTGGCTGCAGATGCCTACAGAAGGTCATCTAAGGGAACTGTTGGAATGGATCCAGAGGAGGCCATGAAGATGATCAGAGGGCTGGAACATCTCTGTTATGAGGACAGATTGAGAGAGTTGGGGTTGTTCAGCCTGCAGAGGAGAAGGTTGCAGGGAAACCTTCTAGCAGCCTCCCAGTACCTGAAGGGGGCTACAGGAAATCTGGGGAGGGACTTTTTACAAGGACATGTAGTGATAGGATGGGGGAATGGTTTTACTTTTGAAGGAGAAAGATTTAGCTTAGACATTAGAAAGGAATTCTTCATGATGAGGGTGGCTAGACCCTGGCACAAGTTGCCCAGGGAAGTTGTGGATTTCCCCTCCCTGGAAATATTCACGGTGAGGTTGAATCGGGCCTTGATCATCCTGGTCTGGTGGAAGGTGTCCCTGCCCATGGCAGAGGAGTTGGAACTGGATGGCGTTTAAAGTTTCTTCCAACCCAAACTATTCCATGATTCTATGATTCTATGATTCTATGATTCTATGATACAGTGTCAGTTGTGGTATTCCAGGATGTTTTGCCTGGCCTGCTACTGGAGATATGGTGAGCACTGGTCTCTTAAGGGTCAGTTATCACATGCTTCTTTGGATGATATCAGTGACTGTGGCTTCTCACATGGCACTTAGCCATGAGCCCTTAATTTTGACTTAAAACCCACTTTAGCTGAGCCCAAATTCATGTAAATCAGTAGCCTAAGTTTCTGTTAGACTCTGCTCTAGAGGTCAAGTCTCTGTTACAACAGGCAGCAGATCTTAAAAATCTTGAACATATGAAATAATGTCCTAAACCAGATTATTCTTTGGGATACTTATTTCCTTCTTTCAGTCACAGTGGATGGGATATCAAGAATGTATTGCTTTTTAAGTTTGACAACATATTTACCTTCAACATCTCATGCAGTACCCTGAATTCTGAAAAAAAACTTTCTCTCCTGCAAAGGATGTACATAGCTTATTTAGGATTTTCCTGAGATCTTAATGGATACACTGTCATTCTCATTCTTTTATTTCAAATGCATTGATTAAGATCCCATTTATTAAATATAGCACCTATCAGGTAGCTGGGTATCCTAGGATACCCTAATTGGCACCTACAAGAAAACTTATCTCTCAGAGCTAAGTTGCAAAATAAATCACTTCCTATTTTTTCCAAAAAAAAATTCACCCCACTAAAGCATATGCATCCCATAAGATAAAGGACACCTTAATTTAACCACTTGGGATAAGTGAATGATAATAGCACCTTCATTTACATGTAGGTTTGTTAACAAGGAGGAAAACAAATAATGTGCAATTCAAATGAATAAGACAAAAATTTAGACATTTGATAATATGTTCTGCTTAAGTTTCCTGTATAGACAAGTGCGTTTATGCATTTTATTGTAGGCTTAGTTTCTCATGGAGTGTTAGGCATTACCATATTAAATATTTCTAGGAAAATGTTTGATTTATTGCTCTAAGGATTTCCTCCACCACTACCCCCAATCAACCCATCATGTTCCCTCTGTGGAAAACACTGATTTATAACAGTACTAACTATCTAGGTGACTAACAAAGATTCATACAATTAAGTTTTAGGTGTCTAGTGTTGGAGGAATGTAAATCACAGTGAACGTTGGTGCGCTGCCTGTGCAGGAAAGCAGAAGGAGATTTTCTGAGTTCAGGGGATTTCTGCTTTGAGATGTCATTCTTCCCTTTATCTTTGAATTAGCAGAGGTTATATAACTAGTAGCTATGTTCATTTACAGGCTGTGTCCTGCAGTTAAGACTGCCATGGGTTAGTATCTGCTGCTCATCTGTCTTCTGCTTTTCATCACGTGACTGACCCACAAGGTTAGAGGAATGGTTGCAGAATGTTCCTTGTACAAAGACATATGTTGCACAAGCAACATTATTAAGCAAAATATAGTCATGGTTTGCATTAAAACAGAAATGATCCCTTTGATGTAAACTAAACACATGCAGAAATGCTTTGGTGGGTTAGGGAGAACGCTCACTGTACAGTGATAATGAATACTTGGGTTCATGAGCAAATACCCTTGTTTGCATGTGAATGCATCTCTTTCCCATAATATTCTCCAATTATTTCTCTGCATGAGCAACAGTGCAAAGAGGAATCAAAACCACAAAGCACCTGTTTAAAATCTGCATGAAAGTTTGCCAGCAACATTTTTTAGTATTTACTCAGTTCTACCCTGAGTGAACAAATGCTGATGAAATCCTGTTGTGTTTTTAGTTTGTTTGTTGTTGGTTTTGTGGGGTGTTTTATGAGTTAAAATACAAATCAGGCAATTTAAAAGAAAAATAATTTTGTGTGTCTGTGTTTTAGGGGGTTGTTTTGTTTCAGTCTGTTTTTTTATGCTTGAAATCACTCCTATAGTTCAAGAAGTGCCAGAACCACAGAGTAGTGGAGACTGGGAGAGTATTCTGGGAAAATGTCATGGCACACTTACCCACTTCTTGTACTCTCTTTATGGTCTATGTTCTTAGATACACTCATAACATCAGGTGTGGTACTGCGTGGGTGTTATAAACAACTTGCTTCATCTTCTCTGTGTAAGGAATGGCTACCTACATTTGACCACTGACAAAGACAGGATGCTTGGCTGGGACAATATTTGGTCTGACTCAGTATTACTGTCATTATGCTCAGTCATTTATTTTTCATTATTATTTAGCAAACAAAAAATCTGCTTTCCATCCAAACTCTCCTATTATTAATTGAAATGGGACTTAGTCCATCACACTCTCAGTATGTAAACCTGAATATCAACCAACTTTGATCATATATGTGAGACTGAGTCATCCTGCCTGTTAAATTTCTGAACTGCTCTCTGAAAATACCTCTTTATTGAGGTTGTTTAAGGGCTCCATTCAACTAACTAAGCACAGACATCTAATGTAACTGGAAACACTGGAAGGTGTCTGTGAAAGCCATGCATTGCAGGAGAACAAAATACCAGAACTAACCAGGGAACTGAATTGTCCCAGAACAAGACCATTTGGTACCAAATGGCTCATGGCTGAATCAAGACCTAAGTGACCAGCACTAACTAAACACCTAAAGTGAAAATCATCTGACCAAATGTAGAAATCTGCAATGTAAATATTTGTATGAAAACTAAATACCTAGACTATTTTCCAGCTAAAAACAATCAACTCAATATTTTAGCTCACATCATAAAATAGATGTCTAAGATATTGGGTGATCTGAACTGAGTCAAATTTTGCAGGAAATAGTTTCTTTCCAGAAACTCTGTAAAGGAAACATTCTAACCTGCTAACCTACCATCCCTTTTGAAGAGGACATCCCTCCTTTCCGTGCAATGCATAGCCTGCAGTCTCTGGGGTTGGGATTCCTTGGCTGGGAATATTGATACGGTTTATTTCTACAGCACTTGAAATATATATAAAATATGCTCAAGTGGCCCTATCCTCTGTATCACCACAATATGCCTACAATAGGCTTCTCTAAGCACCAAGTGCAGACCTCTGAAGGTTTTTCTCCGTCATAATCAGGTATTTAAGACAGCCTAGTGGCGGTTTAATAAGCCGTTCTTAGTTGTTACGAGTTTGCTGCCGCCAGTAGATGCCACTGCTGCTCCATAGCACCGAGGAACAGGCACAGCACGTGTTTTGTCACCAAGGAATTGCTGCGTGCATTGGTTTATAATGTTCATGACTGAAATACAAGGTATCAAGACAAATATTCAATAGCCGGTGAACCGCACTTTTAGCGTTACTTTTTTAATATTTAGTGCATTTTTATACCCTATCCATTCAGCAGACAAGCTCCTTCAGCTGTACATTTCTCCTGTTTCGCTCAACCTTATGCTTTTTTATAAACTTTTTGAGGAGAAAGGGTATGTCATATCTTTATGCTTGGCAGAAAATAAAAAGGAAGAAAAGCAGAAAATGTGGAATTAGTCCTATTGAGGATCACAGAAACTGTTTCCTAATGTTAGCAGAAACATAGTCACAAGTTGCAGTAATAACTCTTAATAAAACCACCAAACACAGAAAAAGAAATATTAGCAGCATTGTTTTTCTTCTCAATGCATGTGTGCGTGTGTGCTGGCACAACTACATATATATATGTATAAGTATAAACACTTCTTTCAGCATATAGGGAATTTTATGTATACACTTTCTGGTTTCTCTACTGAATTCTCAGTGAAAGCTGTCTGTCCTCAGTACTTTTTGAGCAACATCTTGAGAAAAGTAATTTCTTTCTCCACAAGATGTCAATGTTTCCTACATTTTGTGTCATGGTGAGTTTGTTGATAATGATTATACACAATACCTTAAGAAGAATTCAGTTAATTAAAAATAAGAGAGGTGGTCAAACACGCAAATCAAAGCATTCTAGTATTTAAAGAGTTTGTTTTAATTGGAAAAATAAAGCTATTGACTTTGCTTCTATAGAGAAAACTCCAAAGATTAACACGTTAAACCAAATTTTTTATCCTCTTAATTATACAGCCTCTGATATGACAAAAGCTATGAGACAGTTGCCATACAGAAATGGAATGCTGTGAATGGTGAAAAATGAAAGTTCTCTTTGGAAAGTTTATGAGATTCCTATGCAAGAGCAAACATTATATTCCTGTTAGTGCACTTTCTATTTTAAAATGACATATATATTTTCTGTGTGTGTGCAAGAGTTACTCATACTGCTAATTCTGACGGCAGGAATTTCTTTATGTGCTAGTAGCTAAATAATGGCCATTTTCCTTGTGCCCACAGGATGTCAGAGTTCACTGTAGAACATAGTAACTGAAAAATTACTGGAAAAAATACAGTCTCTGTCATTAAGGTTTGCAAAAGGCATAAATATATGGTTTAATCAAAAACAGTGAAAATGAGCAGAGTAGCTGGTGCTCAACCTAGTGAACATGTCAACATCCACATTTGCGATGCAAGTAGACATGTTGACTTCATGTCTTTATTCAGAAGAAAAGGTTTAGGGTGGTCAAGGCACCAGAACAGGCTGCTCAGGGCGGTGGTTGAGTCACCATCCCTGGAGGTGTTTAAAAAACAGGTAGATGAGTTTTTGGGGGACATAATGTAGCAGAAAATGGGTACGGTTGGACTCGATGACCTCAAAGGTGTTTTCCATCTGGAAGATTCTATGATTCTATGATTCTATGATTTTGTCTTGATTCACTTTCCCTTTGCTTCAGTGAGTTTGCACAAGTGGAAATACTGACTTCAACAGAGTTTGTGGTTCTCTATTGGTTGGGTACTCAATCCAAACCAAAGTGCAGTATTGTGTTACTTTCATCCTCCAGTTAGCTTCAGTGAGATTTTTTCACACCAAAATTTTTCAAATCAACCAATACTGTAACCATCTGCCTTCTAGCCTGGTGTAAGTGACTACACAATCAATAGGCCTGACTATATCTAAATACACCTGTTCTTTTGCAATGATACAATCAAAATGCAGTTTTTGAATACTAAAGTTCATTGGTTTCTTATTGGACTTCTTTAATATCATATCTAGAATTGTCAGACTGCAATTGTCAGAAGCACACACTACATTTATTAACCAGATAACTTTAAGAAGGATCTGCAATCAATCGCATGTGTTCAAGGAAGCATCTCCGGGAATAACTCTTCACTCTTTCCACCAGCAGGCACACCATGTCAAACATCACTGCAGGCAATGAAAGCTTTGTTTTCCTTAAGGCTACAGAATCAAAGTTGTGATGAGAACGTCAGCTACTTGTAGCAATTAATCCACTGGAGGACATAGACTCTGTTTTGTTTGCAAGGTATATCTGTGCGCAAAGATTTTTGAAGGATCTGTTTGTTCTTTGGGATGTTTGAACATTGTATTTCCATACAGGATTTGTTTAGCAACTTTTCACTACCGTTGGATAACTGGCAATGGGTAATTTGCTGTTCAGCTAGCAGGTTCCCCACCTCAAGATTTTATCATGCATTTGATGGTATCTGCTGTATTTCTTCAAGCCTTTACTTCTGATGAGGGTCCCAGACTCAAGTGAAAGCTCTTCACAGCTGAATGTCAGCTGTCAAACAAAAAAAAACCAACAAACCCTTCTCTTGTTTTAAGGAAATATTGGGATTTGCAATTGCAATTTTTTCTCTCAAACTAGCTCCTTCCACAACTAATACAGAAGGCCAACATAGAGGAAGGTATCTCAGGCCATTCCACTTTTGCTACATATCTATATCAGTGTATATTAATGCAGGCTGAACCATCATTGTCCTTAGTGACTCTAAAAGAATTTCTAGCTTACTTGGGTTCAGATCCCTAACTCTAGGTGAAACCACTGCCAAATCAAACACAAAACTGGGATTTCTTTTTGTTTTAAACAGAAAAAAAGGGACAGTTTCAATCATTGAGTGAAGGGATAGGATATCTTACAACATTACACTGGAGGACCAGAGATTGTAAAGAAACCTCTTGTGTGATTTCTTCATCGTATTTGGTGAGCCAAAATCCCTAAATTTCCTCTAAGCAATTCCATAAATTGATTAGCAACCTGGAGAAGCACCTAGATAAACACTGATGAGCTACATATAAACATGAGCATCTCTGTATTCTTTAAAATGTCTTTCAATGCATTGTTTACCAATATGCTTAAGGAACACACCAGCCTCTATTTACAGTCTGCACTGCCTGCTTGCTTCTCAACAGCAGATTCTCCCAAACATCCACTAAAGCTGCAAGATGAAGAAAGGAAATCTGAAGTATGGATGTAAATACATGCTGTGCAATATCTGAAACCGCAGAGCAGAATTTCACAGGAAGCTTTTGCATCTACTGTTAAGACAGTGGACATGGTTGGTAGCAGAGTATTTGGATAAACTGCCTCTCCACAGCAGAGACAGCAGATGACTTTCATTTAAATGACTGCTGCAAAATTCAATAACCTTTCCCTGATCAAAACCACTGCTGATTTTAACTGTGTTACACTTTAAAAAAATCAGAATATGTTTCATAATTCTTTGTCTTAAATTTCTCATTCACATTCTAGCTCCTTCTAAGAACTTACTTTGTATCTGACTCATTGGGGACCTGGCAAGTGAATGACATGTCCTGTCTCTAAAGTCCTAATCTCACCAGACCTGTATCAGCTTTCACTACGTGTATTCATGGCATATAATACTTAAGGAAAGAAAAATGATGATCCAACCATTCATTTTGTGTCGCTATGATAAAGTCAGATGTAACTTCTGCCCCTGCTCCAGGTTTCCACCTGGTGCTCTAGGGCTCAGCTGCCTGTAAGTAAAATGGATTTCAGGACATTTTCAGGAAATAGTTGTAGGAATAAACACAGAAAAATTTCTGAGAAGTTCAGATACAATGATAATTTGTGTAATCGGATTATAAATTTATACTCCATTTATATTTCCATGCTGACAGTGGTCAAAGACAGATCCTCCCTTACAGCTGGCAGTAAAGTCCAGAGCTATGGTCTTCTCATTCTCATCTGGCGTGTCTCTTATGCTTCTGTTTTATGACTCAAATCAAACTTTTACACTTATTGTAAAAGTTTGCACATCATGAAATTCAAGGAACAAAGCCAGTAAATTTAAGCAGTCATTCTTATTCCCATTGAAGTCAGTGATTTTTTGTTACTAATCATAGAAAGGACCATCATCAAGACCCCACACCTTCCATTTTGCCACTTAACTACTAAAGAGAAATGGAAGCAAAAATTCCCTGCATAAGAACACTCCTTTCCTCTTTGCTCGCCTCCCAGTAATATTGAAAATTCTCTAAAGAATGAGTAAACAACTAATTTGTGTTGAATAAAGTAGGAGCCTCAGAGGCGATCAAAGTCACGTTGTTGGGGTTTTTTTAAGCCAGCATTTCTTTGTGACAACATATTATGTCAGCTCCGCTAGCTAATTTGTCTGCTGCAGTTCTACTTTATCAGCCTGGAGTAAAAAGAATTGATATGTCTGGTTAGATAAAGTAAATGGAAACTCAGGACTCATTCCAATTTGCTGCACTTTGATATATTTCACAAACCTGAGAGTACTGCATGTAACACTAGTTGCTATTTTTATATAAATATTGCACATTAGAAGATCACTTAAAGTAATGTTTCTGTTTATTTCTCCCCTTCCTGCCTCCCCTGGTTGTGTGCTTATTGGTTTTCTGATTGGAAGACAAATGTCATGCTTTCTGACTACATTCTTTTTCAATCCAGGATGCCATCCTGAAAAAGAATTCATCTTCATTGGTAGCTTGCTAGTCTGATAAAATAGAAAGAGAGATTTTCCAGGAGTGCTGGATAGTAATGCAGCTGAAGTTTATAACTGCAATAAATTATTCTGTGCTGTGCAAGATGAGTTCTTAAGTATATTTGATCATCACTACCAGCTAAATAATCTTTCTCTGTTGTTATGGTGTTGGCTAGGCTAGAAATACACTGAGGATGATTACTGGATCAGGTCTTATTCACTATGGTTTTTTTCAATGTTTTAGTGTGAGGTTTCAGAGGTGAGAACACAAAGGAACAATGGTCTGGGGGAGTGGAGAAACGCTGGTCATCTAAATACTTACTAGGGTGATGTAGTGTTCAAGAAGGCTGCTTTACAATTAGACACAGACAATATCTTCCTCCCATGATCAACTGAAATGTCGTAGCACACCAGTGGATACCCTCTATAAGGTAGGGGCAAATATTTCCATTTATGAACTCCTGCTTCTGGTGTGAGAGGGGTAGAGACAGGTCTGAGAGCAGGAGAAAGGATATTGCAAAAAAGAAGAGCTGGTTGAATTTTATCTTATGTCTCTCAACATGCAAACGTAGGCGTTAGATCTTGATCTGAGATAAGATTATATCCATAGCCATGCAGGACAAATATAATAATAGCCATTGCTTTTTTAAGGGCAACCTGCATAACGAGACAATTGTTATGTACTAGGAGTGTCAAATAATATCGAAGAAAATGAAGTTGCAATATATATCTCTTTCTTCTTAATGACACATATATCACTAAAACCTGGAATTTGTAATGGGCAAAACTGGATTCCCATTTGGAGAGAACAAACAGGATTTTTCATCTCTCAAAGGGAGACTACATAGAAAATCTAAACTAAAATTGGATCCATAACAGATTTTACATATTGATGGACAGAATAAAATTGAGGAAAATTTAAACTGATGTGAGATATTCAGTGTTAGATTTTCATTTTTGAAAATAATAGCAAAAAATTAATTTCAAGTAGACCCATATTGTTATGTTTGATATTAAATGAAATAGTCTACTATGTTTCTAGGTGATTTAAATCTAAGTTTTTTCCACTTTCTATATACGTCAGGTTTTGGGCAAAATACAGTGCCTTGAAATGAAATGTAAAGAAATGTACATTTTTAATGCTGATATAAGACCAGTTAACATTTTTTAAATGAAAGAACCTGTTTAGAGAATATGAAAGCATATAAAGTGACATTTAAATACTTTATTTTATTTTCTCTCAGTCAAAGCCACTTACAAAATTTAATCTAAATTTACAAGTAGTTTCTCTTTTTCTGTATTCCAAAAGGAAAGCTTCATTTCTTACCAGATTTACCCTTTGTTGCGAAAGATCTCAAATTCAGAAACTCTTATCCGCTGTGCAAATTATACATCCTTTGGCAAGAAAGAAACCCTTGTTTCAGCATCTAACAATGCACCAGCTATTCTTGCATGGATTGGTATTTTGCCTAAAAAAAAGCATTTAGTTGTACATCTGAAATTGTCACCATGGATTGTTTGTATTTGAGGATGATACAGGCAGCAAGGAGGTAAGTGAATCCCAAATATTAGCCATTAATATCAAGCCCACATAACCATATTGCCAGCCCACAAGTCCTGTTCAGCTCAGTATGTGTGAGCCTCTAAGGAAGTGTCAGATTCATGCAAAGAGTGTGAAGAAAAGTTCCTGTCTTTCACAAATGTCATGAGCTACATCAGTGCACCCAAAGGCTGTAAGTGGATAAACTGAACAAAGTTTGTTGATGACACAAAATTGTGTCAACTCCCTTGAGGGAAAAGAGGCCCTGCAGAGGGATCTTGACAGATTGGAGAGCTGGACAATCACCAACAGCATGAGATTTAACAAGGACAAGTGCCAGGTTCTGCACCTGGGACTTGGTAACCCTGGATAGATGGACAGACTGGGGTCTGAGAAGATGGAGAGCAGCCCTGTGGAAAGAGATCTGGGGTTTCTGGTCCACGGCAAGTTGAAAACGAGCCAACAGCCAAGAGGGAAAACCCTGTCCTGGGGTGCATCAAGCACAGCATTGCCAGCCGGGCAAGGGAGGCATTGTCCCACTCTGCTATGCACTGGTGTGGTCCCACCTTGAGTACTGGGTGCAGTTTTAAGTGCCACAGTATAAAAAGGTCATAAAACTTCTGGAGAGTGTCCAGAGGCGGCCACAAGGCTGGTGAAGGGTCTGGAGGGGAAGTCAAATGAGGACTGGCTGCAGTCATTTGGTCTGTTCAGCCTGGAGAAAAGGAGACTGAGAGGGGATCTCAGAGCTGTTTACTGCTTTCTCACAAGGGAAGGAGGTGAAACAGGTGCTGATCTTATCACTCATGTGACCTATGATAGGACTAGAGGTCATAGCAAGAAGATGTGCCAGAGGAGGTTTAGATTGCATATTAGGAAGGTGTTCTTCACCCAGTGGGTGGTGGAGCACTGGAACAGCTCCCCAGGGAAGCAGTCACCGCACGGAGTCTGCCAGCATTCCAGAAGCATTTGGACAATGCCCTCAGTCACACAGTGTGAATATTGGAAGTGTCCTATTTAGGGATAAGAGTTGGACTCGATGATCCTTTTGGGTCCCTTCCAACTCAGATAATCCTATGATTCTATGATTCTATAATTCTAAGAAGTTTAGAGGTAACTCTGCTACAATAAACAAGTGTGTCCCAAAGCAAACTGAAAGCATTGTTTGTGTTTGCAATTGTATCCACCCTGAAACAAATCCTACTTCCCAGTTACACCTGTGGGATGATTTGGCACCTACTGGAACTGTATGCACACAGCCAAGAAGATGTCTGAGAAATAATTTTAATCAGAAAGTGTCACAGTCATTGCTCCATTCCACACTCTTGAGTAAAAATAAGAACCATGGTTACCCTGTACATGCATCCTGGTACATGCCTGGAAGGCAGAGAGAATAAGAACGTGTATATTGTTTTGCCTGTTTTGTGGTAAAACAAAGGTTTTAGCTGAAATCTCTGAAGCTTAGCTAAAATGTCAGAATATTAGGAAATTCAGCAGAAGGACACAGACATTGTTAAAGATTTCCTATTGGCATTTTTAACAATTCGAATATCCAGGGTGCAACAGTTTTCTGAAGTCATGAGAATGACTGACTTTTTTAAAAAAGTCAAACTTAAAAAAAATTATTTACTTTAAGTTGGATGAAATTCAAGTAAATATTAAAACAAAAGAAAAAGGCAAATTCTAAGATACACATTTTGATGTTTTCAGGGAATTTTTGGAGATAGGAATTTGAACGAAACAGATCAATACAATTTCACAAAACTAATTTCAAAGTTTCAGTTTATGTGAAGCACATTTCCTATGGAAAAAAAAATAAAAAGAAAAAATACCCAGTCCTTCAAACATCCTCATTCAGCAGGCAGGAGATCTGAAATGCATAAAGTATGCCAGGTACCATATCAAAGTTATTTTCAGCTCCGCTAGAGAACCCAAATAACAGGACCCTAATTTGTATAACAGTCCTCCTATAAAGCCTATATTGTCCACCAAAAATATGTCAGATTTCTGCAGTCTGCATGATATTAACACAGTTTAATTTTAATATGGTACTGCTGAGTGTATAGACATTTCTGCATATTAATAAATATAAAGGCTGTGTGCACGTGCACTTTGTTGCTAGTAAAGTATCAGTATCATTCATGTTTTCAATTTCAGTCTCTTTCACCCTGTTCCAGTATCAATTAGCCTGCATTACAGAGACAAATTGCTTGCAATATTTTTATACCCTTTTCAAAATCTTTTTAAAATGACGTACACTGAAGACTTTTTCCATTCCAGGGCTGTGTGTGTATGTGGAATGGGACAAAACCAAAAATAATCCCCAAACAACTTATTAAAGAGTGACAAACTAGAATTTAGAAAGACATGGTAAACTTCCAAGTCAACAGGAGAGGGGTCGTTGGGCAACCAGGCAAGGGGGATTACAGTATGTAAGACCGTGTTGTAATATCTTGATCTGCTTCTCACTGTCCTGGTTCTGTCCTACACTGTGTCTCAAGCTTGTATAAAAGCAATGTAGGATACAAGATAGTCCAGCCCTCGGTATACAAGTTTCACAACAGGTGATCTTCAAATTTATTCAGTCATTTTACTAATTACTAGAGTTGATCATCTGTTCAATCTGATTCAATCTCCACAGCAATGAATGATGAAATCACAATAAAAGCTTGCTAATAATACTGCTTTCTTTTTCTCATGGTCAGTATGAATTAACCTATGCACAGCCTTGGAAAACAGAGGGTAACATTTCTCTATGTAATAAACAAGAAAATTTTGGCAACAAAACTAAGTGTTTTGCTGGAAAGCATTTATGAAGAAATTAAGAAACTGAAAAGTACTTCCAGCATTGATGTGAGTTTTGTTCCTAATCTGAATTACTAAATGACCATTGTAGCTTCATGGGTGTTTTCCAACAAGTAAAATTCTGCAAGGAGTTTGCATCTTCTTAGTATTTGTGGAACTAGCTTTTGAGGACACTCTTAATTTGTTTTTAATGAGGCTAAGCTGGAGAAGAAAGCAAGAGAAAGCAATCTGATACTGCATTTACACAGTCTCTTGCATCATGAGCAGGTAAAATTTATGGCAGACCATATCAAGGTGAGAACAGCTGTGTTCAGAGCACATTCTTAAGAGGGTCCATGTGGCACCTCAACAGAAGGATTGGACAAGTACTGCAAAATCATCATTTTCATCTGTCTGAATTAACTCAGATATTGTTTTTACGTAAGAAGAGCCAAACTTTGAAAATTAAGTAGGAAGCAAGAGGTAATTACTCAAATTAGGCAAGTTATCACTCTGTTCTTAAGTCTTTCAGTCTTTTTTTTAAGCGGTTGGAATGAATGAAGTGAGTAATGGAAGTTACCTGCAACACTCTCAGTTTCGGTTCTCAGTCTCTTTAACAGATAAGTGGTTTCAGAAACAGTATTATCAATGGATTTAAGTAGTTTGACATGCTGTAGCTGTTAAATTTTACATCTTATTTTTCCCTGATTGAAGTCCCTAATATGGGACCTCATGTGAAACCTCTCCTACACACTGTCAGTTTCAAAGAAACCTTCACCGTTTCAAAGGACTCGAAATTTCTCCCTATCACTTTTGGCTCATGCTGTTTTAAAATTTAAATTCTTTAAAAGGAAAAGAAGTTTAGGAATAGAAAGAGAAAAAGGTACACAATTGCATGAAGTTCATTCCTTTAGGAATGTAAGAAAAACAGGGACTTTTTCTGACAGAGTCTGACGATCTCTACACAATGGCTATTCCTTCAGTGTGGAAGAAGTCTTTAGTATATAAGAAGCTACTCAGGTTCTCCTGATGCCAGCAAAGCTGATACTGCTCCATTTCACTGGCATCGGGGAGAGCCTTTCTCCAGCTCCTTTAAGATGTCTCCTAGTTTCTTCCCGTTTCAGCACTGAAGGAGAACTTTCTTCTCTCTCATGTATGAGCTGAAGGAGTTGTGTTCCTTTTCAGTTACTGAAGGCATGGTTCCATGCCTTCATTCCCTGCCCCACTATGTTCTGTGCATCTTGCTTCAATGCTTTTTTGCTAATGCATTGTGTTAGCAATAGAATAATATTGCTGCTTAAGAAAAATGGAAACTTTTCCACTGCTTAGAAAGTAGTTGACAGTCTGAAACTCACTCAGGGATGTTAAAATGATTGGGGGCAACTGTGCTAACAGACCTGAATATTATCCTTAACGTGTGCTTTATACAATCTCCAGAAATCTGATTATCAAAACTTTAAATTCTGTCTCCCTCGTAGAGACCAGTAATTTGGGGCTACCCAGCCTTACTCCTGGAGCCAAGTCCTTCAGTGAGTTTTTCCAACTGCCACACACTATGTATGTGTAATGAGCTTGGTGTTCAAGGAGCAGTTTAAGGTTTGTTGAATGTTCATAGATTGGAAAATTGACTCCACTCATTGTTACAAAACATGAAATCTGATGAGAAGGTCAACACAATCTATTAATCTTCCTTTGGGTTCTTCCAGCCTCCTGGTAAGCAATAACCAGTACTACACATCTAGGCAAATAAGGTACTTTTATTAAGTCACGAGTGCATGAGAACATAAAATTGGCATTTTAGTAATTTATTCTTATCTTGGGAAAGAGAAGGGAGAATCTTCAACCTCAAAGCAACTCACCAGTTTCAGTTAACAAGAAATAAAACAACTCCTCTTTCTTAGAAGATGTATCTTTTTGAGATGCCTGGAGATATGACAAGAGGAATCAACCTGAAAGATCTATGCAGGTCTGGTTCAGAGCAACAGAGGGACAGTTGGAAATAGCTGAGGTAGAGCATCCAAGCAAACACACTGTTTTCATTTTTTGCTTGCCTTTTAGCCCTTAGTTTTGCAACTTGCATTCTGCACCGCAACCTCGAGATCATCAGTGAGATTGGAACCAGTTCCACAGGTTTCCGTGCCCTCTCTCCCGCATGTACAAGAGGGAGTTAAATATCATGATCATAGTGGTCAGATTTTTTTTTTTTTCGGAGAAAGAAGGAAGGGAGAGAGATAAAGTTGAATCTCAAAAGCTGATTCTGAAATTTTGAGTTTGAGCTCTGAGCTTGGTGCTCAGAGTACATTTTTAATTTTTTTTTTAATTATATTTCATTTGATATCTGAGTTAAAATAAAAAAAGCTTGTTGTGTCTCAACCTAAATATAATATCTGTATATATTATAGTTATGGTCATAATTACATTAAAAGAGAATGAAAAATTCTATTTTTAGTTCTGGTGACCTTGTTCTTTAAAATATCACATATTTAGTTCGATTTCTGAAAACTAATTTTGCTTGGATTTTCTTGAAGGTTGAAACATTTCATTTTGGAAAAATAAAATAATAATAATAATAACAACAATGCTTTGAATTTATACATTTCTTTCTCACTTGTGTCGGTTTTAGAGACTGAAAGTGACTGCTGAACTAAATTCTGTCTGAAAATTACATAATTCCAATCCAAATTGTAATTTTCAGATTTTCATAAAAAAACAGTTGATGAGTTTTACTCTTTTCTAACAACATCTGTCTGTTACAGTTCTATGCACTTTTATCCTATATACTCTGTAATCAGAAAATGCTTTGTTGACTAAGGGGGAATGATTATTTATATGTAGGATCCTAAATATAAATTAATTTTCCTTCCCTACATTTGAAATATTTTAATACTACCCTTGCTCTAAAATCTCCTAAGTGATCTCAGTGATTATCCTGCAGTGGCAAAGACATGTTCTCAGTGATTCATATTCACTTTTCTCTTTTCTAAAGCTCAGTCTCTAACTTTACACTGAACAATGTACTAGATTTCCCAGTAACTGAGAGGCACTACAGAGACGCAGAATAATCTTCCCAGTATAGATTCAACTACAAAGGTATACACTATTTCTTAGCTCTATAAACTGTGAGTAGTTTTTTTCCAAGCTCGTATATACTTATTTTATGCTTTATTGCTCTGGTGGCACATTTTAATTTATTTTTATTTCCGATGTTTTATTAGGTTTGCACACAACTGAGTTACAGACCAGAATGGGTGATTGTTATACAGTAGTTTACTTTTAAAAGAAATAGGGCTTCTCAAGCAGCTAATACAGGAAGATGTATCACCAGCTTGAATAATTGTGACAACCATAGACGGTATCAGTGCCTGTTTGTTTGCACAATACCCTACTGCATTAAGAAAGCCATCCCAGCTGTCTTGGGCTCTGGAGTCACCCATTTCATCACTTGACACTGCAGCAGATGTTATGGATTGATAACAGACTTCACTTCATTCACTCCACATCTAAGATTACCTCTAGAAAAAAAAAACATCAAATACATTATAACACTCCCAGCCATTTGTAAAAAAAAAAAAAAAAAAAAAAAGCAATTTGTTCTCTCTTTTACAGCATTAAATGACTCCTTTTGGGCTTTGGAAATATATATTTAATTTCTAATATTTTTTCTCTTTACTTAACACATTCACGGTGGTGGGTATGCATCTTAGTACTTCCTGAAAGAGAGAGAAAGATGGAGATAGATTTAATGATTTAATTATATTGAGACTTGGGCAGGTTTTAGGATAATGAGTTACATTCTCATTATATCAGATGCCTTATGTTTTTAGTGATAGTATGTTAATGCAGCATGTTCATTGTGTTGAGGGCAGAAACACCAGACAAAACAAGCTCTGCAGTTTTTGGTCTAGTAGATGAACAGTGATATGCAGATGTGCTATGCTTTCCTTCTCGGAAATGCTGGGCATTGTATTTTATTTGAGATATGGTAGGTGAATATGCAATGGAATACTGTTGGGTCATGCAGATACGTAACCAGGAAATGTGCATTTTTGGCAGGGCAGGGGTTACCCACTCCCTTTTTAAAAGTGCAGGTAATGGAAGAACTGTTTAAAGTCCACAGTTTCAAAAAAATGAATGGTACTCTCCTGCCATCACCTACAACCTAAATTATAAGGTGCATAATAGACATGGAACTTTCTTCTCTGGCCTGGAACAGCTGGTGTATTTTGTGGCACTGTGTCAGACATGTGCCTAGTACGGCTTCTTGTGAAAGATCAAGGGGTGCAAATGAAAGCACTGAGGTTCAGTTTCACTTCAGTGGCTTTGGGCAATTACATGAATCATCTTAAGTGAGAGCACAGTCATCTTGCATTCCTTGTACAGCTGCTGGAGAACCATCCTGGGCAGGCTGGATCACACCTGGGAGGTCACACCTCTGTTTCAGCAGCTCTATGGTCTCCCAGGGCAAGAAGGGTCCATCTTGGCACAGCTGGTTAAGTGGCTAGAGATATGTGGGAGAAATCCAAGATTAGGAATGAGATTTCAGTGAATTCTAAGGCAGTGTGGTGGATTTGACCTTGACTGACAACGAGGTGCCCACCAAGATGCTTTATCATTGCCCCTTCTTAACAGGGCAGGGGGAGGAAATGCAGCAAAAAGCTCATGGGTCAAGATAGGGACAGGGAGATCAGCCAATCATTACTGTCACAGGCAAAACAGACTTGATTTAGGGAAATTTAATTTAATTTATTGCCAATTGCACAGAGTAGCAAAATGAGAAATAGGAAAAAAGCATAAAGTTACCTTACTCCTACGTGGTCTCTCCACAGGCCACAGCTTCTTTCAGGGCACATCCTCCTGCTCTGGTGCAGTGAAGATATCTGCTCCACTGTGGTCCTCCATGGGCTACAGAGGGATAGCCTGCCTCACCATGGTATTCACCACGAGCTACAAGGGAATCTCTGCTCTGGTGCCTGAAACACTTCCTCCAATGACCTTGGTGTCTGCTCAAGACAGGAGCAGCTTCTGGTGTCATCTCACAGGGCCACCCTATACTCCCTTTTTCCACTAAAACCTTGCCACATAAACCAAATACAGGGAATTCCAGAGTTTGCATTGTTATTGCATGTTATTTGGATAGTGAATTTCCCTGAACACTTCGAAAATCCTAGTATAAAACACCAAAATAGTCCATGAAATCTCTTCAACACCTGGTTTTAAATTGCTTGGAAGTACCTAACTCTTTGGTCTACAAACGATATTGGCTTTTCTAGCACAGCTGACATTGATCACAAGGTGTCCAACACTTCCTTGAAGGTTGATCTTGTTGTAAAGCAGTTCCTGACAGTTCAACCCTTATAACGTGGCTAATCAAATAGTATGTTTCAAAGGCCATAAGGAGGCTTAAACTGAATGTCTGTTTATGGGAGAACAAAAACCATATCCTTCATGCAAAAGTAAGTTTCTGTCAATTTCAAATCACACTCTAAAATCTGACAACATCTTGACAAAATAGTTGTGAGAATGACTTTAGCATGACAACAGCTGCCACAACAGTATTCAGTAATTAATAAAGTGTACAATCAGCTATTACTTCTGAACTATACAAAAAAGATAATGAAAAAAAGACAGATACATGAAATTGATTATTTCCATTAATACATATATAGTTCAGCAAAGTGGTAAGGCAGCTGAAATTGCATGTGAAATGTTTTTATTGTTGTTTATGTAGACAGCTCTACAGAGAAAAAAACAGTTATTGTCCACCCTGTGTCAGAAATATTTCTTGTAATGGATAAGATCAAGCAGATTTTGCCAGATATAAGTGAGGTTCACTTTGCCATAATTTTATTAATCTCCTGGTTCTGATTATTTTCAAAATCCTCAGAGCATGACTATGCAGTGACGGAAATTGAAATAGAATCATTTTTGTTCAATTGCGCTTTTTTTTACACAGACTGCAAAAGCTGAAACAACACATTATTGCTCTGACAGCTCTTAACTTCTCCCTGCTAGCACTAAAATAGCTGCTGCTAGTTGTGACAGAAATTGGTGTTGGAGCCCTCAAGAAAAGGGTGTCTTCTGGATAAAGGCTGTGAACATCTGCAATTCTCTGTTTCACACAACTGCAAAAGTACATGTTCTCGTCTGATAAAAGACTTGGCAGAGAAAAGCAGGTAGATTTCTCTCCCATCTCATATATAATGAAACATTAATATAAAGTCTCAATGAAGCTTCTCAACTGAGGAAAATACAGAAATTTTTCATTATGTTAAGTTAAAGCCTCCAATTCATTTTGTCTACAGTATAAAGACACGCAACAGTAACTTACTGTGGGCAACATTTCATAAGCTAATATCTAGATCATTATTCTTGGGTATGTTTCCTGGAAAGAATGTTAGGTGTGTGGGGTTTTTTTTCTATGAAATACGTATTCAATTAGCTGATGAACTTTCAGTTGTTATTGCTTGTATTTTGCCTATTGGACTCTTCCGACAAGGTACCTGCTCGAGACAATCTACTGAGTTTAATAGACTTATTCTCACTTACACCAACACTGCAGAAATTTGAATTGGTCTGTCTTTTGGACTACTTCTGTGATAGTTTGTTAGTTATGCGATCATCCAGACCGCTCCCTTCTTACAATAAACTTTATACTGTATACTAGCCCATAGTAAACCCTCACTTGACTGTCCAAAGCTGTCCATTTGGATATTGTTACCTGTGATTATTACAAACCATTCGCCTCCCACCCTGCTTCTTCTCAGTGTTCATAGTGTTTGCTGCCATATCAACCACACAAACCTTAAGCAAGGAAGCCTGTCAGCGACAACACTCTCCTACACCAATTTTCTGTTTTCTTGCCAGTTATACCTGTTCTATTAGCTCCAGCAAGCAGTAAGTGAAGAGGCAAGCTGTCCTCAGCCTGACTATTGAAATACCCATGCTTGGCTGTGGTGATGGGTTCATATATGGTCAGAAAGCATAATCTCTGTCTTTCAACACAAGTATATATAAAGGGCTGTGATCAGAAAGCAAATCCATGCTCTTAGCCACTTCCTACACAAGTCCAGTTTTGCCAAGCATAAAATATGCACCTAACAGGACTGAAGTGCAGTGGTTCCTTTCCCTGTATGAAGATTAAGCCCTAAATACCATGCACAAACTCAATTATCCAGATAAAGAACAGCTATAACTTATCAAGCAGAACATCATCAGATATGAATGAATAGAGTTCTTCTTCTCATCAAGTTATTGGAACTTGGCTGATACATGGAAGTTGCGGAATCCTGTAAAAATAAGGAAGGTGGCAGGTGGAAAGACTCTCACAGATTTTTGAGGACTTCCCTCCACTACTCAAAGGGCCAGAAGGAAGAAAAACAAGCAAAGCATATTTTTAGCAGCTTTGCTGCCTGCTTCATTTCAATCAAGTCATATTATCTTCACATTTTATTCGTTCATTCATTGTTTCTGCACTCCTTGTTGTTATCCTATAGAAATTCATTCCCCCTTTGCACACAGCCCATGAGTTTCCCCTGTTACAACATATTTCTTCCTTTCTTGCCCTCTCTTCTTAGATCACATAAAAATTTAATTTTGTGCACTTTTTTTGACTGAAGCAGTCCAAGGAAACAATTTCACTTAAAGTCAAGACTAAAGGTAATCCTTCACTTTTAACATTTCTCTTCAAATAAACTTTTATTATTTTATTGCATTGTTCCTGTTTGGTAAACAGTCTACGAATTGTTTACATCAACAAAATCTGGAGGGATATGTATCCATCCCAGGAAATTAAAATCATTATCATATACATTTTTAGGATTATGAAATTAACATGCAGAAAATATGTAGATTACCCAAAATCTGGCCACCAAGTCAGTAGCTTGTTAAATACATAACTCTTGTTGTTTTTTCCTGGTTTCCTTCTCATGACAGTTAATATAGAGGTCAATAGCTCTCAAGAACTATATTCATTCATCTTGTTTCCTATGGGCTTTTTAATCTGAGGAATGTTCTTCACCTTTCTGACACAAAATCCTAAAACTTGAGTCCAAGCATTCTGTCACCACTCCTGGCCTTGTCGACAGCTAAGCACAGGCAATGGTGTCTGACTTCCACACACACACACAGGGAAAGCGGAAAGGAAAATGAGAGACTTACAGGCTGGAAACTAAAACTAACACAGCTTTAAATAAATAATAATAACAAAAAGGAAAATAGTAGTGTTAATAGGAAAATAAGAAAACATATACAAAAATACAAAATCGAACTCTCTGATGATTATACGTCACCATTGACACTGCAGGGCAGGCAAGGGGAAAGGTCCTGGGCTCAGTGGTAGGTGGGAGCTGGGTTCAGAAATGGCTTTCAGGAACATACGGATCAGGATCAGGGACAGACAGACTGGACTCTGATTGTTGAAGAAGAGGACTTAACCCTCTTGATCCCTCAGCTTTATACTGAGTATGACATATATGGAATGAAATGCTCTGTTGGTCATTTTGGAGTCACCTGTCCTGGGCACTCTTCCCTGCAGTTGCAACTCTTTTTTGCCCTTTTGACTTATGACATTCCATCAACATGGAGGTAAACTTGGTCTCCATGGAAATAACTATAAGCAATGGCCTTTCTGCATACCAGTGCCCCATTACTTTGGTGATAACTAAAACCAGGCTTTATCATTTGAAGAGACAGACACTGTCTGAAAACCATGTTGTGAACTTTCAAGAAATGAAATTACTTAGAAGAGGCTTAGTTGAAAAGTAAGAAAATTGGTTCTGCTTTTGCTCAAATATGAGCAGGAGTCTACTACTTTTATGTACTACATTAATCTAAAAGTTATATAAAACAAATTTTTTTACCACTAGAAACTGATACACCTTAGTGGAGACAGACCTTATTTATATGACTGTTTATTCCACATTGTGCTACGTGCACCAAAAGCGACAGAATCCTTCTTTCATGTGCATTGATTTTATACTGTAATAAATCCCTTGATTGTCATGGAGTAATTCCTGAATATACCAGCATCACCAAAGGGAGAATCAGGTGCCTGTAATAATGTTTGCAATAAGAAACGATTAGTTCTTCATTGAAGAGGTCAGAAGAAGGTTGAAAGGGGTTCCCTGCTAAAAAAGATAATATTTATGCTCTTATTTGGAAAACATTTTTAAAATTTTTAAAAGATGATTAATATATTTTTCTCTGCAAATTTTCAACACTTCTTATGGAAAGGAACATTAGTTTTATATTGGATCATCTCAGATGGAAAACAGCCCAACTGTTATTAATTAGTAACATGTATTTCTTAAGCATGCTGTATATGAATGCATTAATAGTCCTAGAGTTTTCATCGTCATTATGTATACAGAAATTAATTAGTGCCTGTTATCATAGGAAGTATTGCCTTTTGGACGGGAATGTGAGATGACCTCAGGTGTTACAAACAATCTCAGTGCTTATGGACATACAGATTCCATAGGTAATAGTACCTATTACCACACAACAAAAGCCACAAACAAAAGCCAGTGGTCCATGAGCTTCAGCCAAAAAGCAGGGTCTTGTTTGAAATAGTGAGATATGAGAGTACTGTAACAAGCTAGAGAAGAAAGTCAGCACCTGAAGAAACTCATGTGGATCCATGCTAGATAGCATAAATCCAAAATCCAGGAGAGAAATGATGGTGAAAATGACTGAAGACTGACTTCATGAAGACACTGAAAATGATGCTGAGCAGTAGTAACCACTTAAATATTGTAGGCACGTCAAGGAAGTGATCCGGTTTCTTACTAATCTTCTCATTATTCTGTCCTTCTAGTATGAGCAGTTCAGTTAATCAATATTCACTTTGAATACTAAAATGTGTGCTTGGGAAAAGAATAACGTGTTCCATTTAATTTGACCCATTTGACCAGTTTCTTACATGTTTTCACTCATCATTGCATGATTAAAACAGGGAGCGAGCAGAGATCCTGCATTAACTTGGAATGATCTTTATCTCCATTGAGTAGTACAATTTCTGCTGGGTGATCAGGACTTTCTGGGAACATTGCCTCAAACCCACATATAAACAATATACTGGGAACTTCAAAAACAATTTAAAAGAGAAGCTGAAAATGTTTTCTTCGATAATGAGAACCTGAACAGCAAAGAATGGCTATGCACTTGATGTACCGAAAGTGCTCCCCACTACGCAGAGCTGGACACTCACATTGCTTACTGTGCACAAATATTTTTCTGTTTCCATTTGTCCTCTCACAGAGGTTGTAAGATCTATGGGGCAGGAAACTCCCTTTCCATTTCTAATTTCATGGTCCCTAGTGTACTACAACTTCATAAGCCATCACTTGATCATAACTGAAATGATGTATGTAAAATGAATGTGAGACTTGCCATGCTTATGTACAGCTAAATGACTATGATTATTCTTAAGCCTGAGAGGTCTTGAGAAGCTTGGTTAATTACGATGATGAATATTCCTTTGGAAGACTTTTGGGCAGGCGCTGGGGAAAAGGAAATGCCTTGAGATAACTTCTCTCTCCAGGCACTAGGTTTCACAGTAACAGCTCCGGGCACTATGAAGAAGAGTTCAAGTCAGCACGCTTTGACATTTTACATTTCAGCAAGCAGGTCAGTGTAGTACTTTAGCAAACTAAATAGGTATTACCAAATTTTGATGTTTTTGAGGTTATTACCTTTCTAGAAGTGAAGATAAAATATAGTCCTTTCGAAAAAATTAACCAAAATCAACTGTTTTATCTGAGGACTAATTAGCCACCTAATTTATCCATAATCTAGTAATTTTAATAATGTATAAACATATTTATATTAAGCTGAGTGATTGCACTATTAGGATTCACTTCAATGAAATAACTTATGTTGTTTTTCTTCAATGAATTACTGTCCTCAGACAGAATGCCTTTTATTCTGCTATCTGGCATGCTACTCTATCAAGTACTGGTCATATATATGATAGCTGCCCTCCCTGAGAAATTATTTTCATACAGTGACAAATCCCAGAGCATGAAAAACAATACATGAACAATCATTTAGTGTGGGCCAACATCTCTAAAAAAAAAGATAATCACAGCTAATACTGATCATATCAGTAAATTCCTTGGTTCTGTGGGTTGAAGTTCTAATGAGAAATTATTGCTCCCATGTAATTTGCTTTAGAGCCTGCAGCATTGAAATCCCAAATGGTAAATAAGGGCATTTCTCAAAAGACACTATGTAGGTGTGAGAAGGACAGTGGCTATCTGATAGTCAGGACTGGGATCCTAAATCGTGGGAAAACATAAGCAGGCTGTGCGAAACAAAAGGTCAAGAAAAATAGAATGTTTGAACTGAGGTATAATATTCCTTATGTCCATGCACTTAAATGCTGTTACTTACAGAAAAAGGATCTCTGACCACACAGAAGTTCACTATAAATGTTCCATTGCAAATATCACTTGTGATACAAGTCAGATGCTCAGTAGTTCCTTATCACTATCATTGCTACCATGAATGAAGAATTCCTCCTCTAGCATGTAGCAGAAAAAACCAGAGATGGATGGAAATAAACATAAAAATAAAACATGGTGGACAAAAAAAATATTTCAAACAAGTTTTCTTTAATTTAGTCCTAAGTTCTACAGAAAGTATCCATTGTCTGATACGTCATAAGCTCCAGGTTTAAGAGTGCATAGATTTTACCATTGTAACACTGTACTACTTATCTAGTTACATGCCTAATTCTTCATGTACTGCAATGAAAAGTCTGTTTTCTGTGGTACCAGTGTCCCAAGGGGAAATCCAATTGCAAATGTAACGTTGCTTCTTCAGTATTCTTACCAGAAAACAGAATTACTTTGGAATCCCTGATCTTGCACACACCTTGGTGTGTCAGGTTCTGCATATGTGCAGTCTTCTTATCGCATATTGAAGCATGTAAAGGATTTAGGAGCTGCTGAGAGAACAGTTTTTTTACTATACATTGTTTTTAAATGCTTACAGATAAGCCACCATTTAAAAGAATCAGAATCCACTAAATAAATTGTTTTCATTTGCCATGTAAATCCAATAAGATGTGCAAAGAGAAAAGTGGCAAAAAACATTAAATGAAGTTTTTGTTATAATTAACTTTTTCAACTTTAGAAACCAAGTAATTAAAGAGAACATATTTGTTAATATCCCCCATCTCAACTAGATTAAACAGCTTTTGAAAATACTTTTGTGTAGAATCCAATTAAACGTTTGATTCTATGATTCTATTAATACACAGCTACTGACCAGGTTCTAATGACTTTGTACGTTTCTTTAACCTCTGTTGGGGGTGAGAGACAATTAATATAATAGACACTGGGTTTTTGTATTTGAAACTTATACAGTACATCTGGATTGACAAATGCTGAATAATCAGTCTTAAGAATCTGACATACTGAATAGCCTGGTCACACTGCTCAGTTAATGGATAAAGGTATCATATGTGCCCCCTATCTGAAGCATTTACACATGATATGAGATCCCCTAACATGAAACAAAATCCCTGACCCTCATTTCTGACAGTAACAGTAGCTGCAAGTACTTAATATGTTGTGGAGCTGTAGTTGTGAAATCTCTCATTCCCTATAAATATTCAGAGTGCTGTAAAGAGTTTAACTTCACTTCCCTCATGTCTCAAATCACAGTTTGAGACATTGTCTTGAATTTTCAGGGAATCTTCACATTATGAAGCATTGCATAAATTCTCAGAATCTTGAACATTACACTTGGAAAATGCTCTTTCAGAAAATCTGTCAAAGATTAAACCAGAGATCCCAATCCTCTGTTGATATAGATCAGATTAGCTGATTTTCCACACTTGAGGATTTGACCAAAGAACTGTATATTATTTGCATTTGATTTGTAGGAACATACTGAAGCTGATATATTTTGGATGATTAAAATTTTGTATTAACTCTGCAAGCGTATCCAATAATCTTTGTTGAGTTTAGTTTTGTGAGCTGAACTAAAATATCTCCATCTATGCAATTAATCAGATGAAAGAAAGACTCCAATACCTGGTTGCAGAAAATTGTAGAGGATGATATAGACCTGTTCTCCACAACTTTTCACAACCCCAGTCTTAAAAGTGATAAACAGGAATTACTCTGGAAACATAATAGAGTTATGTTAGAATAAATGGGAGCATAAGTAGGACTGCTTAAGTTATGCATATTATATTCCATGTCTGCATATGTACATCCATAAATCTCTGATTTTCCTAAATTAATCCTTTATTAGATTGTCTTGGGTTTAGGATGCTCAAATCAATATACACTAAAAAGTTTTTTGCAAAGTTCATGCACTTATACTCTTGTTTATGTTTAAATTGTTTAAATATATATGCACTCCTTTGATAAACTGTCAAGATTGGACTGACAATATTCTGGGAAGCTGAGACACCAACCATCCATTAATATTTACTATTCTACCTAATCCAGTCTTGTGGTATAAATCTTGGAATATACAATACATTTTAGAGTTATAGAGATACAATATTTACTGTAAAAATGTTTTCCTTGGCAAAAAAGTAACACATGCATATTTCTTGTGCCACTGGCAACCACAAATTAAACATCTAATTTTTAGATATTCATTTCAGTTTGGTGTAAATGAACTTCAATGTGGGTTCAAAAGCAGCATATGCATCAACTGCTTAGGGAATGCTGTTCAAACATGGCTCACCCACCAAAGCTAGATGCAGCTTTGTATCTGCATAGGTATCCTCCTGATTGAATATATATGTATTTCCATGGGGATTTCGACTTTTCTTCAGATCTCTTTTCAAACAACCAATATGAAAAGAAAAGAACTCTAAAAAGCTGGCTTTTCAAGTAGAATAAAACTTGGCTTGTCATGCTTCTTCTAATACATTTTTCTTCCGCCTGACCTTTGCTCTGAATTTCCACGATGCAAGTTTTAGGGTTGTAGGACTGGGAGGTAAATGTTTGTCAGCTTCATAAGCTTTTTTGGAGAGTACCCAGCTTCAGATCCAGCTTTATAAGGAACAAAAAAAAAAGAAGGAAAAAAAAAAGAAAAAAATATTTTTCATGCCACTTCAATTAGGCCCCCGGGTGAAGATCATACAGCTTTGAAACTGTTCCGTTTTGACAAAGTTCCAAAGTGCTATACACAATAGGGAAAACTGGAGTTCGCTGTAATGTAAACTGTTTAACATGCACACTGAGGTCAAATCTAAATTTTCCCAAGCGTTTGGGTTTGTTTAAACATTAGAACATGGTTTGGTGTCAGTGAACAGGAAAACTTTAATGTTGTGGGTGGGAATCTACCCATCTTCCTTTGTTAAATTCCAAAGGCTACTGCAATAAAAATATTCATTCACCAAGGGGGCTATTGTGATAAGCGTCCAAAGACATTACGCATTGGTGTGAAAGAAGCAAACAGGAATATACACCATCATTGTGGGTGAAAAGAAACAAGTCTTCCTTTCTTTTTTTCTTTTTTCTTTTTTTCTTTTCCCTTTTTGCTTATTTCTTTTTCCTTTTTTCTTTTTTTCTTTTTTTCATTTCTTTGTAGGAGTTCCAAAGTCCAGTTTTAAATTATTTTTTTCAGGGTGGTCTGGTTATCTGCACTCCCATATTTTTCCGATTAAATATAATAAAACTTGAAAAGCTATGAGACTTACTTAGTTCAACAATAATTGCATATTTTATTTCTGTTTTCCAGAAACAATAATGTGGATTCTGTTTACCTGTGCATCCTGAATCACACAATGCCTGATATAAATCAATATAGCTTTCTTAGGACAGCACCACAACTGATGTAAATCAGGAGTGATTCTGAGGATATTGTTACTGAACTTAAAGATAAATGTGCAATTTTTTTCAGTTAAAGCAGAATCTCAGACATTTAGCACTAAGCTAATATTTCTAATTAATCACTACATTCTACAGTCCTAATGAGTAGTGTCACCAATGAAACACCCAACTGATTTGGTTGAAATATCCTAGCCAATGTGTAGAACATTTAATAGATTTAGAAGATAATTGCATACTTCAGAAGAACCTTGCTTACTTTAGAAAATAAACATTATGTTTATTTTACATTTCTTTTAACCAGGAGTTAAAATCAATTGTGCTTTTGGTTTATGATACCAAGCTGAAATACGCAAATCTAATCATTTTGTCCATAAATTTATGAAATTTTATATGATTGCCTCTGGAATTCCCTTGAAATTCAACTTGTGGGCTAAAGACTCCTTATAAGAAATAGTAGTTTCATGTCTGAATACAGACTTCTCATTGACAGAGAATAAATATTCTGCTTATGAATGTGTAGTTTAGGTTATTTGCAGTTCAAAAGGAAACAGCTGGGATAGGTTCAGGTACATGAAAACAGAGCTATGGTTCACCTTCTAAACCCCTCCATCACAAAATTGGTCATGAATAGCTGTAATTATAGATCAGTTTTTCCCAGAAATGTAATGGTTACATATGCATGTGTGGGCCTTTTGGTCTAATGTAAGGACATGATCTAGATAAGAAATTGGGCATCTGTTTCTTCAAAGCAAAAGGAAATCACTTAAACCTGTATCAGGAAATAGAAATATAAAGACAATCATCTCTGGAGAGCTTCATGGTCTTTCTTTGCTCAGTATCAATTTATCTGCAGTGTGATTCATAGCATAGATGCACATCTTGGTCCCACTGGAAAAAGAGAACTCTTTGACACTATCCCCTGAGACTACCAAAATGCAAAAGCCAGCTGATGATGAGAATAGTATCAAAATTGGAACTAGGAGGTTTAGCTTTGAATCGAGAGCATGGCTTTGATCAAGTTACCAAAATGTCTTCTGTACCCCTGTTCACTTGAATATAAAATATGCATATTATAATGTCCTGTTATAAGTGACAAACTGCATGCATTTTCTAATTGATTTTTATGAGTAGAAAACAAAAAAAGGACATTTTTACACGTATAAACAAATGGATCGTCAGTGAAATATTGAAAAAATGAAAACCTCAACTGCCAGCTTCTGCCCCATGCTTTAAGACCTGTAGATGCAAAAAGTATAAATCAGTCTCCAAAGCAATGGTCATGTCTTCACACGGGAACGCTTTCAAGAGGTTTCAAAAGACAGCAGGTGTTCAAAATTAAAAAAATCCTGTAGGGTGATATAATGAGTTCATGAGCTGCAGAACACACAAAGATTTGCTGTAATACCTTGTTATAGAAAGACTAGCTTCCAAAACCTGGGGATAAAGAAGTTGTCTAAGTTAATTCTTGAAATAAGACTTCTATTTTTCCCCATATGATGAGCAAGGATGGTTGACTTATCATGATGCATTACATATATTGAGAAAGGTGAGTTCACAGGTTTCTGTCCCTCCAGTTTGCCAGTTTGCCAGTTTGAATGGTGCTAAGACACGGAGTAACTTCTTACACAGTAAGTGGGGATATACTGTACTGACTCATGCAGGTAACTGTTGACTGATGCACGAACATTTTGTAGAGCCCTATTGCAGGCTAACTTACACCTTACCTCTAGACACATATCCAGAACTCTGAGTGATTGCATAAGCTTATCACCTTTGGTTCAAAGAATATCTGTATCTTCTCTTGTGCAGGTCTGGAAAGGAAAGAAATCTTAACAACAACTTATATAGAGACAGTACATGGGAACAGGCTGGATTTGCACGAAACTTGAAGGCCTGGAGAAGAAAGAATTGCCTGAGGCGTGATGACTACAGCACAGACTTTTCAAGGTAGTTTAGAACCTGTGGTACAGTGGAATTACATGGGACATAGTTCTTCTAAGCTTAAAGACCCCAATTTGCTACCGAATGTAATGTACCTGTAAAAAACTTGTGTCTGAAGAATCAGTAAACTTGGAATGAGAGCGAAATCATCTTGGCATCTCCACAGATTAAAAGGGATGATGTCTTTTAAGAGAGAAACATAGTCTATGGGGTTTTCCATGTTAATCAATGTTATAACTCTATCAGTAAGAAATACTAGAAAGACTGGATGAAGGAGAGAACTCTTTCCTGGGAAGCTCCCATTGACCTCAGGAATACCTGTTATATGAAGTTTAACTTTTGCTTTCACTGAGCCCAATGATGAAACAACAATCTTGATGACTGAGAAAAGCCTAGTGTCTACTCACTTCATACAAAGGGAGAACTGTTCTTATTGTCTACGTCATATCCTTGATTCTGCCATAAGTTTCAGTAGCTTCCTTGATTACTTTTTCCTGCAGGGAAAGAAAAACCCCACAAATTTATAAAAGATTTAATTAATTATAGAAAATCATCTCTTATCCATATGAGCCTCATTATATATTACTAAGTGTTGAGTTTGTACATTAAAACTGATGTAGACTATAACATTCTGGTACCTTTGTGGTTTAGGATATACAGTCCATTTTTATCCTGTCCAGTGTACTGAAACTTAAGCGAAGAAAGACCATTTTTCCCCTAATTTCTGTTTGCAGTTCAAGGACATAGCCAAGTACCTCCAAGGTGTGACTGACCCAATTAAGATTTAACTCCATTGAGTGTCCAGGAGGTCTGCAGCAGCTTCCTTCAGTTACACAGACTGAATTAGTAAATAAACAAGTGTAATCTTGTTTAACAGAAGTCACCATGTCTTAAGCTCTCCTTTCTGCTTTGAATATGTACCATCTGTAAAGCCTCTTGATTAATATTTCGGGTTTGATTTTCAGCCTCCAGATGTGTCATAAATAGAAGTTGTGATGATGCTTCTAATTTTCTGTTGTTAATACTGCAAGCAAATGCTTTCTTCTTGGCCAGATTAGCACAACATATTACAATAAGTAACTGAAGAACATTTGCATATTACAACTAAAAGTGAACCTTGTTATTTTTATCATCCTCATCTTCCTCCTTGCTATCCTCTTGCGATGACCTCCTACATTGATGAATACTGCAAGACCAGAAAGGTAGACAGTAAGGGTGTATGCCTGTCTTTTCTGAGCTCAATGGCTGTTTTGCCAACAACTTCAGTAGATCCACAGAATAATTTCATGGAATAAATTGGCATCAGTCCTGCATATGGTTACAAATGAACATATGCCTCCTACTCAGAGTCCAATTAAGGTCAGTTCTGTATGTAACTATAAGTATTTGAATGTTGTCAAAGACTTATAAGCATAGATGTTACTCTGATTCACAACACCATTAGGAGGACTTTGCACATTAAGGTGAAACGGTGCAGATACTCCTAGAAATTCATGGCACTATTTGATTACAGGGAAAGGAATATTGAACCATAACCTTATCTTTTATCCACGGCAACATGAATGAAGCGAACAAAAATATTTTTTTATTATATGTACACAAGTAACAACTCCAGTATAAAAAAAAAAATTGAGAGAAGAATTGGAGAAATTACAACTGCTGTTTTCTTTATTTTGCAGTTTTTTAACCCAACAACCAAGAACCACAAGATTCCTTCTTGCTTCCATCATTAAATAAAGGAAAATGGTTTCTTTATTTTAGTTAAATCTCTGCTTAACTAAAGGCCACAGAAGCTGGCCTATCACTTACATTGTGTGGCGTTGGTAATACTAGTTAGAGAACAAAGGAGTCCCATTTTATACAGATATGGTGATATTACCATGAGTAAAACTATGCATAGAAATTATCAAAGTTGAACAGTAACAGAATCATAGCTCTCAAGAGAAGGGAAATTAGTTTCTATTATTTTTCACAGGACTGAGGAAAAACCTCCTAAAATGTGAACGAAGTAAATCTCACAAAGCATGTGTTCCACTGTCTGTAGTGCCAGTTCCCTCCAATCTTTTTTTTTTTTCTACAGTTACCAGATTCAATAATAACAGGGCAGCAGATGCAACACTGTCAATAACATCTCTGAGAATAATAATGTATGTCCCTGAAGCTACACACAGCAAAATACTGAGACATACATACAGTAATGTCCAAAGAAATATAAGCAATGTAGAACTTAAAAATTCCAGTTCATCATGCCATGGAGACTATAAAACAATAGTTTTATTCTTCTTTCTAATGCAGTTTTTCTGATGGGGAAAAAACAACTGTAGCGTAAGAGATAATGTCTCCATGTAAGGAGAGAACAGGAAAATAATTTGTTTCAATTACATGAACCTGCACCTCTAAATTTCAAAATTATTCATTGTATTAATTTTCAAAAACATGTCCAATTATGTTATATGGCTATCAGATTTTTATATTCTGAAAAAAAATCATAAACCATGGTTATGTGTTTTTGTTGAGACGCTAGAGAGAGAGATATAAACAGAGACTTGCCTAGGAATCATACTTGCACTAATAACAGAAACTCCTTATCTAAAATCTTTATCCTGACTTTTTTTCCCTCCAGTGGAAGATACAGGATTATAAAAAAAAAAAGCCACAAACTTTTTGTTTATGTTGTTTTCTGCTATTTTACCTAGGAGAACTTAGGTGCATTGAAAACTGCTTCAGGAAACTCATGCCATCTGACCTTGTTTCATGTGTTCCCTCATATGAGCTGGAACAAAGGAGTGGGCTGGGTGGAATTAAAGGGTGGAGTGTGTGTGTGCATGTGTGTGGTGCATGTGTGCCTCTGTGTGTATAAAGAAGTGCTGATCAGACGTTACTGATAAGAGAAGCCAGTGGTGCTTCTGGGTGATGTGTGTATTCAACTCCAGGCTGACTCCTCTTATGCTAATACAGCCAATTTCCTCTTTTATTTCATTTCTGGAGCCTGAATCTGTGATCTGTGATAAGGTTCCCAAGGATACCGCCTTCACTCAGAAATGGGCAAGCAGAGGGGGGTAGGTGACGGAGACGTGTAACTCGCAGAGAGCACTACTGGATGAATAATTTAAAACCCCACCCGGAGATTTGAGGGAAAACGGAGAGATAAGAGACACCACAGAGTCTTCTCTGTTTATTCAGAGCTTCATCTTCCAATGACAGGTGACCTCTGAGGTCAAGGGCATTATGGGAAATGGAGCCAACAGTGGGGAAAGGTACTACATCCCAGAAGGAAGTAATGGTTCATTTGGTGTCAAATGAAAAATTGATCCTCTTTCCCCTTCTTTGCAATTTTTCTCTCTCTCAGTTTTCATGGAGAAACTTTGGGCCATGGTTGACACAAGTCTGAACTGCAAGAGAAGATCATGAGCAAAATGGTTAGTAGCAATGGGATTACACCAGTGTGAAACTGGTGCAAGATAAGAATCAAGACCTTTGTCTGAGTAGCATACTGTCTGTGTCTGTACACAGGGATTCTGCTTTGCTAGCAGCTTTATCAAATCAGATATGTATGAAAGCAATATCTCAGAAACATCACAGGCTCAATCCGCCTCATGTAAATTGCTGTTTTTCACCAGAGCGACTTTAATTTACATCCACTCAGAATCTGCCCTCATGTTTTTACATAAAACTGTTTTATAGCTTAACTTCATTTATTTTATGTTTGCCTGAAAGTATTTACAGACATGGTTTTATCTGGTCTTTATAAAGAACCCAAAAGAGCTGAAAATTCTCAAGAAATACCAGGTATTTCTTGGGCCTTATGTGAAAAATAAGACACATTCAAAAGCTTTATCTCTCATTGTTGCCTCTTTCATTTGAGAAATCCTGAGCTCGGTGCTTCCTTTGCAACTAGAAAAATCTGGAGCTGTTCATTCTGGTCATATTTATATTGTTAGATTTGGGATCTTACAAATTCTGACAGTGAGAAGTTTTCCTAGACGAGCTCTGCTCTACATTTATCAAAACCTTCTGCTCAGTCATTCCTATTTGTTTCCATATAATGCAGCCATGACCTCCACAGCAAAAAAAGGCAAAGTCAAACGTTTCTTTGTGCTGGTTTACATTTCCCTACCTCTTAAACTGCTGTTTCTGCTTTCCTCTGTTTGAATGTTACCCATGTTTTCATTCCTGAGCAATCACATACCTTTTATCTTTTTAGATAAACACGAAAACATACGAAGGTCATTGCCCGGTGAGAAGTTAAGGTTTTGCATGACTGCCACCCGCTTGTACCATGTATGCACTTCCTTTTCAACCCCCCTAATCTCGCTGCAAGTTCATCCCATCTCAAAAATATTTCTCTCAGGCTTTTGGAATTGTTTGGACAAGTCCTGAGGCTGACTCACATCACACCTCACTTGCTAGTTAGCTGAACCCAAGCAGAGAGCAATGTGCTGGGCAGCAGCAACCTGCCTGGACTTCTGGTGTGGTTCCTGCCCTGCCATTTTGCCCACTACTTTTCATGTCCTTGTTTTCATACTTATACCCTGATGAAACAAATGTGCTCATGGACCTAAACCTGAACATCTCACCCACAAAAGCCAGATTACTGGGAGGGCTTGAAAGAGTTAGGTGAGCCATACAACACTTATACTATTTATGTGCACCACAGATGTTTGCCATTGGGGTCCTCTTGGTTTCCTCCAGCTCAGTTTTTGCCTCATTGGTTGGATGCAGTCTTTGCAGTCTGAAATGATGTTTAACTGGGGCATGTAAGACGGGAATCAGACCTCCTCGTTTCACAAGGGTGTTTCTCCCTAGTTATGAGTAATTGTGGTGGGTAAACAAAATATTCTTCTTCATGTTGCAAGTTAAGAACAGGGAGGCAATTGATGCAGATACTTATTTCTTTTGAAATCATTCCACCCATTCAGTAATGGTTTTTTGCTCTGGAGTTTGGGATAACAGCATTGAGACTAAATGGTCAAATACTGTACTGACCATCTACATGCACGATTTCACATCTCGAAACCAAAGTATGAGTTTGTACATGTACACACTCATATACGGGCAAAGCCTAGAGTACTTAAAGACATTATATCTAATTAAGGTAGACATGTATACCTATCCACATTATGTCTAAAGCAAATGTGTCCAACTTCTTGTTCAGAGTCATAGCTGTAAAGCCTGTACTGGACTTTATAACTTAAAATGTTTCTCTCAGATTCAAAGCGGGGGTTGCAGTTTTCTTTTGAGATGCTGTTATAGTTCACACTCCCCTTTTCCCAGAACAAGAAAGCAATTACAGAAAATTCACACAATGTAGGAGGTTCTGGTTCAGGTCCTTCTTCTGCCCAAGAATGTTCAAACATGCAGATATAGACTATTTTGACTTGGTTAAATGTTTGGAAAAAGTTCAAGATTTCCTTCGAAGAGAAGTGGATACACATTAGTTATTGAACAAAAAACTGCATATCTAGTTGCTGAGCCGAACTCAGAACTCATGCCACCACCTCAAAAGTGTCCCATCCACTTGGCATCTCCTCAGTTATTTCCTATGAAGGGGAATCACTTCAAAACCAGGTTGAATTGATGGAACCCGCAGACTGGATGTTAAATAATTTTTGAGATAGGGATTATATTAACAGTCTTTTAAACTAAGTGAAGCATTTCTGGATAAGAGCTTAATTGCTGAAATTATTTATGATATCAGAAGGATGATGCCACCATACTTTTTAAGCATTGCTATGGTCAGTGACACATTTTGTAGGTTTGTTTTAATGATGATAAAAGAACATTTAAAGTATTGGACCCTCTAGAGAACAGAGAGGGGGAAGGTTTAGATGACAGATCCTAACAGGTCTGAGGCATCAATCACAGATGTGTTCAGTGCTGACATGAATGAAAAATTTTCTTTGGAGGTCAGAAAACACTGTTCTGAGTTTGATGAAAACTTACCAGCAAAAGTTACACCATGATATTAAAATTTTACCAGTCTCCTTACTTTTTCTAGTTCTGGTGGTTAAATGCTCTCTCACAGTTTTGAAGCTGTGATTTACTAAATATTAAACAATAACAGCTCTTTAAAGATACCTTCTATCAGTTTTGGGTGGAGTGATGCCATGATGCTACACAATCTTGCATTGAATCAGAAATATTGCTTTTACAGTAATATTCTCCATAAATTTTGGAGGAAAATAAGCATTTATGACACTGCTTTTTCTTATCTGTTCACAAATTAAAAAGAAAAAACAAGTGGCAAATCTAACATGTTTTACGTTAATCTAAGACTTTGTCCAATGAACTGTTCTCTGTCTCCCTTTAGCCCACCCCAACCCTGATATTGATTGAATTAGTCTGTTAAAACAAAAAAAGAAAAAAGATAATCATGCGGTTTAGAATCTGTCATTTACAATTTCCTCATTATCCATACACTCTAAACTTCTGAAAAATATATTCTGATTCTGTTCTGGGTAATTACCAATGGGGAAAAAAGTGTTCCAGATGTTATTCTGTTCTGTTTGTTTTACCACACTGTGGTGAAGATTGCTACGGATCTTCGACTGCTTAATGAAAGGATGGATCAAACCGATAAAAAAGAAAAATGGAAACAAAGTGAACACAGACAGAGTCTGGGTAAGCTTTTCTTATCTCTGGTTTATTTTTAAACATCAAAAAATATCCCTTCTTCAAGATTATGGTTAGTACAGGAAATTAAAGTGTGAAGAGACTGGCTACAAGACTGGACCTTGTTCAAAGAGATGATTCATAGTTCTGTAATAAGTGTTGATGGTTGAATCTTGGACCCATTAAAACAATGTAAGGCTCAGTGACTTTCTCAAGTGCTACAGTTTTCTGTCTCTAGCAATCATATTTTCCATTTCATAAAAATGGAAAGAGGAAAGACTGTAGACATTAAATAGCAGGAATATGACTGTCTCAAATTTCTATGCAGCAGGTAGGAGTAGAGCTTCTGAATCCCATAAGCATACTCTATCCAGAAGACAGACTCAACTTCTACTGCTGAACAGACTTTTCCAGCATTTAAAATTGGCTCACCCAGCCTTGGAGACAATTTCTAAAATGAAGGACCTCAACAGGAGCATAAAAGTGAGATAAAGAGTATAATGCATATGAGCGGTTCCATTTGAGTTCACCTCCCACAGAAAGAACAGTAGCAGGAAATCAGGTTAAATTCTTTTCTTTCATTTACATCAGTTTTACACTGACATAATACCATTCAACTTGGTAGAGCTACTCCTGATTTATGATGAGGTAAATGAAAGCAGAGTCAGGCCCCAATGGAATATAATATAGACCACCTGTTTCAAGAGAACAACTGGGCTAAGGAATGGCTTATATACTGTACATATAAGAAGCACGTGGAACGGTCATTGTGGGAGTAGCAAAAGCCTTCAATTATCCCAGCCTAAGCTGGATTACATTAAGTGGAGGAAGTAAGGTGGGCAGTATGTTTGTGGATCTGGTACAGGATTGCTTCCTAATTCAATATGTGCCACGACCAACCAGGAAGGAAACCATATTAAATTTATGATTAAACACTGAAGGGTCATATTTGAATACTTTCCCTCCCCTTCAGAAGTAGGGGACAAGCAAAGAACCTGACCTCAAAAGCTCAAGGACAATCTAAACAGAGAAACAGGAGTCAGGAAAAACAGGACTTGGTTGCTGAATTTGAGAGGTTAATATAAGAAATACTTGCTGAATACTGGTTTGTTAAACATGTATATTTGGCTTCTGTTGTCAAGGTGATTACATGCCTTGCTACCACTAAAAACAACCCATTGCAAATCCAGAGACTGTGGAAAAATCTCTAGTTTGTTTATAACAAAAATTAAATCTATAAAGAAGCCTGCAAAACCAAATAAAAGAAATAAAGTCTCATCTACACTTAACAGTTTCATAGGGATATCTGTACTAACAAAACTTCTTTTATGTGGACACTGCTTATGTTGACAAAATTCACTTTTTGACGAAAAGCCTTGTATTGTCTTAGCAAATGCGATGAACTAGGAAAGGAAAACTCTTATTTTGCAGTTTTAACATCTAGTCTGGATCCGGGACTCACC
The DNA here is from genome assembly GCA_033556795.1 of Tapera naevia. NCBI lineage: Eukaryota > Metazoa > Chordata > Aves > Cuculiformes > Neomorphidae > Tapera > Tapera naevia. The sequence goes on along the minus strand of JAUMJJ010000074.1, from coordinate 1,722,768 downwards.
TCCCTTAATTTTTACCTACTTGTCTGCTCCTAGCTAGTTATGTAAGCTACTCTATGGTAAACAAAGGTAGATAGGCATTTCTAGAAAAGGATATTTCCGAATTTTATTTAATACCAATTTTTGATGGGTTCAGTTTCCTCTAGGGTTTCTGGGTTTTATTTGTTGATCTCAGGAATAGCAATGTACAAAATGTGCTGTATCCTACCACAGAGCTTCTCAGGTAACTGTACTATGCAAGGCTTTTAAAGGTACCCAAATTAATTGTGAAGAAGTAGGTGTGACAACACAGGTTGGGTCCTACAAGTAGTAGGATTACATCACTGTGGCTAGTAACTCAGCTAATTAAACTGTTCCTCTGGTGGTATTTCATGACAATGTGGTTCCACTGCTTTAGGGTCCTGAGTTAGTCCCAGTGTTATTTATAAAATCTCAGCATAATTCTGCTTAATATTGTCACATCCTTCTGGCAGGTAGACACTCAAACAATAGCAATGAAATTATATCTCTGAAAAACATACAGTGAGGTTTTTTTGTGAGGCCATGGCTTAAGTTACTGATTGCATCCTGGTTCTAATTCAGCTGCCCAGCAGTGCAGGTTCAGAGATCAGGCCTCCCTTTAGAGCCCATCCTTCCTTCCTAGGTACACTTGTTGCTTGAATTGGTAAAAAAAAACAACAGAGTGACTTGAAAGTTTTGGACTGTGGACATCAACCTGTGGTTTTGACAAGCCTGTTCCATTGGATGAATAAACAAGGAACATAGCGTTTTCAGTGGTTGTGTTTTATGAGTTTTATATCCTAGCCAAATTTTAATTTGAAAAGCAGCCTAATTTCCTTTCAAACTACAATTTCAATAGGATAAGGTGACAAAGTTTCCTCTTAGAGGATTAAGAGGTACAGTTTCTTTTCATTTCAAGTCCAAGAGCAGCGCACACCTCACTCTCCAATATGCTTTTAAACTCTTCTCCCAGCATACTCACTTTCCTGTGTTGTGTTGTGCAGTTTTACACCAGTACCTTCAGCATTACAGTGGATTCATTAGTGAAGTTACTTCTAATTGTCCAAGTTCTCTAAAAACCGCTGTTCATTCCTATAGTCACAGTATGTCTTCTTCATAACTGGGCTAGAAACTCAAAAATGGACAAGTACTGTGATTAAGCTTCTCATAAGGCAAAACATCATCACTGCAATAGCTCTTCTTTCAAAATAAGATAGTGACTACTGTCCCATTTGCAGCCCACATATTAGTGCTGCTTTTCCTCTTTTTTTTTGGTTCCCAGGTTTCACAAGGAAAATAAAATGGCAAACTGGGACTATGAAAGATAGATGAGGGTGACCTGGAGGTGATGAAGAGAGGAAGGATAAATAAAATGTCAGTACACAGAAGTGAAGAGTCATAAAAAAGCTTAGCAAAGAAAGTCAGTTGTATCAGAGGGAATTGAAGAACTCAACAAAGAAAAATTATACATAAAAGAGATAGATAATGTGAAAATGACTCAGTGTGTCTGTTAATAGACAAATGTGGGAGAATCTGTGAGAAATGATCTTGACTTTTGGCAAGAGTTTCAAATAATTATCCCAAACATAAAAAGATGTTAAAACTCAGATATCTGAGACTATCACACAGATCTTTAAAGAACAGTAGTAGTCATTTGTCCCTTTACTAAGCGTGTGTTGATCAAACATTTGAGTTCAGTAAACAAGCAACTAGATGAAATACAGTAGCCTTTCTTTTAGAGGAACTTGAATTGCATTGTCCTATGGTCCTTTCTAACTCTAAAATGTTTTCTTCTATGAACATGAGGTTTTCAATGGCAAATATGTTCATTAAGCATCATTTCATTAACCTGTTTATCCTGACTCCATCTCCAGCCTGGAAAATTTTGTTGGTAACAACAGATTTAAGTTTAGTGAGTGCTAGCGCCCTTCCTGAATTAAAGTATAGGTGTCTTCTTTAACATTATCCTTTAAAACTTAGGTGAGATTGAAGCTTGGAAAAAAATGTTCTGCAGGCAGAAATTGCTATGTACATTTGGACTTGGTGGCATTTTATGTAGGCTCTTGTGGCAGGAAGAACTCTTGCAAGAACCGAAATTATATGTAATACAAAACAACAGTCATTGGAAGTAACTGAATCATAATGCAGCATTTTGATGTTCCTGAGCAAACTGTTGCGTATTATCTTCCTGGTGGAGAATTCAAGAGTAAAAAAATGAATGAACTCTTTACACATTTTAGATGGCAGTGTACTTCCTCAAAAGAGACACCATCTCAAATATGCCTCTATAAATGCTTATGATAAAGACAGAAGAACAGATGCTGCTATCATATAAATTCACGACAGCACAGAGGAGTTGCATTGCATCTCCAGTAAATGCTGGTAAATGTGGTGGATCCAAAGTAGAAAGTAAAGATTCTTATGCTTGCTCTAGTACCATAAAATTCACAAGCTTCCCATCCAACATATATATACATACATGCCTGAATATGTATAAATACTTCAGATCAAACACTAATCTTGAAAATATGCAAAAACATTAATGTGGGACATTTAATATATCCCACCACTATTTCCAAATGAGACTATAGCCAAACGAAAAATATGCATTTTTATTCCCATGTCTATTCACTTTTCAGATTCTACAATCAGAATGTCAAGCATTGGAGAAAGCAATATGGGGAAATATAAATCAAATCTTAAAATCTCTACGATAGCCTTACAAATCAGAAGCTGAGCAAATACATGCGTGCTCACTTTTGTTTCATTTTACATGCATTTTTTCCTTCTTTACAACTATGTTTTCCAGCCAATCCCAATGTAACTCTGTCACAATGAACTGACATTTTGTTCAAGTGACACCGTATCTGAAGTCATCGAGAGCTAGTACTGGATAATACTATCTGTGATATATTTTTAAACTTGTTGCCAGAACCACAAGGACTTGTAATTTTTACTTGTTTTAATTGAAATTTAAATATCCACCTACTTATGTACTAGGATTCAAAAAAATAAAGAATCTGACAAGACTGGAAAGATTGGAATAGAACTGCGCTGAAGTCCATTCCTTTATTTGTCTCTGTTTATTTTCATCACAGTTACAGTGCATGGAGTTTTATGCCTCAGTTTTCTTTTGAAGTATAAAAACAATTATTCCAAATTTTTTTTTAAAAATAAGATAAAAAATTACTTTATTCCAAAGTTTTTAAAAAATGCATTCTATGTATCAAAATACATGAGTCTTCAAAGTGACAGTTACTAAATTCCCCCATTGTCAGTCCCTACTATTGTGAGTTTACAGGAAACTAATCCTATCTATCTGATTGATCTAGGTCTCAAGTGACTCAAATGAAGATGTCCTATACCTAGCATTAACGGAAACTCTTTGAAGAAGTATTATAAGGCCAGGGGATAAACCAAGACTTCTTCATGTATTTTCTGGAAAATAAAAAAACAAAAGACCAATCCTGGTGCAGCATCAAGGATGTGCATAACCTACTAAAATATGAAAATTCTTGCAAAATGACATGGTTGTTCCTCTCATCCCTAATACAACTTTGACACTGATTTCATTACATTAATCCAGTTTAAAACTGATTGGCTATTTGAACTAGGGCAGTGTTACCAGATGTGACAAAATATATGTCATTTTTTTATCCTTCTAATTGTACATAGCCCTGTTTGAATTCCTGTAGGGATTTTTAATAATGTTATTAGTCATAAGGAGAAACTATCCCAGAGGTTATTAAAAATACTTGGTTCACCATGTTGCAGCTAGTATTGACCTGGTATTTTTAAAGTCTGCATTTTATCAGCCAAATCTACCTTTCTATCAGTTGATCTATAGAACACATTTAGGTTCTTTCTCGTATTCAGTGTAGTTTCTTAAATTTCTTTAATTTCCAATTGTGCAATGTATGTGTAATTAACGTCTTGCATGTAATTCACTCTTGATCTCACCCTTTGCCCAGAGGGAGGTAAATGGTGCCATAGAACACTTTGTTTTGTTATGCCCACATGGGTACATGCAATTTTGTTCAGGATGTTAGGGTAAGATGCACCTGATCTGAATAGAAAACAAAGCAATATTTGGGAGAGTCTGTTGACCACCCCATAGTCTCTCACTCATTTCAAGGAAACTCTGTCTATTGTACAAACAAGCTTCTGTTATATTTTTTGTAATTTTTTACCTTATTGACCACAGCAAATACGGGTGAGGTAGTGCTGGCCTCGAAGACTCTCGTTTTTCTCTCATACACATAATTGTTCATAAAACCATCATAAAGGTCTTTCAATATTTCTCCAACAAGAAGCTTATATTGGTTCTTTATTATAGCTAGAACATAGGGTGTTTGTCCAGCTGGCATGGAGTATATTGTCAAGTGGGATGTGCTCTCACCCCTCAGAGTTGATACAGAAGTATCTTAATAAACTCATACTCTCAGGTCTAGAATCACACCTGACTTAAAGCAGTTAGATAGAGTGCCTGAGTTAGCAGGTGTCACACTAAATTCCCTAACAGCCCCTAGAGAAACAGAGACACCTTAAGAAGATTGTTCAGATTTTAATGAGAGTCAGCTTTCCTCTGCAGATATTTATGTTCGGTTTCTTTTTCTGTTTATGGCACAGGAGATCTCAGACAACTGCAAAGATAGTTTATCAGAAATGGGAACCAAACTCTGGTTACAACTTAGATTTTGATGATTTTTCTGTGGTATAAAATGCTACAAAATACTGTAAAATAAGTCAGCTATTCAAAGTACGTGATTAAGTGGTAAATGCTGCTCCTGAGCATTTGAAAATACATCATTTGAAAAAAAAATTATGACAGCAGTGCTGCTAAAATCAAATATGTTTCCCAGTCCATATGGTGTCCAGGGTCAAATTCATGAGCAAAACAATTCCATCTTAACCGATCTGGATGTTTCACAGCTGCTCCGTCTCCTTGTTACAAAGCAAGTATAGTGCTCCAGTGAATCTGATGCCAACTGTAACTCTTATAAATATGAAATAGCCTGGAGGGTCAAATTAATTCCTGATTGAGATGCATTAACCTCTTCACTGTCTTGTGTCTCTTGGTTTGTAACTTTGCAGTGGCATCATCTTTGTTGAGGAGGTATTGACACAATAATTATACGAAAATGGCATGAAATAAGGAAGTCAAACAGGTTTACAGATGGTTTATATTCATATAACTAGCAAACAAGAGAGAAATCAAACTGCTAACAACTAAATGCTTTCTCCATGTAGCAACCTCCAGTGCACAATTTGACTGGGATCACTTGCACTATGTGAAATACATCATGGTCAGCTATTGCACCCAGCATCCGCTTCATTTGGTCATAACTTTTAATTTTCATATAGTATGCTACTTCCTCCTTGTTTCATATTGGACTTTTCCTACCCCTACCATGGGAAACAATTTTTTTCCCTCTGTTTCAATTTAAGTTCCCTGTCCTAAGTGGAAATTTGTTTAATAATGGGCAGGGACTTGGATTCTTCATAAAAGCACTAAAATATATTAATCACTCCACTTTTGTCTGTGGAAGGAAAGGCAGGAAAGAGAGAAAGCTTTGTTTGAAAATTATTAAATTGGGATTGTTTGAACTCATTATTGGAATTATCAAGCTTTCTGTTCACTTGAAAGAAAAGTTCAGATCAATTATATGCACTCACTACATGTTCTTATTTTTCTAATAGCCTAAAGATAGAAGTAGGATTTCTTGCATACATTGCAGTTGAGACATAAAAGACATACTTTTATTTCTACAGTAGAAGAGAGCAGAGGAATAAATTTGATTGCCATATATTAGTTTTTCCATAGAAGAGAAAAAGGTGAAAATCTTCCACCCAGCCCTATGCAGATGCCCAGGTTAAGCTCCAAGTAATATTTCAACTCTCTCAAACCATTGAGATGAAGCTTATGTGCTGCAAGAGTCTTGTACCAGGGTGAGATGTGTTTTCTGTGATACGGCGCAAGGAAGTTTCTTTCATACATATGCAGTAGCCCGTGGCACCACTGGATGGCAATGGTTACATTTGTCACTAACACTTTTAACTCTTCTCCAGTCACTGTGATCTTCTGTAAAAAGAGCTGCAGCATTTAAGACCTGTTTTTCTTCCAGCAAAGCTACTGAGAAGTTTTCCATTGCTGTCTGCCAGAGTAAGATTAGGCTTCATATCTTTGAAAGAATGGATAAGTACTGCCCGGCTTTCTCCTGAGTTTGCACTCTTCCCAGTGTAGGCAGAGACCCTCATATTGTGGGTTACAGGTTGGTTAGCCTTGGCAGCTTTCATCCTATACATGAGATAGCACAGCCTTTGGTCTGCTCTAACACTGTGAGAGTGCAGGAGAGGAGAGCTGGCCTTTCACCATCAGCTACCCTTCTGCCTCATCTGCCACGTGTTGGGAAGAATCTGACTGTGCTGATTCATATAAGCAGCAGCAATCTTCCCCACAGCAGGAATTTTCCTGTGTCCTCTTCTGCTCATCTAATGAGTAAACGAAGAGGGACAAGTTGTACTCAAGAGCCTCGTATATAGCTTGTATAGAAAAAATAAAACATCATCATCTTTCTGTTTCTTAATTTTCTCTTGCTGTCCAAAAGAGTGGGAATCATGAATTATCCAGCAATTGTACATAAAGGTCCTATTCAGGACACATGAGTATTTCAGTAGCTTATTAATTTTTCTTCTAATCAATACAGCCTCATATAATATCTTAGCAAGTCTATGCTCTCAGGTTTAGGATCAAGTGGGAAAACAACACAATTACTGTGATCTAAAGACCTGTGATTTATCAGGTTTCTGGCTTCATGCAACTGGTAAGCAGTGGATCTGTGGACTCCAAGTGCAGGGTCTCCAAGACAGGACTGCTCAATCCCACTGTATGTAGCGCTGCCAAGAACTCAACCATCATCTAGTGTTGGAAATGGCAGTATCCAAAGTTTACAGCTAAGTTTTATACTGCTTTTTTTTTTTGCTAGTGGTGTCTCAGTCATGTCTAATCACAGAAGGCGGACAGATCTTTGTGTTTCTAATCCAGAAAGTTTGGTGTTACTGGTCACTCAAAGTAGCAATCATTCAAACAAAATAGATCAAACATGAACATTATAGATGTTATTTTGTAATTAAGATGGTCTCCTGTTGTTAAATAGGGCGAATATCAGCTATGAATTTCAACAAATCTATCGGAAACTTTTTGAAATCTAAAAGTTATAGTAAATTTATTTTATGTTTCCAAAATCAGGGAAGAAAACATTACTTGACAAAAGTTCTAGATAGTCATAGTCACTATACTATTGGCACTATTGGCACTGAAAAGTGGTAGGTAAGTCTGTGGTGTGATTTACCTGACCTGTTTTATGAACTTACCCTGACAGAGATGAACGGTACTTATAAACACTTAGCTCCACTCACTGACTCCAAGATAATCTCCAAGGTTAAGTGATGTGAATCCCATTGTTTTCTGTTGTGTTTTGACTGCAAAAGAGAAAAAGTGCAGCATGCTGGAGTATTTCATGGAAAGTACAATGGTCAGATATTGCTGATACTATATTGGTATTAGAAGTTGTATTATCTCTTTATAGTGAAGATTAGCTCCTCTGTGTATGTCTACCTAAGAAAGTTTTATTTTTTATGGGTACAGGCTAAGACATTTACGTTTCAAAATTTTCATGGCAGAGCTCCACAACTGTCTTTCATTTGTAAGGTTACCTGGTCATTCAGGTGGGAAGGGACCTCAGAAAACCCTGGCACAGTCTTCTACTCAGAGCAAGGTCAGCACTCAATTCGGAGGAGTTTGCTCAGTGGTTGACCACACTGGTCTTGAAAATCTCCGAGGATGGAGATGTCAAACCTTCCTTATGCCCTTTTTTCAATGTTTCATTATCCCTACAGAGAATAAATTTTCTTTATATCCAGTTTTCCTATATTGGTATATTCTGTTTTATCTTATGGCCATTGTCTCTTGTCAATCCTTATACTTTCTCATGAAGACTCTGGTTCCATCTTCTCAGTCGTGTTTTCTGTGAACAAGCCCAGCTCCCTTTGCATGTCCTCACATTCAGGTGGTCCAGCCCCCAATCATCCTGATGGCCCTCTGCTAAACTTGCTCCAGCATATCAATGTCTGGCTTGTTTTGGAGACTCAAAACTGTGCACAGTATTTTGGAAACATTTTTCAAGATGGAAACTAATTTCTGTTTCGATCTACATACTGATGTGAAGAACTAAGATTCTGCCACCGAATCCTTCATGTCTGGGGCCTAAGTATAATATTTCTGCGTGGAAATGGGAAGTAGTCAGGGGCTGAGGTAGTGGAGCTAACCTTTTATAATGACAGTGGGAAAAAGAGTAAAATAAACTGATGCAAATCACCATCTTCACCATAAGGCATCACCTTTCCCATGCATAAGGGAAGGATAAGGAAACAATACCTTTGAGAGCATGTGCCCAAGTACCTGACATTGCTCAAAATGATGCCTCAAAGAAAATTCTAGGAAACCATTCTGAAAACCAGAGAAGAAACTCTTTACTACCAGGGAATTGATCTCATCTCTGAAGTGGAAATGGGCATGTAGAGCAAAATTGCGCATTACTTTCATCTCTCACTCTCAGAAAAAAAAGCATATATAATTAGAAACGGAAAAATTTAGATCTTCCATAATTCACTGGGGAAGTCATGTCATCTAGTTTTAGGTGAATGCCTTATAAAATTCTGCATGCAAATGACTTATGTAAAATCCCCTGGTGGTAAAGGGGACATATAGGTCTTTCTTGGGTAAAGTTTAGCTCATCGTAAGGTGGATATTTAAACATGATACTGTTAACTACAGTCTATAAAAGCTTATACTATTATTGCAAGAGAAGCAGTGAGTGACCAATTGAGATGTGTACCTTTATGCTCTAACATTTAAGGACTTTCAGGGGCTTGTAACTGTGACATGATTTAGTGTTAATTCATCTGCTTCACAAAATCAAGATCTGTGGGATGCAGAACAGGAAAACTTGGAAACTGCTTCTGCAAGAGAACTCAAAAGCAACAGAAAAGGACATACAAGAGGACAGGAGGGAAATCTTGGTGAGAAGGAGAATGAATTGAAAAGCTGTATGAGAGATAAACACAAGTTGTACTTGACTATGCTGTTGTCCGCTATGATTTGTAAGAGTGGGAAGTTTGGGGTTTTCTTATCTTTTTACTGTTAATCTAGTTTTCTTAAATGTTTTCCCTCTGTTCCATCAGTAGCTGAATGCAACCTTCCCCTTTCCTCCCACCTACTTCTACACACTCACTCTTCCCTCCTCCCACACCCAGGATGCTTGACCTTTCACTGATATCAGTCATAAATTAGCTGACCCAAGGCAGAACTTTAATCATAAGAGCAGGCTGTAAGGAAATGGATTGCTGTGAAGAATTGTGCAAGTTTAAATATACCCTTTTTTAGTTCACCTAAAAATGCTGAAAATGCAGCTTTATTTGAAGTAAAATTTGTTTGCAACAATGTGAGAAAGACACTGAAAAATTCTTCCCAGTTGGAAGAAGGACTTTTTCTCAGCCTCCAACATCTCAGGAAGATGTGATAAACTATTAGACTTCAGCAGATTAGCCACCTGGCTGAAAATGTTCAGGATTGGGTCTATTGAATATATGAAAGTATAGCACTATTTTCCTAGGACATAAGCAATACAATACAGGTCAGGTACTCATCTATGATGATAAATGACATTTGTTCAGTGTTGTGCTCACAAGTTTTCCTCAGTATCCACGTGGCTGTGCCATTTTTAGCAGACTGTATTCTATTTTTGTGAACTCGAGGCCTTCAGCATTGCCATTATTACACAGTAGCCTGAAAGATGGGGAAATGCTATCTCTTATTTGCAAGGGAACTCCAGTAGATTACAATAACTTCACTAGGGTTATTTAAGGAGGAATATTTTAAGAAATTATTCAGACTACAAGAAGGACATTGAGGTGCTGGAGGATCTCTAGAGAAGGGCAATGAAGCTGGAGAAGGGGCTGGAGAACAAGTCTTACAAGGACAGACTGAGGGAACTGGGGTTGTTTAGCTTAAAGAAGAGTAGGCTGAGACCTCATCACTGTCTACAACTGCCTGAAAGGAGATTGTGGTGAGGTGAGTGTTAATACCTTCTCCGCGGTGACAGGTGACGGGATGAGAGGAAATGGCCACAAGTTGCGCGGGGGGAGGTTCAGACTAGACATCAGGAAAAATTTCTTCACTGGCACTGGCAGAGGCTGCCCAGGGAGGTGGTTGAGTCACCATTCCTGGAGGTGTTTAAAAGGTGGGTAGATGGGTTTCTCAGAGACATGATTTAGTAAGTGGACAGGTATGGCTGGACTTGATGATCTCAGATGTATTTTCCAACCAGATGATTCTATGATTGATTCAAGCCTACACAGTCTACTCCAGTGTGTTACCCATCATAGAACCCCCTGTGTATACTTGGTTAACGGGTTAACAGTATCTGCCTAGTTAGCCTGCAAGATTATGGTGGCAAACTATGCTGGGTTCTTCTAATACTTTCTGCCAGAGAAGGAAACAGAGTTTGGACTACTGTGTAATTAACATGAAACTTAGCCTGGGCTTGTTGTCCCCTCATTATCACTTTTCTAGTTCTAGTTGTCTACATTCTTTCTCCTGGGAGCTGGACTGTGTATGCTGGAGATCTAACAGTGAGGGCATTAAAAGAATGAGGGTTACACTGGAAATGAGGCCAGGTTCCTTTCCCAGACTGCTGACTATCTGTTATGAAATCCTGCAGATGTTAGTCAGATATTCTTGGTATAGCAAATGTTTTCATCTTGGGCATCCCTTGAAGGGAAGATGGACACTTATCTTGTTAGGTATCTCTTCTCATTCACACACTTTTAAAGGAGTCTGACAAGGGCTGGGATTCTTGTTTGGAGAGAAGAAGCGGGTGAGGGATAAAAGGTAGGTTGCTTTGCATTGAATAAAACTGGAGCTAGAGAAAGCTGAGGAAATACATTGTCTTTACTCCCATGGAGATCATGTGTGGGATAAAAGAGGTGTAGATTTCATTAGAGTGATGAGCAGATCCAATCTAATATGGTTGAGTTAAACACAGCATTCATGGAATGAAAATGAAATGAAAAACCCACCTTACAGCTCATTCCCTCTTGTTAACATGTCCTCCCCATGATGATAAAAGATATTCGAATTACAAAACAAAGGCTGACACTACATTTTCTCCTACTCTTTCCAAAGAAGTCTCTCAATGACCATCTATAGTGAGAATTTTTAAGTCCAAAAGTCCATACACTTCTTATTTCTGTTTATGGTTACACCAGTCCAAGTCTGCAGAGACTCTGGTCAAGACTCAGTGCACAAATGAGGTCTATAAATTAGGTAGTAAAGAAAAACAATTGACAGGCAATCAGTTAGCTGAAACTGAACATGCAGACTTTTGCATCAAGTTCATAAACTTTTGCCATCCAAAGCAAAGGGCAAGAGTTTATAATTGCAACTTCTGTTTCAGCTTTGTGTGTTCTGTTACTTTGATACAGTTCATGCTGAATAATAGAATATAGACATGTTTTCAAACCACAAAAGTCACTCCTAGGTCCTGTCTGGCAGACCTGAGAGGGCTTGTTAAATTAGTCCCACTGATGGCAGTTGCTGTGATTATATTTATGTTTCTTCTTCCCAACAAAAAAAAACCCTATGATGCAGACTAAAATCTCTCACATGCCTTCAATTATATTGACACTGACTACATTTCTTATTCTCCATGCTTCTGAGTAATGGTTTGAATTTTAACAGTGGAATCTGGCCTTAACTTTGATGTTTCAAAAGCTTGATGAAAAACTATGCAAAAAAAAAAAAACTAATTAAAAGAAAAAAAATTATGAGATCTGAAAAAGTTGCAGGAGTCAGAAGAGAGAGGAAAGGAGGTACATATTATTTTTAGTCAAGAAGAGGTTCCACTTTAAAGTAAAAATAAATAAATGAAAATACTTTGTTTCTAAAATTCATTTTTTTAATGATAGTGAAGCAAAATTTGTACAACTACATAGAAAAATAGAAAAATTCCAATTTAGAATTCCATCATGAAACGACACCATTCTAATTTCTCCAGGCCACGGTTTGTTAATATTCCACAAAGTCCCAGGATGCAACTATAAGACAGCATTCAAATCTATGAACATGAGGCAATCATGCTCAGCAGAGTATAACAATAATTATAATAGAGATTAAATAAAAATAATTAGAAAAAGTTCATCTAGTTTTGATGTATTAATTATTCTGACCCTGTTCTATTCAGAGTCTAATTATCTGGTTCAGTGAAAATGCCAAGATTTCTACGACTCATAAAAATTACATTCCAGTAATTATGTCAGCAAACTAAACAGTATTCATTTACCATGCCTTTTTATGCACACATTTGAATATGCTTTTTTAACTGTTTTTGCTCTTTGTTCCTATTCATCGGAAATAATACCTGTAGAGAAATTTGAAAGTCAGTAGCACTCTAAATGTAATGTGCAATTCTTGCTGATATTTTTCTTTTGTGAGGCTTCTGTAAGTCTCATATAACCTTTGTTTAAAAAACATGAATTAAAGTTCACTCTTCAGTTGTTTCAAAGAAGCATTTTGAAGCCTGTGCTACAAAAAAAAAAAAAAAGTTTAAAGTGATAATACAATGCAGAATTTCCTTTCAAATATGTTGGCCATAATGGAGACTACAAACTAGCTCATCCCCAAAATGACCACAGTGCAGTGTGCTCTTACAGGGACAGATTCTCATCCCAGTGCATCCCCTTTTCTGCCTCATGCAAAGATAAATAAAATTTATCACCAACTACACACTGTCAGATAACAAAAATCACTGCAGCTCGACAGAATGTGAGGAAACTGCATCAGATGAGGATTTGACCTTTATTTTGATGAAATAGAAGATGAGACAAAGGCTGTCTTTTCACACAGAAACAAACTCCATCTCATCATAGGGCTGTCAGGATTTACTTGGTGTTATCTTCTTTTGAACTCTCCAATTTTATTAAACACTGCAGCTTTGTCTCAGTACTTCTTAAACTGCTGACCTGTATCCAGGTGAAATGATGGGGTAAGTCTGAGTGCTACCTACAAGAGGCTAGTATTATCACTCCAGGGTTAAGAAAAGGGTTCAAAGGGTTCACAGTGTTTTACTGTAGAAGGTAGTATGGATACAGAGACTAAAACTTTCATCAATAAGAAACGCCTTTCATTACATTAAATTTATTTGCACCCAAGAGAACAGGCTAATGGTCAACAGACCAAGCTGAGTACTACCAAAGAAAACCAAAATGGCACAAATAAAAATGGTACAAGCATTCAATTAATTTAAAAATTAGTTCTTCAGATCGTATTCTGTAGTCAAGTTCCTTCAGCTTCCAATTGATATTGTTTCACCCACCCAGAGCAATATTAAAATATATAAATATTAATTTTTATTTGGTTTGAGTTTCTCTTTTTTTTATTCAACAAAAAATGTTACAGTAAGCTGATGTCCCTAAACTTTCCCCTATAGTTTGCCCAAAACAATATCCCGTTTATTTGATAGATTAATTTCTCCCTCTGCTGTTTTTAGCAGTAGTTGACTATTTGCATACATGATAAAGTAAGACAGGAACCCAAGAGAAAGACAGGTCCCAAGACTTCTCTCCACTTTGTTCCTCTGCACAGTTACATGATTCTAATCCTTACAACATTTTAAAGTGGAAATTCATATCTGTGTCTTCGTTATTGGTTGTGCTGAAGCAAAATTATTTTAAATTATCAGAAAACATTTCTATTTCAGCTGAGTGGTGAAGTTCTGCTTTAGAAAGGGTACATATATAAAATACCCTAATTTTTTCCTCTTCAGTTTACCTTTCTAATCCCTAAATGAGTGCATTTTAGAAAATTTCATAGTTTGGGAGGGGTTTTAGGACTTTTCCTCATAGTATAAATCACATTTTAATTACACATTTTTCTTGTTTTCCCTCTAATAATTTCTAGTTGCTACAAGTCAGTCTCAAATCTATTTTCTCAAATAACTATCTCTGTGATGTTTTCTGTTCAGCAAACAATGATACCGGGTTTATATTTTTTTTCTCACTGCTTTCTGCTTTATTATATGTTGAAAAACATTGGCTAAACCTAATGAACCATGAAAGAGCATAAAATATTACAAGGAAAAATCTTAAACATACAGCTCCTACTCCATTTCTGCAATATCCACTTGTCTGGTGTGTTTAAATTTTTGAAATGTCACATTTTGATGCTTGCTGTATTCATAAAACATATATATTTATCATAGATACCTGGGTTTTTACTTCTGTTGTTCTGGGAGGAAGAAATTCTGTTTAATATTACTCTTTCTACCAAAAAGAAGAGTTAACTATAAAAAAGGATTTTGAAGAGCTGATCTACCAAAATTTAAAGTCTTATTACAGTTATGTGAAGAGTTTTCAGGTACATAGCTGTATCATGAATATTTAACACACAAAAAAATAAAGGAGAATTGTTATGTCTATAAAGACTAAACTGGTGGTGTTGTCATTTCTCTTAGAGGACTGTTTCATATGAAAAGACCACCTGCCTTAACCAGTGACATAAATTCTTAATAATAGCTATGGAATTAAAATGAATGAATGTACCCTTTCACTATAACAGACTTTCTAAATTAAAGTATCACAGCTGATTTGTGAAATAAAGATGTGATGTTTAAGCAGATGAAATATCTTTTTCTTGCCATCAGTTCAAGCAACGGGTTTGACATTCAACTTCAACCTCCAGTACTACCAGCACAATTTACTGCAAGATGCTGGCTGCTCCTAGGTGTTCCCCAAAGGTTGTGGTATTATTCTGTATAGAAAATGTGAAAAGACTAAAAAAGCACTGTATATTTGATGTACTTTGATTTTTTTTCTTGTGGTTTTGGTCAAGGGAGAAAAACAGACCTTTACAATCGCCTCTTGTAGAAGGTTTAGAAGAATAAGAAATAATGCTCATATAAATGTTATCTCCTCTATAGACAAATTTTGTTTACAATAATATACTAAAAAATCAATTAACAGTTCTCCACACTTCGGGAAAATAACTGTGTTTCTAAAAAACAAAACAAAACCACCAAACAAACAAAAAACATTCAACACAAATACTGTAGAAAGCCACATTTTGTGCAGATACAAATATCTACTGTGAAAAGAATAAAGAAGCGATTCCTTATAATTCCAAACAAGTGTTGAGTTATTTGCCATTGAAATGGAGCATTTCCTCCCCAAAATGGACCAAAATCTCAAACCAAGTTTTCTCTCTCTTCCCACACCACACCCGACACCCCCCTCCCCCGTTCTGTCCTTTAGCTGGAAAGGCTCAGATCATCCAGCAGTACCTATGTCAGACCACAGCATTTTGATTTAGTGTCGAGACGTCAACTTAAATTATTTCTATGGACATTTCCCTTATGAGAGGAAAATTATCTCTATCAAAAAAATGTATCAGATGGGTGGGCTGCAGCTATCAATTACCATTTGAGTACAAGCCTTGGCTAAATCTTGTTTGCTGCTTATTCCCTCGTGGGCCAGAGGTTAACCTGTTAAGCTGAGAACTGATCCCAAAGTAGACATTAATGTCTTAATGCATTTAGTGGCTGTGGATCTTTTTGGCGGTGGGCCCTGGGGATTGTATTGTTTCTCATACTTGACTAGGTCACCAATTGCAGAGGGCACCTGGAATGCTTGAATAAATATGTCTCGGTTTACCCTCTTCCCCCAGTTATTATTTCAAAGCTGGATGTCTTTCTACTGATTGAGATGTTCGTGTGTCATGAAATATTTTTAAGGAACCAATAGGAATAATACAACTGGTCTTTGAAGAGGCTTGGTCGGCCTTTGGTTGTGTTGTTTCAGGAATGGTTATTGTAGCTTTACAGGACTGTAATTTTTACAAAAGGAAATTATTTTTGTTTTACCTTTCTCAGCATCACGCTTCAGTACTGGAAATGAGCTAAAATGCTGACTGTCCACCATGGGTCAAATTCCAAAGTCTGGCTCCAATTTTGCCAGCAGAGATTCAATTGGCAATATTTTCCTCTGGTACTTGCATTCATATGTTCTGCTAGGTAAGGATAAATTTGAGGATTAAATTCTACCACAAAATAAGTGAGAGTATTTAGAAATTTTGCATATTTTACAGGTCTTTTAGGACTCTTAGAGCCACTGGCATCTAGCCCCAGAATCGTGAGATTTTAGCGCTGACAAAATATTTTCATTGTAAAATCTGTTTAGGGGCTTGGGGAAAGTTGCTGATGTGCAATATCTGATCTTTAGCCCTACTTAATTAAAACCTTAGGTAGAAAGATACACAGGTGTTCTCTGATCACTGGGGTTCATACCTGCTTGTGTGGCTTTACCTCTCCAGAGTGTTGTATGGAGAGCTGAGTGACTGCCTTGCACACTCAGTAACAATTCTGCAAACTCGACTCCGGTGTTTCCAGATGAAATTAAGTGATTTCTGAGGTTATTATGACAAAGAAGGGAAAGAGGTTTGCAAACCCTATGCTAGAATTTCTAAGCCCAGTGG
Source organism: Tapera naevia (assembly GCA_033556795.1). NCBI lineage: Eukaryota > Metazoa > Chordata > Aves > Cuculiformes > Neomorphidae > Tapera > Tapera naevia. Next base: position 1,706,186 of record JAUMJJ010000074.1, on the reverse strand, counting down.
ACTTTTTTTTAAAGAAAAAGAAAAGAAATCACACAAGGACTTAACCACAAATTTCACAACCAGGAGTAAGTCTACAGGTATTTCATATCAATTACAATGGCTGCTGATGAAAGAAAATCACAGTAAAAATAATCGTACTTGAAGGAAAACAGCATTTGTATGGAATAAATAATTGGACGACAGTGTTTGCAAAAGCCCTGTGAGGAGAGGCTTCTCTTCCAAAAGACCACATTATCTTCCCGCAAAGTCCCAAGCTTCTGAGTTAAAAGGACTCAGCTGCTTATGGGTGATATCAACCTTTAGCTGGATCAGTCCCAAAATGAGCCACCCAAGGATCAGACCACACTGTTTGCAGCCAGGACTGTGCATGCATAGGCAATTACTCCAGGAGAAAGTGATGAGAGAAAATGTAATGTAAACTCTGCACTCAGCCAATAAATCTTACAGTAACCTAATTTTTTTAAGACTGATGCCTCAAGCAATACCTGTGTGGGCCGGAAAGGAAGGAAAGGAAAAAAATAGGCTTGAAGTTTCTAAAATTCCCTTATCCTGTTTATCAGAACACTGCTGCTTCTCTTAAATTGTGACCTTTCCCTTGGGGATTTCGCTCTCCAGACAAGGTTTCAAAGACTTTGGGTTACTGCAGGAGACAAACTTGCCCAAGAGTGGACCAGAACCACTTATTGTTCTCACTAATTCCATGCTGTCAAAATGGAGTGCAACCTCTAAGTCAGCAGCTGCTGCCTGTTTTGAAGTGACTTTTGTAAATCTGACCGATGTCAGCTGACTGAGATTGAAAAAAAAAATCTTTCTTTTTGGGTCATATTGTCTACTTTCTGGTCAAGTATTGCATATTCAACATTTCAAACAAGTAGCCAGCTCAGCTGCAATCTGCTTATGATCATTATGCATGCAGAAGAGGAACCTAGGTGCAGTCTTGAAGCTTACAATCTTTTTCCTGTACCAGGGAGGAATATGTGAGATGAATTCACCTACCTCAGTCTACGAGGAACCCGTTGTTTTTCAATAGTACTCACCAGGGTGCAAGGTGAAGAAATCATAATAACTCTGAAGAACTGAAGTTGTTTCTGCTTTGCCAAGAAGAAACTGGGCATCTATTCACTTGTTCCAAACTTCCCCACAGACTCTTTTTTTTTTCTCCCTAGATGCACTTTCTCTTTTTTTTTTTTTTCTTTTAAACAAAACACGAAATCTGGAGTTATTGACTTAGCAAGCATCTGTTTTCAGTCAGTAAAAAAATTTCAATGGCCATTTTGAGAAAACATTGTCTAAATGTTTTTTCTAAATGGATTTTAAAAGATCATCTAGATTTTTTCAGCTTCCTAAAGGACTTATTTTTTTCAATTTGAATAAAGCTTCAATGTGGAAAAAAGTTATCAAAAGGGAAATAAATCCCCAAAATTTATGTTCAGCTGTACTTTCCCCCTTGAACCTCTTCGTAGTTCATAAAGTATATGATTTTTTTAATAGACAATGTATTTTGAACTCATTTCCTATTTTATCATATTTATTCTTACTGCAATGTAAAGGTGAATTAACAGAACTCCCTTGCCTGTGCAAAGCCAAACTTTCCTTTGTTGCTACATCTCTCTGTTACTACAGCTCAAAAGCACTTAAGGGGGCAGTTAAATCATAGGTCAAGTAAAGCATCGTAACTTATTAAGTTGTGATAACCACTTGTGAGTTTGAGCCCAAACTTGCATAAACTAACTACACTAAATACATATGTTTTATTAATGGAACTGTGCCTATATGGACAGTCATTTTGATTTAAAAACAACCAACCTGAGAATACTTCACCCTTTTTTGCTGTTGGTTTAAATTAGAAAGAGCGTTATTTTAACTGAATCAGGTGCATTGAAGAGGAGGTGAGTAGGAAATAAAACAAATCCAAAGATTTGATCAGTTCTGATTTTCATCTAGGAAGGTGTAAATTATTTTCATCCTTTGCTGGGGTCTTTCTGGGGGACTTTATTATAAGTTACTCGACTATTACTTAATTACCTTTAATTACTTCAGCTATTCTGTGACTGTGGGATAGTTATTTAGCCCATTTTTACATATATGGAGTCATTCTTTGTAAAAAAGGAAAATTAATGGGCAGACTTTAAATATGTATTCTTGAAGCATACAAGACGATGTGCATTTTTCATCACTTTGTTAGTAGAAACACTGTAAAATCTCTAAAGGCTTTTTCACAGAAGGTAACCTGTAAAAATAAAAGTAAGCCCAGTTATTTCTGTTAATGGTTGTGCTATACAAGCTGATCTCAGCTTTCATGTCCACATTTTTATCCCCAACTCAGCCTCGGTCCTTTCTGTCACTTAATAGCGGCGTTTCATGGTGAACAGCAACATTTATCCATTTGGACTAAAATAAGTCTCTTTCTTTATCATCTGTGGTGACATTTTGACTGCTTTTTTTTCAGTAAAATCGGTTGCCTGATCCAGTTTTACTCATGGTCCCACATCAGCGTGAATTGCATAAAGATGAGGAAAAGCAAGTAGGAGGGACACAGCAGGGGAAAGCTTTTCTCAAGCCTCACAGTCTCCAGCGGGAAGGTATGTTTAACCATCCCCTAGAGTTTTATGCACTAGCAGGGAGCAGAAAGACAAGGCAGTGCCTGAGCTTTAACTTTGAAAATGTCACGGTGGATTTAGGTACCTAAATCCCTTTAATAACCCATCCCTAAGTGATTTGACTGAGGTCATAACAACATTTTACGACAAATCAGGGAATGAAGCCCAGATGTGCTATGGCCCATACTGGCGTTCTAACTCCTGTTCTAGGTTCCTTCTTTTCCCCTGAGCTCAATGGATATACTCCTGCTCTACCATTGTAACCTTTCTCTACCATCTTCAACATGGACGACACTTCCAGCCTGAATCTTTTGTGGTTTAGAGCATCAAGAGCCATCATAAAATTACCATGGGGGACAGGATTTGAAAGAACAACAACAACAACAACAACAGCAAGCATGCAGTTTTTTCTCTATTTCGCTCCCAAGGCGAGGAATTTTTACAATACCCTCTGGAGTTCCCCTGGCCTCAACATCAAACATAAAGTGCAGCAGCCAAGAGCAGGCCCACACCCTGCACAACTTGCCAGCAATAATTAATTAACTAAGCAGCAAAGAGCAGCAAATATTACCTGCATAGGATCACACAGTTTCATTTGGTTACATTCCAGTCATTGGACTGTCACACCAACTTTTTGCTTTCCTTTTTTTTTTTCTTAAATACGTGGGGTTTTTTTTGTTGTTCTTGTTGTTATTTCCTTTAAATGAAAACTCAGATTCTTATTTAATAACCAAAATGTCAAAGCTTGGCCCCAGGAATTAATTTAGAAATCCAGCAATTTAATCTCTCTTATACCTTCCTAACTTGAAATCTCAATGGCTCATCAACATCCTTTCAAACTGATAATCACTCTTTTATTGCTAAGACAGATACTTCTTGAGAGCAAGGGTCTGCTCCTAGAGTCAATTCTTCTGGAAACAACGCTCCTTGGCAGGTGTTTTGGGACAGCTCTGTCAAGCGACTCGTAAGGGACTTCAGCAGCAAGTTATCAGTTTGTTTGATGCTCCTTCTGCCAAGTCATAATGTGCACCTGAAGCTGTAAGTGCTCAAAGTACTTCACTGTTGTCAAGACTTTAGGGTTTGGCTTTCATGTCATTCCTAACACAAGGGAAGATTCAAATTCTGTGTTTTTCTACTCATTTTGCTAGCAGGGATCCATCTGGTAGGTGTTCTCAAAACATGTGAGCACAAAGCATAGCTGCCCTTTTAGGCGTAGGTACTGCAGTCTTATTTTGTGTAATGACACCTCTGTTAGACGGTACCTCACCAACAAGGACCAATATTATGTCCCTACTCAACACCTCTCATTTAACAGGTAGACATACTAACCAAGACGTTCTAAAGAGCATCACTTCTCCTTTCAGGAGGGTTCACATCTCTTGTAGGATGCAGAGACTCACACTCCACACCTTGCATCACTGTCCTGGGAGCTGTGGTGTGATTAATTGATTATGATTTGTTGTAAGCAAAGTGCAGGATAAATTAGTGAAGGTGTTCTAGAAGCATGGATGGTCTCAGACCTCCTGGGTGAAGATATTCCTGTTTTCAGGCAATATTTTAGTTTTTTATTATCCCAAAATAAAAGTGCATTAAAACACACTAGGGAAGCTGCAGTTACTACCTGCTTATGAGTTGCTCCTGGAGTTTCCCCTCTCCTTGTCTATGCAAGATACATGTTGCTGTGTGGACCCTGGGTATAAAGAGATCTTGGTGCAGCACTGTGCTGTTTCATAATCTAGCTAAGGCACTCATCTGGCAAGAGAGAGGGGGGAGTTTGGGTACTTGCCTGGAGGCCACTAAATATTTCAATACCTGCTATTAAGTATTCAATGCAGTGGGAACTTGAGTCTCCTGTCATTAAACTATAGATCCATGTTTAACTGCTTTTCTTTTAACAAAACTGCAGAATGAAATAGCCTTGATCAGAAAGATTGTGAGAAATTGTCCTGCACTGCACAACCCAGGACACTTACCAACAGAGTCCTGAATATGGGTTAGAACAATTCCAAATAGATAAGAGATTCAGTTAAATTTCCCTCTTTTTTAAAAAATAGCTTATATTTTGAAGCTTTTTGAAAAGAAATGCATTTGTTTCACCTAGATTTGAAAATAAGAAGCCTGGGTGTCTAAGTCAGAAATGTTCTGGGATTTGTAGTTTCAGTGCAGGAAGGCTTGCAAACCAGGAAAAGGTAGCATATAAAAAATTTTTCGTCATCTTGGCCATTTCTTTCAGATAAAATTAGGCATATAATTGGTGCTAAATATGATGACTTTTGCTGCCTCTGTTGATAGGCGATTTGAACTCCAGCTTGTGGGTGGCTACATGAAAATTTGTCACTACACTGCTCAACACTGTGATACCCAAGTTCCCATAATGGATTGACCTTTATGAAACAAACAGAATATAATGAAGGGAAGAATTTGGCTTTGGTGATCTGTAGAAACCTGGATGCAGCTACAATGAAAACAGCATGAAGAAACTATGCTCACTTCCTTGTCAAGTCACACCAAATGTGTCATGCATGTGAGAACCTGGGGATGGAGCACTGCTGCATTCTCATGTGTTAGTCTTGATCCTTCACAGAATGTAGCCTGTATACAGAAGCTTCTTTAGGCATGTTTCTAAAATTGTCTTCTTACATTATTTCTTCAGTGTGGCTACAAGTACTCCTAGGCACCCACTGGGATGTTCTTTATTGTCTTGGCCTTCCTTTTATATAATTATTCCCATCGAGGCAAAGAAGTTATAAAACCATCAACAGTTTTAGAAAGCTCAGATTTGCTACATAATTCAGCTCCCAAATGTGGCTTTTCCTCTCCTGGATTACTCCATCTGCTAACGGACACCAGCCAGATATCCAGTCCTCTTAAAGCACTCATTGGGCCAAGTCATCTTTAAACATAGGTTATAATATACAGCTTGTCTCGTCTTGACCGTATTTTTAAATGCAAAACAACTAAGCAAATGAACATGACTTTAAGTAATGCGGATAGGCTGAAGAAAGCCTTAGTCACATAACGAAAGTGGCCAGAATTTACTCAATGAGACATTCTTGGGAAACCTGCCTTGGCTGTAGGTGTAGCATTTGAAAGCCTCGCTCTTGTGGCTGGTTGCACATTATTAAACTTTTGTTCATATTTTTGTGGTATAAGTGATGGTTGCTTATGGAAGAGAGGGTGAAATATTTTTTCACTCAATAAAAATTGGATAGGGGAGCTATTACTGCTCTGTTTTCATCTCAGCTCATTTCCTGTGTTTGTCACAGTTCCCCTTCATGTTCTTCATGTTCTTGAGTTAAATTTTAAATGATGGCACATACAGAAGATCTCCTGGACCTGACTTATCAGGGGATGTGTGTGTAATTTCAGACTAAGCTAAGGACCCATCATCCCCGTGCAGGAAACAAAGAAAGGAAAGGAAAACATTTAGGCCGGTCTTTAGTACCACACATTACTTAGAGGGGAAGGTTTGGCAGCCAAATGGCAAACTTGTTTCAATTAAAAGGTGAATGATAACAAGGGAAAAAAAAAAAAAGACAAGGAAAAAAACTAGAAAGGATAGAGTTTTCTGGAGAGGAAAGCAGCAGGCTATAGTCTTTCCTTTTGCTTTTGCTGGGCTTTTTATTTAACTTATTTGTCATCAATTAATTAGCAGCACTGCAGAAACACTAGCTTCCAAACAGCTTGCCACTTGTGCTCAGAGTAAATACCCAGCATACACAATGTAATTAAAAATGTAAATAATACTATCGTCAAATACTAGCTTATGTGTCAGTAGAAAGGACACTGCAGGGCTCAGGAGAAGGAATAACAACAGTGATCTGAAGGCTACAGATCTGTTCATTGTGTGTGTTGACCATAGGGTAACACATGGGTCTAATCTATTTACTCATCATGGCAGTACCTTATTGTTGATCACCATCAATATGCACACTGAGCACTAGCCAAAAAGAGAGCAGCCACTGTTGTCATGGTGATGTTGTGAAAAGAGGCAGAAAAGAAAGCTCATCCAGTTACGGGAGTGGTGGCTGGGGGCTTGGGAAACGTAGGTTTGAGCCCCTCCCTTCTCACAGGGCTTTGAATAGGACAGCAGCAGCTCACTCTTTGGATTGAATGCCATTAATTTCTTTGAAAGAGGCATTTAAATACTTTGGGGAGTCCTGCCTCTGTTCTTCGTCTTTGCTGCCTCAGTACTTACTTGTATCCTCACTACTTTGGTGTCAATGAGCAAGTATAATTTTCCTGGACTTCATTTATACGTAGGATCTCCTTCCCATATTAATTAACTAACAGGATCTTTTCCCTTGAATGGGAGGACTAATACCCACTATCTTCTCTTAGTGACATTTAGGTATTTGCCAGAATACGTGGTTCTCCAACAGCCTGAAAATACCTTCAGTCCACAGCTTATCCTGTTGAAACAGGCTGCAAACCTGTGTTTGTTTGTCCACGCAAGGAATCAAAATTTCCTGTAAGAAACTGATGGCATGCACTGGCCAAAAAGGGAGGCATCTGTGCAATGAGGTGTGATGGTCCTCCCACAGTGTTGCACATAAGGCAGCACTTCTAGTAGGGCCCATCTCAGCCTCTGTGCTCTGGTTCACTCTCAACTCAGGTACATTACAATACTCTGCTTAAATTCTCGGGCCCTTTCAAGAGAAAAATATCACTGCATCCACAGGAGGAAACCATGCCCGAGTGTGCTGCCACAGAAACTAAATTCTGTATGGAGAGATCCATCGGCAGTGAAAATAATGAAGAACAGCTCTGTGGTTGCATTTCTATGATGCTATGGATCTCATAGCTAGTCCTTGAGCTAATAATTAATGTGTTTGCACTGATTTGGATCAGGTGGCCCACACTGAGCACTGCGCTGAAACAGCGCCCATAGCTGGGCACTGTCTGGACCCTGCCTTCCAGCCACCACTCTGGAGAACAGGTACAAGCCCTTCTTGCCATGAAGACCACACAAGCCTGTAGGAAAACTCTGCTTCATGACCCTGACATGAGGGTGAAAAATATAGAGATTATAAACTTTCAAGTGAACATCTTGTAGATCTCCTCCCTGTAGACTGGCATTTCATTCCACATCCTCAAAGAGAAAAATCTTGCTTTGTTCTTTTCCTGATCTCAGTTTGATTTTTTTCCTGCCCTAAAGAGCTGTGAAGCCTTCTTGCTGCAGATCTATCACCGATCTGCCTTCCTTGCAGCAAGATACGTAAGAAAACCAATAAAATGGATAGTGTGCTTTTCCCCAGCAGCAACTATAGATTTAGTTCTTTGGAAAAAAAATGGCTAGTTAAATCACAGCAGAGCATTATTATCTCTCTATTAATTAAGTTGCTGAATCTGATTCCCATTTAATCACCAAAAAATTTAAAATAAGCAGTTCATTTTCTGTGCAGTATGCTTTCTATGAAGTCACACCAGCTGACATGAAGAGCAGCTGTAACAGGTTTGTTTTCTTGGGTTTTTTTTAGATCCCATCACAAATTAAAGGTGCTTCTTCACCCTTAAGATAAACTATGTTATTATTGAGAACTAAAAAAATAATCCCCTTTAATCTTACTAAACTGGTTCTATGGGTTACGAAGTTAAACTCTGAAAAAAACTATTGTTTTTTGTCACAGAAATGCTCATTCTCTCCTAACTGCTCAGTCCTTAAAGATAATCAATTGCCATTGCTTTCAACCCGCTGCTTCACAGGAAAGCCTTTAAGCATATATGTACGTGCATATATATGTATGTATGAGTGTGTGTGCATGTAAAGCATTTAAAACAGTAAATTCAGTCTCTGACTGGGGCTGCTAATTGCAGCTATGTTATTAAAGAGTAATAATAATAATAAGCAATCTAGGATATAATTTTATTTTTTTTTAAAAAGGGCTTTGAAGGGAGGTCTGCAAGATTAACACAATCACTTTTTTCCATTCCTTAATGCAATCTTAATTTAATACTCTGATCAAGAATTAAGGGGGAGTTGTGTAAAAATCTTTGCTTGGTTTTTGCAGGGGTTTTGCTTCATTAACATTATTCCTTGAAAGTAACATTTCCTAAACTGAGGGCACTGAGTATGTGGTCTTTTAACATAACACACAGAAGGGTTTCTATTGCTTTAGCAGGTTTGTGCTGGCTACTTTAGCAAATGAAAGGTATCCTTTAAAATCTTAGGATTACTTTTTTTAAAATGTATTCTTACATTGATCAAAAAACATTGCCCATGATTCATTTTAAGTGCTGCCCAAATTATTCTACCCATCAGTAGAAAAAGACAAATTATGATCTCTGCTCAGGACTTTCCCATGTTTTCTTGAAATTTGAATTAATAAATACAGTAAGCCTGAAATGACTGTGAGATGTACTTGCTCGTAGACTGCTCCCTGAGAGTCTCCCAGTCATTTGAATACTGATTTCTTCTTATTAGGAAACAGCAGGAAGATTTTTATGTATCGTGTTGAAAAATAAAATTGTACATTTAGTCACTTATATGCATGTAAAGCCTTTCTTCTTCCCTTTTGACAATAGCATTCTTATTTTTCCCTTCAGTTTTTTAGTGCTGTTTATATGCCATATTACACTCTCTAATTTCCTTTTATCTTTTCTTTATTCTGCAATGTTTCAGTACATGTCTCTTTAAGACAAGTTAATTTAGTCAATTACTCCAGTTTGGTTTCAGATAAAATCTTTAATTTATCCAGGCCCCTCTTTATTCTTTCTAAGATCCTCATTCCATTAATTTCATGAAACATTCTAATTCTCCATTTTAGGAAAAAGCTAATTTCAGTCACTTGCACAGACTTCCTCAGTGTTTTTCCTCTATTGCATGTTTTACTTAAACTAAACCATGTGGATAATGCTGTTGCTCTTACATACTAAAAGCAGTTTTACTTTCCTGCACTGCCTGGAAAATAATCACAGATCCTTTTGCCTTCTCATGCATCTCTGTACAACAAGGAAAATGATAGGTTCCCAGAAAGATGAGAAATTCTTCCTATCCAATTATGGGAGGAACCATGTGCCATGGTCATTGCAGCCATGCCGTGTCTTGCAAAGGTATAGAGGGCTGTTGTTTGGGACTGGATGGACTTTGGTAGGACAATAGTGCCGCTGCCTAGAGACCAGCATGTAGGGGCAGGTTTATCATGCAGTCATGCTGAAGTTTCTCCTGTATTGGATGTACAATAAGAGAATGGTTTGAGTTGGAAGGGACCATTAAAGGCCATACAGTCCAACTCCCCTGCAATAAGTAGGGATATCTTCAGCTAGATCAGGTTGCTCAGAGCCCTTTCCAACCTGTCCTTGAGTGTGTCCAAGGGTGAGACTTCTACCACTTATCTGGGCAGTCTATTCCAGCATTTCATTATCCTCATTGTAAAAAAAAATTTCCTTATATCCAGTCTAAATCTACACGCTTTTAAACAATTTAAAGCCATTACCCCTTCTCCTATTGCAACAGAGTTTACTAAAAATTCTATTCCCATCTTTCTTATAGGTATTGGAAGACTACAATAAGGCCTCCCTGGAGCCCTTTCTTCTCCACACTGAACAACCCCAACTCTCTCAACCTTTCCTCATAGAAGAGACATTCCAGTCCTCTGATCATTTTTGTGACCTTCCCACAAATGTGGGGCCCACACACTCCTGCAACTCCCTGTCTTTCCTGTGTTCAGGGCTCCAGAACTGAACACTACAGATGTTTTCATAGGAGAGTGGAGTAGAGAGGCAGAATAATCTCCATCAACCTACTGGCCCCTCAACTTGTGATGCAGCCCAGGATACAGTCTGCTTTCTGGGCTATGAGAACATCTTGTCAAGTCATGTTGCAAAACTGTCTGAAAACCTTTCCCTCTCCTATTAACCAGGATTTTTATTTCCCAGCTATTTCACATCCTAGTGGTTTCCTGGGCTCTACCAGGGACTTGTTTTGCTGCTTCCAGCAAGTTGCTCTCTTGTGACTGTTTTTCTTCATTTATAACACGGGAGAGATAAACCCATTGCATAACATCTTGACCACCAATAGAGCCAAAGGGCAAGAAGCAATGAAATGACAGAGACTGGTTGTTACTGCAAGTAATTATATTGCTTCAGAAACATCTTTCCTTCTTTAGTAATTGTCTCTCTCATCTGTACTTCTCATTCACTTAAATGGTTCTAGAGACAAGGACTAACATGTGACAAGTCTCTGACCATAATTCCTTTGGACTATCACAATATATAAAATGGTCAAAATGTTACTATATTTGTGGACAACAAGAATTCTTTCTGCCGCATAGATGCTCACACAATGGGATTAGGAAACTGCAATTGATAAAACTCAATCAAAACAAATAAGGGGGAAACAATCCACAAGAGGTTTTTTTAGATGGTTTATCAAGTGACCACAAATCTCACCTTGAACATAAGAAGATGGAAGTGGGTTGGTGACTACAGTAATCAAAACCTGGAAGATGTGCAGGAGTTCAAAAGATGCTGATTGCCAGCAAACAGTCCCTGGAACTGTGGATCAAAATATATCTTTAAATTGCTTAATAACAAAATTTATAGCATTGAGAAAAAATTGACCTTTTTTTTTAAGAATAAGTTTACTCTTCTTGTAGATTTTTTTTTTAATTTTCATCAGAAAGAAACGGATGACCTAAAAAAGGACTGGTTGCATTTGAAATGCCAGCATGCTATGCCATGGAAAATGTACTTTGGGTTGTCTCTGGCTCTCCAGATTTATAAGTGGGTCTCATGAGTCAAAGTATATTTTTGATAAACTGTTTAACTTCTTTATATTGGGATTGTGTCAAGGACTTGGGTTCCATGCAGCAAAGTGCTCAGAACCCCAAAGTGCAGTGAAAAAGACTATACAACTATAACTCTGCAAAGCGTTGGAAAATATGATCCAGATCCTCAGCTGTAGGGTAGCAGGATATTTCATTTTATTGAGTTCAGCTTTGTTTATACGTACAGACTCTCTCTATTTCTGTGCAGCATATTGACCTGAACTCTAAATTAAACCTGTTTTTGCAAAGGTACTTCAAAAAGTAACCTCCTTATAGAATACCACCAATTTTAACTACATTTGCAGAGGTAACCCCATTGCAGTCGACTCACATTTGGAATAATATTTACATATTCTATTTTTTCTATCATGAAATGCTCTATCAACAGTTACATTCCAATAACCATGAACGTAAATGAGTACAGACTTCAAATGGACAATCATTAACCTATGCTGTAATGATTATACAACATCCTTCAAATACTGAATGTTTTGAATGTGATCAAGTGATTTTTTCCCGTTATTTTGACTTTCATACTAATTATTAAACTTTAATTGCCCATTATGGCTAATTATTAATATTTATTGTGTAGTATTGTCATTGTTCATGGACTTTTATAAAAGGAACTATACTCGATATAGAAAAAAAACATTAAATTAAATATTCATTTAAATGGTTTTGCAGCAACCAATTTTTCAAACAAATTGGTATGAGTCTGTTTCTCTATTAGCTGTTCTGTTTATAAATATTGATTTACTTCTCATTATTCTTCTTGACTACACTTCTGTGACTTTCGATACCTTTATGTTTTCTCTATAAGCTTTTTCTCCCTTGTTAAGACTGCAGATGCGAACAGGAAAAAAAAAATGTTGCTAGAAAAACAAAGAAATAAAATGTCTCTACTAGTCGCATTAACAATAAAAGTTATTGCTGATGTTTTTACTTGGGCTAAAACAGAAGCAAGAAATGTAGTCACTGGGAGCTTAATTTAAAATTAATTAAGTTAATAAATATTTAACTTTTTTCTCCTAAAATTGATATGGGATAAAGTAAACTGAATTTTCAAGAACTGTGCACAACTTAGCTCGTTTTAAGTGTGTTTGAGTATAGAAAGATGCCAGTAAACTTTCAAAATTCTCTGTGCCTGGACAAAGAATAAGGGTTTTCATGTTACAGGATTTGGCTTTGGGGTGAATGAAGACCTTTTGTGGGACACTTATGGGCCACAGAATGGAACCCACGAAAGTCAGAACGAAATATGGAAGCTGCCTAGAACTGGCTGCTAAGGACACACCAAGGGTTTGGCAAATCTCAAACTCATCCCTTCTCTGAAGTATATTTAACTGAAAGTCATAAAGGAAAAATTCCCAACGTTGTCTTTTTTTTGGTAGCCACTTATATCTTCACTTTCAAAATCCATGTGGTGCTGGATTTCTCTTTACTTTTGAGTGTTTTCCATGTATATAAAGAGAAGAGAAGAGAAGAGAAGAGAAGAGAAGAGAAGAGAAGAGAAGAGAAGAGAAGAGAAGAGAAGAGAAGAGAAGAGAAGAGAAGAGAAGAGAAGAGAAGAGAAGAGAAGAGAAAATATTCAAAGAGATGAGATGATATTCAGTGAAAAGAGTTTGCGATGAACGTCTAGCCCAACTGCCTCACCACTTTAGGGCTGACAAAAAGTATAAGTCCTTTTGCACTTAGGGAAAATTTAAGGACACTGACATAGCAGCTGTTGGTAATATATTCATGAGATAGTGAGGAGGAGAAAATTTCTAGTTACTCTCCTGCCCCCTGGTCTCCAAAGCACAGTCCATCTTGAAGGCATAACATCTTACAAGTGGCAGATTTATTGAGCCAGAAAGACTTCCAAAACAGAGAACAAGGTCATAGCCTATTGCCTGGGATGTTTGATATTGATTATGAAAACTCTTCCTCTCAATTTTTTTAAAAGACCTCCAGAGTGGTGCCATGGCAAGGAGGTGTAGGAGACCTCCTAAGAAGTGGAAGGTGTCTCTTCAATTTTGCTTAGGAAAAGGCAGGCACAAATAAGAGGTTTAATTCCCATGTACTAAAACTAGACTAGTGTATGAAAAGGATTAACCTGTTCTTCTCTTAAAATTGCACTTTTAAGATTTATTTTAAAGAACGCACATAAACACACGTATTAAAAGCAACATTTGCAAAGCAGCTCTGAGTCAAATTGTCAGATCTGCAGAAAGATGTTTTAAATACTATATTTACCCTGTATGGGATGAACAGACCTACTGCATAGTTAAGAATTCAAGACTGTAGATGCCACTGTGATAATGAGCAAGCTGCAATTCTTAGCGTTACAACTCCGCAGTCTTTGAAGGATGAGTAATGGGCAAAAGTATCTGGAGTCGCACGTGAGGTTTTAACCTTCTGACTATATTCTTGGTGTCTCTGTCTTAATGCAGAATTGCACAAACATACTCAATGTGAGGAACATGTCAAAGAAAAAGCCAAAATTTCTGAAGAATTAAGTGTGAAGTATGTGCCCTTTGTAAATAATTGCTGCGTGTGAACATTAGGCTTCCAGAAGTTATATATTTGGTCAGGAAAAGAGATATGAATCTGACTCCCAAGCCGATTGGTGTGAATGAGTGAGTTGTAGAGGGGAAGGGAGATTTCTGGAGGTTAACTCAGCTGGGTGAGATCTGCTGTTGAAGGATGCCTTGCTGCAGTAGCCAGTGGAGACCATCTGCAGGGGAACATCCTTTCTTCCCTGCCCCATCACCCTCACAAAAAGTGGGGAAATCCTGCTGATTCTCATCCTTTTTCTGCAGATGTTAAACTGTCATCTCTCTTTGTCTCTCTTACATGTGTACTTCTACACAACTGTCAGGTTAACCAGAAAAAATGTGGCTATATTCACAGTGACAAAGATCATTACATGTTTAGGGACAGAGAGATCAGTGGGTCCACTGTCAAATGAAACACACCAAAGTATCAGATTTATGGACTGAACCAGAACCCTGTTGCAGAAGGTAGACAGAGGTTTGATGAACATGTTGGGTTTTGAGGACTAGGTTGACGTAGTGGGGTAATATAGCAAGTACAAGGAGTATAATGGTCCAGGGCTTAGTTTTAAATTCAAATGGACAAAGTGTGGCATCAGAGATGTCCCAGGCCAGACGGTAAGGTAGCACTATGATGTAGAATAATTTTGGCTAATAGAATCCTTGAAAAATTGTCCAAACCCAAGCAGTGAATGCTTTGAAAATAGAAATGTTTGTTGCTTTTTACCTTCAGTAGTTTGCTGAGGAAGTCTCCAGTTGAAAGTTGACTTTGTTCAGTGCCACCATGCTGTGTCGTGTTGCTATGTGTGTTCCCCAGCAGGAATGAACTCAGGGCATACATTCACTTAGTACAAACATATATTCAAAACTCAGCCTCGGGCCCAGACCTGACCACCATGCACTTGCTGAAAACATCCCCAGCAGAAAAACTCATGTTTTGAATATTCATAAAAAATGAGCACAAAATGGATATGAGTGTGCTATTTACATGAATTTTACAGATTATTTTGACTAACAGCATACAAAATAAGTTTTTTGTATGTGCCAAGGCTTTTCAAAAAATTGTCACATTTCCACTGGTTTGATATGACTTTAGACACCAGAAGAACTAGTTATATGCAAAAGATTCGTGACTTGAAATGATATAGAGCAGGGGTGTCGAACTGATGGCTCCTGCCTTTCTTGTTCTCCTTCTGCTCCTGCAACGCAACACGCGTCACACACACTGCACACGTGACCAGTGCACTGGCAGGAGCGTAGGGGCACTGGATAGAAACAAGGTGGAGGGCCAGATACAACCCAGGGGGCCATGAGTTTGGTGCCCATGATCTAGAGAATCCAGTGGATCACCTTTTCAATGACTAGAGAAAAGGAGGTTGAGGGGAGACGTCATCACTGTCTACAATTACCCGAAAGGAGATTGTAGAGAGGTGAGTGTTGGTCTCTTCTCCCAAGTGACAGGTAAAGAGGTAATGACCATAAATTGTGTCAGAAGAGGTTCAGACTAGACATTAGGGAAAATTTCTTCACTGAAAGGGTGGTCAGGCACTGGCAGAGTCTGTCCAGGGAGATGATTGAGCCACCATCCCTGAAGGTACTTAAAAGATGGGTAGACAAGTTTCTCAGGGTTATGGTTTAGTAATGGACAGAAACGGTTGGACTCGATGATCTTAAAGGTCTTTTCCAACCAGATGGTTCTATGATTCTATGATCTGGACCACATTGGGAACAATATATGATGTTGTGCATTTACAAGACTGTATCATCTGTGGTTTTATTTAAACCTCACATTATCAGATGCCATATTTAGATTTGAAAAGCAGTGGCTTTCAGTGCATAGGTGGTTTGCTCATCTTTCTCTAGAAGCATATAAGATTTGATTTGAAGGAAAGCACACTTTGTATGCAAGGAGACAGGAGCAGCATCTGGTTTATGCACACTTACATACATACTGATATCATTCTTACAGCTTCATGTAAAAATAATCTCAGGATTTACTTTAACTACTCCAAATCCTCCTTTTCCTTTATGATAGGCTCCACTGTGCCTGTTCAGATATCCAAGTGTCATTTAAGAGTGTGAAGTGCTCCTGAAACAAGAGGTAGAACAGCTAAACCTGCTTCTGAAATAAATGACCCCAGCCCCTCTGCACAACAGAGCTGGCCAGTGTATTTGACCTGGATATATAGTCACCTGTTTTCTGAGGGCAGAGGGTTAGTATTTTATTGTGTTTTGTTGTTTTCTTTAAATATAATTCCCATCGAAAACTGAGTAAAACGCATCAAAAATAATGAACGTATATCACTAAAAATACTGCAGAGGTGTAATCTTTGACCTGATTTTCCTGAAAAATGTGCAAGAGACCTTTCTATGAGCACAGCAGGATTTTTATAGCTCACATTTCTGCTCCATAGTGCTCTCAGAAGGACAAACTGCATAGAAAACATCAGATGCTGGATTAGATAATAGCATTAGCATTTAAGATAAACTTTCCTTTCTTTGCTAGGATAAACCCTCATTATTTAAAATGTGTTTTATCCTCTAGTTCCTCCATAGGAGACACTTCAGCAAGCTACCTGCCAATAGCAATTAAAGCTTAGTTTGCAAGGAAAGTGGGTTTAATTGCCACAGAACTATTTATAGGAAGTCTCCCATGAGGATTACTGAGCTGCAAGAATGCAGATTAAGCAAAATGAGGGCAGCAGGAAATGTGATGCACTTTGGCTAAACAGCTCTGTCAGGCTCAATAGGTGTGGGTGCCGTCACAGCACTGATGACAGCCTGACGCTGTTTCCCCCACCCGGCGCTGGATGTTTCAAACAGCATGCAGTGTGACAGCATGTCCTCAAAAATTTCATAGTGAAATGTCTTCTCTCTCCAGGTATTTACCCCTCCTCTCATCATCCAATAACCATCATAGCTGAGAATCTTATCCTTGGGGGTCTGCTGACTTTGTGAGTTGGAGGATTATGATTATTGTCATCCCATAAAGATGTACAGGGGATCTTCAGTTCTGCCCCAAAGAGGCTGGAAGATTTTAAGCAAGGGAATTAGTCCAGCATTTCACTGCACACCTTGCAGAGGCATGTGCCTCAGCATTGTCCAGAAAACAAATAATAACATGACAGGTAATGAGAGACAACTGCAACAAACCCAGGGTTAAAAATGAGGCCTCTTCAGTTCTCTGTCACTGCCTGGCTCACTCAGGATCTCCAGCTGCCTGATGCAGAGCGAAAAATGGACTGTGTAAAAGCAGATCATAGAATCACAGAATAATAAAATAGATTGTGTTAGAAAAAACATTTAAAGATCACCTAGCCCAACCCCCTACAACAAGCAAGGATATATTCAACTAGATCAGGTTGCTCAGAACCCCATTTAACTTGATCTTGAATGTTTCCAGGGACAGGGCATTCATAACATTTCTGGACAACCTGTTCCAGTGTTTTACCACTCCCATCATGATAAGATTTCTTCCCTCTATCTAGTCTAAATCTGCCCTCTTTTAATTTCAAATTATTACCTTGTCCTATCAAAAGAGGTGTGCATAATGCCCTCTCTGACTTTGCTTCTGCCATCCCTTTTTACCTACACAGTTCAGCTGCCCATTTGCCTTCTCAAACAATATCTTCCCCTTGTTCAAGTCAAAGCCTGATGGGAAAATGGGAAACTTCATGGTCTACAACTGATTATTCATAATCTATGTTATCAGCAGCAGCAGCAATCTGAGCAAGAAGATGAATGTTGAGACATCTTGGCACTAAAAATTCAAACATCTTGGCCTAATTTTGGTTAAGATCAAATGTTTCACCGAGATTTAAAATTATTTCTAACTGTTTAAATATATTTTTAAACAATCTTAGATTTAAAAATTCTTGATAGTTAATTATAAAAAGTTAAAATAAGTTATTTTATTGTTCAAGATATTTTCAACTTTGTTAAATGCGTAATTTGGTTCATCTCATAGAATTTCACAGGAAAATAGATGTCAAATCTGTATTTTCACCAAAGGGGTTCCTGCTGGGAAATTACATCCTGCTCTGATTAAATCCCTCATTAAGATTCAGGTCTTTTCTGTCAGTAAATCAGTAATATGGTTAAAAAAAATGTGTGGGGGGAAGATCATCACATTCCTTCTTGGCTTGTCTGTGTCAATCATATTCTACCTTTTTTTTTTTACTCTAAACTCCTTGTAACAAGGATCATGCTCATAACACAGTCCACAATTTGTCCATTTCACAGAGCTCTGTCATTCCCTAGTAACTATTATGCTCCTTGAGCTGCAAATGTCATATTTTCTACAGTGACGACAATACAACAAAATCATGACATTTCATCTCTTTTCACACTTTTGCATTCCCAAGTACACACTTGAATCTAGGCTAAATTTCCAAGATTTCTCCATGACCGGGAAAGTTTAACAGCTCTGTTTGCATTCTTTTTTAATGACAATTGAATGAGCTCTCATAATAGTTTGATTGCTGGAGTCAGAGAATTAGGAAAAAGAAAGGAAGGAATTAGACTGAAACAAAGGTTGTCTACATGCACAAGTCTACAGGAGCACAAGATGTATAAGCTTCTGTTATAACCCACGGAGACTGAAAGTCCAGTAAGACCAACAGCAGCACCTTGCAATACCATTAATACTTAATGTTTGGTTTCATAATTTCCACATGCCTTTCTTAAACAGTTATAATATCTTATGCAGTAGCATGGCAGCAAGTAATTCCCTTGTATCTAAAAGAAACAGTTCTGCTTGGCAGAATAGAGTGAAGCGTGTTATGTAGGGTAGAACAATAAATGTCCTTGATTGACCTCAGTGAAAATCACCAATTTGGAGCCCTCCATCTTGCCAGATGATGCAGCAGTAAAATGCTAATGAGTGAGACTTGCTGGAACATTTAAATGCTGAATCAGAACAGATATTTAATGACCTAGATACAGAGATACATCACAACACCTCTCAGAAGCTAAGTTCTTAGAAGAGTGATCCATTTTTCTGCCATTTTCCTCTGAGGCAATGTGGGGTTTGTGTATATATGTGTATAGATACATATGTAGGCACTCATAAAGTGAATCAAGAGCTGAGTGTGAATGGGAGAAGAATATTGGATCTTGCATCACTCACTATTTCAACAGCCAAAAGTATATCACTATTTTCGCAAACATTCATTCTCCTCCTTATTTTCTCCTCTATTTATTCCCTTTTTCAAGACCTGTTCTCTCACAGGGAAAGAATCCTGTTGACTCTCACTGGCTTTAAATCTGGTTTCAGAAACAGAGATGAGCCCAAACTGAATCCAGGGACCTCTCTACTTTGAAGTTTGAGGATATCCAGATCTGATCAAGGCTTGGCTCCTTCTCATTCAAAACAGTTCTGTATTTTCCCATCCTTCTGACTGGATCTTTGTTCCTAGCTGGCAGAGGGACAACATGGTGATGCACAGATGAACCACACTCCTCAGACAGAAGGCCAACTAGAAACAGAGTCTGCCTCCATCGCTGACTCACAAGCCCCAGGAACATGAAGGTTTCAAGTGGGAGCATCTTGTTCAGAACCATATGAACTATGTTCTCTCTTAGGTATGTTCTTGCCAAAGATTATCACTTCTAATTAATCTAAAACAGAAGGAGAACTATTTTTTAAACAAACCTCAAAAATGATTATTTTTAAAGCTGGTAAATCTGTGCTAGCCAGTTATTGGTGCCATGTTCGGAAGCTCAGACAGAGCTAAATTATGCTTCAGATTAATGTATTGAGTGGTTCAGAGGTTACACAAACAGCTGTTTCTCAAACAGGCACACTACAAAGCTTAACTGTTCATTGGAAGGGCAGATACAGCCTCGCTAAAGTCCCAGTAGGCTAACTTTTATTTGTTTCTGATTGGGAGATATCCAAAGCTGACTCCATGCTACTGATGACCTCTCTTAACAGGGGCAGAAAGTTGAACCTCTGGAGCCAGTGTGATTTTACCAGTCTCTGGGAAAAAAACAAAACAAATCTTTAGTGACTCTGAGATAATCTGTAAAATGTTGCACTTTCAGAAATGAGCTTTAAAATTCTGGAAAAAAAATTACTGTAAATATAGACAGACTACAGGGGAAAACCACAGAAAATCCCTGAATCAAAGGTTGCTCCTGACATTTTTCAAAGCTGTTAGTTAACCAAGAGCAACCATTTCTTCAAAAGTGGTTATGTGTGGAATATATGCTGAATGAATTCTAAACTAAATGCCAGATTACTCACCGTGAAAAACACAACACACACTGTTTAGTTACCTGATAACATTTTGAGCATTTCTGCAAAGCACAGAGATTCTTATTCAGTGTAGCAGCTACTCACTTTGGGACAATGCTTAAATGCTTACTCTGTGTAAGAGAACTGGTTATGTGAAAAAAACCCACACAAACACAACAAAACAAACAAACAACAAACCATCAACTAGATTAGAACATCATTTAAAAAACAAAACAAACAAAAAAAGAAAACCAACCAGAACTTATTGATTCAATGGGAAAATGCAACTATTAGTTGCAATGAGTGATTTGATCCCAACCTATCACAGGTCTGCTCCCCAGCCTTCATGGAAAATATTCAGACGACATGTCTTAGACATCTTCCTTCTGGTTGCTTTGTAAGTATAACCTCCTAACAGCACAGGACCAGGCAATTCCAAAATTCTAGAAGCCAAGTAGGTGAGGCAGGAGGCCAGCCTGGAAGAACAGGTATCTTCTACTCAAACTGAGGCATAAAATGATGCTGTATGGCCAGTGGGAAAAAGCACAGGTGACATTTGAGAACTACAAGGATGTTGTTTGCCACTGTATGGCAGAAATTCACGTGACCAAGGTTCAATTAGAGTTAAAGCTGGACGGCATTGTGAAGAATGATAAAAAGGGCTTCTTCAAATATGTTAATAACAAAAAGCAGGCCATAAATAACATTGGCCCGTTACTTGATAGGCATAAACACCTCATAAGCAGGGATATGGGCAAAGCAGAGACGTTTAATGCTTTTTTCACCTCTGTCTTCAACAGTGATGATGCATTTGCCTTCCCACCCCCAACCCCCCCAGAGTCTTGGGCTAGAGGGCCAAGACTGCAAATGATAAACTCTCAGTCAACCTTGTACTTGTGCAGAATTTGATGCTCCAACTGGATCCCTATAAATTGTTGGGACCTGATAGGATTTATCCAAGGGTATTAAAGAGCTGGATGATGTCATAGCAAGACCTCTCTCAAGGACTGGAAGCTGGCAAATGTTGTCCCAGTTTCCAAGAAGGGCAGCTTGAATGGCCTCAGTAACTACAGATTTGTCAGTCTAACTTCAGTGCCTGATAAGATTATGGAGAGGATTATTCTGGAAGCTACTCAAAACCACCTGAAAGACAATGTAGTCATTGGTTCCAGCCAGCATGGGTTTATAAAGGGAAGGTGCAACCTGACAAACTTATATTCCTTCTATGATAGGGTCACCCACCTGGTTGACCAAGGAAATCCAGTTGATACGATCCTTCTGGATTTCAGCAAGGCCTTTGATACTGTCTCTCATAGTATCCTCCTAAACAAAATGTCCAGCACACAGCTGGATAAACACATAATGCAATGGGTGAACAATTGGCTGATGGGTCAGGCTCAGAGGGTCACAGTGAATGGGGTTACATGGGCTGATGACCAGTCATTAGTGGGGTTCCGCAGAGATCCATCTTGGGGCCAGTACTCTTTAATAGCTTCAGAAATGATCTGGATGCAGGACTTGAAAGTCTACTAAACAAGTTCTCTGATAACACGGAACTGGGGGGAGCTGCTGACACTCTTGAGGGCAAAGAGGCCCTACAGAGGGATCTTGACAGATTGGAGAGCTGGACAATCACTAATAGCATGAAATTTAACAAGGGCAAGTGCTGGGTTCTGAACCTGGGACATAGCAACCCTGGACAGATGGACAGACTGGGGTCTGAAAAGCTGGAGAGCAGCCCTGTGGAAAGGAATCTGGGGTTTCTGGTTGATAGTCAGTTGAACATGAGCCAACAGCATGCCCTGGCAGCCAAGAGGGCCAACCCTGTCCTGGGTGCATCAAACATGGCATTGCCAGCCGGGCAAGGGAGGTGACTGTCCCATTCTGCTCTTCCCTGGTGCAGCCCCACCTTGAATATTGTGTGCAGTTTTGGGTACCACAGTATAAAAAGGACATCAAACTACTGGAGAGAGTCCAGAGGAGGCCACAAAGCTGGTGAAGGGTCCAGAGGATAAATTACCTGTGTAGCAGCAGAAGTCACTTGGTCTGTTCAACCTGGAGAAGAGGAGACTGAGGGGACACCTCATAGCCATTTACTGCTTCCTCAAAAGGGAAGGAGGAGGAGCAGGTGCTGATGTCTTCTCTCTGGTGACCAGGACTCAAGGGAATGGCAGGAAGATGTGCCAGGAGAGGTTTTGGTTGGATATTAGGAAAAGGTTCTTCACTCAGGGGGTGGTGGAGCACTGGAACAGCTCCCCAGAAAAAAAGTCACGGTGCCAAGCCTGACAATATTCAACAAGCATTTGGACAATGCCCTCAGTCACATGGTGTGAACGTTGGGATTGTCCTGTGCCAGGGTAGGAGTTGAAATCAATGACCCTTGTGGGTCCCTTCCAACTCAGGTGTAATATTTGGAGGCTTGTGTATCTAGCACTCCAGAAGTGCCTCTATAAACTATTCAGTTGTAAAAAAAGCTAGGTAGACTAAAACTCTGGAGCTTAATGGGTACGTGCTCAGAAGATTTCAGTGCAGTAATGTTTTTTCATGACCTGCAGTGACTTTTCTGGCAGTTTTCCTACCATTACCCTGTCAGATCCAAACATGATGAGATATAATTAGAACATAAGCCTGGACATTTTCATTTAGGAAAACCCATAACATTGATGAAGTGATCTCTACTGATCACTAAGAAAATGTATTGGTCCAGAGCATCAGAGCATATTGCAGTCTGTATTTTAAAGTAAAGAAAAAGAAACCTATCCCACTCAAGTATTGCACCTCTACAACTATTTATATGCTTAAATTGAAGTGCATGATAGAGGACTTTGCAAAGTATATTTCCAGTATTATAGCACAGAGACAATCTAACAGGGCTTATTGCTCTCCTAAAGTTGTTATTGGTGAGTATCTCTACTATCTCATTGTTCATAGTTCATTCCTTTTTCAATGCCATGCTGCAGTTCACCATACACTCAGAGGATGGGAGCTAAATAATGTTTGCCAGCCAAGCAGCCTATGGGGCTTTGATTGACTAGCTGAGAACATGGGCTACGTTTGTGGGGGTCAGGTTGTAATGGTTCTGTCTAAATTGATATGTCAACACAGAGCCTGGTACAAACTTCCCTTGGACCCTCACTGCCTGCCTTTTAGATTCTATCCCAACAAAAGGCAGTGCAGATAGCATGCTTGTAAGTCAACTGAGCTGTGCAAGCTTAAGCCCACCAAAAGCAATAAAGCTTAAAGAACCGAATATGTTTTACACATAGCAGGAGTATAGTATAGTATAGCGTAGTATAGTATAGAATGTATAGCAGTTTAAATGCAGAGAGACAGTTGCTCATCAGAGTAATGGATCACCCAGAAACACCATGCTGCAGTTGGATCTGTCCCCACAGCCTCCTTGCCATCAGGAGGTCACCAGGAGGTCTAATGGCGGATTCAATAAGACAAAATTACTCTGCTGGGGCAGCTGGGAAAGCTTTCTTGTATCTTAAAAACAAGTAACACAGAAAATTCATACTGAGAACTCCAGGGGGAATAACTGGTTATTAGTTCACTTCTTGTGGGCAGTATGGAAGAAGTGAGTCATTTCAAAGGATAAAGTCAAATTGCAACCGGCTTTACTTTTATATTGATAACATCTATTGCTAAATTATAACAATAACAGTGACGTTGTCTTGAGAAAAGTGCTTCAAAGTGCCCCTTCCCATCTTATTTGTGCTCTACACTGAGAGGAATACTAGTCGCCTAGCTAAAGTACAGAAGAGATGTGGGTTTGATTCCTGGTCATGCTACGTTTCCTGTTTTGCCTTGGGCAAGTCCCTAAATCTGCCTGTGTCTCATTTCCACCTCTGTGAAATAGGGATCATAGTACTGTGTGCCTTTCATCCACCTCTATTTAGAAGGTAAACCTTTGTGTCACAGAAAGTTACGTGTACATGCACAGAAAAAGAGGAGAGGGCTTAAAATAAGAGTTACATTTTTGTTGGGAACCACAAGTACTGGGATTTATTTAGAATGTACAATACAAGCAGAATGGGATTTTTCAAAACAGTATGTCCACTTGAGCTTGTAGTCCAGAAATACAGCTGACAGGGAGTATTAGGTCCTTTTTCACTAACAGTATCCTGGGCTGAATAAAATGAAGTGTGATCAGCAGGTCGAGGGAGCTGATTCTCTCCTCCTCTTTGCCATTATGAGACCCCACCTGGAGTACTGCATCCACCTCTGGAACCATCAACATAAGAAAGACGTGGACCTGTTGGAGTGGGTCCAGAGGAGGGTCACAATAACAATCAGAGAGAGGGAACACACCTCTCCTATGTAGAGAGGTTGGGAGAGTTGGGATTTTTTAGCCTGGAGAAGAAAAGGCTTTAGGAAGACTTTATTGAAGCCTTTTAGTACTGACAGAAGGCTTATAAGAAAGACGGACAGAGACGTTTTACCAGGGTCTGTAGTGGTAGGACAAGGGCAGCAGTTCTAAACTGAAGGAAAGTAGGTTTACATCGGACATGAGGAAGAAATTTTTTTATGATGAAGGTGGTGAGGCTCAGGGGCAGGATGCCCAGAGAAGTTGTGAATGCCCCATCATTGGAAGTTTTCAAAGTCGGGTTGGAGAAGGCTTTGAGTATCCTGATATAATGAAATATATGGTCCCTGCCCATGGCACAGGGTTAGACTAGACAATATTTAAAGGTCTCTTTCAGCCCAAACTGTTCTGTGATTATGATTCTATGATTAGGTGATTCTAACAGTAGATAGCAGATGACTGTAAAGTCACCTATTTCTTCTAGCACTTATTTCCATCCAAAGTCAGGTAAAATATTGCCACTCTGCAAGAATTGCTGGGGTTTTTTTTGCATATGGCAACACCACACCAGAGATCATTACAGAGCACATTTCAGGCTCAGGGGTAATGGTTGTATGGTGTAAGTCAGCAAAGAGAACTGTAACATGAGAAGGTTGAAAGCTCTGGCTAAAGATAATATTTTTGTTTGACAAAGCCTTGTTGCCATTAGTAACACGAAATGGGTAGGGAGAGCCCCTTACCTCCTGCAATGCACCACTGACAAAGTCAGTGCTGCCACATTGTTTAGAGGAGAGTGGGAAAACCTGGATGCAGGTAGATTCCTACCACATATGCTTTACTACATCCTTTACCCTAAAAGTTGTAAACGACTCTAAATCCTGTAATATACCTTTTAAATCTTTATTCTGAAATAAATGCCAATTTTTATTGTATATATATATATCTATTTCCTTGAATCCTTGGATCTGATTGGTTTTGGAGTTCCTGGCCCAACCTTTCTCAAAAGGCAAGAACTCTGTTGGAGTTGATTGTATCATCTGCTTAAAAAAGTCAGAATTACAGTTACTTTCCCCAGTGGGTATTAAAGCTAATCTGAACAAACTTCACTATTGCCACTGATGGTAGCTGTCCCAGAGACAGAATTCCTTAATTCTGTGTCCTTTCTTAAGGTGGTGGATTGTTCCTATTCCCCTGCCTACACCAACTCAAGCACAAAACTCCTCTCTCAAGCAGGTAACACATGCCTATGCTTGTAGCTGGTAATCCTTCTTGGTTAATTTATCCATTGACCAAGCTTAATGGCCATGCACCCAAATCCATTTGTCACCAGGCTGCCAGAGCCAATGTTTCACTGTTTGGATATAAGTAAGATATGTTCACTGATGTTTCACAACCTGGTTGATATGTGGAAGTGTGAAATTCAACACAGAGGCAGTTTCTGCACCTTGCTTCATATGTCATGCTTGCTAGGGAAATGATCATACACCCATTGAGTTCTTCAGCATGCTTTTTACTGACCTCAGAGGCTGCACATTAAGACCTAAGTGGATTATCATCTCCTGCCAGGAATGATGTTGTTTCAGCCTACACACTCAAGCAGTTCATTTTTATTTTATTTTATTTCCTTTTTTTTGTCCTCTTGTAATGGAACATTTATCTTGGAGCTGCATGAATTGCTGAAAGCTGTCACCACCTGCTGGAGTTTCTGAAGGTTAAAATGTCGGCACTCATGGATTTTTACATTGTTGGAAAAAAAAAAGAATTTTGTGATTTTTCTCCATGAATGTTTGCATGTGGCTGCATTAGTCATCTCAAATTCCCAGTTTCCTAATATTCACCACAA
Organism: Tapera naevia; assembly: GCA_033556795.1. Lineage (NCBI taxonomy): Eukaryota > Metazoa > Chordata > Aves > Cuculiformes > Neomorphidae > Tapera > Tapera naevia. The sequence continues at coordinate 1,679,894 of JAUMJJ010000074.1, read as the reverse complement.
CTAAACAAAAAATAGAAAATAATAGAAAAATCATAGTGTTCTTTCTCTTTATGTAGCCAATGCAATGTTGTTCTGTTGTTTTTCACCAAAACTGGAATAAATCTTTTTTCAATAGGAAAAGATATTCTCTCTCTTTGTCATTCTTGAATTTCTAATCAAGTTACATAATATGTATACCTCAATTTACAAGAATCATAAGCCTCATATTCACTCTAGTCATAAAATATTATTGTAATAAACAACCAACAGACTATTTATGAACATGTGTCCCCTCAGAGCAAACTCATGGACCATCTCGCTCAAGAATCCGTTCCTAACAATGTCAAGTCAAGATATTCTTTAGGATGAGCCCAAGATCCTGGACACTTTGGTCCAATATTCCAAATCACATATCCCTAGGACCCTGGAGTCTTACTATGGGTGTTTAGAGTGAATAAACCTGAGACATGTCATTAAATGATTTGGTCAAGATCAGCAGGGATTTCCAAGAATGTACCAGGCAGGTACATTTTTCCATATGTTTTCCTTCAAGCTAACTTTTCACCCAAGAAAAGGAACTTTTCTTCACTTGATATCAGAATTTCACCATGTTATGGCCTCCTGGGTTACACACTCAGGTATTTAAGTAATCCTCATTTTTCAGTTGCAGTGACAGCAGAACCATGGAATGCCATGATATGTTCAATAAAAAGAGAAATCTGGGCCTATAACAATACTGTCTTAAATTACCCTTCTCCAAGCCTCATATTTCTTAGATTAACCTGTGCAATCACACAGGACACCCAGTCCGGATGATTTTGGACTACAGGGCATTGCAGATCTCCAGTGAGAATCTGACTTGCCCCTTCTTGCTCTGTGTGACCATGAGTTCCATTCTGGATTAGATAGAAGAGGATGGAATCTGGCACATTTTCCCCTCACTCTATGAAATTATGGAAGTGATGATGAAGCAATATCTAACCGATTAAAATTGACACAAGTTACTTTCCCGTGGGAGCAAGTGGAGGAATTTTCTAAGAAGAGTCAGGAAAAAATAATGTACTCCTGTGGATGATGTTTAAGTTGATCAGATGCCCTTTCTCTTTCTCTTTCTCTTTCTCTTTCTCTTTCTCTTTCTCTTTCTCTTTCTCTTTTTCTCTTTCTCTTTCTCTTTCTCTTTCTCTTTCTCTTTCTCTTTCTCTTTCTCTTTCTCTTTCTCTTTCTCTTTCTCTTTCTCTTTCTCTTTCTCTTTCCCTTTCCCTTTCCCTTTCCTTCCCTTTTTAATTTCCTTTCTTTTTTCTTTTCATCAAATGACATAGGAGACTCATCTGTGGTTGCAACTTGTCCAGTGTTTTGTCTGAGGCTGAAAAGAAGTATTTCATAAGGAATACACAACTAGTAAAAAGAAATCGTGTTTCTGCAGTATCGTGTTTCACGATAAACAAAGCATCATTCACTCCCAACTCAATGGCTTTCGAGCAAATAAACAAGCAAACAAAATTAATGCATTTCTGGTTTGTTGTTGGGGGGAAAAGTTCATTACTGGGATCACGCTGGGGGGAAAAATACACCTTGCCTATGAAAATGATGAATACAAGCCTGGGGCAAATGCATGACAGTTCTTCATTTACCTGAGAAAGAAAAATAGATCTAAGAGATACTACACCCCAGGAAAATCCCAGTTCATATGTATTTCCATAGTTTCTTTACCATAAACTAAATATATTTCATTAAAATATTGGCCTGAACCTGACTGTTTTTAGAGGCAGCCTCCTGTCCAAAAACCACTTTCTCCTCTTTGAATGTTCTGTCTTATAAAAAATGAACCAGTGTAGGTTTCTTCCCTCTATTTTGCCTGAAGCAAAACAGTATGTTTACTGGCCAAAGGCAACGATTTTTGAATTTGCTTTCTTATGAAAAGGAGTCACTGATGATCAAAGCAACCCACATGAGTTCTTTTTTTCTTGAAATGTTTTTCTGAGCAGCACAAACCCACTTGACATCTGGAAAATTCCACCTATTCTGTTCACTAGCTGATCACCATGAGACCTATTGCAAATAAAAAATAGATTGAAAGAAAGATGGATTTGAATGTGTGTGTGAGTGCATGCGTGAGCAAAAGAGAATTGAGGGAAAACTCAGTTAATAATGAGAACCAAAACCTTATCAAACGGTTAGATTATGCATTTTTTTTTATGACATTTGTCAGCAAAACAAAAAATTGTGAATGAGGATGCCAAAATCTGCCCACCCATGTGTTTGTTGACGACATTGGTAGATTTAAAAATTGGGGCACAGGCCAGAATAGACCACGATGTATCTATAAATACCTGGAAAACTACACAGAGCATTAAAATCAAATACTACTTTGATTTCCATTCTTGATTTTAGCGACTGCATTAATTTCAGCTTACAATATTCACCAAGGCAACTGAACGTACTTCATCCAAAACACGAAACCATGGCCTTGGATAAGGTGATTCATCTCAAGTAACTCCTAGGAGCCCCAAGGTATTTTATGAATGTTAGGGCACATTGATCAGGACAATATGAAAAAAAAACAAACGTTTGGATAAGGGTTTGTTAGAAAGAGCGAGTTTGCACCTCCAATTCATTTTCCAGAATGTTTCATTGCTTTTCTTTTTAAGGGTTTATTTTAAATATCCCCTTGAAGGGACTGAGGAGTTGTCGTGTAAACTGTGAATAGGTAAGTTAGATGTTGTTGCCAAGACAGAGGGATAGCATTCAAAATGTGATTCAACATCTAAACGGAAACATAATTTTTCTACAGGCAGTGTACTGATCTCCAAAACCCATAAATACATATGCAGGGATGTCAGTCCCCTTAGAAGTAGGATACTGAGATCAATTTTAAGGCTGGTGGACTTCGTCAGATAAGTTCTCTTAACACATATTTGAAGTCATTTTGGGGAGGCATATGAAAAGCAATGTTTTGAACAGTCTGTGGGGAATCTTTGGGTTTTAGACTCTTACAGAGCTATTTCACTGTTCTACCATGCCTGGTGAAAGCTGGAACTTTCATGGGTATATCTGGATGATGCTCAATCAGGATAACATCGAGATAATACTAGAAGTTGGGGTATTTTGAAGAACTGACCATGCCAAGGGGTACTTTCTCATGGGCTATTTGTCACAAGATAGTGGTTTTGGATTCCCAGATATTTTATATATGTACCTCAGAGCAATTCTGGGTTCCTAGATTTCATTGGCAGGAATGGTTCTCCTGACACAACCAAAGCCATGGCTATTTCACCCAACCTGGATTACTACACCTGTCATTATCTGTATCCAGTGTTGAGACACAGAAGATCTAATTAATGTAAGCCTTTTATCAGACACTGAAGAGAAGAGACAAAAGTGGTTGCATTTAAGTATCCTTTTAAAAACAGGAGGTAGTTTTAACATAGAAAAATTGCAAAAGTTTTCTCTTTCTACACAAATACTACCCACAAATACTGAGTCTGCAAATAAGACAATTATAAGTGAACTGTATATTCATACAAATGTTCAATAACCAGTTCCTCTTCCTTTTGTGTTCTTGGCTATAGGCTTCACAAGGTGGTAGGAATAACTGGTGAAGGCATGTAATTTTCTCATGACGTTTCCCTCTCTGGAGCAGTTGGGTTCTCTCCAGTTATTCAAAGAACTCAAGAAGCTTCTGGTGACACCCTTAGATGATGCAAAGTACCTTCCACACTGTCAAATTTAGATATGTGGTTGGGGCAAAAAGAGAGTAATTGAATATGGTAATGGGATGATGTTTAATAAGTCCAAATGTCGGGTACTTCATTTTGGACACAACAATCCCATGCAGAGCTACAGACTGGGGACAGAGTGGCTGGAGAGGAGTCAGGCAGAAAAGGATCTGGGAGTGCTGGTGGACAGGAAGCTCAACATGAGCCAGCAGTGTGCCCAGGTGGCCAAGAAAGCCAATGGCATTCCGGCCTGCATCAGGAATAGTGTAGTAAGCAGGACCAGAGAAGTTATTGTCCCCCTGTACTCGGCACTGGTCAGGCCTCACCTTGAATACTGTGTACAGTTCTGGGCCCCCCCAGTTTGGGAAAGATGATGTCAGGATGCTGGAGTGTGTCCAGAGGAGGGCAACAAAGATGGTGAAGGGGCTGGAGCACAAGCCCTATGAGGAGCAACTGAGGGAGTTGGGGCTGTTTAGTCTAGAGAAGAGGAGGCTCAGAGGAGACCTCATTGCTCTCTACAACTACCTAAAAGGAAGTTGTAGTCGGGCAGGGATTGGTCTCTTCTCTCAGGTGACCAGTGGCAGAACTAGAGGGCATGGACTTAAGCTTCGTCAGGGAAAGTTTAGGCTTGATATGAGGAAAAAGTTCTTCATGGAAAGGGTGATTGGCCATTGGAATGGGCTGCCCAGGGAAGTGGTGGAGTCACCGACCCTGGAGGTGTTTAAGGGGAGACTGGATGAGGCACTGAGTGCCATGGTTTAGATGATGGGTTGGTGTTAGTGTTGGTGTTAGTGTTAGGTTATAGGTTGGACTTGGTGATCTCAGAGGTCCTTTCCAACCTTGTGATACTGTGATACTGTGATATGTAAGTGTGTAGGTCCACCAAAACTCATCTGATGTGTCTGAAGAGACACTGTTATCCTCAGCTGATGAGTTATCTGTATACATTATCCTCTCTATAATCCACTAACCACAGTGCAGGATTCCTACCATGGTAGAGTTTTCTTATGATACTTAAAGGGGAAAATGAAGTGTGTAACAGCCTATTTATAATAATCAAGGTCGCAAGGAGATGGATGTTTTAGTAAATCATGAGGACTTCCCAAGCCAGCGACTAGTTTGGGATGTTCAGGTAGAAGTATTGACTGGTTTCCATTTCTCTTACTCTTTCATTTCCCGTATCTTATATCATATTGGAGAATTTGAGTTGTGCAGAATGGTTAAACACGCTGAAGTGTTAACGGGAACACAGGGACCTGATTTTTTTCATGACTTTTACTAAAAAACATAGTAGATCAATTGAGAACAGCAAAGTGTTCTTTATTTAGATAATTTTGGACTTTCCTCAGGTCCTGAGTGACTGGATTCTTTGCAATGAGATGTAGTAACCCACCTAATGCCTTTGGGGAGAATAAAAGCACCTGGATCTGATGAATTGCTCAAAATTAAAACTTGCCAGAGATAAAAGCAAAAGAGTAATTCATCTAATCAACAGACACTGCTGCAGCAAATTATCTTTTCAGGATTGACAACATACCAGGACCAGAGCAAATGTAGGAAATAAAGACTATAAGAAATCTGGGAAGCTAACAGCCAGTATAGACTGTCTGAGTAACTCACAACACATTGGTGATTTGAGCTGACAAAATGTTATTGGAGGGATCACTCTCTTCAACACTGTTTGCTTTGGGAAGTCAGGGAAAGATTTATTGTGGCTGAAAGCCTTTACAGCTGTCAGATATAAGTGCTAGTTAAAAGGAGAGAATATAGTAGCTTGAATTAACAGTGGGATTTTGGGTCTGAATACAGGCAAAAGCACAGGGGCTTATCTGACTGAGGGTATCACCAAAATCTTGCTTGGAAATACGTTATTTTTAGACCACCTTACATAGTGGGCAAGGTGTGTTTATTTTTAATGTATTGTGCCTTTGTTAGAATATGTATTAGTGATAAAGAATAATGTTACCATCAGATTAAAAGCTCCTAATTAGATCCCCAAGCTCTGTCTTTCCTACAGTGTGACTATTAGACATGAGTTTCTTTACCACTGGCTTTAGTAAGGCTGAAGGTACAGGTAAACACACAACATTCAAACACTACAGAGATATTACCTGAAATATCACTAAAACATAGCTACTTCTGTTAAAGACTAACGATGATTTTTTTGGGCCAGGCCAGAGGAGTGAATATTTTGGGATAAACATAGCTCTGAAGGAAAGTTCAGAGCTTGCCTTTGTAAAAACTCAGCAGCAAAATGTATAGCTTTTTATTTGCCTTGGTAAAAGCATATGTCCACATGTAAGTAAACACTCTAAAATCTGAAGTGGTATTTTAAAGGGCAGTGGATGACTGATGGGATGAGTCTCAGTTTATATTTTAATGGTACTTGGGCTCTAAATGTACTTACGACCTGGTCATAAGCCCTTATCAGAAAATATTCAAGTTTCTCAGGAATACGGTCCCCTTTGTTACTCATTCTACCTTATTTAGTCAAGTTAATCCATTAGTTTTGTCATTCAGGCTACCTGAATGTAATGACCATCTCTCTCTTCAGACAAATGTGGACACAGAGTCATTATATGCACACACATATATATGGAGAAAGGTATATTTATATATACATACATATATACACATTAGTTATAGCAAGATGGTGGCATACAGAAGGACTCCAGAGGAAGACCCACAGAATCTAATGTAAGGATAAAGTTGTAATTATAACATCTTCTAAATATTTAGGTTGAAAAGGGTTTCTGGATATTTGGATAAATCCTCGTCTCAAAGAAGGGCCAAATCACATGACATTAGTTTGTTATGTTACAAAATAAGAACAATAATTCCTCCAGATTATACAAAATACTGAAGAAAAGCATAATTTCACGTTTTTAAAATGACTTCCTAATCTGGGCAGTTGTGTCTACTTCTGACACAACTTAAATAAGTGAATATTTGGCCATTAGCCTGACTTGTTTCTATTTCTGTGTGTGCTGCACAAGCGATTGAGGGCTATTCTCTCTATTGAAAAACCTGAAATCTAATTCACAAAAACAGATTGGATGAGGTTGATGTGGGCCCATGGAGACCATCTTGTTCAACTTCCTGCTCAAGCAGGGCCACTCAGAGAAGGCTGCCCAGGGTCATGTCCAGACAGTTTATGAATATATCCACAAATGAAAATTAGTCAAATAACTAAAAATTCAGTCAAAAAGCAGGAGAGAGGGAGAGCAACTCCTTCCCAAATGTGATGTATCTGATATCACCAAATTATTCAAATGCATTCAGAAAACAGTCAAAACCTAATTAAGAATCAAGGTATTTCTAGGCAAGCTACATTACCATCCTCTTTTAAAAAAAAACAAAAGCCTTCATCATGCCAGATTATCCAGCATTAGAAGTTCCCTTTAATAAAGTGTTTTTTTCCCATCATACTTATTAACACTTCCAGAAAATAAGAGGGCCCTGAAGTCTGCAGCAAAGCGATGCTTTAAAGCTCATGAAATGTCTGTACGTTCTTTATTATTAGAAGCGACACCATTGTGCCGTCCAAATGGACGACTGCCAGAACATGCTGCCAGTCACATTCAGAGCAGCATTGAAAACTAACAAAATGCTCTCCTCTTGCAAGTGCTCTCCCAGTTCAGCTAACAAAAATAATTCAGTGAGAACAAGGGTTGTCTGAATTATTAGTGAGCTGTTAAGCAGAAAGAGATAGCTTATAGTTGCAGCTGGCATTTCAAGCTTTTGAGGTCATGCCTCAAGCTGCTCTCCTCACATAGACTTGCTTAATGTGCTGGGTTTGTTTCATGGCAAAAGTCCATTTTTAATAATATAGACATCATTACAGATTTTATATAAGAGAAGGTGTGTGGTCTAATGAGTTGAAAGCTTTGGCACAGATTGACTGTGTGACCAGGCAATGTGTCTATGCCCAAAGACTGCCAGCTCTTGGGCAAGGAGGAAGAGCATCTCATTTTGCGTACATATAGTGCCTATCACAAGAAGAGTTCTATCCCCTGACAGCTAGTAATAAAAAGCCCTGTCTCGTTCTTACTCTAGGAGTTTAACCTAGGCAGGTGCCAGCCAGTCACATATTTGCTTTCTGTTAACATGATTATCATAGTTGCTTGCATAATGGCTCTTTATGTTTCCCTAGATTTCTCCCTTAAAAACCAATAGTGTAGCCATTATTTAAAGTGTTGCTCATGAGCAGTTAAGAGGTGTGGTTATACAGCAAGACCATTGCATGCGCAAGGCTGTTGCACAAGTAAACACAATGTTATTTTAAATTGGTATTTGGATTGCAACCCGTTGACTGAATTAATTTGTGTTGAGGTAGATGGCAGTAGATTCAATTCTAGTTGGTGGCCTATATTTTCAACAGTACTAGAAACAATAATAAAGCCGAACTGTGAAGGTTTGAGTGTTTTCCCCACCCTCTAAGAATACGAGGTTAACCTACAAATCTGGATTAATTTTAGTATTTCTCATTTTAATAGAGAATACACTAGGAAAACCAATGGAGAATCACAACCCTACTAGACAGGGGATACCATAAACAAGTGAGAAGAGACAGTCCCCAAGTTGGAAAGTTTACCATCTGTGTGCCAGACAGGATACAACAGTGGATATTAAATGGACAAGTGGGGGCTGGCCTGCGAGTGTGGGAAATGAGGCAACAATAAAACCAGGTTAATTTAGTGGCGTAGAAGAGGTCTGTACTTGTTGCTTGCCTCACTTGAGTAGTGCCTGTGGGCCTGGGAACAGCTCTTGAACTCTATTGCGGAGTAAGAATTTAGAGGCTCTGGGTGGGTAGAGCTGCAAACTGTCCAGTCTGGTGAGCAGAGGCAGACAGAGATGCTCCACATGCACTCAAGATTCACAGGACAGTTATTTCAAACTTGGGTACACAAAATGAAGTGCTTTTTGAAAGCATCTGTTGCCCAGTATCTGTCTATAAACTGTCTCAAATAATCCTACTGCATGAATTGTTTAAATCTAGGTGTGACCCAATTTACATTTTTTGAGCCAAAAGAATGGCTTTCTTTAAACAAAGAAAGAGCCCTAACCTCTTTACCCTGTGAAATGGATATTTAAGTTGCTCCGTAGTTAAGACTTGACAGCAGTGGTAAAGATATTGGTACTCTCGAGTCCAGTAGCTGCGTTTGTATGGTAAATTTGTTCCACTTCATTATGTAAGCAAATATTTTGCATTTGTGTCCAGTACACAGTCATAAAACCATTTGATAAAAAGATTTATTTAAACCCAGGAAAGCAAATATCTCCTCCTGATCGATAAGATGCTTGGCAGAGTAGACTGGGACAACTTTGGCCTTAGGTGTGTGTAAAGGTGGGAAATAACAGAATGAAACATTTGAGAGAGGTGTACCCAGAAGTGTTTGACATGTAGATTTATTTTACTGTGGTGCCAAGAACTATTTGTTTCTATTCCAATCAAAACCTGAATCAATGCTTTAGGTGCTGTAGTAGAACTCAATCACAAGCTATTACCAAGAATTTACAGTCCAAATAACCTGGTTTTCTTCATATAGGAGAACTGTCTTTATTTTCCTTCATGCCCCTGGAGGGGTAGGCACTGGTCTTTTTTTAATATAATATCCCACCAAAATAAAAAAGAGAGAGGTTTGAGCCCAAATTCATCTCCAAAAGTGGTTATGAGAACCATTCCAGTTTACATTTATCTTGCCTTTAGTAGCAGTCCTGATGTTGCAAAATCCTCCTTCAATTTATTATTAATTCAGTTCATATTCATTCAGTTCTTTCTGCAATTTCTGATAAGATGGCAATAGAACTATTTTGTTTAATGAAAATATTCACACACACGCCCACACACAAACGTACAATCAATCACATTTTTAAGTCTATTAAATAGTGGTGCCATAAATACTGTGGGAAGTAAGTGGGTTTAGAAAGCATGACCTTAAAACAACTGTTAAACAATTTGTTGCTGACAACATTTCTTTATAAGGAACAAGCCTGGATTTATTGTAGTTAAATGGTCCATTGGGAAACATTCACTATTTTCAATGTCACATGCAGGAAACTCACCACATATCTTATTAAGACAAAATGTGTCCTTTCAGATTGTAGATTTTGGGTGAAGCATTGCTGATGTGTCTTATGAAAATAACTATTTCTAGCAATGCATATTTATTTTAATATTTATATATTAATAGATATATGCAAGAGTTAGGTACTTCACAAAAGTTGCTTAACCTCTGTGTTCTTCCATACATCCGAAGTAGGGAACAACAGAAAGTTGAGCTATGCTAGGAACAAACCTTAAAACTTCAGCATAGAAACCAGCCTTCAAAGATAAATATGGGCAGATGAGATCTTTTCTCCTGCTGACGGCAGGCCAGGAAGAAGCCAGCTCTGGTATGGAAGAGCTCTAGAGCTGTATGAGCTTGCAATGTTCTTTGTCAATACGGGCTTCTCAGTAAGGCTCATTTGCAACACCATGATAATGCATCCATGCTTGCTTCTGAATTAAAGCCGACTCAAGTGAAGCCAGGTGGTGCTTTGCCTTTATAGACACTTAGCACAAGAGTGTAACAGCACTGCAAAAGTTGTATTCTGCTTGCATGAAAATTATGTAGGGAAAGGGCTGAAGGATTATTCAGTTTGGAATCAGAGTTTGGGCATCAAATCTCCAAATCCTGCTTCTTCTGGGAGTCCTTGTGGCTGTGCCTGTGCCATTGAGGCACATGAAGTAGGACAGTCTTAACCACAGTCATGTATAGTCTACATGGTCCATCCATCACTACACTTCATGGCACGGATCTGGGCTGGACTAGCTAAGACTCTCCCAAATAATGCTCAGACATAATTTGTGGGGCAGCACAAGGCAGGTGTTGTTCTCAACAGGCTGTTTGGATACAGCTATTCTATTGTTTTTTTGTGGGAGGGTTAGGCGTGTGGGCATGAGTCAGGCTGCACCACTTGGCCTTCAGGCCACAGCACAAGACTCGCCTGTGTGGTTCAGCAATAGAGAGGTTGTGTATGAATGTTACCATTTCTCAGGCTTCCAGCTGTAAAGTGGAGATCACAACAATTCCTTACTAAGGGTGAGACAACCCTAAGACACAGTTTTCATGGAATAAGTTTATTTTAATGTGTAGTGATTTGAAAGCATAAGCTACTGTGATTTTTTTTTAAAAAAAGGGCAGTTAACATTTTGCATTCTCTTTACCTTGCATTGTTTTGTAAAAATGTTTATGTTGAACCAAAATGTAAAAACAATAGAATTATCATATTTGGAGTTTTTGTGTATTCCCAATTGTTAATTTAGAGGTATACCTGCAAACTCATGAAACTAGTATTGAAAGTTATTTTTCTATTCCATTGATGTACTCAATAAATCTAATTTCTCTTTTGTTATCCTGAATTCAAGGAACTGATGTTTACAATAAAAATTTTTTTCAGTTATTTTTGCAGTCAAAAATTTTACACATTTTCAAGTTGAAAACAAATTGTCTGTAAACGCATGAGATATATCAATCTACTTTTTTTCATTCTTCATTTTGAAGTTCACAGAGAAAAAGAGGGAGTGAGAGAGTGAGCAAGAAAGGAAGCAGAAAAAACAATGGAAGAAAGGAAAGGGAAAGGAAAACTAAAAGGAAAGAAAAAAAGGTATACAGTTTTCACACAAACAGGAAGAGAAAAATAAATGTTTGATGTGAAGTGCTTGGAATATCTTCTGTCAATGCTTTGAACGTTGGAGGACATTGAGTCTCAGAGCCTCACGTAAGTTTCTTGTATGTTTGAATATCGGTGAAAGCTAAAGGGAATTAGTAACTTTGTTTATGTTTTTTTGCTCCATGTTACAAAACAAATCTCTTTATTGAGTATAAAAGGTGGAAAAGCAGAGCAGGAGAACAGAAAGCCAAGCCTGCATAGCAATGAGCAGTGGAACTGGAAGGAGCGATTACTTTACATTCTCCTTCCCTGAAATTATCAATTTCCATTCTATAGCATCTTTGTTTTTCATTCCCTTTCTTATGGGGTTGCACATAGACTTTCTTTGTTTCTACATCCAAAACTGTTATCGTGTTACCTTTAAAGTTTGTCTTTCAGCGACACGGGGGTCACCAGTGCCACTTTATGCTAGGTTTGTATGACTTCATTAGCGAAATAGAACTGTGGGAACAGATTCTGGGTGACCCTCAAGACATGGAGAACTGCAGTTTTCTTCTTTTTTTTTGTTCAATATGTTGTTCCAAAGACACTCAAAGTGTTCTTTCAATGGTGTTTTCAGTGACCATTATTGAGACACAGATTTGCTGAGAATATAGGATACATCGGCTTTGTACACAAGGCCAAACTCTGCCCTACCGCAAGGAACTCTGAGTGCTGCCCAAGACTTGCACTCTGCTTGTATACAGCAAAAGAGGAACAAAATCCCTCAAATGCACAAATTTCATAAAGTTTTGATTATTATTGCAAAAAATCTGTTTTTCATTGAAAGATTAAACCTTGGTGGAACCAAGACACCAAGTATCTGTAACCAGACTTTTTACCTGGTACCTTCTTCACATGGGACTCCGCATGAGTCTCATTGAGTAGTTGCATGTTTTTGAAATCAAGCCTCCCTTAATGAAAGGAAGTTTGGCAGTAGCAAACAAAGATGAGATGGCATAATATTTTTTTCTTACCATGACTGCTCAAGGAATCTGTTCTGATAACACAGCATCTCTTCTTCTGATAAACAGAGGCTAGTGATGCAACATGATTACTAGAACTTTTTCCCTCATACGATTCAGCTTCTATTACACAGAAGGAGGAGCACAAAGGAGAAGTTTTTGCAATTTGTCAATTACTGACATGCTGAAGTGTCAGCACAAGTTTTGTGGCTGTCTTTGTTTAGTCAAGTTTTACCAGAAACTTTGACATGGCCAGGATTCAACCGTGGATTCACCACAAGGAAAAATTAGTCACTTTGGACTCTGTTTCACATCCTTTCTATATGTCTGTTCACCTATTTCTTTGATGTAGCTACTTTTTTACAATGAATAAATCTATTCACTGCATTAGAAATGGCCAGATGGATGCTGATGGGTCTTCTGGTCTATAGTTTTCAGCCCAACCCTATGATATGTGCTCCAAGTGACCATAACTAAATAAGACATCTGCCTCATAGACAGGCTGCTGTGCCACTAACTGAAATTATTACCCAACATGCACCAACTGCTCAGTTGAATTCTTATTCTCTCACATATTTCAACATTATTTTATTTAAATACATTAAAGCCCATCCTTACTGACATCATTAATGAACTACATAAATTCAAACGTGTAGGAGATCAAGTGGAAGAATCAGTGTTTATATTTAGATGTTATTGTTTAAAGCAAAGCCAGATCATTAGATCAGTAAACAGTACTTTAGCTAGAAGCTTGGTCAGATGATAAGCACATAGTTTATTATTAGATAATACTTTATTATACTTTCAAAGACAAACTAGATTAACTGGGTGAAATGATCATTTTCCACTATTAATTAAAATGATGCAATATCTTCAGAGATGAACAATGATGAATTTTGAAAGGAAATTAAATAATTAGAATTTCAACACAGAACTGGATCCAGAATTTTATGGGAAGGCTCATTTTTGTAACGTTCACATGGAACTTCACAACTCACTTCAAAAGTCTAGTCCAAAACCAATGTCTGTTTAAATGGTCTTAATTTGAAAACAATATTTAGCTTGAGTTGAATGAATGTCCAGCTGTTTTACCCCTAACACGTCATGATAAAGCCATTGAAGTAAATAGTCAGATTACACTGTCAAGGTCCAGATCTATCAGAGAATTAAAAAAGGCAGAAATAAGAAAGGAAAGTAAACAATATTTCCAAAGATTCTCAGTTAGATATTCAGCAAGTTCATGTCTCTCCCCAATGCCTACACATGAATAAGGACCCAGAGCAGGATCTCTGCCTCCCACTCTGACTTTCTGATGAAAGTAGATACTGACATGGATCTTTGGGGTTGAGCCAATCTATGAGGTCTGGCTTTTGGTTCAGATCCAAAATTGACATTTTTTTTCTTCTGGATTCACTTTCTACACAGTTTTAATACAGCAAAACAAGATATTTCTAGGTTGTCTCTGGGATATACCTAACAAAAAGTTGTGATTTGTCTTTATGCATTTCTGTACACTGCCTCATGGCCTACCTCTCTATGTCAGGAAAACCCAGAGTGTCAGAGGATTTCAGATATTCTGCCACTGAAAACACATCTACTGCATCACTTGGGCTATTCAATGACTCCAGCTACCTTTGAAGTATTTATTGAAAAAAATAGGAACTCTGTACCTTAGTTTCTTCTTTATGGTTTGTCAAGCTATGAATTAAAGTTCCAAAGTTATGCATAAGTCACTGATGTGTTAATTTGGTTCAAGCCAGAGATGAGCAGCTCATCTTTGTGACTGACAGATACAGTATTAGTGCCTGTGTCCGCCTTGCTTGGCTTCTCTCTCTTTCAGTTGTAATTGCATCTAAAATGCATATACGGAGAGAGTCAGAGTCACTCATCAGAGTCGGTCTCTCTTGAAGAAATGGTGGCAATAGGTTTTTGCTTTCAATTTTAATTTAAAAAATAAATTAGGTTTTTATTCTTGTGTTTATCTGTTGCTGGTGGCAGACAGCAAGTAAATTTAGCAATATTTACTATTTCTCACGTGTCAGCTATTTCTTATTTGGTTCAATACGTTGAGTTTCATTAATGCAAGATCTGGGAAAATTTCCCACAGTCTCTGCAGATCTTCTGAAGCATCTCATCTTGAGTCCAAATTTTGTATCTCTTCCTTCTCAAGTGAGTGTGAGTTTAATACATGGTTCTGCACAACTCATCCATCTTTTGCCCATGCATGCATGCATATGGGGATCTCTTCCAGAGGAAATCAGCTCCCCGGTCTCACATCGTTATCATTGAACTCACTGGAAAGATAGGTCTGATTTCAGCAGAACTGAGAACTCCATCCAAGGACCACTTATGGTTTATGCTACTTATCTGTCATTAATGAGAATTTATTATCTAAATCTAAAATAATTCAGAGAATATTTCAGATGACTTCATAGTATTTAATCATCATATATATGCTAAAGGAAGATATGCTGGAGATACAGCAAAGGTATACATTACACAGCATAAGAACATAGACTTGTAGGATAAAAACAGGAAAATAACATTTTTGTTGTTTTGTTGAAGTTTTTTTAATCAAGGGAGTTAACAACTACATTTGAATTTGAATTTTTATTTTCATTTTTGTAGCAACTCAGATATATCTGTATATAACTGAAGAGAACATTTATATACGTAGATATTATCCTGAATTTTACTACTCAAAATAAAAAAATACAACTTTTTGTCTTTTCCAGTACTGATCTTAAAAGTACTCAGGGAAACATTAGATAGCTATCAGGACCATCCTTAAGCACAGAAACATCATCTTCATCCATTTGACTTGCTAAGGAATTATTCTTACATGGTTGTGATTTTGAGAGAGTTTTAAGAAGGTAAATTCATTTTTTTTTTATTTTTTTCCCTTTTTAATACCAAATACTATCTAGAATGTTTGAAAACTTTTAGAATTTCCATCCAAGTTAATCCTTTTAAACCTAGCTATGCTTATTAGCTTTCTTTGAACAGATAAGGCTTAAACAGATGTGTCATTTGAAGAACTGAAGTCAATTTAATAGCAAAGAAGGATACAAAATAGTGGCTACAGAAGGTGAAATGTGGCATTTGATGAAATAGTGGCGATACATTTTTAAATCTCTTCTAAAACTATATTGTTGAAATGACAGAAATTACTAGTGAGCTGTTATGGTTTTAGGAATTATAGGCATCAACCTATTTAGTGGTGCTAAGAAGCAGCTTGAATCCCTGGCTGTCTCTCTCAAGTCATTTCTGATGGCATGGCAGCTTCTGCAGCTAACTGTATCGCAGACAAGAAGTGCCTTGAATTTATCAGCCAGTGGGTTGAAATGAAAAGATAGGAAACCTCTTTATCCATCTTTAGGAGTAGAAGGAAGTTCTTAAATCATCTGAATTAAAATGGCAATTTTAATTGAGTTCTCGCCTGTATCTCATTGTATATCCTCCCGGACGGTGGCAGCTGAGAAACACAACATCACCTCGTTTGGATTGTCCTATTGTGCTGGCAGATGTGTCTGCTGTGGCGAGGCAGGATGGTTTAAAGGGGATGTGTATTGCAAGTGTCTCTGGAATTGAAAGACATCTCATTAGACGCATCTGCAGCATACATGAACAGGGGAACTTTGCAGTAAGGGCACATTGCTCTGCATCATCAAGGAAGAGTCAAAGGGAATTTTTCCACTTTGCCATACAAAGCTTATCTTGGAAGGCTATTTACAGTTAATATTCCAAACAGGAGTTTCTGAGTTTCAGAGACATCCCTGAAAGCACACTCACAGAATTAAAAGCAGAGGCAGTTTTGGAAACAGGAGGTGCAGAAAGAGCTGGAGGGAGAATTACTGGCTGATCAGCTTTTATTTTTTGCCTACAGCTTAGGAGGCACTTGGGGCCTGACTCTTTAGTTCAGCAGCCCACTCACCCTGGAAGATGCCTCAGTGGGTGCAAGAATGTATCACCACTTTGGGGTCTCTGCAGTGCTATGGTAGGATAAAGGAGCCATACTTTAAAGACAGAGTAATTCCTTGAAGGGTAGGCTCCCTGCAGTTGTAAATCATCATGATTACCTTGAAATGTCTCTGCCTCCTGCAACCACTGTGATCAAGCAAGCTTTGTGTGTATTTTTCCATCATTGATGCATCTGAGGAATATTTATCAAGATCCACATTTCAAATAGTGCCTCTTTGCAAATCACCCCAGAAGTAGCTGAAAGGTGAGGAAGGGTTAACACATGTGCCTTGGTTGGACACATAAAGATCAGTCCAATGGATGAGGTAATAGGGTTTTGCTGATGCAGAGGAAAGGGATGGCTTAACAGAAGATGAACAGGAGCCAAAGCCAAATTTAAATTAATTAACTTCAGCTAGACTGAAATTCTATTGTGAAAAGTCAATAGCTGGGGCTAGTGAGCAAACTCGGAAAGACCAAGCTGGAAAGGGAGTAAAATGATTAGTGACCATCTCACAGCAACGCTGGTAAAACAAAGCCTTTGACAGTTCACAACTACTAATGGTACACTGTGATTTTCCAGAGTTGCTTCTGGACCTGTTTCTGAGCTACCATTGTTGCTGAGCTCTGAGTGGTAACACACACCTGTCTTTGCAAATTCCACTTGAGGACAGGGGCAATCCTTCTTTTACACAAATCCCCAGCTCCTGAAATAAAATTATTATAAGGTCATTGCAGTTGCTTCTTATTCTTTCTATTCTTATTTTTCTTCTGTATTTCCAAATGAAAAAGGTCTAAATGTATACAAAATGCTTCAGACATAACCATGATTGCTACTCATTTATTTTGCAATTTAATTTTGTAAGTCACTCTCCTGATTTTGAGTGCATGAAATTTATAACACTGTCACGTGACAACAGCTAATTTGGAATAAGCAAGCTCTCCATGACTGATTTGTTTAATACTAATAATATGGATCATTTTCAGTAAGAAAATCTGGGGCCAGACCCTCAGCTACTGCTAACGGGGAAGTCACCAGAAAGAGGAAGCTTTATAAAGTCAGTCATGCTACTCCAATATGTGACTTTGGAAAGTCTTGCTTTGTAGCAGGATTTTTTTTTTTAATTTTTTAGTGGTTTGGTTTTTTTTTGTGGGGTTTTTTTAATAATTAAACATGCAGGTGCAATTAATGACCTCCAGATTCAGATGTCAAAAAGTCACAGTCCTGTTATATGTTTTGACACCCTGATAGTCAGTGAAGAGAGCATAATTTCTTCAAAGATATTTAAGATCCCTGAAGATGCCCCTTTCTAATCAGTTTTTTGCAGAGGCAACCTGAAGGATTGACTTTGAAAGACTGAGGCTTAATGGAAAGAGTAGAAACTATCCTAAGAGAAGTATATACAAGAAAGAAAACTGCAAATTTTGGAGAATCTCAAAGAATTCTATTTTGACAAAGTAATCTAAATTCAATATGTGAGATAAAGCATTTAGTAGGTGCATTCATGCTTTGTTGAAGAGGAATGGGACAAGGGTACGGATGCTGAATTTGTTGACTGAACAATGACTTCCAGTCATGAGTTTTGGTAGACAGGCTGCTGTTTTACCATGAACACCAGTTCTGAAGTCTGTTAAAAAACATAAGCAGACTGGTCACTTGTGCTCAGCAAGGTGACTAGCAGTGAAGGACTGCCAACATCAGCTCAAGGGAGATGCCTGCGTGCCAGCAGGACTGATGGAGTGACACATGTTGCAGTTAGCTAGGAATGTAACAGACCCAATAATGTGCTCCTGTTCTCTTCTTTAACAGACTAAACACATATGTCTCTTTAGCCACTTAGAAAAAGATGTTATGAAATGGCTGTAGTCACAAATGGGGTTTTAAATGGTTTTAATGTAATATGACAATCTGCTCACAAATCCTGATGTGTTTACAAAACATATCCTTGCTGCTTAATACGTTTATTTTAACACTTTATTCAGGCTTAAATGCCATTTTCACATGCTAGGTTTGTTTGGATTTTGCATAAGGTTGTACTACTTATTCAGGAATGTCTGACAATAATGCAGCATTGGGAAAGAGTTCAACTATTGTTTGGGTTGAATCACATTCAACTTCTGTTATTCACCAGTTACAGCCTGAGTCATCAAATAGAAAAACACATGGGTTAGAACTGTTTAGTTTCTACTCTTAGCCAAAACAGGTGACCTTCTCTTTAGCATGATCACAGGCAAGAGAAGTTAGGCTCCTCTGGACAGAGCAGGACAAAGGTTAAGTGATTTCCAGCATTATCAATTATTTTGCCATAGTGCAGTTCCATTTGGTTAGGAACAGATATTTGCAACATTCCAGTTCAATGTAAACTTTAGGAATATAGTTGGACTCCTCCCCAGTTGTAGTTTTTGTTGATAGGGTCTGAAGTTCATTTTCCCCCTCATTTTCAGCATATAAAGGAACCTTTTCCGGCCTAGGTGAATGATTACTTGACATCAGTTGTGTTCATCCTTTCCTAGGATGATTTCTGCATGAACCATAACTGTGCTCTGAACCATTTACCTTGCAAGTCCTTCAGCCACAATGAATGCTATAAGCGTACCAGATGGCATCTCTTCAGCCACAAACATGATGATTCTTCCATGCCATACAAGGCATTGTCATATAGTAACATATCAAGCCCAGAGTTTCTTCCTTCTGAAGGTACCCAAGGGCCAGCTTATCTAAAGGATAACAAAATAGCAGAATGAGGTATGTGAACATGTTGCTTCTTTGATAAAATGAAGTTCTATAGAGTGGCTAAACTAGCTTGTGCTGGAGAATGACCACCAACCACATGTCTGATTGTCATGGGCTTTTTCAAAGATCAAATTAGTCATGTTCCTTCCAGAACCTCTCCTAAGGACAGAAATGACTTTTGGCCTCATTTAGGCATAGCTTTAGTTTAACACCTACAATTTTAGAGTAAGCAATAGGCAAGTTGAACACAGATTTTGCAGACATGCTCCAGTATCCATACTGGAACATTTGATCATTAGTGAAGCAGGACAAAGAGGACAAAGTACTGAATTTCTGATATCACCTCTCCTCTTATTATACTTTCTCCCCAGTATGAATTTCGTTATCTGTCCACTGTATTAAGTAGAATGAGCATTTAATAATTTATTTATTTTCATGGGAAAGTATACCAACATGTCATGACTCTGTCAATAGAGAAATAATAAGTGGTATTAGTTAGAAGAAAAGAATTTCCAGTTTTTACCGCTTCCTCAGTCATGGGTAATTTATATCATAGTCGTTATGGTATATATCAGATATAACATTTAATGTATCTGTTATTGTTGATCATTTAAATCGTATCTATCCATAAATCATCTTTACTGCTGGTGAAGGCTTTTGCTTTGATGCTATACCCTGGTGTGGATTTAGCCTTCTTTTTACCATGTTTTTCTACCAGTTTATTATTATAAACTCCAAACTTACAGCCTATGTAAAGAATCAAATAACTGTGGGGTATGACAGTTTTTTAGCATTTAAGCTAAGGAATTTCCGAAGGAATTTCCTTGTAGTTTTAGTTTTCTTCAAAATTCACCTAACCCAAGTAAACCTGTCCATCATTCATGTTAACATGGATTCAGTACAAGGCAGCAGCAGACCAGACCACACCACATATGCCACAGTGTATTATTCTTTCTAATCAAAGGATTTGCTTTGGTTTCCAAAGTGTGGGAAACCTGACACAAGATGCCCATTGCAGATAGGGAAGGATCCTCTGCTTTTCAGCATAGTGTAATAATAACAACAACAATAACTTTGATTTTGTTTCAAGACTTCTCGCTTGGGATCCTACAGAGGTTGTAATATCCCGCCATGCTAGCATATTATTTTTGGACTGAAAGATTGGATGAGCTTGATTTACATCTTATCTCACTCCATAACCCATAATGTGTTTTTAAATCATGTCTAAACAACTTACCACAAAAGCAAAATTGGAGGCAGGCAGTGGGAAGTATCTTGAATAAGTTGTGCATCAAAGAGAGAAACCTCAGAGGACGAAAAAGGGTTTATTTGAAGCTGGCTGAGTCCTGTTTCATGTGGAGTATGGTCCCTTGCTAATAATAAACAAACTGCTAAAATATTATTCCATACTTTATTAACTTGTTCAGTAAGTTCGTATGTCCTGTACAGACTTGTTAGCTGGTAACTTTTATTTTTTAAGAACTTTTCCCCTGATGGCCTTCCAGATAACATTGGAAAATAACTATTTCCTACACTTTTCCTGCCTTATATCACAGAGCCAAGACTCTGAAGAGGCTTCCAATTTTGCCTTGCAGTGTCGCCTCCATAGTGTTTATGATGTAAATCTGCAGCAAATTGTCTTAAAATAAAAAAGATAATCACATCAAGTGAATGGCTCACATTTGAAAAAAAATACTGGTAGTGCCGATAATGATTGTTGAATACTGCTGTTTCTGTATGAAAAATGGTGTTTTGGGGGTAAAAAGACCAGTTTTTCAGCAAAGATTTTGTTTTATTTGGAAAATTTAGCTTTTGTTGCATTTCTGACAGGGTATTTTGGTTTTGATGTGGATATTATCATTATTTAATCTTTCATAAATTGTCTTTTCTTTGAGTATTTTTGTAAAAAAGGACAGAAAATAAGAAGAATATTAGAGAATAATAATTTGTGATAAATCATTTTTGGGAACAATATTTCAGTCTTCGAGATAACTCTGACTGAACTCTCAAATATGTGGACACGTGGCATTACTAGTTACCACTGGGAAAAACTGATGGACTCCTCAACAAATCAGGCAAACACTTACCAGGAGAGGGGCAATGGCTGATCAGAGCTATATGAGACACAGTCATGGCCACTCAACTGTGAAGCACTAAACATCAAAACACTCACTATGATGTGGTTCTGCAGTTGCTAGGGACATGCGCTGCTACTGTTCAAAGGATGCATTTTAAAGAAGTGGTGAATAAAGATAAATGTCCCTTAGTATAGGAAGTTTATCCTATTTACATGAAAACATGTTAATCTTGAATGAGTGAGGGCTAATGGGATTGACTGACATTGGTAGGAGTCATGGCAGTATGTCCCTTGTCCTTTGATGAGAATAGACCCAGCATTTTTGCAGCCACTCAAACACAAGGATAACAACTGAAGCATTTCGGTCAACTAAGGGGCTACAGCCATGAAAACAGATGTGCAGCCAGAACAGGGTATGAAATGGTGGCCTAGGCCTTATTTGCTATGATTTCCCCATCACCAAAGCCACCCTTTCTTCTCGCTTCCATTGGGCCAAGGTACCTCTCATCACAGCTGAGCCCCAAAACTTCAGTTTCGTGTTGCACTCTAGAAACAGTTATCTTTGTTATGCAGTGCTTGCATAGAACAGCGACAAATTTTAAACAATATTATGACTCATAAGAGACCACAGTCAGTGACCTAAGTATACTGCCTGTGAGACTATCTTAACACAAATCATGGTTCTCCTTAGATAACTGAATACAATTTGAAGACTCGATAAAGGACAAGAGAAAACCAGGAAGAGACAGAAAAGAAAAAGTGAAATTGTTGTAAAAATTAGAGATACCTCCCATGCTGTCAAATTTACTCTTAAAATAAACTGTAGTCCTCTGTTTAGGATAGAGGAGGGGAAAATTCCTGCACTGAATGAGACAGAAAAACGACTTGACCTTTGGTCTTCCCTGTCCAATGTAGTTTTCTTACACTGTGAATCCTGATGGGTTTGAGAACTGGGATGCAGGAATGCTGAAGGATGATATCAGCTTCCATTAAAAATCCCATCCTCACTAAAGAAAGCATCCACATGCCCTTTGTGGTGCCCATTTGTAAACTGTGGTGTTTTCAGATGTGAATGTTTTCAGTTTAATAAAATAGAAACATATGAAAAGTCTTTACCCATCTTATTTAAACCTCAAAGAGGAAAAAACCCAATGCAATCAATCAAAAAAAAAAAATAAAACAAACCTTTCTCATTGGAGCAATAAGAGCAATAAGACTCTCAAGGCTGTTTTAAGGAGATTTCAGATTTTTCTTCACTGGCTGCTGGACTTCTCACACAAGAAGCTTTTACCCTATGGGACATATCTCCTGATATGAAGTCATGATTCCTCTCGGTAGTGGACCTGAAGACCCAGATCTGATAAAAAGGATGGGTTTGTCCTTAACTGTAGTAACATTAGCACTTCTCCAAGGGTCAGCACTAGAGGGCAATACAGCCACACACTTAGCCACGCACCAGTGATTTTCAGTGGACTGTTGTTGCTAAAGTGACATGGCATGAAAAAGGGAGGGTGGAGATGAGTTGTCAAAACCATGAGTCAGAGGATAAAACTGGTCCCACCTTAACCACAGCGAAAATGCTAGTCCTCTACCATGCAGGAATTTACCTTATCAGACCCCTATCAGAAATTAACACTGGGCAAAACTGCAAGATAAATATCATTAATTTCATTATTAGAGATAGATTGCATAATAACTACAGAGAAGTTTCATAATGATCTTGGAAATTAATAACTGGTACCGATGTGTACTATACGAAACCAGCAAATCCAGCTTTATTCTTATTAATTAAAAAAAAAAAAAAAAAAAGAAAAGGTACGAAGACTGGCCAAAAGGGTTAAAGTCCAACTGGATAAACAGCAGAAAAAACCCCACTTCAGATAAATAAGTAAAACTGATATAATTAATGTCTATCTCCACTGAGGCACTGAGGGTGCCATTCTGAACTTGGCCTTGCCCTCTACTTTACTGAAACCCTATACATAAAAAATGGAGTGAGATGGCTGATACAGGACAGGCTAAAAAGTTCAATCTGTTGGGACTAGGATACATTTCAACCCATCAGTGTTCATTATTTGCTAAGTGGTGACATAATTACAGAGCCAAAATCCTCAGGGACTCAGCTAGAGCTGACTCCCGTTTTCTGGTCTTCCTGCAGAAGAATGCCAACTCCACTTTAAGCCAAGCAATGGTTTTGTAGAGAAAATGGTCAACTCCATGACATACTGAATATGAACCTCTTTCTTGGAAATCTCTGATTGTCTCCCCTATTAGACTGATTTTAAAGCTGAAAAGAAATAGAGTTGAAGTAGTGCTACCCAGCCTTTTTTACGCATAGCACAGGTTTTCCCCTCTCCGGTACATTAACGCTTATTTCTTCAATCATTATCAATCTACTTTTCAGGAAAAATAAATCCATTGCATAGCAGGACAGTTATCCTTATCTACTTAGGTTTTGGTACCTTTATCTTCTTGGTTTATCAGGCACAAATATCTGTATTTATGAATAGACATTAAAAATGTAAATTTTACACCATGAAGGAATTTGGCTGAGTACTTTTACATAGGCTCATATCCGTGGGCTCACCATGACCCAAAAATTTGTAAGTATTCACTAGTAAAGCAATGGGCATTGAAATCTGCAGGAATGTGGACTCTCAATATCTCTTTCAGGTTTGCACAGTGGAACTGTGCCAGGTTTGCTGCACCTTTGTAACCAAGATGGGGTTAGTACCTGAAAATGAACCTGACATCAAGTGCATCATGATGTCCTATGTACACAGGAAAAACAGGAAGTTACCCTTCATTGTGATTTAGGTAACTGGGACATTCAAATTATTTATTTTAGAGTGCAGTGCTTCTACAGGTCACTGATGGCTTTGTGCCACCTGCAGCACTGCTGCAACAAATCTATATAGTGTTTTCAAGTTAATAGAAACTGATATGGCCCAAAAAAGTTGTGAGTAGCAAGATGTAGTTCAAGAACAGACATCCTGAACCCGACAGTTTAAAGGACTCATTATGACTGAGAGAAAGAAGAGATACTATTAAGTCAATATAGAAGAAAGTATAGAGACATATCAAGGCAGATCTTTGCCTAGGGTGATGTGCAGGGCTTAGTCTTTTAAGCATCTCCAGATCATTCTAGAACTTCTTGAGCAACAAACTGGCCATAGACATATTTGTGTCACAAATTAGGTGGTTAGTTCCAGGCAAGGCTGACTGAGCTTTGCCGTATGCTATCATGGAAACTGGATTTTTTTTGAAAGCACATTCTGAGAGATGTGTTTCATAAGCTGGAAGTCCTGATTTATTCAAACAAGCATAGACACTTCTTGCAGAGCTAACTGAATTAAATATAAGGGGGTGTTTTCTATCAAATAGCCCATTCAGAGCCTAAAGTCTTTGGAAGCCTATAGTCTGAGCTACTGACTTAAGCCTCTTACTGAGAGTTGAAAAAGTTTTGTGCTGTCCATAGATCATGTATAGAGGAGAAAGCAGACCAGACGGTGAATGGTGGGTTGCATATACCAGGGAATATGTAATTTGAAAAGGAATCCAACCTTATACTGAGTCATAACAGAAGTTTTATTATTACTTCTCCATGCGTGGGTCTAACACCTTATTTAAAGTTGGAAATACCAACCACCTCTGAAGTGAAGATTACAAAGCAGAAAGACTTTAGAGTGGTTAACAAGATATCACATTAAGTATCACCTTATGCCAGAAGATGAAAGGATAAAATCAACAGAAATGCAAACACTTAAAAGTTGCTATTGCTGTTTTTATATTTGCCCATCCTCAATGGATATATAAGCACAAGTAGGTTACACTGTCCTGTGTTTGCTCATCCCTGGTCTTTCTCAGCTCACCTACTGCTCAGATACATTAGAAGCAAGGCAAAAATCACCTCTGATTTGCATCAAATCAAAGGAGCTTGTAACTATCTGAACTTTTACAAGTGGAGACTTCACTTTAATGATGAAGTTTCAATGGCCTGTTTCCTGGTACTTAGAGGAGATTTGTGTTGCACCAGTAGCTTGTTAAGATGTAACTCTGTTTTATTAGGTACTAATTTCTTTTAATGTGAGTTTTCTTTGTCTTGCTTTGTTTGCTGTTATTTCTTGAGTGGGTTTGGCTATCTCCTTCTTAAAAGGAGATTACAGACTGATAGTATTTACTTAAGTGAGCCATGGACGTTATCTTAACCTTTAATGCATTTGTCACTTGACAACTATTTGGGAGGACTACTTTCTTCTGATTATAAATAAATGTCTCTGAGTTAATCTATGAATTTGAAAAATTGCTTGAGAATGACTTATGAACATAAAGATTAATATTGTCATATTAAGTACTTTCTAACTAACCCATCAAAAATGTATGTGGAAAGAGGAAAGTGAAAATAGTAGTTACATGGTGGGTGGGGTTTTCCCCTAGTATTTGCTCTGGCGTTCAGTAAACCTTCATTCTGTTACTTGAGTCCTATAAAAAACATTTACTTCTACATTTACTACTGTATTTGTAAAACACAAAGAACAGGTAATGTGTATCTAGCAAAAGCAAGACAACATCAAGTCTTAGATGCCTTTGAGAAGTTCAAGAACTGCATATAAGCCAAATGCATAAAAAAGTTAAATAATAATTTCCCTCACAATGAATATTTACAGCATATTCTCACCAGATCACTTTTTTGTGATCTCAGTTTTCACTGAGAAACAAAAGCTAAGTCTTGGGTAAAGATAAAAAGCACATAGGAAGGACTTCAGGTAACAATTCTATGTTAGAGTTTTGGTGAAGCGTTTGGAGGAGGCTACTGACCACAGCAAGGAGTGGGACCTTACTGTAAGTTAATTTATATGGTGATGCTGACAAAGTTCTTAAACTTTACAGTCGTCTTTCCAGTGGCAGTTACAGTAAACGGTTCTGCTTACAGATAAATGATAACTCGAATATTAATCTTCAGCCTTGTGTGATTTCTTCTGTTGCAAAGAGGAGTCCAAGCACTGGTGTTAGCAAAGCTGTCATGAATCCAAGGGTGAATGAACACAAGGGCTTGTTATGACTATAGAGAATTTTGATGATTCAAAGTGCAAAGCGCTTTTTTTTAAATTAACATATTTTTCCAAGGGATTTTTTAAAATAAAAGGTAAAAATCTAGGAGATCGAAGCTTAAAAGTAATTTCTTCTAGTTGAATGTTTCATCATCCCTGCTCTACATATTTAGCATCTTTGGGGGGTTTATCGTGCAGGGTGACTGAATGGACAGAAGTGGAAATTGCATTGATTAGCCAATTCAGGTCAAATAGAAAACACCAGTCAACTTTCACATGAAATCTGAATCTCTATAGAGTTGGAAAACCTACTGTTTTCTCTTTATTTTGGATTTTTTTTCCTTATTTTTTATTATTATTTTAATATACTTTTTTTTCTCCCCTTCTTCCTCATCGTAATTCTTTTTTGCGCATTTCACTCTTGAAGAATGGAAGAGCCTAAAAATGGTTGAACTAGGAAATTTTTGTACATTTGACTGGGCAGAGCACCCAAGTACCTGAAGGTAGATCACACCGTGATTCACTTTCAAGGTGTGTGCAGTGACTAAAAAATTCCCTTACCAAAAAAGTTCAGGAAAGTCATTTTTTTTCATAATTATTTGAATGTCAGCGTCATAAAAGAAGTAATGAGCATTCCTAGATGGAATCATGAGCAACATCTAGCCCTTCTTTCTCATCAGTTTACTTTCTTTGCTAACCACTATGTTGTCTCAACAGTTAATCTGCCTTTTTTCACTTGCAGAACTTAGGATCAAAACAGACAAAAAACATCAACAAGTAGCTCATTTAATAGGAGAAAACAGAATTACAGGTATTTAGTAATTTGCCCGCAATTAACACCAGAAGTTCCCCAGCAAGACAAAGGCTCAAGCCTGGACTTTATATCCAAGCTGACAACTCAAATTTTTAGGTTATATATTATTTATCTTATCCACACATTTTAAATGTAACACTAAATTCTTCTGAAAGGGCAAAACCACTCTCAGATAGGTTTTTCCTGGCTCTGGTCTTCAAATTGGAAGCTTAAAATTTTAATGAATTCATGATTATTGTTTTTTATTACTGTAAACTGGCTCATGCAACACCATCTGAGGTTGCATTATCATAATGAACCTCGCAGAGCACTCACAGTGCCTCCTACACAAGGGAATTAAAAATTTCTAAGAATCTGATTTCTAAGTATGATCTTTGTTGAATACCAAAGAAATATGAATCACTAGCTGCAAGTCACATGAAAATGTTTCAAGGCATAAACCAAGAGCTGTTCACGTGAAACATTTTGCATGAAAGAAGGTGGCCAGCTGACTTAGTCAGCAAGTGGCTGAGGAACCTACAAATTTCCACTGAGATTTTTTTATTTTTATATATGGGGAAAAAAAAATATTCTTCTGTGCTGAAGAGACTGATACAGGGGGAAATTAGAATTATGAGTGGCCTTATTTAAACTGAGGTCCAGCAAAACACTCACACCAGGTCAATTGGTCAAAGACAATTTACCATACCACAAGCTGTGTAATGGATGTGAGAAGCAGATTGATTCTGAAAACTAAACTCGTTAGTAACAGATTTTCTATTGTTCTTACCACATAAATGTCTTAGATTCAGTGTCTAAAAGACAACCAGTGTATATGTCTTTAACACTCTCTTTATTGCATGAGTCACTGTTTTTTCTGCTCCATAATTTTTATATACCTGAGCTAGCATTACAGCAGGTCTATAGTGTGGTCTATACTTCATGAGCAAATGCTGTTTTTATCTATGTGAGCCAGTTTAGAGATGTCTTGGGAATCTCTACTGAAATCACAGCTTCTTTGGATCAGACATGTCCAGAACGTTTCTTTGTGGATTTATTCACACCATCTGCTTTTAAGACACAGAATTAATATTTTCTGTGAACCCTACTCTGGAGCTGATAAATTGCTGCCTGGTGACATGGTGGGGCTTGACCACAGTAGGATAAAGAAGTCCGGGGAAGTGCAAGGAGCTACCCTAAATCATCTCCACCTTGCTTGACAAAGTGCTTTGTTTATTGTTGCATCATTATCCCAGGATGGAAGGCAATTCCATGCAACACTAGGAATATTTTCTGACTGGCAGTCTTTAAAAAACTGAATTTGCAAAGAAAAAGACTCATCTGATAAAATGCATTGTAGATAATTTTTTTTGACTTACCAAGGACAGAGTCTGTCTTTCCTGCCTAACAGACTACATAAATACCAAATAAAGGCAGCAGAAGTAGTTTTGGCGATCTTGAAATCTAGGGAGAACATATCAGCATCTTTTGAACACTGCATAAACAACACCTGATCTGGTGGTCCACTGGCAAATGAAACAAGAGCAAAGAAACGGGAGGACATGACATCTGCAACTGAACTGGCCCACATCTCTCATTAAAAGAAAAGAGTTTTCCCCAAAACCCATTTATTTTCTATTTCTAGCAAGCCACTCCCTAGGTCAGATTATGCTGCTCCAACAAAGCTGATAAGAAAATCAGAAAATGGTAAAAACGTAAAATATCTTTTCAAAGTAAATATTTTTTTCTGCCCTACAATGTTTTCTTCTCCTTTAGTATACTGAAAATAAAAGATTTCTGTCCCAGAGGAAAGTTTTGGACATGCTATGTTATGCAGTAACATTATGCCTTATCATTTCAGTCATCTAAATATTGGTTTTGGGATTACTCATGGAAACTTCACAGTGGAAGAGGAAAGGGGAGGGGAAGTTGCATGGAGAAAAGAGGGGGGAAACATCCTTTATTAAGGCTCCATTAGTTCTAGAAAGGAACTCTGTGAAGTGCATGAAAAATATTTTGAATTATTCAAAAATGTCTATAATTTGGGTGTCTGTTTTCAATGTCAAGTTTCCTCCTAACTTCTATCACTTTTTTCTCTCTCTCTTTTTTTTTTTTTAATTTCTGCAGAGGAGGATAATGCTTATTTCAGAAGTAAGTGAGGAAAAGATGGATTGTCTTTATATGAAGTGTAAGTGTTGGGTAAGGCAATTAAGTGGAACAGAAAATAACTAGGATTAAAACCCTTTTTTAGATCCTGCCAGGGCTGAAATCTTTGTCACATGGAAGATGTGTTTAAGCTCCCGCAAAGTTTGGGTAAGGCAGTTGTGAAGATGACTGTCTATGGACTGTAAAACCTTAAAAACAGCAAACTGAAGGGAAGTCTTGCTGAAAAACAAGGGCATCTTTCTTTTCCCCCACTTTTTTTGTTGTCAGATGCCATCTGCACACCTGTGCTAAATATAACCCTACAGCTGCCATTTAGGCTGGGGGCCTGAGGAAGAGTGGGCTGGCAGAAAGTGCAGCTCTCCTCATCCCCCACGCAGGCTCTTTCAGCTCGATTTCAGCTCACGTTTCCAGTGAAAGCAGGTGGCAAAGACGGAGTGAATCACTGAGATGGCAATATTTGAGTCAAGATTGAGGAAGGAGTTATTACACAACTTTCACATTTGGGGTGGAGATGAATGGGTGCTGAGGAAAGAACAAATCCACACAAACTCATGGTCTGCTATCGAAAGTAGGAACTTTAACCCTTTGGTCTCCTTATTTACCTTTTCAAAGTTTACAGGAAAGCAATGCATATGGGAGGCTCCAGATAAGAGAAGAATGTGTGAAATTACACGTTGATTTGTGTGATACTGGTTATCTATCAGCATCAGACAGGACCTCTTTGCTTTGGAGAAACAATTTCAGCAGGTTTCAAGTCACGTGGAGTGAAATAAATCAGAAAAACTACCCCTCATACACACTCACAGAAGGAGGAAGCAGATTTATTAAACGACCTCGCTTCTGAAGTTAGTTGCAAGCTGATGCCAGAGCAGTTACCCCCCTCAACATAGCTGCTTCAAAACAGATCCAGTTTGCAACCTCAGCTGCAAAATGCCTGGATGCTGCAACCCTTCCTCCTCTCCTTTATGCCTCTACAAGAAGCAAGGCATTGGTTCACCCTCAGTCCTCACTGTTAGGTCAGGATGACAGACCTAAATAATGACAGATGATGGTATAATTAGAGCAGTGAATTAAGTGTGGGAGACCTGCAATTTGAGAGGCAGCTTGTGACCTCTGGTCTGCATTCATAGTTGATGTGTGCTCTGGGACAACCCTCTATGATCAGTGGGTTGGCACAGGCAGCGATTGAGCACCCATTTCATCCTTTTCTGCCAAAAACATGCTATGTAGGAAAAAAAAGACACTGTTCAACCTGCCCTAAGGTTCAGAGAAAAAGTGAATTTGATGCTGGGCTGATTCTTGCTCTAGTAGCAAATAATCTGCTATGGTATTACTATTTAATAGTAGGAATGTGTAGTATTTCTAAATTGCTTGTAGTCAAAGTTGAGTGACCAGACATTAATAGACCTTGTGGTGACCTTATTATCCCCAAATGGCAACCTGAACTTACTGACTGGCTTCTGGTTCTTGAGATCACCACAGCTGCATACATCATCCTTGCTGCTGACGGGATCAAAACATTGTTTTTTCCTTGTGTTACATAGTGAAATTTCAGACTCAGAACTTTCTGGCATTTGCTTCTGAGGAGAAAGTGCGGAAATTAATCTGTTCTGTTTGTTCTGGCTTAAATATGGAAACATCTGTTAAATCGTCTCCAATTGCCTCCTGGCTGCATTAAAGTGATGACAAATTTTGCCACTGATTACTGACTATGTTTCATACTTCTTGCATACAAACTCTACACAATGCTGAGGACTACTGTACCTGGTGGGCTGGCTGCCTACAAAATGTTTGGGATTAGATCTGCTCATCAGCCTTGCACATCATATTGATGGGCTTCCCAACAGCTAAACATCAGCACAAAGCTTTGGTAACTTTCCAGAAAGCTTCCAAATATCTCTACATTTATATTATCCACACACACACACACGTTTGTGTGTATATACGCATATCTATGCTTGTACCTTGCCTATGGGTAGGCTTTCTGATTAGAAATTGATTTGAGAAATAGAAAAGGATTTGAGTAGAAATCCTATTGCTGAACACAGCATATCAGTGCTAAGCAAATAGTTCAAAATGGAGCTGTAGAAAGAAGTACTCGACTGAGTAACCCTGGCAAGGATTGATCAAGCTGTTTGCTAGGCAGATGGGTCAAGCTCAGCAAGGGATGGTTACCTCTCTCCCAGGAATGAGGAGATAATCTGTAGGCTGGCTAAGTCCTACAAGACCAGAAAATATTTAAAGGAGGAGGAAGATTTAAGGGAACAACAAAATTAATAAAATCATAGAATGTTTTGGATTGGAAAGGATATTAAAGACCATCCAGATCCAATGATTCTGCCATGGGCAGGGACATCTTTCACTGGATCAGGTTGCTCTAAGACTCATCCAGCCTGGCCTTGAACACCTCCAGGGAGGGGATGAGGAAACCATGACTCCTCTGGGCAATCTCCAGTGCTGTACCACCCTCACAGTAAAAGATTTCCTCCTGATATCTAATTTAAATGTACTTTCTTTCAAGTTAAAACCACTACCCCTTGTTCTATCCCTGCACTCCCTGATAAAGAGCTCCTCTCCAGCTTTTCTGTAGCCCCTTTTAAGTACTGGAAGGCTGCCATAAGGTCTCCCTGGAGCCTTCTCTTCTCTAGGCTAAACAAACCAAACTCTCTCATCCTGTCTTCATATTTCTTGCAAATGTTTCTGGGCTGGTCAAAAAAGCTCCTGTGTCTCTGAGCAGAGCAAAGAGAAAATGGAGAAGGAGGAGCAGAGGAAATAATGGGTTGTGAGGTTTGGGTCTGCACTCAGTTTTGTTCAATATCTAGTGCCCTCAGGAAAGTGCACTGATGTGCATTATAAGGTGGCACTAACCCTTCCTCAGCTGCTGAGGCAACCCAGATTGCAAAGAACATTTAAGTGGGCTGAGTGTAATTACATGATTGTCATTAAGTAACAGTGTAATTAGCACTTTTGGGCTCATCTTCCTCTGAACATATGGTATTTAATGTTTTTGTAAATAAGATATTTATATGACACTCCCAGCATTACCCTTAATGATAACTTTAGAGGTAATTTTCCACATTTTCCAGAAGTAGTGCTTAAAGGCTGCTGGACAGTGGGGATTCCTAGTGTATGAGAGGCTGAGTCAACGGACTAAGTTCTGCTGAGTGGTGTAAACTGTGTCTGGCACCAAGAGATTTAGTGAGACAACGTTTGTGATTGTAGTGGTAGAAGATAACACATTTATAGCTGATCAAGATAATTCCTTTTTGCGTACAAAACCTGGGGAATTCCTTACTGCATAGCAAAACCAAAGCAAGATACAGGAGAATGGTTCAGTATTATTGAAATAAATTATCTGAATATAAACTACTGGACATTTAAAAGGAATCAGGGAAGGAACTACATCTTCGTTCTGTAGCTGTTTGCTTGAATCTAACAACTTAATCCAGCATGTCATAATTTGAACAGTATATATACATTGCTTCAGTGCATTTGCTGCAATTCTGCAATTAATTTCTAGAACAATAGCATCCCAAATTGTTCACTAAAGGTTCAAACTTAGGGATAAGAGGATAAAAGTAACAACCTCAGAATATGTGAATGTTGATGATGTATAACTCCTCAGTTTTTAACAGAGATTCTTTGCATAGAAAAATATTGGTGTAAATACCTGTAACTGCTAAAGATTAAGAGGAAAGTTTCCCTTGGGTTGTTTAATCACAACCTTTCTGCCAGGCTACTTGTGTGTTCCATGGTAATGACTGGTTCTGATGATATGTTGGACCGAATTTCCTTTCTGGAGGATTAGGAAATGTGATGGTTTCCTCTTGTTCCAAGAGAAATGAATTTGTTAGGCATCTGGTGGAACCCTGCGGCTAATCATGAATCACAACGTTTGGTCAATCACTGTTCAATACCTGTCTACAAAATGCTGGTGCTGGGCGGGTGGAGAAATGTAATAAACTCTGTCCTTTCTCTGCAAAATTAAATTATTGCAGCGAGCTTTAGATGACATTAGGAAAGTGACACAGTGAGAAATATAACTTTTTTCCCCTCTATTGCCTTGAGTCAGTTGATAATTCACAGCAGTGAACAAAAGAATGACAGTGGATAACACATGTTAGCAAGGTCTCTGCAAAATTACCATCCGCATTAGACTTTATCGTTGAGATCCACTGCCAGTAAATATTAAAATTCAGAGTGCTGACAAATGCATTTCTTTTAACAAGATCACCATTATTTTATTCTTTTTACTAGGCAGGGGCAGGGCAGCGATGAGTGAGCAGAGCTCCTGATGCTCTTGAATGTTGTGTTTTGAGGGGGAAGGATCTTTTCATTTCTGGACAGCTACATTCATCTCCTGGGGTCTGAAAGTCATGTAACCTGAAAGTCACATAAGCTGATGCATGAAGAATTTTCTTGTGGTCCGTTGTACCGTCAGCATAGTGGAGACATCATCTGATGCACTATCCTCTTTTTTCCTCTCCTCCCATCCTCCCCCAGAACTGCTACAGCACACACTTTCTTAGATGGTGATTATTATCACAACTTTACACCTGGAAGTCCAAGAGAAGGTCAGGGCCCCACAGCAATGCAGACTGTCTCATCTCAAAGAGGGAGTTTGTACTTCAGCTGAACTCCATCTCCTCAGCTTTGCTCGTTGGTCATTCAGAAGGCCTAAGGCAGAAGAATAATTTATTTTAATTTTAATTTTTTATTATCATTATTATTATTATCATAACTTCAGAAAAGAGGTTGTAATGACCTAACATGATGCTGAAGTTGCCACCCGTTGTGTCTGATTTCTTTTGGGTGAAATTTAACAATTTTCCTCTATCCTGACCTTCAGCTCTTACTGAGTTATCCAGGCAATGAAAGCAGATACCACACTTCATATATCTGGCTTTTACACAAAAATGTTTTGCTGTATTAGACTCAAGGTACATACTGGAAAAAAAAAGGTAAATAAATCTTTATCAGGGACACATTTAAGGGACCAGCACAGATTATAATTTTTGGAAGACTGTTAGAACGGGTGTCACCTTTCAATCAAAACTGTCACTTCACCCTTCAATAGGAAAAGTTCCAGGGAAATGATTTTTGTCTGATTTGGGGTAAGAAAACTTCCGCCTGTCTACAAACACTGGAACTGTCAAACCTGTCAACCTGCATGTACCTGCAGTGAAATCTGTGCCTATAATCAGTGTCTTGATCTCCGAAGATCTGAATGCTTTAGCAGCTCATCTAACCTCTCCAATACAAATATCTAACCTCAATTCATCTAATCAAACCCTCTAACCTCTCAATACTTGCTAGCTATTTATGAATCACATACACACTATCCAAGTTCCTGTGCTGATAACATATGATACTCCAAAATCCGAAGAAAACACTGGTAAAACAGCTATCTAGACAGATGCTGAGGTCCCAATTCTCCTCTTAAGGTTGCCATAATGAGTCAAATGTAATACAGAGCAATATAGGACAGCATCTCTCACCTGCTGGTATGTGATGCAGAGGTTTTTCCTGGGGCTTGCAAGCTCGATTTTCATTTTTCATTGACAAAATATGAAAAAAATAATCCAACTCAAAAAAAACGTAGGGAGTAAAAAACAATATGTATTCACATTTTTATTCTTACGAGCTGTACTGTGCATCAGCAGGCTTTTGGTATTTTTGCTTTGGTTTTCTTCTGGCATCAGGAAAGTTAACGTTCAGTTAAGAACAGAGAAGCCCAGGTTTTGCACACACCATATTTTATGCATCCCAGAATTAGGTATCAAACACATGAGGCTGAGAGGTAGAATTCTTTTGAGACACCTCTAATTTTCCAGAGGAAAGAGATTAAATTTGAACTGCTGAGTCTTTTTCAGTTTCGGTGATAGTTGGTGAGAGAAGACCTGAAACTCTTGCTTTACGCTCACCCTCAGTCATACATAGTCAGGCTCCAAATGGGTAATTAAGAGTAATTTCACTGTTTACCTAATATGATAGCCATGGCTCTAATCTAGACTTTTAAAGTGTTTAAGGCAAGACAGGAGCATAAACATTCAAGGAAGTTTCTTTTGTGATTTCTCAGTGCACTAGATGGCACTAAAGCATGGCTTTTATATGTAAGGGGAAAAATGCATGCAAAAATTGATATGTAGGTTCAGTAAACCTGAACTATTTTGGTCAGGTATATTTTATGAAAGTTCTTTGATATATTATTTGTAATTTTTCATTTTAATTTTCAGATCATCAGAAACATAGAATTAATTACACCCACTTTGATATTAAAAGAATTTCAAATTGAAAATAAATAATGCTGGAAAGTTGAAAAAAAACCCTGAAGAAACTAATTTACCCCAGGCTAGATGCAAAATTATTCTAATGTTCAAAGATTAGGGGTCCTGATGTAAGTAAAAAAAGTTCTGTACCAATTACATGGCTTTTTCATGAACTTTAGATATCAAAAACATTAAAGTCAAAAAAAATTGAATGAAGTCTTCAGGTTTCCCATAAAGAAAAATCATTCTTAATGTGCCAGTGAATAGTTAGCTCCATGCTGTCTCCCAGGCATATCAAATTTAGAACAACAGCTAGAACCGTCTTATAAGAGTAAGGCACTTTTTCTCTCACATAAGTAGCAAGGGAATAAGATTAAACTTTAATTTTGCTTTACTTCTTCCCCTCCCTTCAAATGATGAACTACAGTTTAACTCATTTAAAGTTTCTCTTGATGTATTCTTATGTGTTGTACACAGCAGAGTTTGCTTTCTTAGGTGAACATAATAAACAACAACAAAGGAAATATGAAGGGTGGGTCCCTTGTAAAAGTAAACCTTCTAGACAAAACCATAAAGAAATATGTCTTAGGTCATCTTGAGTATTTTTGCCTTGTTGTGATGTTAAGAGTGCTTACAGAGACATTTTAAGTCTTATGATGTTGAGATGATTCTAGGATTAATCACTATTTCTTTGAGAGAGGAAGCATAAAGAAAAAATAGGGAGTTAAAATAAAAGGGAAGAAAGCAGAAAGGTGTAGACTGTACTTGAGTTTGCTCCACCAGTGATCTTGCAACACTTTATTTCCAGCAGCTACACTCAGAATGGTAGTTACTCCATTTATGCTGCTTTCACAAAGGTGAAATATGAAGTCCAGGACCTAAATACCAACAGCCTGGGCCACACAAGGAGCAGACTGCAAATGTTGCAGTTTTGTGCTCTGGATTGTCATTGATTTGACATCAATTTCAAAAGCAGTCATTTACATACAGGGGCAGACAGGATCAGTTCCTCCATCAAGAGATGCAACTTCATTTAGCTGCAAGCCTATTAAGGGTTTGATTCACCAGGCGTTGACACTGCCATGGCTAGCATGGTTTTATTTTGGGAAGAAAGACTTGTGCATTTCTGTTAAGAATTCACCTTCATGTTTATGTTTGTAACAGAATACCCATATAAATGCACTATTGACTTTATTATTTTTCTGTCAACTGAATCAGAGCCTGCATATTAAGAAAAAGTATTTCATGGGAAAAGCCTAAATGCCCACATGAAACTATTAAACATGACCTAAGAGCACAAAAGTCCTAAAATTACAGTGCTTGCAACAATCAGCTCAGGCTATTCTGAGGGCTAATATTTTTAGCACCTCTACAGAAAATATCTTCCTGAGAAACAGAAGGTAAACAGTTTCAAAAATGCTAGTTCTTAGCTTTCCAAACACTCATTTTCCACATCTCAAATGCATAAAAGAAGAGAAGGAAAAGAAATTAAGGAAATGTAAAATTCAATAATTTTTTTTAATAAATATTTGGCTAAGGACTTCACATAAAGTAAAAAAGAAAGACGATAATAGAGTTGCATCCTCAGTAATGTTGGTCGTTATGATTTCACCATAGTTTAGACTTAACTGTTTTAAACGTGATAAATGGCCTTGGCTGTTTCATAGAGATATTATTGATCTGAAATGAATCTCTTAAGAAAATTAATTACAGACATCATTGATATCACCTCAGGTTATTAAAAATGAAAGAATGCTAAACTTCCCAATTTACTTTTCACCAAGCTGCCTGGAATTCACTCAGTCTAGATAATTCCCCTTTTTTCTCACTTGGTTTAGTTTGTTGATTCTCATGTGGTAAGTTAAGGTTGCAGCTACCAAAGGGAATTTTAAAAATAAAGTCTCTTAACAAGAAAAAAAAAAAGGCAACCTACTTGTCCTAATTATCTCTCCCCTTGAGTGGTGTTTTTTTTTTTTTTGTTAGCACTCAAGGGGAATTACACCGTCCAATTATTTTACACCGGGAGCCCTTCAAGTACTTGGCTCTCAGTTCACTAACTTCAATACTTTGGCTGAAAGTTTAGACAGTTCATGCCCTCTCACAGGCTCAACAGTCTTCATTCCACTTACCTTCAGACACTTAACTGGGGAACATTCTTTATGAGCAATAGTCCAACTAAATATCCAGTATGAGTACAATTTACATAATTACCATACTACTGAACACTGGTGGCATCTTTTTCAGTCCTGAAAGCTCTCATGGCCATCTTCAACCAGAGGTGTCACCCCCAAAATTGGTTCCAGCCCTAGGCTGGGGAACATGTAAAATCATTGCAGAACCCCCTTCTTGAAGCTGAAACACAAGAGTGGAGTCAGAAGGACACTTGGATTGCCAATGGGATGAAATGTCTCTGATCCTGTTATCTCTTTCTGTTGATTAGGGAGCAAGACTAGGAAATCACTTAGTAACAAACTAAAATTCCACACAGAGGCTTGCCAAGGAGTTACAGGACGTTTGGACTAGTCCCTAGTTCAGCAAGCAATTAAGGATATGATTATAATTATGTGCATGATCAGTTAAGTACGTGGTATTGAATAATGACAATGTTACTGTATCATTTCTGTAACTTTTGGCATGCATCTGCTAGATTACTTTAGTATTTCAAAAGAAGATTTATATATTTTCCATAAATAATACTGCCAGGTATTTTAATCAACTAGATTAAATTTTGTAATGATTCTTCCCAAATTGTGTCTATTGAGAATTGTCCTAATGTTTCCTTTAACCTGTTCCCCCTCTTTCCACTTTCTCAAAAAGGAAGAAAGCAGATGATGGAGAAGTCGAGCAGACATTTAACCTAAACTATTTAGCAAACAATATTTCAGAGTCTGGTTTCAGGTTTTAATGTTTTTCCCAGATGATTCACTCACAAATAAATTATTTTATTTAACCAGCCATATGTTAACACAGCAAACAGCTAAGGTCTTAAATAAATATTAAAAACAGGTTTAATTTTTCATTTTAGAGAACATGTAAAATGGCATCACTGAATTCAGCCTGAATGCTTTGAAACAAAATGCTGTTCATTTTTTTATAATTCAGCTTGGTGTTAAAAATGTGCATGTAGATTACACTGCAGGACAGAGACATCTTTTCTTTGCATTTCCATTATCTGTTAAAGGAATTCAATTCTGAAGCACCATATGCTACGAACGACTAAAGAATACCTTCAGATAACTAAGTTAACTGAAACCCCATCACATCAGTGCCATATTCTGATGCCTCCTTTTATTTCCCTGACTCTGTTGTAGTCTTACTGTTACTCTTACCATCCAGTGGGACAGGTTCTTAAAAGAGGAAGCACTTTTAGATCACTGATACTGATCCAACCTAACTTTGTAAGCTAGGGAGGGAAAAGAATAAAATGTAGAGAAAAATCAACACACCATCTTTGTCTTCTGCATGGTCCAGTTCAAACTCAACTCACAGGATGCAATGTAGAAACTACTGTGTGATATTCTAAGTCCTGTGTTTGCAGAATCTCTGGCTGTATCACAAACGTCCTCTCTGACCCTATAGCCTATGAATAAATGAGGGGAAGAGTTGTGATCTCCAAGAAAAGAAACAGGTAGCTTGCAAATATGAGGTTAAGAAGATTCTGCTGTGTGTGTGAGATTTTTATAGACATACATAACGTGTACGTGTGGGTCTATACGTGTCAGAGTATATCTATCTATAAAAGTTGGTTACAATAGATGTTCTTATCTGACCTACTTAAAATTGTACATGAAAGCACAGTTAATTTAATCTCCTATCTGTCAGATTGATATAAATCTGTTCAGTATTAATTATTGTAAGCATGAATATTCTTAATTTTTGGGGGGAGACCTGATGATGAAAGCTACTGCAGACAGAAATCTTGAAATCATTAAAATTCCCTCCCAATCCCCCTTGCTGAATGTGCATACGACTTTTCAGAAAGGATTCATCACTTCTCTGGCTGTCGTGCAATCTTTTGCACTTTCAAGTAGAGTAAAACACTACTTCTGTGATGTATTCGTATTTTCAAACTTAGTTTATGTTCATTGTACTGTGAAGTAAGTGGAAACAAAATAGTCTCTATTTTCATCTGAGATTCACCTAAATTTTTGGTGTTCATTTTCCTTCTGTTTTGTTCTGTTTTTAAATCCTGTAAAGTAACAACCTCAATAGTTACTGCAGGGTGTTAATGCATTTTTTTCTCTTTTACTGAAATAAAATGTTCTTGGCCAAAATCATGTCAGTGATAAGTGTAGAAATCAAGAATTCAAAACTACTGTTAATTGGCTATAGATAGTACTATATGAAAACAAATCCAGAACAAAAACTTGCTTTACACTTCTATAAAACTGAGGT
This sequence comes from Tapera naevia, assembly GCA_033556795.1. NCBI lineage: Eukaryota > Metazoa > Chordata > Aves > Cuculiformes > Neomorphidae > Tapera > Tapera naevia. Next base: position 1,640,094 of record JAUMJJ010000074.1, on the reverse strand, counting down.
CTCCATTTATGACTTCAATCCCCATAGGATGCGGTTTTTCTTCTACCTGGAGATGTCATCTTCTGCTGTGAAGGCCTTGATGCTCCCAGGCCCTGATGCTTCCAAGCATTAAGAGGAATCTGACAGACTTCTCGCCTACACTGAACAAGAGGAACTTCTTTTTTTGAGATTTGAACCAGATCAATAGTTAATATTTTCAGATTAGTGCATTTGGAGAACTGAGTCGTGAATTGCATGTGAGTGGTCAGGAGTGCCAAGAGATTTTGTCTGCCTTGTACCCATTATTTTCACAAGAAAAGTGTATTTGAGTGAAGAACAGCTCAAAGTAATGGGAGGGGCTGCAGAAAAAAGAGTACAGTTTCATTCAGAAATGCTGAGATATTAATAAGTTGTTTTCATCAGACACTTTAAATTAGTGTAATGAAAAACACTTATCTGACACAATTGCCCCCCAAACCAAGAAAGACATATCCCAGAACAGTCGATAGACTCATAATTACACGTTCAACCAAGATGCCTGAAAATCAGGTTCGGAACCCTGTTCTGCCAGAGTTGAAACTTGAGCTATTTCTGATGTGTTGAGTGAGTCCTACAGTTACAGGACTGCTCTGGCTATGAGATATGTTCTGAAAATAGCACTGTGAACATTCATAATTTTTTTTTCTTTTTGTGGAATCAAGGTGATTATAATTTGATTATTTTTCTTTAAAAAATAAATTAGGAAGTGCCTGCACAGACCTAATTCTCAATTCTTAGACCATGATTTCTTAGTGCTGCTTCAAAATTGTCTTTTCCAGGTGTGTGAACCCTTTCTGTAGTGCAGACAAGGAGCAGTGTCACTCTTGAACCCTTTAGAAGGTGCTGTCCAGAGAGTTTAGTGTAGCCTACAATACGAAGATGGATTGGTGGTGGGAAGAAGGGCTGTACAAACAGCACTGAATGGAAATCTTTGCATCTGCAACTTTTGTTTGTGGCACAGTTAAGGAGAAACTGTGCAATTTAGACCAGATAGCTCTAGGTGTGCTGAAGTGGCTTACTTATTCTCACAGATGTTTGTCTCCGGGAAATATTTAGTAAATAGCCTCTTCTGCTGTAGTCAACAACCCTCATGCCACCATTTCCAATGCTAAAAGTACCTTCACAGTGGTCAGCTCACGATATTTGGTTTAAAAAGTACTTGGTCAGCAGGAAGGATCTTCACTGCACTAGGCATGTCTGTAAGGGTCAGATTTGAAGGTGAGATTTTGAAGGAAAAAACAGAACAGCAGACGAAGGACAATATAAACTGGCTAAATCTAGATATTCACTCCCTAATCTCACAAACATCTATGGTTTTCTTTAACCCTACATGAACCTTTGCATAGTGTGTTTAGCTGCATAGTGCACTGTTTTTTCAACATCCTTTGGTTCGAGAGGAAAAAAGAAAGAAAAAAATCCTCTCATCTCAGAGTGGTTCTACAAGCCATTTATTCATCAGAAATAATTGTGGTCAGACATTTAGCTGAGAATGCTAGTATTTGTCCTAATGTTCTGTAAATGTTTATACCAAACTTAAATGAATGTAAATACTCCATCTCTGAGCTCTGTGGTAAATCGTTTGTTCTGCACAGAGAGTGTTTGGCAGCGAAGTTATGCTACAGCCTATTCCTACAGAAATTGTTGAGACCCATGGCAACTGACCATTTAATCCCTGAGCTCAAATGTAAATACTTTGCTCCATAAGCAGAGTTGAAAAAACCCAAGCCACTTTCTGGTCACTTTTGCTCCAGAGAGAAAATAACCCGTACCAACCCTTTCCATGACACAACTTATTTATCTCTGCATACTGCTGAGTACTACAACCTGATGTATTAAAAGTCAAGTCTAGACTCTTCCTCTTCTCCTTCCATCTCAGAGCTCCAGTATTTGCTTGTCTCCCTGTGTTTTAGCTCATGAGTCAAAGGGATGAGTAGACAGCAATAGTCTCAAGTTTGCTTTGGGTGAAACCTTCAACATTTGTTTTCAGTGAAGGGAAAACTCCCATTGATTTCAAAGGTGAAAAAGACTGCAGGCGTGCACTTCCCGCTTCTGAAAATCAGAGCTCCCAAATGCAAATTTAAGACTTGCAATAGACAGGTATCTGTTCCGCTAATTAAGTCTCATTTATCTTAACCATTTCACTACTTAATCAGATAGCACAGTGATAAGACACTATAAAAATATATGACAGATAGTCAAGGTCTAGACTTCTCTAATGTGGCAATTTTTTATATTATGATCTTTCTTTGTATATGCAGATGAACCACTCTTTTATTAACTTCCCTTTGTAAGCATTTCACACGCAAAAAATCAGATAGGGCTTTGGAAAAAAAGGCTTCCTGAAGTGATGAGAATGAATTAGCCCATAATTGGACCGATTGGTAAAAGTTCAGTATAATGCAATAAAAGTGAAACATTATCAGGATTTAAACTTATTATGGGCAATTTTATTGCTGCTCATTTAAAAAAAAATCATCTTCCGCTGCACTTTGCAGGGACTTGCCAGTGTTGAAGCAGGTAAAGAAATCTGTAGGAGGAAAGGTCCCCTCATACAAATGTAGGTAGAGGAAAGAGTTAGATGTTAAGATTTGTAATTTTAATTATATCAGTTTTTGTGGGTTGCCATCTGACGTTTAGGATTTGTGTGCCAGGTGATTTCCATAAATCCCAGTATTATTTAGCAGACAAAATTTAAAGAAGAGTGACTATCTATCCTCAAACAGCATTTCTGCTGCAAACTTAACATTCTAAGTATATCAACACATTTCCTCCATTAAGTACAGAGAAGTAATACGCAAGAGGAGTAATACTCAATATAACAGAGAAAAAGACTTAATGCCTAAAAACTGAAGGTAAGAAAACCATCACAGACTTTTGGGTTGCAGGTTGATCAAGTACACAAATTATGAGCCTGGACTTTTGCTGAAGTCTTTCTCTCGAAAAGGAGAGTGTTTCTCACCCTGTTGCTTTGTCTCATTCGAATGCTTCTTAGTGAGGTGCAGGATTTCTTTCCAGGTAATCAGACTCCCTGTGGTTTCCATGACCCACTGTTTTACAGATTTCTGGAAGTTTCCAAATGGAAAGCCATCCTATGGAAAAGGCTCCTGAAAAGAAACTTCATCAAGGAACTTCTCTTAGTTCTTTTTGAGTGCTCCCACAATATCCTTGAGATGGCTATACTGGATATCAAGGACCCTACATAATCTTACATTTTGTAAAAGACAGTTTGTCATTTTTCAACATCCTAATTACTTCCTAGACTTTTGGAGAAAGAGAGACTCAGTTTGACTTGAACATTATCTCATTAGGAACATTTCAGAGACCAGGAAAAGTGAATTCAAAGTCCACTTGGTAAACATACCAACTCAATCTTATTAAAGCTAAGAGAGTCCAGTTAGCCTATAGTTGTGTCACCAAAAAGAGGCAATATTTGGGGTGAATAAAGAGCTACTGAGATGAAAATTATCATCTCTATCTTAATCTAGAAGCTTTCTAGTTTTCATGGAAAAGTCTAGTCAAAAGTTAAACAAAAATAAAAAAGAAGTAGACCTAAGCGAAAAACGCAAACAACCCAACTGCCAATAGTAATATGCTTAGCAGGAAAGGAAATATGCAGAATAGCCAAAAATTTAAAGGTCCTTTTTGGTGAACAGAAACTCCTACAAGTGGCCAAATGGTGACGAAACTACCGAGCTATGTGATCCCACTATCAGAACCGCATCTTTTGTTCAAGGCAAATTGCCACAGCTTCTCTGTCTGTGTATCTCAGCCTGCTGAGCATGACCTTTACGGGACCAACAGAAGGCAGAAAAAAAAAGCATTACAAGGTTTTCAAATATTTTTGCAATAGAAAATTTCTCCCTTTATGCAGGAGTACCACTGACAGCACCGATAGGTCTTTAATCTGATTTTGTAGCTTTTGCTTTTCTACAAAATAGAGAGGAGAGTAACAAAAAATATTTTTTACAAAGAAAGTGTATGCAGTTACATTTTAAGAATTGCCAGGCTATTTACTGACTTGCTTCGTCCTGAGCCTCTGTACCCTGGCTGTAAATAAAATGCTGTCGTATAGAAGAAGGAATATCAGGGCGGACTATGAAATCTTTTCAGAAAAAAATATTGTTAGTTAGGACAATTTGAAACTTGTGATCTGAGACTTAAAACAAAAATGGTTTTATTAATGCTTATAATTTGTTTTGTAGTGTTTTAAGCACTAATTGAGAATTCACCGATGAGGTTATTAAGATACAAGTATCATAATTATTATTAACCTCGGCCCATTAGAGAAGTTAAAACAGTATTTTTTAATAAGAGTCAAGGACCGCAACTCATAATTCCTTTTTGAGATTTGGAATACCTGGCATAGCCTATATATTTTCACTTACTGAAGTCACATACTTCCATAAGAATTTCAGTTTTCTGAAATGACAGTAAGTCTTTAGATCTTAGGATAGATCTGAAGACTAAAATAGATCTTATATTACAAATATTGAAATACAAGAAAATTCTTAAATACAGGAAAGCACCCTAAATTTACTGTCTCTTATTTTTAAATCTTGTGATCATGTGGATCATCTCAAGATTTAAAGAATTAGGTGACTTATGAATATTGAGAGAGTGAATAATTAAAATTTCAGTAGCAAAGAAAGACCTACTTAGATCTTGATGAACTAAGTCATGCTTTTTAACTGTGCTTTGTAGACTTATTTTTATTAAAATTATGATGATTTAATTGACCCAAACCAGAAAAATGTAATTAAAAAAATCAGGATTTCCCACAATTTTTCTTCCTCTTCTTGTTTCTTGACATTTATATTTTCAGCTGTGAAGCTATTTTTTTCTTTGTCTAACAATCTTTGACTTATATTGGAAACATATTTGAATAGCATATGCCTGTTTCTTTGAGATTGCATTAGGCTATTGATGACAGTCAAACCAGAATGCATTTTTAAACTGAAATTCAGAGTATGTCAGAAAAGAAACTGAACTCTCAGCTGTTTGAGTAGATTATCAAGATCATACTTTATCAGCATTAGGGATATTGTAAATGTATTTATATTGCAGGAAAATAGATTCTAAGGCATTTAACACAACAGATACATTATATTGATATCTACCAATCCCTCAGAAATTCCATTCAGTAATATTTTTTGTCCTGTGGTTCTAAAACAATATAGGTTGTGAAGAGATAAGAACACTGCAGTTTTAATTACTCTTTCTGAAAAGGAAATTGCTCTGCAAAGCCCTTTACTAAGTCACTGTCTGAGTGCTTCCAAAGCAGAAACCTGTACTGAAATATTAACACATCCTGAAATTTTTATCTTCATCTTATTAGAGAAGAGCTATGCAGGTGTGGCACAGACACTGTTTCCCCTTGCGCTACTCTTACACGCTGATTAAATTATACCACCAATTTTTGCCTGACTGTAGATAACCAAACAACAGAGCTGAAGTAAGACATTTGGGAGAATTTTAGTTTGTTTATTTTTTTCTCCACCTTGTTAGCAGTTGCTCTCCCAGAAACTAAATCTTGTCCCTAGGGCTTCAACAAAGTTGGACATTGGTGGGACCTGTGAGCCAGGATCCACTGGGTACATTTCTGCCATTCTCAGACTTATTTCCCTCCTCTTTCTGATGTCCACAGTGTTCGTGTTTCACGCAAGTTGTTTTGCTTTTGGTTTCTTTCTGGGAGTAAATAGTGTCCTCTGCAGAATTAAACATAATTGTGGCTGCAGGGACAGCAAGTGAAACTCTGTAAGGATGAAACTGCTCCAGATTTGGGTCATTTTGCCTTGTGTAATATCATTCCAGTGAGCTTTCTACCCTCACACACCTCACTCATCCTCCTAGCCCTGGCCAAGTGGGGAACATATCTTTTCACATTGTTCTACAGATATTGCTTTTTTGGACTGCACAGTCCCTGCATTGTTTCAGAAATTTTAAAAATGAACCAGCAACAGAAAAAAATAATAGTGGTGACTACAGGGCATCTCTAGGGAACCATGCGCCTACAGGTGGAAATGTGTAACATCATCATTCTACAGCATCTGTGTGGTGACCTCCAAGCTCTATGAAACCAGGCATCTTGCACCATTTAACCAAGCTTACAGAGCCTACCCTCAGGTGAACATATTTAACAAGGCACATGCAGTCAGAGTCGCTTCCACTTACAATCTGCATCCTTCATAACTTGTCCTTGTTATGACCTTGTCCTGGAAAATGAAAAAAGATATATGGGATTGTAGCAAGAGCGACCCTGAGTACACCCTGTACAGACAGCTCAAAGTGACAGGGCCTGTGGAGGGGGGTAATAACTGCAATCATTTTGCCATCTGCAGCAAACCTGCACGTAGGCTGTTAAAAGACAAAATTGAACCATTACTTCTCTTGGAGGACAGCAAAGTGACTCAAAACAGTCTTGGTATTGCTCAGCCTGAGATTGAGGAGTGGGAAGGGAAGAGCCCTCACAAATACTGAGTTTACAAATACCAGTGAATTACTGATTCTGATACTTGTCGTGGCAAACTCAGAGAATGTTGCTTTTTCTCTATGCACAGTGCTGTTCCTCCCCCCGGAAATCCCTTATGGGCCAATGCAAGCTTTCTGGATGATGGCATCCTATGACATTTGGAACTCTTAATCCCATTACCATTGCCTACTTCTTCCCTAAACAGTATGGACAATCTGTCTTGTGTTTCCCTAAGCTATGCAGAAGGAAGATGCTGTCAAATTGGAAGGTTTAGTCATATTCAAGAAAAAAAAAAAGAAAGAATTCTAAGGAATTTCAGAAAAACATTGTTTCTGTTTTACAGGTGAGTAAACAGAAGCCTAGAAAGATTTAAATGAACCCAGCTCAGTAACAGACTTAGATAGGAAGGGAACTTAATTTTTCAAAAGTGAGCCTGCTGTCTCTGTCACACTACCATCACTAGTAACACTAACAGAGAACCACTCTTCCTTCCTCTCTCATGCTTTGCATGTCCTTTGAAATAGCAAAATATCTTCTTAATATAGACATCAGTGAAATAACTCTGTCTAAATATTTCTGTAGGCATGTTTTTAAAATAAGGTGGACCATTGAGCTTGATGTGTTTGGGTCTTTACACCGTATGCACACATATAAATATTGCAGGCTTTGGAAGGACCAATTAAAAGGGAATTTCCCAAGTGTTAATACAAAATTCAATGAGCAGCAGCCAAGCTTTAGATTATCTTTTATTGACTCTTTGTCTGCTACATCTGTGTGTAAAGTTATTTTGTGAGCTGAAAGGATAAACCAAAGACCAGAAAAAGATCATAACTAGAAGTTAATCTTCATTTTTTAAAAAAAATTGGTGATTAAACTTTCCTGTATCTGTAAGAATGATTCTGACCTGAATTTAGGCAGGGAAACCTGCACCTTAGTCCTTCTGCTCAGCAGGAGAAGCACCAACACCATGTTGCCCTACAGATGATGAACAACGGAGGGAGTGAACAAGCAAAAACCTCTTGGGGTGTCCAGGGAGAATGAGGGCCTGACAGGCCTGGAAAATGTGCACAGATAGAACAAAATGCCATCTTCTCTCTTGGTGAACTCAGCAAGGTAGGAAATCACAGCAAGTGACCCTCCTTGCAAAGAATTGAATGGACAAGGTAAGATATTATAAATATTCTTTCCTTGTGTGACCAAAGTCCTGCAGCATTGGGAGCAGTAGCATTTGTACAGCATCTGCAAAACTCACAAGACAGACTTGGTGAATTGGTCTCCTGCCTCAGCTTCCCTTTCCATATGGCAGAATCAAAATGCTGACCTCTGCAATCGCTGATATATATTTGTTTTAAAAAGAAAGACTCTAAAAGTTTTATGAAGACTCATTTAAGGATGCAGATGGCTGATGCAGGTACAGTACACCAAGTGGAAGGTACCAGACTTCACCAGGCTGCTGAACACTCCCTTAGTTATGTAATACCTGGACTAAGAAACTGACCCTCTGGGCTGCTGCAGGGCAACAACACAGTGTTCACTTATGGCAGATAATGCAGTGTTTTCTAGTTCTTCTCTCCCTCCTGCTATGAATGCTGCAGAGAGATAAAGAGCAAAGGAAACAAAGATGAGATGATGGGCTTCCTCCTTCTCTGCCACGAAACAGTTAGGTTAATTTACCAGGAGGAACTGCTGCAGTTTTCCTGAGATACATAAAGCTTTAATCCCACGTAATCACCATAACCAAACTAACCTGCTCAATAGGATAAAATGTCTTCACTGTGCCCACTGGATGGGAAATCATTTGAATAGAGGCATTTGTGGAACCAAAAATCTTTTCTTCCCGCTGTCTCCAGATAACCTTTTATAAATCCCACCAAATCCTAGCTTGCTTTCCCACCATGTTGCTAATAGTATGATCTGTGTCCTGCTAATGAGGCACGTATTGCTTCACCTCCAGTAAAGGCATTAGGGTGTCTACTCTGCTCTGCAGCACCATAGAGATTGCAGTTGTTTGCGCCAGCAGAAAAGGAATTTCCAGGGATGATAAGTCACCATTTAGAGTTATTAACAAATGGATTTATTATGTTATTCTATTTCAAATGGTGGTATATGCAATGCCTAGAGCATGCCAGAGTGCAACTACCAACCACATAATGTTCTAATGAATCACTATGCACTAGAGGAGCTGCAGAACCTCAACATTCAATTGTGCATTTCTCAACACACACCAAATTGACAAATAAGGCCATAATGGCTTTGCACTTTTATCAGGTAAAAGTGATCTCAGGAAGATGAGTACATTGAAACCGCATCAAGAACTATGCGAGGCGGTGGTGGGGAAATCCATCTTTTGAAAAAAAAAGAGAAAATATACTGTTGCAGCAAAACATCTTTAACACAAAGTTAAGTACTAGTCCCCAACCCCAGAGGGCCTGTGCCTAGGAAGTCACTGGGATGTTTAACCCTGACTTCAGGGCTTGCAGAGTCAAGTCCTACATAAAAAAGAACTTTGCTCTCCAGAGTTGTGAAGATGAGGCTGACTAAAGGCTACTGAATCCCGCTTGTCCGTGCTTGCCCTCTGTAATTCAGAGTAATTGAAGTCCAAAGGCTCCCTCTTCTAAAACCAGCAGTTAAGAAATAATTCTCCTTCTACTAAACCAAGGTCCACTGAGGTTTAATTAAACAATGTTTGAAGTACAGTTTGAGTTCTCCAGGTGGCAGGAGAGGCAAATTATTATTTATTTTATTTTGCTTATTGTATTTGCATTTTCAGTCTTAAAGGCCTGACTATGTTTTTTTCTGATTTTGCTTTCAGTAAAGGTGTTATAAATTTTCTAATTTCTTCAGTATGGAAGTAGACTCAATTAATACTTATTTCTCCATGGTTAACAGCTGAAGTAGTCTCTGAAAAACCACTGTTCTCTCTCGTTGTCTTTTGGGAAAGGTGAAAAAAAATCCTAGGTTATTATTTATCCCTGTTTGATAACTGGAAAAATTTTAGCATTTTTCAACACTATGTTTTAATTTCAAATTCAAATTTCAAATTAGGACACTAATGCTTTTTTAGGGACAAATATTCTCCTGCCAAAACCTTCTTTCACCCTCATGAAAGAAAGTTTCTTTATCTTGGAAGAAAGCCAGCCTTTAAATGTACAGAGAAACATGTTCATCTCCCACCATGTAGTCTCTCTCCACCTTCCTTCCTCTCTCTTCCTTTCCCTAACCATGTTCTGCATTAAGAGGTGGGTTTGAAACAAGTTTTGTAGTCAGCGCCCTTGGCAAACTGCAGTATAACTCGTGCCTCCATTTGCTTATCCCTCTGCCTGAGCCTCAGGAGTTTGGACTTTTATCTTTTTTTTTTTTTGTAAATTATTGATTCCTTGTGATAGCTTATGAGGGAGAAGATTGATGCCATCAAAAACTATGATTTTTAGGACCAGTTAGTATCTCAGAAGAAAGAATTTCTGTGAGGGCAGAGCAGTGACAGAGGTAACACTCTATTTTTAAACCAATGCATGGGTCAAATTCTACTTCCACTGAACTCTGTGTCACAGCTTCCAAAGCTTATGCTAAGTGGAAGACCCAGGGGATGACGAAGCCAGTGATTATGCAGTACATTATGTTAAAGAAAAATTAAATAAAATGCAGCTGCTTTTATATAATTCAAAGAGAGAATTCAGTGTTTTTTTAGGTTATTTTCTGTTCCTTTTCCCCTCTCCCCTCTTCACACACTGCTTCCTTGCCTACAAAGAATAGCTTCAAGGAATATAAGCAAATCCAAGCATTTTATTTAAGTTTTGTTTCTTTTTATACCCTCTTTTCTTTTTCTTTTAAATAAAAAGAAGTCTCTTCTACTTGACTCAGTTGCAAAGAAATCCTACTTCTTGCTCTCTTCAAAAATTTGTTTGTGGTGTGAGGGCCTCAAAAATGCTTTAATGGGGGACAAGGTGGTGTCTGAATCTCAGCTTTTGGGTAGTCACTGTCCTTTCCAGTCAAATGAGGAATGCACTGAGGCACGTCCATTCAGAAAGACTTGTTTCAGACAAGAAACTACATTCTACTGGCTACTGGAGCTTAACTCAGATAAAAAGTAGATCAAAACCCACAGTGGGTTGTTAGAAGCTACATAAAATGAGTTCAAAATTCACATGTTGTTATTAAGCTGGAAAAAGACATCAAATGAGGAAAAGAGCTTTAACGCCAACAGATGCATTGCAAAGTGCATAGTATTGTATCTCCTCCTAGGGGAAAGTCTTTAGCTGAAAATATTTCACTTTTTATTGAGTCATTAAGGTGATTCCACAGTTAAGGGCATTTTCTTCCTGCTGTTCATGTGCTGATTCAGCTTCCTAAGCCCGCGTGAAACCTGAGCATGTTTGTGGTTCCACTGAGTTCAGTTGGGGCACAATCACATGAATAAAGTGAGGTATGTGGGTGCCTGTCTGAATCAGAGCACTATGCCAATCACAAAATTTCCGATTGCAAGATGTACCATTAGGCAATTTCTACTAGAATATTAATTTTTGTCTTGTTTTACTAAGTCAGTTGGTATTATTTAGTTCTGCAAATGAATGCGAGCAGACATTATTTTTGGCAGATTCTTGGCAACCACTGTTGTGTAAATAGCATTGATGATAAAATTCTGATAAAGTTTAAACTTCATATACCTCTTTGCCTTTCCCTCAATAAACAGCAATATCATTCATGTAAGAAAATTTCCCATAGATCTGGAAGAAAAATATCTCTGATATAAATATACTATTTTTCACTGTTTGTGGGATGTTTAGAGCAGTGCTGAGAGCATCTGAACTCACGACAAAGTAGATAATTTTACCCATGCTGAGATCCAAACTTCAGTACATGAGTTTTTAATAACCTAATTCTTTTATTATGTTGAGGGAGAAGAGATGAGAAACTGCCACGGGGGGAAAAAAAAAAAAGAAAAAAGAAAAAAGAAAAAAGAAAAAAGAAAAAAAGAAAAAAAAAGAAAAAAGGAAAAGGAAAAGAAAAAGGAAAAGAAAAAGGAAAAGAAAAAGAAAAAGAAAAAGAAAAAGAAAAAGAAAAAGAAAAAGAAAAAGGAAAAGGAAAAGAAAAAGAAAAAGGAAAAGAAAAAGAAAAAGAAGAAGAAAAAGAGAAAGAAAGAAAGAAAGAAAGAAAGAAAGAAAGAAAGAAAGAAAGAAAGAAAGAAAGAAAGAAAGAAAGAAAGAAAGAAAGAAAGAAAGAAAGAAAGAAAGAAAGAAAGAAAGAAAGAAAAAACAAGAAACAACTTTTTCTATGGAATTATTAGGGAAATCACATGCTATCAGGTTGCATACATTTATTTTCCATATATAAAATACTTTGTCCTAGAAGAGATGTTCATAAAAGCCTCTCAATTCAGTCATTTGACAGATGAGGTCTATTCTCGATGTCAGTCACTGAGTTACAGGTCTCTTCCTGTGTTCTGCTACTGTGAGTCTTATTCTGGTTATCTTTGTGCCCGCACAGTGCATCAGTATAAATTTATATGTGTGTATGCATATTCTACACATACAGTCTATCTTTGTTATGCAGATGATAGTAGTGTTAAGCTTGCTGCAGAGGGCATCTCTTTCGTATTTTGGAGGAATTCTAGGCAAGGAGATCTATTCTTGAAGCCCACAATATTAGAATAAGAATGAAGCAATTTTCATAGCACTGCAGTGGGGAAGAAAACAGTAAAACTCTGAGAACAATAAATGCAGAGCCTTTTTTATGAGATGCTGCAAAACAAAACCTGATGTTGAAAACATTCAGAATAACCTCAGCACTCAGGAATGGAGTTACTGGGGTTGATGCACCACTGCACTGTGCTCTGCACAGTGAGAGGGCAAAGTGGGTGGAAATTGTTACCGTCCTCCCTCCTGGCACAGGTTTGTTCTACTCCCACCTTGCTTGAGGTAAATGAGTATAAAGGCAATGCAGTGGAAAAACAGCAATGTTTCTGTGCAAAACAATAGATTATCCATTTTGCAAACATCATTCTACGCTTTTGGGCTTTAGTTTTTTTTTTTTTTTTTTAACTGATGTCAGTGTTGCTATTATTGAATTAAAACTGACATTCATATAATGGGTTTGTGTTTCTGTTTTCTACTGCAACATAAACCCCAAACATATTAATAAAGTTCTGTGACCTGCAAAACTACTGTAATCTGTTTCTAAAGATTTTCAGTGTAGATTTTGTGCAGGTTAGACATTCAATAACATCTAAGTCTTTCCTGACCTCTCTGACACCAAGTCATACCAGGGCCTTTCCCTCCGTCCAGACTCATCCAATCTTCTGAACTCCTACTTTTTGAAAACTTTGTTTAAATCAAGCAGTAAGTTTTTTTAAAACACAGTACAAAATCTGCAACTGAGGGATGGACAGGAAATCAACCAGTGTGACTGTCTCATTTTTTTTTTAAGATTCAACAAAATGCTACACACATGCTACACACATGAACAGAGTGGGACAGTTAGTGGGTTAAAGATGGGGTTACCTTTGGGGTATTTTTGGTGGTTGTTTTTTTTTTTTTTATTTTGAAACTCCCCAATAGATCAGCTATATAACAAATGTATCTGAAAGAAACTACTGAGATAGTCAGGAGTCCCACAATGCTTACTGCTTTCTAAGGGCTGAGTACTAATTTTACTATCAACAGTGTCTACCAGCACTTGTTAAAGTATAGCTGACTTTGGGCCGGACTCATCAATGTCCACAGAAGATGCTGCACAAAATTTTCCTTTGATTACTGGAAACTGCACAATTAAGCCTCAGAAAATCCAAAAATCAAATGTTTAAAACTGACGCTTAGCAGAACAGTTTTTGATTTTGATTGCGCCTACAAATACAAAACGGAGTTAGAAAACTTACTTACTGTGGTGATTTTCATTAAAAAAGGATCTCTTTACAATTAATTAACAGTGCGAGAATTCCAATTTGTGAATGATACTGTGCAGAAAAGAGCTGTTAAGAAAGGATTTTAAAAGCTGAGCTACTGTAAATCATTGCAGTGTAAGACTTACTTCTACATAGATAATTTATCCTCAAATGCCTTTGAAATTCTGCAATAAGTGAAAGGAATATGAAATGAAGGGTATGAGATACTGTAAGCAAACAGCTTCTTAACATCTTTATCAAGGCAATACATTTTAACTTGGCATGTTAAAAATGCAAACAAAACCTTTAACTCCTAAGATCAATTGCAAGCACAGACAGACTCCAGGTTTAGGAAGAGCATTCTGTCTTGTCAAGCTCACCTTATCATCATGGAAGAATAAACAGCATAATTATTCTCACCTTTTTGTTTGTTTTCTAATTGGATCATTTATTACATTCAAGAAAGTCAAATCAACATCAGATTTATAGCACAAGGTTTCTGAAATATTGATTTGGTTATAGAAATGTCAAAGCTGGCAGGTAAGCTGTCTTGTTGCCTCAGGAGTCTTTTGCATTAGCAGAAATTATGGAAAAGGCCTTTAGAAGTGAGTAAGTTTAACAATTTGCTTCTGTGTTATGCATAGTTAAAAACTCTGCTCTTTTACCGATATTTTAGCTCCATTTGTCAGCCTATGGTTTATAACATTGGTGTGTTTGAATAAAATACACAAAGCATGGGGATTGTAACTGTTCTGTTTTGCAGAACGTATTCTACTCCTAGGTTGGCTACGAGAGGTTTTTGGATGAGAGTTAAGAACAGTTTTTCTGGTTAGTTACCAAATATCCACTAGTGGATGGTCCTGAAATGGCTCCTCTGTATTCCTTGTAAGCTCTCAAGTGCCCAAAGTGTATCTTATTTAGCAAGGAGTAATGTTTGTGCTCTCTGCTGCTCAGCAATGCATGTTTCTGCTCTTCCTTTCACCAAAAGGTGCAAAGACCTAAAACATAATTATCTTAAACATGTACATTAGAAAATTTGGTTTAACTCTCTAACTTAAGATGTTGAGGAAGCTCACTCACGCATCTGTAACCTCATTTTGTAAGTCAAATTAATCCTGCTACTTCCCACATAGAATCTCTTCCATGCATGTATTGCTGCTTATGCATTTTTTGTGTGTTTTAGAAACTGATTTTCTATGTTCAGCAAAAGCATTAGACAACAAGGAGTTTAGCATTCTCTGAATCTCTCTGAAGACACTGGGAAAAAAGCATTGAAATCAGCCACCACCTTAACAACTTGTCATGACATAAAGAAAAATCTTGCCACAACTTATGACGCTGCTACTCACAAGAAACTCCCATCAGCAGAAAGTGTGGTGGTGCATGGAAGTGTCTTTCCATTTGATAAGCTTTATCTCTACCTTAGACAGGAAGAAGCTGCTGTGGGGGAACAACTGTGCACCACATGTGCACTGAGCTACTCACGCTGGGTGCCCTTTAAAATCAGCAAAGAGAAACAGATGCTCTTAGGATTTGGTTCATCTGACTTTATTTAGAAGTTCACTTTTAAAAAAGAATTGACAATGCTGCAGAAGAGCTCATTTGTCTTCGTAGTCTACACTGGGAGAGTAATTTGGAATTAGATACCCTAAGAGGTAATAGTCAGAAGATACTGCATGAGGTCTCAGATATTTCCTAAAACAGAGGAGTGTTACAGAGACAGGACCCAGAAGAATTGTAGGGACACAGGGAGAAATAGAAATAAAAGAAAAAGGAGTATTCTGTTCTTTTCTTTTGAAGTTTTTCTGAAGAGTGATGCTTTAGAACTAGTGATAAATTAAGAAGATTAGAACTTTATCTCTTACTTTCTTTCTTCATACATACATATGCAGTTCTTAAAAATTGTGAAGTTTTACAAGATAACAAGCAGAGGAACCAAGACAGAAAGTAATAGTTCATGTATATAGTTCTCCTTAAAGCCTCCATTGCAACTACATATTTTAAAATACTGAATGAAAATGTAATTGAGTCCTTACATATAAATATTATTTAATATTTTACAATTTTTTTCCTTCTCTAAACTTGAACAAATATTATTCAAAAATTGCTCAAACTTAGCACTTCCACAAGAAGAAGAAAACATAAAAAAAAATTACAGATTCATTAAATTTAAGAAAAAAAAATATGCATACTGATTTGTGAAAACTTTCAGAAATAGGCTACTATTCACTGTATTTTGTTTGAAAATATATTCTGTAGGGTAATGTGAAAATATTTCTCATGCAAAATGTCTTGTCAATCCAAGCTATACAGGACCATTTGTGATTTGTATGTCAAATATTATTAGACCTTGGGAATGGGAATATTATCAATGTGTTTCTCTTCAAAAAAAAAATAACAAAGCATCAAAAATGAAAGCTAGAAGAGACAAACCAAATCCAAACTGTAGTAAAAGGCGCTGTCGAAAATATGTTAAAAACAAGCAAAGAAATTACAGAATAGACATGGAGGATTTTTAGGGGAAATTAAAACAAAAATGGAGCCTTTTCTATGTATATATTTACACAAATAGTAAGGAAAGACAAGTTTGTCAGAGGAATCGCAGATAAAATCATGGAATAATATCCCAAAATCTTTCATATGCTAAGATGAAATGCTGTACTACTCTCTGTAGGTATATAAATTATTTTTAAACAAAGCACGACAACAGAACTACCTCTGAGAGTCTGGATAGTATTGCAAGACAGGGATAAACTACTATTTCTGAAGTCCTAAATCTTTGTTGCTGAAAACAAAAATACATATAAGAGTAAATGCATATAAAGGAATTGTCATCTCTTTAAACAGCAAGATCTGTGTTCGTTTTTTTTTCTATTACTTCGACAGATTAAGGTCAGAGTTTTCAGTTCTGGTCAGGAAACAGCATCTAGAATATAGCCTAGCACTGACGAGATTCATTAAGGTTTAATGTCACATTTAGATCCACGATAAGAAATCCTCCTAAATGTAACAAGAATGAGGATTGATTCTTTGCTTTAGCTTTTATTCAATTACTTATCTAAATGACAACCAAGAAGCCTGAGTACAGGTGGGACTTGCTGTAGTTTAGTTATTAAAGCCAAAGATTAGTAGTCATACCATCTTGATTTTAATCCTCATTTTTTCTGATTCGTAGTAACCTCAGGCAAAACGTATTCTTTTTCCTTTATTCACCTGTGAAACAACAGGTTGTAATAATTCTGATCTGCCTCTGGGTAGCTCCCTTATATTTTTTTTTTTTCTAACTGTAATAAATACTTTAAAAATGCTTTCAGATTATATATGAAAAGCACAATAGTACAAAGTACTATCACCATAATGACCTGCAGAGTTTTTTTCTAACAACTGAAGAAGCCCTTAATCACATAGAAAGCTTACATATATAATATAATATCTGACAAGGTGTAAACTGGTGCTGTTGACTGATATTTGGTTTTGGAAACCTGTTCATTCCAAGTGAGGATGTGGCCCAAATCCTTCTATTCTCTGAAATCTGAGCACGTGGTGAATCTTTAATAGCTGTCTTGTTTATTTAACAGCTGCACACAACTGAACGTGAAACTCAGCACTACTACGCTGAGCTGAAATTGCTCTCTTTTCCAGCACAACCCTAAGGGTTGGTATCTCATGAAGGCAGGACTGCATTTTTCCAGGGCATGCTAAGGTGTAGACATTGACTTTTCTGAATACACACAGTGATCAATTCAAGCTCTGAAACGCTAAAATACGAAGTACAGTATAAAACCAGCAACAGATTTGTGGTCTTCATCCGACAACCATGTTCTTTCCCTATGCAAATCAAACCATGCACAGTGCAAAGGCCTTTCTGGTCCATTTCATTACAGGAAGGAAAAACCCCACTTTTTACTGACGTTGGTCAGAAAAAAATGAAATATTTAAATTTCATCCAAAGAAAATAATTGGCACTGTTTTCACAGAATTTCTTTTGCTCTTTTCAAAGTATTCCTTTAAATAGATTTTGCCTTTTATGCAAGCTTTTTCCTGTATAATTCTTCTTTTATTCGCTATTTTTTCTGTACACGCCTTTTGTTATCAGAGAAAAAACATTTATTAAACAAAGCAGACTTGGTTTTAATTCACTTAAGATCCTGCACTTTCTCCTTATTGCAAGCTAAGTAAAACAATACCATTAAAACATTTTCTTAATGTTTTCGAACTTACCTTAATTTTCCTTTTTCTTTTCACTAATGGGAAATGGTGTTACTCATTCACAGTTCAACTGTCTAATAGAAACTAGCTTCTGACAATTAAAGTGCTAGCATGTAAATTCTTGCATGACATGCCCCTATCTGAAGATTAATTTGTGCAATTCATGACTGATGAGATGCATTATTATCTGCAAACTTATCACTTCTCTTACCCAAGTTCCAACTCAATCTGATCTTTGTTAAGAGTTAATGAGAACAAATGCAGTTCTTAAGAACAATGGAAAAAAGGTGCAAAATGCAATACATGTTGTTTAAATCATTTTTAGCGATACTGTCTGTGGGTGTTAGTATAGTTATGAATCATTTTATAACCAAAACTTGAAACAAAACCAAACAAATCAAAAAAAAAAAAAACAGAAAAACCACTTATTCTTAGAAAACTAACAGTCTGTCAAAATATTTCCCACCTTAGCACCAAAGAGGGGAAAAAATGGAACTTCAAAGGATTTGAAACAGTGAAATTATAATTAAGGAACATAAAGTCAAGAAAGTCATCTTTGACATTTGGAGAGGGGTTATTTTCATTTTAAAGAAAATTAATCCATTCAGTTGATCTCCTTTGGGGACTGTCATGAAAGCCTACCACAGAAAACACCTTGTCTTCGATAGTTTATTGTGAGGAAACTAAAGATCATGCATTAATAATAAAAATGATACCCTACAGGATCTTGGGGTTTGTCTGAATGGCTTGCTATGGCTGCTGGGTTTTAGGAGCACGACTGCTCCATCTAGAGCTGCCACGAAGGCTGGGCCCTAAGCAACGGCTGTAAGACAGCAGTAGACTCAACCACAGTCAGGTAGAGAAGCAGAGTCAGGATCAGCAGTCCCACATTGGTTACCAAGGTCCATGGTCAATGACAAAGTTCTTGCAACAGGCTTAACATCATTTGGCATTTTGTGTTTCTGTCACAGCCTTGCATTTAACAGTGGAGGCCTCACCTTGCAGTTGGGGAATGTTGTATGAATATTGTGGTGGCTGAGATCTGAATTCCAGTTCCACATCTTCTATGGACCACCTTGCACGGTTATTTCACCTCTTTCTGCCTCTGTTTCCCGTCCCATCCTTCATCTGCCTTGTCAATTTAGGCTGCAGTCTCTCTCTGAGTCTTTTATGTTTCTTCAGCGTGAGCTGCTGATTTCTAGAGAGCTTCTCAGTATTATCACAGTAAAACAAAATGACTGTGTATGGGAGACTCCAGAGACTGAAATCTGGTCTCTTATGAGCTAATAAATGCCAACATAGTCAACTGTATTGCAATGATCTATTAAATTAGACTTGAAATTCTCTTACTAAGCACCGTAGTAGGGTAATACTTTCTTCTGTCAAATGGTCTGTTTTGGGACAGAGCAAAACCTCCAGTTTCTGTGGTACAGACATAGTATCAGGACACATGATTTCTACAGTTTTTTTATCCAAACTGTCTTGACCACAGACTTGAAGAAGAAGGAGTAGAATGAGCAAAAGCTTAAAGGAAACATCAGAAAGAATCTGAAGACTGCTTAGTGAGGATTTTGAGGACAGACAAAGAGCTTGAAGAAAATAAAACAGGAGCCCTTGCATAGGTTTCAGGCAGCTTTGAAGGAAGCCCTCAAACAAGTCTGCTACTTAGTTCTGCTTTAATTCTTGCCTAGATGTGGAAAATTCCTCTGCAACTCACAAACAGCACTGCCAAGGGCAACAGTTTTTGTTTAATATCAGAGAAAAGTGAAAAGGCTGGGAGGAGAAGAAGCCTAAAACTTCTCAAAGACTCTTGCGAAGTCTTTTCCTTCCTGTGCTATGCATTGATCTCCTTTATTTACATTAAAACCTCCAGCTTCTGAAAGACACCCACAAGTGACACCTATCCCACTAACTGAAAACCATTTGAAAATGATGTTGCACTGTGGTTTTTTTTACAGTCACACAGTGGTCAGAGTAGAATAGATTTAAGACAAGGTTATTTACATTTAAAAAATGTGATTGCTTGTCTAGCAGCAAAACATTGTTATATGCCATTAAATGATAAGGACTGAATACAGCATGCTGATATCTGTTCATTTCATAACACTAAACACATTTATTATCCTTCTGACATTACAGTAATTTAACTTTGCAAAGTTATACTCAGATCCTGCTAGTTTTAAATGCTTTTGTATATGCTTATACAATTCATACTGTGATATCCATTCTCAAAATAACAAGCCCTCCTGCTTTAAAAAACGCACAGTATATTTCCCTGAAAGGCTGAGCAAGGAGACTGTTAAAGAATTTAAAAACAATGATGTGGGCTGTTATTGCCTTGCATGGTAGAATCATCATTTATCAAAATCTCATTCGGCAAATTGCATTTCAGAAGAGACCCTGCACAGCACAGGACTGAGGTTTTAGCTTGTCTGGGGAAGGGGGAGTTTGAAGTATTCTCCTTCTTTGTTTCTTATTTCTTGTCTAGGGACATGAGTAATGTCTCTGGATATCAGAAAAATGAACAGAACATTCAGCCCTCATTCAATGTGGTTGAATGAGGAAATACAAGGTAGGATCCTAAAAAAGCAGCATTGTGTTCATAATCTACTTGTAACCCTTAGGCTGCTATTCAGCTCACTTGGGTTTCGGCAGTCACTGAGTCACCTTGATCAGGATCCTGGTTGCTGTTGGCTCCCCCTGTAGTCACTGAGGAAGGACAAGTTCCTATGGAGACTGAGTCTTATGGTAAGAGGACTCGATCAGCCTGGGGTTTGACATCACTTTTGTGAAAGGACCCAGGCCCAGGAGGCTTGCTGCTGTGAACAACCCCTTGTAACTAAAATTCAGAGAGCAAAATGAATTTTGGTAGAAAAATCTTTCCTTCTGCCTCTCCTTTTATTGAGGAAATATGTTTGGTTTTGAAGGAGAAAACAGAGAAATAGTTGTTGTGCAATGAGCAAAGACTGGGGAAATGAAGCGGATGCATTCAGAGTGCTCTTTCATGGCAGGAAAGGGAAATGCGTTTATGATCATACATAAGCAGTACAGTAAGCTTGCTCACCTTTCACTTCAAAGGTTCACTCTTATAATCTGCTCTTTTTTGGGTGATAGGATGGATTTAGAGGTTGTGCCATTTTCACAACTGTGTTTAAAATGATCTTCCTTATACTACACTGTAACACTAACAGTGGTCTACAGTGCACTTTCTGTAGTTCTCTGAGCCAAGTTTTCTTGAGATGGTACAAATATAACTAAGGTACAAAGCACAGGAAACAAAATTTTAAGATAGTCTGAGCCAAAAAAAAAAAAAGGACATTAGTATCAAATTTTTTTCTTTCACTGGAAAACACTATTGCAGTAGTGAACTATGTCAATGAAGATCTGATTATAGCCTTCAAATACAACCTCTGCTAAGAATAGTAATTCCCTGAAACTTTGAGACTTTGGTAATACTGGACAGGAGCCCATGAGTCAAATCTTGGGGACAATTTTTTTTTTCAACTCCTTTTTTGACGTTCACTCAAATATTTATTTTAATTGTTATATTCTGGCATAAATAAGAAATGGATTCATTCATGTGTGGAGTCTGAAAATTTTAGTTTCTGAACTGTTTTCAGCCTCTGGTGGCAAAATATCAAGAAAAGTAGGAAGAAGTAGTATCATGCTATTGAGGTCAACTAGCCTGGAAGATATCTCTTTATAGCTCTCAAACATCCCAGTGTTGTTCAATCTTCACCTGGTAAACAGAAATTTAACAAGAGTGTTCACTACTGCTTATTTTGGCTTGGTGAAAAACAGCTGAGGAGTCTGAGGTGAAAAGTAAATGCTACAGAGCAGTGGACAACCCTAGCAATATATTATTAAGTCCAAATGTCGGGTACTTCATTTTGGACACAACAATCCCATGCAGAGCTACAGACTGGGGACAGAGTGGCTGGAGAGTAGTCAGGCAGAAAAGGACCTGGGAGTGCTGGTGGACAGGAAGCTCAACATGAGCCAGCAGTGTGCCCAGGTGGCCAAGAAGGCCAATGGCATCCTGGCCTGCATCAGGAATAGTGTAGTAAGCAGGACCAGAGAAGTTATCGTCCCCCTGTACTCGGCACTGGTCAGGCCTCACCTTGAATACTGTGTACAGTTCTGGGCCCCCCAGTTTGGGAAGGATGTCAGGATACTGGAATGTGTTCAGAGGAGGGCAACGAAGATGGTGAAGGGGCTGGAGCACAAGCCCTATGAGGAGCGACTGAGGGAGCTGGGGCTGTTTAGTCTAGAGAAGAGGAGGCTCAGGGAGACCTCATTGCTCTCTACAACTACCTAAAAGGAGGTTGTAGTCGGGCAGGGATTGGTCTCTTCTTTCAGGTGACCAGTGGCAGAACCAGAGGGCATGGACTCAAGCTTCGTCAGGGAAAGTTTAGGCTTCATATGAGGAAAAAGTTCTTCACGGAAAGGGTGACTGGCCATTGGAATGGGCTGCCCAGGGAGGGGGTGGAGTCACCGACCCTGGAGGTGTTTAAGGGGAGACTGGATGAGGCACTGAGTGCCATGGTTTAGATGATGGGTTGGTGTTAGTGTTGGTGTTAGTATCAGGTTATAGGTTGGACTTGTGATACTGTGATACTGTGATTATCACTGGTCACTGATGAGCATGCAACCATCTGCAAATGGATCTGAATGTCTACATGAGATTGCAGCTAAGGACAGTCATAGGCTTATGTAAACAAAATGATTGGATGTAGACATCACTGTAAATCTCTGTGCTTTTTACACCTCAGGATTAGAACATTCCATATACCTTTGGTTTAATTTTATCAAAGCTGATATAAGATTAAGGTCTTGTGATATTTTGGTTTTTTAACAAACACAGATCAAATTCTAGAAGGCTGTGTATGGAGGGCATTTTCAACTGAAGAGAAAAATAATGGGGAATAGCAGTATTGTTGAGGAGACACCATGTATTTCATTACAGGCCTTAAAGTTTTGATTTTCCTGCACATATGTAGAACATAATCCACAATTTATAAAAGGCTGTGGATACTTCAGGGAGAGGTTTTCTGGATTCTGCCATGATTGGGGGACTTATCCATGCTGGGTTATATATACAAAGGCCCCATCTTAAAAGTTATTTAATTTTGAAAGACTCTAACATACTTTCCCCATTCCCCATTAAGATGAGTAATTAAAGAATCTGATAGATTCTTTTGACCCTTACTGGACACACCAACTAAGTAAATTAGGACCTTAGGCTAATTTTATAAGTTAAGAAGAGCCCCAAAAGAATCAGATGGGGGGAAAAAAGGGACTGTTTTACTCTCATTGTGTGTGCAGAGGCTGACAAATAAGGAATACTTTGTGAACTGAACTACAGTTTTATAAGGCTTGACTGAAATCTTAGGGTACCATCAAGTTCGCCATCCTCTATTTTTCCTGTCTAATGACTGTAATGCTTTCGGGGGGGATGGGGGGGAAAAGAGATAAACAGATAAAATAGGTCTTTTCCATCTCTCTAAATTTTCATTTCTTTGAACTCTCGCACGCAGTAAAGTGGTAATGATATTTCAATAACAAAACTAGCTTTTCTATCAAAATCACTACCTTCATCGCCGTTGACTGCAAGTGCAGCAGTATGTGGTAGCCTTGTGTTAAATACTGATAATCTACTGAATTGCTTTTTCATTTCCAGGGTGAATCCTCTATTAGACAAACAAGGCAACAACAAAACGGTTAATAGGAAAACATTTTGCAGAGACCTTAACAAGCAGAGGGTTTACATATTGGTTAGAAACGTTCATGGCAGAATCAAGCTGAGCACAAGTCACTAACCATGGTTGAGGAGCAACACACTGGGCTCTGCCAGCGAGCAATGCCAGGGTACTGGAGTGTGTACAGTGAATTGTCAAACACATCCTGGGAAATGTGAAAGAAAAAGACTGGATCCTACCCCATGTACCACCAGGCCAATTAATCAGAGACTGCTTGACAAGTCATGAAAAACAGATTCTGTGACATGAAGAGGGAAAAAAAAATCAGAATCTGTCATTGTGCCAAATCAATCAGAATTTGTAGGCTGGATCCTGAAACTCTCTTGGCTATATGTTAAAAAAAAAAGGGGGGGGAATAAAACTTTGCCAGTATGCTAATTCACTGGTTGAAAAATATTAAAATGGTTCAATTATATGGAAACAACTTGTGACATACAAGTACAGGACAGAAGTTTCAAATCTGATATCATAATAATAAACATTGACATGGTTTAAGGTATGCAAGGATTCTTTTCACATTTATCAAACAGCAAAAGAACGCATTATAATGATGTGCTGTTATCACAATTTTGGCTCCTGAAAATTGCTGATGTTAAGAATTCGGATCAGAATATATAGATCCAGTGCAAAATATATATATTCATCTCTTTCTGGTTCGGCGCAAAATCTTAGGAAACAATAGTTTTGTATTGATTTACTAGACACTAAAAATATTATTGGTAATTCTGTATGCATTTAGAAAAAGAGAAAAAAATGGAAATATCAAGCACCGAGAGATAGAAATTCTAGCATTTGAGGCTGAACTTTCAGAATTAACTCCATCTCAAAATTTAATTTATCTTTTCACCATGTTATCATTTGTCATTAATACAACAACAGTAATATGAACAGTCACACCTTTTAAAAATTTCTATGATGCTTCCTAATCAAATTGTTGTCATTGTGAGCTATTTCAGAGTATGGGAAATATTGAAACGTTTAGGTTGCTGTTAGTAAGTTTCTCGTAAACTGTATGCAAATGTTGAGTAAATATCATTGCATACATTTAAATAAAATTTTCTAGGAAAAATACCTGTGCTTTTTTGTATTGTTTAAGCATTTTCCTACATGTTTTGCTTAATAATTAGGCTACTCCGTGAAAAGTAAAGGAAGGTCCCCAATTTTAAAACAGCTGGGTGTGTACTCAACTTTTTGCATATAACTGCAGCCACTGGAAGCCTTCCAAAGAAATAGCACTGTTCCCTTATATAAGTGTACATAGGCATGTTCACAGGTCTATGTCTCAAGTTTTCATCATTAATCATATTTTTATTTGGTCTAATTACATTTTTAATTGAAACATACAAGAAAAAATGTGTTAGGTTCACTCTTGAATAATTCACATTCAATCATTTTAACTTAAAAAATAATATAGAAAATCAAGCCTTTATCTTTCAGCTGAATTGAAGCATGCATAGCTTCAGCCCCTCAAATTTATTTTGAGAAAGTTACGAGTGTCTGAAAAGAAAGGGGAGGGAATAGGCTGGAACTGACTTATGAATGCCACATTGTGTAGCTAAATCCTGTTTCCCTCTGTTATTACAGAATGTTGCTCCTTCCCTGCAGATTAACAAATAAAGAAAAATATATACTAGAAAGCTTCCAGTCTTTCCAAACTATGTATTATACACACTGCTTATGATTGCTTTGATCTTTTCAATTTTGAAATTGTAAGTCTATTAAAGGTTTAGTATACTAAGAATCAGGAGCTAATCTTACATTAAAGTGATTTGACTCACAATAGTGTAAAGGGTTGATGCAACCATATATGCAATTTATTTAGATGCCATGCAAAGACCTCTGAATTGGTGGTCTCACTTTTCAATAACTAGAGGGAATATACCATCTTCTGATTGATAACTTCCTTCTGTAAAGAAACCAACAGGGTTTTGACCTGAGATATGGACAACCTCAGAGAAATGAACTTCACTGAAATGTCCATGTCCATCACTTTCACTGCCATTAGCTTTGCCTGTTACCTAGGCAACTCTTCACAGAAACAAAGAATAAAACAAACAAAAAAAACCCAACCAAAGCTAAAATGTGTTTGGATTTGCTAGTGTTATGTTCTTGGTAAAATGAACCTGGTTTCTGTGTAGTCAAGAGGTATAATATGACTTGAGCAAAAAAAGGTCTTCAGTGCTATTTCTACAGTTCCTTCCAATGAACAAACCAACTCGTTTGTGATACACAAGATGAAAATGTCTCAGCCAGGGACTGTAAGGATATGTTAACTGGACAGGGAAATAATTCCTTGGAGAGTGTGTGGTTTGATTTCTCCCAATGGATGGGTAGTTTAGCTTTTTATGGCTTCTAGTCCCAAGACTTGGGATTTCATCCCACCAGATGTTGTCTTAAAGATCACAAGTAAGTAAGTGCTTTACTGGGTCAGTGCCAGATAAGGCAGTACCCTCCAGGACCAAACCTTCAGTGTTATCTGAAGAAGAGTATAAATTGCTCCTTTGCTCTTGCTCTCAGGTGCTAAACCCAATTGATAACATGTAAGGAGTTAATTGCACCAACTCAATTTGCCCCTCTTTCCTCTGATGAGTTGTATTTATTGGTGCCATAAAAAAACAAAGAGACATTTCAGACTTCCTAAACTCTACCTTCTCGTGCGTCTACAAACACCTGCATTGATGCAGAAGGCAAAGCCATTGCAGTGGGCAACTAATTTTGTTCCTGCCTATACAGTGGTAACAGTGAGAGAAACCCCAGATGAATTAACACATCCCTAAGACATTTATTCCCTCAGACTGTTTTCACCAAGTAGCATAGGTGTTCTTGAACAAAAACACTCAAAAATTTTATGGAGAAGTTATAAATATTTTGTCTTTGTGGACTATATTTTAATGTATATATTTGTTAAAGATGTAATGTTCTATGGCTTCTTTCTTTTAACTTACAATATTAAATACATCAATAAAATTTCAGAGCGGGTTTTTCGTTTGGGCTTTTTTCAGTTTGAAATGCATCAAACAAATGCTTTGGTCCTTAGTAAATCTCTTTATAATGGCCTATTATGTGGCAAACTCATAGTATGGCATCATTTTGTCATGAAGAATCAAGTATTCATCATTATTAATTCCATGTGTTTACAAGACTAATAATCTAAAAGTATGATATAGGGTCTGAATATTACTGAAATTCAGTGACTACAATTTTGATATATGACAGAATCATTTCTAAGTAGCTTGACAAGGACCTTTGGTTTACAGATTTTTTGTTTCAAATCATGCAGGAAAAGCAACTCTTTTGCCTTTTGCCTGACTAAATAAAGCCTTTATCAATTACCTGACTTTGTTGGTACTCTTCCAGTGTCATAAATAAATAAATAATAACGTAGTGCACCTCTGTAGGGATAGAAATGGCCTGTGGGAATTGTTTTTCAGCTCTCAAAATTATAATGCCTAGAAGTGCTGCTTTGAACCACAACCTGAAATCCTCAATCAAAATAAATATTGATCATGGTGATGATGATGTGCTGCAAGAATGTATTCATTTAATTCTTGTTAAGAGCTGCATAAATTTTGCTTTTACTCAAATGAAATATACGAAGTTCACTTTACCAATAGTTATTATTCTCTTCTAAAAATTGGTGTCTGAGCATCACATGTAGAGAAAAAGCTTAAGAGAAACCACCCAGTGACAGAGTTGTGTAATACATTAGTTTAAAAATGGGGAGATATCTTTATAGTTTTTATCTTGATTTTTAAAACTACAAAAAATGGCAAAGACTGTATTTAAATGATCTGAAGGGCTGTTGCTAGACAGAATTTGAGTCTTCTAGATTCATGCAGCAGATCTTGAAGGAATGGCTTGATAGGAAGAGCAAAACAGCAGTAGACAGACTACTTTAAGATTGTTAAGAAATAGTAGAACTGTTTATGTAACTGTAAAATCTTCCTCCAGCTGCTACATACGCAAATTGCAGGTCCTTCAAAGGTCTCAGTGAAACATGGCATAATACTTTGTTGCAGTTATTTCCATGGCCAAATACAATAATTTTATGGAAAATTATTGGAAAATGTAGAGATTGTTTTGAGAACATAAATATTTCATTGTTATGTGTTTCCAGTCTACAAAACTTTGGAAAGATTCATTTTCCACTTTCTGTTTGTTTTTTACAGTTGGTGGTGTTTCCATATCTTTTTTCAACATTCCAATTATTTAATGAAAATCTTCAGCCAAACCTTTTCCAATGCGTTCTCTATTACCAAAAACATATTTTATGTTTTACTCAACACAAGTGAAAAGTTTATTTCCAATCTGCAAATAAGTATAAAACAAATTCTAAGTTAAAATGTGATGGAAAATTGTCAGAGGGTTAAAAAAGAAGGAAGTGCCACTGTGGATATATCAAGATAAAACCTTGTGATTAATCTGTTCCCATAATTGGGGTTGTTGCAGAGATAAGAGGGTCTTCAACCATGTGTGAGACGTCAATACTCTTGTATTTGGGTGATGTATAGGATCCTTTGAAGTTGTGTCTGTGAGCAGTGATTTTTTTTCACCTTGTTTTTCTCCAGAAGCAGCAGAGCCCTAAGTCCAACACATTCTGGTGAGACCACAGCTCAAATATGATGTTCAGTTTTGGATCCCTCACTACAAGAAAAACATCGAGTTACTGGAGTGTGTCCAAAGAATAACAATGAAGCTGGTGAGAGGTGTGGAGTACAAGTGTTAAATGAGGAGCAGCTGAGGAACTGGAGTTGTTTAGTCTAGAGAAGAGAACATTCAGGAGAGCCCTTATTGCTCTCTACAACTCCCTTAAAGGTGGTTGTAGTGAGGGAAGTGTTGGTCTCTTCTCCCAAGTGACAGGTGATAGGACAAGATGGAACGGTCTCAAGTTGCACCAGGGGAGGTTTGGATTGGATATTAGGAACTATCCCTTCACTGGAAGGGTTGTCAATCTTCGTAACAGGCTGCCCAGGGAAGTGGTTGAGTCATCATACCTGGAAGTATTTAAAAGACATATAGAAGGGACACAGTTCAGGGTTGGATTTGGCAGTGTTAGATTTACAGTTGGACCCAATGATCTTAAGGTCTTTTCCAATCTAAATGATTCTATGATTGTATTCATTTGTGCTATCAAATAGGGGCCTCAGAATCACACAGTTAAGTGCCTTGTTTACCCATTGGCATTGTCCACCGCTGGGGTAAAACTGATTAAGGCAGACTTTTAAACCTCAGTTATTCTAAGATTGTCCCATGAGGTTAGCCTCTTCTGCAAAACACCTAAGGAAGAAGTGATACTTATCTTGCCTGAGACCTTTGAAATCTATTGGAACAACTAAGGAGAAAATACTGAGCAAGTAAAATTAGCTGAGGAAAATATTTCTATGTAAATGTCAATAGGCAAAAAATAGACCTTTTGTCAGCTTCTGGCTTCAGTTTTGCAAAGTAGTTTGACCTGAACAGTGACTGGAAAAGGTTTTGTCTGTTTGTTTCAGAGTCTTTCTGTCTTATTGAGCTTCTCTAGAGAATTAGAAGGAAGATGCTGGGATGCTTTGAATTAGTGCTCAAGGTGGAAAGCTCAGATTCTTTATGGCCAGAAAGCACAGCAGGATCTCGTGGAACTGGTGTTTAACTAAAGAGGTTGGCTTTTTCTTCTTAATTCTAAAAAAAATAGAATTCTGAAAAAGTAAGAATATCTGAGACAGAGTGAAATGTATTGCTTCAGTCTTCACTGTGGCAACTGCTCTCCTTACTTCTCCAGGGTCAATGGACAACAAGATGGGGATCAGGTGGGTATAGTCCCTCCCACTGTAGGGTAAAATCAGGTTCATGACCACCCAAAGATCCTGAACATATATATCCTGAACATATATAACTTCATATACAAGAGAAGAGGAGGCTGAGGGGAGACTTCATTGCTGTCCATGGCGGCCTGAAAGGAGGCTGTAGCAGAGCAGGTGTTGATCTCTTCTCTCAAGTGGCAGGTGATAGGACAACAGGGAATGGCCATAAATTACACCAGAGGAGGTTCAGACTAGATAGTAGGAAGAATTTCTTTACTGAAAGGGTGGTCAGGCCCTGGCAGAGACTGCACAGGGAGGTGGTTGAGTCACCATCCTTGGAGGTGTTTAAAAAATGGGTAGATGAGTTTTTGAGGGCTGATGGGTCCAGTTGAACTCGAAATCTCCAACATCTTTTCCAACCGGAGGATTCTATGATTCTAAGTATATGGGACACTCTAGAGCATGTAAGACATTTATACATAACATTTATATATTCTGTGGAGAGATTTTTACAAAGAGAAGTAGTGATAGGATGAAAGGAATGGCTTTAAATTGGAAGGGGGAAGATTTAGACGAGACATTAGGAAGAAATTCTTCATGATGAGGGTGGTGAGGCACTGGCACAGGTTGCCCAGAGAAGTGGTGGCTGGTCCATCCCTGGAGGTGCTCAAGGCCAGGCTGCATGGGGCCTTGAGAAGCCTGGTCACCTGGGAGGTGTCCCTGCCCATGGCACAGGGGTTTAAACTGGATGATCTTTAAGTTCCCTTCCAACCCAAACTATTCTATGATTCTATGATAAGTTTGGCTCTGTAAATTCACTATGTACTGAAAAGACAGCAGGTTGCAAAGATGCCTTCTTTTGCTTCCTGAGCTTGACTCAGAACTGGAGTGGGGAAAGCACTACTGAGCCTGATCATGTCTTTGCATAGTCCTGTCATGCCTGCCCCTGTGCTGAGACAGTAAATCTCATAGAAAGGTAAACCTTATTTTTCTCCAAAATGTAACTTATTAATTACTACTATACCGATTCTGGACCCCAAAACTTCCATACTGGATTTACCAGTTTGGGTTGTCACAAGCTTGGGGACTTCTGCACGTGGTTCCTAGTCCCTTGTCCAGAGAACTTTTCTGATTTAAAGCAATGAAACAACATTGTGGCTTCTCTTCAAAGGGCAGGAGATAAACCTTCAGAGCCTTGTTTATCCCTTGGTTGACATAGGTAAGGTGTAGGTGACCCCTGAAATCTGTTGAAATGCAG
Organism: Tapera naevia; assembly: GCA_033556795.1. Lineage (NCBI taxonomy): Eukaryota > Metazoa > Chordata > Aves > Cuculiformes > Neomorphidae > Tapera > Tapera naevia. The sequence goes on along the minus strand of JAUMJJ010000074.1, from coordinate 1,609,724 downwards.
AATTCACAATATCCTGAAGAAGATGGAAACATACAGGATTGGCTCAGATCTGTGTCATCTATGTTCACTTTCTTACCTCTAACAATAAAATGATCTGATATTTCAGAAAGAGAAACAAGATCCCTTTGCTTGGAGCTAATTAATTCTCATATCCATGTCGAGTAAAGCTTCAGCTCCTGAATTATTATAGTATGCCCTACTACAAAAATTTGTGCACACACGAAAACTAATATTGTAAATAAGTTAATAGGATATATTTTTAATAATAATTTCTGCAAATGCAATACAGATCCAAAACATTCTCTACTTCATCTAGTATGTCTGATGAGTCATTTGAGTCTAATTTTTGGCAATGAGTATAATTGGCATTCGTGGTGGGTTTCTGCAGTCAAGCACAGCATGTGTCTGCAGTTCTTTGCAAAAACATTGGTCTTTATGATGCTGCAGGGTCAGGCAGAACTCCCACTGAGCCATATACAATACCAGCAGAAGCAGCTTCTCTTAGGACTTCAAGTTTCACTCCAGACCTACCTATACATTTAAATACAAATCCTTCTGAAATGATTACTAAAAAGAATATGTTATGAACTAAAGATTCCGCTTTTTATAAAAACAAAAAAGGATAAGCACAACCCAGCAACGGCTGTTGTTAACAAGTTTCAGATGCCCAGCTTGCAACCCTTCAAGGGAGTAGATCTGTGTTAGGCTAATAGCAGCATGTTTCCTTATAAAACAATGTCAACACAACTTCTCTCAGAGCCCTACTGAGTTTGCATGGTCACATGCCATTGATCCTATAACATATTTTTTGCTTCTTTTTTTGTTAAAAAGTTTATCTATATTTAAGACTTCTCAAAGAACAGAGGTAACTCCAAAGAACCCATCTCAGGTTATAGATGAAATTAGGTGGCTACTGAATAATGAGTGTCATAAAATTCACATTAGAGGCTGAAGGCTTAGGATGAGTGAAATGGTCGGGAAAAAGCGTAGAATTATACCTTTGAGGTCAAATATTTCTAACCAGATCTATTTACCAGGATGAGTTTTGGTCTCATCCTAGGTAAAGTATTTTTATGCTACTGTTTTCTCCCTCTAAGCAAAAACCAGTCCTGTAAGACCCAAATATGACCAGACGTGGCTTTGTTCCCACATCTTCTTTAAGTGAATACTCCAATCAAACTTTCAACTACTAAAGGCAGGTTTTATTACTGCACAAAACAGAACCAAGAAAATCCAGTTCTGCTGGACAACAAAGATAAAACAAAATGGTTCAAAAACAAACCTTTTCCCCTTCTCACTGTGTCATTGCATATGAAACCTTTTTCTCCCTGCTGCCCAGCTGCAGAATATTAAACCATGTGATACCTTCACCGTGGCCATTACTATTCAAGTAAAACATCAACAAACTAATCAAATATTCTTTCTGTTCTAAATGGTTTTATGTTCCCTCATGGTCATAAAACCTTAAGCGCTTGGAAGTTCGTAGTGTATTTTAACACAGTAATGGCTGTATGAAAGAGTTTGACAGAGAACTTCAACAAGGATTTTGTTCTTGAGCCTCTGGCACCTTGTTCACTTGCAGTGTGAAGGAGCTGAGTTCATGTTCTGCTGATTCAGGGCAAGAACTGGGACTGTAAATTTTCAATGAGGCTGTGAAGGCAGAGGTGAGGGGTTTTATGTGCTTATAATAAATGTGTTCCATTTTCTATATCACTTTAAGTATAACTAAGCCAGAAGAAGAGGCGGATACATGCCAAACTGACCTCAGAAGTGTAGGTTTTATCCAAAGTGGTCAAGTTATACAGGACAGGAACTGTGACAGCAGATTGTATAGTATGACAGTTATAGCATTTTCTTACCTTCTGGAAGGCTTTAGTTTAAATCCTTTCTTTAAAACTAGCATTAAAAAAATTGGTTCTGAACATCATATTACAGATGGAAGTACTCTACTCATGGTTTGTAAATCAGATACCATCGCCTTATTTTTGTCATTGTGAATGTTGCTTTTGAATGTTGTCAGAAAGAAATAACAGAACTCATTATGGGACAGACAAAACAAATTATACTTGTGAGGAACAAAAATAATCTTTGTTTTCCATCTGGTTAGAATTTCCTACAGTTGACCTGGATTTGCAAGTACTTTCAAATCAACTTGCAAATCAATTTTCAAATCAACAAATCAACTTGCATTTTTTAATAGGACACAGTTCTTTTTTTTTCCCAAATGCTACATTTCTCGAGTAATCAGGTGCATTATTATTACTACAGTCTTTAAAAGTTTTTGTAAATTTGGATCTGAGCTTATGAGAGAGACAGATCTTCAAGGACTGAGTCAGTAAGACCCCCTGGGAAACAGAATAAGGGAGCAGTACAGAGCTGACAAATATTTAAGGATGCTTTCCATAGAGTGCAAGAGTGCTCAGTCCCCAGATACAAGAAATCAGACAGAGGGGAAGAGACCAGTGTGGCTGAGTCGAGTCCTACTGGTTAAATTGAAAAATGGGAGAGAACTGCACAGGCAGTCCAGGTAACCTGGACAGAGTATAGGGGTGCTGCTTGGTTGTATAGGGATGGGATCAGGAAGACCAAGGTGCAGCTGGAGCAAATCTCTGTGATCCCACAGTTATTAAATCACACATATATAACACATTGTCTCACACAAGAAATGGAAAGAATTCTACTATACAAAACCACAATTATATTCTTTTCATAGTAAATATAAATATCCTTAATAGTTCTTCCCTGGGACAAAAACTGATGACTTTCATCCAGACAATGTTTTATTCCTTAGACATTAATACAAATTCTTTATATCTATTTCATATCCATCCCATAATTCAATGAAAGACAGTCACTAGAATTTTTTACTTTTTTACTCTGACTTAAGCTACACAGCAAGCAGAGTTCTTCAAACCCACTCTGCTTTGATGAGTGAAGACATTTCTGAAGTCTGAGTCACTTCCATGCTGTGTAACATCTGGGGGTGGCTCGCAGGCCACGTGCTTCTCCTGTATTGCTCGGTACAGATCAGCACCACTGAACCTGCCCCAGATAGTTTCAAAATCATTCAGAATCCCAAACCTTCAAAGCCTGAACAGTGAATGAAAGTTGAACTCATTCAAGCACACCTGTGAATGGGAAAATTTCATGACAATTTAGTATTTATTATTTTTCCAAAGAAAGGACGAAGCTTTCTTCTCCCCACCCTGCCTGAGACTAACACACCAAGATAATAAATTCATATTCTAAAATAAACTCCCTCTTTGGACCTTTTGCCTTTCTCTTGAGCATTTGTTTGCTCTTAAATATGCAACATGCTCACTGTGTTTTAATATTACTCATTCTTATTTAAAGCACCTTCTAGCACCTAATACAGACCTTATTAATCCCAGCCCTGTTAATGAGAAAGAAAGAAAGAAAGAAAGAAAGAAAGAAAGAAAGAAAGAAAGAAAGAAAGAAAGAAAGAAAGAAAGAAAGAAAGAAAGAAAGAAAGAAAGAAAGAAAGAAAGAAAAAGAAAGAAAGAAAGAAAGAAAGAAAGAAAAAGAAAGAAAGAAAGAAAAAGAAAGGAGGAAAAAAGAAAAGCAGTGCTATCTGATTTAAATACAAGCAAATAAAAAAAAAAAAACCCACACCAAAGGCATTTCTTCACATTTTTTTCCTTTATTTTCTTTTTTTCTTGTTGAAAGAGGGGGAGTTATAAAGGAATGAACCAGAAAATCTAAGATTTGGAAGGTATGTTTGAAGACCACCTAGTTCAACCCTTCCCCACCACTGGACAGGAACACCTTCCACTAGATCTGTTTGCTCAAAACCCTATTAAACCCGGTCTTGAATATTTCCAGTGATGAGGCATCCACAACTTCTCTGTTCCAATGTCTCAATACACTCATCATAAAGAACTTCTTCATTTTGTCGAATCTAAATCTACCCCTTTTCATTTTACAAATGTTGCCCCCTGTCCTGTCACTACAGGACAAGGCTTTGGTAAAAGGTCTTTCTCCATCTTTCTTCTAAGACCCCTTGAAATATTGAAAGGTCACAATAAGGCCCCCCTGGAGCCTTCTTTTCTCCAAACTGATAACAATCATCACTAACTTTGATTTTAATCGAAACCAATGAAAATCTCAAGATCAAATTTACTTTTTTATTTTTGATAATTTCTTCACCCTTTTGGAAAATTTAAATTTGATACACACATACATACCTTCCTCCTAATTTTTGCTTTATGTTTAAAGAAATGTTAAGATGACAATATTTGCCAAATTGTATTTCTGTATAAATGCTTCACGGAAGTGTGCATACATGGCAAACTCAGATTATGTGGTAATGAAAATGCATGTTCTTACATAAAGGAGTAAGACTTGTAAACAGCAGTACAGTTAGAAACAGGTGGGTGGCTTGTGGTAAATGTAGGGAGAAAAATAAATTCTAAGAAATAAGAGGGGGTAGTAGATGTCTGGAAAACAGTGGGTTGTTTTTAGACTTAAGGAACATGCTGTACCAATATGAATGTTTAAGACTTGAACGCTGCTTCAGTGTAAAAGGTTAACCTCTCATAACTCCTTTTTTTAGATTGAGTTGTTACATACATAAGAAGTCATAATAATATAAAGAACCTATATTAACTCAGGTGCAATAATTTGATTTGCTATGAAGGATTAAATTGTATTTAATTTATGATTGTATCTGTTCATTTCATATAAACGGAAAGTATTGGATAAAGGTCTATGATAAGTAAACAGCAGGTAAGACAAGAAATCTATTCCTCACTGTCCATTATTGACAGGGATGACTTTCAGGTGTCCCTAACATTGATGTATCCTTCTAGATCATTTAGCCCTGTTTTCCCATCCAGCACACTGGGCTGTTCCAACAATTAATGGCACAGAGCAGAATTGTCACTTGAAAAATCCGCTGCTACAACGGAAACCCAATTACAGTGTTTAAAACATTTGTAAATACCTGCAGAAAGCGGGGGAAAAGTAAAAAAGAAAAAAAAACAGAAATGAAAAGAAGAAAAAACTCAGCAGAAACCAGTTATAAGCACTCTCCTCTTTCAGGACAAATGACTGATTTCCTGATGTGCTTCTGTCACACATGGGCAGTTGATGGTTCAGTTTAACCACCAAGTGCTATCCAACATAGCAGAAGGGCAGTCACAAAGTCATATTTACAGTATTTCCATGGACATAATGTGACTGCCACTCTGGGTATAGGGGAACAATGGACCCTTAGTGCTGTAAAATAATAATAAAAATGCCCTGCACAAATGGTACAATTTGGACTAATAATCCTGCTACAGGCATATCCCTGCTCTAAAGGCACCTATTATATGTTCTTCTGTTACAAGTAGGGTTTATATTCTTCAGAGGGTCATGACGACATGAAGATGTTCCCAGCTGCCTATTTTTGCTGATCCCAAGCTCTACATAAAATGCTGCATAAACAGCATGAACCTAATGGTAGGACTCAGGTTGTGATAGTCAGTCTACCAAGATGGAAGTACCCAGTGCACTGCACGACACAGGAAAGTAAGTCTTTGACTATAGCATCTTGAGTTGGAGGTAATATCAGTATGAGCAAGATGACAGTGTTTCTCTCATCTGCCTCCGTTCTTATCACAACATTTCAACGTTTCTATTTCATATGTGGGGACACATGAACAATTTTTTCCTATGAAATAACATTGAGAGAGACCGTGGGCTATTTAGTTGACCAAGGAGAGTTGAGTTCTTCCATTCTATCTTAAGCACTATTTGATGTGGAGGTTAAGTGAGAGAATCCTGGAATACTTAATCACATCTGAAAACAATAAAATTAAACGTGTTCTTGAGGTGCCTTTTCTGGTTCTTTAAATTCATAGAGAGCCTATACCATTCACAAGGTGCCTCATTTTTGGATGTTAGAGAAAAAGGAAATCTTTCCCAACTAGAATGAAAATGAGCTAATGAAGTGATTTGATAAGGAAAAAACAATTAGCAATCTAAACTTTTTGCATCAGTTGTTTCTCACAGAGACAAGGAAGATAATCTTGTTTACTGGCACACCTCAGCCTTTGTCTGGAGTTATATGGACAAGGCTGGTTATGCATTTGCCAGAAAATTAGTTTAAAATAAGTGATGAAAGCTGGAAGAGGGCATAAGTCTAGGAATAAGTACAGTGGTCTACAAACAGATTTGGGAAAAATCTGAGAAAAGAGAGACAATCTGAACCACAATGTCACCAGTAATAAGGATGATAGAAATTGTCCATTAGTACATTTAGGCTGGAAATAGGGATATGTTCGTATGTTTTAACAAGAAGCTGACCTATATAATGCAGGATTCACCATCCAATTCCATGTGCCTGTGATACAGACTGTGCAATCTCCTTAGCTATTCATGTCTTATTATACATGACACATCCTTCGTGATTCACATTAGCCACAGAATGCTGTTTTTTGCTGACTGCATCTTTCTCTTAAAAGACACTAAAAAGGGTGAGGGAAGTGAGAAGAAAACCCTTAACTGTGAAAGCAGGAGAAGAAAAAAGAAGCTTAGTGCAATGTGTGCATGTGTCTGCTCATTTGCAGATGTCCCTAACACTAAACACAGTGTAAAACGTTTAGGCAGAAATGGATTAAGACATCAGGCTGGAAATGAAATTCAATTTTTTATCTGTCTCACAGTTCTTAATGGATTTGAGATTTCTTAGCTTATAAAGTATCTCAGAAAATGCAATGAACACTAAGACAAAACTTACAGTTGACCACCTCGCTCTATAACAACCTTGTCTAAGATCTAAGTCCTCAGATATATGAGAGAAGTAATTTTCCTGTTGTTTAAACACAGAACAGATAAATGCTGGTCAAGGTCTCAGAAGAGTTCATTTGTTAGGCTCAATGGCTCCAGCTTGGGACAAGGTATTGAATTTCTAGGCCGCAAAGACCAAGTATTTAGTCTTTGACCTAGTGACTAATCTAGTTACTCCTTGGAAGAACATCCCACCCAGAGGCATATCTTGAAAGGCAGAGTCCATGCTAATCAGTGCAATAGCATGACCTACATCCTACCGCAAAAATCCATGTACGTGAAATATCCCTGAGAGGCCTGGGGCACTCCAGAGGTTAAAATAAGAAACATATTTACTTAATAGTTAGCTAAAGCCCTAAGAAAAGCTCTTATAATTATAAAAGCTCCCAATGTCTTTCCCGCTCCCCTTTCTTCTTCCTTCCTCTGAAACTACAAAGAGAACACACACCAAAATACTGGTTTGGAGGACAGAAGGACATCCAGTTAGATCTTTGGGGATTATGTGATGAGATGCAATTTACTGTCTCAAAGATCAGAAAATATGACAAAAAATTAATCAAGAGACCAAGACAGAAACCAAACAAATTTCAGTAGCAGAGAGCAGTAGAGCAGAGACTTTGTAGATGAGACTTAGGCAAGATAATAATAACTTTACAGAGCAGGACAGGGGTCTAAAGCCATTTTCGTTCACCCTGGTGACAGTGCCAAGATTTATGCCTGAGTGAGGTAACGAGGTTCAAACAGGTATTTCTTATAGGCAAATGGTTCTGTTTATAAATACAACCAGCTCTGATTCTCCCATAGACTACCTTTGATTTGTATTATTTTGCAAGCAGAAGCCAAGTTTTAACTCCTGAACCTACAGTGGAAGCACATGGAATATCCATTGCCCAACAGCAACAATGTACTTTAAAAGCAATATACTTTAAAAAATAAGAAACCCAGAAGGAGGTAAGTTTTTGTTGTTGCCCATGCATAGAAGATAACACAGAAGTAGCTTGAGAAGGTGGATCCCTAGGACTTGCTCCAAACATCAGTGTAATCCTCTATTCATATAATTCTCCTAGTATTTCCAGAAAAAAATACAAGCTTTCCCCCTAAGTGCCCTCATAGAGATATTTTCAAGGGCTCCGGTTATGTGTAATCTAAGATATGGCTTCCCTGTCTCCAAAGTGTGGGTTAGCAAATGTTAATTCACCAGACAATGAGGTGGACTGAAAATTAATCTAAGGCTCAGAGTCTAGTTGGAAGCATCTAGGTAGTGGTGTTCCCCAGGCATCAGTACTGGACCCAGACTTGGTCAGCATATTCATCAACGACCTGGATGAGGGGACAGAGTGTATCCTCAGCAAGTTTGCTGATGATACAAAACTAGGAGGAGTGGCTGATAAACTGGAAGGTTGCGCTGCCGTTCAGTGAGACCTGAACATGCTGGAGAGCTGGGTGGAGAGGAACCTAATGTAGTTCAATAAAGGCCAGTGGGGAGTCCTGCACCTAGGCAGGAACAACCCCATGCACCAGTACAGATTAGGGATTGACCTACTCGAAAGGTGATTTGCAGAGAAGGACCTGGGAGTCCTGGCAGACAGCAAGATAACCATGAGTCAGCAATGTGCTCTTGTGAAAAAGAAGGTCAATGGTATCCTTGGGTGCATTTGGGTGTGACTGGTAGGTCAAGGCAGATTATCCTCCCTTTCTACCCTGCCCTACTGAGGAGTCCTGAGTTCAGTTCTGGGCTCCTCAGTTTAGGAAAGAAAAGGAATTACTGGAAGGAGTCTAGCGAAGAGCCACTAAGATGATTAGGGGACTGGAGCATCTCTTGTGTGAGGAAAGGGAAGAGCTAGAGACATTGATGGCACTGACTCTGGGGAATTAGAATCACAGGCAGAGGATATCAGTGTAGGATTAAGATTAAATTCAAAACACTTGAATAATCCTTATGGAATAGTATATATTCTAAACATAGTTTAATAAGGCCTGGAATTAGGAAAGGAGGAGAACTCCTTTTAAATCTGGTCTTCATTATGAAGGCAATATTTCAAGGTGAAAAACAATAAGCAGAGAACAAAGATATATAGTAAAAAAGAGGTGTGTGTGGGGAAAGAGCTTTTGGATATTTTCAGTGCCTTGTGGGGAAAAGCAAGTAAACAAGGAAATAAACAGAAAAATAACAAGAAATTATCAGAAGAGAGCTAAAGCATTAAATTATTCACCTGTCATCCTTATCTTCAACTATTTGTATGCCTCATTTTCCCTTACTTATGAATGACTCACACATTTATCAGTTTCCCTATGAAAACCATCTTCTTCAGGGGATATTAACATCTAAAAAAATCAGCTTTTTAAGTAACTTTGCTGATTGTACCTTACAACTATAACAATTCACTTTTTTTTTTCCCCCTCAGAAGAGAATAGAGTAATAGAGAAAAATCAGATATAAGAAAAAAAGGAGAAAAGAGAAAAGGTGAAAAAATAATGGGCAGATATTACCTGGCAAAGTTGTCTTATACTACAGTAAAATTGCTCACATGTTAAGCAGATGTCGATGCACTTAGAATCATAGAATCATAGAATCATTTGGGTTGGAAGAGACCTCCAAGATCATCAAGTCCAACCCTTTGCCCAGCGTCCTCATGATTACTAGATCATGGCACTAAGTGCCACATCCAGTCTTATTTTAAAAACCTCCATGGATGGTGAATCCACCACCTCTCTGGGCAGGCCATTCCAATGCCTGATTACTCGTTTTGTGAAGAACTTTTTCCTGATATCCAGCCTAAACCTTCCCTGGCAGAGTCTAAGCTCGTGCCCTCTTGTTCTGTTGCTGGCTGCCTGGGAGAAGAGTCTGACCCCCACCTGTCTACAACCTCCTTTCAGATGGTTGTAGAGAGCAATGAGGTCACCCCTGAGCCTCCTCTTCTCCAGGCTAAACAAGGCCGGCTCCCTCAGCCTCGCTTCATAGGACTTGTGCTCAAGTCCCTTCACCAGTTTCGTCGCTCTTCTCTGGACCCGCTCCAGCACCTCAATATCTTTCTTGAACTGGGGGGCCCAGAGCTGAACACAAGACTCAAGGTGTGGCCTCACCAACGCCGAGTACAGGGGAAGGATCACTTCCCTCGCCCTGCTGGCCACACCATTCTTGATGCAGGTCAGGATGCCACTGGCCTTCTTGGCCACCTGGGCACACTGCTGGCTCATGTTTAGCCTCCTGTCAATCAGTACTCCCAGGTCCCTTTCCACCTGACCCCAGTCTGTAGCGCTGCATGGGGTTGTCGTGGCCAAAGTGCAGGACCCGGCACTTGGCCTTGTTGAACTTCATCCCGTTGGACTCAGCCCATCTCTTCCAGCCTATCAAGGTCCCTCTGCAGAGCCCTCCTGCCTTCCAGCAGGTCGACACTTCCTCCCAACTTCGTGTCATCTGCAAATTTGCTTATGATGGACTCAATCCCCTCATCTAAATCATCAATGAAGATGTTAAACAGAACCAGATCCAACACAGATCCCTGGGCGACACCACTGGTGACCGGCCTCCAGCTGGACGGAGCCCCAACGTCTGAAAAAAGTCAGGGTGTGATGAAAAACTCATTGGAATCAGTAGGAAATCTTCCATTGGTTTCAATGACTATTGATAAGCTGTAGGTGTGACATGCTACAGAAAGGAGTAGAGTCATAGGTAACCATAAGTAGCTGCAGACTTAAGTCCCTCCTATAGTTCATGTGTAGAAACTTTAAGGGTATTTCATCCATGTTGAACTCTTTTCATTGCTGCAGTGTGAAAGACATATGAATCTCTCCTTCCTCTTCCTGAGAACAAACACATCACCCTGTTATGCCAGTACATTGTGCCATCTGACCTGGATTTTTTCAGAGCATTTGACACTGTCCCATGTGACAGCCACAAAGAAACATGGATTTGATGAACAGACCACTCAGTGGACAAGGAATTGGCTGAATGATTGCACTCAAAGAATTGCAGTCAATGACTCAATGTCTAAATGGATACCAGTGCCAAATGGTGTTCTTTGGGGGTCACTTTTGATACCAGTGGTGGTTTACATTTTTGTCAGTGACATGGACAGCGGGATTGAGTGCGGCCTCAGTAAGTTTGCCAATGACATCAAGATGTGTGGTGTGTTTGACATACTAGAGGGAACTAGACAGCTGGAGGGACCTGGACAGGCTCAAGAGCCAACCATATCTTCTGCTGCATCAAAAGTAATGCGACTTTCAGGTAGAGGAAGGTGATTTTCCTCCTTTACTCCACTCTCTTGAGGCCCCATCTAGGGTTCCTAGTGTAAGAAGGATACGGACCTGTTGAAGCAAGTCCAGAGAAAGGCCACGAAGCTGAAGAGAGACTGTTTCCAAGGCCATGTAGTGATCAGATAAAGGGCAATAGCTTTAAACTGATGGAGGGTAGATTTACATTAGGTGTAAGGAAGAAATTATTCACTATGAGGGTTGTGAGGCACTTAAACAGGTTGCCAAGAGAAGTTGTGGATGCCCCATCTCTGGAAGTGTTCAAAGCCAGGCTGGAGGAGGATCTGAGCACCTGCTCTAGTGGAAGGTGAGCCTGTCCATGCCATGGGGTTTTGAACTAAATGGTCTTTGAGGTCTCTTCCCACTCAAACCATTCTATGGTTCTGTGATTGACATTATTCCAAGTGACTTCTCTGCGGTTCAATCATGTGAGATAGCAAGAAAGATAAATGCATTTGGTGATAGCAAAGAACAATACTGCAGTATTGTAATCTGTGTCCTGGGTTTCTCTCTTTTTTATTTTATTTTTAATTCTCCCCTTTAAAGTTTACTTGACAACTGCATTTATTTCATGTTGCAGTTGTTACAGGTTAACAATATTGTTTTATCGGGAAACATTTATCTTCAGGAAGAAAGTTATCCTAATACAGGAGATATCTTATCCAAGGACAAATAGAAAGGGGAACATTTCCAGAGGGTAACGTTAATGTCCATAATGCTATAAAAATAAATGAAATCTGATTAACACCAGTAGGAAGAAGTAAGTCATAGCTTATATATAAAATATAGTTGCCTTGATTGGGAGCATTATATTTTGGCAGTTTAAGGCAGTGCATTAAAAGATATTATAGCATTAAAAGTATGAAAAATATCTTAGTACTTTGGCATTATAAATAGAGCTTGAAATCTGGGAACTTGGAGAGCTTTTAAAGTCAGCTTTTCTGCAGTGAGAAGGAAGTAACACCCCACACATTATGCATGTCCTCAGATTTCCGGGAATGGCATGGAAAATGACACTTGCGCTGCAGGGAAAGTTGGGCCGTATGGCAACAAGGACTTTGGGCACTTATTGTTCCTGCGTGTTGATTCATCAGAGGGCTCCTTCGAATGCCAGCGTAATTTATAGCAGCCTCTGATACGCTCCAAGATGTGTTTTTTTTAAAAAAAATTATTTTACCTTAGAGAACTTCTGAGTGGAGTGTAAAGAAGTAAGCACCTTTGTATGCACCTTCAGCCTCCTCATCTCTGTAGAGGGTGGAATGCCTAAAAGTGAATGTTCATATCTGCCATTTCACCATTCAATCAGGATGAACCTCTAGCCAGAGACAAAATTGTAAGCTGTGAAGCTAGCCAGGGACAGCAGGCTTGTCAGGAGAAGAACCACGTTGGCAGTAGAGCTCAAACACTGTTATCATCAGCAAATGACGGGACAAAGGCAGCTGAAATTCACAAAAGAGAAGGCACTGATCTTACTTAAGCAACCATTTTTCAAGCACTCGAGATAAAGAAGGTTGCATGAGGATCCTGGTGAGGCAATGCATGGCAAGCAGATGCCTTTTCTGTCTGAGCGGAGAATGACCTTCCCTATGAGTCTTAAGGCTATAACAAGTATCAGCAAAAGACTTTTTTGTTAAGCGTCTGCATCATTTATTCTCTCTTTTTATTCTGGTAAGTGCACACACAGTCACTTGTGCTTTGCATGAGAATTTGAGAAAAGTTACACTATAAGTTATAAGCTTAAAGAGCATTGGAGAATCCTCTGAAAACACGTAAGCAATATGACAAGGAAAGATGATGGTTGGTGTTAGTGTTAGGTTATAGGTTGGACTTGATGATCTCAGAGGTCCTTTCCAACCTTATGATACTGTGATACTGTGAAAGAGTGGGGATAAGGAGAAAGTGCATTACTACAGGGAGAACAGCTCTTCAAAGGAGTACTTGAAAGAGATCCTGTGTCCTGTGAGTGTGTCTGGAGGCTTCAGACAGGGAACTCCAGAGAAGTAATGACTAGATTAGATCTGCTGACGAGATTTTAACAATTTCATCCACCAGGATAAAATTTCAGAAAGGAAAAAAACATGTAGCTAAACCACAGAATAATAGCCATCACCAGACAAGAACACAAACAGTAATCCTTCTTCAGGTCCATGAGACAATCTGTTTCTTCTTTCCTTCCCTTGTTCTTCTGTTCTGTAAAAAATTCAGAGGTATATGGAAACTAAGTCACCATTAAAGATTCTGGGCATTAGTAACTTCCAGGAATATGTGAAAAAAATCTCATCAGACATGAGGCTGAAATCCTGGTGTCATATCCAGATGCAGTTTTCAGATTCAAAGTATGAAGACTCTTGATTGAAATAAGCTGTGATCTAGTCCAGTTCTGAGCTGGCAGCATAAATACAATCTTGTCCTTACAGTGGATCTTTCTGGTAGCTGATAATCATTAGTATGAAACCTAGGTGAAATCAAACAGGAATGGATATTACATTCCTGTTGCACACTGTTATATCAGTTTCAGGATACAGTATTTTAAGAGAAGCTGGGAGGGACTCCAAAGTTCACTATTAAGGAGATTTACATTGTGACTGATTTATATTGTGTTAATGATGTGAACACAAAAAATCCTCTCCTTCCCCCTCCCTTGCAACAAATAAATCAATGGGCCTGATTCAGCTCTGGTTTTCAGTTTTGATGAACATTGCTGTAGTTCCTGCAGTAGAATCAAATACAGAGTCAACAAGGACTGAAGATTTTATGTTGGCTGTTACCATAACGCAAAAACATTAAGGCAAAGAGAAGATGGGCATGGCTAGAGTGATCTAGTCAAAAAGTTAAACATCAGTTTTAGAACTAAGCTGAAGGTATTAATGGGAGTTTTCTTAAATACCTAAATTGGAAACTGCAAATCTCCATGAAAATATATGTCTGATCTTTGAAAAGGATGGAATTTAAAATAAAGATTTTCCTTCTCCAGTAGCCTGATGCACAGAAAAAAAACACCTGCAGTGAGAGAAAATTATGGTTTAAGCCTCTGCTTTGTGTATCCAGACCAGAACACAGATACTCTGGATGTCTTATCTTGTTTTTCTGGAAACAACTCCCATGAACTTCCAGTGAAACCTCTGTGTATCTTGAAATTTATTTTATTTGCTCAGCTCAAAGGAAGATTTAATCCATTATTATTTTGTTGACAAAAGCCATCTGAGTGAATCTGAAAACAAAGGAAACAAACGAGTTCAGGTCACCACTCTGTTACATCTGTTCCCCCTCTCTTCATATTTGTGCATTTTAAATATACCAATAAAGCGATGTAATGCTGCTATTATGAACATACCTTGAGTGCAAAATAAAACATTGATATCAAAGATTCCATATGATAGACAGGAATGCTATCAATTCCTATATAGAATTTAGAATATTAGTAGCAATATAAGGTACTTTTATTCCCGTGGCAGCCCTTTGCTTTATGCAATGACAGTCAAACAGATGTTAATCGAGGAAGTTATGCCCTTGTGAAAAGAGGAAAACCCTCCTACTCTCCAAGTAATCTATTTTACTTCATCTTTATTTATGATGTTCATATGCACTTAGGCACATCTTGGGGCTGAAAAACTGAGCTGAACTAAACTTACAAGACTGAGGGGTCAACATTTAAGTTCTTGGCTCCAGCTGGATTTTCACAGTGCTGTGAATCAGTGGCAGTCATAGCCTTAACCTTAATAGGTGAGGTCTGATGTTGCAAGTCTGCAGTTGGACTGGTTTGAAGCATAAACCACACAGAGGAGACTCCTAGTGCTGGAAAAAGGTTAGTGTCTCCCTGGTAAATCCACACCTGCATTCAGTTGCAGTGAGGGAAAGGAAAGCTATGAATGGAGCCAAGAAGAAACTTCTAAAAAGACAAACTACATACTGAGATGCTGGAACAGTTTGAGGACAGAAAGCTGACTCTTGTTTCATTCCTGTTGCCATAAAATACATAACCAAAACTGTTCCCAGAAACAGGAGATATCCACAGCCATGTTGTTTCCCCCCCCCTAAATTTATAATTACAAATTAAAATATTCATATTTCCATTATTTAAAATTTCCAGTTTAGTAAAGCCTGTAAGATTTTGCTATTAAGATTTTGCTATTATAATTTTCCATACTTCAACATTTACATTTACATCTTTTTTTCTGTTACATTATTCATTAGCTTATTTATCTATCATTTTTAAATTTTATGCCCATCTGCTTAATTATCTTCTTAGAGAGATTATCAGTACTTTCCGTTTTCTTTGATGTCAATTTAAAAAGGAACAATGAGTTTAAAGACAACTATCATTTCAGCCATTTTGATGGCACGCCTTGCCCTTTGACCAGCTTGGCAATCATCTGACCCTCCCTCCTGACCTTTGCATAATTACCTATCCAATTTCCTTATCACCATTCTCCCTCTCAGTTCCTAAAAGCAATGTAGATGTGGTCACTGTCAAAGTCATGATGACCTTGTTAGGACTCCTTCTATAGTCCTAAGAAGATAACCAATTAATGACTTATTCCTTTATCTCAATGTCAAGTAATTTCTAAAACAGCTGTTATGTCTTCTTTTTTTCTTTCATTAAGTGTTAATTAACTTGGCCAACTTTCCCTCTTTTCTATTCACCCATTATCTAAAGCAGAGTAAAATATATCTGAATAGTTTTGTTTGAACATTTCTTCCAAGTATTCAGAGAGTCCAGTTACTTTCCAGATTAATTTTTCTTCCCTACTATGTAGTCTTAAATAAACAGAAAGTCTAAGGAAACTTTGTGGAAGAAAAGTCTGTGAATATCAGAAACATGAACAACAAGAGGAAAGATTGCTGAGGAAGCCCAGAAAGCAGATACTTTGCCTGGATAAAAGACATTCAGGAAATGTTGCTGACCTGTTCCACCAACCCAACACAGTTTAGGGTAGCCACATTCCTGACTGACCCACCCACTACAGAAGCAGAGAAGCACTACTTTAAGCCTTCTTCCCTGATCACCATCCATCCCATATTAATGCAGAACACTTAAAATATAGCTTGATATTCCTTTCTCACATACATACTTATGGGAGTGAAATATACAGGCTGTAAAGGATGAAGTAGATGGAAAAAGTGTCAGCTTCAGCTTGTTTTCAAGACAAGGTTGCAGAATATTCTATCTGCCTCTCCTTTCAAAACCTCCAGGAGATATAGGTGGATCACTCAGGGAAACCATTAGAGAAAATTAGAATTAACAAAAAAAAATTCACTTACAAATTTGCTAATTTACCATCCCCAAATTCTTCCTCTGTTTCTAAAACATGCAGAAACAAAGTACGTGCCATACTTCTTGTAGGAAGCTGTCTCCCTATAGAAGTTGCCTCAATTTAAATTTACCAAAGACCGAGGCAAAATGGAGGCAGGTAACAAATAATGAACTAAAAAACCTGGGTCTGCCAAGTCCATCTGTGTGCAATAGAGTCAGTTAAGGAGATTTTCATACCGAGACAATCCAAGCTGTTGCCATATAGCATCAGTCCAGGTATCTATAGCCACAGCCACATTTATACTGTTTTCAGCTTGAGTTAATAAGCTTTACACACACACACATGTAAGTGGCTTAAGCTATCCCTGGCCTGTGTCTCCTCTCAGGTCTGATTCCAGGGGTAACTTGTGAGGAGTGAGCTCAGGTGTATGCAGCCACAGGATATGCATGCCTCAGGAGAAGAGGAATCAAGGCTGAGAGTACAGGATCCTGCATGTTGTTCAGGGATATCAGGCAAGTTGGTGCTCAGGGAAAAGACAGTCATGGAAAGGAATATCTTCCAGAGGATGTCAGATGAGACAGGCATTCTGCAGTCCTTTCATCTGAGTTCCAGACAAGCCATTACAATGAAAAATTGAAGTGAAACATTTTGATAGATATATAAATTTTGAGGTAAAAAAGAACTGTTCTTATTATCTACTCTGATCTATGAATAGCAGTGCTGTGGGCACTTTCTACACCCCTGTTAGACTGTTTGCCATGTAAGAATATTTTATTTGCCTTAAAAGAGGTAAGGTCTCATCAACAAAATTTCTCTACAGTAAATGCTCTAACGTTTGCCATGAATCCCTTCAAAACTCCACACAAACAAAGTCAACAGATGTTAAATGTAAGATCAATAGGCAAGGGCTATAACAGAACAGCATTCATCTCTCCTTCAAAACTGACACATTCGTGGAGGGAACCATTGCCAAAACAAATACAAGCAAAGCAATAGCCTGGAAATACTTTAAACATATTATTTGAATTCTCAGAAGTATCATTTTTAACTTAAAGTAAACATTGGCATGCAAACCTAACAGTCTGCGTAATCCAGTCTTGAAGTGTAACTTTATTTGTTATGGGGATTTGCTCGAGGAAAGGGGGAGGGAGGGTGAGCTGGAAAAATGAAATAAAAACACCCTCCCTTCAAAAAAAACTCCTCTTTTCCTACTACAAAGAGGACTCGGTTGTTTCTGCAATGCTGCAGTCATTTTACAAGGTCATGGAAGTGACTGTCTCAAGCTGCTTAAGCAATTTGGGAGGAAGGAGGGATTGAATTGTTTTGCACTTGGATGTTCATTTGGCACACCAGGATGAGTAGTATTTGTCACTGTTTTAATAGGAGTCAGAGGATAGGAAGTGGCAGCCAGATTTTCACCCTTGCAAGCGGAGATGCTGGGAGCTGTGGGATTGCTTTTATATGAGGAACGAAGGGTCGTAACCCTCCTTCTTTTTGAGTCTCTTATGTGATGCTGGGGCCCATCAGTTTTTTTCTGAAATAGTGCTGGCTTCTGGCAATCTCCAAATAAATTTTTCAATTAACGCGGAAACAAAAGCCACTGAGGGCTCTAGCCAGGATATGCTATATTAATATTATGCCTATTGATACACTGTGATACATCATTTATACTCACCAGTGGAAAAATAGAGGCTGACACTGTCAAAGCCTCGTCACCTTAAAGCAAAAATGAGTTTTGTCTCCCTTAGCTTTATGTATCTACAATTAAGATGTCTAGCTGAACGTTTTATCTAGATTTTCTTGCTGAACAGAGAACAAGAAACAATTTATGAGGAGATTAATTCTGTCCTGAGGAACTTGAGCAAAACCGGTAACATAAAACCCCCTTGAGAAGTATCCAACTCTCCTCAGTGAAAGAAAGAGGGGTCCTCACAGATCAGCTTAAACAAGTATCTTCACTTTCAGTTGACCAACAGTGAGGTGGTGAACCTGACATCCACTGACCCATTTTATTCAGAAGATCATGTTGGAAAATTTAGTATCATTACCACTTGCCACTGGGCAAGCAACAAGTACCAGTAACTTATATGTCAAATTACTTGGACAGCCTACAATAGATTTCCACTTTTATATACTGCTTCGTATAGAAAACTGAGGGGAATTTGTCTCCACTTAATATTAAATAATTAAATATTCATAGGAACCAAGACACAACCTAGTTAAGTAGTTAATGCTTCTGTATAGATCATAGAGAGGATCATATTTTAAGTCTCTGCCTTAATGACTATGAATTATTTAAAGTGGAAGTACTTCATCAGGAAGTTCTGTAAAGTCACTGTCACAGGAACTCAGCCAATCCCCTCTGTTTGTGGCTCTTTTATGGAGTGTGAAAATATGAGGCTGAGTTCTGGACCTAACAGGAGGAGGACTTGCAGTTAGGTTTTTTCCCGTTCTTCATGAGTCCCAGAAGCCATTGTACTCGTCAAGACAGACATCTACAATGTTTTACTCCCAATTCATACCAATTGTTCATTCTAGTGTAGAGAGGGCAGAAACAAGAAAAGAAAGTAAAATTCAATGTTTTTACATCCTTGGAGCTCCTGGTTTCAACTGGAAGAACTAGTAAAGAAGGTTTTAACCCAATCTTCTCAGCACTATTTTCAACTGACAACACATTTGCATAGTGTGAATGTAGCTTTAGATTACTGAATGACCAGATACACTTGCCACGATCAAAAAAGAAAATTACAGACATTATAAAAGAAAAAAAAAATCCCAATTCTTCTCCTGTTCCCCACACTCTTAAAACAAAACAAAAAAAAAAAAAGAAAGAAAACAAAAAAAAAAAAGAAAGGAGTAGAAAAAACCTCAGCAATTCAGCATAACTGAAAGCCAAGTCACCTCAGGAAAATAATTTGGCATCAGCCTGTATCAACAGCTGCGCTTCAGCACCTGTGTGTATCATTTCAAGTGATGAATGATTAGGGAGGCTGTTTTGTATTAATGAAACACGTTATGGCAAAGCATGTATTTATATTTACGAGTTTGATTTGAACCTGTCTTATAAGACTCAGAAGTTGGTGGTAAAGGTGGGATGTACTGGTGCTGTCTATATCATTAATCTTAGACGTGTCTCCAGGTTCTTAGGTCTGAGTGGATTTGTTGGCCATACCCCAACTTGATGTTCAGGTAAGACCTTCTCCACCCTATCCCAAAGTCCTGCTTTTCATTCAAAGGTAAAAAAGTTTCATTAGACAGAAGCAGTGCTGCTCTCCAGCTCCTCTATGATCCTGAAGATCATTTAGCTAAAATCCCACGTTATTTCATTTAGCACTCAAACTGCAGAAGCCCACAAGATGAAGAATAAGGTTGAGCTGTAGGAACTCACAAAATGAATTAGAAAACTTTGTGCAAGCAGAAAGGCTATCTATATAACTGAACTTAATGCAGAAGCAACTGAAATTTTGTGACTTATGTGAGACAGCACACTAGCCTAAACACTTAGACAACCTTAAAGAAAAGTATTGAACACAACAATTTTCCTAAACTATCAAGCATGGTATCTATGTGGAGCATGGAATAAATATATGACAAATAATTTCACTGAATAAAAAAATTCTGCAAAAATAAATGCTTTTCACCATGTTTGATGTAAATTTAGAAATTATTTCAGCCAGACTAAAGGTGGGGAGTAGGAAGAGAACAAAAAGAAAAGTAGTCAAATTAATAATTTTATTTCAAAATGCCATTTTCACAAAAAGATTAACTTGCATCAGGGAAGAATCTTTAAACAAGGATAAAAAAATAATTAAGCCGAACATTTCATAAGGCATTGGATAAAACACTTTCCACTAAAACTGGACAATTGTTTCACACACAAAGAAGAAAATGAAGTGTCTTGGATTAATCTAAGTTGAAAATGCCTGGATATTTTTGTCTCATTAAATTGAAAGTTTTTCTTACTATTTTAAGATATTAATTTCCAGAAGCTTACTTGAAATCGCATCAAGATCAACAACAGACTATCAGGTGATATTAGTGAGTGTTCATTTGAAGTCCTATGAGAGTAAAAAGAAATCTTTTTTTTTTCTTTTTCTTCTTTAAATATCTTGTAATATTTTGGTGAAAGAATGGTGTCAAAATTAGGGAAGGTTCATTTTGTTCTTTTCCTTCATTCACATTTCATTATTTGAGAGCTTAATATATTTTAAGTGCTTTAATTGCATTTAGAAAAGAAAAACAAACCAACACTTTATTCTCTTCTGGCAGTGGTACGTATTTTTATGCATTTGGCATATCATTATCAGAATCCTAGAGTTATGGATTCTTGGCTGGTGGAAATTGCAACAATCTAATGATGGATTATCACTAGTTTCTACCTCCTAGAAGTCTGTTCCACTATTTCTTACAAGTCAGTAGCACACAGAACAGGCTGCGACGGAAAGGATTAATGTTTACATTATCTACGGTGCACCAATTCCACCAATTCCAGGATACAGGAATACATGTGCTATGCATTGGATCTATTTTTCAAACATTTGCCTAGATATCAATACTTAGATAATGCAAAATTTATGGTGGAAAAATGTGATCATAGATTAACCGATATTTACTTTAATTCTTCTGTCTGTTACTGAGGTTTTAGGTTGTAAAATATGTATTTGTACATCAGTACAGGGTCAGTACTACCTCCAGTAGCTCCTGCATTTTTCTTAATTCCTGACTACTATTAAGATGATCATATATTACTTGTCAAATAAGAATTAAGAAAGTCTTGGAATCTAAAGTTCAGAGGGCAACGTGTCTCAAACACATCTCAGCCTCCATTTATCTTCCAGTTAACTCAGCTGAGTCATTCAATTGTAAAACTTAGCTTGTTTGCATTAGTTTCCCAGCATATTTATTGTGTCTCAAAAGCTCGAAAATTCTAGCAAAGCAATTTCAAACACAATGAAAACACCTTTAGGCCCGTTCTGTTTTGTTACAAAGTACTTTTAAAAGTGACATAATTAGGGTGCTGGACAACAAGAAGGTTCTCAAGTTCCCAAAACGACAATCCCCATGGTCGATCAATGAGGCGTTGTACGTCTTCCAGGGTACAGGGCAATCCTACCTGTGTTAAACTACATGAAATATCAGAATCAGTACAGACACGAAGAAGAACGACCTAGCAGAGCTAATTTGACAATTAATATCTTATACATATAAGGATACGTTTTTCTATCATTAAAAATGTTTCTCCATTTTCTCTTTATTTCCCTCAAGCATGCATACACCCACACACATGTACATACAGAGGTATTTTAACTTGAAATCATAAAGATTGATGAAGGGTGTTTTTTAAATACAAGGAAAATGGCTTTTTCTGAATTAGAAAGAAAAACCCTCTGGAAAAGTCTATTTTAAGCTGATCAAAATTTGATGTTTACACTCTGTATTATACTGCACACTTACAGTAAAAATAATGACAAGAAATTCAAAACAAAAAAACACTTAAAAACAGAAAAAAAATCTTTTATTCAGGAATGGTAGAATTCAGCTGTTTATACTGTCAGAAAATATTTCTTTTAAAAATAAATTTCTGGTGCATATCTCTCTAGGCTATGGATAAATTTTCAGTTCAAAGGCCTGCTTAAGATGGAGTTACTGTTACCAAACGCAGTTGTATCTGTTCACCTAAAACTTACATTATTGAATAAGATAGTATAATCACAATTTTTGTCATTGTACTTTAAGTTCATATCTGAAAACTAAAATAGAACATATTGTCACTAATTATAGCAACTGCGTTATTATTTTTACAAATGGTCTTTCATTTTGTCCATTTTTCAAGGTAATTCCATGTGTAACCCAAATAATTCCTTAGGAGAATGAAATGCATTTACCTAATTACTACAGGTGTGATATTCCCAAATGAAATGATTGCTTTGAAATGAGTCTGATACACGCCATTGGTGTCAAGGGGATTATCTATTTGCCTAGATCTAATTATGCTGAAGGGAATCTCAAATGCAATTAGCTGCTTCTCCCTCTTTCACATGGCAAGAGAAAATTAGCTGCTTAATTAATAATGAAAGCTTCTTGATTTTACCAATGGAAATTAAAAGTGTGTGTTGATACTTTAAATAACTACAATATTTGAAGTTTGGCTGAAGCTTGCTTGCTGTGTTTGTTTTTATTAAAAATCTAAATGCAGTATTTAGATGGGAGATCATCTTGCCTAAGCATTAACAATTTAGCAAAGCTACTCATCAGACAGTCTTTTGGAGTCAAGAAAGACAGGCAGGTATGCGCTATGTCAGTGACTTCTATGCTGTGTATGCAGGACACAAATGGAAAAATACTTGAGTTTACGACAAATTAAATAGGGTTGAGAATGATTTGGACATAATATTTTCACAGATTCGGCCTGAAGTTATAGTAAATTAGGGTAGATCTGCGTAGTCAAACCTGAAGGACCAGTGTGTTTCCTAAACACTGCAGTGTCTGAGCACCTTCTGCCCACCAAGCAGTACCCCATTAAGGTACAGAATTGTGATTTCCGCTTTATTTTAGGTAAACTGTGAAACTGAAATTTATGTGGCCTAAGACAAACTTACTCTGAAAAACATGAAACCAAATAATGTTAATCTACAAAACAGATACAGAGGGAACTACTCAGCTCCCCTTCTTCCATGACTTTTTGAAGGGGTCCAGTCCTACAGGGTCTGAAATGCGGTATCTGCTGCATGTGAGACAGAAGGCTTGGCAGAGTGGTTCTGGCTGCACGTTATAGTCTTTCTCCTATGCAGACACAACACAGGAGGCATACTTTTAATCTTAAGCTAAGTTTAATGACATGGAAACTTGACCAGCTTCTCAAAAGAGCTTTTAACATGTCCAGTGCTAACCCAATTCATACAGATCTAGCATATTTTCCTTTGACTTAAGTTATGTCTCTCTCACTGCTGCCTGGAATTAATTATTTATAACAAGCACACACAACTATGATATGCAGTTACTAGATTTTTTAATGAAACCAAATCTATGTAAAAGCAATAGAAGAACCAAATGCAAAGAGCCATCTTAATACACATATCTGGTATATATTATGTGCATATCTTTCTGTAGCAATTTTTCTCTTCTTCTTGCTCTGCTTCATCCTCACTCCAATCCCTTTTGTATAAATTTTCAATTTGTTTCACTCAGCGTTCCCTTAGGAATCTTCCTCTGTGACATCTTATTTATTGCTTTTTTAATAGTCTAAATACGCTCAACTTCAAGGTGTATATCCAGTCCTCTAATTGTTCATGAAATTTTGAAGAAGACAAAACAAGGCTGTTTGCTGTTATCACAACACCCTTATTTTACAGCTTATTTTGAGGACATTTACTGTGCCACATAAAATATTCATCTACTACTATTTTACTTTATAATTGCATCTTTTGTCAAAGCTGTTTTATTATCCAAGAGGACAAGCAAACTGCGGATAGGTATGAATCAAGATGGTTAAATGAGGTGATGTTCTCTGGGACACTGTAGTTGGTTAGAGGAAACTTTTTAAAAATCCTCCATACCCTGGAGGTAGAAATTGTCAAGATGCTCACATAATTGAAATTTTCTATGGATGTTAAGAACCAAGAGAATAGTAGTTCTTCTCTCCAAATGAAATCTCACTGCTAGATTTGTATGACATTTCATGATCCAAGCTTAATTTGTTATACATTGTTCCCAGAAGGTGAGATGAGATTACATGGAGCCATACATTAGTTAGAAGATTTATTTTACACTTACCCACTCAAATTTCCTTTCTAGTTATTCAAACAGAACAGAGCAATCTTGATTAGTTAATCTCTCTACATCAGCGTTTTTCCACAGAGCACTTCACAGAAATGTTTTAAAATTTCACCACAATTAAAAAAGCAATTAAAAAGGATTATCAAAATCAAAGTTGATCTTTAATTACTGCCTATATCTAGATCTTTATTCCATGATATACCAGATAAAATACTCTTAAAAATGCTTTGTTAATAGCTTTTTATTATTGAGAACATAAAATATTTCAGTCTTTTGAGGCACATCCCTTTTTAGATCAACTTAATTTTCAGGTTGTCATCTAAAACTTTATTTCTATCAATCTTGCCTTGCTTATAGCTGAGTAAGCCATTCCTTTATGTTATACTCACCGTAGAATTGGCCACCTCGTATGACTTGGGTAGAATAGTCAAAGCAGAGCTGTTATTTCTCCAGTGAAAAATTACTCTCTATCTCCATCCTAGTGAGCAAGTCTTGTCTGGCTTCTATTCAGTTAGGTCTGTCTATGTGAATGCCTGCAATCAATTTTTGGTAATTTGAACTTCTAGAAAAATCCAGGGCCACCACTACTCTTTTTCCTCAGACCACTACTGGCCTAACAATGATAAAAGTTCTACAATTCTTGCTGATGTTGAGCAAAGCAATAGCAGAACTGATCATTATTTTTAAAAACAAATATGGAAAAATCTTTGAGGTACAATTTTTGAATCAACAAACTTCATATTATATTAATGAAGCTTTCATGCTGTACAACTGCTTTCAGTTTGTCTGTATTATGTAGGAAGTGAGGACACAGTAGTGAATTCTAGCAAACTTGAGACCTTTGAATCCAATCTACGTTATAATATTAATACCGAAAATTATTCTGGACACCTGCATAGGTTGGAATTCAGCGCCACATTTAAAGCTTTTGGATGTAGAATTAAGATTTATTTATCATAACTTCAGCACCGAAAAACCCTGGCTCTATTCAGTTCCTATATGATGGTGTATAGTGCAGTTTGAGATGCCTTATGTCAACCCATCAAGTCCACTCTTATTGCTCTAGAAAGGTATCAGTCCATCAAAGGTCGTGTATTATATTTACCATACCTACATTGGTGTCTTGAATAATCTAGGGCATCTCAAACGACCCTAGATAATTTTGTATACAGAATTGGATCAAACTGTCTTACGTCTAAGCTCTTAGCTAGTCTCTTGCTATAGCAACAATACTAATACGTTCTTCTCTTGCAGTGTATTCTTTAATATATATACTTTCAAACATTTGCATTTACATATCTTACAGTGGCTAAATACTTTCAGTCTTTTTTTCTCTCTGTGAAGACTGATTAAAACTGCTTAGTGGTTTCAAAGTCTATCAGAAGAGACAGATCAATATATGCATACCCTGTTTGAGTTAATTTCCTGAGCAAATAAAATTTAAAGGTCAATAAAAAAAAATCCTAGTTTCTAATGTACTACTGTTTGTGCATAAGGTCTTATAAATGCGAAGTTTATAAGGATCACATTTGCACTTTTTAAATCAAAATTCTACATGTGTCTAGACAGATGTGGCTCCAGCCTCATGGGTAACTGCACATCCATCTTCCTGGATTCTCACAGCACCTCTCAGTTTGATTGTAAAGGTGGACCCAAGAGGCCCTCTGCATTCAATGGTATATCTGTGCTAGGTACAGCAAGGACAATTTTTAAAGATACAATCTGAAACGTTTCCTCCTGTCAAAGCCACTATTTATTTAATGAACATAATGTGAGAGAAACCTCAGTTTCTCTTGATGAGAGTCTATGTGAAACAGTGAGTTATGCTAACACTGCAATGTTAAACAGAGGAATTTATTCAAGACTTAAGGGTAAAATTCCATGTAGTTTGTACTCTGATGGGATACTGAGGAGCAAACTGAAACTTTCAAATGTATAAAAAGTTGCTGCTCCTGGTTTGGGAGGAGCTATATTTGACATTAATAATGAGTTAAATATCTGCTTATGTATTAAGAAATGCAGCAGTTCCTCCCCAAAAATCAGGGGACTTACTTCTGGAAATCGTGAATTACAAAACTAGCGCTATAAAAAATGTTCATCTGTTATTAAGATGACTTTTATGACCTCTGTTTTAAAATAGCACATCCTTCAAACATGATACACTGTTCAAATTCACCGGGATCTCAAATATGGACAATAGTGGAGGTTTTGGTTTATTTTAGGACAGTTTATTATTTTGCTATTTTTTTCTTATGCTCTAAAGTTTGCTCTTCAGCAGAGAGAAAAATCTATTCTAAATAATTCTGTGTAGAATTTCTGCAATGTCTTGGAGCCCCCAGGGTGCCCGGTGGAACTGATGTTTCAAGAAAGGATGCAATCATTTTCTCACAGTTGATCTTCTGACTGTCTGACAGGACAACTGGCCTTCGCACCATCTGAATGAACATTAGTTTCACTCCTAGCAGGAATAGAAGCAAGAAGATGCCTGTCTACAGACTTAAGAGTACATCTAGTGTGTCATAAAAATACATGGTTGAGTTAATGGAGCCTGATTCTTGACTTAATGGATCCAAAACTGTGTTTTTTCATAAAAAAAAAAAAACAGATTTGGATTTCTAATTTGGTAATACTTTCTTTTCTGAATGTGTGTCTTCAAGATATTTTATCCAACTATTTTTTAAGATATTTTTAAAGAAAAAAATCACTTTAGCATGCTGGTTTACATATTGTATCTCTATGATCATAATACATATGTAAAAGTACGCATATACCTTATTAAATATACATTTACACACTTAATAATATGTGACCATATTAAGAGCACATACATATACTCAGTAGGGTTTTTTTCTTCTGAATAATAAAAAAGGATATTGTATAAAACTGAAAAGATATTAAAATCCAAGAACTTGTACATAAGTGTAGATATCATTGGAGTGAAATTTCTCCTTCATTCAATTAGAGATTATCTGCCAAGCTCAGGTTCACAGTATCACAGTATCATAAGTTTGGAAAGGACCTCCGAGATCATCAAGTCCAACCTATAACCCTACACTAACACCAGCACTAACACCAACCCATCATCTAAACCATGGCACTCAGTGCCTCATCCAGTCTCCCTTTAAACACCTCCAGGGTCGGCGACTCCACCACCTCCCTGGGCAACGCATTCCAATGACCAATCACCCTTTCAGTGAAGAACTATTTACTAACATCAAGCCTAAACTTTCCCTGACGAAGCTTGAGTCCATGCCCTCTAGTTCTGTCACTGGTCACCTGAGAGAAGAGACAAATCCCTGCCCGACTACAACCTACTTTTAGATAGTTGTAGAGAGCAATGAGGTCTCCCCTGAACCTCCTCTTCTATAGACTAAACAGCCCCAACTCACTCAGTCGTTCCTCATAGGGCTTGTGCTCCAACCCCTTCACCATCTTCGTTGCCCTCCTCTGGACACAATCCAGCATCCTGACATCTTTCCCAAACTAGGGGGGCCCAGAACTGTACACAATATTCAAGATGAGGCCTGACCAGTGCCGAGTACAGGGGGACAATAACTTCTCTGGTCCTGCTCGCCACACTGTTCCTGATGCAGGCCAGAATGCCATTGGCTTTCTTGGCCACCTGGGCACACTGCTGGCTCATGTTGAGCTTCCTGTCAACCAGCACTCCCAGGCTCCTTTCTGCCTGACTCCTCTCCAGCCGCTCTGTCCCCAGTCTGTAGCTCTGCATGGGATTGTTGTGTCCAAAAGGACACAGGTTGTCATTTAATTCTCATTTCTTAAAAAGAACCCCAGATTACATACCCCTTTTGTGGAAGATAGTGAGTGTCAAGTACCACCTGAGGTTTACTTAGTATCCAGTATCTACCAAGCTTTCAATTATCTCTCCAAAAAGGGTCTCTCTTGTAGGCCCTGTATCCCATCTACCATCCCCATGTGAGTATCTCAGATTTATGAGGAACATATGGCACTAGACACTTCAGGCAACCTGAATGCAGGCTCTTCTTTCAAAATGCCCTGTCAATGCTGCACCAAGGTTGTGAAGTTGTGAGCCCTTTTATCTAATTTGAGTATCTTGAGTGTCTTAATCTACATATCAGATCCTCCAAATTTTAGATGCCTGTACAAAGCATCATGAATGTAAGATGAGGGTCTGAGGTCAGCAAAACTATATATAAATGGCAGGGAAAAGAACAGAAACGAGGTCACCATATAATGATAAGAACGATTATACAATGACATTTTCTGAAGTTCTTCAGAGTGAAAAAAACAGAGTAGCTGTTCTCATACTCCATCCCACCCATTTTGGGACAGTTAAAAAAAGCCCTGAATCATTTTGTTATACTACATCCTAATATATAAAAGAACAAGAGCTCAACTTTTGCCCTGCTGCCCTTAGAGTTTGAAGAATCCTGGAGCAAACTTGTTTGGACTAGTGCAAATTGATATATCCAAATCAATAAATCCCTTATTGGCCTCTTTAACTCCATCTGAACTCATTCAGATCCCAAACACACCAATCCCCTACCAAGCCAGTGCAAGCACAAGGCAAGTAACAAGTGTCAGAGCTAGGTGAGGCTTTTCTGAAGGGACAGCTGAGCGAGGGCTCTGTCCAAGAACTTTATTAAAACCACTCTCCTCTCCAGCAAAAGCGCTAGGCTATCAGGCAGTGTTTTCAAACTCTCTCTCACATGTGCATTTTATGTTGCACTAAGACCTGGAATTCTAATGTTCTCAAAATCTTTCCTTTTTAATACTTGGATTCTTTCCTAATTATTTTCAGATTAATTTCCAGCTAATACATAAGGATGAAATTTGGCATGTGACCTATAACCCTAAGCATGTTGTAATTCTGTTACCAATCTCTTGATTTCATGGAGGGCTTAACAAGCACCATATGTGAAGCACTACCTTCCTCTGCACTAGTACAGCCTAATGGTCCAGGGAAACTCTCTGCTACTATCCTGCTTGGCCACCTCAGCAGCAGCTGAACAATGGCAATATCCAGGTTTTCTGAAATGTTTTTTTTCCATGTCAATGTCCTTGAGTCTATAAAGAGCCCTAAGGCACCACACAGCCATGCATAAGCCAGTCGAAAGCATGCTTATACTGAATTGTGTTGAGTAACATAGTGGAAGGAGAAGAAAAGGGCTTTAGCTCCATGACTCAGTGTCCTGCTGACTGCTAGCTTTCAACAAAGGCTCTGGATTCACAACCTTTTTTGTTAGTACTCAGTTTCTTTCATATGACAGCACATTTTTTCTCTCTTACTTGCTTCACACTCCCATCTCTGGGACATTTTCTGGCCATGTAGCAAAGCTGATCACGTTTAAAACTGCTTGGGTTTGAAGTGGCAAAGTGAAATGTTGGGCAGTTATTTAAGTTGGAGGCATCTCTAGGTCCAGTTCATGGTGTGGCTGTGCTAACAGTTTGGCCTGTTTGCCTCTAACTGCTACCTCTCCTCAGATGATGTAAATTTTATTTTTACAAGGTCAATATTATTTTCACAAGGTAAATGTTATTTTCCCCTAACCCTTGTGATCACTATGGTTGTGCTGCTCAATTCAGACACAAGTAACTGATGGTTTAAGAGCAATATTGAACTGGATAAATAACACAGGAGAAGACTAGG
Organism: Tapera naevia; assembly: GCA_033556795.1. Taxonomy (NCBI): domain Eukaryota; kingdom Metazoa; phylum Chordata; class Aves; order Cuculiformes; family Neomorphidae; genus Tapera; species Tapera naevia. The sequence goes on along the minus strand of JAUMJJ010000074.1, from coordinate 1,580,012 downwards.
GACAGTCCTGGGGACAGTCTGGAGGCATGAGTTTCTCAGCTCTCCACTACTGGTTTTGACCTAAGAGACGAGTCATTAATAGCAGTAATGAAGAGGTCAGCATGTGGTATCATATCAAAGCGGAGAACTCATTTGACATATTAACAGTCAAGTCAGATAAGAGACCAGCATCCAGAGCTGAACTGTTTGCGGATCCAGATGCCTCCCAGAACATGCATGCCTGACCCCAAGCTCAGACATGTCCATGGGAATATTTCTACCAGCCTCAGTGGGCTTTATGGATCACACCTGATGAGTATGACAAATTTCTTGCTGCTGGAAGAAAGTTTGGTCTCATGCAGTAGGAATGGTTGTTAAATCAGAGGTTGTTCCCCCACTGAATATTAATAAATGTGTCTCAGATAAGCTCTGCTTTTTCCTGGACTTGTTTCCTCCTTCAGGAAAGACTCAGTTTTCCATGTTTGCTTCAGAGAAGCAATTGTTCCTCCTTTTCAGTTTGCCAGATGTTGTCCTCCCCCTTATTGCCTGTCCGTGACACCATCCCATAAAACTTTACTACACTGACTTCACTATTAATGCTTTCTTAAACCCATGTATGCAACAGCTCTCAGAAACCATCATGGATCTAGAGTATTGTCTGAAAATGAACTTCAAATCTAAAGGTTTGCAGGCCTTTGGGAGAGAAAAATTATTATATTTGATAGCTCTCTGCAAATGTAGGCAATTACAGATAGAAAAATCCTTCTTAGCACTGCTGAAACTCTCTGTGATCAGCTGCATTCACCATTACAATCTATAGACTGTGGAACTGAAAAGGCTTCACTAATGATTTCTACACTAGTCCAAATGATAGCCTTGACAATAATGTAATCCCAAGAACTCTCACTCACTTCCAGTTGTCACCATTGGGGCCACAGGCTTGCACAGATCAGCCAACACGTTTCTCCAGACCTGCACTTATGTTACGATAATAAAAGCCCAAACACAGAACATTTTTACTCTCTCTCCTCCCTCCCAAATGCTACTGATCGTCCTATTACCATGGCAACCAACTCCTGCTGGCATGATCAAGAAAAAACCTGATTTGGGATTTTAATTAATTGCTTGGAAATGGAAATGTAACAGTGACTGGCAGTTCAACTAAGAACGTTTGCAAAGTGAATAAAAATAGAGTTTCTGAAATACTTGAAATTGTTTCACTGGATGTAACCCATATTTTTTATGAGACACCTTAATTTATTCCGCTTCATAAAATAAATCTGCCAAACGTACTAAGCCATTTTGTCAACACAAATCATTCTGGCAAATACTTTAATCCTTCTTCTTAACAAAATATATTGTATTAAAAAAAAAAATCTAACCCATCAGTATAAACCCATAGGTTTCATCTGAACGTTTGCCTTTTTAACCAGTAGGTCATATTTATAAAAAGCTTTCATCTTGTCTTCACAAAACAGGATGTTCTTCTTTTGATGCACGTGATCTCTCATTAACATTTATGGTAACTACACCCCCACTTTCAGCAGCGAATGGAATAGAAATGGCTTTCAAACGATTTCTATGACCTCCAGTCTCCCTGTTTTCAAAGAAGTCAAAGTGGTCATTGTTTGACTATACCACCACCCTCTTCTGGTGCTATGAGCACTGCTGAGGCGGGTGTCATGGGTCCTGTATTGTTCAGCCAAGAAATAGCTCCATTTCTCTCCTGATTTTTAAGAACAAAAGGACCAGGAAAATGTCCTTGTTGTCTCTATGCAATTCTGACTGTCCATAGTTTTCAGCATCGTGGTGATTCTGTAGGTCTTGTAGTTTCACATTGTTCTCTATGCAAACTTCACCAGCTACATTAAGTCCCCTAGGCAGATCTGCACGTTGAAATGTTGGCCTGATGGATTGTACTATAAACATGACATGGACACTTTCCATCATTATGTAGTGCCACTTGAAGAGAAAAAAATCCATAACATTGCTCAAGGACATCCTTATTCACATGCAAGGGTCAGGTCTTAAAATCATAGAAACAGAATTTTTAAGGTTGGAAATATCCTCTAGGATCATCAAGCCCAAATGCCTGGGTGGAATCAAAAGCCTTCAACATCCCTATGAGGAGCGACTGAGGGAATTGGGGCTGTTTAGCCTGGAGAAGAGGAGGCTCAGGGGAGACCTCATTGCTCTCTACAACTACCTAAAAGGAGGTTGTAGTCGGGCAGGGGTTGGTCTCTTCTCTCAGGTGACCAGTGGCAGAACCAGAGGGCATGGACTCAAGCTTCGTCAGGGAAAGTTTAGACTTGATGTGAGGAAAAAATTCTTCACTGAAAGGGTGATTGGCCATTGGAATGGGCTGCCCAGGGAGGTGGTGGAGTCACCTACCCTGGAGGTGTTTAAAGGGAGACTGGATGAGGCACTGAGTGCCATGGTCTAGATGATGGTTGGTGTTAGTGTTAGGTTATAGGTTGGACTTGATGATCTCAGAGGTCCTTTCCAACCTTATGATACTGTGATACTGTGATCAGTAACTGTCTTATCTTTCTCTGAGATTTTAGCTTTCCACTCCTATATTCTTTTCAGGCCAATGAACAACCAAAGGTCAGTGTGAGCAATTCTACATGAACTAAACATCCTCCAAGAAGCTTTTGTCAGGCTTCCAGATTTAAAATACCTTCCAGCACCTGTTGCTGGTTGAAAAATTCACATCCCAGAATCATATCACTGACCCAAAAGATACTAAACTTCTTTAGTCACTGGCTTAATTACATTTGAGAGGCGACTGCTCTTGCCAGTTTTCACACATTTGCAATTGTTCTTTAGTGAGTATTATTTATGCAACCCTCAAACTGTAACACAATTCATGGTAGACAAGCTCAATGAGCACAGAGTTGTGCTGGATGATCTCAACTGGGGTTAATGAACTATCTTTAAAGATTGCACATCACAGGGCTTGAAGAGACCCTGGAGAGGTCATCGTGTTTTCTCTCTTGGGCAGTATTTATTCACCACAACCACAGCTTTTCCTTTCTCCCATAGCATCTTTAAAATGTAGGTAATAATTTACATTACTGGAACATAGTTTAGGAGCTAAGTATCTTTAATCCAGCAAAAACTGTGACACAAATGAAAGCAAAAGAAATTTGGTGGCTATCTATCTCTTCAACTCTCTACCATCTGTTGGTATTTCTAAGGCAACTATCTCTGTGTTATCTAAGTACTGTAATACAATACAATCACTTGCAAGTTGTACCTAAGTGCAGTGTGTTTTACTTATTAATAACATAGCACTTATCTTCAAAGTGCCTCACATACTAATTAATTCTCACAGCACCTTCTCCCTGTCAGGCAGGTGAGACAACTATTATTCCCATTATGCATATCATTATGATTATTACTCGAGGAAACAAGGTTAAGTTACTCTTCCTATCTCCCAAAAGAAACAGAGTGTTAGAAAGAGCACCTGAGCTCATATATCAGGCAGTAGCATTTTCTGACGTGTTTTGAGACCACCTCATCATTCTTCATATCTGTGCAACACCACTGTTAGTATCATAATTACATGCTTCATTAAACACAAGCATGGCAAAGTATCATGGAATTCTTTGTCTGAGATTGACTATTCTTTCTTTTTTTTTTTTTTAAAAAAGGACCCTAACCAACCAGCCTGGTCCATTCTGTTGGATGAGTCATCCAAATTCATTTGGTTTGTGAAATGACTTACTGACTTAACTGCTTCAGTTTCACATGCTTCATTATGTTAGCGTTATTTCTCAACCAAGCAACAGCTGCACTCAAGTGTCTGCATCTTCAAAGCAAGGAAGACACATGGAAAGGATATTTAGTCACCATAGGAAAGAAAAAAATTACAATAATAGAGCTGACTTGTTGAACCGTTCTGATTCCTTGACAATGCAAAATCATTTCTGTCTCATCAGACCATTTACAACTCTTTCTCTTAAGTTTATCTGTAGGTATTGACATCTGATGCCATGTGAATATGCATTTAAGAACTAATTCCACTCCTCACAACTTCAATGGCTAGCTTGGATGCAGAATTCATGCCCAGGGATGTTGCATAACCATTGGCTAAGGGCTTTCATCATATGAGATAGTTAGAGGAGGTAAACAAAGATAAAGGCATAAACAGTTGCCCAAGTGAAGGAGGTCTTATATTAATTAGCCCCATACTACAAAGCAGCCTTATCAAGCTGTAGGATGTTCTATAAGCTACTTAAGCTCCCACTTGTTGTGTAATGATGATACAGAGGGTAGAAATTCTCCAGCTGCCTCCTTGTAGGAGAGTACTTTCTCTGGGGTATCTGCCAATAAAAACATTATGCAGCAGAATTAGAGTGCATCTTAATGATTTGCTGAAGGTCAACTTGACAGTATAGCCATTAAGTATATACATATACACACAAGACACATAACTTTATTCCTATAGAATTAAAAACATGAGAAATTGGATATTGGCACACCTGTATTCTATAAGGATGAGAAGTGAACTTCAAAAGGTTAGTTTGAGTTTCAGGAAAACACAGCAAGCCTTTGAGGTAAAATTCATCTGCCCTAGCTTGGACGTCTTAAAACTAAACAACTAAGTCTGAGCTTGTCGAACCAAACTCCGTTCATGGAGAGAAATGAGCACCTCTAGAATGTGATCTTATCCCATCATAGATGTCTGAGATCGAATGAATCACTCATGTTGCCCACTTATTTCTGTTGACTCTGAAGTGAGCCTAGCTCAGAGTTAGACATTTAACTTTTTGGTACAGAATATTAGGCGAGAAGAATCTCAGCTTTGTAAACTCTTGGTTCAAGCTCTTTCACAGTCAATTGGTGCTGACAGGGAAAATGTAGAATGGGGTCAATGAGTATAGGGGGTGGATTTGCTACTTTTCTCTCTAGGTAGGAAAGATTTTCAGTAGGAAGTAAAAAATACCTTCTTCCTCACAAGATCCAGGCAGAGTATGTGACATTGTGTAATTTAATAAAAGAAGGACTTACTGGCAGGACACTCTCCATTTGGTATTTCTTTACTGAACCACAATATACAGAACTCTGTTTTAGCAGATGAGTAATGACTTCAGGAAGATCACAAGACCAGTGAAAGTTGAGTACATACATAAAGGAACTCAACAGGCACATATAAATTAATTAGAATTACTTATTTAAATAACTTTGTGCATCTTGGCCTTTGTTCATAGCCTTCCTCAGATGAGGCTTGAGTCTGTAACCTTGGCAGAACACGATACCAGACATAGATTGTCTGTTTGGAAGAGGAGATACTGAGGATGGAAGAGAGAGGGAAGCAAAGCAAGTTTACAGTTTTGACTGAACAGTGTGATAATTATTTTATTGGCGAGACTTTTAGATTGCTCCTGAGATATTGTTATTGATGTAAAATTGCTGAAGACTATTTATTTCAGAAAAAAAGATGGTATTTTCCAGGGGAATTCTGATCTTTGAATGGAGATGAATGTACCCTCTACGTTTCCATGCATTTATTTGCACAACTGCACAGAAACTGGGGCTAGGAATGATGACTTTCAGCCTATTTCTACTCAAACTGCTAATTTGTTTATGAAACTGCTTTATATGTAATAAACTTTAACTACATAGAATCAGCTTTGTGTAGACTTTTCATGTACAGATTGTTTCTATTGTGTGTTTGCACAGCAATTAGAAAAAGAACAATAAAAGCAAGATATAGATACAGAAAGAATTATAAAAATTCTGTGCTCAAATCAATGGAAAGAAGATAATCCATAATAATTCACCCATCTTCATCTCATGGCAAACACTTTTCTACACATTTCAGAACAATTAGGTCTTCCAAAGGTTCCCCCGCTACCACTTTCTTATACTTCACTTTTAAAATGAGAACTTCAAAGTCAGTAGAAAGCAACAACATAAAAGGAACCAATTCTTGTTAATGTACCCTGGAATAGTGGGTGGGCCATCTCTCAGGTGAGAAAAGGCAAGCTGCAAAGCAAATACCTGAGGTGACTTCTGCTTGTTTGAGTCTATCAGCCTTAGGGCTGTGTTCTTTTGGCTAGGGATATCTGTTGATCTTTCCTCTTAAGAGTAATTATGCCAGACAGCTTTTTGGCTTTCAGTACTGCTCCATAGGTAACATAAATCATACAAATTATTACCACAATGCTAAACTATAATTACCCACAGACCCTGACATGCCAAAAGGTGTATTAATTTGATAATATAATAAATACTTTACTGTATAAAACTATAATTATTGCTTCAAAATTTGCACTTACACCAGCTTCATTTCTTATCCACAAGGCAACTCAATTGTACCCTGACCAATACCAGAAATGTTATTTAAATTCAATGAGAGACATTAAAAATGTGATTTGTAGCATGTAGAATGCTTTTCTTAAAGGAAAATGTCACTTGAGTTTGTTAGCTTTTTGAGATTTTAATTCCATAAAATAATAAATTACTCAGTAGTTCAAGAGGAAAAACATATCTGACAAATAGCCCAGGAAAGAGAAAAAGTGTCAACAAAATATCTGAAATACTACCAATAGGGAAAATAATTTATAAATCAACATGAAATCTACTATTTATGTTGCTTCAATTACTATTGGGAAAAATAAGTGACTGACATTATAAGGGAAAATTCTTGGTTTTTAATGAAAGGACTGACAAATTCTATCTGTGGGAAAGACTGAAGTCCCAGTTCTGCAACTACATGGGTGTGGACAACCCCTGGCACAGTTCCCAGGTTTGTTTTATTCAGTGACTGCCTAATGTAAAATTCATAATTAAGCCTGGGAACAAAGGTCGCAATCCAGACCTGTTCCTTCTTAGCTAGGCATCCTAAGTGCTACAAGATCAAGTCAGGCTCAATTTTCCTATTTTCTTTACATTCTTCTTCCACACTGTCAATGCGAACTTGTGGGAAGTAAGTATTACATGTTCAATGCTTCTTAAACTCAGGGAAGAAATAACCTCACTTTTCCCTCCTCCTAACTGACTATTTTAACTGCTTGTTACTGTGCAGAAATCAGTCACACTCACCTCCATTGTGCTATACTGAATTGATATTTACATACTGTGTGGCTTTGTGACAGACCCTGGTTTGGTTTGTTATTAGAATTTTTAAATGCGTAGCTAATGATGGAAATCTTCATAAGTATTTGTTTCCTGCTTTTCTTTCACAAGCTGAATGCCAGTGATTTTCATTTTCTTCTCCCATTTTTTTTTCCCCTCTATTTGTACTTTGACTTTCAAAAAGGAGGGAAAAAAGTATGAAAGAAAAAGAGAATATCAAATCAAGTTTTCATTCCTGGGTGGTATTGCTATCGTTTAGCTTCATGTATTTACACTTAGATATTTTGAGTATGAACCAGTTGTCGCAGGAATACTCTGTATTGAAAGGACAGCTGTAGGCATCTTTGGAAAAGGTAGCAGCTAAATCAGATTTTCCTTCTGCAGGTGCTTCCACTAGGAAAGAGGTACACTACAATAATTATCTCAGCATCAGAAAACATAAGTCTCATCCAGAGGGTCTTTTTTTTTCCATTAGCAAAGCAGAAATAAAAAGAGGGGGAAGGAAGGAAGAAAAGAAAAATGGGAGAGTAAGGAAGGGGGAAAATATTTGAAATATTAATATTAAAACCCTGAAATAATTTTAGTTTCTCTTTTTTTGATTAAAAAATGTAAATTTATTTCTTGAGAAAGCTTAAAATGTGCCCTTTAAAGAGACTTGAAAAAAAAGAATTAACAATAAAGATTTATATGAAGAAGGATAGTTTTGTATCTAAAACATTTGCCAGGGAACCTTTGTCTGGTACAGACTTCTATTGAGAAGGGATTTATTTTCTGTTTACCTACCTGCAAGATAAGTATATTGCAAATCTGAGAGGTGTTGGGAAGATACATATTTTGAAGCTTCCTCATTATGAGACTTGCAACCATACAAAATAATCATAGAATTATAGAATCATCTGGTTGGAAATGACCTCTGAGATCATCAAGTCCAACCGTACCTGTCCCCTTACTAAGCCATGTCCCTGAGAAACTCATCTACAATAAATCTAATGACAATGTCTTGATTCTGTTATATGTAAATATTTATTGAATTTCTTTGTAAACAGTCTCAACAAAATGGGTCCCTGAGTTCTCGTTAAAGCTCAGTGAGAATTACTGTTGCACAGATTTTTCATCAACATTAGTAGTTGCTCTTCCACTGGTCAAACTGAACGAGGCAAAAGACCAAAAAAAACTGCTGGCAAACACTCCTTGTCTGACCTATTACCTGTAATATGTACAGCTGTATGGACATGGTACTTATCAGTCACCTATTAGGAATTTTTTAATGGCTTTGGCATGTTCCTAGTGGGACAAAGAGAGAACTATTTCTCCTGTATGGGGAGTTTTCCACAAAATCACTATTTTCTTCAGTGAAACATGAGCTGAAAAATCAATATATTGATGCTTAGATTTGGGCAGAATTATTGGCAAAAACTGAAAAACAAGTTAGAAAGAAAAAGAGACATCCAAAATAAGTGAGATTTTGGTGCAGAAGGTGTGAAACAGGCTGTTCTAATACTTTGCCTAAGTTGGGAAAATATTGGGACCTAAACCTGGAGGTCTGAAGATTGTCTGAGTAAGCTTTTTAGAGAGCTGCTGCTGTACACTGTCAAATGGGAATCTAGAGGTGAATTTTTTTTTATAATTTTCCAAATTGTAAGGTAGCTGAATGTGCCTTTCTAAATTATTTTTTTATTCCTTTTGCTCAGACACATTCTTAATCTCAGCAAATTACTTGTTTGAATGGGCATGCAGTAAATATAAGTTACAGAAAGTCTTAACCTATTTACCCATCTGTCTTTTAGGTTTTCCCTGTGTAAATTATTATTACCATTGTTTTGACGTATCATGGATTTTGTTGGAAATAACAGCTGACATCCACAGTTGGAATTTCCTTTTCTTCTTACAGCACTTTGCAGGAAGGAGTGAAGAAAATAAAAAGGTAGTTGCGATTACTCAAACCTTTCCTTTTAATAATGTGGTAGACAGTGATGGTGATGTGATTCATTACTTGCCTATAACGTTAATTATACATTATTAGCTGTTTCACAGTATGATAGCTGGCAATTGGTGATATGATTCATAAAGTGCTATTGTTAAGCAAATCTGCAAATCTGTTTGATTTAGGTTAAAAGACAGGGCGATAGGTCATAAGAAGTAAAAAAAAAGAGAATAAAGAAAAGACACTGACATAATTTGCGGTTCTATTTTTGTATGAACAACAAGGTTTACAGTGAAGGGCTTTTGGATACAGTTTCGGTGAGCAAGGATTTTGCAGAGAGATTAGATCAGTTACAAATTGCTAAATCTGATGACTTAGATAAAAATTTAACCAGAGGCTTTGAAAGAGGTAGAACATGTTTCTGTGGAGAAGCGATTGCCCTGTATTTCCAAGATAGAGCTAATCGCAGGAGACCGCGTTGACTGTACCCACAGTAAAAACTGAACAGGGGAGAAATCATCCATTTGGAATAGAGATCACTTTCTTGTTTAACAGACTGAAAACTATATTTTTCTCTGCAAATTAACCCTATAATTTGGGGAACGCCCAGAAGCCAGTCCCATGAGTATATTATTATGTGCTTTCTTCCAATGTAGTTCTATCAGGTCTATGTTACCAGCTGAATAAATTCAATAAAAAAAATTATTCATGATCTTTGTAAGATTCCAAAACCTTTTCCTATTTCTACAAAAAAAACATCAACCTTAACCAGCCACTTAAAAAACACAAAGAAAACAGATTTTGCCAAGAGATAGCAAATACTTTCAAGGTTAAACATTCATTCCAGATTGGTTCATATCTGCAATTTCTCTGAGCTAGGAAGGGGAACTGAACCTTCATCTTCCTCGATGCAGCAAACGTTGAATTGTTAAAATTGGACCTCATCCCTTCTGTTGTGCATGTCAAAAGTGAGTTACAGATCTTAACTCCTGTTTCTCAGTACAGCCCATACAGGCACATCTCACAAACTGATTAAACTGATTTTAATTTTTAGGAGTACATGTGCAGAAACTAATTGTTTGGGGTTTTTTAAAAGCAACTATAGAAAATAATTTTTTTTAAAAATCATAGTAGTAAAGCAAATCAAATATTTTTTTTCTTTGTTAATTTTAATATCTGTTTAAATCCTGGGGGAAGGCATTAAGATTGAAGTCATATCACCTTGTTCTCAAAGGGGTTTATGTCTTCTTTTATCCCTGATGATGCTCCAAAGGAATAACAGAAAAGTTACCTACTACATGGCTGTTTTATACATTTCCTCATATTATCAGCTCTTCTCTGCAGCAACAAAACTTATGTCAATCCATTCAGAGAAAGAAAGTGCCATGTTTTAAGAACTTCAATTGCAGTAAAATACGTGGCCTAGAAATACTTCATGGAAACCTTTAGGTTCCTTTGCTGCTATGTTGTATTTCTTAAGGCAATGGTTTTGTGGGACAATGGAAGGCCTCGGAGCTAAGAGTTCCTCAATACTGTCTCTTGCACGGTCTATTGACTACATATCACAATGATTGGGTGATTTATTTATAAAACATAGATTAGATTAGCTCAAACAAGATTAAATGAGATAGAACGAGTCACTTAAACTCTCACTGTCTATTTCCTCATCTGTAAAACAGTGATATCTATATTTACCTATTACACGTGGTGACTGTGAAGATTACTTAATCTCCCTGAAGAATTATCATGATTATCATTAATCTGGAACACACAAAACAAGTCCCGATAAGGAAACCAGCTTATGATTCAGCTAAAGTGAAATAAAGTTACCAAAGCAGTTCTTCTTCTGATCTGATAGTTAAGCATTCCTTATAAAGTTTATGAGATGGCTTCATCTTACGCTATGCATCTAAAAATGCAATGTTTAATATGAGATAGTTTTCTAAATTACCCCTGTAGTCCAAATGGCTGTGGATAGACATCGTGTATTAAATGAGTTAATCACCTCATGATTCTGGGATGAATCACCTTATGGACTCTCTTAATCATCTGTAGAGGGAACCTAGACAACTATCAAGATATATTTTAAATAGTTAACATTATATGAGACCAGACTGAAGGATTTAGTAACTTACTTGAAAGACTACAGCCAGATACCTTGTTTGGCCGACACTGTAGCAGAGTGAATTAATGACCAGTGTCAGTCTGCTCCCAAATGTTTGTCATCACCTCCTTGCAGTCTAAAAATCTACCATCGCTTCTGAATAGTCAACAAGGCCACATCATAGTTTCGGGAAAAGGAATTTGAATTTTATGTTTCTTAAGATGCAAAAAAGCATAAAAATACCACAAAGTATCACAGCATGGTTAAGTATTTTGTACAAGGAGCCCCTGTATTTTGGGGCAAGGGGGACAGACAGGAAAGTTTTAATGTACATTTCTTGTTCCTAGCTGATTGGTTCTTTAGGGAAGGATCAGGACTTGTCGCTGGAATAAGTCACATCACTTCGGAGTCTTTAGCACAAGAGGTGATTAGGACTTACTTCTTTCCTTTAGAATACCTTCTTACTGCTGTAAGGGAGAGGACTAGAAGAAAAGAGTGAAAATAAGCAGTAGGAATAGGCCAAGACTTACCACTCATTAACAAAGCTCAGCTGCAGAAAGGCTTTTAGGTTAGACTGGAAGCTTTTCTGAGTCAATAGGAATTGCTGTTGATGCAAATCCAAATACATGGACTAAGATTATTGGAAAGAAAAGTTCCTTATGAAGGAAAAACAATGCAAAATCGTACAAACACATATTTATGCAGTGAGAAGCAGTTTAAAAACTACTGTTCCTTCTTAAGAACAATGACAAAAAGAGCAATAGGGTTGAGTAGACTTGTAGAAGTTTTAGAAGCCAAAACATGGCTGGACTTTAATTTGTTATAGTCTTAGAATAGGGGAAAAATCTTTTTAATCCTAACTCTCTCTTTGTTTTTCTTAGAAAAATGAAAACTCTTTCAGATAAAATAGAAACCACCCTGAAAAGCCATCTGGAACTTGAAATTAATTCAGACTACCTGTGAGTAACATCTGCAAAGAAGGGTCTGCCCTCACTTGTATCTTGTACTGAACTAAGCACACTGTCAGCACTTAATAAATAATGTTAATAGTAATAATTCTTTTCACACACCTCTTGGTGCTGGCTGGGATTGGAAAGAGCAGGGCATTTCCAAATGGAAACAGAGAGCACTAAAACTACATTAAAAAAAAACTAAACAAAACAAAACCAAACAAACTAAGGCTGTGCTGAAGTTTTCAATCTTTCAGTCCAACTTTGAAAACTCATTAGGGGCAGATAGTTCAGATAAGGTATGAATCCAGATGTTTCTGTGTTTATCTTCAGCAATACTGAGTCCAAAATTTTACTAAAAAAAATGACTAGGCTCTTCAGTCAGAATTTAAACATATAAGAAAATGCCTTGATTGGTAAGAGCATGAACACATGCAGCTTTTCTTGACCTTAATGAGACATTGAAGGTACTTAACACTTTTGAAAATCAGGCCGCAATTCAGCAAAGCATTTCAACATGTGTTTAACATTAAACATATATTTAATCAGATTAAAGCATATACTTAAGCACATTCCTGAATCAGAATCAATTTAAACATGTGCTTATGATCTTTGCTAAATAAGGTTCTCACTTAAGTTTCTAAATAAGGGTTTGAGAGCCTAAATTTAGGTTTTAATTTTATAAAATATTCTATCCATTTTCAATGAAATAAAAATTCAAGTGAAAGGCAAATCACTTAATAGCCTTACTTAGTTTGCTAATCATACTTATCAGTGCTTGGAAACAGTCAGGGAACTAAAAATTTGAGTCAGTTAAAGAGAAGTAAAAAAATACATTGATAAAAAAATATATATCTTTCATATACAAAGCAAAATGAATTCCTTAGAACTGTTTTATGTCAGGTATTTTGATTCAATATTATCCAAAATTGGAGATGCAAATGAAATATTACTACAATCTCTGTGAGTTCAGTCATAGTATTTTTGTTGATAATATTAGCACAAGAAACAAAAATAATTTATTTCTCTCTTTATTTTTCCTTCTTCTAGTTTACTTTTGTCTTTAATTTCCTTTTTTCTTTCCTTATCTATTCTTATTCCTGTAACAGAACAACCTACGTTCTGTTCCTTACTGTTAACACCCCTGCCTACATTTGAGTTTCCATCAACCACCCATCAATCTACCAGTTGTGCAATTACATGTGTTAAAACAAAAGCAACGTTGAATATCACCATTTTGATTAGAGTAATAGTGACTCATTAGGACAGCAGCAATTCAGAGCGTGTCTATGCACACTTTCTCATGGATGTAAGTCAGCCAAAGCAGCATACAGAAATATAAATAAGATTAAACAAGAAGGGTGAATTAGAAAAGATAAAATACCAGGCATGTCAAGGTCCCCCATTCCTGAGTGTTACATGCTTTACTTTGCAAGTGAGAAGGCCTCTGACACCAAATACAATGGGATAAAGTTGGACAGTCAGAGCTGGACTCTCCTTTCCTCCCATATGACAGGCTGCTGTTGAAAACTTGGCTTCAGGATATATATTTCGCAGACTCCAAGCCAGGAAAACCTTAAGAGTATGCTTAATGTGAAATGCAAATAGCATGGGGAAACCAGCGGTCTCCTGTGAAAAATACACAGTATTTTAGTGGCTCAAGTCTAAAGAGGTGTAAATGTCTAAGATCCACTGGAGAGACAGAGTCAAAACTCCAGAGTCCTAGGCCTTGATGTCTAGAGCCAGACTAGAAACTCAGAAGATCCTGATTAATTTCTTAGTTCACTTAGAATTTGGACTGTGTGGACTCATGTCCTGAGGACGTATTCACAGAAGCCAGACCCTCTAAGGCACTGAAAACGTTCTGTTCACTTTGAGGGGTCCTGCCTTAAACCAACCTCTGGTGTGAATGAGCCACTCAACCTGTCCCCAGTCTCACCAAAAAAACATGGAGCTTTCTTCAGCTAGTGGGTGGCATTTAGAATTATAGAATCATTTAGGCTGGAAAACACTCAAGATCATCAAGTCCAACTGTAAATCTTAACACTGCCAATTCCACCACTAAACTATGTCCCTAAGCACCAAATCTACACATCCTTTAAATAGCTCCAGTACTTCCAAGGACAGTGACTACACCACTTCCCTGGGCAGCCTATTCCAATGCTTGATAAACCAGTGAAGAATTTTTTCCTAATATCCAGTCTAAACCTCCCTTGGTGAAACTTGAGGCCATTTCCTCTCATCCTATCACTTGTTACGCGGGAAAAGAGACCAACACCCAGCTCAATACAACTACAGGTAGCTGTAGGGAGCAATAATGTCTCCCCTCAACTTCTTTTTCTCGAGACTAAACAGACCCAAGTCCCCTCAGCCGCTCCTCATAAGACTTGTTCTCCATATCTTTCACCAGCTTCACCGCCTTTCTATGGACACCCTCAGCAACTCGATGTCCTTATTGCAATGAGAAGCCCAAAACTGAACACAGGATTCAAGGTGTGGCCTCAACAGCACTGAGTATAAGGGGATGATCATTTCCTTAGTCTTCTTGGCCACACTATTTCTGATACAAACCAGAATGCTGTTGGCCTTACTGGCCACCTGGGCACACTGCTGGCTTGTATTCAGCCAGCTATTGACCAACACCTCCAGTTCCTTTTCTGCTGGGTAGCTTTTCAGCCACTCTTCCCCAGACTTATAGCATTGCATGGAGTTGTAGTGGCCTAAGTGCAGGAATCGAAAATTTCTTCATTTTTGTATCAAAAAGTTTCCCCAATGTCCCCTGGAAGAGCTCATTTCCTTGTTTGTGTTTCTTTCGAGGGAACAAGACATTCTCACTACCAGTCTGCATCCATCTCAGACTTTAAGAGATGGCACTTCTGAACCACACCTCAGCTTTACAACTAGGCAAATCAGATCTCTGAACTGTTATGACAGAAACACCAAACTGGCCTTTGGTCACCTAAGAGCTAGGTGTTTAGTCAAAACTACTTGGTTATAGTTCCTTTCTTTTCCTTCAAGACACGTGGCACTTCCAAGAGGGTCAAGCCTAATTGAAGTAATTTAACATTTTCTCACACCTATAGAGGCACTTTGGATAATTAGTTTAGAATAAAAATCCAAATTTAATATAGCTAAAATTAGGTGGCTGCAAGTGAGGAATATATGATTCAACATTATATGAGACAAAAGAAATCAGTCCTGACAAACTGACATGGTGGCTTTTGATGTGAAGGTAAATGGTTACGTGGTTAAGTATTTCCCAATATCAACTGGAGTCGGACTGACATGATGTCTTGCTCTTTTTGGAAATAGGCATGTTTCCAAATTTTATCACACAGCATCAGTTGAATATCAGTATATTATTCCAGTTATTGCTCTGTGAACTTCTTCCACGGTATTTTAAAACACATTTCAGATACCTAGTCCTCCTTTTTAACATCAGTTTAATACAACAGGAACATCTTGTCTAGCAAAGTGAAGGTGATTTGAGAAGGAGAGCTCCGATCACGTTCTAGCACGTCAAGTTGGGATTTTGGCTGGCATGAACAAGCATTGCAACATTTATTAATTCATTACTTGGGAAATTGTCTCACCCAGTTTCTTCAGGCAGCACCTCACTCATTGCTACACATTTGGAGAATAAGTTAAAGATGCTTCATGTTATTCCAAAGTCTTAGTCACTGTTGTTTGGGTGTGGGCACTCCTTAGCCTGGGATTCAGAAATCGAAAATAAATGAGAAGTTGATGTACAGAAACTATTCTCATCAAAACTAGAGGGAAATGTAGAAGTGGACATATGAACCCTCAAGTAATAAAAAAAAAATAGTTGTGTCCTTAATTCTGAGGGTATGGAAGAACCTGTATTGCATGCTGAAAATACTGGGCTTTCAATATCCTCGAAGTCCACAAGTAATTAGTGAAATATAAAGCAGCATAGTGCACATGGTATCTGAGGTACATCATATAATATTATCTGATATGCCTCAGTATTTTGGCATTCCTTTTAAAGTACACCTTGGGTTCAGTGGAGATATATGCCAACAGAAAATAAACAGGTAGTTAATAAGGCAGGCTAGGCATCCAAGGTGATGCAGAGTGTTTTATTTTATTGATGTTCACCTGGTGTGTCTTCTTCTACCAAGGCCAAACAGATTTGAGAACATTTCATCCAAGCAACTACCTCTTCCTGAAGGGCTCAAAGCATTTTTGATGGTTCACAGCCTTGATTCACAAATGGCAGTGTCTTAGATTAGGATAAATACGGTGATTCCTACCATTGTTCATTCTTTCCCATAACTCTCTGAAGATATCTCCCAGGGACCAGCCATTCATACTCCACCATAGTTTACTGCAGAGCACATTAACATAAACCAGCTGCACCTTCGTGTTCTTTTAATAAACCAAGCCACAAATGGCAGCACTCTAAGCAGCTGAGATCTCCCTGAATTATTGCTGATGACTGTGAAGAAATTGACAAATCATTGACAGATATGAACAAGACCTGCAGCAGCAGTCCCAAGCCATACTCACGAAATTCAAGTCCTCCCTGTTCCCACTCTGAGTTTTAGACTCCAGAGGACTGAGATGCTTTACTGTGACCACAGTTGTGAGATTCAGTGTAAAAATAGCCAAGACAAACTTCATAGCTTGGTTGTACAGAATATCAAAGTCTTGTTATCAGTTCTCCGTTGTCTCTTATGTTTGATGAGTCAATATTTTTTCAATGGATTTCATAATATCATTAAGATTTTGGGAGTCTGCTAACAAAGTAAAATGAGTACATGTAGAAATTATATTCTGATAGTAAAAAGAGCCTTAACAGGTAAAAATATAAACATAATTAATTTGGCTTTCTTTAGCCAAACAATAGACTATGCAAATTGAAAGGCTAGACTTAGTCTAGGCTAGTCCATATTACAAATAAATGGAAAAAAAAGAGTACAGATATTGCTAATTTAGCATGCAGACAAAAACACTGCTGAAAGAATACTGTAATGGAGTATAGTTAATTCCTTTCAGTTCTTTTTAATAGTTCTTAAGGATAGGTCAGAACAAATATTAAATCCCCAAGAGATTTATTACTTCTTTGGAAAATCAATATGCCATAAATCAACATTAACATGAACTTTGAACATTCTGTGTGTTTTCTTTCCTGGGAAATTTTTTATGTCTGACTGTACCTATAGGTATTCTGACCACGACTCATGAACAACTGTATTTAGCATCATGCCAGTGATTAATATATGGATTTAACTAAGTTTAAGGTTGGTGAAATCTGACAACATTCTTAAGCAAGGTGGAGAACTGAGAGCCAAAGTTTGAATGCAAGTGAACTTGGTCTAAACTGACTTGAAGTCACAGTCAATATTGTGCAAGTGACTCAGACTTCACCAACACATTGAACACAGCCAACATTTATAATGGAGAATGCCCCACCTGCCCAGCCTTTGCTAATATTGCAGATAATTATATGCCATCAATATTACCACCCTCTTTTTCTGGTATCTCCCTTTTCATCTGCTTTTTCTGTCTGTTGCCATCACTGTCTGAAATTTTGCTTAAAAGCTATAGGAATGTAGGTTGGGTTAGTGTTGAATTCCCTCTAATTTCATACAGGGTTGCGGTACACTGTTAATGTGTTGGGACTGAAAGTCAGGAGATATGGGCAGTATTTCCCTTTGTGTACTACCTGCCTGACTCGAGTGTGCTACTAATTTTAAGTCTAGTTTTGGTGCTCCTCAGTTGTTTGGCATAGACTTGACTTGGTTGCCCACACAGGCATTTAATGCCACTTGAGACACCATAGCATATCTGAGATATGTTTGTAGGCCTTGCAAATTTGACCCAGGACTTACAAGAGACTCTCAGCCCCTTCTTAATACCCTAGGTTATCATGAATGCCAGTAGAAGCCCATAGTTAGGCAGTAGGATCACGTGCTTACATTTGGTCTGTTGATTCACTCACGTACAGACAGAAGTAGGAGTTTAAACACTAGTTGATACAGATGCCTGAATGGAGACATCTGACTTGGATATCTGAGCCTGGAGTCAAGATATTCTTCATCTGTACTTGTTTCTGTTGCTTAAATAGAATGTCTTGAGATATGCAAGGGTATCCCTTTTCCAAATGAGGCCATATATGATTGGTCCTTGCTTCTACACCACAAGGTGGATACCTTTGCAGACCCTGCATAATGCTCATGTAGCCCACAGGCTTTTTGATGATGCTGCAGGAGAGCATTCTACAAATTGGATCCTGTGGGAAGAGACTGGATCTTTGATTCTTGTTATCAGAGGTAATACGTTGCAACCCTGCAAGCCTGATGAGGTTCCTTCAATAATCTCGCTGGTTTATCTTGTTATACAGAGATGAATCATGTTTAGGAACAGATATATTTGCAGGTGGAGTGAATAAGGAGGCAGGGAGAACTGTGAGATATTTAGTTATTCTAAATGATATCTTGTACTTGCCTACTACAACATTGATCCCATGTATTTCTGATCCACTGTAACACCAAAGCTTTCAGTCCCCTCAAACAGATGCAGGGAGGTAGGAGAAAGCTCCTTATACAGCAAGAGTTGGTCATTCAGCTCTGCAGCTGACATCTTGGTCATCTCATCTACATCTGAAACTTTCCCCTTTCTATGTATTCTGTTTTCTGATGGTGAACCATGCCAGCTAAGTTCAGAATTAACAAACTGATTATGAGACAGTTATTGGCTCAAACTAGAACTAAATAAGAATAATTTAATTTGCAGCTAAATACAAACTAGAACGGAATGGAAAAATCCTTTGCTAAACTCTCTAGGGCAGGGTTCACCTCTTACCACTGAAATGCAAAATCATACAACAATTGGCCTTCCAACTGTGTCCACGTTGCAAGTCATGTCAAAAAGTAATAAGTAAAATGATGACAAGAAGTAAAATGCTGGTGACAGTATAATAACAATAATAAACATGATTAATTCTGAGAGGAGCCACTGCCTGAAAGTACAGAATATGACATTCAGGTATCATTTTTCTTTTTAATATAATTCTACATTATTATAATTATTTATAATTATTATTGACTTTTTGATTATCCGTCAGCACATGGTGGGTGAAAATAACTTGGGGTGTGACTGATGGAGCTAGTTGTTCTTTTTCTTTCCTTTTTTTTTTCTGCTAAATTTCTTGATGTGTATGCTTTTTCCACGCAGATGGCACCTTTGGCAACAGCCTGCCTGGCAGGATTTCAGGGCACCATTAATCTATCAAAGCAATGCTAATGAAGTTGGACTCTTAACAGTTTACTCACCATCTGCTTCTAACCGTCATCCTTCCCTGTGCTGTCCCTAATGTTTCCCTTGTGGAGGATGGGAACTCTGAACAGCACTGATTAATGTTCTTAGCTTCAAGCTCTCTGAGCCTGGTGCAGCTACTGCCTTCCTTAAATACTTTTACTGAGAAACTGTGTTAAGAAGTCAAAACCACAGCCACTGAAAAAATCTACAGATGCCAAAGATCATGTTTTAGACCCTAATTGCCTAATTTTGCCTAATCCTGTAGACACCTAGGTTTCCATCAGTTTCCACCCTTCTTCTAGACTAGTTTACTTAACAAAAGTTATTAAATTCTGAATAATCTCAGTTTGTTATTTGCATTAAATGTTCCTGGGTTTACTCACAACCTGAAAAAAATTTGGGGCTTCATTACCTAAACCACTACTTGTTTTTTTCCAGCGATATCTAGATAAAGACATTGACTGTCCACAAACCTCACCTCACATTGTATCCTCACACGAGTAGAGTTACCACAGCTACCATTCTACCAGTAAAATCCCTTCTGCAGCTGTCTCGTATTGCCAAGGTGCTCCACACTTATTTCACCATGGGCTAGATTTGCAACCTAGGTGGTTTCCCTGCCTATCTATCTGGCACACAGGACCTAAGCCAAAAAACATTCCCAGAGCACAGAGAAACACATCCAAGAAAATGAGATTTATAACTCTCTTGCTGACTCCTTTTTATTCAAAGGTCTTATGGCTTCACCTGGAACAGGGTAGTTCCAGGTGCAAGTTTCTTTTGCTCCTGAGGGGATTTGAAACCACATCTCTTTTTCTCTACCTCCCAGGAGAATACCCTAATCACCAAGAGATTGCCCAGGAGATTGTGGGTCTCATGATCTTTTCCAGTGAATCTGTTCCGCTTTAATTAAATATTCAATGTGTTTATGGAAGAGGTAATAGCTCTAGACATAGGTATAATGGGAAACCTTGGATTCTAATTCCGTATCTAGCAGATGATATGCTCAGGATGATGCACTAATTTTAGGAGCTGCATATGTTATTCTGTGAGTTTGCCTAGGGAGAATTTAGACTCCCTTTGAAGCTGTGTACACCAGTCAGCAGCCAAAGTTAGACACCGGAGCAATGAGCACTATAGTGTTCTAGTCTTTCTGCATCTCCAGTGGCTAATACATCAGTACTGAATTATTTCTTTTTAATTAGAAAAAGGAAATAATAACAACTCCCCAATGATGTAACTGTAGATACATGGTAATTTAATAATAATTGCTGCATATGGGCTAAGCAACTTAGGACAGTGAGTAAAACCATTAATTATAACTGCTGCGACATTTGTGAGACTAGTCAATGGCAATGACAAATTCAGCATTGCAGTTTATGTTTATCAATAAAATGGCAAGGAAAATAGTAGAATTCTGAGCCTAACTTATTGTCGACACCAAAACAGAGCAAAGCAAGGGCTTGGCAGTGGGTAGTGGAAACGTTTGACACACAGAAAAAAGGTTTATAATGAAACATAGATTAGGAAAGAAAGAGAATAAACAAACATGAGGGATGTGATAGAGATCATGAAATGGTTGTTCCAAATTACCCCATTTCATATTACAAGAATAATGAAACATCCTATGGAACTGGATGGCGAGACATTCAGAGAGAATAAAAGGGAAGACATTTTTTCACAATGGGTAATTGACCTGTAGAACTGATTGCCACATGATAGCTGTGAGTCCAAGAGCTTAGCAGGTTTTAAAAAGGATTAAACATGTATAGGGATAATTAGTTCATCCATTATTAAATGAGATAAGTTTTATTAGTCACTAGTTACATTAAACAAGATAAAGTAAAGACTTTGTAGGAAACTTTAATTTTTACCTGGTGAGAAACTCCCAAATCTCAACTTTCAATGGCATTTTCAAAACCAAATATTTTTCTATTCCTGTTCCATGGAAGATTCTGAATTTTAGTTCCAAAAAAGTCACTATGTTTCTGTCTTCTCTTGTCTAATGCAACTAATAAATAATAAATATATAAATAAAACAGATTAGCACTGACATGTCCTGGCTAATATTTGGGATCTACATTAAAGTGAGGAAGTGGATATCATGGTTTTTCTGCAGAAAAGCACACAGGAGAGCTCGGACATCTCTAAGTGTTCATGACTGAGAGTAATCTAAGTTTGTAGAAGACATTCTACCATAAGAATATTACATCCTACATACTTTTAGGGTGGATGGATATCTTGCATTCTAGAGTGATAGTGCTCATCTGGGGACTCCACCTACTGCAATCAAATACCTTTCTTTCTTACTCATTTTGAAAACATTCTTTTTAACTTGGCCCAGGTGCCATCCTATGCTTGGAAATTACCAGAAGCATCTACAAGTATTTCTCCTTATCTTTCTAGGCAATCAGCGGAGAAAGTTGATACAGCCAGATAGCAGTTGGAAAAATCATGTGATCACAGAGAGATTTAGGTTAGAAGGGACTTTTGGAGGTCATCAGGTCACAGCAGGGCTAATGATGAAGTTAGCAGGCTTTGTAGATCTTTTTAACACCTGAATCACTCTATAGGAGTATGAGTATCTCTCTTTCTATAGAAAACTGTGGTGACAACAGAAGGAACGGATGAGAAGCCTAAACAAACACTTGAGTGTAAATGGGGTAAATCCCAGCCACCACATTAAACTTCTCAGATGTGCTTCTTCTCTCTCTCATATCGTATCATGTCCACACTCCCTGCTCAGCCAACCAAATGTGTCAATAACTCCTTAACTGGTAATTGCCAGTAGTTACAACAAAAGAAGTGCCGTGTCCTGATATGTTTGCCATCTATGATACTCCTTATCTGACTCCTGCTAACTCTGCAAATATATTTGAGCTCATTCCTGAAATACATCTTTTCCTTTGTCTTTCTTTTCTTCCTCCTCATCACTCAGTTGTTTGCTCTTTTCCCTCCCTTTATCTGATGCTGCCTATTGCTCATAGCTGTGACATATAACTGAAATATACAAAACAGGTTTGGAAATAACCAGTACCAAAGCTGTTCCTTACAAGAAGTATGGTAGTCTTGAGAAACCATATTTTCTTTGGTGTTTTTCCTAACAAAAGAACTTCTTTTTCACTATTTTTCAGCTAGGCAACACCTTGCTCTGATTTCCAAGATAACATATTTAGATCACTACCTGCTTAAAGCTAGTACAGGTATCTCAATTTTATACTTGCAAGTAAAGCATAGACTTACCTTGTACACACTTCTTGATGGCAAACTTGTCAACCAGTAACTTAAAAAAACCCTAGGACTCAGTTCCAAGAATTTGTGAGATTGACATCAAATTATTTCCTTCATTTAGCTTTTGATTATTGCGCCCTTAGGGGTATTCAGGTACAGGCACATCATCAAGCTTAATTTCATTTGTCTTGTATTAATAATTTTTTTATGGAAGTCAAGAATGCAATAGATTATTGGAACACTCCATGTTTTTTAATGTATTTATCTTCACATCACTCCTGTGAGGAAATTCCAATTTCACAGATTGGGAACTGAAGCACGGAAAGGAAAAACAACTTGTTGAAGGAGCGTGTCCATGGAAGAGAGAGGACTTGAAAAACCAAACCCACCTTTCACTTCAGGGATTAATTCTCTCTGTAGTGCTGAAATTGAAGATCCTTCCAAAATCACATGCTTCCAGGAGCTGAACGTTTAAGGAAAAATCCCCCTGAAAACCTGAGAATTTACAGCACGTTATAGACTGAGATGCTCCTTCTCTTCAATTTTCTTTTTGATCCAAGACAGTATTTCCTTTTAAGAACTGAATGTCATATATCTGTCCCCAAAACATCAACACCAAAGATACATTTTTCTTTAAAAAATACCTCGTGTCACTCTTTTCCCACTTCCTAGAGTGGCAGCTCATTTTCCCAGAGTGTGTAGCTCTTCCTTCACTCTTACTGCTATATCCCAGAGATCCACATCACCCACTTAGTATCTTACATTCACTTTCCCATTCCAGTCTTTGGGTGTTGTTTTCCAGTATCTCTTTTTGTCACTCCTGTTGTTTTAACTCACACTACTGTGGGTTATTCCCCCAAGCTCTGGAAAGATCAGTCATACACTACAGGATATGTGAGGAAACTGGCCAGATTACAGAGCAGCAGCTCTAGGTAAAAAAACAATGTGTTCCCAAAACACCTGTAAGAGTGCTCCAAAACATTTCACTCGCAGTGACTTGCTGCAACGCATAGAGACCTTTTAAGACACGTGTGTACCTGGGAACATCCTGGTGCTGATTCTGTAGCTTGTCTAAATAATAACCAGCTCTCTGCATTGCTAAATTTTAACTCTGAATGTTTCAGCAATGATGTACAATACTAAAGAAAAAAGAAGACCAAAAAGCCTGAATTCTGTCATTTAGTTTTAATTTATTTTTTGCTGTAGTTGGGTTGTGGATAGGTGAGTTAATCTGGAGATATCTTCAGGCAGTTGGTAATACCAATTTAGCATGGCTCTGTCTGCATTTTATCTCAGCTGAAATTCTGAATTAAACATGCATTTAAAAATAATGGCATCTGAACAGGGCATCTCATTCAATTTTAGCTGGCTGCAGTATTCTGTTATGTTTGCAAGTTACTCTGTAAATGTTTGTGTTCCTTATCCTGATTACAGATGAAATTTTGCAGCCTGTTTATTGATTTTAAAACTTTAGAATAGCTTTGACATAGGCCATAAGGAACCTAATTTGTCTGGCAAGAGATTGCAGCAAGAATTTCAGACCTGATTAATTTGGTCTTGTGTAGCTTTTCCACTTGAACTTGTAATAGGAAGCCTACATATTCATTGTATTGTTTGTATTCGTAAAAAGCCAGTGCATGATGTTGGTGTGTTTAAACACACGCAAGATCTTTTTCTTTCTTATTCATTTTAGTTATCTTGTATAAACAGTTTGAAATAAATAAGTATACACATGAAAATAGATAAGAATTCGCAAGGTTCTGTTAAAGAAACACCCACAAATAAATATGTACTGTATTTCTCACTGTAAATAACAAAACCAAATAATACTGCATTTTTGATATTCAGTCATAACCACAGAAGTCAATTTAAATTTTGCCTGAGTAAAGAGTTCATGATCTGACCTATGAATTATCATAATATTTAGCACTAACAGCATTAACCCCCCCCCCCCCATGTCTTCAAGGACACCTCTCAGGCTGGAGACTAAGTCAAGAATAACAACTGATTTAGGCTCCACAGTAATCCTATGGACTAAGAATCATCCCACTTTACAGAGAAGAAAACTGAAATCCTATAGCTAAAAGCTCTTTAGACAACACCTATAAAATCATTGTTACTATTGAAAAAATGAAGAATTCACAAATAGTTTAGAGGGGTCACAAATGCAGCAAGCATCAATTGCATCATGGCCAAAAAAATTGGTCCAATGTTAAATAGTCATTGAAGGGTATTTGACATGATGTGTGACAAATAAATATGCCTCTTGAAATTTTTCATATTACATTAAACCTATTATTCTCCAAATCACACCTTTGACCTCAGCAATGTTAGATACAGATGGAAATCTATGGGGTGTGGGAAGTGTCTGTGAGGTGCAAGGTCTATTGGCTACCTAATGTTACACAAGTTCTCCTACGGTTGAATACAGCTTTTTTCCTAGTTTGGTGCTTATCTCCTGGGAATACTATTACAGGAAATACTATTACACCTTTTCCCAGCTTTTCTTAAACAAAATTGATTGACTTTTAAAAGATTTCATATTAATATTACACAATGTGGCCAATTGCAGAATGTACTCTATTGAAAGATTGACAATATTTTCAATTAGCATTATCCTTGAAATATTTATAAGCTTTTCATTGAAATATAACAGCAGTGATATGTTAGTCATTATAAAGAGAAATTAGAAATTTCTGAAGGAATAAAAGAAAACAAGAGAGATTCAATGTATTTCAGATACTAAATCTGTTATAAAAATTGCTGTAAAACTAAGAAATAACTTTCTCCTTATATCTCAGAGTAATCATAATTTCTATTATATCATTCCTGAATTTAGTCTAAAAGGGATTGACATTTCTAAGGAAAATTAAGATTTCCTTTACCATTCCGTGAGTGTGTACTCTTTGACTATAGTCAAGAGGTAGGACTCCGTCTTAACTGGGCCTTAGAATAGTTAAAAATCTCTGTATTGAGCAACAATCTGACTGTTTTTCAAAGTTCAGGTAACTCTTGGTTTGGCCATTTTAAAATATGTTTTGAGAATCATCTTTTCTGATTAAATCAGTAAACAGTGAGCTTTCCATAAAGTCCAGTTGCACAGCAGAGAGGTAAAAGTAATCAACTCTGTGCAGAGATGTAAGAATGAGATGTCTTCTGCTTTCCTACACTTAGGTGTGCAACTTTAGTGTCAAATACATTGCCATGTGTTGATATTATAACAGTTACTTTCCTAAATGACAGCTTTAATGGAGGACATAACGTGAATTCCAGGGATAGCTGGAAGCCAGTATTCTCATTTTATCAGCAGTTTCTATTTCCAGAAATATTTGTGTATCACCCTCACCTTGAGCAAAGAAGGCCCTTTTCATTTATCTGAGAAGATCATCAGACTGTAAACAAAATGGGTAAGTGAAGTACTACCAGGAAAAAAAACAAAACAGGAGAATTGTCTACAAAGGGAAAGGAGAAAACACCACAGAAAGTGTTGAAAAAGAATAATAGCTGGGAGAAGAATATTTCATTACTGAAAACTAAAATTAAGCTTAAATCTATCTTGAATAAAGCACTGAACAAAATAGAGTAGTAAGAAGAGGAATCCCCCACTATCTGCAGTATCTCTAGGGCCTAGAGAAAGACAGACAATGGCAGAAAGATGGAAAATTTGATGTCACCCCAGGTAAAAACCTGTGGTCAAAATACATCCAATGCTTGTGGATCACTTTGGGACATGGTTTAGTAGGCACGGTGGTGTTGGACTGATGGTTGGACTGGATGATCTTAGAGATCTTTTCCAACATTCATGATACTATGATTCCCTTTGGACTGGGATATCCATATGCTTTTAATTGTATGGCCAGGAGGTGTGTATTTCCTTTAAAAATCCAGCGACTCTGGCAGTAAAATGTGAGTAGATGTATATTTTGCATTAATAAAGACTCTAGACTTTGGTCTAAATATTCTACAGGAAAATTTGGCTTCATTCTACTCTGTGGGTTTAAAATGGTATAAGTGATACCAGCAGATAAGTATCAGACCTGGCATCTTTTCAAATAGTCTGATAGCTACAAGAATGCAGTATAAACCAAACACCCTCCCGTATAACTTCACTGAAATCAGTGAGATGCCTAACATAGACACAGTCTTGTGGGGAGGAGTCTCAAAAATTTCATTTAACCTAACATTCCTGATATCAAGAATTAAAAGAAATGGGTCCATTTTACCAGAGCTTCACACACAGAGCTCCCCCAACAGTCACGGAGGATGTTTCTTTGAAGGTGGGCTAGGACACTACTCCTCAGAATGCTCATGTTCTGTGTTCATGGTTCAGTTTTCAAATGAGACACAAAATGATGTCACTGTCACGATAAATTTATGCTGTAGTATTCAAATATCAGATCATTTCAAAGAGGAGATACTGCTACATTCCACATGATGGCAGGAGATCTGTTTTTCTTAATGCAAAAACAGAGCTCACAGTTTTAGATTGTCCTATTAAATTTAGCAAGATAAGCCATCTCCCGTATTCTCCAAGATGTGTTATAATAATATGTTCTCAAGACATGCTTGAAAGAGACAGTTCTTCTTTCTGTATTAAAAAAAAAACAAAACCAAAAGCAAAACATGTAGAAGTAGTTCTGATAAGTTTACCTAAATGATAAAAGAAGTGCCTTGTGAAATAATGCGCACAAGTAAACCAGTATTTTGGAGCAGATTTACAGTGCTCCCTTTGTTTTTTTTGCATGTAGTTTAGTTGGCTTACTATAGGTTTTTTTAGAATGCAGATTTCATTGCCCTCTGTTTTTAGTAGAAAGGAAATTTCGGGCACAATTTAATTTGACCGATTTTGGATATTTTTAATAAAATACTTTTCTGCGTATATTTTTCTACTTGAGAAAACCCAGAAACCTTAAGATTATTTTTTCCTGGAGGTTGAGGGACTTCAACATATCTTTTCTGCAGTGTTTCTGGATCACTGCAATTGAAAAATCAAATATGGGATTTGTCACAACTATATAGCAAAGATGTTATGTGTCCAAATGTTTAGTAGGCAGTGAAATATAAAGAAATATTTTGAAAAACATGAATTTAAATGTTTATCTTTCAATGTCTTATGTTTGATTTTGTTATTATTTCTTTTCATTCTCTACCAGCCATTGGTTATTTGCATATATGAAAAAAGGAAAAAATCAAAACTACAATTGTATGTTTATCAATATTTTTCATCATTCACTCATGTATTGAGGCAAATAAGCCAGGAGAAAATCTCACGTGATTCCTTGTTTTTCTTTTGCAGGTAGCTCATCTTTAAGCAATATACATGAATCATTGAACACTTGTGCAACAGTATGTTCTGCTAAAGAAGTGCACAGAGTTCATCCTGTGTTTTTCTCTACCAGGGAGTGTCCAGTTATTTTGGCAGGTTTCTCTTTATTAACTTGATTTTAGAGTCAGAAAACAATCACAATGTGATATTCTGATACCACTTCATGATTCCATTATCTTCATTGTACTGTTTCAAAGGCTGTTAAAGACACAAAATTAAATGATGGGCAGCCACTGGCAGAAGTTATTTAGAAGATAAAGACAAGAAAGAGACAGGCTAAATACATGAATTCTATCATTTTCATGTATGAAATTGATTTGTATGGATTTCTTTCCCCTGTCTGTCTCAGCAGTCAACCCCATATGTTGTGAGTGGGTGCAGTTTGCAGGACAGAGGCACTGGCGGTTCCCCAGCTCTTTCTGAATCAATGTGGGAGAGGATCAAGACTGCAGCAAGCATCCAGGTGTAACACTCAAAATTAATGTCAGTAGCAGTTTGAACAGTGGTCACCCTTCCAGCAGGCCTAGAAAACCAGAAGCTGTGTGGTGGTCATTCCTTCCTTATAGCACCCCAGATTTTAGGCTGTGGAAATGAATAAAATTCTGGGGATTATTTGGTGCTTGGGAAAACATGGAGCCAACATGCTTAAAATTTAACTTTAATGGCTCTAAATCTATCTTTTAAAAAACAACAAAAGAGGAGAAATTCCTCCTTGGTTTTATAATGCAGCCAGCAGAGAGTGAAGCACACTGCTTAAAGTATAAGTCCATCAAAGGCCGGCACCTCCTTGCTTAATAAACCTTTCTTTTTGTGTATTTGACTCATACTTGATCATTTTAGCTGCATTTTAGTCCTGTTAGCTCTGGGGAGACAACTCAGCTTTTCACTCAGAGATCAGGAACAGAAATGTAGGATAATTTTCAATCGTAATAGCTCTCCTATTGATGATGAATGATACTTAACAAAGAAAATAAAAACCTGAGCATGATATCCTAGTTTTAACTTGTAACCAAAACAGATGTGATCTGTGGACTTTGAGACTTAACAGTAATGGAATGTCATACTATTGTTTTCTGATGCTTTCCAAAAAGGAATTTCCCTGAATGGGTGCTGATGACAATTTAAAAAAAAAAAAAACCAAAACATTTTTGTAGTGATTGGTTCTTAAAATGCAGTATTCACTTTGAAACTCTTCCTTGTTTGGTGCTCTGCAGCTTGCTTTCAGCAAGCATTTGGAAAGAACCCAGAGTTATTACTTTCATTTTAGTTCCTAGTCTGTTTAATGTCCCAGCACTCATGAGCTACTACAAAATTTCTGTGATTAACCTGCAAACACTTAATTATAAGCTTCATTTAGTGTCTCACCTCCTTTTTTATATAGCTTAACTAGATTTTGCTCTGGAAAAATCAAACTAAAAAAATCTCAGTAAGCCCCTGAATTTTTAGCAAAAGTAGACCTAGCTATGCTCTTTTTATTGAAGTGAGGGTGAATTTTGGAGAAGCTGAAACAGCTGTTTCTTTTTGCAGTACAAATGTGATCTTGAAAATCCACAAATCAAAATGCTTATCTTGTGTTAGTGACAGCACATGACACATGACTCCCTGGTAGATGAGTGTCTGCCCATAGAATGCATTATTAGTCTATTTAGTTTCATGTGCTATGCTGACCTACTTTAACTTTTTCTTAATAATGCACAGCACTGGAGCAATATTGACTCATATCCTCTTCACCTATACAATGAGTCATTAATAATACATTGTATTTTTTCTTCCAAAGTGAAGATATGGTTAAATCAAATGGATTCTAATGTGAACATTAACAAATGAGACAAATTGGCCCTTGTACAAGAAAAATGATGTTTTATAAGGAAGGTATTTGTTTTTGCTTCCCCTGGCAAATGTGTCCTTAAATATGCCATTGCTATTTTTATAAAGAGCAAGGTGGGGTTTCTGGTTTTGTTAGGTTTTAGTATAACGTTTAACAGTAGTTTTCCTTACCCGCATCTAGGGAAAAAAATAGTTCTGAGCATATTTTAAAAAGCATTACTAAATCCTCCCAGAAATAAAGCCTTACAAAAATCCCTTTAAAAGTAGTGTTTTTAAAAGGTGACTATATCACAAACAGGAAAATAGTCTGAGACAATAACAGCAAAAATCATAATTAATCTGAGGAGTTTGAATCTAATTCTAATGAGATTGAGTTCCTGATGAGAAAAACTAAAAAAATACCAATGAATATTATCGTGAAAATGTTGTTGTTAATTTGGTCAACTACAGAATAAACATTTTTCTATCTTCAAATCTTCCCTGTGACCTTGAACATTTTTGTGAATCATTTAAAAAATTCTTTGCCCCTTGCAATATTGCTTTTCACTCTTCTTATTTCCTAGGGTGAACCAACTGACTCTAGTTGATGACTGGACACATTGCAGTGCTGAAATGCAAGAAAACATATTTTCTCCTTTCCCTCTGTATCAGGGTAAACTGCATCTAAAAAGCTGCAGCAGTACAAGCTATCAGTCTCTAGACATACAAAGCCAAATTCAGATATTTACTATATAATATTTAACTTAAAATATTTTGATTTCAAATCAGCCTGTGCTTCTTTTCAAGAAATACATTGCAAATGTCACAAGCTACTCTCCTTGCACTATGAAACTCAGACTTAAGAAACTACATTAACATCCTTAGCTTCAATCCTTTTATTATTTATGTAATTGTGAAGCATGATTAACTCTGATGAAACAGCAGCATTACACTATTTAATATAAGGATGCACAGGATAAGAGTCAGCCCAGATAATCTCAATTAATCTTCACTTATTTCAAAATATTGACTATTTTTTTATAATTTGTTGGAGGGTATGATAGCTCTGCTGTAATGAAATAATTAACAAACTGTTAGGTATTAATGATTTGGCCTTTTTTTAAATAAATGAAACCTTTCCCAAATTTTCAGCTTTAAGCCTTGGATAATACTTCAATTTTATGTGGAGTTTCAAGAAAATTAGTTAATTACTTTTTCAGAGATCTAATCAGTTGGATATTGGCCTTGAAAACTGTTTGTATAAGTAATATCATAACTTTTAAATCTCTACCAGTTTTAAAAGCCAGGAACAGCAGAAAAAAATTTTTCAAACACTAGAATTAGTTGTTCTTCCTTTGGTGGAATTCACAGGGTTAACAGTTGGACTCAATGATCTCAAAGGTCCTTTTCAACCTAAATGATTCTATAATTCTATGAATATGGGAATATTTTCTTAACATGCAACAAGGAAGCAAGGTTACTAAGATTATGTGAATATAAAACTCCTCAAACAACGGAAAACTGATGATTTTCTCCAGCAAGAAGTGTTTTGAAAAGATTTATTTTTTTTTCTAAAAACTGTCTTTTGGTATTTTCCTGCACTGATCTTTAAGGGCATAGAAAAAAAAATAGATTATTTTGGGGAATGTCCAGGGGATACAACAGCATCTTTATCCATTTTTGCCATTTTACAAGACTATGTCTCTGATTAAAATACCCAGTCACTGAAGCAATGGCACAAACACATCAAGGTGCCTGCACTTACACATCCTTGACAAATTCTGTAATGACCTATGTAACTGAAAGGGAAACACCCAGATCACAGAAAGAAAAGTTTGGATAAGTGTACCAGAAAGCCTGCCTGTGCATATGTGTCTTGCATGGTATCTCCAGAACCTCTGCAATTAGATTTGTTTTGTGTTTTTTTACAAACAAAAAAGCACTATGGTTTTACCAATATGGTTATATTGAAGGCAAAGTCAATAAAACAACTAGTCTCTTTGACAAAAGTCCCATTGTTCACGACACATAGCACTGACCTCATACATCAGAATAACGTGGGAAACACAAGGTGCTAGACACTAACCTTACTGCTAATTAAGCATGACCTATCACTGGACAGTGGCAACTCACAAATTTACTTTATTCACTCAGGACTTCTTTTCCCAGATACTACAGGATAGGTACAATTTCTGTAATAAAATGTAGCATATCCTTGGGTTCTGAAAGTTTGTCTGGTCTCAGTTTCTTACTCTTGTGCAGGAAATAACAGATACAAAACAGAGATTGAGAGTCCATAAATGAAAAGCCAGTGGCTACCAGCAATACATGATTCTGTGCTGCCACATATCCCCTATAGGGCTGACACTTCCACTGAGTACAAAATGCTCAGCAGTCATTTCAAGATTGAATGTCATTCTGCCAGTGCCCCATCTCTCTCCCCAAATAGTAGATCCAAAAGACAATAAAGTGTGTGATTATCCTTGGGACTCTAAGATGTCATCGAGGACTTGTACCTGGGTGGGGTGTGGGAACAATCTCAGTGGGAAGGATCACTATGGGAACAAGAGAGGATATTATAAGGCAGGAGAGACTTATTATATGAGGAAAACTATGCCTGGCTCTACATTAATTGCTGGGTATAACCATACATCCTGTATGATACTTTTACCTGTACATGTTCCCAGGAATGCATACAGAAAGCCCTTTTCCCTAATGTCGTGAAAAATAATCAGGAAATTATTGTTTGTGCTTTATTCCACAACAGAATTTTTCAGTTCCTGTCTCTTTCTAAAAAGCTATTAAAAGGCTAGTGCTTAGTAAGTCTATTCTAGTTTTAGAAAATGGCATCCATATGTGATTCAGAGTATGGAGTCAAACAAGTTCCTTCCCAAATTATTGTTGCAAATAGCATGTGATTAGCATTGTCTTTGCCCTACCCCATCCTGCTTTAGACTACAATTCCTTAGAGAAAAATAACTTCCCAGAAAAAATACCAGTGTTTTCATGAGTTGACATTTTTATGCAGAAAAGCAGCCCATTGAAAAAATTCTTAGGCAGCTCCCCCTATAGATGCAAGTGTGTGTATACAGTTTATTTCACTGTACCATTATTGACATTGACAGAGAATTTCTTATCTCTAGCTTTTAAAGATCAGTCAGACAACAAGATTTCTCTTCAATGAGACACACTAACACATGATGAAATTAGGTTACAGCACTAAGAGTTCATTAAAGGTGGTGTTCTAAGAAAGATATGTAGCCAGGCTTTTGCTAGCTAATAAATTGCCCTGGATTTTTTTAGTTATCACATATTACATTTGAAATTGCTGCATAAATTGTAAGGACCCATTCTCAGAAGATTTAAGCATGTGCATGCTTGTTCGCTATTTCTAGGAGACAATATCTCCAGGTCATACTGTATTATGAGATCTTACATCTTCAATATTCTTTGAGATCGATATAATTTTTACTTTTCCCACCATCATGATCTGCAGAAGCGAACACGGGATTTGCTGTGTTTTCACAAACCAAAGTAAATGTCATTGGGGATGAAGAGTTTTAAGTAAAAGCTACAGGATTGGTCCCATTCTGATTCATGTGATTGTAAATTGAGATGGATTTCACTGGATATGGAGAATACTGTATGGTTATTCCTCTACTATGTATCCCAGAGCACAAGTAGTACCTCATTCCCCTTTCTGCAACAATCTAAACATCAATCGGTATAGTCTTATAAAACAAAACAAACCAGAATACTGATAATAAAAGAGGCATCTACACTCTCATTACTCTAACACAAGGATTTCAAGTTTTACCTACAGCTCGATCTCATAATGATTGGGAAAAAACCTCCAATTTATTAACTAAATTTTTACTTCCTTGAACGAAATGCATAATTATTAAAGCCAAAAGGATCACTGGTAGTTTCTCCCAGCTTGCAATGTAAGCTGAAAATGGCATTCTCATCACACGATTAATTAATGTTCTTGATGTAAGGAGATATGGGATAGATTAACATTCCACTTGTTATTGAATAACTCTCATGTGTAATATTGCTTTAGCACAGCTTATGTTCCTGAAGTTAAAGTGCGCATCAATAGCTCAATGCATCGATAACCTGAATGTCAGTATATATCAACTATAAAACCTGATTCTCCTTGAATTTTGCAGTTTTCAGTCTCCTGGAAATGGGTCCTTGTTCGTGCAATGAAAGTGGCACTCAAAACACAGGAGCTGAAATGATATAATCTCTTATAAAAGAGATTTTTCTTTTTTTTTGAAAAAATAGTTTGTTTTTTTTAATTTTCTTATGCATCGCTGAAGAGGTGCCTTGAGAAGCACTAAAAATTTTTGGACCTCTGAATACAGACACTTTACCTTCACACTTCTACTGCTTGGAGTTTGTCGCCTCTTGGGTGAATAAGAAACAACTCAGCTGAGGTCTTTATTGAGTTCCATGTGGCATCCCTGGTCTTAAGGTATAATATTAATTACTGAAGTGGAATGTTTTAGAATACAATAATTCAGCTGGAAAGGACCTACAATGACTATCCCAACTCCTATTATTATCTTTGTTTTAGTTCAAAGGATTAGAAATAGTGCAACAACTATTGCACAACCCCTAAGAATGGGGTTTTTTTTATTAGGATGAAGGTATGTTTTGAATGTCTTGGAGAGTTCTATGAGGAGTACATGAAGGAATTTAGGGGTGTGAGGTTTGTTGGGCTTGTGTCAATGCATTATGCCGGACAGATGGAGAGAGTTGAATGTGGTTTTGACATGGCTTGCTTAGTGTCAATAATAGCAATTTCATATGTACAGGTTTAAAGACAATTATTTCCGTCTTTCTTTATTTCCTTCCAAAGTGGACAATATTTTGCTACTAAACAAACTCATATGTAGGCTTCATGGTTTCACTGGAGAAAGATTGAAGACATAAATGTGCATTTAGCTCTAGTCATGTGGTGGTCTCATAGCAGCAGAAAATCAATTCAAATATTTGAAACGAAGTGCAGTAAAACTAGTATGTCTTCATGCTCAGTTCTACACTTAACCCACCTGCTTGCCTTGTAAGATATGATCTAATATGATTTGGAAAGTGATAACATCAGTTGGGAGGAAACTTTGTGTCAATAAGCTTAGAAGGGCTTTTTGTTTGCCTCCTAGAACATTATTTGACTTCCTATTTGATTTGTAAAATGCATGGTCTATAGTATAAACTGTGTTTTCATAATAATGAAAAAAAATCTAATATTTTTGATGTAGTGGAACCTTACAGTGGTAAGGCTATACTGGTATCTCCTTTTATGCATGAGACACTGAGGAATAAAAAAATAGAATATGATTCATTTCAGCAAATTTCAGACATACATGTGCATTTTTGACATCTGTAACTGAACTTTTCTTCTCTGGCTCTCCTTACAGTTAGAGGAGAAAGGCAGGCACTTCTAGGCATGATTCATCTGACCTAAGAGAGAAGAATGTTTGAGAATGTGATGAATAGTTCTCTGGGCTTCACAGGATGTATCAACCAGATTTCCTGTGACTATAAAGAGAAACTGGCATGACTTGCAAACACTTATATGTCTTCATTGTCAACATCTATACTTGGTCAGATGAATCCTATCCGTTTTGAATGACAGTTAAGGAAGTTCATGGTTGAACAATGTTTCTCCTGGGTCACTATCCTGACCACACTTCAGAAACCTAAAATTCAAGTATCACAGTTTAGTCTCAGCCCAGCTAAATTTGGCAACCAAGAACAGTGAGTTCGGCTCTCATATTCTGCCTCCCCTCTCCAGGGAAAATGAGAGGAAAATGAGAGGAAAATGTCTTGTGGATTGGAAACTAAAACTACAGCTTTAATGAAATGAAAATAATAATAATAGTAGTAATGATTAAAATAATTAGACATCAAGAAATACGGACAACTATCTGAGATTGCATCTGCACCCCACTCCTCTATGATTATACATCACCACAAATGCTGTAGAAAAGACACAGGGGAATGCGTCCACAGGGAGGGAGCTGAATTCAGGAACAGGATTCAGGGATGCACGGATTGTCATGAGCAATCAGACAAACAAGGCCCTCACTGGACATCAACCATCACAGAAGAGAGTGACACCCTTGTGATCTCTCAATTTAGTTCTGAGTATGGCGTATCTGGGATGGAATCCTCTGCTGGTCACTTTGGAGTGACCTGTCCTGTCCACCCCTCCCTAAAGGTAAGGCCTTTATTCGCTAGGTCAAGGATGGCCTTGGTTACTAGAGGAAAATTATAAACATTGACCTTTCTGCATACCAATATTTCATGTTATCACTTCTAGAAGAAATCTGTCTGAAAAGCTTACAGTTAGCTCTCAGAAGAATGAAGTTACCTTAGACTAAGGCCAAGCCAGAGTCACCCTGATTAACTGAAAACATAGCGTTCCACCCCTTGTTCCATACCATTTATGCCATGCTCAGGTACTGTTATCTTCAAATATATCACATAAAAACAGGCTTTGTCAAATGTCCTACCTCCCAGCCTTCATCCCCAGCTATTCTACATATCTTATAGCCCCCAACAGAGGTACTAAAAAAAAGAAATGCATGCTGGCCTGCAAACTTGCGTTGTTTGCTACCAATTTGGTAAGGGTGCTATGACACTTAGTTGAATGCTTATAAGACCAACAGAGACTATTGCCAGAGTCTTTATGCTAAAAGCTGAAGGAAAAAAAGAGTCTAAAACCAACTATAGGTAATCTCAGATCCTTTTTATACATGTACTTAATCTCTGTTGGAATCAGCCTGACTCATTGTTATGCCTTTAGTCCACAATGTGCATGAAGCAGCAGACAAGGATGTCCAAGTTGCGGTTCTTGAGTCATGTGTGCCTCATCTATGACAGCCATCACCTTTTGCCAGGACAGTGTCACAGCTGAGGGACGATCTGCACATAAAACAAAAGTTTCCAAGCTAAACCAAATTCTTGATATAGGAGGAAATAAGGCAGGGCTGCTAAAGTAGGATCACCCCACCCACATCCACTCGGCATGAGAATGAATTTAGCAAGATCTGTGACTCTCTCAGCTGTGAAATTTGTCAGGAATTCCTTCCATCACTGCTACTCTTTGCTTGCAACCTCTCTCCCCCATACAAAGACTTTGGAATGTGACCCATAGAATCAGGGAGGTAGGATGGGAACAACAGTATCCAAAGAACATGGATAATTGCTTACAACTAATACTGACAATTGCACAATCACATGTGAAAGAGTTATATTACACAATCTCTTACATAATACTTAATCCTAACCCAATTTTACTCCACTGCATATGCCTTATACTAAAATTCTGTTGTCATTTAGAGGAAGAATATCCCCATTTAAGTAAAATTAAAAATTGGATATTAAAGCCCTTGAATTATTCAGAAATCTGATGAAAAAAGCAACATTTCTGGTTTTACTGAGGTTTATTTTATTTAAGACATTTTTGCCATAATAATATTTGCTATCTTAACTCCTGGGATACTGATGTAGATTATTAAATTGTGCCTGAAGTAATTTCTAATGGTTCTAAAAGGAGACAAAAAATGAGCTCCTTAACTGAAAGTGACAGTACATTTCCCCTGCTCTACTCTTTGATTCTCTATTTCAGCAGGACATTCCCAATTCACTTAAAGGCATTTTATATTTCAACAGGAACTTTTCCCAATCTCAGCAACCCCATGGGTAATCTTACCCCTGTTAAGGAATGTGCTTTGCTTTTGAGTGTTTTCATAAGCCCCAAATTCTGTGTCACTGAAACACAAATGAGCACTTTAAAACAATTCAACATCTCAAAGAAAGATTTGCCTGGGTTGGTTACTAGTTATCATTAATATTGTTGAATGTAACCATTAATATTAATTATTTTGCACATTTCCGAAGCACTCATCCCCTTACGATCTGGAACCACTTATCTCTTTTTAATGTGCATTATGCTTTTACATAGAAACAAATGTCTTCTCTGACTTCTTGTGACAATTTATCAACAAAAGACTATGAGGAGGAGAGGTGGACCCTTTAGTTGCTATCCATATATCTTACTAAAGAGGTAGCTGTTGAAAGACATTTGTCCACAGTCAGACTTAGCTGAACTTCAGCTAGAAAGCCAATTTGTAACCGTGATCTCTGTAGTTTTGTCCCATCCCCACAAAATGAAACTCAGAAGAATCCTACAGTATCCTCTTGAAGAGTCCTGCACTATCCATCTTCTGCCCCAGAGTTTGGAGGAGTATCTCAGAGACACATTGTGGTTTTGGAATCCAGGAAACAATAAACAGTCCTTTCTATGCTCTTGTCACAGGACAATACGCGTGAAGGCTTGGTATAATATGGTCTCAGTCTTTATTAGGCTGGATGTTGATTGTTCTAACAAATTAAACTCTCTGACTGTTATTAGACATACTGTAGGCTAGAAGTGATAACAAGAAAGATCTTTGTGGCTGGCACATCCTTTTCCCTACACCTATAAAAAAAATGACACTATCGTTGGCTGAGGATGGAAAATACAAGGAGCTACTAAACCAAGTGGGAGTCTACTTTGGTAAAGAGTCTGCTGAGTATGATAACAATCCATATATTTATGAAGTTTGTGTTCTTTTAACAAGACAATAATTTTTAATTCATGTTACTGCAGAACTTGTTGCCTGGGATTTTGTGAAAGCAAAAGGAAGAAATTAATTAAATTAAAGCAATAGTCTCAAAGTTATCACATTTGTGATCCAGATAGTTTCGGCTAAAGGTGATGTAAATCACCGATTATCAAAAGTTGAATTATTCTCTTTTCCTCAACATCTTCTATAATGTACTGTTAAAAACAGGTTTCTGGGAAAGATTAATTTTGATCTGACACTGGATGTTGGGCTCATGTTTCTGTTCTTCAGACCACTACCATCATCTAAGAAGATGTCAACAAAACATGCAAACACTACAGGCTTGGGGGAGAGTGGCTGGAAAGACGCATGGTGTAATGAAGGACTGATAGTTCTTCAAAGTCCTGTGCCAGGCATCATCACTTCTTTCATGACTTTACAGCTGCAGCTGCCATCCTCATAAGCATTTTGTAACATCTACCAGAAATCTCTGTAGTCCCCTGAGCTAAAAGCTGGAGCAATAAGGATTTCTCAACCAATATTTTACAGTAACAGATGCATCATTGCTTATGCACTGGAGAGCTGAAAACTACACTGGACACTTCTTGGTTAAATGTACGTTCTGTGACCTAATGTGAATGTATGTTGATTTAGTTTCATTCTGTATGAATTTATGTCACTCAATTACAGGAGTAAAATAGGCTTTGGTTAAAAAAAACATTGGGACAGCAGCTGTTGAAAGACATACACACTATCTCCATGCCTGGTAGATTTCTTTAACGTACAGGCAAGCTTCAATTAGCTCAGCGTGATATTCAGGTCATAACTGTCATAATGAAAGAATGAATCATTTTCCATTTCCGGAGAGAGGGTAACAAAAAATGGTTATAATCAGTGATGTAAGTTCAACTTGTTGATATATTGAAAAGGACTTTCATTTGAATTGTTTATATTCCAATCAGTTTTATTATTTTATTAATCAGACTAAACCAAAGTTATTACTCTGTCTTTTTAATCACTGCAGTTCTCTTGGTGCTTGTTGAGGGACCTATGAGGGAAGGAAAAAGGTGATAATTACAATAATTTTTTTCAGTCACAATAAGTCCTGAAAATATTGAAATCATGTTGCCAAGCACAGGAAACTTGAATACCCAGTGCTTCAAGAAATAGTGGACCTGTTTCACTATTGTAGGACTGCATGAGGACACTTTGTACCCCTGTGAAGTTTACACCATTTGGCAATGGAGTTATCATACACCGTTCCCTTTACATAGCAGAGGGAAGGGATACGCAGTGTAACTGAGAATTAAACCCTCTGTTTCCCTTTGTGAAGGCTGGCAAAAAAATTCTCCTCAGTATGCAGAAAAGCTCATCTTGCACTGAGGTGCTTCACCTGCCACTTGTGATTAATTTCCCATTCTGTCCAATGTCTCACTCTGATTATTAATGATAATGCTTTGATTGATGACTGCTGCCTGCTAAATATTCTATTGCCAAGCAGATCAACGCTTTTATGGAAACAGATACACAGTGGAGGGGAACAGCACAACAAGCAGACAAACCAGTCCCTTCCTGAGTAAGGGCTTGAATCCAGCTTACACCAGGATCTTTTCCTCTCAGCAAGATATGCCTTTGATGGCACCTTTGGAAAAATCTACAAATTCTTTGCAATAAGAAGGGAGAACAACCATGAAGGACCTCATCTGGAAAGACAGCCTGTGTGGTGAAGGCTATGGAATGTCAGACCAAGTAAACAGCTGATTGATAGCCTTTTCTTACTTTCTTTTAATTTTCCTTCCACAAGACCCTGATGGGACCAGACTTTGTAGTTTTATCTCATATTAGCCAAGGTGAGGTCAATCTTCGGCTGCAGGGAAGGGAGGGAAGAAAGCTTAAAATGCTGACCTCATTTAACTACTTTGCAAAAAAAAAAAAACAACAGGTGTCTACTTTCCGATCAGATTTTACACTAAGATTATTATCACACTTTAATTATACCTTTATTAAAAAAATTAAATGCATGTTAAATGTTCCTATCCTACAACCAATCAGTATCTTGTTATTACCTCTGCTTATCTCTGACGCTCGTTACATTTTTACTTTTATTTTACAGAAGAACCTAAAACCCTAAACTGGGTCATACTTGCACTTTGTACAACGTACACAGAGTAAACAACGTACCTGCCCCAAACGGCCTGCAATGTAGAAGGCAAGATGCAACAGGTGGGTG
This sequence comes from Tapera naevia, assembly GCA_033556795.1. NCBI lineage: Eukaryota > Metazoa > Chordata > Aves > Cuculiformes > Neomorphidae > Tapera > Tapera naevia. Next base: position 1,539,471 of record JAUMJJ010000074.1, on the reverse strand, counting down.
AAGCAAAGAGGCAGGTGGGAGTGGGGAAACAGTAATGATAGGATGTGTTAACACTTGTACTGTTCACAAATGAATCATCCAAATAATTGAACTAGAGCTGTCTTTCCTTTCTGTCACGTAAGACAAATCTTGGAATTATCATTCAGTTGTGTTTTATTCAGGCAAAAGTCCTGTACAGTTCAAAAATGGAATTATTTAAATGAGGTCTAAGCCTGTTCAAAGAACTAAAAATGGGATGCTTGCAATGGATAGGCAAGTCCAAAACCAGATTTCCACAACTTCTTAATTCATCTGCCTCAGTCCAAGGATTCTTACTAATTAATTATTCACCATTAATTTGGTGAAGAGCTATGCATTGAGCCAAAATGGGAACCTGAAACGATGGTGAAAATCCAAATCACACCACGACTTAGAGGAGAGTAAGTGTCCATATTTACCCGAGTATCAGACATACCTCAATTTCATTAATTACTGCTGCTGATTACCCAGACACAGAAGGGACTAATTCAAAGTGATCAGGAGAGACACCAATGAATCTAGAGGACTAAACAACAGTGAGAATGGCAGAGGAAAGAGAAGAAAGTCTTGGCAACTGAAGAACTATAGGATTTTGAGAACTTGGAAGGAATCTGATAAGAGAAATGCATTGGTGGCAATGTACGGTTCTACAGAGATACATTTGAAGACATATAGGAAAGACTTTGTCATCTTAACCTATCTTTTCTCAGCGCATGGAAGGTATATCAGAGCTCTTGTCTCCCCTTACACTAAGTAGAAGAACCCAGTGACCTTGGCCTGGGTAGGATGATCCTGATGCCAGAAACTTTTGCAATTACCAAACAAGAACAAATGTCTAAAAGCCAAAGCTGCCCTGACTGTAAAGTGCCACTCACCTCAGACACCTTGGTGTAGTCAATCCCATAATGCTGTAGAGTCTTTATTGCCCAAAGTCTTTTTATCAAGATCTAAAAGGATCTAAAACAAATTTCACTTTGATACAACTAGTCATCAGCGAGTGGGTTTTTTCCATATTTTGCAATGTAGGGATATAATTTGTTCCCAAAAATAAAGACTAAGTTTCAATGACTCCAGTCGCACTATCCATGAAGCATAAGCTGATGCTTGTTTCTATGTTTTGTCGTTTACAGCTCTGAATTCACAAGCAATACCCAAAAAATAAACCTTTAAGAAATGCTTAAATTAATCCTTACCACATCATAGATAAACAGTTACAGTGGGGAACGAGGGAGAATTTGGACTGGAATTAACATGAGGACCCTTTGAAACAGTAGGTTTAGCTGCAGCCCAGAACAGTCCTCCCAAGCAGAGAAATTTTCATCCTATCATTTAGACAAAACCATTTTAATTATGCTGTGGCAGAGGATGTCTCTATGGGAATCAATATCCCATCTTCAGGTTTTCGTCTTTCATAATGAACACGTCCAGTGTGAGAAAGCTGTAGATTTGTGGACATGCATGTAATGAATGATAGACCAATTAGAATTAAAAAATTAGCATCCCAGATCTCTCAGTGAGCCTCATAAACACACAGATACTTTAATAAACAAGTCTTTTTTAGTTATGAGTTGCCATAGGAGGAAACTATGCATGTCATCAGAATTTATAAAAGCAGTGTTCAGAAATGGGTTGTAAGATTTGAGATAATTTTTGCATCTCAGAGAAAAAAAAATTCTTTGAAACTAAGCCACAACTTAGTCTCACCCTGATATTCATATTTTATCGAAGATCTCACTTGACGTACATGTTTTTGCTTGGGATTTTGACAAAGATAGTTATCATTTTTGCAGCAGGCTTTGTAGACCTTAGTGGGTTTAATCTCAGTTTGGCATCTTGTGCATCGAGCACATCCTTCTCTTTTTGGGTCTCAATAATCACGTGTTTCGGAAGAAAAGCTCTAAACAGCGTGGATAGTTTGGGGCCAAATGAGGTGATATTCATTATTAAAGGTTAACTTGAAGTACAGTTTGTCTGAAGAGTTTTAGGGAAACAAGACTATTAAACTCTATCACATTAAACAATGAAACTACTGTCATTATAGAGACTATTGATAAGATTTCACTGTAGCACTTCATATTTTGAGAGTTAACTTCCAAACGTCTCAAAATTATGAGAGATGTTGGTAAGGATTTGCAACACCCCAAGGAGATAAGAATTGCACAGGTTGGGTGTCATAGATGGGAAAAAAAAGAGGAGAAACCATTGTACCAGCTGTATGGGTGGGTAAAAAGAAGCAAGGAAAGCTAAAAAGTTGCCACAGTAAAGTAAGGAAGAAGTGAAAACATGCATCAGGAGATAATTAGCAATTAAACTGGAAAAGATTAATGTCACAATAAGCTGTTATGAACATTTTACACTGCTTGCTGTGAGAATCTTGAGGACTTCGTGGTCTTACATGAGAAAGGATCAAGCAAAATGTCCATAATTTCCCCTGGAACATCTCAGACATGCTTTTCAGAAGGAGGTCAAGGACTGGATCTCTGTGTTTGGCTGTGATAATAATACTATGCTCTCTGGATGCTAAACCATGGCTTGGAAAGGACGTGACATCCCCTCCTGCCCCAAGTCGCTCAGCGACTCTACAGACATTTTTCCTGAGTCTTTTCTTTTCAGGAAGGGGGAATCAGGTTCTGGGAGTCAGCAGTGCCTTAGAACAGTTCTCGTCTTGTCCTTCTTTCTCACAAATATTTACTGAAGCTATAAAGAACAAAAACTTGTAGCCCAAAGAGTGCTCCAGTCTATTTGAGGCTGAAGACAGAAGTGAGGGAAGGTAGAGAGCAGCAGGCAGGCATCTCTGAGAGTCATGGGAACACCCATAACTAGGCCAAGCATCAGTAAAAGGCTTCCCATTTTGGTACTCAAGGTATTACAGAGGATATTTAGAGTTGTTCTAAATACATCAGAGGAAAATTATTTTATTTGTCAATATACCGAAAAACCTCATTAAAAATTAACAAATGCAAAGCAAATGAAAAGCAGGTTTGTCTTTGAAAGGCAAAAATTCTGGCTGAAAACTGAAGAAAATATATATATTTTTAGGAAAAATACTTAGCTTTTTCTTTTCCTTTTTTGTTTTAATAAAACAAAGTATTTCCTTTTGAAGTATTTCCTTTTAAAATTGTAAGCATTTTTTCATATCTGAGCTTTTTTTGACAGAAAAATTTTAGTGAAGGTTCAACTTAGAAGATAATTTAGTTCATAGAGGTGTAAGTCCTAAAGCCAAAAGAGACAAATAAAAGCAGAAGGCTTCCCTTTTTCTCAGAGCATGATCTCTCACCTCCCAACACTTTCATCATAACTTCTAGTTGATCTATAGCTGGACAGTCAGTCCTCTTAAGCTTTCTGCATGCCAAATTCATCATATGGCCAAAGGCCACCCTAGGTAACTCATGGAGGTGGGAGGTGACAGCTGTTCCCAAGGATTCCTTCTCTCCCTCCACTGTGGAACTGGACTGGGTCAGGTGGGTTGGTGCATCGTGGTACACCTTATCCTCAGCTTATGCATCAGAGAGTGTATAAGTAAAGGACCTGATTTCAAGTGCACAGATTTCAAAGTAAAGCCCATTGCAAAGACTTCCCAAAAGAAAAGCATGTTTTTTACCCTTTCAATAGATTTCTAAGAAATACATGCAACAAAATAAATTTCTGTGTAGTAGCTATTTGGTTTAAGGTAGCTGAGGATATTTATGGAATGGTTTATATTTTCAAAATAGCCTCTATATATCCTCGCTTCATCAGGATTAAATGTCTCTGATATAAGATTCGACAAGTGCAGGGAACAGCATAAATGACTGTTGATTCATATTCTTTTAGGTCTGTAAAGTTATAACTATGTAATATGAACACATGCTCTTTAGGGGTAGTTTAGAGCCAACCTGGAACCCTTCCAGCCTGCTCCGAAGGAATTAATGGCATAGTTTTTATTTTCTGCTTAGTGCAGTGTACCATTAATTGAAGGTAATTGTCAAGAGGAGACTGGCTTTCAAAAACTACATAGCTCTCAACTGCTCTGGTGCAGAATGGATGCCCTGCGTACAGGATCACATTTCCCCTGTGCTCTGCATTACATTTGTCTTGTCACACAATTGTGTGATTGTATTCAACTAAATAGTTATTCCATGCTATTACGGTATTTCAAAATGGGGACTCAAGTAACACTGCAAGGGAAGACAGAGAGAGACAGGTTTGTACTGGGATAAGGTCTTGTCTGCTTGAGCTAAACAAAACCTTGAAAGGTATCAAAGGTCCAAAGCATTCGATGGAGCAGCTCATCTCTTTTGCTGAAGGAACCCTTATAGAATGAGAGAAATGGCTTGCAGCAGAGTACATTAAAGAGAAGAATTACCTTGTTAGCAGAGAGTTTCAGCAGTCACAAAATGTGCTGTGAGACCTGTCAGTGATTCCCTGTTCCCAGGATAACATGTGAACATGAACCACTTCTCTACATCCTCTGCTTTTCTTTGCATGAGGAGAGGAGAAAATCATGGTGAGTTCCACCATGTTCTCCAGCTTGGACAGTCAGGACTGCAGGACACTGTACCATACAGACACAAAGCTGATTTGCTGACATACTATGCATGAAGGAATTAACATAATTTTCTTAACTGATATAATATTGCTAGTTATTATCTCTACTGCAGTAATTCCCAGGAATCTCAGACATGATCCATGAACCATATCATGCCAGGAACTGCACGAATAAAGAGAAAAGCCCTTGCCCCAGACTGGAGGCCATTTGTATCTCAGGGTGTAACTTGGCCCCAAAGCTAGAACTTAATTAGCATTGATTTTGATGAGGCATGAGGGAGAATGGAATCTTGTCCATCCTTCCACAGCTGCACTGTCTTTGCAATGTGAAAAACCAAGATGAGCCAAAAGTGATTAAGAAATTATTTCTGAAACTGGAGTCAGCACATGTAACCACAGTTAGACAACAGGGATCAGCAGATCTGCAATGTAAGGAGGTTTGAGTCTTACATAGTTACTTTAAAATAAAGTTCCCCTGTGAAAGTCCCTCCCAACTTATCAGCAAATTTATCAGCAACATCAGCTGTGAGGCCAAGGAATGTGACCAGTCATGGAGGAAGTTCTGCTTTCTTGTCTCTTTTTTCTTAGAAATCGTTTCTTTGGGTTTTATAAGAAGTGTTTCGTTTCTCAAAGGCATTCTTTGGATGAATATGGAGGTAGTCATTTGGTTACAGATAGAATAAACGCACCTGTTCCTAGCAGAAATGACACATATCATACTTTAACTAAAAATTATGAATGATCCACATTATAAATCTCACTATGACCTTCATAGATGGTTTCTGTGCTTGCTCATGTACAGGTGGCTAAATCCTAAACAGTATGAAAATGGAAATTCCAGTTGATATTTTCAAACACTACCTGAGTGAGTGCTCTTTGTAAGTCCAAACTTCTTGAACACATGAACAGTGGTTTTGAGAGTGTGTGTATGTATATATCTATATATATACACATAATTAGCTTTCAAAGGACTCATTTATAGCCACTGAACTGCTGTAATTCACTAGCAAATAACTTCCCAAAGTTTCCATGCCACTGATGATAGAAAAAACACTTTATCTGGTATGGGCTATTTGGAATGAAGAGAAAGATCTTTTATATGCTTTTGAAAGGAAAAAAAAAAAAACAAAACAGGTTGTGCTGGCTGAAATAGAAAACTTCCCCATGATGGTTTTGTTGTTCCCTCCACTGAACTCATATATATATATATATAAAAATATCTAGAGAGCTGTCCCAGGGTTCCCCAAAACCTGTTACTGATCAAGTATGGAGAACATTTGCATACAAACAAAAGACTAAGGCACAGTTGCAATCACATATTCAAATAAAACATACGATATTCAAATCAAACATACGATATTCATTAGCTTCAGAAGGTTTTCAACTGCATTGGGTGAACTACTGGACTCAGTGGAGCAGAGTTTGAAACATCTTTTCAGGTCCTAAAACTACAGCCTTCAATCTCTTTTACTTTTATTAGACCTCAATGATCATATTCACACAGGAATTTCACCAGGCTTGTACCCCTTCACATGACCAGAGGTCATGGGACCAAAGTGAGAGTTCAGTGGAGCCACACACAGCACAGATCATCTTGAAATCAATAGGAAAGAAGATTTTTATGTAATTGTGCGGACGCTTGCATACATAGGAAACAACAATTTGCTTTGTCTGTACGTGTATATATTTACACATAAAACCATCTCCAATATGTTTTCTAGGCGTGTCCTGCACTATTCTGAAAACATATGGGTAAAATTGTGGTTTAAAAACTACTCTGACCACTTACTCATGTTATACAGAAGAGCTGGATGTGAAAACTAAAAAGCTCATCTGTACAATAAATTATTTAATACAGCCTCATAAATCATCAGTGATTTGAAGAAGTTTAACTAATTCTGATACATGTTTTAACAAAAAACAAAAGTAAATCTCCATATCCTTTGATGGCCTCCAACCAAAACAAATGGTGCCAACCAGTAGGTTTTAGTAATGTTTACAGTTGACTATCGTATGGGCTCTTTGGATGATTAATTAGAGACACAGAAGTAGGTAAACACAGTGCTATTAACTTGCATTCACTGTATTCCAATATAGACCAATCTTTGAATAACCCAAAGATATGAAACTCTGAAAAGTTCAGTGTTTGGGAATTTAAGTAATTGAGGAAACTAATAGCTCTAATGCATTTTGCCAGTTGCCATACACTTCTGTGGAAAGCATATTGACAGACTGGAAAAATCCTTAAAGGATAAAAACAGTAAAGAATTCTTACTGAGGAATATAAAAGAACAAGAGAGAAATGGGTTCTTTTTATAGGTACCATAAGCTTTTATTCCTATAATTGAGAGAAAAAAATAATAGAAGTAATATGATTTAGTAAAATATTGCAATTCAATTGACATCCCTATCTGCTGGCTGAAACATTTATGAGCTTATGAAAAATACAGGTTATGAAAAAAGGAACTCTCCTGTATGTCTTTCTAGATGATTCATTTAGTGTTTCTAAAGAAACTGAAATTTATTTGTAGGTTACATGGTTCACTTACAGAATGTTTCCATACTTTCAAGCTACCAGCCTCTTTCTCTGAAGAGCAATAATGGAAATGTGAATGTGAAAAGAACCAGTTAAAGTCAATGGAGCAGAATCAGAAAAGATGTCAGTAAAAGGTATGTAAATAAACAGAGAAAACATACATTAGTTAGAGCAGAACATCTAGAGATCTGTTGTGATAGCCTAGCTTTGCTGAGGTTTCCTTTCAAGCCAGTGTTGTGGTACTTTCTAAGTTCACAGATAGACTGAACATCTTTCTCTTGTTTGCATGATCATGCACTGATAGAGACCTGGACCAGTACATTGAACAACTGGCCTGGATCCCCAGCTCTACTCTTTTGTGATCATGGAGAAGCCTCTTCAAACATCATCATCATCACCAACACTTTCCTTATATGAGCTGTCTGATTAAGCTCTAATCTTTTGGACATTTTGTGCCCAATAAAGCAGAATTCAGTTTTAGTGGACTATTTCGGGGCCTGTGGATATTGCCTTAGTGCAAATAATCCTGAAACGAGGAGAACAAAAAAAGTTCTTCTTCATCCCAAAAACTGGATTACTCTGTGTGTACTGGATAAGCATTTGGGAAAGATAAGATTTCTTTTAACATCTACTACGGTTCATTACTAAGCAAATCTAATTATCACACTGGTAAGCTGAAGAGATTTAAGCCAAAAAAAGAAAAACATGAGCATGGAATTGGAAGAGAAGAGAAAATAGTGGAATGAAAACAGTGGAACAAAAACAGTATAATACTATAAATTGTAAGTAAATAAATCATGCTGCATAAATTAATGATGATCTTACTTGTACAGGTTAAAGTCTCTAGTAAATTATGCTCATACTTTAATATTTTTCTAGTTGTACCCTAACATTCCAAATATGCTTGATAGTGGGAATATCATAATAAAACACTTTCAAATGCACCACTGAATTTGACTGAATTTATAGAAGCATGGGGAAATTGTAGCCATGGAAAAAATGACTCAACAACTAAAAAAATCGAGACAATAAATAAATAAATATCTAGATGTAGGGTTTCCGTTTGCTTTATTCTCAGAAAAGACGGAACATTGATGCTAACACAAAATTCTTTGAATTTTGACTTGAAGTCTATTGTAGGGCTGATCCATAATCATCTGAGGTAAGTGGAAACTTTTCCATTGTTTTTCACAGTTTCTCAACAAAATCTTAAATGGTCAAGTGTGAATATAGGATACAGAATTGCTTAGACATTTTTTTTTGTTTCCAATAAAACAACTGACAAAATGGAAAGGTGATGACTAAGACACTCTAGTTAGCAAAAAAAAAGGTTTTTTTTGTTTTCAAAAATGTAATGAAAAAGGTCCCTTTGAATTTTTTTAAGCAGCTCTAAGGAACAGTAATGAAGTCTGTGCAGAACTTCCAGTTAAATATATCTTTAGAAAGAAAATAAAAAGCATCTGGTATATTTCTGATATAACAGTAATACTTGAAGAAAAATGTCTAAAATCTAGGGCCTGTTCTCAACTTAATGTGGATATGATTCCCCTTGGTTATAAAAGGAACATCACATTCACACCAGAAGGAAATCAATGGCTATTCTGTCTACAAAATATGAAATGACCCCTCTGAATGCATGCAACAAGGGTAAATACATAGAAAAAATGTCTCTTTCTGATACCGTTAGCTAAATCTTTGTAGATTCAAAGCAAAATTTTCTGAGTTATTGATAATTGCTTGATTTAGTAGAATGCTCGAAATGTGTATTTGTCTACAAGAAAAAATACACTGAGTGAAAGAATTTAAGGACATCATAATATATCTTTGCATGTTCATCAATTTTTCTTCTCTACAGAATAATACAAATCTTGCCTGTTTTTTAGTTGATTTTTCCATTCCAGTCCTTAATGCAGGGAGAAAATGCAATGCATGTAAGCAAGAGTAAGATGAGTGTTATCAAAATATATTCTACTTATTCAAGAACTAATCTAAGCTATTAAACAAGATACTATCTTTTGTGATCTTTTTCACATGCTTTTTTTTCTTTTTTATTTTTTTAATAAGGACTGTGCTTTCAGACATAACTGTGCTTCATACCTACCAGAAAAGTGTTTTCCTCACTGCTCAATATCTCTGCTGGGAATTCAAATGCGTGGCAAAAATTATTTCATCAAGGAAACTGCATGGAGCCTTACTGCTTGAGAACAAGGAAAGATGATCACTCATAAAACTCAGGTAGGAAATGAAACAGGAAAGCTATCAGATCCAGACTTCCTCCACATATAGAGGTTACCAAAACAAACACACATACACAAAAAAAGGAAATCATTGACATTTGGTCAATCAGGCCAGAAATGGCTGGAGTTGTTCCGGGCAGAGGCTGAACTGTTGTGACTCAGGCAACTAGGCAGGAAAGTTCCTGAGGGCCAAATGCCAGCAAAAACATGGGAAATGTGTTACTCTGCTGAAGTTAAGCATACTTGCCAGCCACCCTCCACGTGGCTGCTCCCCTCCTCTGGTGCAACCAGGTTTAGGCAGTTGCAGAGCTCTTCAGGTGTCTCCTACTGAAGCTCTGAATTTCCTCTCTTGTCTGGCCTTCCCTTTCCATCCCACCAGCCTTACTCATTCCTTTAAAAAAGAGATATGTTTTAGATATCACACCTACTTTCCCCCATGCCCATATGGAGGAATTATTGCCTTATCCCGCCTTTTCCACAACTCCATCCACACAGCTGTACCAGTGTTTGTAAGCCCTCTTAATGGTACAAATGAGTCAAAAGGGTGATAAGAATCCAGGCCAAGGTGAACATTTCACCTGAAGACTTTAACACCCATAAGGATTGTTATTGTCACTTCCTCTGAACTGCCTGGTGCTGTCTATGGAATTTCAATGGTGTTTAAGTTTACTGAATCAACCTGAATTGTCCTGAAACTTGAGGGTAATTTTCACAACAGCTTTTAGTCCCAATATTGAAAGTGCAAATGGCTGAGACTCTACCTCTCTTTTCATCTAATAAGTAAAAATGATTCATTACTTGCACTTAAAAAAAAATCTCTATATAAACCCTCACATGGTTTATTGGAGAAATTTTGGAGGTTGAAATCTGATCTGAGGTCATTTCAGAGTAACTCCCTTAGTCCTAAGAAACATTTGTAGATTATTTTAAATCTTTCTGTTGCAGAATCCCACTTGTATCTCATTCTTAAATTCTTTCTCATAAACATCATTATTTTGATGATATATAGTTTAAGCTCTGAATTGTGTGACTACACTTTTATGCAATCAACACTAGGCATTGACAGATTAGCTATTTTCCAAATTTCTTTAACACACAACTTGTTTTATTAAAGTTATGGTATTATTAATATCTTCATAACTATACATTGATATTGCCCTTGTTTCTATTATTTTCACACTAGTTAGCATAGAGAAGTTATAACTGAAACAGAGTCTCTAAAATATCCCAGAAATATAAAGTAAAATGTATTTTGGTATCGTCACCTTGCAGTATTGACAATATCAGGAGCTGGAACATTTTACTGAAACTCATTCAGATATGAAAATCTGTACACCAGAACTAAAAGGTGGAGTTGTTTGATAGAAAGAGAACACATTTTATCTTCTCTGTAACTATGTTTTTAACATAGTCACTTACTTATACTTTCTTATATACGTATTTGAGATCCCAAACCTTAAACATGGAATGCAATCAGAGAAGGAAATCAGGTGAAATGCATGAATTGCTATTCTGATGATGTGCTGTGCATAAGTATATTCATAATAAAGGGAGTATACAAATATGTGATATATAGATACATAGATACACAAATAGATAAAAAGTGGATTCTCATTAGCAGGATTCCTTAAATAGTTGCATTATTTATTTCTGGTTTATCTATTCAGGTATCTGTCTTCAGGAGGAAAAAATGCCTAGAAACTCATATCCTTTGACAGTTTAAGTTTAACTCTTTCTCAGTATTTTCCCAGTGAGCTGAAATTTGTCAAAGCATTCACAGGTTACTGTGGGCATCTCACAGGTGCAAAGTGAAGGCTTATAAAGTCCTCATATCTTCAGAAAGTCAGTCTTAAAGGTCGCATGTGTAAATGTTTCTACAGACCTGACTCAAATGTGAATCTAACAGAGATCAATGAGAGTTTCATGACTCAGATGGCAGCTCTGGATTTTGACCCTGCAGTAAGAGAGGTAGACATGACTGTGCAGTTTTTTCACTCTCTTTACCATTAGGATCTGCCCATATTTTCTTCTCGTCTCTGTCAATACTGGACATTTATTCCCCAAATCAGAGCGCTAGGAACAAGATGTTGTATTTATCATATCTGTCACAATTCCCAACCTAAAATCACAGAATCTCAGCATCAGTCAAGCTGCAAGCAACCTTAGAAGATCTCCAATTCAATATCCTGCTTCCAAGGCAGACCAGGTTGCTCAGAGGCTTGTCCATTAGATTTTTAAAATATCTAAGAATGGAGATTCCACAGCCTCTCCGGGCAAGTTGTTCCAATGTTTAATTACTTCCATAGTAAACATTGTCCCTGTCCCTTCTTGCAACATCAGTATTAACTTTTGTCCTTTTTAGCACACTGTTGGCAAGAGTCCGGGCTCATATTTCTATAACCTTCCTTTAGGCAGTTGAAGATGGTCCTACCAAGCTTTTTCTTCATTTCTTCCTTAATTATGCAAGAACCCACATGTAAAGCTACAAGGTGGAAATGCATAGCCAACACATCACATCATAGTAGAGGCTTGTTCCAAGCAACCATGCGATGGTTGATTCTATGACACAGGAGAAAAGGATATCCATGACACTGCACTTTTGGAGCGTCCTTTCTAAGGGTTATCTTCCCAGTGCAGGGTCCAGTTATGCACTGTTGCACTCATTCTTGTAGCCAAGTGCCAAGTAGAGTCTATTACCAGGGTACTAACCAGGCTGAAAGCTGTCTTGCAGAGAGGGGAGGTAGGGAGACTCAGTCTGTGAGACTGGACAGGTTCACTTTAGAAGCATAATTACCTTGTTCAAATCAGAGTTATCCTATCCACTGCTGTTCTTCCCAGAAGATGACCTGGCCCATGTTGACTGAGTCATCAAAATTTGAAGCTATGCTCTTTGAAATAAGTGAGTAAAATATGGTTAGTGTTGTTCAGAACAGTTCAAAGATGAACAAATAGCTCCAGTATTCCAAAATCGCCATTTGTGCAGTGACAGCTGATCAGCTAATTCTTTTTCCTCATTCTCCATCACCAGATCATGAGAAAATATAATTTATAAAATAACAGCGCACAAAATGACTCTCCCTTAATGCAACTTTTTGTCACTATAGGGAAAATATGTGGCTCTCAAGGGGTATGCAGACATAGATATTCAAAATTTAGACACTGAAATCTGAGCTAATCACTTTGAGTCCTCTTCAGTATCAACAGAGGTGAAGAGAGAAGCATGGGCAGAGAGTGATTTAGTTCAATGAATAAGTCACCTGAGATAGGCCAGATAATTTCCCTTCTAAGATTACCTCTTCCTTTTCACTGTGAGAGCCTGATGTGATTAAAACAAGTAGAGAGACTAACTTTTGGGTAATTTAAATTATTTGTGGGAGTCTCCACATACAAAGACATTACCTGCATCATGAGGAAGTTCAAAAATTCCTGAGTCAGAAGGACTGATATCTGTGTGTCATCAGAAAGTCAGCTTTGACAGTGACTGAGAAACTCATCTGTGATTCAGCATTAGCAAGAATTAAACCTGTCCATGAAAATTATAAAGTAAAGTAAGAAGTGTTGAAGCAAACTCTGGGCAAAATGATTTTTATATAGCTAACTTCTGTAAATATTCAACAACTTGCTGAAAAATCTTCACTTTCTTCCTGCAGCTGGAAACAGAAAGATATTTTAAAAAAAACAACTATGAGCTAAATCGGATAGTTCTGAAAAGATGTCAAGATAGTCTTTGAACAACCACAAGCTTTGAATATTTAAAAAAACCCTCCTGAAACTTGAAGGCTTCGCCTCAGCCTGAATCCCTGAGCCATTTGAGGTCCTTCACTCACTGAATTTCTTAGAAGCGTCTCTGCCCTAATCACCAGGCCTTGGACATACGAGCCCAAAATCTCCTTGAAATAACACGCTTAGCATCGTGTTATCATGGTGTGAGAGAAGAGATCTGAAACTACTCAAAGATGTGTCACCCACCACTAAGCTCAGAACTTTGCAAAGCAAGTTCATAAATCAGGAGGTGACAGTAAATTTTTAACAGTGTATAAACTCAGGCATGAGCAAGAGCCTGGTTTATTTTATGGGTATGATCATAGCTGCAAAGAATGCTGCAGAGTGATACAGATAACATGGTGGCACACCTGTAACCTCTAGGACTGAAAGAGAGAACTGTTTACACTTCATCATTCCAGGAAGAAAAAAAAAACAAGTCCTCCTGTCACAACACACCCTAAATGGTGCCTTACTGTCCCGAGGAAAAAAAAACATAATGTACAAAATATACCTTGTCAGTCTTATTCTCAGTGATTATGTACTTCCATGGTATGTGAAAGTTTCATAAAGCAATTACATCCATTGTGACTTTGTAATTACAGTATTAGGAGGTCACAGACAGCAGAACTTTGCCAACTGTATTGATTTTTAAGGCTAGTCTGAACAAGTTATAGATTTGCACTGGACTTTTCAATATATACACACAGTGCAGTATGCAAGGGAGACTAAAATTGATACGTGATGTTCATGCTAGCAATGGGCCAGATTCTGATCTCTTGTACTCTTTCAACATCAATCTGCATAATCACTCTGGAAGAAAAATATCTTTGTGGAAATAGTTAGATAGAAGTCCTAGAGAATAGAATAAAATACTAAAAATAATTTTAAATGCTTGAGTGGCTTAGCAAACAGAATTAATCTTACTGTCTACCAGGAAGATTCGAATTGCATCTATAGCCCGCAACTATTTACTTTTTGAACCATTCATTTTGCAGAAAAAATTGATCCTGGACAATAACATAATAGAAGAGCTGATCACATTTTTCAAACTGTATAGCGCCGTTTCACTAGAGGAGAAAATCTAAGAAAGAGTTTTTATCAAGTAAGTTAAAAAATTGCTTGAGTTATTGAACTGAGTGAGGTTGAACAAATCTCACTGAAACAGATAAAAGCTGTATTCACAGAGCATGGTGGATCTCTACCACCACAGTGTTTGTAAGAAAAATGGGAAACCTCAGCCTGCATATCTTATATTCTTCGTTATAAATTTAGGCACAGAGATTCTTGTCAGTTAGGATATCCGCATAACAGGCTAATTTTCTGCAAAATTTAAAATATGATTTAAAAATAAAGGGGTTTTTGAAGGGGGGTTATTAAAACAATATTTTTTAAAACCAACAGAAAATGTTTTTTTTTTAAAAAAGCAGGGACTGCACAGCATTGTCCACTAATTCTGGCATGATGCTTTCTAGATTTCTTTACAGCATGATAAGGTTTCCTATATATACTGTCTTTTATAAATATACGGAAATTTTATAGGAAAACAGTAACTGTCTAGAAACAAACTTTCCATAGGAGTATTCAAATCCAGTGCTATAATGCTAACCACAATTATTTTTTTTAAATATAATGGATAATTTGGCAAACTGTGGGTGGCACCATTAAACATTTTGGTTCAACTGACTATTTTTTCATGGAAGCAAATCTTTTTATTGTAAACCCCTCTGTTCCACTAGACGCTGGAAAGGGTTAAAAAAATCAATGCAAATTGTACCAACACCTACTTGCAACAGCCTTTGGAAAAAAATCACATCTTGATATGCAAAATCTAGTTTTTCATTTCAATTTGTTTGGTTTTTTTTAAAATCAGTGAAACTGGAATCAACGTACCTCCAGTTTCCTATTGTCTTCCAAATCTGGTATGGACATACTCTAGATTGATCTGAAACGTGTCTCCCTAAAACCTGACCCAAGCTATTCCATAAAGATGAATACTGATGTTGTTTGAAAAAGATAAATTCTTTTCACGGAACAGATATAAAACCAAAAGCAAAAATAGCATTTGCTTCTTTAAGGCAGCAGAGCGTCTGATACCAGGAACAGTTATTGAGTACTATTCTGTATAATATAACAGGAACATTAAATAAAGGTAAGCGTAATTCATACATAACATTAGTAAGTGTCAAAATTCATTCTCTTCTTGAGGCCAACTGGTTTTAGTATTATTTTATTTTTTTAATTTCCTGGTGATATCTCCTTCTTTACCAGTTTTCTCATATGACTGAGATAAGCTGTTGCACATTTTGATTTGAAAGCAAAAGGGACAGTAATTAAGTAATTTGAAAATTGCAAGAGCTTAATCAAGGGGGTTTATACACCACGAAACCGTGCAGAAGCTTCATCTGCCTTAGAGAAACACCCTTCTTCAAAATCTCTCCTGGCCAGACAGCAACAATCTAATCCTTGCCTCATTTATTTCAAGAGCAAAGCCTCCATTGATTTTCTAACGTGACACCTCAAAATATCCTTACTTCAAGGGGGGCTAAAGTAGGTTTTTAAATGTGTGTTTTGGGACTGGGAGTATTAGAGAAGCTCAAGTCACTGTGAACCCAAAATGTGAATTTGATCTACAGGGATACCCAGGCACACCAAGTTGCATGCTGAGTTGGTCACACCACTGACGTCAAGTTCAACTCCTGGCCCCACCAGCTTTCCATCCTGTGCATATGTTTTTTTCCCACCCTGGGACCAAGACTTCTCTGCACCATCTATGATTACCCCCTGGCTCAGTGTGGTGCAAGAATGGTCATAACAGAAGAGACTGTGGTGCTGTGAAACTATTGAGTGACATCTCCTGAGGCTTCATGCTCAAAGGAGATGTGATAGAAAGTTTGTTTCCGTGATGCAGCAAATGCCAGTTTCCTCAATTATCTATGCTCAGTCCTTCACTGTGAAAGCTGGTGCTGGAGCTCATAGCTAGACAGATAAGAAAAGACATCTAAAAGTGTTGACCATTTACCAAGGGGATCGTGGTGTTATATTGCTTCACGAAACAGGTGAAGTGTCCAATGAAGAACAGTACAACAAAACAGACACAGATAGAACTTGTTTTTCATGTGTCGTTTGCCTTTGTTTCCTGGGACAGGAGGAACATTTATAAAAACAATGCATGAGAAGAGAACATAAGAATGATATCAGTCTGATTGTGCACTAATCACACAGGTCTATTCAAGGATCATAACAAAGAAGGCTTCAACTGAGCTCTGGGACCCGGTAGTAACGGCACTCAAAAAAAAGGGGGGAAATTGGATCCTTGTTCTAACACTACAGGGTTTGCTCACCCTATAGTTTACCCCATAGCTTGTGAAACAATACGTAAGACTGATGTGGGGACTAAAACTCCATTTTTTTGAACATCCTGATAGTCAGGCCATAGACACATATGATTACAGGGTTCCCATGACATGAGCACTCAACTCTGCCCTCCACAGCAAAAAATCACTTTGTATTGTTTCAGTTCTGATATAATCTGGTAGCTGGTGATTAGACAATGCCTGTGGACAAAAGATGATGGAAGTTTGAAGACCCTATGCATAAAGAAAGAATGACATTTTGGTCATCCACATCCTGGACAAACGGTTCTGTATACATAATGCTTAGATAAGGGAGAAAAGAATCAGGTCTTGTGTTTCCTTTCCAACTAATATACATGTTCATGTGTATATAGTGAGATACAGGTTGTCATGGTCATTTTTCTGTACAGATTATGGTAATGATTAAATTATTATGAATACAGACATCTGAAAATGATAACAAATAAGCGAAATTCCATCCTATCCTGTATCTCTGTCTTTTCTGTGAACATTGCTTTGTTATCTGCAATATGCAAGAATTGAATAGGTGCTATTAATTTAATATGCATTTATTCTTTCTGATCTTTCTTTAATTTTAAATTAAGTGAAGTCAGTGATCAAAGAAAGGCCAGAATAATAGCCCTGTAGCTTGATTTTTTTTCTTTCCCTTTTGTCCACAGAAAGCAATGAGATGTAGTCTTGTCTGGTTTTTCTGCATTGTCTAGATGACAATGTGGCCTGCAGTGCCATGTACTGAAGTACATGGGAGTCACCCAAATAAAAAATTACCAAGTAAAGCAAAGGCCTATGATCAAGTTGTAAACATCTTTATTTAACTTTTGTGTTTCAGCAGTTGCTAAGAGTCGAAAGTTTATTGCTTTAAGGCATTTAACTCGGAGCAGAAAGATGATCCCTGCCCCGAAGAATTTACAGTAATAGGTTGCTTAACTCTTTTTAACTTGATGTCATTATGAGTGAAAGACATTTACTCACATACCTAAACCCCCTTCAATAGAATATTTAACTACACTCTTTAAGTATCATGTCCAAGATTAGAACTGTACGTGAACTACTGAATTCTCTGTCATTCTGCAAATAACAAAGTAACATCTATTACAAAATAAATACCCAAACATTATTCAGGAAGAAGTGGGCTGAGAACTTGCCATTCCATTTCTTATGAGGTGCTATTTAAGAATTTTTTTTCATACAGAACTGTTTAGCATGTCTACAGTTTTACACAGAAAGAAAACCTCTGCAGAGAGAGGATAAAGTTTTATTAGACTGATCAGCATGGTTGGAGGGGGAGGAACAACAAAATCCTCAAGCTCTGAGGCACAATAGAGCTTCATCCTGCCGAAGGACTTGTGTGTTGGAAAGATAGAAGATGTAGTCCTTTCTTTTTATGTCAGTTAATTTCATCACATCTTTCTTCAAAACTTGCCTTATGTCCATAGACAATACCAGTCAGTAATTTGATGAGCTATAAGATGCCAATCCTCAGGGCAGAAATCAAGATTAAATCACACCATGTGTCTCTTTGGTGTAGGAAGTTAGGCTCTGGACTATGGAGTCTGAAAGTTAGTTTAGAACGTTCTTGAAAGTTTACCCTGCCCTTGACTTGCCTTCACCTGACAGTTAAAGGCACTAAATAGCAAGCCCTAAGGTTTGGCTTCTGTATGCTAGAAGGCATCCAATCTGTCCATTTTTTTTTTAAATGCCATAGAGGATATTAAAATCTTTGAACATTTTTTTCTTCACATTTTGAGTTGTAACATTCATTAACTAATCATGTCCCAAAGCCACTTCCAGTATTGCTAAATTGTTTTGTTGAGTGACAAAAAAAAATGGGTTTGAATTCTTCAGGGGCTTTAATAACTAAAAGAAAGCCTCGTATCAAAAAATACGTTCCTAAAACCAGCTATTTCCACCCAATCTTTGCTGCTTGGCTTACACCTACTCTGGTCAGAATTAGTTGTCTCCACATTGGATCAGCCACATCAGTGTTAGCAATCATAACACTTCTCCTGCCTCCTGTAGTATCTCTACTTCTAAAATATTCACAAGTATGCAGTTATTATGAATTTAGATAGGTTGTAAGACATTTTGATATTCAAACTCTTAATGAATGGCAGTAAACATATTCTACATTACTTTATTAAAATGCCTATTAAAACATACACATCCATGGAATGATCTCCAGATGTGTTTACTTGCTAGTAAAAAGCCTGTAGTGTCTCTACTTCTATCAACATTTTTTTTAATTCGTAATACCTGAAATAATGAGAAAGTTGTGTCACAATTGGATTTTTTTCTAATTATAGACTCACAGAATCATAGAATCTTCCAGCTGGAAAAGACCTTTCAGGTCATCAAGTCCAACCGCACCCATCATCCACTAAACCATGTCCCTAAAAAAACATCTCCATTGATGGTGACTCAACCATCTCCCTGGGCAGTTTCTGTGGTGCCTGACCACCCTTTCAGTGAAGACCTAATATCCAGTCTGAACCTCCCCTGGTGCAACTTATGGCCATTTCCTCTTGTCCTATCACCTGCCACTTGAGAGAAGAGATCAAAACTTGGTCTCCCACAGCCCCCTTTCTGGCAGCCGTAGACAGCGATGAGGTCTCCCCTCAGCCTCCTCTTCTCCAAGCTAAACAACCTCGGTTTCCTCAGCGGTTCCTCATAGGACTTGTTCTCCAGGCCCTTCACCAGCTTTGTCACCCTTCTCTGGACATGCTCCAAAAAGCACGTAATTATAATTAATTATATTTATTATTTATAATTATATTTATTATTTTCCCAAGAGGGCTTTATTTACCATCATGACATTGAGGTTGTAGGTTGGGTGCTTTGGAGTATGTCATAAGAATTGTTAGTAGTGCTTGAGAGTATAGAGTCTTCTCTGTTAAGGAACTGTGGAGGTGGGGGGAGACCTTCTTTTTGTGTGGCCTCCATTGAGTATACAGCATACAAGAAGCCCAGGGAGCAATCTGTCTGCAGAACTGAACCTAGGTCTGTGTCACACTCTGAGTAATGTCGCAATTTTCATCAGAGGCTACTGAGAAGTTTAGGAGAAAATTGAATTTTGTAGCAATCCAGACGATTATTACCTCCATCTTGAACAATGGGCAGAATTTTAGTGCTGCTGGTTTTGCAGATGTATAAATCAATTACTTTCCTCCTCTCTATAATGCAGCTATTCCTGGGCTGGATTGTGGGTGTTGCTTATTTCATTGGTATAAAATAGGTTATGATAGGATACATAGACTACTTTACTATTGGCAGCCACTGGAAGGGATGACCTGGGCAAGTACAAATTCAGGCACAAATTTCCTTTTCTGGAAAGCATTGTTATCATTTGGGAAACTCTGTTGGTTAAATCCCACAGGATGTACAGATATACGTCACGTCCTGATATCGGTGGAAATTATCCTTTGTATCAACAATAAAAGTAATTACTTATGGACAGAATCATCCCAGCTAAATTTATTTATCTACAAGTCAGGCATCTAATATAAGCTAACCACCTAGACTCCCTCTGTAATGAACAGACAGAAACAGACACCAGGAGAGAGACTTGTTCCATCCCCAAGATAAATGTCCTGAGACAGATAGAATGAATCACTTTCCAGAGGTGCCTATCTCTATTGACTACAGAAGAGTATAGATAATTAGCAATGACTAGACACCTAATTTTTAGATACCTAGACACCTAAACTTTAGCAAGATGAATCAGAGCCGAGTGATTACCGCTAGGTAAACTTCCTCTTGCCTATTTATCAGTGAGAGGATGTCTGACACCTGAAATGGAAAGCTTGGATTATTTCCAAAATTTTCTTTCTCCTTCTCATTTAGAATTTTTTATTCCTCTGCTTTATCTCACATTACCTTATTATGAAGGTATTAAGATAATGGTTTCACTTATGCAATTTATTATGATTAGACTGAACACAAGCAGTTATTTTTATTGAAATACCTGAAAAAATATTTTTCAGAAAGGAAAATGTGAATACATGATAAATAAATATTTTTAAATATTATAATAGCATCATCTGTATTTTATTTGCTTTTCTTCTAAATCTGCTATATTTTTATGTACACCTTCTATTTCCTACAGGATTTAAAAAAAAATTAAGTCTTTTTAAAAAGATCTGTGCCTACAAATAAATCCAGCTTCATTTTATTGCAGTGCTTGATATAATATGTATAAGTTACAGCCTAATAAAAGATAGGAGAGCAAGCTTCAAGCCACATCATCTGTTTTTCCCCCCAAGTAGAGATATAAAATTGTATTTGTTCTGGGGGGTTTTTATGTGGTTCATCAGATTAGGAAATTTTATTAGACCTCCTACTTCAGGCTTGTAACAATAAGATCATTCCTATGCCAATAAGTGAAGTCCTGATGTGCTTACAAGCAATATGAAAAATGTAGGCTGGAAAGGCATCTTCATTTATTTAAGAACATACTTAGTACAAGATTAAAGTTATTTGCTTACATGCTGTCCTTAATATGGATAGACTTAAAGGCATTTCCATGTATTTTCCTGAATGAGAAACACATTGTTAGATGTGCAATGAATTTCCATTTTTTTTTTGATGTTAAGAGTATTAACATTAGATGTGTTAATGTGGAGCCAGACCCTGCTAAGTAGAGTTCATAAGGTGCAATGCAGGGGCAAAAGAATTGAATAACACCTGAATAAGAATTCATACCTTTGGGCTGCAATTTTCGCATAAAATTTTGCTCACATTTTAAATGTGAACAACACGTAGTTGTTGCTCTGGATTCTGGCACATTTTGTCTCATTCCTGTCTATACTTACTAAAACAGATGTTTAGGTAGGGCAGTGTATATTTTTCAGAATCAAAATTTCTCTAAGATTCGTTTGGTGGCTTGTGATCTCAAAGATCTAGATTGATGTTTTCCAAGTCTTGTGAAAGGAATTGAGATTTTTTTTAAAGCAAATCCAGATGAATTAAGAGACTCAGATAGTGGAACAGGGCTTGCACTGACCTGGCTGCTCAGTCACAGGTAATGAGGAGCCAAATGAAAATTTTAGCAATAGTCAATAACCTCAAAACTATTTAACTCTTTGGAGTGTTTGTACCTACCTGGAGAGATCCCTGGACCAAGTCACAAAGGGAGACACTAATGGAATAACACGTTTGAAATTATCACAGACCTTGAGGACCTAATCTCTGTTTTGGCACCTTTGAGAACAACAGTGAAACGAAATTGTGAAATCACTGTGATAAAACAAACTAAAGTTTCTATAACAGACAGGTGGGTATTATTTCCTATTTCTGAAAGGCCTGAAACCTTTCCTTTCACAGGAAAAAAAAAACACAACCAACCTGTGGTTTTGTGGTTAAGACACTGAATAAAGAATACGCAATGCTGGATTCTGTTCACATCTTTGCTTTGGCATGAGCTGGGAAAGTCTTTTGCTTTTCAAACCTGCAACAGTACTTAGGTGCATGCCTGAAGCTAAGCAAATTGGAGATCCTTAGTTCATCCCAGTTAGTGAACTTAATTGAGAGTATCTATATCTGCAGGACCAAGACCTTTCTTTTTCTCTCTCTCCTTTCCCAGCACTTCTTTCTTTTTCTCACTCTCTTTCTACTGTATAATTAAATGAAAGCTGTGAAACGACTCTTTGGTTCTGCTTGGCTTCATTTGAAATACAGTTTTCACTACTAAGGAAAGTGACACATTACTGGAGAAAAGGTGGCAAAATTGATGCTTACTTAAGTTAGAGAAGGGAAGAAATACCATATCAGCCATCTGATACACAAAAATAGGTAGCTGAAAAAGGTAATCTGGTCTCCCATGCACTTGTCAGCAGGACAAAGCTGGATTACACTGAATAAATCTCCCAACATCCCCTCCAATGCAATTATCTGTGATCTCTAAGACTGCAGATTTTGTTTGGATACAGGATGATATTGCAGCGGGTCCTGAGATTCATCTACACCTCCAGCACTACTGCGATATGGAAAAACGGAGCATAAACAAGCATCTTTGCGTTGCGGTTGCTTTTGGCCACAGTTTATAAGAAGTCATCCATCAAAGAGCTAGAATGCTTACAAGTTTTGAGTTGAGAAAGTGCAACGGCAAGCTTTTGGGAGGATTTCACAATACTGATTTCTTGGTTTGAAGTTAAATATATTTACAAGAGCATCTGCGGTGTGAGTCTCTTAAATATGGAATATACTCCATGTTACTTCTTCATCATTGTGTATAATTGGCAATAAACCTATTTGGAATTCAAGATGCATAAAACTGAAAGTCTTTGAAGGGAATAGCTGCTGAGATTATATTTATTGTGCTTTCCCACAATATTTTTCTATGCATAATGTGATAAACCTCCAAGGTGGTTGTAGGCAAAGCTAAAATATTCACAAGTATGCAGTTATTATGAATTTAGATAGGTTGTAAGACATTTTGATATCAAACTCTTAATGAATGGCAGTAAACATATTCTACATTACTTCATTAGAATGCCTATTAAAACATACACGTCCATGGAATGATCTCCAGATGTGTTTACTTGCTAGTAAAAAGCCTATGAAGAAAACAACATGGAAGTAAGTTTTCTTTTCCTACAATACTATGATAAGAATTATGGCATGAATTTAAAGTTCATATTATTTTCGATGTGTTCACAGTCCATCCAGATAATCAGATATTCAAAGGAGGATTCCCAGTCAATTCCAGTATGTCACGACTCATGGTAAATTGAGTTGTGTAAATGATAGGTCCATATCCCACAGTGGTTTTTGAGAGCCCAGAAAACCTGTTCCATTCTGAAACAACAAATAAAATAAACAACAAATATCCATCAAATAATTCTGGTTAATTTAATGCTTTAGGAATAAAATTTGTCCATTTTTTTATTTTTCTGAGGTTTTATTAGCAAAAAATTAGAATATAAAAGTTCATGTTGAGCCACAAGAGCAAGAGATGTTTTTTCCTTCTTTTCAGCTTTTCAGAGTCCATATTGACAGTTTGAGGAGAAAAAAAAATCAAATTATGAGTTGAAAACACATGGAAACTTATTCTGAGTAAAAGTTCCTTTTTCTTCACAAAGTTCTTATCAACACTAGTGACAAAAGCAAAACCAGAAGTCTCCTTTAACATCTGATAGCAGTTACATAGCTTCATTCTATGCTTTTAACCTACAGATATTAGAGATCTCAAGGGGGCTGAATATGCCGCATTTTCTGTAGGCAGTGAATAACAACTGTCCTCCTAACGGAAATACCTCTGTGTGTTGCCTCCGTGGGAGGCGCCCATGCCTCAGTGTAAAATAAGTGTTGACTTGACCAGCAGAATGAAAAGAGCTATTGTGTCATAAATTCATAGAAAACATCATTCTAATGTGAGGTGTTTGCCGGACCAGCACATGGTGCCCTGTGACTGCAGAGCTGGGAGGGGAGTGAGGAAAGGCATTGTGACGCAATTAATACCTCCCTTAGGATAGGCTGAGCAAAAATTAATGTCTGAATGTTTTTGCCTGCTAACATAAAAAGAGGAATGGCTTTCAAATATTGGTTATTTGCCCTGAAAATACTGGTGCAATCTGATTGTGTGCTCACGAGCACAACTAGTTGCTGTATACCAGAGGTCATGCCATGGGATTTCTGCATTGCACAAGGGATAAAATCTTGGCCCCACAATAACCAGTGCTCAGGCTCTGCTTCCCTTTGGCAAAGCAACTGTCTTACTCTTCATACTTGTGTTTTGCAGTCCTTGCGAGAGGCCAGATTGTTTTAACGGGTAAATTGAGTCCCAACAGGCTGAATTAAAATATGGGGAGGGGTTTGCAAAGGGAATAAAACTGGAGTAGTCTCATTGCCTTTTCCTTAAACAGTAACTCCATGAAAATGACCATTATCACTCTGAAAGAATGATACTTTATGTCCTGATGGAGTTTACTATTTTTCTTTGCCATGATTACACAATAGCACATTCCTACCTGCCTGTTAGAAGTATTTTCTCGTTCAGAACTGAAATTTTGGATAATGTACAACAGCAACATGCCCTACAAACCTCCTATTTTTACAGCACTGCTGTTGCTATAAGAACTGTTTATACAAATAAGTAACCTACCCCCACAGTGTAATATCTTTCACTTGCCTAATGTACTTTTTGACATATGATGAGAAACTGCAAGCCTTAATCCCCAACCCTAGGTTGAAATGACTGAGCAATGTACCATCCAAATGAAAGACTTTCATTGTTCTTGCTGAAAACAGACACACTTATTTTCATGTCTGGCAATAATATTGTTTTAAAGCAAACTGTGAAGAAATTATACAAGCTGAGTCAAAAACTGGAATATGCATTTAAACATCCTATTAATAGGCTTGGAAGAGCATGCATATTAAAAAGAAATTGCTTTATAAGGAACTGTGTTCCCTAGGCAAAGTCTACTTGACGTGTCTTTATTTACTGTCCAAGCTGTAATAAACCATTCTAGTCCCTCTGATATCACTGATAAATGCATTGTGGGATGCCAGATGGACAAAGAACAGTGTACGAATTGAGAAAGAAAGGGAAAATAAAGAAGAAATTATGTTGTGTCACTCTCTCTGACACACTGGGAATTCAGCAGACCAGCAGCCTCCCTGCCATAAGGGGTGTTTGTATTCTCATTGCATCATGAAAAAGAACATTATCAGGAAGGATTTGAAAGAAAAATATGTGACAATAATATCCCAGAGTGTTTTCCCCGATCATAGACATGGCACAAAGGTGTTCTTGAATGGCTACAGGGGAAACAAGGAGAGGTTGAAGGAGATGTGTTAGTAGTGAATGGAAAGAGATAAGCAAAAACCAGTTGACACAGACTGCATGGAACCATGAGAAGCCACCATCCCATTGTCCTCTCTGAGTCCCACTCACTTTCACCCAGAGGTCGTGAATCCTCCAGAGCCAGGGTACAACTGTGTGTTCATACATGTACTGCACCTTGCACTTATGATACAAACACAGCAACTGCTGTAAGGATTTCTCACAGCAGCTCAAATCCTCCCTTTATATTATTTTACAGCCACAAAAAAGGCAATTGCATCCTACTGAATTTGCATTAAAGAAGGAAAGTCCTTTATGCCCCAGAAATGGGGAAAAGAACAAACTCTTCCCGGTGTCCACATCAGTTGTGTCTTCCCCCTTTTCTTTCTGCACTTCCCCCCATCTCTGGCCCTGCTGCTCAAAGGAGAAAGTAACAGAGATATTTGAGATTATAAAGGGTTTTGGATGAGTGAACTTGGAGTGAGTAAAGCTCTTAGAAAAGAATTTAAAGGATCGCAGTGGCATGCAGTCATGTTATATAAACATATTCTGAATGGTACCATCATACACCCAGCCCTGGCGCCACAATTGCATTAAGTGAAATTTTATACAGAAATTGTGAAAGTGCGCCGGGCTTGGTTGATTATCTGCTCTTTCTGTTCCCTTTCAGACATGAAGCAAGAAGCCAAGGTGCAGGAGAAGAATGTGGACAGTGCCAAGAGGTTCCCGACCTAATATAAGCAAAAGGTTTTCTTTCTCTTTTTTTTCCTTTCTTTTTTTCATCTTTCCGTCTCTGATTTGGTTTCCTCCACAGAGTTCAAAGCTGTCACTCCAGTCAGAAACGAACACCTGGAATTGCCTGTCATTAGGATTTAAAATTTTCAAACACCAAAGGAAAGAGAAGGAAGAAATTGGAATAAGGCCATAGTGTAAAAGCTATGTGGTACTTCCTGAACTGTCTAATAAATATTTTTCCCTGTGTACCTCAACAGTTTTGAAGCATATGAGGAGGGGGGAAAGTTACAATACTATTCAGGAATTGTTCGTTCTTGGCAAAATATGTTCATTAAAATGAGGTTCTGATTAAAATGAAAAGGTCTGGCTCACTGGAAATATTAATTTAGGTCTTGAATTGTGCAATCAGCCTGCAAGGGTCTCCCTGCAAGATCGTTGCTATGTTTGTTAAGTAGTAAAGCATTGTTGCAAGTAAAGTCAAATTTTTTCTTTTAGTGTTGTCTGATCTCTTTCCCTGAGATAGCCCAGTTCTGTTTGACCTTCAAGGCAAACTGCAAAGCCTCACTGTTACTTGCACTGATGATGAGTTTATGTTTGAAGGAGGGACATGGTTCGGAAAGATTTGTTGTGTGGGGTATGGAGTAGATTGTTTGGAGGTTATCTTTCCTATTGATGCTCACTTATCCCTGGTACTACTGCTCATAGAGTGTTCCCCCATTAACCTGCATTAACCTACCAGTAACAACTGACAGTCACTGCACTAACAATGAGGAAAGAGACAGTCAGTATCCAGCCACTTGTGTATTGGACTGAAACATTGCAAATAAAGAATTTTTATATCATTTCCATGACTTTTTTCACTCCCCTCCAAAAAATATTAGATTTACCATCAGATAAATGTTCTAGTCCCTAAAATATGTGCAATTCTGATTTAAACCCCTTTCCTCACTTTCTCCACACACAGTTAAACACACACAAAAAAAAAAAAAAGAAAAACAAAGAAGGAAATATGCTTCCCCTTATTTTTTCCATCAGGTCTAAGTATAAATAGTAACCTTTGTGCTTTTCTAGCAGAGGAATTCAATACTGTGACAGCACATATGACAAACAATAGAAGAACTCAACAAGGAGCATCTGTGTCAGAGTTAACATCAAGACAAGTTTTCCAAAACCCTTAAACAGAGTCTAGGAAATTCCTTCAGTGGTATCCCATAGCAGGCATTATACATAAACAGCACAAATTGGTTCTTCCTATGCATGGACTTAAAAACTCCACCAGTGATATCAAATAATACCTGTTTTATTACAATATGAGCAAATACATTGTAAAAATTCCATGCAAATCCTATTATTTTACCAGCTATACTGACACTACAGCAACCAGCAAAGAATCTCTTGCTTTCCTCTGGACAGCCCTAGGTCATGTTGGTGGACCGTGTATTTTAGATCTCTGAAGGATGCCCTGCTGTTTGAAGCCTCATTAAACAGTATCTGTTGTTGGCAGCACAGCAATGCAACTCCAAGTAGGAAGGGGGAAGCTATGAAATTGAGCCAGTTTTTGTTTTCTCTGCTGTTGTTTCTGGCCCCTTTCTTCCTCTGAGAAGGTCTTAAACTGTTTAACATTACTACTATTTCTATTTGCCTCCTGACTGGAGAAACTCAGATATGAATTTTAACTCAGTCTGTAAGGAGATGCTGGGGCACAGTAGAGAAGCAGGTCTCCAGAAGTAGAGACTGATACACATTAAATGTTGATATTACCAAAACATTGACGAAATAAGAATATTTTATCCAAATGGTATTTGAGTTAAAACACACCCACAGCAACAAGGCATTGCTGAAATTGTCCTCCTTCCTTCCAGCTTTGCGAGTGTTCTATCAGCACTCGAGTAAGGATGCCATGAAGTGTCCTTGCCTCAGTGCTACATTAAAGGTAGGAAAGCTACAGTACACAAACTGAGCAGGCAGCAAAGGAAGCCACTCCAGCGCTGTCTCCTTGCATTTTACATCTCCACAGCTCCTCAGTTTCTCACCTGCTGCAATCACATCATTCTCACTGCAAGCCAGGGCAAATGTGCAGGCTGATTTCAGGCTATGAAGAATGACATTTTCTACAGGTCTGCTTCTAATTAGTAGGTACTTTGTCATGATTCCAGGCATCTTATTTTTGCTGGTTTGAGTTTGATTTTGCCCCCATCAATTGGAAGATCTTTGCAAGAGGGTGTACAAATGTTTCATCCCCTTTTGGGCTGGAGAGGGTCGCAGAGGGAACGGAAATAGGACAGGACATTCTCAGGAAGGGATGGAAATTGAAAGGGGGTCTTCCAAATCCTGAATGACACTGTTCTGACTAGGTTACTGTGTTACTACCCCCATGAACAGAAAGCAGATCCTCCATTTAGGATTAAGAGAATGTGTTATGCATGATCAGGAAATTTTGTCAGGATGGAGGTTTTCAAGAAATAGCAATCTGTAGGGTAGTTTTCAGTTCAAGAAGAAGACATACATGGGTAAGTTTCTGTAAGAGGAGTCGTATAAGTGTGCAGGGAATGTAAGTTGTCATTAAAGTCAAGAGATACATAGGGCTTAACTGCTCCCACATTGACATTTATTTCATTTGAGAAGCCTTAGAGTACTGACACATAAACTGAGTGTCCTGACTATGCCTAAGATTCTGCTGAGTATGGCTGAGTTGTCATGGTACTGACTTGGCAAATGTGAGAAGGGCATGTAAGGCAAATGCCTTTCTACAGTGACATGTGTAAATAAAGTTGGACACATCTGTATGGGCAACTGTGTTATGCCCTTAGTGTTGTCACGGGAGCGTAGATAGGTAGTCACTTCCCCTTAACGTAGACATCAACATTTGGTCAATTGAATTGCTTTCCAGAATTCATTCAATCATACAGTTATCAACATCTATGTCCTCAATATCCTGTTATAGTCATCAAAACACTTAAACGTCAGCGTCTCCATCCCAGGCTGAATCCCAGCCCTGTATTTCAGTTAAGCATAGTTATGGGCAGAGTTCTATAAGCCTGTATCAAGACTGCAGTGCACACCACTACATTGTTGGAAGGTCGCTCTTTAGCCCTGGGGCCAGATAACATTTTCGCCCAAAATTAGCAGCCACAGTTTGGGATTTAGCACAGGCCAGGGACCAGTCCCAATAAGCAATTTAGATGCAGTCAGCCTGTTTTGAAGATTCATATAACATGCCATGTTCATTAGCCTCTTCGCAAAGAAAACCCCTGTAACACATGCTCCTATGGCACTGACCTGTGTGTCATATGGCTGAAGGTCAGCTAAGTGGGATTTATTTGCATTACAATCTCAGATTTAGCTTCCAAAACGCCCACTTGATTTATTTTCAACTCAGTCCATAACTAAGAGTTAGGGACTCTTAACTATTTCCCTAACTGGAAAATAAATGTTGATATCTTAAGATAATTTAATGTCTAATATAAAATATTTGTCTAATACATTGCAGGGAACATCACTTAAAAATTCCATTAAATTATTTAAATTTTCTGTGAATTTCTGTTATCTGGAGTTCCTGTTAATACAGGTGATGAGGGTAAGACAGACCCCAGAGCTCGCTGGATCTGGCAGGTTTTCTTAGGTCAACTACAATACGAGTTATACATATGTTTATATGATACCCAAACATCTGGTTGGAAATGAAAATCCCTCCTGAGCTTGCTGAGGTGGTCGTTCCAGCTCCAAGTGAATTTTCAGGGAAAGTTATAGCTCTATCCTCCTCCTCTTGGCATCCCAAGAGCAGACACTGAGCATGAGACAGGAAAGAGCAAATTCCCTCTTCTGGGTCTAGCTAAGCTCACCTGCTTGGCCTCCATAAAATATGTATTCCTTTATCTATATTTCCCTTCTGAGAATGTTTATATTTATTTTCCTTATACAAAACATCCCCACTCAGTCCATACTTGCATTTTATCCTCACCACTGTGGATCTTTCCTTCTGCTACAGTGTAGGTATTTGGCAAAACAAGATAACAGCGGGGCGATTTGTTACAACCCAAGGCCTAAAACTGAAATGCCAGTAAGTGGGAGTGTTCTTCTGATGGAAAGCGAGGCACCAGCTGTTTCTTGGGGGTAAAACCTTTCCTTGAACCAGTACCACTGTGTTTCTATTATGTGGTTCTTCTCCTTATATCTCTTTTAATTTTCATTTACATCAAGATTATTTTCTTAGAGTTGTCTCACGTAGTGAAGAGGAAGGAAAGCATGAATAGTCTATTGACTGTTTTAGGTTCATATATAATGCATATGGCGCTCTTATCTGTCAAAAATATTATCTTTATAGCAGCATATATTTAAGAGGTCAGAGCACTCCGTTTGTTTTGGCAGGGGAGAGGATTCAGGATGACTAACCACATCCAGTAGTGTCATAAGAGTCAGGATGCTCAGATTGTGTTTTCTCCTCTTCCTGCATTCTCTTAGGAAGTCATAGGGTTCTTCTGTGCTTGTGTATGTTAAATATCTACCTCCAGAGCTGTGGCAGAATTTTCCTACACTCACTCATAGCAGCCTGTTTTCCTGCACACCAACCCATTTTGATGCCTCTCCTCTAGTATCACGGGAAAAAAAGATGGAGTGAGTATTTACCAGATTCACGGTGCAGCCATTTTATCTCAAGATCTCAGCACCTTCTTCCAGCCTCCCTACCAACACTTTAACCTCTTACAGCTGCCTTTAACATTGTGTGGCTGCCTCTTCCTCTTCTCTTGCTGCCTCCTGTTCTGGGCTTCATTCAGAGTCGAAGGGGAACAGTAGAGGAGGTGCTGTGCTTACCTTGTAAAGGGGTTATTCCTTCTTCCAGCAAGAAGAGGTGAGGCAATCTTATCCTACAAGGTTAAGGGGGAGCGTTCGGGATAACACCCCAGACTTGCTTGCCTTCCAGGACACAGTGATGCTCCATTGCTTAAAATCTGTCAAATCCTTTGATGATGAAAGATAAGGCGACAGCACTGTTCTGGGCTCGTGCGAGTACAAAGAAGTACAATTCTTTCACAGAAGCTGAACAGATTTGTTGATTTTTCTCGTTTAATAGGAATTTCTTCACCCCATGGAGTGGAAGCTGTTTTTATAGTCTGCTGAGAGATGTTGATCCAAAGATCTTGGGAGAATACTCCTCAATATCACTACTGTTTATGCCATACATCCCAAATATGCGTGAACAAAGGCAGGTAGGTGCAAGAGGAGAAAAAAATCTACTCCTTCCTGCTTTCTTCTTCACATGCATTACCATAAGAGTTTCAAATGACAGATAAAGGAACAGAATCTTTCAGAACTTCAGCTGAGACTGGAATCCCACCATGATAAGCAGAAGCAGTTGCTGAATGACAAAATGCTAACATAGCTTACAGCCTAAAATGGGGGCATCATCATGCAGGAAGGAAATCAAGGCAGAGATTTACAGTATTACATGCTGAATGATCTGTTGGAGGGTATGTCAGTCATAACCAAAATTGAATCTGAGTAATCTGACCCTTTGTTCAAAAATTACACGTGGCTGCTACTAGTACTGACAGAAAGACTTAAAGTTTGGCTAATAGAGGAAAACTATCCCTCTTTGTTTCTTTCGTGTGTTTAAACACAGTTCTTCAGATCAAACCAGTACGGTTATTGTCACTAAGCTGTTCGAATTCCCAGAAGATACAAACTTTCAACAAAGAGTACTGGCATAGTTACATACAGATGAAGGATAAATTCACTGTATCTACTCACCCGATATGAAGGATATGCAATTTAGCAGGTTTGTGTTTATCTTCAGTAGCTTGATGATCTTCAGTGGAGTTTTCACTTTGAAATGCTTGAACAAAGGCACAGGTATCCTATATTATATCCTGCACAACAGGAACTTTGTTAATGGTAAAGGAAGAGGTGGAAAAACACATGGCGGGAGCCGTTCAAGCTCCTTCTTCAAGAAAGGGTTTCATATGCCATTTTCTACAACGTGGTGTAGTCCAAGGACAAAAGCAAAAAGCTCTTCAGAAGTTTCTTCATGAACTGGAGATAAAAGTAATCCCTGCTAGGTATGGTTTAGCAGTGTGCATATATGGGGGAGGAATTTCAGAAGAAGGGAAATACCCCTCCACCCCATCCTGAGTTTTCAATACTACTTTGTAGTTCTGCCCACTTTTGAAGTAGCTTAAAAGAAATGGAAGTAGTTGGAATGTTTTTACACAAGAAATACTTCCTTTTGTGTAATTAAAATTATTGTGGTTGGTTCCTAGAGTGAGAGGCTCATAAATTTGTTTCCAGTAGCAATCAGCATAGTTAATACCAGTTCTATCAAACTGAGTTAACTCATGTTCATTTTGGGCCTCATCCAGAGCTCATTGATGTCAGAGGAAAGAAACTATTGACTTAAATTGGGCTTTGGAGTAGACCCTACAAGCTGAAAGGAACAGATAATCTGGTTATTTCTGAAACAGCAATAAGGGGCATCCAGTGAAAAGAAAGGGGAAAGTTAAAATAAAATAAAATAAAATAAAATAAAATAAAATAAAATAAAATAAAATAAAATAAAATAAAATAAAATAAAATAAAATAAAATAAAATAAAATAAAATAAGACAAAACAGACAAATGACACCATGATAAAAGGTCACAGTGTTTCGTATCATCCAGAGTTGCAATAGAGAGACAGGGAACCTCATGCTTCAGAAGGTGACTCCATCAACTGCCTGAAACATAATGAGAAGATGACAATTTGTCTTCCATATCTGATACTCTAGGGTTCAGGCACATTTCTTTGGATTAACACTCGACCAGTAATGTAGAAAAAGTAAAAGTATTACAGGAAATGACCTTAGGCTTTATGTTCTAGACAGACTTGTGATAATAGATGTTGAAGTTGCCCAGTTAAAAATAGAAATCAAAAACAGATATGAGGAAAAGATCCTGTAGGACACACAAAGTTCAGGAAGGTTTATAAAGAATCCAGCATTTTGAGTGGTCGTTCTGACCAAGCCTGATGAATTATTGAAACTATGAGGACCTCTGACACGAGTTCAGTACTCAGCAGGTTTCCCATGGGAACAGGCATCTGCAATGCAAATTCTGTACCCAAGCCCTGCAGCATGATTGCCAGATCCAAGTATTACAGTCATGAATAAATCCACTTTTCATTCCTCTTACAAATAATGAAAATATAAGAAATAAAAAAACCTGAAGTATTTTTTTTTTAATTTAACTTACAGTTTAAGGAATTACAATACCTCCTCTTTCCAACTATAAGAAATTACTTCATTGCTTAAAACAAGAATGGGGTGCTCACTTCCCAACAGAATTCCACTTATGTTCCCACTTGGCTTGTCTGCATCCCATTTCCACATTCTTTCTTTCATTTCTTTCCTCAAACCTCTAGTGACCCTGTTTTCCATGATATCCTGGAGTTGAACTTCTTCCCTACAGTGAAACCGTTAGTAAAATGCCTACTGAATTCAAGAGGGTCAAGATTGTGTCAGTGACAATTGGCTTCATTTCCTACTTCTCAGTTTCGTTCTATAGTTAAAACATTTTAGAAGTTCTCTGCTCTGAAAATTCTGCCAACATTAACAGTCATGGATTTCCTGTGGCGAGGATGCTGCAACTCCCCTGTACAGTTCTACCGTCCAAAATTAAACAACATTATTGGTTAGATGTCAGTGTCTCGTTCACATCAGAGTTACAGCTACAGTGATGTTGCATAGTACTGCACGCATGATATTGGGTATTAATTCTTCCATGTCACTCTGTTTTGCCATGTTCTTTTCATATTTTTAGGTTGCAAATTCAGCCAAGGTTATGCTTTATATACTGGCAGATGTTAAATTGATGTAGAGTACCATACCATTTAAATAATACTTCCAGTAACCCAAAACATCATCTCAGATCTTCCAGGCCAAAGAGCTGACATGAAAGTCTAGACTTCCAAAATCTTCTTTAAGTCTGCAAAGTACCTGTTAGGTGAGCTGAAAAATCACTTGACTTTTCCATACTTTGATACCTCCAATTCTGAAGTGAGGTAATGCTCTTATCTTTTTAAGAGCAAAATGAGACTAATTCTTCTATTGACAGATTATTCTGGGGACTTCTATGAATGTAAAGGTTTACTAAAGCATTCTAATGGGCATATGTCTAGAGGAGAAACAATGCAGAGATATCAAAATAAGAGAACACTACAAAAGGTCTAACCTCAATTGCCCATTGTAAATATACAATTTCCTTCTTGTGAAATTAAATATTTAATTTGTGTTTACTGATCTGGGTCAAAAGATGAGAGTGTGGGAAGGAAGATTACAGTTTTTTTCTACATGCAATTTTAAAGAAACAGCTCTTTATTGCATATGTACATAACAAAAGCAACTCCCTTTTCTGTTTAGAATTCAAAGGGTGATAGCTTCTTTAAAGACAAGAGTTTGTAAGTAAAGAAATAAGACTTATATTTATAAAAATTTAAAAAAAAAGCCCGGCAAATGAACAAGCAAAAAATCTTTCCCCTTTAAAACAAATAAAACTGCCCCATATTATCCCACTTAAACCCCAAATTACAGCAAAACTGAAATGTAAAAACGGTTAATACAGTTGAAGTAGGTAAATTGAAACACTTAGGAAATCAAATAGAAAGCTATTTTAGTCATCATATTAGGGTTAAAAAAAAAAAAAAAAGAAAATTATGGTTTGGCTATAAGGCTATATAGATGCAAATGGACCAGTAATGTCTACAAATACTACTGTGAAGGAAGTTTTCCTCTTTGTTTGCATGCAGGAGAGGTCCTTTCATTCCTGCATTGGAAAGGGAGGGAAAAGGCCTCATCTGCAAGCATACTTATAGGAAACAAAAACAAAAGTGCATTAATGTTCAAGTACTTTGAGGAAAGTATTGGCTTTGTTCTAGAAATCCAGCACCATTACTGGAGCTCATATGCCTCCCTAAAACCATCAAAGTTATTTCCTTGATCAGAAGAAGGTCTGGTGCTGCAAAAGTCTATCACAGTTTTTGAGATATTAACTATTGAGTCAAAGAGTATCCTCTGCAGTCAGGAACAGAGGTATCTTGGGTAAAGAGAAGCAAATGATCTTGTACAGTGTTTTCCATATAAGAGAAGATTAGCTTGGAGGAATTTTATTTTTGCATTTTCTGCTGGTTTTGGCTGGGATAGAGTTAATTTTCTTTATAGTAGCAATATGGGACTATGTTTTGAATTTGTGTTGGAAATAATGTTGATAAATACAAGATGTTTTAGCTATTGTTGAGCAGTGCTAACACAGAGCCAAGACTTTTTCTGCCTCTCACACCACTCCACCAGTCGACAAAAAGCTGGGAGCACAAGAAGCTGGGAGGGGAAAGAGGTAGGACAGATAACCGCTGATGACCAAAGGAATATTCCATGTCATATGACCTCATGCTTAGCTGCAAGTCTGGGGAAAGAAGGAGGAAGGGAAGGGTGTGGAGTGGTGGCATTTGTCACATTAAATGTCACGGAGTCCTGTTTTCCTGGAGATAGCTGAACACCTTCCTGTTGATGGGAAGCAGGGAATTAATTCCTTGTTTTGCTTTACTCTCATGTGCAGCTTTTGCTTTCCCTATTAAGCTGCCTTTATCTCAGCCCACAATTTTTCTCACCTCTCCAATTTACTCCTCATCCCACAGTGAGGGAATGAGTGACTGGCTTTGTGGCGATTAGTTGCCAGCCGGGGCTAAACCATTACACAGTTAAAGACTGTTCACTCTAGTAAAAAATGAGTAATAAAACCAAAACACTAGATGGAATAAATTGATAACCCATTGTTTTTTAATTGGTAAACCAGAAAAAAAAATTAAAATGTATCTTTTTCAACCATATTTTTCAATATTTTTCAACCAGAAATATTTAACTGCTGATACTAACTCCATGTCTTGCCAAACTATATCATAGAAAGGAATACATTCCTGGTATTACCAGGTAATTTAATAGGAAAATGGATTTATGGATAAAAGGAGGTCTGGCACTGAAGATATATAGTATATTTCCCAGACTTGCAATAAAATTCACACCTCAATGTTAATAAGACTTTAATTTCATGACTAATTTTTGTTTGTAAAAATGCACGTTTTTTTCCAGAGAGCTTTTGACATGATAAAAAAAGTAACAGCCCAGCTGATCTTTAAAACTTTACCAAAAAACTGAAATATATTTTTCAATGTGTGCTCAAGCTGTTCTAGCAGACATTGGGCTGACATTGAATTGTCTTAGTTCTCATCTTAAATTATCTTTTTGATTTTTTCTAGTATTTATATAGAAAATCAAGTTGAGTTCCCCTATCTTTAATTAGAAAAAAATTATTTATTTAAGAAAAAATTCCTCCGAGTAAATATCCAAAGTCAGTTCCTGCACTACACCTGGGCTAGTCCTCATGCGTAAAGCTCATTCAGATACCTTATTGTGAAACACATGTCTCAAACAGGTGGGATGAGTCGTACCTAAAATCTTCACTCTCTCCCTGGACTACAAAGGGAGATGGGGAGGGTTAGTTCAGCTCCAGTCATCTCACTGTAGATAATTCAAATTTCACATTAACGTGAATCACCTAGTCTACCACCACTGCAAATAAAGAAAATACATGGGACATCAGGAAGACCCTATATTTTTTCATGAACCAGGCAGCATGAGTTGTCTTCTGAAGCTCTGTACCTCTCTTCATAGAGTAGAGAGTGAGCCTCGATACCTAACCTTTAGATGGCTAAAGTGACAAAAAATAAATCTCACTCAAAATATATAAAGCAAGAAGTCTGTGATCCTAAAGGGGACTTTTTTTGCTTTTACAGCAATGCAAATAACGAAAGAAATACAAACTCACCAACACATCTCAAAATAGACTGGAAGCTATTAAACCTTTCAGGCCAAGTATCTCCTTCCAGTTTCTGTTGATATTAATGGTTTTTCAGCATGCAAGAAGAGACCCTTTTGGACTGTATTGATTAACCAGCACCCAGAGAAGTAAGAGATAGGTCACTGCAAATCCTGTCTACTAATCACTGTTACTGTTTCAAGCACACAATTCCGGATTTCTCTCCCAAAACTGCATCAGAGATACCAGCATATATAGCATTACATGAACCTAACCAGACGCTTGTTCTAAGGTTACTCAAGCACCCATGTCTTATCAACAACGTCACTCAAAACCGAGATTATCGCCAGATATAGTGATATTAACATCCCCATCTACCTCAACTCATATCACAACTCACATGTCAGAACACCCAAAAAAACTCAACTCCGCAACCAACTCCCTTTAAAGGCCAATGCCCAACAGCCCACAAAAGTGGTCAAAACTACATCCCTGCCTTCTCTCTGGGGTTGTTCTTTATCTTGAAGTCTTTATTTGCAGAAATAGGGAAAAACATCTGTGTCTGAGCAAACAGCAGAAAGATGAAAAGAAAACCCACGTTTTTATCCTCCCTGCTCAGCAAGCCACTTGAGAAAATAAGAAAAGTCATCTTCCTCGGGGTGTCAGATGCCTACAGGTGGCAATGTAGACCCTTTAGACCTCCCTATAGGCCAGATAAATTGTACTGAGAGTTATGGGAGATATACACTCCCACTGTCAAAGTGTGACTTGAAACACGCAAAGCAAATGGCATCTCAGAAACACCCTCAGGAAAAGCCTTGCTTAACTGACAGTGGAGAGAGTCTAAAAAGGGTAGGATTCCTAAAATACATAAATAATAAAAAAAGCCAGTCAAATAAATAAGCTTGCTCCCTCCAATAAATCACCTCTTCTTACCCACTCCTTGAACATTTCTGTCTGTTTGTAGGTACATTCATGCATCTACAAAAGCAGTTTAGACCTTTCAGTACTCACAAGAAAAACACAAAAATTCCATTGATTTGTTAAGTAAATGAGCTATTGAAAAACACATCGAATTTGCCACCATTGGAGCTAAAATTAAGCATCCAAAAATGCTGTGAAATAAATTTCAGGTTTCAAAGTCCAGCTATTTAAGTACTAGGGGAATATAGGAACTATATAAATACAATACATAGGTCTAAGGTTAGGATCTGTAGGAGACAGTAGTAGAAATCAGTTCATTTTCAATAGAGCCTGTCCTGGTTCCTGTTTATGTCAATGCAAAGACTCTATAATGCAAGTGGAAATAGAAAGGGGCTGCTGGTGTGGAAACAGCAGCCTGAAGGCAATTTGTTTAAAGATGCTGCATGATTGTGAATTAATGCTGTAGAAGACTAAATGTGCATTAAACTGCAGGACAGACGCAAGGGAAGAATTTGTTTCTAGCCAATGTAAAGAAATAGACTCTGAAAAATGAACTTCTGAAAGTTTTCAGGGCTGTTGCGGACTGATTTAAACTGATATGCAGTGGGAGAGGACATTGCATTTCTCTTGGAAAAATAAGAAGCATATGGGAAATAAAATTGTCAGGGTTTTTGCCTGGAATTGAAAATTGTTGAAGGTTGAAGTCTTTAATGTAGGGGGTTTATCAACAGAAGCAGAATCTGTGGTTTCTATCTGAGTAGCAGTGAGGTCTGCAAAAGGTACTTCCTGCCGATGAAATTATATAGCTAGAGATTTCGGTCCAGATTTTGTACTCAGGAAGCCCTTGAAAACTTGTTTGCTGCTGTCGAGCTGTGGGAATTAATAGATTTAAAATTAACTACTGACATATTTTTGAGGCAGCCCAAAGCGTAACAGCAAAGATCCTAGTGTAAGTGGAATGGAGAAGTGTCTCTCTGTGTCATGTTGGGCACGAGAACAGGCAGTGTTGAAAGCTTCATTTTGCATAGGCTTGGAGGTGATCTGTATTCCAAGATGGCAAAGCACGCTTTGCACCCTCATATCCTTACCTCCCAAATGGATAGGCCACAGAATGCAAGTCACCATGACCAAGATTTTACAATATCGCTCCTGATTTTTAGTGTCTCCAAAGGTGCCCACAGCAAGGTGTCCCAATTATCAGACTCAGGCTAAAACACAAAGAAATCATTCAATTTTTACATTGGCATAGCAGCCACATTAAGTAACGGAGGAGTCCAAAACCACACGTGCAGCAAGGAAATATCCAAATCTCCATTTTGATGTTTTTCTTTGCTAAAGTGATGTAAGTTATATTACTGTTACTTAATGACCAAAACCCTACGAGTAACTTAAACTGTGTAACTTACGTATAGGCAGCAATTAACTCTTTGATTGCTGTATAAGAAAGGTCAAGATTTGAATATAACACAAGGGAACATGAATAGAAATATACCAGAAGTGCTGAAATAAAGGATGACCTTGAAGAATTAACTGCAGGAACAAAATCAGTAAAGTGCATGTAACGCTGTCAGAATGATAGGAAAACGTGAACAACAGCTATGATCCTGCAGTCTAATGCGGATGGACATTCCCAGTGCCCATCACCTCTGTGGAGTTTGGCACAAATGTTTTACACCCTTGCCTAGATCTTACCAAGGGCTCAGGATCAACAATTAATATGAGAGTATGGGAAAGAGAAGGTCTGAGACTATGGGAAAGACAAGGTCTGACAGTGAGAAAAGTTTCCCAGAAAACATGACTCCTGTGAATCAAAAAGCAGCTCCCCCTCCTTCATGGGAGGCATAGAAACAGCATGAGAAACATGAACTAAACATTTTTGAAAATGTAATTCTAATGCTGGATGGAATTTTTCAGTTCCTAAAATAGCCTGAGTTGTTAAGAATGCAGGTAGGAGTTTCTGCTTCCAGGAAATTGCTTTCCCTTTGTGAATAGTACTAATGTTTCTCCAACAAGCGGGTCTATGAAGAAGTAGTGTTCCTTTAGGGCATGTTTCTGTCCTGAGGAAATCAATGAGAGTTTTGCTATTAAATGTTTTGGGAGCAGGATATGGCCCATAATTTGATTAACAGATTATTTCAGTCTGAGTAGACTGACTTTTCAAAGACATACACAGATAAAAGACTTTTACTTTCATGTCACACTTATCTTTCTTTGTTGTAGCGTAAAAGTCTGTATAGTGTTACCGTACTCCTAACTCATAATACAGCTGTTTTACTTACATGCAAAATATTTCATCCTGCCAGTACCATGATGGTGGATAATCTAATTATATAGCTAATTCCACACATATATTGTGGCCTTTAGGGAAATGACAATTTGGGACTAGAACTTTCACTTCCATCATGGTTCAGTGCTGACGGAGAAGTGGAACAGCACCATCTCTCCTGCGTAGCAAGAGTATCAGCCTGATACTCGTGCTGTTCTCTTGAGATTTAGGCAATACTGCTGAGAGTTTTATCTGCTTGGGCTGAAGAGAGAAATCCTCGTTGGAGAGGTGGACAACCAGGCTTACATTAGAAGTCTTACATTGAAATAAGCTGCCTTTTCACTCCATTGCAACAGTCCTTGGACAGTTAACGTGGTAGTGTAGGCAACAGTCAAGTAAGATTTCTAACAGGCATACTTGACCCCAGAGAGACTTGGTTCCTCCAGGAAGTGCTTCAAAGTGTGTCTGAAGTTGGCAGCAGTGGTGTCATGGCATTACTTGGGATAGCAGCTCTTGATGGCTCAAGTTAGAATCTTGGCCACAGATGCTGGTTTTGCAGCCTGCAGAAGAGTTTTCCTTTGTTGGAAACCAGGCATGGTGAGGGGAGGGTAGGACACTGCTGAGTTAAAATGCAATGTGACCCCATGCCACGTTCTGGGAACAGGGAAGTACTACTGGATGCCCCAGTGCAAGTGCTCTAAAGGTATTAGAACTTTTATTTCAAGTACTTTTAAAGGTGCCACTCTCCTGCCAATTGAAAGTGTCTAGGCAGATTAGGTAGTAATGATATTACTTCAAACCATCAAAAAGGTCATCCTCCCTTTGTAACTATCCTGTCTTTCTTCTCTCCCGAGTTCTTCATTCCATTAACACTGTGTTGGACCTTCAGCAAGCCAAATTCAGGAACCAATCTGGCAGAAGGTAGTGCTTTGCTACTTAAAGTAGGCGGCAATTTTGTTTGTTGCAAAACTAGGATTCACCTTAATAATGATGGATATGCTCAAACTTCACAAATGTAAGGTCAGCTTTCCCCCCCTTGCCACCTTGTACATGAACATTTTAAATGAAGGAGGGGAACTCCCTTCCAAATTCTTTACAAGCATTAGGAAATCTTATGGTGGAAGTTTGGACTTTATTTTGTTAGGAAAAAGCTGAAAAATAACTAATAAGAACTTGCTTTAAAAAAAAAGTTTTTATATTAACAGTGCTTTATTTCCCTGTATTTGAAATAGGAATTTTTACTGTGCATTAGAAGTTACATTTACCATTTAATTTTTTTTTTTATTAAATCTTCATCTTTCTTTATGAGAACACTCAATTTGATCAAGAAAAAGAACATAAATTTCATGGTAAGAGCTTCCAGCTTCAATTTTTGACATTTTCAAAATGTACCTGTTACTCAAATTTTATGGTCTCTTCATAATGTTCCTGTCTTTCTTTTCTTGTTTCTTTTCTTTTTCTTTTCTTTTTTTCATCCTTCAACTCCTCAAATTGCAAAAAAACTTGAAAACTATAGTACCCCCAATGTTTAACCTTATATGGAACACAAAGCATACTGGACAGAGAAGATTGCGTCATAAATAGAACTTTTTCAAGTTATTTCAGAGAAATATAAAATTATGTGTTCTGGTAGGGGTAATATAAGAAAGATTTTTCAAAATTGTTGCATAATTTAGGGTATTTTTCTTTTAAGACTAACATGCAATATTGAAGGACCAGGTTGAAAAGACCTAGACAGTAAGTTCACAGCTCTTCCCTCACCTCCTCCTCACCCCAGCACGTTTACAAAGGACATCAGTATATGGCAACAGGCACTTTCAGCTTGATGAAGTTTCATTAAAGTGACTGGAACCACGGTCATGTCTTATGAGGATGAGGTGTTTGGCTGTTTTATCTTTTCTCTTCTATGCTTCTTGCTTCTATCCGCAACTACCGCTCTTTAAAAGCTGGTTTTGCCTTCTGTGAAAGATGCTGAAGCCCTGGTGTGGAGACACAAACTCTGATGTTCATTTTGTCTAGGTACAGCCATGTCTTCCCAGTCACCAACCAGGCATGTCAAAGGGCTCAGTTTTGCCCAGCAGTGCATTAAAAAGCCCTTTCCAAAGCATAAAAATGTCAGTCTCATTTCTTTAGAGCAGAACTTTTTCTCTCTATTGGAATAAATTGATTCAGCACAGAAACCATGCCTCTTACCTTTCTATCTATAATAATTCTGACAAGTCTCCAGACCCCAGCTCTCTGCTTGCAGCTGCTGTGAGTTTTTCTTCTCTCTCCTCACACTCATGCTCTCTGTGAATACAGTCCATCAGGTCTGGATCTCAGTCACCGTCCCTTCCACTACAACTAGAAACATGTGGAAAATAAAAAACTCAGACAACTTAGTATGTGCAAAAATAAAAGTGAACTTTCAACCTAGAGGTTGACAAATTCCACTTACCCTGCATTTACTCCTTTATAGCTCTATGATTCAGAACTGAGGATTTCTCCTCTTCATTGTGAAGATGGATTGAGATTGTTCTAAATTGAAGGTGAACGATAACTTCTTTAAGAGGTCAACATGCTCTTAAATGGATTTATTGACAGCCAGCACCCACTCTAATCCCTGGAAAATCCCTATACAGACATTTCTCCCTTTCTGCCTCCCAAAAAGTCTGCATGCACTTCAAACAGCAGCAGAACTCTCTCCCTACAAAGTGGCATAGAAA
The DNA here is from genome assembly GCA_033556795.1 of Tapera naevia. NCBI lineage: Eukaryota > Metazoa > Chordata > Aves > Cuculiformes > Neomorphidae > Tapera > Tapera naevia. The sequence goes on along the minus strand of JAUMJJ010000074.1, from coordinate 1,496,764 downwards.
GGGTTGTTACTGCTTCAAGAGCAGATGCTTACTAAAGCTGATGTTTCACCATATAAAAACATCCAAGCTTTGCCCATGTGTAGTTGTAGAGTACACCAAGGCTTCGCATACATGTATGGTGGTCATGTCTCTTTCTAGTCTTTGGATTGAAGTCCATTGTGGTTCCTTCTGTGCAATCTCCTTGCCCTTAGTCAGTTTCAAAACAAACACGAGGCTACTTGCTTGTTCGTGCTTGATTATCTCTTTTATCTTGGGTTTTGCTGCAAGAGTGGGCAAAATAATCCCTATATCTGCTTTGCCTAATCACAAGGGTTTGGGGTTTTCAAAATCACTCAGCATCGAGATTAGTATGTTTCCATTGATGTCAGAGACAACCCAATTGCATCCAGCTGAGTGAGTCTGGTGTCCATCTTCATGCAGTCAAACTGAAAGACAGACTGAAAGGAACTTGTGTTTCCAAGTCCAAAACTGTCATCCTAAAATCTTCTTCCTAACACTCGGGGTCACTCAGTCTCACCTCACTTATTTTGATTTAAGTTGTCCAGGCACTTAAGAATGCATGTACCCAGAACTGCTTTTCTGCTGACAAAACAGGGTGGAAACACACTGGCTTATGTTTAGACAGTTTCGCAGTCTACAATGAGTTTCTCCCCTGCCTAGGTCTCATGAAGATGCCAGACTGTCAGGCATCATCAGAGTATTCCTAACCCGAATCAAAAGTCCCAAAAGGCCTAGAAGAAGCAATGATGTCTACCACTTTGTGACTGGTAGAGTCACCCCTGGTATTATGTCAGTAAACATTAGACTAAATCACTTGTCTAGGCATTGAAAAAAGTTAAGTGTTAGTTTCCTAATTTAGCTTGTTGTTACTTCCACCTCCTAGGAAATTTGTCTGTAGTCTCCAGGCTAGAAAATGTTTGACACAGGAATACTTTACTCTTCCTCCTGATGTTGGGCAGTGTCTGCAACAGTGAGGTCAAGCTGCAAGAAAAATCATGATCTTAGCACAGATTTCACGACATTCACTTGGAAGTGGCATGTGGGGTCTTGTTCCAAGGTCTCTTTGTAATGTCATCTGAGCCATTTTACATTGATGATTATTTGCTTAAAGACAGAAATGGTCTAGCATGCATGGAATGGCTGTTAGGAGCCCCACATTTTTTTTCAGTGCTGTAATTGCAGTGCTTCAGAATTAGGTTCTGCCTGGTTTGTTCTTCATTTCTGTTTCTCACTCATAGAATCATAGAATAGTAGAATTACACTAGTTGGAAGGAACCCAAAAGGATCATCGAGTCCAAATCCTACCCCTCCACAGGACACTCCTAACATTCACACCGTGTGACTGAGGGCATTGTCCAAATGCTTCTTGAATGCTGGCATACTCGGTGCCATGACTGCTTCCCTGGGGAGCTGTTGCAGTGCTCCACCACCTGCTGGGTGAAGAACCTCTTCCTAATATCCAATCTAAACCTGCCATGGCACATCTTCCTGCCATTACCTCTAGCCCTGTCATAGGTCACAAGAGAGAAGACATCACCACCTGTTTCACCTCCTTCCCTTGTGAGTAACAGCTACAAGATACAGCTCAGTCTCCTTTTCTTCAGACTGAACAGACCAAGTGACTTCAGCTGTTCCTCAGACCCTTCATCTGCTTTATGGCCTCCTCTGGACACTCTCCAGTAGTTTTATGTCCTTTTCATACTTCTCATTTTTTTCCCCTCTCCGTCTCTCTGCACAGTCAAACCACAATCTACCAGAAGACAGGAGACTACTTTCTCACTACTGCCTGTAGTTAGGGCTCATCTCAAGAAGCCATGCACACCGTAATTTGAATGACATCAGTAGGATGGGAATGTTTAGCTATCTTGGGCATCTTTAATGTAGACTTCTGCATCCAAGCAAAGGAGTCAGCTGGTTTATTTTTGCAGCTACTTTAGAACGTGAAATTAATGTCCCTCTACCACTTTTTCTCAACTCAACAATAACAGCAACTGAGGAGGTTTAGCTTAGCTGTGGATGCAAACATTACTAATACTTAAAGACAGATTCTGTGCATCTCACCCTTCACCTTTTGTGAAACCTTATTTATAACACTATTTGATGCGAGCCAACACAATTAATCCAGCTACCTATGAATTGAGAAAAAAAATGGATTCAAGAAGACATCAAACTCAGTACTCTGGTGTAATTTCTGGTCTTTAAATATATTTTCTCGTTTTCTTCTGTAATTTCTAGTCAACAGATATCAGTCTTGCTGTTTCTGTCAGTGAAAGACTAAGGCAGTGCTATGATTGATAACACTCTTCCCCAAAGAAATGGTATTGCATCTACTGATCTCCTCCTCAGAGGAGGACAGAGCTCATTACAGGCTAAAAGCTTTCGGGCTGAACGATACCTCTTAAGAAATGCTGACACACGCTACACTAATTCAGAAGAATGTGAAAGCAATCTCCAGAATAGGACAATTCAGTGACTGGCTGCAGTTAGCAAGTGATTTGAAACATGATTTAAAACTCCATTTAACTCAACGGTTGACAAAATATTTTTCAAACTTTATGAAATACAGACATATTGCACATACATTTAGGCAGTAATTCCATGGCTTTAGTCCCTTGACAACCTCCTAGTTAAATAGTTAAAGAAAGCTCATCAGAGGAAAGAATAACATTCATTATTTTGGGCCATATATGTGTGTGTGCACAGAGAAAAAGGCAATTTTTTTAATCTAATAGCCTTTTGTAGGAAAGGAGTGTAATGACAGGACAAGGGGTAACAGCTTTAAACTGAAAGAGGGTGGATTTACATTAGATATTAGGAAGAAATTTTTTACTGAGAGAGTGGTGAGGCACTGGCACAGGTTGCCCAGGGAAGCTGTTGAAGCCCCATCCTTGGATGTGTTCAAGGCCAGGCTGGATGAAGCTTTGAGCAACCCGATCCAGTGGGAGGTGTCCCTGCACATGGCAGGGAGGTTGGAACTGGATAATCTTTAAGGTCCCTTCCAACTCAAAGCATTCCAAGATTCTATGATGCTCTGTCAGTTTAGCTACTTTTACTACAGTTTGGATTTTCTAATAATGTTACCTTTCACCCAAAACTACCCTGCTAACACTGGTTGCATGACTGTAATGAGTTGTAAAATGTTGCCTGGAAGGGCAACACTACATTGGAAAAGCATCTCAGAGTATCTGTGATTGAATAAGCAAAGATGAAACTACAGCTCTGAGAAAGGAGAAGTTCAGGTACCTCACAGTATCCCCCATGAAGGACTTGCTGCAGATCATGGATACTGCTCTCTTCTGGCACACCCATGCTGAGGTTTCAGCCAAGTAAGAGGTTAGCTCATGGGATCCTGCAGCAAGGCTGTTTGTTCATCATCTGGTTTACCAACATTTAGGCAAGTCATTACTCGACAAGCTGCATTTTCAGCAGTGCTCAAGGTCAGATTTTTGGGCTCGGAACTGGACTATGTTTTTAAGACTGCTCCATATCTGTAGTTTGCCCAGCATTTAAAAAGGATGGTCTCTGCCTTTTTTTACTCCTATGTAAATGTGAAGAATCCCTGCCTCCAGGTTAAATACGGAGGGAAAGAGCTAATTTTTGAAAGGGAAAATGCTGCAGAGCAGTCCTTTCTAACAAAAACAAAAAAAACCTAAAACCTGAGCTTTTTTACCGTCATATCTTTTATTCTGATTAATGTACCAAGACATTTTTGATGGTAATATCATATTTTTTTATTTAAAAAAAAAAGAGAGGTCAGGAAATAAAATTAATTCTGGATCATAAAGCTTCTTCCACATGTTCATTTGCACATCTAGCAAAATTATTTCGACACAGGTCCCAAGAAACACACAATTCAATCAAATGCAGAACGATAATGATCATATATTAGACTGCTCTCCTCACTTTCGTTGACCTATAGGATCTCTCTCCATGACATCTTTAGGTTTTATTTCTCCACCTTCTTTCTTTCCATTTCACATATTTTGGACTGTTCTAAACAGTAAAATCTTGCTATTCCTTTTTGCTATTTCTATTTGCACAGGAGAGGAGTCAATCTTGTAGACCTTCTTCATACAAAACTAGAATGAAAGCTTTGTGTTCATTGATTTCCCTCATGACTAGACCTCAGCTCCACTGGGAATATTTGCATTTTACGCTCAAGGGTGTAAAGTAAATTTGAGATGTGGACCTTTAAGAGCAATTATGCATCTGATCTGATAGATAACAGACCCAGATCATAAGAATCCCTGAATTCAACTTGAATTTCACTGTTAGCTATTTCCAATTAATTCCCTGGCTTGAGTTGGCTGACTTCACTGACTAAATAAAACAAAGTTCTCTGAAGTTAGAACATTTTATATTGAGCGAAATGTTAAATGTACCCATCAACACTGATTCCAATGACAATAAAAACACTTAAAAGTCAAAAGTTCCAAGCAAAACTTATTCAAAATTTTTTCGACATAATTATGAGTAAGTATTTCCACAGAAAGCAAGACTTCAAGGTACGATCTAAACTGAGTCATTCACTTAATAACTTTCTTTACATGGGCTCTTACTCCAAATATAAGCAACTATTGACATTTATTCATGCAGTAAATGCCTAGTTTTGACTAGAGATGGTGAGTGTGGGTGCTACTTATTGATATTGGCACAGACTGCTTGGGTTAGGAACTAAGGAACAGAATAGACACACAAAAATGGGATGAGAAGAAGAGCTCAAATTCTGATCTTTGCAGAACACTGCACTGGCAGATTGCCTGTAGTAACAATGAAAAGAAGCCCATTATTCAGATGTAACTTTGGGAGGCAACTATCTCCAAGCAGATTTTCCTGAACATGGCAGAGTATCAGTTAGCTTCTTGGAATGTGAATGCCAAAGCAGTGAGATTTATCCTTTGAAGGACATGGTTCAAGTTTGACTTAATTTTTCTGGTGAGGCTGACCGTTACCTCAGTCAGTGGCACAACAGGCTGTCTCATATGTCCATCCCATCCTCTGGGATGGGATTGGATAATTCAACTGGAAATTGTCTAGTCCAACGTCCTGCTCAATGTAGGACCAACAATGAGCCTTTTTTATCTGTGCTATTTTGAAGTCCTGAAAGATGAGAAATCACTATACCTTTTCACTATATATAGCCCTTCCCTATTTTTTCAGTGCTGATCTTCAGGTTCATGCCAAATCATGAACTACACAGGAACACTATTTCCTTAAACAAATTACATTAACATCTTGATGCCAAAACCTGACACTGTTGAGCAACTGCTTGCAAATTCTGCTGATGCTAGTTGGTTTTGAAGATCCACCACAAACACTCAGCTCTCTGAAGAGCTGCTTTTAATCTGGAGAGCAATAGCTACAAGAATAAACTCGGATTTCAGGTCCTATTTCTGTGTGATTTTTAATGCATCCAAAGGTTTTCTGCTCACTCAAATGTAATAGTTGCTCATACCATGAGACTCTGTGACCCTCAGTCACAGAAGTGCAAGAGTTTTATCATGTCTAAAATCTAACAGAAACAGTTTTTTAGATATTAAAGCTCTTGTTTTACATCTTTAGATCTTAGGTTTACCCTTGATTAATGATGCCTAGAAGGGTGGTACTGCAAAAATCTCAAAACCCTTTGTAAATGCTGATGGTCATTCTCATTAAAGGTGTGCTCACCCACTGGGACATGCCACCAAAAAGAGGTGGGTATTTTTATTTAATGAAAGAGTTCACGGTACCATAGGACATGCTAACAAGTACTGAAGACAAGTAATAAGGACAGAGGTTTTGATAGAAGAATTATTGCCATGAGCATGAAGTTAGGAACGCACTTGAGGCTTTCTCTCTCTTTTTGCTAGAGAAGTGAAGCACTGGAAGCCCAGTTTGCCCTGGTCCGTATCTTAAATCATAGCCCCCTATACAGCAGTCACATAGAGATGAAATCAGTGTCTGGTTTTGCTGTAAAGTACTGTGCACTACAGACATCCCTTGTACAATGGAGCATGCAATCCAAATAGGGGCTTATAGTGCAAACAGACAAGACTAACGATTAAAGAATGGGACAGAAACAGAATCAAAATATTCTGTTCCATATGCCTTGTCCTTAAACCAGAAGCACTGAGAACACTAGACCTCGGATTACACCACTGGCTGTAAAAGCAGTCTCAGTCTATCTTTTTTATTTTCAGCAAAGTGGGTTTTTTTGTTTTGTTTTCCAAACTATGTACACTGCCATCTGTACTTCCTTTCAATGGCCGAAAGAGTTTGTAGGCTAAGCAATTTCTAGCTTGCTTTGATTTTTAAAAGAAACCTCACATGTATGCAATACAAGTTATTTTCCTTTCCTTTTTATTTTTTGTCAACAGAATTGTAATTCAGAGGGTCTGATTTGTTATTTTGTGCAGTATTCTGAAACCATTAAGCACTCTGCATGTTATCTCCCCTGTTTTTTTTTACCCCTGCTAACAAGTTATCATCTTTCTATGCTTTGTGCTTTAGATTCAGTCATCACTGGTGCTCACAGAAAGCCTGCAGCAACCAAGCGGGGCATTCCTTCAATCTGTATTTAACAGTTAATTGCAAACCTGTTCCTTGAAGTACTGCCACATTTCCTTGCTTCACTGCAAAGTCTTTGATATCAACCTACTGCTTTTGGAAAGATTACAACATGTGCACTTGGCTACTCTGGTCAAATGTGCACAAGAACATCGAGTATGAAAGTAGAATTGCTTTCTGTGCTGAGCATGAACCCAACAAACCTCTCAATTGCCATATTAGATATGCTTCAAACCAGTGCAAATCTGCAAGGGAGACGTTCTGGGAGAATGGAAATTTCCACCAAGGAAATTGAATTTCTGGGTGGACGGGGACCCATAATATGGGACATTTCTCATGTATTTTGCCAGAGCTGTATTCACATCAATTAAAGATCTTTCTCCACTCTGGTATCTTCACGTTGACTACAGCTCTCTTTTCCAGTAATGTAAATCCAGAATGGATATTAACAGTGCATTCAACAGGATTTTAATTGAGACTTATAACCTCTCTTAAGAAAGTGGTATGACACACATTGAAAGGGAACTTAAAATTACACTTTCCAAATAAGAAGCTCAAAATCTGTCAATAGTAAGTTAAACCCAGAGTACACAGAGCAAACAGAAGAAAAAGCTATCCTTCACAACCAGCAGCAGATGTTTTGAAGGATATGAAGGGTTATATTCCTTGTTATATTCTGTTAATATTTGGAGCCCAAAAAATTATCTTCTGCATAGTCACATTTGTGTAATTTTAATGTCCTCAATACATTAGCACTTCACTAATATTTTAGTGGAGTCCTTGTCAATATTAATGCATTGCCACAAACATATCTACAGTCTGATATTAGAGAGTTGTGCATAAATGCATAAACTAACTAGGTATTGATTTGCTCTTTCTTTTATGAAAAAAAGAGTTTGAGCAGAGTGGAGTCAGGAAATGCTGATAGTATTGGGAGTTTCGAGATGTCTTTGGCTCCAGGCAGTCTTATCTTATACCTGGATATGGTCCAGGATTCGCATTGGCTGTGGATGAAGATGTCAGTCCACGCTGATTTTTTTCAGACTCATCTATGATTTTGAAAACTGTTTGACTAGGAGGATCTCCTCATAAGTTTGCAGCTTCTCCATGTTCTCCATACAGGTGTTACACCACTTTTTGGGCAGACCGGGAAGTTATTTATCTGTTCATATAGTTCACTTCCTGCTCAATATGCACTTATACAATGGAGTTCAGTAAACTGTTTGTTCTAGGCTAGACATTCAAGATCCAGCTTCAATCTGGAAACTGTGATGAGCATGATACTTCTCCACCGCCAACAGAACCTATTCTACCCTGTACACGTAGTCATCACCTACGGTGTATATTGACTGGGTTAGGAAAAAGCCATGGACCTGAGAGCTATCAGAGTTCACATGCTGGTCAAACAACTTTTTCTCCCTCCACCAAACTGAGATCAGGGATTACATGAAGACATTCTGTGGACTGAAACTGCATGCATTATTTAAGTATCAATCATAGTGTTCTCACGTATCTGAATAGCATCACCTCCTTTTCAAACTTACTAACCTGTACTTTCTACATGCCAGGATTGTATTCTGTACTTCAGAAACTTCTAAGAAAATGATCTTGTGCACAAAATAATCCTCATGGTGTTTGGAGGTCTTTTTTAATCCATTGATTTCCAGAACTTCTATGGATTGTGTTTATGCATATTTATAAATGCAGCATGTACATATATATCTCTTAAACTTCATATCCATGGTTCCTAGTTCCAGATATATATGCTTTATCTACCTGTCTTTTAGCTGTGATTTTTTTTCTTACACCTAAGAACCCCTTTCTGAGATGTTTAATCACCAAAGTCTCATGAAAAATCTCTGAATAATAAACCTGTACACTTCCTGTAACTCTCCTGATAGCAGCTTACATCATTTGAAGAATTCAGTCCAATTTCTTTCCTGATAAAAGTGAATTATTTATTTAAAGACATAGAACTCTAACAGCTTCTTTAGTAAAATGCAGCTGAGCTGCACAGTGTTTCAAGTACAGGTGAGTGATTTTTACTGCGTTGGGGCTATATTTACATGATTAGTGGTACCTGGTGCAGTGCAAGCAAAGGATAAGATTTCTTCTTTGCTTCATGTTTTCATGTACGAAACCACAAATTGGAGGAACACCAAAGAATGTTTTCTCAGGTTGCATGCACATTAATCATTTTAAAGACTTCAAGCAATTGCATGTACTAAGTTATAAAACTTGGAATAGAAAGACCTGAACTAAAATCTTGGAACTGAATGTTAAATCAAAAACTGGATCCAGATCTGAAATTTTCAGATGACATTGTTCTGACTTTCCAGCAAGTAGAACATAAAGCCCAGCAACAAACTAAGCCTGAATTTATGAAATTTCAAATACCGCTGTTAAATCTGGGGGGTTGGTTCATCTCTAAAATGTATAAATACCAAGTTGAATACTACAGGTTAAGGAATTTTACCTTTGACTTCAACAGGAGCAGGTTTGTTGTCAGAGCACTTTTCTGTCAGCAGTGTTACGAGCAACATCTATTGAAACCAACGTATCAGTTATGGGTGAAAACATGCAGTCTTGGGCTTGTCTTCTGTCTCAGACTATGAAAAGAAAAAGATCTCTTCCATTAACTCTCATAGAAAAATGATTTGTTTCTGCAGAATAAATTCCAATTTTCCACATCAGGACTTTATTCTCTTCACTGCTGAGCTTGCCATACAAAGACACAAACATATTTGTTTCTCTTTTGCTATCAGTTAGTTCTTCAATACATAGGCAGATGTTACTCTTTAGCTGTATCCTAAATATATGAGCTCCTATTTGCTATAAGATATAATAGATCATGTTCCACATACAACTTTCAAATTACTTCAAGCCGTAATCATAACAAAGACTCAAGAGTTAACATTCCTTTCATCTACAGATTATTACTGAACATTTCTAATAATCTAGTTAGATTGTATGAAAAGCACAGGAAGAGGCATAAAACAAATTTCTCATTTTCTTCTATATCAAGGGAAAGAAAAGGATATCAAACAATATTTTCTTTCCCTTCTTGCTTTACCTCAATGAGTGATTTTTAAAGAAAACAGCTTTCAAGCAGCTAGGAAAGCTATGAGGAAGAATGTCACCTGTGAAATGCCACACAGAGATTTTAATCTTTCTTTTAGCGATTTTTCCCTACATTCATTCACCTACATGAAACTGCAGATCTTTTAATTCAAAGAAAGAAATCTACATCAACAGTTTATTTTTTATTGCCTTTAAATAATAAATTGTACACTTGAAAGGTATGAATTAGTTGACAGGCTGCTGATATGTCTTGGCAATTACATTATAATCTTCAATAATTACCATGGTCAATGACAATTTTACATTCTATCCCAAGGACAGGTAAGGGACATAATAAAAGAACATGTGAGTCAACTGCAAGGGAAAGGAGGAGAGAGGGGTGAAAAGTGACTCCCAGACAGGTGGCAGTATGTGTAAGAGCTTTTTCTGGGGTAAAACTACAACAGTATTTGTCCCTCCTGCAGTTCTCATTTTAGATTGACCTGTTCACAACAGGTTGGATATTCACTTACAAATCTACACATCATCCCTTGAGTTGGGATACAAGTATTCATAAGAAATGTAGTTGTGGTAAAAAAACTCATGAAGAAATGCTGGACATGACTCATCTAAGCTACAATTTTGATAACTTTGCAAGAGCATAACTGGGAACAACTGAAAGCCAAAGTGACAGAAATATATTTCGACATTTCTGACTGAAACATTCGTGAGATTCTTTTCCTTTCCCAAAAAGCAGACTGAAAATAAACGTTGACGGAGTGGACATTTCTCTATGTGTAAATACCAGCTCCAGTTCTGATAATCCATATTTGGCCAGAGCCATCAGACATTTCTTAGTTGTTTATATTCAAGGTACCCATTCCAAACAGACATGAAATATTTGGTCTCTGCTATTTAGGTCTTGTGTCACGTTGTAATTTAAATACTTAGATACTGATTTAAACTGTTCACATACATAAAAATTTTATCAAAGTTTAGTAAATAGAACTGGTTTTCCTCATCGTCGCTGAACATACAGAAAACCGTGATTTATTTCATTTTATCCAAAATTTTCTGAGGAAGAGGAGAAAGAAATTGAGATTGATGCCATCTTCATGAAAGGTTTAACTAGAAAAAATTCTCAGAGCCTTGAAAAAGACCTGAAAGGAAACAAGACTGAAGATGTGACTGGTAGGTCACAACTGATTAACTTCTGCAACAGAAGGGAAAAAAAACCACATGGTTCATTCTTCCTCAAATCAGCTTAGCTATGTCTTTTGGACTCCAGAAAGTCTGACACATGGGAAACTGAATGTTAAAAAAAAAAAGAAAAAGTGAAGCTTATTTCATTTTTCCTCAGTTTTCCCACTTATAAAATGGGCAAAATACAGCTGGTGTGCTGCACAGAGTGTGCAGAAACTTTTGAGAGTAAAATGCAGTGATCACTTTTTCTCTATATGGCTGTAAATGCTGTCCTTCAGAGGTCTTGATAGGATTTTCAAGCATCTGACTAAACCCTTTTCCCTCACCATTCTCTGCCCTACGAGCAAAGTTTTGTTTCCACACGCTCCTTTTACAACCAGCCAAAATGCTCTGTAAGCTCTAGCTCTTAAAACAGGTTCACTTCATTTCACCAACCCATTCAAATTAAAAGAGCAGGTTAATAAGTCCTTTCCAGGACTGACATTTAGGAGCAGATTCTGCCCTTCCTTAGGAAAGCTCTTTAGAATTGAGGTGAGGCATCACCATCACCCAGAGCAGGATCCACACCAGACCCACTCATTTCCCTGCCCACTCAGGAAGCAGAATTTCTCTGTAGCTTTGCTCCACCGATTGGAAAGGCTGTAGCTTAATGCCCTTTCATTGCAAACTTCCTTTTAGTGCACAGCCCAGCAATTAGTCCCCAGTCATGCTTCACGACCTCTGGCTGCCTCACTACGAGCTTTGATCAGAACTTTGCTCACTGACACACATCTAATAACCCACCATGGCACCAACTAAACTATCAGGTCCTAATTAATACCTCACCCCACATCCTAGGCCAAATAGGGGATGTAATTAGCTATTATGCCAAACAGAAGTTTGACCTGACCTCCTGTTTGGAAGTCGGGGAGGGAAAAGAAAAGAAGAAAGCTACTGAAAATTACTTTCATGGATCTCTGTAAGAAAAAAGAATGCAAGATCCATACACAGGTAGTGGACCATTGTCAGAGGAGCCTGTGCTGGTTTTCATATTTCCACTGATTATGTAGCACCATGAGTAGAAGAAATTACAAACTGTCTTCCTCTTACCTGGAGATACAATTCTCATTATAGTAGCATATAGTTCCTGTAAGACCATGCACTCTTGCCATAGACATGAGTACAGTTAGACAAATTAAAAATATTAAATATCACAGAATCATAGATTTATAGAATAGTTTGGGTTGGAAAGGACCTTAAAGATCACTCAGTTCCAACATCCCTGCCATGGGCCGGGGCATTTTCCAGTAGAAGTCCAACAGTTTTCTACATAAATACATAAGATGTCAGAAGACACGTCAACCCAGAAAGGATTTTTCAGGGCCACACAATTCCTGGGTTTCACGATGACTTTTTTTTCATATTTTCTCTGAGTTATTATTTTTTTAAGCAACTTAAAAATGAGAGGAAAAGCGAGAAGAACAGCAGCAAAAGAAGATTTACTTTAAGTCTATTTTTTCCAGGCTGAAATGAAATGTTGCAGTTGTGAGCCCTTGGAAAGGATGTTTATTCTACTCTAAATAAAACTGAAGTGTGTATTAAAATGAAACATCACCTCAAATTACTTCGAAAGCATCCAAATTAAAAACATCTACATTTTTTCCAAAACCCTTTTCCCAATTTCCAATTGCTTTCTTTTTTCCTCAGTTGAAACAAATCTCTTTGATCAGCATGAATTCACAAAACATTCCAGTCAACTGACTTGTATAAATTCAGTGGGAAAAAGTTCTTATATGCATCAAGCTTCCTGCCCAGTGTGGCCACCTCTCAGGAGGCAGAGAGAAAACAGAGCCCGGGAGAGAAGAGTGGGCTTTCCCAAGGCCAAGGCTGCAGCAGGATAGTGTGGAACACATTCTCATGTGGCACACACACACCAAGACGCAGGTATCCACCAATCTGAACAGGCAGAAGGTTCAGGATGTCTCTTATCCCACTTGGAGTAGGATGGATGCTCTGTGAACACCTAGCTTCTTCGTGCCTCTAGTTCTAGTTAGAGCAACAACTTTTGTATCACTCTAGTGGAAAAGGAACATGATCTAGCGCATCCAGTGTTCAACTCAGAGAGCAAGCTCTTTTTGGCATCTTATGTATGATCTCTGATACAAGCATATAAAGGTAAGAAAATGCTGGTTTCGTTTCTAGTATGTTTAAGTATGGAGGAGAAACTAGATATAAGGAGCATCATTGACCACAAGCTGGCAAAGTGGCTATGTTGAGTTAACTAGCAGGCACTGAAGTTTTAGTGTTGTTTTATTTCAATTGCACTGCAGATTAAAAGTGATTTTTAGAAACTGAACTGCTAAAGTTCACTTGACCACTTCTCTGTCACATGATGGAGGAATGAAAACAGCTTTCATGTGTTTTCATACCCAAAAATTCTGGTCACAACCGTTATCTTTCCATCAGTGCTGCCAGCTCAGAGAGGCCACAGTGGATTTTTGCCTTAGGATATTCTAAAATAAGTTACTATATCAATGATGCACAGAGGTTTCTAAAGTGGCATTCTTTCTTTTCAAAGATCAGGTTAAACCTTTTTGGTACTTTTAAAAGTATATTTTAAAGTTGTTTTGGATTTCCTTATATATAGAGGAGTCAGAATGAAAAATACTAGCAAAAAGAGTTTTTAAAAGAAGCCACAGGCATGAATGTGAGAAGTCTTCTCTCTTTTCATAACTCTTCTTTGTCTCCGGTGCTACAGTGCCATATTTTATCCTATTTGAAAAAAACCCCACGATGTTCAGAAGTGAATTCTTATAGGACAATAGACCATCAAGTCTTAGAGTTCAGGTCTGCAACTATCTGTGAAGAGCCATCAAAGACATGGTCTTGTAATGCCAGGTGACCTAAAACTGGTCTCATGCACTTCCTGCAAATTCTTCGGAGAGCAACCTGGAACCTCTGTCAGGACCTCTCTGACAGTAATGTCCTATGTCTTGGGCTGTGCAGCATCCTGGAGATACTGCTCCTGACATACCAAGGAATATATTGACAGGTTTTGTTGCAAAACTTTTTGCCACCTGAAATTCAAACTATGTCCTCAGATTATTTCAATTCACATGAATGTCCCCTTTCTTCCTTTAACCAGTACCTCCTTAAATCCCTTTCTGGTGGGGTGGATGTTCCCTAGATTGAACAGAAAGTCATTCAGGATCCAGTTCACACAGGAGGTCACCATATCCAGACAAAAAGGGTTCTTCTGGCTTGCTTGAGATTAATTCAGTCATGCAATATCCCTACTAGGATCAGAGAGCTGCTCTTCAGGAAATACCTCTTCCTGCACTAATGGACTCACTGTCTCTGGACAACAGTATCATTTCTCTTTAGAAAACAAGTTTTATCAGTGTTAACAGAACATTGTTAGGAAGAGAATATGCGTTTTTGAAAGATGGGTTAGACCAATGTCATTTGTTCAGGACCTACTTACCTGGGAAAGGAGATGTGGTATCTGGAACATTCCATGTCTTACCTTTAGAGAGAAGTCTAATGAGGGACAGTGCAGAAGCTCTTGGCCTGTTACGCAGAGATGGTCATTGACTAAAAAACACCACTTTTAAGCACTGTGGGACTGAAATTATTAATTGACATTATGCTTGCAAGAAATTTTTAAGTCAATGCTGATAAAAAAGTATCAATGATACAAGAGCACAGGAGAGGTGAATCATGAAAAAGGGCGATTTAGAATTGTCTAACATGAACCCAAATAAAGATGAAGTGTTATACTTAAAAATCAATGATGGACAAGGAAGGAGACAGTTATTCTACTAAACAAGTGTATAACAAAGTCTGAAAGGTGGAATCTAAACAGACACAAGTTTGAACAAATGAGAGTAATTAATTATTGGAACAAATCCTTTTGCCAACAGCTATTTCCAAATCTGGAAAGATGTCTGCTATAAAGACAGGATCTAGTGCAGTTAAAGCAGGAATAATTTCAGAGAAGGTCCTTGGTTTTTATCATTTAATTGGTCAAACAAGATGACAAAATAAGCTCTTTTTGTTTTTAAAATTGTTGAGCTGATACCCTTACCAAGGTGCTAACTGTTCTAGGCATTTGATGAGCAACATCACCACCATGAAACTGATTAAATGCTTCTTTTTTTTAAGGCGGCATATCATTAAGTTACAGAATGTGTTGTCATGGGATATAAAGGAAGAACATATCTCAGATCAATATTAAATACTGCACACCATTTGAATAACCACTTAGTTAAATGGTGATCCACACAAATTTCCCTGTATTAGACTATTTGATTAGGTTCCATTAGACTACTGCAAAAAACAAAATGCCAACAATTAAATAGGCTTGTGTGTTTACCTTTACTCCAGACCCTGATTCCTCCTTTAACTATTGAAGGACAACTTGCTTATGTAGAGCTTACAGCTCTTGGAACAATCTGTTTTAAACAGAAATCACCATATAGCGTTAATTATAGGCTTGTTCCTGTCACCTCATAGTCAAAGCCCTGGGAGAATCTATATTGTGAGGTGTGTATCTTATATTTTAAACATATTTAATTTCAATATTAACATGATTGCATTTCAGGGAAGACCTTTGCTTAATATTCCTAATATTCCTAATCTTAGACAATCTTTTTAAACCCTGTTTCTCCTTTTCTGTGCTATTTACCCTAAGTTATTTTCTATCAAACTTATTCAGGGCCTGCACACTTATTTAGCACTGTGCCCACTGGTGAAGCGTGGGGTGGGGAAAATATTTACAGGGGCAAATTTTTATTACCCAAATAAGATGATTCTTTTTTTTTCAGGGAAGGTACAAGGCTGAGTCATATCTTTTTATTTTCCCCCCTGGAAAGTATTTATGTTGAGAATTGCTTGATTTTTAATAAGATACTTCTAAATTAAACAATTCCTTTTGAATTGTTATTTCAGAGCATTCAAATTAGTCTCATTTTTCATTTGCCACATTTCAGGAAAACTAAGGTTTAAAAAGCAGAATTACCTGGAGGAGAGCTGCTGTTTCCTAGAATAGAGGAAAGATTTTTCTAAGACAGAACAGCAAAAAGGCAGGGACTTTATTGGAAGGAGGAGATGTTTTTCTAATGGGACTACAAGGTATTCTTTTCCATGTTTCTAAATAATCAGATATTACCATAAGTTCAGCTGTAGAAGCAGTAGCACGGGTGTTCCTTACACATGATGCAGTACTACTGAATCAGCATTTCCCAGTGAAAATCTGTATGGCAGACACTGCCAGGTTTTCTATTTTGGGCACATATATCTGGGCACTATATTTAACCGTTTGCCTACTTGCTTTGATTTCTCTCTCAGTGACTATCCTCCAAGAAAATTCTTCCTTTTTTGACTCACCTTGAGCAGTCTGCAATTTCATTTTGGATTTGGTGAAGTGTTGTTCCAGGTGTCCCTCCACTTTTTCCAGCTGAAATAGAAGCTTTACAGGGAAGGAAGGCAGCACAACCTTCTTCTGGTTCCTTCTTACACATATATTAGTGTAGCTCCATCATCTTCATCACAGTGATTTTTTAGTATACAGTTAGACAAGCAATGACCAAGGCGTAGTTTTTATATGAACTTCCAACATATTGCTGCGATGCATGCAGGAAAAATGCAAAGCAACTAAACTCTGCTTCAAAGAAGGATGAGGTACCTTGTGTGTGCAGTAAGATAAGCACATGTCAGTGTGTAGATACTGTACAGGAGTGATACAGTGTGGATTTCTCCTCGCTACTTCTCTGCAAGCCCGTATTCTGAGTCTACACCAATGCAGCACTGGGTAAAAAAGAGAACATTTTTGAGTTCATAAGGCAAATTAAATATTCCTGAATACACAAACATTACCAATAAAATCTGATATTAGTTTTTAAATTGTCACAATCTGCAAAAATTGGTGATTCAAGTGATATAAAGATTGATTTTTCTAACATAATTTATCTCGATAATAGTCTCGAAAGTCTATTCTCTGGTTCTATTTCAGCTTGCCCTGAGAGCCAGAAGCAATCTTACTGCTAGTATCAAAATCCTGTTGCAGTGGGAAGGTGCCTGATGCATGTTAAGATGTGATTATCCATAGGAAGGAGAGATCCTATAGCTATGGTCGTGCTGGGCTGGTGTGCTGACTCAACAAAATGTCCTGTGCGAATTTGACAGCTGCATGCTTTGCAGTTTCAGAAATCCAAGCATCTTTCAGGGTATTAGTCTGGAGGCTGTGAACAAGAAAGAAGATGCAGAGCAGTGGATGAGGGATTAGCAAGTGTGTAGAGGTCATGGTATTAAACAATATGTAAACTTCACCACTTAGGTCCTGCTCCAGTAAACAAGGTTAGGAGTTGACCCGTTATTTTCCTCATTCTATGGTTATCCTAGATTCAGTGTAGCAAATAGTATTTGGTAGCTGACAGCAAAATTCCATGATCATAAATTTGTTTTGTAAATACCTACGTGTCAAAGAAGGGTTGCAAAAGAACTCATCACCTAAAAGCAGCAGGCAGGCAGAGGTTGTAAGCATGGGCAGATGTGATCCAGATCAACCATTCTACTCTGCTGAACAGGAAGAGGAAAATAGGTCTAACGCTCTCTCTTTCTCTGCTCACTCCTCCTTACAGATCTGTGCTTCTTTAATTTAAGGAGTAGGCAGGCCATCTTTGAATATTTAGCTGAAGAAATCTAAGGAGTTACTGTTTGCTACAGCTTTTAGCTACAGTCTGATGTGGCTGCTGCTGCTGAAAGAAAATATGTGAGTGCTCCTGGTGGCTTAAGAAAAGCTACCTGGGAGCTTAAATTCCAGTTATTTCTACTGTGACAATGCTCTTAATGTCACAGAGAGGAGACCTGTGATGCAGAGGGCTCAGACATGTCATTGTATCTCTGGCACTTAATACAGGAACAGGTAAAATGAAGTGGCTTTAGACTTTGCATTCTGCTGATGATTGCCAGGCATGGGGAGCTCTGACTCATGATTAGAGTCAAATTTATCTGAAGATAAACACACCCTACCCGAGCTAGTCCCCCTCAGCTCCCTTCGTAGTCAACACAGAAATAGCTGCTGCTACAGCAGATAAGATGAAATACATCACTGATGTTTCAATGTCTGGCCAGTGATTGTTAATGGAATCCAGCCAACTATATCGTAGCTGGATTGCAGGCGTCTCTAATGAGTCCCTGCTTTCACCCTTTCCCCAGTGCCCTGCTTGATACCTTGATGACTCTGAATGTAGAAAAGTGGTCCCACAGAAGGCCAAATGCAAGACCCTCTGAAAGCTTTTCCTTCTACAACCACTTTACTGCAGCCTGTACTGCATCCCTTCACTGACTGAACTGGATTAAGTCTCCATGACAGGAAGTCAAGAATGTAGATTTATTCAGACTTGTTGAAACAGTGGCACACATCCCAAGGAAGACAAATAGCCTTTTGTGAGATAATTTGCTAACAGTTCCACCCTAACATGTATCTGTCCTGTTATCTCATGACTAATATGGACATAACCCTGTGTACTTTTATCTGACATGCATAACATATGTCAACCTGATTTGTGTCTCACTTGGTTGGCTGAAGAAGCCAATGGACTTGTGCCCAAGTGAAATTTGTTGAACTGAGATGAAAATCTGGTGTGTATTTTTAATTCACTCCTTGCGCCTCTGTGCAATAAGTGGCTTTATTTCACAGGAATATTTGCAGATAAGCTGGTTTTCATTCAGTTGTTTCATTAAAAATATGATGAAGAATTCATGGAATAAAAGAATTTTTTATTCACTATCACCATTACAGTAATTCTGTTGGTCACATTATACTTTTGGTCAAAAAGTTGGTGGGCATCTAACTGGGGTATGACTTGTCCTGTGAGTAACCGTACACAATGATTAGTAGGTGAATCTTGTTCTTCCACAGCATTTAAAAAAATGTTATAGAATTCTATAGCATTTTCATGACTAACCTGATGTAAATGATAATCTGTTGTAAATAATGTTGTTACTCTCACTGCAGATAGGGAAACTGAGGCACAGGGCAAGTCAGCGTCTCTGGATGAGAAGTCCTGGATCTCAGTTGAGAAAAAAACCTTCTGCTAAGGTTAAAGAGAAGACAAACCGATTTTTCCATTTCAATACGTACATGGCATTTGGGAGATTTAATTCCAGCTGTGCTTCTTTACGAGAGGAAATGGCCACAAGTTGCACCAGGGGAGGTTCAGACTAGACATCAGGAAAAATTTCTTCACTGAAAGGTGGTCAGACACTGGCAGAGGCTACCCAGGGAGGTAGTTGAGGTACCATCCCTGAAGATGTTTAAAAGACAGGTAGATGAGTTTCTCAGGGAAATGGTTTAGTAGTGAACAGGTATGATTGGACTTGATGATGTCAGAGGTCTTTTCCAACCAGATGATACTATGATTCTATGATTCTCAGATTTCCTAAGTGCGTTTATCTTCTTTCGGTGAATGATAGGCAGCAACATTGCCTTTACAAACCACCTGCTTAGTCTTTGACAGCTTCTGGAATGGAGGTGATTCTTTCTGTGAAACTTGAATAGCACTTATGCTGCATGGGACCTACTCCTTCTTCTGCCACTGATGCCAGTCGTCAGGCAGAAGGTTTCCAAATACATTTTAGGTTGCAGTGTAATTTCTTTGATTCCTTCAGAATATTTGACCTTCACAAAATCAAGCCACTTGGAAGCTGAATGCTCTTGCTTTCTAGGCCTGACCTGAAAACTTTTGATTGTGACTTTTTGGGTAGAAATGCCCGTGTTTTCTCCATACAAGCAACACACATTATGAACTCCCTACAGTGAAATCCAGTCCCCCAATATAGGATTAAGATCCCGATCAATGGATAAACAACCAGCTTCAGCTAGACACAATATCTGAAAGTACCCACCTCCTTTTCTTAAAAGCAAAGCAAATCGAGAGATCCCACCATTATTTATCAGTATCCATATCTCACTGAGAAGTATTTCGGCTGGTTGACATTGCTTTGCTGTTTACCCATGTGATGAGGACAGGCAGGTTTGTGCTGGTGCTGCAATATCAGCCTCCAGAGGATGCTGGGTTTCCTTTTACACTGGGGCAACTCTGCTCTTACAGAATAGTTTCTCTACGTTTACCTTGTTGGAGCTGACAGCACAATTCTTTGCAGAAGTCATCTCTGTCTTTTGACTTGTATGGGTGAAAAGGTACAAACAGATCCCTCTTTTTCCAATTAATAAATAAAATCTCTAAAACTGTTACTTTGCTACAAATTAAAACCTGAGATACATGATCAGAAAACATATCCTTGACCAAAGTGATGCAGTTACTACTCAAAAGCAGTGATTTCTTCAGATCATTTTTTAAAAAAAGGTAACTCCATAATGTCTTTTTTTGAAGTTTGACAGCAAATAAGTCCAGATTAAACTCATGGCTTGGGATCTGCTTTCCTGTAGAGACCCATGAGTCTCTGCATTCCTCAAGCAAAGCTAAAGTTAGCTTAAAATTCCTTCTCCTTTCTAGCTTTCCTTATCACAAAATGCTTTATTAAAATAGAAGATTTGAAAACAATTGTAAGACATTTTAACTATTTCTATCAGAATAAAAAATTAATATTCTATTGTGTTGTCTTGCATTATTTTTATTTTTGTTTCAAAATAACTTTAAAATGCAATTATTTGACACAATAATTGTTTTGAAAAAAATTAATCTAAAACTAACATTAAATTCTTTCATTGACCTGAGTCTTTTATGTTTATTCCGTTTCAATTCCTGGAAAAGTCTGAGAGAAAAATGGCTTTGTTGTGGTTCAGAATAAGGACTAATTTCCGAATGCTGGAATTCCTCTGAGAGGGGAAACTGCAAGCATGGGCTCTAATCACTGCTTTGTCACTCACTGCCCTTGCAACAGGTACTGCAGTAGAAGTCATAGAAATTATATGGCAATTCAGCACAGAATTACTCTTGCCCTGGTTACACAAATCCCTGTTTCATGGTGATGTCTGCATTTTCAAAGCACCTATGTCAAGTTCATTGCCACGTGCTTCCACAGTACACAATATCTACATGTTCTGAGCATCCCTAGTGAGCATGTAGTCTCTTTACTTTTTAACAATGACATTACTAATATTTTAGTGGGGAGCAACAGGTGACTTGCAAAACAAAAAATATTAAAGCCACAGGTGTTTTTCCATTCTTGAGTACAAGATGCATTTCCTTAGAATTGCAATTATTTTATTCCTGTGATAATATCTTTTAACATTAAAAGAATACTATTTTAACCCCTTTTATATAACTGCTTCTGCTTCAGTTAAAAGAAGAAGGAAATAAAATTTTGTTGTTTGATTATCCATCGTATTTTACTACCTAGTGTGGCTCAAATGGATTTCCCCTGGAATTTTAAGATTGATGCTCACTCAGCAGTATAAATGAAAAGCAACTTTTCTGGTGGTCATTAGACCTCATTCACCCACTCTTAAACAGATTTAAATCAAGAATAAGTAAAAAAAAATAAATTCAGCGTTATTAAGACTTGAAGAAGAATTAATCCTGCCAAGTCTGCATTACTGCATAATTTGGCAGCAGTGACTGCTTTGCCTGCTGATGAAGAAATTTGTTAATAAGGCTGATCCTGAGCAGAAATGTTTATTTTTGGCATAACATAAATCAGACAATGAGTCCTTCCAAACACCATTCACACTTTCCAGTTACTCTACACTACAAGGTGACTTGGGAATTTTCACCATTCATGATAAATCATTCCAGGAAGGCAGAAATAGGGCTGGGGTGGGGGGAGTAGAAAAGGAAAACATCAATTAATAGCTGAATTACTGTGAAATAAGTACTTTTAGTGCCTTTGATGTAGTGGATATACTCAGGTGCAGAAAAGTGGATTTAATTGCAATGTCTGGATTAAGGTAGCCATGGAGAACAGGTTTGCTTTACATAGAGTAATGTCTGTTAGTTCATTTCTGGTGCATTTTCATTTTAGTTTACTTTTTGGCTGTCCCACATATATGGACATACATGTATTCGTATTCTATATGTGTATAGACAGGTATTCTATAGATGGTTCACTTGATGCTTCTAGAAACTAGCATAAAACATTGCTTGGAGAATTTCAGTGTACCTGGGACACAAATTTACAGTTTAACCCAGCTGAGTTATTGTAAATCAACACTTTTCTTGTCATCAGCTCCCTACTAATGATGACAAGATCCTAAGATTTCAACTTAATGGGGAGTAAGTTCACTTCACTTATTTTTAGATGTCTATATCCCACCTCCTTTTCCTGACATCTCCTAATTTTCAAGATGTATGATTAATCCAGCTTATTGTACAGGTTTTTTTTATGCTAAGGTGACCTTTGCTCTAAAAGTGACCATTTTCCTCCAACAATCACCAAGGAAATGTAACCCAGATGCAGGTTATAGCTACTGGTGGGTACGAAGAACATAGATATGTTCTCAGTACCTCCTATCTGGTTCCATTGTAACTGCAAGAGCTATGATCGCTTGTCCCTCAGACCTGTTAGCTGATGATTAGAGAGCAGAAGCAAACAAGGATTAGATTTTTAATGTTATAGCCTGGTAGACCTATCTGGGAAGTTTAACCACACTGACTTGAGGCTATGAAACAGCAGAACGAACAGGCGACTTGGTTATCTCTGTAAAAGACGACATTTAACAGGAAGATGAGGCAGAGGAGAGGGAGTGATAACAAAGGCAATGTCATCACTCTTATTGAAATCCTAAAAGACTGTGAGTCATAGTCCCATTTGGGAAGTAAAACTGTTCTTGATGTGATCTAGAGTAGCTTTTGGTTTGCTGCAAGGTATCTTGGGAAGCCACTATCATTTCCTGTTAGCTGAAGAATCAGATAGGTAGAAAGTCATGTCAGACCACCTATCTGATCAGTTGTCATATTTGGGGCATGATGCAACCACTAAAACTCAAGAAAATCATCAGTGAGAAGTGCTTAATGCAATAATGAATTATGTACTTGAACATGGTCTTGAAGAGCAGGATTTGAACCCCAGCTTAGGGAAGAATGGGTGGAGGGAAGAAGCCTGTAGGTATATTTGTTTATGGTATTTTGCAGAAGGCACACGTCTCAAAGCTGCTGACAGTGTTAATTCTGCTTTCATAAGTTCTTAGTGATGCAGTAGATAGGACATGATTATATGCAACTTCACCTCTGACAACATTTCTTTGTTTGGGAAACTCCCTTGTTTTTATATTTTTAAAGGAAAGCAAAGACTAAATTAGACTCTGGGAGGATTCTGTCTTTTGACAGAATTTATGAAGCCCTCTGAAGCAAAGATCTTTCCCTGTGCGCCTTTCCACATCTAGCTATGGAGAGAGAGGGAGTGAGTTACAGCCGTGTGCTATAGGAAGTACTTGGAGGAGCTTCAGGAGAAGAGACAGCAACTTTTATCTGCACTATACCCATAAACAAATACAATATGGTAATCTGGAAAATCTGATAAGAGATCTGGCTTTACTCCTTATCCCTATCACACTTTGCAAGGTCCGCTCCTCTGTCAATTCTTCTCTCATTTATAGCCACCCACCTGATTCATTCAGTCCACCACTATGTGATTGTGACCACTCTGAGGTCATACCAAAGACAAAATTGAATTACATCAGGTCATCACAGTGTCTCACTGGAGCCTCTTGTCAAGACAAAGCATTAGATAGAGATTAAAATATGTCAAACTCTATTTAAACTTAGGTTTTCATGTATTTTTTTTTGCATATGCACACAATATATGTATCATTTAATACATGTCTATATGTAATGTGTATATATATTGCATAAATTACAATATATGTGTATTGATATATATATCAAAAACATAAATATGCATGAGTACATTATCACATGACAACCTGATTATATGTGTATATATACAGAGATATGTGTGAATATGTATAAACATACTTATGTTTAGACTTATGTAGTTACAGCATATATGTATCTTTATCTCAAATTATAGGCATAGGTTCACTCAGTAGTGTCTGCTTGTCCATGGTTATGCCAACTCACAAAAACACAAGTGTGTGAAAATCTTGACCTGCTAGTGGTCATGTGAAACAGAAACACACATAAACATTTGCACATGGACAAATTTATATATTACAGTTTATGATGGTACATAAACATTTACACACACATGCATGTCTTTGCATATGTTTTTGAAGCAAAATATTAATGTCATTTTTGTTTGCCAGAAAGCCTTCATTGAAAGGGAAGATTATTTATTTGATTGGGATTTTTTTAGTGACAAAGCAGCAACAGAAGCTGTGAGAACTAAGAAAACATAGAAATTGTCATCTAATAGTCCTTCAAACAGCTCTTGTCACACAGATAAACCTTTTATCTCTCTCTCCCAGATTCTAATCAAGGGTATAGTTTGCATGTTTCTTGTGTCACTGCAGCAACCAATTCAGCTGGGATTCCCTGTGCCCTGGGAAATAAACTTATTTTGGCCCAAATGAGCATCCCAGAGCCTTTTTTTATCTTTTAACACTAACATTTTGCTTATTAATTGTTAGTCAAGACAGCAACAGTGAATTTTCTCACCAAAAGGGTGGGTTGCAAAGCAGACTGTGTCTGTTTACATGTAGAGTTTTATACACAGGAAAAAAACCAAAACACTTTCTGGGAAATGTGGTTGTAAGACAAGTTTTTGTTGTGGTTAAAAGACCATTAGAAATACGATCTGAAATTTGAGGCTTAAGGAGTAAAATTCTAACATTTTTATTACTTAAAAATTCAGTTTATAATTTCCAGAATCTCTTCTGTTATCCAAATATAATAGTGACAGTCTAAAAGAAATCTGAAGATTCAGATTCTACCGTATTCTTCTAATATTTGCAGTTTTACTCATTCAAATTGTGTTTTTAAATTTAGCTGTGTACAATCAGTTATCTTTCTGGGTTTTGCATTCATAATTTATTGCTCACATTGAAGACAGAAACAAAGTGACAAACAGCATTGTCTCGAGGTTTAACTCTTAAAAAATAAAAATGAAACCCTTATATTTCGTTTTTATCGTGAGTGTTATGATATTTGTTGGGTTCAATAGCCTTGGTTTGCAGAATTATTTACATGAGCTTTCGTTCAGCTGATTCTCATTTCTAGCTTGGATGTTGTTGGCAAGCTGTTTCAAAAAAGAAGACCTTGGGCTATGTCTATACACGTAAACTGAATAAGGCTAAGAAACAGGGTTTGAGCAGAGTCCTGGATGATTTTCACCGAAACATCTACCTCTGCCTTGGGTCATTTTGCTTGCTTGTAGGAAGCCAGTAAATAAAATTCTACGTTTATTAATTTTAGCATTTCTTATTTTCTCTTGAGTATTTGAATACTTGGGCATACATTATTGCACAAAACAAGAACAGAGCTGTGGAAGAGAATCAGTGCTTTGACATCACCTGTGTGGGGATGTCTCCAGTGCAGCTACCGAGAGCTGATCTAGTGGCCCACACCTCAGCTAATATGCATAAGAGAAACAGGAACTTTTCAGCATGTGATTCTTGTGATGCATTTTCATGTTTACTTGCAGATGAGATGGTGCCTGGTCACACATCTTACCCCTCCTCCAACACAGGAAGGTTAAAGCAGTCCAGTCTGGATTTGTTATGGAGCAGTAGCTGGTTCCTTTCCTTACCACAAGAGGGGATTTCCCATCTCTCCTCTCCAACTGACAGAAGAGGGTTTTTAGGAATTTTCTTTTCCTTAAGCATTGTTCTTATTAAAAATAGTTCACCACCTTAGGCCATAAAAGAAATTCTCTTCTGATCAGGTCTCCTGCCTCAAGCAACCAAATTAAAAGCATCCGTTTGATGTAGCAAATATGAAAGCTGTATGTTTACCTCTTCACTTTGAAAAAAAAAATACATAACAGCTGATACTTTTCTTTTTTTCCAAGGTTCATGTTGTTGTAAAATACACAGTTGTTTGGTGGACGGAGAAATGTATACATTATAAATGTTTAAATTACTCCCAGTCACCCTGATTAACAAGCACAACAAAAGGTGATAAGGAAACAGAAGACATCAGAGGTCACTGGCTTTGTTTTTGGTTTGTATTTTCTACTGTAAAATGTCTGACGTTTCCAAAAAAAGCCAAACTTCTTGAAAACCAGAGGTCTATTTTCAGAGCTTTTGAGAACGTAAGCATGAAAAGCAGGAAGCATATAAGAAAAGACCCTAGCAAAGAGTCTCATACCCCCCTCGGATCATGAAAAAATATAAGAAAATAAAATCAAAATAAATTTGAGAAACCATTTTATGAACAAAGGTTTCTCTTTAAAGCAAATATTTTTTGTAGAGTATATGTGACCCTCAGTTTTAAAACTGGAGGTCACTCATTGTAGTTCACAAAGATTTTCTCAAGGGACTCCCAGCTCAGCACCTCCTTGTATAGCTGTACAAAGTAGATATTTATATATGCTCTGATGTAATCACATTCCTACATCACTGCATCAAAGCATCATGTAGTGGGGGATTTAGTGAAGTGAATAAGATTGCTCACATTATTTGCTTTCTAGTTACAGTATCACAGTATCACAGTATCACAAGGTTGGAAAGGACCTCTGAGATCATCAAGTCCAACCTATAACCTAACACTAACACCAACACTAACACCAACCATCATCTAAACCATGGCACTCAGTGCCTCATCCAGTCTCCCTTTAAACACCTCCAGGGTCGGTGACTCCACCACCTCCCTGGGCAGCCCATTCCAATGGCCAACCACCCTTTCAGTGAAGAATTTTTTCCTCACATCAAGCCTAAACTTTCCCTGACGAAGCTTAAGTCCATGCCCTCTGGTTCTGCCACCGGTCACCTGAGAGAAGAGACCAACCCCTGCCCGACTACAACGTCCTTTTAGGTAGTTGTAGAGAGCAATGAGGTCTCCCCTGAGCCTCCTCTTCTCCAGACTAAACAGCCCCAACTCCCTCAGTCGCTCCTCATAGGGCTTGTGCTCCAGCCCCTTCACCATCTTCGTTGCCCTCCTCTGAACACATTCCAGTATCCTAACATCCTTCCCAAACTGGGGGGCCCAGAACTGGACACAGTATTCAAGGTGAGGCCTGACCAGTTCTCTCCATCCTCTGAGGAAGTAGAAATAAAAAGGCAAAGCTGAGCATCCCAGTGCAGATTCCCATTGTGACCAACCTCATCTAGTGCAGCAAGTCCATTAGAAATTCATATCTGGGCTGCAGATGGACCCATAGCTGGTGTGATTGGTGTAGCTCTGTTGATAATCAAAGAAACCAGGTACCTGTGGAAAGGAAAGCCAGTCACAGCCATGCTACTCATTTCTTCAGGCAGTGTTCGTGAGGTTTGAGATTACTTTGAGGGATCTTTGAAGAGCTGGTGCAAAAGCCCAGTGAAGTCCACAGGCCTCCATTGGCTTTGGATGAAGAACCAAGGGAGTTTCACACTCCTGTGACTTGTTAGTGACGTTCTAGTCACACATTCGTTCACTCAGTTTTTCCTGTGTTACTGTTTTAATATATAGAGACTTGAATTGTTAGATTCCTTTCCTTGAATTTTTTCCTTGTTTTCCTCCCTATAGTAGACCTAAAGCTTGTGTGCATTTGCAAACATGCAGCTTTGCAGACGATAAACACATGGACAATCCCTTTTAATTCTACAGACAAGTATTCAGGTAAGGAGAGGTGTATATGTTTCCAGGATAGGGCCACAATTCATTTTTTTTCTTGCAGCCCTGTTATTTCCTTGAATCATGACACTGTTTAACTGTAAATTAAATAATTTACCAGCTTCTATAATTTTACATGACACATAAGTTCAGTAATACAGCCAGTAGTTAATTTATAATTATCTAGTTAATATTATTGAGAAGTTTTACTGCTCCTGAAGATTCAAGCTTGAGTGAATGAAAGCAGAATTTGCCATACTGCGAAGTCCGTGCTGTTACAAAGAGGCAGAATTAGCTTTTCCAAGAAAGAGTGACATTATAACTTGAAGTTGAAAAGCTGGCTGTACTCTGATCTGTACATTTGATGCATTTAGCAAGAAGACACTATTCAGTTCTTCCTGAGCTTGAAAACTACCTAGTCAGTTTGCTGCTGTTCCTGTCCTTTCAGACTTCAGTAGGTTGCTATATTTTTTGCAATTCATTGGACAGAAAAAAAAAGTTTAGATGTCTAAAATTATGTAAAGTCCCCTTAACTATGTTGCGCATACAGGCGGTGGACATAGGTGGTTTTGAGGGCAGCAGAGGAATATTTTATCCATCTAAGACCCTAAACTTAGGTGCTAACATCAAGTTAGAGAGGACTTGCTTTCTAGTTTCCTCCAAAGGTGCTTCTCTCCGCTGAGTAGGGCATTATTTTGGGCATTATCTGAGGAAGTTCAGTTTGCTACACACCTAATGCACAAACGCAAGTTAGCGTTAACCTCTAGACAGGATGCTACATATTGTGTATCAAAGAAGTTTCCTGACATCAAAATCATCCGTATCTTCTAAACCATGGTGCCTTTTTCCTTCAAATCACAAACTTCCCAGGTGTGTGATGTGTTTTATTGATGCTTAATTGTTTAATGTGAACATTTACATCAGGCTCTTTTCAGATAGTTTATTAAATAGATCTCTACCAATGAAAAAGGTGAAAACTCCTAAATAATTCTTCATTTATTAGCAAAGTGTGAGCAAATCATGCTGTAGATGTAAATATTTCTTCTGTAAACCATGAAGCAATTTTTAACATATTTGGTAAAAGAAGCATCTCAGAAAAAAACATTGAAACCTGTTATCTCCCTCTGCCTATATTCAATATTTATCAACAGCAACAGATTCTGAACTCTCTGCGCTTCCTATCCACTGACAGGAAGGCAGGAACATGCATACCTAGAATGTATACTTCATAGCACAAGACCAGAATAATTAAAGGAAAAATAGAAGTTGCTGGAGAGGTCAGTGAGGATATAGGGACAGAATATTAGACTTCTGCCGTTTCTTTATACAAACAGAAGAAATATAAATCTAACATTTGCCTGCCAGAGGAGTTCTGTGGAAACATGAGTTCTGCAGGTCAGCCAGGATCATGGATGGTACTTCTGCTGAACTGTACAGGTTTGTGTGAGACTAAAATGCATGGGTCCTCGAATAGCTACCACCTCATCCTAGCAGAAACCAGTGAGACATGGGTTTCAGATTCTTAATCTATGTAAATTTTATACATAGTTTGATGATGATTTATGCCCTTAAAAATTTGACACAATTTTGTCTTCATTAGCTGATACTCAATAATAGGATATGAGTATACACTGTTTTGAAAGGTTCCCTCTTGATCTTATCCTCCCTTGCTTTAACTGAGAGCAATTTTATATTACTGGTCCATATAAAAACATATATTTATAAAATACAAGCTGGGATATTTTTGCTTTAGAAATGTCTATCCTTGCAAATTGGAAATACACATATATATGAGTAATACTGTGTATTTAAAATGTGCTAAAAATGTAATTTCCACACGCATGATTAATTGTTTTCAAGTGGAAATCGACCTCTAGTAAGTAGTTTAGTTAGAAAACTGGTCTTCAAAGGAATTTGGTATGCCTCCTTCTCCTTTGAGATTCAAACACTGGAGCCAGGATTGAAAACCAAGGTATTTCAGGTGTCTGCATTTAAAAGACTTTGTTTACATTAAGGCTTAGGTCACCTTAGCAGGTATGTTTTAATGAAAACATTACCTTTCTGTGACCTTTGGGATTTGAAGGTGAAAATGCAGTCACTGGAAAAAGGAATCCTAATTGTCATGGATGAAATCTTCAGCATTGAAGACATTGTTTCTCATCTTTGTGAGTGACTTAATCCAACAATAAAGTGTGCTGATCTTACAGAAGACATTAACAAAATTGAGGAATGGCTTAAAAATATTTCAAGACAGGCCCTTAAAATGAGCATGCTATTTTTTATTGCCATGTAACTGAATTTTAAAGTATGCTGTTCAGATATGAATAGTATTCTTGTTGGTATCTGTGTTTTCAGGATATTATCTAGTTATTGGTGTTTTATTTTATTTCTTGTTGTTTCAGGAATGATATCCAGTCAGTACAACAAAATAAGGTCAGGCCACATAGCAATAACACAATTTCTGTAAGTGTAGTAATTAATAAATTATGTCAGACGTCTGGGACAGAGGTTCTTTATGTCAAATATTAAATCTATTTAGCAATTTATTCATAACATATTTGTAACTTCAAAAGGAAAGGAAAAAAGGAAAGAGAACAAGGTTTTTCCTACATTTTTTACATTAATGAAACTGACAAGCCTTGTGCATTTTCAATAAGCCAATTGAAGTTAATGACTTTTTACAACCCTTATTAACTTCGGTTGTCACTGGAATGTCATCAACAAGATATTCATTGCATTTCCAACTGGATCTTTTAAGTACAATAACATCAAAATTACGAAATCCAAAGCTATTTTTTCTTGCAAGGGACAGGGAGGATGGAAAGAATCTGTTGGTTCCCTAAATTCAAGTAAAGGCAAAGTGGGAGGAAAAAAAAAGCTAATGTTTCAGAATCATCATTGTGCACTAGTTTAAAAGCCAGAGTGATGAGCGAAACACGTCATGTTTCCACTTAAGTCTTGTGCCATCTGAATAGAAAGATAGGTTTGTGAGCCTTTCTCATGTTACTTACCTAAACCAAAATCCGAAACAAAGCAGGACTCAACAACACATATCTCCTGGTGCTTGAGGAGCGCTGTTGTGGGAGGTGAGCAAACAGAGACTGTGTTTGTCTCTGAACCCAAGCTCACTCTGACCAGGCGTTTCCCAGCTTGGAGAGGAGCCAGCCTTAAACTGGAAGTGACACAGACCCATTAGAGCTGGTGAAAAGGGCCCACCAGGAGTATGTCTAGATCATCAGACTTGCATCTCATTTGAGCAAAGCACTGCAAGGTCTGCTCTCTATAAACAACACGGGCAACATTGCATTAACTTTGGATGCCACCCTTGCAACATAGTTCGAGCAGGTCTTCAACCTACTGAGTTAACCACACATGTTCATGCCCCAACACCATAGCAATATCCTTGGGTGTCTATGGCACACATCCACCTGTTTTGTGGGTTGTTTACTTACATTATTTTGAGCAGTGTGAGCTGAAAATCTCCAGATATAAAAAAACAACTGTACCTCTAGGCTACCAAGGTTCCTGATGAGAGTCAAAGAAGACATAGGCCATATGTGTGAATGTGTATAGTCCATCAGGAAAAAACTAGCCTGAGCAGTGTGGATACAGCTCTCACTGTAACCATCAGCCTAAGACAGGGACGGTTGTGTCGACTGGGTGATTTTATGTCTGGATGCTGCCAGTGACAGGGTCTACAGCTGTGTCTCCCCTACACCAACCCAGTGTCGCTGCCCCAGTGTGCAAGGCTGCCTTTCTCTGAGGAGGTGGTCCTCAGGAAACACATGTTGTTTTGTTAGGTGGGTGCTGTTCAAGCAAAGGATTAAGCAGTTTGCCACAACTCCCACATATGAAGTCTGGCTCAGTTCAATCATATTTCAGTGCTTATTCCATCTAAACAATCCTCTTTGCCTTTTTTTACCTTCACACACACTGAGTTACTGGCTCCAGTGATTCTCCTGTGGGAATTCCTAAATCCCTTTTCTACTCTAAATGTAGGGTAAATAACAGAGCTTTACAGAGCACTTTGCTAGTGCAAACTTGAGGCCATTTGTAACTCCTGAGTAGATCATGGATTTGAAGTTTCTGCTATGAAACAGAATTTAATTTGAAGCAGGGCTATTTCCACTCACCCTTTCTTCCTTATTTCAAATATGCCTCTCTATAATTCCACCAGAATAGAGGAATGACAAGAAGCACTTGCTACAGGCCTAGTTTGCACAAAAGCCTGGAGTAGAAAGAGCGATTTAGCCAGACAACAAGACCTTGTCCTAACAGGTAGAGAAGGTGAAGGGGCAAGGCCAGGCAAGAAAAGCAAAGAGTCTCCCAGTACATGGGGTGCAACAGGCTGGACTGCAGATAATTGTGCACTTGCAGCCATGGCTGTGTCCCACTCACAGGTCCTTGTGTATGTGAAGGTCATTTTGCCTGCCTGCAGCCACTCTGCACAGGTCCCTTTATGCTCACCCTGAGACCAGCTTTTGGATAAGAATGTCTTTCTGTTTCAGTTGCTCTGAAAAATAACCCAATTTTCCAAAATAGGTCCTGAATGCATGTCTCATTCTGCCGTTACAACTTTGACACCAGGAACAGACAAGGCTCTTGCACAGTTTGAGCAATGGAAAGGAAGAATCAGAGACTACACCTAGAAGATGAGCTGAAAGGAGAGGAAAAGGTGAGAACAGCTCAGACAAAGTTAAAATGTGACTGAAACGTGTTTAGCTTGAAAGTAGCTTCCTCAGGCATTGCTGACAGAAGGATGTTTAGCAGAGTTGTAACTATATTCCTCCTTTAGGCTTTGCAATTTGGGCTTTTCTCTACACTCTCCTGAATGCGCTACCCAAATGAGTTAGTGGGAATTAGCTCAGAGGCATCCACACATGGTGTAGTCACACCTTGTCCTGCCCTAAGTCACAAGAATGGAAAATACCTACAATTTCTTCCTAGAATGAGAAAAATAGCCTTTCCCAGTTCATTAAGGTCAAGACGCTACTGAAAGCTCGAAGAGACGGGAAGTTATAATTTTGGAACTTCTTTAAAAAAGGGAGAAGAGTTCTTTGTGTTTGGCTGGAGAACAACTAATGTCTTTAATAACATTATAATAATCTGTAATATTATATACACTTAGCTAATAAAATGCACCGCAAATTGCTTTTGTGTAGCATTTGAGATGAACATTATAAAGAAGAAAGTCCAATGCTTGGCCAAATATGCAATTAGCTGCCACCCCAAAGCAGGATTTGAGATTGAGTTATTATCTCTTCAGGGTTAAAGAGATGGCAGTAAAAAATAGGAAGTCATGATTAAAAAGAAAAAGACCCAAAGATTTAAGACTATTTGTGGTGGAAATCCTCACACATGACACAAATTAGTGTGCTGCCCAGATATAAAACAGCAGGGAGGTGAAAACAGCAAAGTATATGACCTTGTCTTCAATCCACTTGGATGCTATAGGCAAAATCGTGTGACCACTTAAAGTCATATGATGCTAGTCCAGGCAGAACTGCCTCCTTCAAGTGATTTCCATGCCAGTGAATTCATAAGTGTACCCAATCTCTTGGTTGCCTTTCAAGGCAATTCTAACACTCCTGGAGACTTCAGTGGCATTTGACTTTGGTTTTCATTTGAATCAACCAGAAATTTTGCCATCAGGCTTGGTGTAAACAAGATCAGGATCTAAATCACTAGGGTAGGGTTTCAGCCAATATAAACTGCCCTCATTACAAGATAGGGCTGAAGCAATTCCACTTTCAAGCTGCAACAATTTGCACCATGAAGTTATGACAACTCTGCCTTAGGGGCGGGATAAATTGCCCCATACAGCAATGACATTTTTTATGTGTATAAGATCTGCCCCTTGTTTTAGAAAGTACCTACTCAGGTAGGGCTTGCAATCATATGCATTAAAAAATTCCTTCCATTAGACTGAAGCCAGCAGGGCCTTTTTTTGACTCACACCAGCAAGGATAAAATTCAGTTCTTAATCAAATAATGGGAGAAAACCAGCTATATGAAAACACATATTTCAAAAGAGCAAAAAATACCAAGCCTACTGCACCAGCTTTGAAATATATTATGCACTTTATTTATTAGTAGCACATTACAAGTAGTAAGAGGGCAAGACTTAAAGCTATGAACATTAAATTCTTATCTCTAGCCTCTTCAATTTATTATCTTTATTAAAAAGTTGATAAAATAATAATAATTTAAAAAAACATGTTCCCAGAAATAGATTCTGGAAAAAAAAATAAAAAAACAGCAAAGACTCAACTGCCAAAGAATACTTATGCTTACATAAGCTGAAGGTTGATGTCAGACAAATTTCTCTGAAGAAAGTATTTACAAACTTGACAAGTTGGATTTTGTATCTTGGCAAAGGAAAGTTTAAGAAAATACCCTTGTACACAGGCACACACACAAACAAACACATGTATATTGCTCATTGGATTTAACAGTTTATTGCTCTGGAAAAGTTACTGAAAGAGATTATGTGTGTCATTTTATCTCTGTTTAAAAATAGAGCACTTATATGTGATTTTGTTAGCTTGTTTCAGGATTTCCTTAATCCTGCCCAAAAATTCTTACCGCTTCCCCATAGTGCAATTTGCAAAGGTAATCTGTGTATGAGGGTTGACGTTAGAATAACTGTAAATAACTTTCCGACAGAACCCAAACGATAAAAAAACAAACCCTGCAGCTTCAGGGATCATAGGTACACCAAAAACAAAGCTCAGTTAAGCAAACCTTACAATGGATAACACTTCACTTCATGTCATTCAACCATGGGAAGTTGCAAAGTGTGGCCTAATCTCAAAGAAACTTCTATTTGCTGGGAAAATGCAGCCTTTATTTCATTTTCATGTGGTCTCGTGTACAACTAAGGATAATTTGAATTCTTATGTGGTTTTCCACATGGATGTAGTCATTTATCTTAAAGATGAAAATAACCTACTTTATTTTTTATCTCATTTGGAGAAGATATTGCAGATCTTTTTTGAAATTGTTTTAATATGGTCCTAATGTTATAAGCCTGGTGAAGTCTACTTAGTCTATGTGTAGATCAGACAATGGATAGAGATATGGATAGAGACACTGTGTTGTACAAAGGTGTCCCAAGTCCCCTCCTGTCCTGGTCAGAGATAGGTAAGGATTACAGTTCCCTATGTAATACACTTCCACAGATTTCCTTCACATGGAAACTGAGAATGAAGAGATCTGTGTTACTTGCGATTCATCCATACAGCATCACGTTACAGCTAAAGTATCCCCAGGCCTTCTAGATCAGACATAGCTTGGATGTCTTGCAGAGACATACTACCACATAAAAATATTGTTTAAATCAATCCATTTAATAAGTAAATCAATGAGGAACCTAACTTATTTGGAATTGCAAACCTGGTAATGAGAAGTGATTTGACTCTAAATTCTTAATTTCAAGAGTAAATAAATTCTGTTTACTTGGAGTTTTTTTGCTGAATTCCAGGACAAATGTTTTGCCTTTGAATGCAATAGCTGTTGGACCACATCATCTTCAGAGTAAGCATTAAATCACGAGGACGTAAAAGCACGGGCATATTTGTTTAATTTAAGTGCATAATTAGTATTTCACAATGAATTGCCTTGTCATTCCCATTGGCACTTGGTAAATCAGTGGGCAAAGAAATGGTAGGCTGGGTGGAAGAGTATGAGGAAAATGAGTCTTTCTTTGTGGATTCTTCTATTTGCTTTTCATTTGAGAACAGTATTTAATTTCTAACTCACACTTTCATTTTAAGAAAAAGCCGATCTTTTACACTTTCTGGATCTCACTATCCTGAGCTGCAAAAAAGGAGAAAGGAAATATACATACAGTGACTTCGATGACCATAACAGATATTTACAAAGTGGTCCAAGTACCCCAGAGTGTAATGTAACCTTCATGAAAAATATGTAATATCCAAAACTTCCCGTATGAGGGTGAACTGGAGGACAAGAATCTTGACAAATTCTAGTTCCTGATTCTGGAGCCGCTACCTTAGTTGGCTTGGAAGTTTCCTTGGGACTTAACGTCAGCGTGAGGATACATATAAAACCACCTCTGTTTCATTTACAGTCCAAACCGGAGAAGAAGACTGGCCTGTGGAGCTGGGAAGCCTCACAGCAAAAGCAGTGGAAAGTTAAGCAGAGGGGTAAGGTCTCTTGAAGGAAATAGAATATTCTGATTTGATATTGCGGATCTTTGAGAAAATGGATCAGCATTAAAATAAATACACAACTCTACCTCTCTCTCTCCCTTCTTCACCCATCCCTTCTTCATCTGCACTTTATGAATCAGTTGTTACTGTTTTACTGCAGGCTTGAGTCTCCACAAATACTACACACTTGGTTCACAGCATAAATCGTTTGGCCTTCCAGGTGCTGCCATACAGCCAATACAAAATTATCCATTACAATTTTTTCAACAGCAGAATAAAATCTTCCTGAAAGTGAAGAATTAAAAATACACTTTGCCAGGGATGAGGACGAGAGATGAAGGAGGGGGAGGAAAAAAAGGTGGGCTCCTTAATCTGCTCTAATAATAAATCCTTATCGCTTATGCATTTCACTTACTCCTTCAGCCTCCACATTTCTGTATTTAAATACATCTGCTTCACACATGCTTTGCCAATTAGCTGATGATATTAACTGTTCAGCACTATCTATTAACACATGGCACTGCCAAATAGCGCAAGAGACAAGCTTGACCAGGAGAGATAGTCATTCATGAGGCACAAATTTCTCTATAACTCAGAAGTAGAAGATAGGAAAGTAGCACAGCAATTGACCTAGGTTGTACATCAAGGCTAAATAGACACAGAGTAAATTATAGACAAGTGAGACAAGCTACTAACTGTCCCTTTAGCAGCTCATAATGTCAGTAATTCTATTATGATGATTGCTAGTTATGCAATGCAGTTGCCATGTAAATTTTTCTTTTTTTCTTTTTTTCTTTTTTTTCTTCACTGTTAAATTTGCAGCCCTGTGATAGCCCAGATACATATGGAGCCAGAAAGGGTCATTGTGATAATCTCACAAGACACTTGCAAACCACATAAGCGTGGATCTTCCCTGAATAGATTGCACCTTTAACCAGAGAGCAACATCAAAAAGAAATTATCTGATCTATCATAGAAAAACGTATTATAATATCTTTAATGTCTAGCAACATAATAATGTAAATATTTCTCAAACTGGGCAGGAGAGCACTGGATTAGTACTAGAATAACAGCTATGCTTAGACATCTGAATTAAGCATTAGATCACTATTGGTTATACTGTCATCTTGTACATTATGAGCTGTAGCCCACCCTTTCTACTGCCTAATCGCATGTATTCCCAACTGAAATGTCTTGGGATGTCCCACGTGTCTGTTCATTGAGTCTCCAGAAAAGTGTGGGTTTCCTCTGGTTTTGGTATCATTCCTACTAGTCTTGCGTGGACGTTTCAGATTCTCAATAGTATTTCAGTTGGAAAGCAACTAAATTTACTCCCCATAATTACAGTAGGAAAAGACATGCCATCATATTTCCGAGTTAAGACTAACTTGAACCATGGAGGAACAAGTTGTGGTAATGGATAGGAGCATGGAACAAGGACAAAAGAAACTAGATCTCTTGCCAGCCCATCACTTATATTCTGCATGCTAATTGTTAGATGGATTCATTGTCTACTTCTATTTACTCATCTAACAACTCTGACTCCATCTGGAGGACAGCGGTGATAAAATGGAGGCTGAATTCAATTTTTGTGATACTCATGTGAAGAAAGGTTTTCTGTCTCTTCTTGGAGAGCATGGGATAAGTGTATTTTAGGTCAGGCTCTGGATGAGGATTCTATAGACCACAGTTGCATTCCTACTCTGCTGCCAGATTCCTGAATGACCTTGGCAAGTCACTAAGGGTGGCATTCATCTTCTTTATTTTGTAGCCATTTGCAGTCATCTCAGCCACAGAGGTCACTGAATAGATGCGTATGACAATGGGGCAGAATCAGTTTCTGTAAGTGCCCCTTTCTTTCTAAAGGATCTCTAGAAGTCTGACTTAACATAGATTAGATCAAATTACTGTTTAGACAACTAAAGGAAAAAAAGTGATGATATGCTCCTCTTTATTTGTCTTTCATTTGTTTTCTTGTCTTGTGATACTTCAGGGGGTAAAAACCTAGATGCCACATGCAAAGTCAAAGCTGAAGGGCATTTGCATAGTGGCAAGTACATAATATGGCCATGCTCTATTCAACCTAGTTTCTTTTCTCCTGTTTCTCAGGGTATAACTGACAGCTGAAAAAATACTGAGCTACTGGTAGAGACGGGGAAGTAAATGCTGTCAGACAGGGTATTTACCCAAAAAGGAGTAATTCTGTGGGAGTTCTAGTCTTTAGAAAGAAAAAATGTTATTGAGATACTCGTAGAGATCTTTCTTCCAGCACTGATCAGTGCTAATCTGGTGCTAACTATTTCCAAATCATTTACAGTGCATACACAAAACCATGTTTTCATGTAGTTATTTTTAGGCCTCAAGAAGGTCAAAAACCAAAACAAGTAAAAAGCAATGACAAAAATATTATTTAAACTATTAAATGGAAGGAAAATTTGGTTCAGTTCCATGGGAAATTCAAGACCAGAGACAAATATCTGTTATTTTGTAAGTTTTCACTGTATAATTATTGATAGAACATAAAGTTACATGAAGTTGCTTGAAGGATTAGGCAAATGAGAACCAACCTCATGCTAATTGTTTGAATTATTGACACATGGAAAACTGATGAAGAAATAGAAATATCCAACTTCCAGGGAGAATAGTTGATACCTTCTGACGATATCAAAGGTCTTGTTTACAAATAGATGGATCAAGGTTGCCTATACACAGGCATCTGGGCTGTTTTAGTACCCTGGAAAGACTAAGAGATTGCCACAACATGATGCAGGATTTGTGGGAGAGCAGTACTACCCCTGTAGTTGCAGCAGTTGGTGATAGTGCAATATCTCATACATATGCCAGAAATGCCTGTATTTAGGCAAATGAATCCTACTCAGTATGTCAAAACTAAAAGCCAGCAATTATTTGGAATTAAAATCTATTCTACATACGCAGTTGGCATGAACATTGTGCAACGGGTGAAGGCAAATGATTGCATTTAGTCATGCAGCATTAGAGATGGGTATTTATACTACCTATGTTTATATAGCTACACTAGAAATCTTAATAGTGTGAATTGTCTGTACAGTCAAGAGAAAAAGAAGGATATGTTTCAAAGGATAGGTCTGATGTGTGCTTTGAATGATGTTCTAAAGAATTCTTTCTTTCCTTGCTGGTTACAAAAGGACACAAGCAGACACTTTATATCAAATAGGCTCTGAACTAAATGGCTGCGGTCAGACTGCAAATACTGGCCCTCCTCTGGTCTTGAAAACTGGCTTTTTACAGCATTAAAATCTTCACAGATCTTTACAGACCTACACATGAAAGAAGGTCCTAGATGTTCAGAAATCCTAATTCTATACTTGACACTACTTCTCCCATACTGTGGGAAACTCACATACTCACATACGCACTTCTTGCTGATTTGTAAGAAGAGATGACTGTGCATAGCTACCTTCCCTATCAAGTTCTGGGAAGGATTAGGGATATGTTAAGTTAAAAGTCCTTTGAAGTATAACTGAAAATGTCATAAAAGGGCTAAGGCATATTGTTAAAGAAAATGGTCACTAAACATACTGTAAGAAGAGCTACTAAGTCTTAAGTCATACAACTACGCTTTATGGAGCACATTATGTGACCTTTGCAACCCTGAGTGAAATAAGCCATGCATGGCATCTACACAGATGTGTACACAGAAATGGCTGGAGGAAGATAATATGTACAGAAACTTCAGCCCATTTTGTCCTGCAGGAGTAAAAATCACATCTTGTTAGAGGACATTCATGGCACATCTGTCCTGTTGACACAGCAAACATCTGAGTTACATCTCTTAAGACAGGCAAGGATGGTTCAACTTCAAAACATCCATAGGAGCCTTCAGGATCTAAATCATTCTGCAAGCTTTTTCGCTGAAGAAAGGGAGATCAACTGGGAACATGAAGGGTGGATCCAGCATGGGAGGTGATTTTACCTGAGTTTCACACATTCTGGATATTAGGGGTATACCCCAGATAATTGTATGGCTATGTCTGTTTGGGTAAATGACACATAGACTTCCTTAGATGAGATTTGTGACAGAGATCAGTACAGTAAACACACTGCTGTTTGATACCTTCAGAGATTGTAGAAGCTGTAAAACTGACAAGTGTTTGAGATAAAGTGAGAAATTTATGACAAGATTTAGATCAGAACCCTAGCTCCCTAAAAGAGAGAAAATGTGTACATCTTTTAATATGCACCTTATAAAGTTTAAAAATGGCTTTCCTTTATATTTTAAATAACAGTTTTCTCTTATTTCTATTTTCAGACAATATGATTTTCTATGCTCTCTAGGAAAGGTCTCAGTAATAAACCTAGTCTAAAACAAGCCCACGGAAATGGAAGGACCACATATGATATGTTCGACACACAGTAGGCCACTACTACCCATTTTCCCCTTGTCAGGGGGACAAGGTTGTGCTTAAGGATGAAGGTAGGAGCTGATTCACGTGATCTGTCATAAAGCAGCAGGGACTGAATACCTGTGGGAACCCATGCTGCTGTGTTGGAGATGAGGATGAGTAATCCGATGAAACACAGACCGGATGGGACATGCTATGACCTGTCATATGTCATATGACTTGATAAACTGATGTGACCCTACCACTCTAGCATTTCATGCTCTGAATGAGGAAAAAAAAAGGTTTCCAACAAGTTCTGAAGTTATCCTTCTGAGATGCAAGAGGTGGCCTCTTCTCCATTGTTCATTGGGGAAGATTTGAAGGCAAATTTGAGCACTGTTCAGGATGAAGTCCCAGTCTGTAATCATCTGTTTCCACTCAGTTTCTTTTAAAATTCTGCCAGAATTAAAGGCTATTAAACCTTAAATCCTTCTTCAACACATTTTATTTGAAAAAATTGCCAACAATTTATTCCTAAATATGATTTGTTCACTCTGTTCTTCGTAAAAATGTAATTCATTACTACTGAGGATAACACTGAAGTATAATCCCTTTGTGCTCCTTCCTATGGGGACAGTGGGAAAGATAATTAAGTTACTGCAGCAAGCACACCTGTGAAGTAGGTAAACATTTATTAGCTCATTGAAAAAAATTAATTAAAAAAAATGTTTGTTGTGTTCTGTGCACCTTTTCTTTTCCTTGAAGGCACAGAGAGATGAAGCAACCACGACCCATATTATGAAATTAGAATGCAATTATTTCTTTAAGTAAAACAAAGCCCAACCTCACACAAAAGGTGTGGAAACTGAAATTGCTAAATGATCCGATCATAGTCACACTTGGTAATCAGCTTCGGTGTTTTTTTGGCAGGGCTCTGCTATGAATTATGATGGGAAAATGAAAAGACATGTTTTGTCCCATGCCGTTGCCATGTAAATGTGTGCTTCATGTGGAGATATAAACACAAGAAAGATCTTGAGTTGTGCTGCCTGTGAGTAATTGCCATCTCTGTAAGCAGGCTGTTTGGAGTTGTAAGAAATAGGAAAATTACACCTTTTGTTCAAGATTTGACAATGTGGAAGAACCCTGCCAGACCTGTCTTGTTTAAT
This sequence comes from Tapera naevia, assembly GCA_033556795.1. NCBI lineage: Eukaryota > Metazoa > Chordata > Aves > Cuculiformes > Neomorphidae > Tapera > Tapera naevia. The sequence goes on along the minus strand of JAUMJJ010000074.1, from coordinate 1,455,593 downwards.
CACGTTAGCTCAACAGCAACATGAACAGCTTGTTTAAAGGGAACTCAGAGTTCCTCTAGGATAAGGTTGTAATTCAGTGCATGCTCACTTCTAAGCCATTTGTGCTCTTATGCTGTTTAGCATGAAGAGCCTTGAAGGGACTCCAGAGTGCATTGTTTTGAGGAAAAAAACAGTCTTCAAGCTGTCGTGTTTCTGAGACACCCAAATGTGCCTTTTCATAAAGTCAGAATATTAGCCCTGTTACCGTTATCTTTTGTGCCAGGGGTTGTACATGCTCACACAGAAGATCATCTGTTGACTAAAGAAATGCAAGGAAATACTGTCATCTCCATGGGGCAGTCAGAGGTGTTAGACACAGAGAAAATAGTTCCTTCATGATCATACAGCAGGTCTATGGCAGAGACCCAAGGCAAGACAAACCAAGCTACAGGGGATGGCTCAGTGGGTATTTACACTGAATCCTACCAGGTTGTAGGCAGGTTTTCTCTACCACCTCCAGCTCTCTACCTATACCTCCCCTAGGTGTGCCAACAAACAGCTCTGCGTCAGCACATCCAGGTGAAGGGGTGAGTCTAATGTGTGCAATGAGAATGAAAATGAGGCCAAAGAGATCCAATCTGGATCTGAAAACAAGCACTGGGCAATTAAAATGTCATATATATATAAAAGTATTTACATATATATAAATTAAAAAAAGAGGCCCTGTCTTCTCTAATGTAGCTGTAGAAAATTTTGTTCAGTCACCTCCATCTGCATAGTCTGATTTTCAGACCAACCCAGATATTGAACAAGATCATGGTTTTCAGGAATAATTTTGTGTAAGAAAGAAGGTTCATTGCCTGAAGGTTGCTCAAATTTTTCTCCCTAATTCCACGACTTTATTACAGTCCTTGGCAAAGGCATAATGAAAGAGGATGGAGGACAGGGTTCAGGCATGCTTGATACTACTTGTTATCTCTGATTCCTATAAAAACAGGGAAAAGGAAAGAGGAAAAAGGAAAAGGAAAATTACAAAGCTTGTACCTCTTGTACCACCCATATTTCTAGATTGAGACATCCCTAGAGAAGAAAGCTGCTGAAGGCTTTTTGACGAGATAAAAAAGAAGCCTGACCTGCCACATAACCCAGGCCATAACACATTTTTATATCCAGTTTGAAAGTAAGGATGGCCTTCAAGGAATACCCAGATTTTATTTTAAGTGTCCAGCAATAGGGAAAAACTTTTCTGAAAGCATTGAAAGCATCCTGTTCTGATTGTTAACTGGGTTCATGCTTAAAACCTACTTCTTTTCCATCTGAATTTCTTAGTCTCCTGATTTTGTTTATTGGATATTTTTTAGACTGCTAGCCTAAAAAAACTATCATCAAATGTATCATTGTCATGCAGGTGTATACAAGTTGAAATTAGATCACTGCTCAGTCTTCTCTTTCATAAAAATAGATTGAGTTCATTGCGTCTTTCGTGCCAATGCAAGTCCATGCTTCAATATTTCACCATTCTTCTGACTGACCAAGGTGTGAGCAAAGGTCTCATGCCTGAAGGGAAAAAATCATACCCATAAAGGATACACACCCATAGATTAAAATCCTCTTAGCCCATGATACACCCTGGACACTCAAACACAATGCAGGAATTACAGCTCCTTTCTCCCCCCACTATGTTTCTCTTTGGTACTCCCTTTTACACTATATGCTCCACATATTGTTGGGAAAGTTGTTCACTTTTTTCCCATCAAAACCACATCCAGCCTTCAGATTTACATGGATTAAATTTTCCAGAGTGGTTAACTTCTTTTCGCTACACTCCAAATGATTCCTATAGGTCAGAACAAAGTGTGGGAGGTCCTGGCCACTCATGGCTGTGCCATCTGTGGGCACTCTCCTCAGAGCTTTGTAAGGCAAAGACAAAAGGCATCTGAAGGATTAGTTATTTCAGTGCTCCCACTTACAATTCCTCTGTACCTTTCGTTACGTGCTGGTCTTGCTGGGCTATGTTTGATTGTTGCCTCTTGTTATTGTGTCTGTATTTGGCTTTTTTTTTTCCAAATCGAAATAGAGTAGTTCAGGCAGAAATAATCCAAGTCTTTGAGTCATGGCCTAAGCCTGTGTTGTGTTCTATTTCCTAGAACACAGCTGATCTGTCAAAAACTGATAAAATAATCCACATTTCACCAGTTCTTCTCTAAAACTAATGAGGAGTAAGGGAGCATCCTACCAGCCCTCTTTCACTGTCTGAACAATCCTGTCAGGTTGGTCTATGGACTTTCCCATGTCACCAATCTTGTTGCATCCAGTTAGTATTAAATCAAATACATTAAAGCATCGTGAAATGAAGACTGCTTATCCTGGTGGGAGAGACCCACCCAGAACTAATGAAATACAGAACATCAAGTGAGTTATAAATCAGACATGCATCAAAATCAAACATACACACAATGCTCTTGCTGAGTGTCTTCTGTTCACCCTATATACACCACATATGGCCAAGACAGGCTTCCTCACCACAGTTTCTTCAAGCAAATTGAGAAGATGGGGCACCTCCAACTAGTCTCTGACCCATGCCAGCACAGTGATGTAAAGGAGAACATTTCAGAATAAAACTAATGGTGTGTATGAGAGGAAGGCTTCAGTCTGCTAGCAGCTGTACATTTATCAAGTACAATAACTCATGTCCCAAAGCATTTTCTTCCTATGATTAATTTCTACAGTGGAAGCAGAAGGTGCTGAGGAACAAAATCATTCTTAACAGTGGGATGCTGTGCTTCTGTGAACTATTTGCAAAAAGTGCACAAGATAACTGTGTGGTGTTCCACACTAGACACAGACAATAGCACAGACTCTGTGTATTGCCTATCCAAGAGAAAGAGGTCCAGCCACTGCTTTTAACTAGCAAAGAGAGAACCAGAGAAACTTCAGTTCTGTGGATTTTGCACATCCAAAGAAGACATTGAACTATATTTTTGATTAATCTTGTCCAATCAGGCAGCTTTTTAAGTAAAGGCACTATTCACTATGGCTTTTACTTAGGTACCCATTCTTTACTGAAGTGTATAAGCCTGTTGCACAGCAAGAATATTTGACTTGGGTAGAGCTCTATTGTATTTTACAAACTGAGGATCTTAGCTCACTTTTTTGATTTGCAGATTTTTTATAAAGCTGCTCTCATAACTATTAGAATGCATGTGACTTTCCCATAAGTCCTCTCTTTACAGCTTAGAATGTGGGGTTTACAAAGCAAAAAGATTCTTAGATGTTTTGCAGGCTATTTACCTACTTATGTGTCTAATGCTTGTTATGCTGAGTGTTTAATCTTCTGTGGGATTTTTTTTGTTTCTAATGCAGCTGTCAAATATATTATAGGTGGATCTGCTAATGAAACCTGTTATTAACACTGTCCAGCACTTCTTGTTATAAGACTCCTTTTCTGCCTCTAGTAATTATCCGTAATTTTCAAATTTCAACTGAGAAGGCCAGAAGGAGTTACTAAGGCGTTATTAAGCAGTAACATGCTTTAGTTTGGCAGAGATTGTTTATTTTAATCCAGTACTCTCAAATGAGCAAAAGTCATTGTTACGGCTCAGTCTGAGCTGAACTTCAACGGCAGAAAAGTAGGTAGTTTCAGGCTATCATTGCTGGACTCATAGGCTCCCTGCTATCCCTTGCAGTGCCCTCAGTGAAGTTCGAAAGACAGAGGAGTTTTCTACATGTGCAATTTCCCTGCAGGCTCCACCAGTTTTCCAGTCTAGACCTCCATTTCTCAGATATTTAACTTTCATCTGGAGACACCTGCATGCCAAAACCAGAAATAGATATCTTAATCTGTGAACTGCTCTTCCAAAAGTAAGTGAGAAGAATCCTACCTCAACTCTCAAAACCATATAAATGTTAAAAAATCATCTGATTCTGAGGAAAAAAAAAAGAAAACAACCCTTCTGGAATATTTCCAATAACATTTAGCAAAGAGAATCATGGAAATGCCCAGGAGGATACCAATCATTCTGTCACCAGCAGGTAATAAATAACGGTGGAGAAGACCACCCATTCAACACTGAAGATAAAACATAACTTTAAGTAGCTGCTCAGGGAGAAAGAACCAGCTGATCTGCAACCTGAGTGAAGGAAAAAGACAGTTTGATTGTAATAAGCGTACAAACTGAGAGTATTTTTATGTGGATGCATGTAGGTGACAAAAGCTTCATTGGTACCACTCCAGGATAACCAGAACTGGCACACTCAGTATGATGCCTATGTTGTGGTCTGCAGCATGATGGTGTAGGTATGCAGATTCACTGCCAGGACTGGCTTCTTTTGGGCTGGTTTTTATGGACAGAACAAGTCTGGGTCTGTGTGTGTGTAACCTCTCCATTATATTACCAATTTCCTTTTCCATTGCTGAAAGTGTTAGAATTGTTTTTTAATGAAGTTTCAAGTGAAATCATAAATAAGATCAGAATTTTTAAATCCCGAAGCCTGGACTACCTCTACCTGCAGTGCTGTTATTGAGGGGTTTAAAAGATACATCAGTGACAGCAGAATCAACCTAATGTGAAAGGGTGTGAAAGGGTTGTGTTTTCATGGTAAGCATAGTGCATAACTTTATCCTCTCTGCTGTTGATTCTAAGGAGAAATTTTCCGGTGGCTTCAATAATTTTCTAACTTCTTAAATAATTGAAGAGTAGAAGAAATTTATGTTAAACTGTAGTTTTACTGATTAAGTGATATCGTTTCACTGCTCGTTAATCCAATTTACACTAATTTCTCTGAGGAAACTATAAAGAACAGAAATGCCTATCTGAAGTCTTCTGTCATGCAGTTTTGGTGATTATAGCCACTTTGCTTCGAGTTTCTGTTTTTAGGTTTCCCCAAAGAAAATATAAACTTTCCCTACACAAATTAAATATATTCAGCTCGAGTGAGTAGTGAATGTAAAGTGAGACTGACATTGTCAAGTTTTTATAAATCTAAGGATAAAAATAATTAATCTGATTATTTAATGCCTGTGAATAGCTCCATCATATGTCTTCCACTACAAAAATGAAGTGAGGAAAAACAGTTTAGATGTCACTCTGTTAAAAAGAGCTCTTCTTATTCATCAGTGGTTTAATATGTTTACCTGTTTTGGAAAATCTGAACATAAAAGAAGGGAGAAGTTAGAAACATCATGGCCATTTCTTGTCATTATATATATATTAGCAGTCAAATGTATCATATCTATAGGATCAATCTGTGCACTAACTAAATTCCATGTGGCATTCAGCTATATTGTTCTTGCAGCAACTGTAAAAGCTTTGACCAAGATATGGAGCTCCATTTGCCTGAGGCACAGCAGAAGCACACAACAGACGATGTCTTTGTCAGAAGACTTCCAACATAATGAGAAAAGTTCACAAGAAGTGGAAGAAAACAGACTGATATCCAGCACGAAAAGTGAGATGCAGAGAAAACAAAAAGTAAAAGCTAAACTCAGTGCCTTACTGCCAGTGCACATGGTCTGGCTCCCCAGAAGCTGTAGTATACTGGGGTAGTGTTCATTACATGCCGGGTCTACTTTGGGATATAATCTGCATATTCCTAAGGAGTGAAAGACAATCTGTTTCAATGTTCATATGGCTTGGCTTCAACGGTTCTTTCTAAAACTGTATTGGTTTTGTTCCTGCATTCTTTAGTTTATGTTAATTCCTCCTTTCATCTTTTTATTTTGTACTACTTCTGGCAAAACAATGAATTATCCCCTGTTGTTTTTTTTTTTTGCTTTGGTTTTTGCTATGTGAAATTTTTAGTCTTGAAATAGCATCTTCATCTTGGTAAACAGCTTTTACAATTCTTATTTATAAACATTTTCCCTCACTCAAGTGTGGGTTTCAGGATTTTGCCTTGAAATTTTTAAATCCATTTAAATATATGCACAGAAAACTGTATGCATAAAATAATTTCATTTTTAATGACATTAATAAAAAATTAGTATTTGTTAGGATGTTTCTGTGGGTGCACTCTTTCATGGACAGACTTGCATATCTCAGCCTAAGGTTTTACTATCTGATTGCACCAACAAATACACTCTTTAAGTCCAGAAAAGTTAACTTGATTATATTAATTTCTTGTATCTGAGAGACCAAGCCAAATGTGTCACCTCAATGCACGATTGATCTCCAAATTTGTTCTGCACCCTAAAATAATTAAAAAATATATTGAAGTGGAATTTCTTTGAATAGAACCTCTGGCAAGTGAAAACACAATATAGGAAGAGGCTGATTCCAAACAATTACTTTCTTTCTCAGCTCCCAAATGTGTTTGATAGGGAAAAGAGACTGTAAAGAGCGTCTTTGACGAACCCAAGGGATTCTGATGCATGACTAATGTCTGAGGCTTTCTACTAGTGGACAAGTGCTTGGTTTCTGCTCTCAGCACGGGCCTCAACATGAGCATTGGATCCTGATGCACTCTCTCAATACAGGCTATTTCTGCAGGAGACATACGCCTGTTTTTAAAAACTTCTGATTCACAAAAGGAAAAAAAGGCGTCAGCTGTAGTCATAAAACCATCATTCTGGTAGCCAGTGTTCCCTCTAAATTCCTGGGCACTGTGGCATAAAGATGAGAAAAATACCACAAGCCAGCATTTTTTATTATTATTGTTATTATCGTGCACTCCCTTTAGCAGGCAAATGATAGTTTGCCTTTGTTATGGCCCATGGAGTCATAACGCACACTCAAAGCAAGACTGTCCAATTCCCCAGCTGTTCTCTGGCACAGTGTCCTCCCTGACAGGCAGATCACCACTTACAGAACACTGGCACCAGTGGCATTAAGCTCGCAGAGACTCACTCTGGTTATTAAAGTCACAAGATTACAAACTGGAAACTCACACTCCATATCATTGCAATTTGCCAATTTGCCATCCTGCTGGAAATGTGTGTGTGAGAAGTAGTGTAAGATCTCAACATTTTGGGGGTTGTGGACCTCCATGTGGGATGTAACGGCAAAAGACATGAAATGAGGTGTAGTGTGTGGTCTCATTCCCTGTTCCTGCTAACAAGTTCTCACACGCCCTTGGAAAGGTACTTTTTCTAACTATGTCACAGACTCCAAATGTGAACATACACAAATAACAAGCAGGATTCTGCCAACCTATATTAGTCCTTCAGTATTCAGCATCTACAACTGAGCTAGTCACCCCTTGAGCCCTTTGATAGAGTGGAGAGTAGGAGGTTCCTCCAGGCAAAATTAATCTTAATTCATTTTATTCTTAGCCACCCCCTGAAGGCTGAATCGCTTGCCTGTTGCTGTTGCCTACTTCTCTTCAGTGATTAAAGAGAACAGCTAGGGTAAGCACCTCCACCTTTTTACTTTTGGCATTCCCACCAATAACCTACTGGTATCTATGTTCTCATTTCTCACATGTATAATGACAGTTCTGTTCTCTCACACTTTCCCAGTCATATTTATTCAATTTGTAAAAAAAAAATATATAAAGAGATTCTAGGCTGATTACTTTGTAGAGAAACACTAAATCTTAGATGCCTAATGAGGGTAAGTGTACATCATTTGCTATACCTTTGTAAAAAGTATCAAAAATTAAGCAACCTCAACTCTAATGAGCAATAGTTATTGTTACCAGTGTTACAAGTAACTGTAAGCTTAATTATGCACAGTGATATATATGTTTTATGCCAGCCCTGAGGTCTAAGTGATGATAACCAAACATCTTTATCAATACGATCAACACCCTTTCCAAACACCTAGGTTCTACCAGCAATAAACAGGTTTTTTTCAAGCTTTAGAGTCGCAATCCCTAAATCCAGCTTCATTATACATTTTTGCTATTATTTCTGTTATCCTGAATTACTATGCACATTGAAAAAGGAGGAGGGATGAATTGTTTTTGAAAGTCTGGCTCTAATGTCTAGGCAAGATATTGATGTGTAGACCCAGACAGGAAATTTCATGGAATTCAAAGGAAGGATGAAAGACAGTCTCTTCCCTGCTGATATTTGAACTTGCATTTTCTGCAGGTTTGGGTATTTCTAAAGATACATTCAGAGTACTAACACATTACTTGCAGCTGCCACTTAATTGATTAAAGACTATGTTTAATTAAAAACTGTCATGAGAACAGAGCAATGGAAGGATGAGTTAAAATTACATTTCAGCCCACCTGAAATAATGAAGTTCAGAATATACATGCTGAATCATACCAGTAATTCAGAAAGCATTTTTAAGGGTAGATCCAGAACCTTCCTGGAAAGATCCAAGAGAACATAATTGCACATCTGTTAACACCACCTGTGGATCCCTACCTATGGGCTGCAAATGCCTTTGGGTATTTTGGAAGGGAGTGACTTGAGAGAGCAGAGTTGAAAAGCTTGTGGAAAGGCGTGTTTTGTTCATTTTGCATGAGCAGAGATGGCAACACTGGTGTACATAGCTGAATGATATGTCCACATTTAACATCCATGTGACTGTATGCTCTTTAAAACCCACATAATGTCCCCCCTTGCCACACCTTCAGAAAAATGCGTGTTCTTTGTAGGTTTTTGTTTCTTTTTTTTTGTTCGGGGTTTTTGGCATCAAGTCTTTCATTGCAGCTGCCCATTTCTCTTGTCTCAGGACAGACGCTGCTGTCACTGGATCAATTACCAGCATTCATTTCACCTCTTGCTGTGACCCAATGGACTCCTTGTTCTCCTTCTGTTGACAGCTGGAGAAGGCTCCAGCCAAACTGGCCGCTAGCTACTGACCCCTCCACAGACAACCTTATTAGGGTAATTGCAAGGCTGGAAGCAGCCGAGACTGGAGCCCAATTACACCTGTCCTTGTCCAATTCAGCCCGGGCTTAAATTACTTGGATGGGTCAAGGATGATAGTGTGCTCAGGTGAACAAAAGCTTTCCCTCTATTCTTATGCTTTTCAGAGACAGACATTCTTAATTATGCTTGTCATTGGGACATAATAAGGCTGATTTCTTTAAATGGCATCTTTCTTCAGCACGGAAACTGATGCGTTGCCTTACTGAACACGACCATCAAGCAGCTCATGCATTTAGAGTAAGGTAGAGGCAGAACTATCTTTTGGTGTTTTCCTCTTATAGCTTATAAATTTTAGGGTTATAATCCAGTCTGGCAAAGCTTAGTGGGCATTATGCGCTCTTATACATGCTAGTAGTTAATGACAGTGGTGATAAAAGCAAGAAGGGTTTCATATTGTTTTTCTGTGACAATAATCAGGTTCTGAGTCAATTAGTTTAATTTTGCTTGAAGGAGATGGTCATTCAAAGTGCTGAAATGAGATATAAGAATTATTTATGGACAGAAAATTTAAAAGCAATGAGACTAAATGTCGGTCTTACATACTTCTCTTAATTAGGGACTCTTTCCCAAAGTTAGCAACGAGCACTGTCATACCTGGGAAGAGCAACATTCTCAGCACTTTGGATAAGCACTCCTGTGTTTAAATAATTAAATACACCTTTACTAATCTTCATTGGAAATTATCACACTTAGAAATGTCAGGAAATTACTTAGCTGCATATGGAGGCACGTCTGGATTGATATTAAATTAATAAACTTAAATAAATTAATTAAAATTAAATTTCTTCCTATCAAAACATGAAATTCCTATATCTCATGTGACAACAAATGACAGGTTAGTAAAACACTTTAAACTCGCATGTTTTTTCTCCTTAATAGGCAGTACTGGGTGTTTATTTGTTTGATTTCATGGTACTTTACAAGGCTGATTAAGTAAATTTTTAAAATGAATTAATGAAAATAGGAAATGCAGTATAAATTTAGAGATGGTAGCATACATATCCTTTTGCAGAATTAATAAAATATCTAACATTAGTTATTGCATTTTACTTGGATATTTGAGTCAATATTTTATAGGTCTTCCAAAAAATGTGATTTTAAAATATTCATTGATAATTTACTTACTGAAAATATTTTTTCATTTCATACAAAATCATGTTTTAAGAAAACAAGTACAAGACAATAAATAAACAAAAGTGCTTTACCACCCCTGGTAAAATAATGAAAAAATACTCAATTAAGAAGTATGAGCACTGACATCTTTCGCTAATATCATTCTTCAGTTTTTAAAACCATTTTTCTATTGAAAAAGGAAGCTAAAATTTGTGCCCACCCATGTCTTTCTTCCTTTTTATTTTTATTTTCATAAATTTGTCATTGCCTGGTATTATAATTTTAAAATTTACATTTGACATTACTTTAATGTCAAGGAAACAATGAACAAGGAAAATTATTGCAAATTGTTAATTTTGATCTTTCAAAATTTTCGCTTTGTCATTTCTTTAGACAACAAGTAGGTGTTAGTGTTGGGTCATAGGTTGGACTCGATGATCTCAAAGGTCTTTCCCAACCTTGTGATACTGTGATAATCAGACTAAGAAGTTTCTGTTATCTGCGAGAGGCAAAGGACAGAGAAGTAACACGATTTCAGGAGTTCCTTATGGCATGAGAAGTAGGATAGGATAGGGTAGGATAGGGTAGGGTAGGATAGGGTAGGGTAGGATAGGGTAGGGTAGGATAGGATAGGGTAGGATAGGATAGGATAGGATAGGGTAGGATAGGATAGGATAGGATAGGATAGGGTAGGATAGGATAGGGTAGGATAGGATAGGATAGGATAGGATAGGATAGGATAGGATAGGATAGGATAGGATAGGATAGGATAGGATAGGATAGGATAGGATAGGATAGGATAGGATAGGATAGGATAGGATAGGATAGGATAGGATAGGACAGAAAGCAGTAGGCCTAATCTGGATTTTGAATAATTAATGTAACTGAATTGATCATCTGTGGACAGTAAAATTTATAAAGGATCTCACAGGTAGAGGACTGGGTAGAGGAAATAAATCTGTGGAATATTTTTCACCTTGAAACCACCTCTTGATAAAATGAGGGAGTACTTAGGTGGAAAAGATGTACATTTTCTCTCCTAGACCAGACCTGTATTAGTTTTTATTACCTTTTCTTACCCTTCTTTATTTACCTTTTCTTACCCTCTTTCCTTGCATTGAAATCACTTTCTCTTAAAAGAGCATGTCAAAAGCAATAGTGAAGGACCTGTATTTCATAGCATATATAAATAAGACATTTCACAAGGAAATCTCCTGGAATTTGCAAGGAATCAGTAAATCATATCCCATTTCTAGCAATCTATTCTGTGCTAGATTGCATCACAAAGCACTGGAATTACTTCTAGTTTAGTCACAGAATTCTTCTCCCTTCTATTTGATTATATCTGGCCTTTAGCATTAATAAGTGCTATTTTCCATGACATTGTGTGTTTTGCTTTGTGGAAATCAGTTATGAAATCATCTTGCATTATTAATCCAAATAATAATCTCATTTAAAACTTTTGCATTGGGATCCACCTGCCTTAAAAAAAGTCACTTTGAAAGGATAAGATTCCTCATGGTCTAACATTTGATTTTAAATTAGGTGAAAACAATTTTGATTCGGTACCAGGAGATGTGCATTTCATCCATTTTGATGAACAGAATAAAGTGAAATTAAACCTACCCAATGGAGTTAAAGCAATAAATATTATAGTAATAAACATATTACTGGAAGCAAGGTATGAGCTCTCAGATTCTTCCTGGAGCTCAAGAACTCACCTGCTTGGAACATCATTGGCAGTTTCAGCATGAAGTTACAACAATGTCAGTGTGCATTGCCTGCTGCCTTAGCTGGAAGCTAAAAAATGTGCTGCTTCACAGGGGTTAAGGAGGGGGAGTTAAGGATTGCATCTGGAAAAACTATTATAAAAGCACAAATACTTAAGATTAAAAAATATAGCCTCGTAAGAAACCACAGGATATTAATCATAATGACTTTTCATTTCAGCCGAGAACTTAAATACACTCTATAAACACTATTTAAATGTCACCACTGTTTTGGTCAAGCCATTATGAACCACAGCAGACATTTCCTTATTCTCCTTGGAGACTTTGCAGTATTCTCTGCCTCTCCATGATACCAAACACACACAGCGAGCAAAAGAAGCTCTGTACACAGAATGACAAAAGCACAGGGAGTAGAACAGAAACCCACTTTGTGAATGCCACTTATACCAAAGAGGTGAGATGGAAGACAAAAGGTTCATTCCTGCTGATTTCTAAGACCAAGAAAGTGTGATTTTGCTTATTTCTTTTTGTCTCTTTTTAATTTGCAAATTATTTAGAATTTTTCCTATACAACCCTGGCATGTGACCCAGGCTTCCTAAGATTTTTTCATGAACTGATTATGCCCACCACTGCAAAAATCCTCATTTGAGATGCAGGGCATACAATTTACAAACATTGTTCTGCATAACTTGAAAAAGCATTGTGATTCTGGATCTCCACATTGCTGCTGTGGAGTGATACGCAGTTTATTGTATAGTTTATAAAATATAGAACTTAATTTAGGGGAAAAAAATGAGGAAATATCCACATGAGAATGGCTTACAAATTAGTGCATGTGCTAAAAATCTGAGAATTTTTACAAAGTAAGAAGAGATGATCCTGAACAAGAGTCTTTACTACTAAGAAAGGAGGTAGGGGAGTCTTTTTGAAATTATAACTCCTAATTCAGTTCATGCTTTTGCCAGTAGTATGATACACATTGCCTCTTGAATCTTTGATACATCTATCAGTGTAGCATGAAACCAACTTATATGCAGATGGGAACTACAGTATCTGGACCAGATCAAGAGCAAATTTTGCTATATAACAGCGTGTGTTCCAATTTGCACTACAATAACCAAGATCAGAATCAGTCATGTGAGTATGGAAGTGAACACAACTCTGCTTCCCATTTAAACCAGCTTTCTCAAGTGGGATTAAGGGATTAGGATTTGTGGTTGTCTTCCAGAAGCAATGTCACTGGGTGGTTTTACTACTGAAAGACTGTGCAAAATGAAGTCTGCTAGCAACATGAATGCAAAATGATTGAGACAGAGGCTCAGCTTAGCTGCAACATCACAGCCCCAAAGCTGCAATAACTCTGACTCACAGTAGATCAAAATTAGGTAGTCAACTTGTGATATTACCCTCTCTCTGTACTGTCCTTTTTCCAGAACTGCTGCTCCTCAGAAAAGAGTCTGAAGCAAACTACGAACAACTGCAGTTTTTGTGTCAGTATTGTGACACACAATTTGAGTATATTTTAATATATCAGGCTGATTAACCTGTCATTATTTCCTTTTCCATCAAGTTAAAAAAGCATACTAATTCCAGAGATTCTTCACAAACCAGTTAGTCGTCTTGATAGGAAGCCAGTAAAATCAAAGGGTACAAAGACAATACTGACCTCAGCTATACAGTTTCAAGCAGCTGCCATGTGTGGGTGAGAGCCACATCTCTGTTTCAGTCCATGAAGCCTGACCTCAATGCAAGTGAAAATAACAAACACAGCAGAGATGTCTGAGCATCCTTCCATTTACTGGACTATACTTTTTCATAGCTGGTAGCAAGAGGAGTTGTACGTTATTTTATTTAGCATGACTTGGAGTTCCTGAGGACATTTGAATGTACAAGCTCCATCCACCTTTAGCAGGAAATTTCCTGTTGCATGTGATTGGATTTGGTCTAACATTATGTCCTGTGGCCTCAAAAAGTCCTTCTGTCTCTTTTCATGTCACCACTTATTAATGGGAACAATTGCATTTTCCTGTTTTGATTTGGAAGGCTCTAGGTTAAAAATCAAACTCATAGTAGCAAGCTGATAAAGTCTCATCTTTATCTGAGATCAATAATACTCTCTTAAGGAGCACTTCTGCTTCAAAGACCGGACGCCACAAATGAGTCTCATTGGAATGTGGACTGCTGAACTGCACAGACCTCACCTCTTTCACAGCCTGGCCATCTCGGTGCTTTGCATAAGCAGGCATTCAAAGGCCAAGAGATCTGAGCAAAATGCATGTGTTGAATTTTTTTCATAGATATCTTCTTAAGCTCTGTTACATTTGTGACTTTTGCTATGTTTTGTATTTTAAGAAGTGTTTAACTCTTTTGTATTGGCATGGCTCTACACATTGGACAAGACAGTTGTGTAGATTGAAGATGGTTTGCAATATGCTTTGAAAATCAGACAAACCACAACTGACCCAAGACCTTGTCTGATGCAAATGCTGGAAAAGTGCTGTGACATCACAGCTACTCGGCTCCATTTTCACAGAAGACAGAAGCTTCCAAGAGTCTTTTGAGGAAAAAAAATAAGAGAAGTGATATTAAACACATATAAATCAGAGTTATAATTACTGCCTGGAAATCTGTCAGAAAAATTTTGTAGTGAAGCATTATGAAACTTCCCCTTTAGGCAATGTTGAGACCATGATCCTCTCTTTATAACCATTCCCTAGGCTGCTCCATGATTTTTCTTGTGACATCCATATGGGATTGATATAATTCTCACTGTCTTCTAATTAGCACCATTCCATTATCCAGCACACTGCACAGATCAGTTTTGTTTGTTGTGGCATGTAGTATGTGACAGTTACCAGTAATTTAAACAATTACGATAAGGCACCAACATACTCTCTTTTACGAATAAGGGGGGGGGGGGGGGGATCTCCATGCAAAAAGAGAGATCTCAACTATAGAAACCCCCAAATTTTAGGCTCTTTAAGGACCACCCAATTAATCCACTTAATGCTGCTCAGTAAATCTTTTTAATAACACAACACGATTAAGTTATATCCTGATTTTTTTTATCTTCAGAGATTTACTAAAAGTTACTCAGAGACACCTGTGTGGAAAAAAACATAACCTAATCCATCATGGTTTGATGTTTGCCCATAGGCAATTCTCTTCAGATGAACTAATGGCATTGTGTCAGGTGAGAGTCGTATCTTCACACCACAGAAATATTTTGCCTTTAGGGACACAAGGAGGTTGTTGGGGTTTTTTTAAGATTATTCCTAGTTGTTAACTTTGTAGCAATGTATTTATGCAACAGGTGATACTCTGAATATGAGAAGTGATTCCACTGGAAAACCACATTATGTTTAAGGAATCTCTCTCTGTTGTTGCAGTAGAGTTTTCTTCAGATGGCTAATACTTAGTACTTGCAGGTAGGACATTTCTTCCAGTGACCTTCAGAGACTGTAAGCTCTCACAAATTAAACTTCAGAGTGTTTCCTAATATTAAGGAACCACGCAGAAACTGTGATCACATTTTGCTCTTGGTCACTGACTGGATGTCCTTCTGGTTCAGGATACTGAGTTTAAGATAAACAGAAAATGAATGCAAAGGTACTCTGCTCTTCTCCAGTTGTTTCTCCTTGATGTCTTCCACAGAAATTTGTCTCTAGACTTTAATGGCATAGTCATCTGATACTGTCTGTCTTGACTGTGGATATGCATTATATCATGACAGGCTGAACTGCCTCACAGCTCTGTGTCTCTCCATCATCCCCAAAGTTCCAGATAAATTTTACCAGAAGAATAGAATAGACCAAACAACCACAGAATGGTTCCCCTTTGCATTTTTTTTCCTTGGTTTGCTGGGTTTGGCCATTACTAAATGTCTAACACACTTAACAGAATTGGATTTTATGGACAGCTGCATGTATTTAGTCCTTTAATTCAGGTAACAGTTGAGCCTTCTTTTATCCACTAAAGCATTTAATGGATAAAGCGTTTCTTTCTTTTTACCTTATTTTTTTTTATTTGAACTGCCTTAACATCTTTAAAGCAAAAAATTTAAGAAAAACTGAGAGAAAATACAGCATATATGAACAAGAAAATCCTTAGCATCAAACCTGGTTTAAATATTTTCCAGAACAAAATCAAGTCAATCCAAATCATGGGGGATGAATGGGTGGTGTCATGTTGCCTATAACCTCTGTGAGGATTGCAAACTACTGTGAATGCCCAGGTGCATATCGGTGAGAAAAAGTTGTGTTTCTTTGCTTACTGGACCAAATGCCCAGTAAAACAGAGCCTAAACAAATGCTGGAAATTCGAGAGCACTCCAATGCAGAACTGGAACTAGGTAATGACAAAACTAGAGCTTAAAAAAAAATAAAAGCTGTCTGCAGCTATGGTTACGGTTTAATTGCAAGCATATACACGCATGCATTTTCACACCTGGATTGTTTCCCCACCCTTTCTGGGCACTGGCCCTAAACATCGCACTGACGCGCATACAAGAAGAAAACAAGTTGGTTTGCAAGTCGTGCTAACGGAGAAAGTCTCTAGGCAAAGCACTGAGATCTGGCAGACCTACAAGAAGAAAATACACAAGTAGGGATTAGCCACATTGGTTTTGGCCTGCACAACCTACTGTCTTCTGTTGAAAGAAATGGCTTAATTATTATAACTGGTGAGGTAGAAGTCGAAAGGAAAAATGGATCTTTCTGGGTCTAATACTAAATGAGAACCAGAACGTCATAGGAAGAATAAAAAGATAGTATTTGATAGTTTTGGTAGTTTAACGAAAACTTCAATTGATTTTTTTTCTTTTTTTGTCCCCTCTTTTTTCTATTGGTATATAAAATTCAGAACTTTATGCTGGATTTATTAGAGGTTGTTTCCCCCAATCCTATCCTGTAGTTCTAGTCCTCTTAGTGAAAGACCAGTCATACTTAGATTTCAGTAAACCCTAAAGAAAAGAATGTTGCCATAACACCTATATCTAAATTTAGTAGAAAAGAAAGCAAATCTGGTATGTTATACTCAGTAGAGACCTCAGTGAACACCTAGGCTGTCATTCGGGAAAATTCAGAATATGAGCCAGTGCTTCCTACTTGCATCCAGTGGACTGAATGCCCTGACACTGACAGATCTGTTCTTCACCTCTCACATGTTTTTAACCTGTTCTTTATGCCTTGTCATCAGCTCTATAAGTGCCGCTATTAGTTCCCACCACATATCTACATCAACTCTAATCTTTGATGTCAGTGATACCAGTTCTCAAAACTGTAAATGTCATCTCTGAAAGTGTTTTGGGGACTGTCCTGCACTCTGTAAAGGCAAGTTAGAGGGCTAAGGGATAACCACAATACAGCATAACCAGTCCTGAAACCGCTGGTGGTTTTGGTGCCAGACCTGTGACTGTCTAAAAGCACCTGTGGTTTAGAGGACATACCTAAAGCTTGCTTCAGATGCAAGCTTTAGATATGCAGCTGAGGATGACATTATTGCTTTTCTACAATTGCCCAAAACAAAGTAAGAGAGAAAATTAACAAAACTGGAAAATGAATGCTTTTGTTATACAGCATTTTCTTAGAAATACAGCACCCTCTTCCCACTATGGCAACTCTCTGTACGAGGTCTTTTCTGATCTTGAACATCTGCTCCTCTGTCTGAAAAAAAAAAAAAAACAACAGGGGGGCTGAGGGGAAGAAGTGGAAGGAAAAAATACCCCAAACTCAAAATGTTTTGAGAGTAGCTACCCTATTCTCTGAGGAACTAAATGTCAGTGGGCTGAATAAGTCTCTTAATGGGTATGAGCACATGCCAGTGATCACAGACAATCACGCTAAATTTCCCTTAGCAATATCCAACAGACCAAACTGTGATCAGTGATAACTGAGCCCTCAGGGACTTACTTGTAGCCCATTCAAAAATGTATATACCCTCCAGGGAAAGTTTGCCTTGGTTTCCTGAGGAAATTAAATAGACTTTTTATAGAATTAGCAAAAATCAGCCGGGGTTCAGATTTCCCGTAGTCTTTCATGACCTGTAGTTTAACAGCAGACTTTAAGTTAATGTATATCAGATACATGCATTTTGTTTTCCCTCGACTTACATTGAAGAAAAGACATAGATTATAATGAGTTATTTCTGATTTCCACTTCCAGTGAGATAACAGGAGGGGGTCACAGTATCCTAATACCTTTCTGAAACAGAATCTCAAACATTTTACATTGGCTGTCTATAACAGACATATAGTGGACAGCACCAAGAACACAGTGTTTTGCATTTTCAAGGTGTTTACAGAAACATTAGTACAGAGGAAGAGGTAATTATTTGAAAGTTTTGAATTTTTAGTCAAAAAAGTGCTTTTTCTACTTTCTGGAAAAATTTTACAGAGGAAGACCCCTTTTTTCTATAAAAAATTAAAAATTAAAACAAGTACCCAGAGAGGCAACATTGAAAAACCTGTGTAAAAAAAAAAAATTAGTTTTAAGAACTGAGAATTCTGTTTGTTACTGCTAAACAGTTTTGGCAGAAATATCCCCACTGTCTCTGGATATCTGTTTCCAGAGTCCAAGTATAACATGGGAGAACTGAGCTTCCCAGTGTTTTGTTTCACACATTGTGTTGTGGCAGATTGCAGAGACTACGGAGATCTGAAGTCTTACATCTTCTTCCTTCTATCTACTGCACCCCATTAAAATACATATATGTGGTTCTTGTAAAGCTCTTTCTATTGTAGAACTCTCTAGGAAAATTTATTTTGCCTCTTACACTTTGGACTCCTTCGGACTGATGCTTCTTGTCGTAAGTACCATGGTTTTGCTGTTTGCAGCCTTGCAAATGAGAATGAAAACTCTTCAGTTTAATAGCCCCATGGCTAGTGTCACTCTCAAGAAAACCAGGCCAAGACTTCTCAGCACACCAGCCTTTGACAGGTCCTTGCTTGGGGTACATGAGATCATCAACAGCAGCCTTCTCAGGAGAGAGTCTCAAAACAATCACTCCATAAAGCATAAAATATTTAAATAAGTTGAAAGAAAAGAGCAAGACATCAGATGCATTTTCTTGCCTTAGTTTCCCTAAATACTCTCTTGCAAAACTTGTTGCTGTCCAAACATCTCATCTTCCTCTCTTGAGTCTCTTCCCATGTAGCCTTTAGAACTTTCGTAGATTTTGCAATGGACAGATAAGAAATCCTCCTCTTTTTTTCCAGAAATTCACTAACTGATTCATATTCCTGGACAGACTGTTTATTTGGGAGGGGAGTTCTGAAAAATGAAGGGATTTTTCTGAGAGCTTCTGGAGTCAGGCACCCAAGAAAATTTGTTACATGAGAGACTGTTGGTCTTATTCTCAACAAGAGGTCACTTATGCCTCATACACACCCCACTCAGGAGGACCCCACCTTCCAGAAATGTGCAGAAAACATCTCAGATTTTTACTAGTGATAACATTCCTGACAGATCTTTTCCTGCTTTCCCCATCACTGGGATGATAATTTGCTGTTTTCCTTTCCGTACCTCTCTTAGGAATACACACTGTAGAGCAAATCATGTTCACCTGTAATATAAAGGAGATGGGATGTAGCTAATAAAGAACAAGGCAATTCAAACTTTTTTCCTGAGCCCTCAGGAGGAATACCCAGGTGTGCTGAGGAAGATATGCTTGGAGAAAAAAAAAAAAGAAAAGAGCCATTCTGCAGTCAATCTAAAAGCACTAGGCCTCCTTTCATGAATTGATTTACCCACTGGGTGACATATTGGCAATTTTCTGTTACCTACCCAGTGATATGACTAAGTAGATGAAGCTTAAAGGCAAGTCAGATAAAAAGACTTTAATCTAACAAAGGCAGCCTGAATTTCGCATGTCAAGGAAGATGATTTAACAGGGAATAGCAACCTCAATGTGATGCTGAATCAAGGTGGAGAATCGATAATTAATGTTACACTGCAGAAATATTTACTCAAAAACAGAATGACAAAAAGAGCTAGATTCCTCTTTCCTTTAAAAGGTCCAAATTCAACAAAATACATCACTGCAGTCTTTATGTTAAATATATTCTTCAATCTGGACCTGCATTAGAAGGAATGTGTTTGAATTCATCTCTTTACAACCAGACAAAAAGAGTGAAAATCGGTCATGACAAGTTTTATAAGACACAGGCTGAGTGCTGCCATAATTTGATGAACACACTAGGCCAGCTAAACTTGGCAGAAATGTTGTTCAGAGAATTAATTAAAATTGTTTTCTCTGAGGAAGGAGAAGTTGTGTTTTGGGAAAAGCAGTAATATCATATGCAAGTGACATACGACTTGTTCAAGTGTTTTCAGGCCCAAGGGATGAAATGCCTAAAGGAACAGTTGGTCCTTGAATAATATATTTATCTTGCAGTTACGCTTCACCATTTTCCTACCAGGGTTAGTTGAATTTCCTGAACTGCAGCCCAAAATGTAACCTCAAATTACTAAACAATGCTAGGGGAAGAGAAAAGTGATATTCTGCACCCCAAAGTGTTTTATTTATCCTCTCCATTCTGGTAATTTCTCTGTTCTCCTTTAACATTAGAAGTCTACAGCTGCTGTATGCTTAGTTCTTGTGTACTGCGGGAAAAAGCCACTATCTGCAGCCCCTCAAATGTACAAGGACTGCTCAGCATTTTGCAGGAGGTACAGGATGAAGCCACCGGCTCAAGTGGAACTGTATACCTTTAGGATGGCTTGTTGCTAGAAGGCCACAAAAACATTTTTTACTGTTTTTATTAAGAAGCTTTGAATTTGCTCTATTTGGAGACTTAGAAGCATTTGGGACTAAAAGGCTGTATAACCTTTACTTCTCACCTCCTGTTGCTCTTCCTCTTATGCTGTGCATCTCTTCAGTCAGGGAGCATCTCCCACTCCTTGTTGGCAATACCCTCAGTACAAGGCGACCTTCAAATTACCTCCCAATTAATAACTCTCTTGATATGAAGCAATCCAGTCTGAAGAGACAGCAGTCTTTGAGGTCAAGTACTTTGACCCGAAAGCCAGTGGGCACCCACACTGCAGCCAGAGGCCCACTGGAAGTTCCTCCTCAGCTGCTTGTTTCCCTGAGACAAAGAAAAGAAAAATTCTGCAGAAAGATGGCCTTTGATTAATTATCCTCATTACTCAATATTTTAACCCCCCTTGTCAGCCCTTCCCACTCTGCCTTGCAGGAGGAATAAAGTTTCCAAAGTGCCTGGAGCTAACAGCAATGTGGAAACCACACACAGACCAAAGCGCTGACAAGACAAAAAACTGCTCCTCCGTTCAGTACCTCTGACTTCCAGAAATGCACACAAGCTCTGGACAACTTCCATTACCTGGGTTAAAACACATATATCAGATCCTTTGCACTTAGCTCCTGATTAAGGCTTTCCTCTGCCCTTTACACTGGTGGACTGGTAAGGCTCATTCCTGCCTCCTGAATAGATAGGATCTATTCATAGGTTTTTTTTCCTGCTGTTACACAACTGACTTCCAGCATGACAAAGCACATTTACATGCACACTGCTATAAGACTGTGAGTCACATCTCAGATTTGACTTGAAACAAATCTCTGATCTCTGAGCAGAGGCATCTTGGATGGGTGTCATGGACGTGAATATAAAGAATTTTCAATTAATTACCAATAATTGTCAGTTGTAGGAGGAAGGTGAAGGGAAAATCCTTCCCTTTTTGTGTTTAGATATCTCAATTCCAAAAGTGTCTGTAATACTGAGACTTTGGGACAGGTGGGTT
This sequence comes from Tapera naevia, assembly GCA_033556795.1. Classification (NCBI taxonomy): domain Eukaryota; kingdom Metazoa; phylum Chordata; class Aves; order Cuculiformes; family Neomorphidae; genus Tapera; species Tapera naevia. The sequence goes on along the minus strand of JAUMJJ010000074.1, from coordinate 1,434,185 downwards.
TGAGGCTAACAGCCCCACTTGGCTGCTCTGGGATAATATGTGAGTGCTTGAGCATAATATCCTGGGTATTTTTGGTAAATCTTTCATAATTACAATTAACATTTCTCATTGGTTTACATACTCATCTTCCCTTCCACAAAACTTTCCTACAATCAAAATGAGTCTGAGTTTGCCCTCTAATGTGCTGCAGTATTTGGGCTTCATGAGGAAGTGAACCATTCTTGCATTGAGGCTGGGCACCCTCCAATAAAGACCTGGGGCAGACAGTGGGGTGTTAGAAATGGTGTATTTGCTCCAAGGCAAGACATTCAGACACATTCTCTGGGGTTTCATTGGTGAAATGAATTTTTGCTTATTGTCTATCTTTACAGTAAATCAAAAACTTAGTTTTAAATACATAATGTCTTATACAACAGAGGAAACATTAAAGGATGTTGTGGAGTGATAGATTGAAGAATGTCTTTCTGCATTTTCCTTGACTACAGACAGAGGTCTTAACCATTGATTTTTTTGGTCAACAGCTCTACCTTTAAAGAAAAAAACACACAAGAGAAAAAAATTACAGTCCAAGGTTCTTGAACTATAGTTTAGTTTTGTTTAATTGTCACCAAGTTTTCTCTAAAACAGGAGAAAATTGTGGGGTTTGGAGCTATTCTAATGACATTAAACCTAAACTTCACCTCACCGAAGAAGAATTTGATACTGCTGGTTGATTGCTGACTGTTCTTTCTAAGCTTATCAGTCAATAAAACAATCAACTATTTATGCTACAACAAGCATGAGCAAATTTATCTCTTCTCCATATCCTAGGATGAGATAGATTTACATTTTCCTGTGTAAATGTACCTTAATAAATAGAAGGCTGAATCTTTTATAATTGACTTTTGTAGGAAACATTATTTTTCTGTGACATTTCAATTTTTGTAACAGACCTCTGTGCAAAAAGAAAGCCTCACAAAACCCTCAAGGCCTAAAATATTTTCTCTTCTCTTCTCTTCTCTTCTCTTCTCTTCTCTTCTCTTCTCTTCTCTTCTCTTCTCTTCTCTTCTCTTCTCTTCTCTTCTCTTCTCTTCTCTTCTCTTCTCTTCTCTTCTCTTCTCTTCTCTTCTCTTCTCTTCTCTTCTCTTCTCTTCTCTTCTCATAAAATATATGATTGGATAAGCAGAGAGTGGGAAGGTGAGGAAGAGATTTGGCTTTGCAGCAAAGCTGCTTACCTGAAGATGTAAGAACATTTTCCCAGTGAGCTCAGCATTCAAAGCCAGGCAGGCAGAACATGTTTCACAAGAGAGAACCTCCTGTGAACTCCTCACCTTTGTAAGGTAAGTCAGTGTTCACAAGGAAATACCCCACCACACCATTCCTTTTGATGTTTTGACTCTGCAGAAGGGAAGGGTGGTCTTTTTAAAGAATTCACAATAGAGAGAGAAGGGGAAGAGGAAGCCCTTTGAAGAGAGGAGAGAGCCTCCTCTCATTTTGCTGCTGACTACAAGACACTCCTTTCCTTTCTGTTTTGCACAAAAGAAGGTTTGCAAGCCCACTTCCCCCTCAATCAGACAGACACTTTTTGCGAGTACCATACCGAGAGGAGGTGGCTTTCCAACACGCAGAACACAAAGAGGGGAAGGAACTGCATGGCTTCACACATGAACCATAAATCAAACCTCTTGAAAAACTTCTGTGTAATGTTTTAAGGTGCATGGGACCCAGTGGGTCTTCCTGTATCTTGAGGATGAGCAGCAAAAGCACATACACTGGTCTATATGCAAAGATCTCAGGAAATCTTCCTATGCTCCTTCTTGAATGAGAATGGAGTTAATACTTCAGAGCCTGGACAATATCAGGGAAGCCAAAGCACAGCTGGAGATAAAACTGGCTAAGGACATGAAAGATAACAAGAACTGATTCCACGAGCATGCAACTAGAAATTCAGAGGAAATGTGCATTTATTTATGAATATGGGAGACAAACTAGTGGTACAGACAATACAGAAAGGGGTGAATTACATCATTACTTTTTGGCCTCAGTCTTGACAGCCTGAGCTGATACTGGGTTCAAATGATTGTCCTGAGCGGCTCAACATCTATTAAAGTTGGTAAAAGTGTATTACCACTAGTTGATAACCTGAACAGCAGACCTTCAACACAGACAGGTTTTTAAAGACTTAAAGACTGGAACAGCAGAGAACTCATGAAGTACAGAAAAGATAGTATAAATTTCCACATCTGGAGTGGAATAACCCCATGGACCAGTAAAGGCAAGAGACAGGCTGAATAACAACCTGTCTTCAAAGTGAACACCGAACAATATGAGATAAAAATTAATATAACTAACATTTTTCTGGGTTGTACTTGGAGGAACCTGACCAGCAGGTTAGTGAAATTATTGTCCCACTCTATGCAACAGTGCAGAGGCTGCACTTGAAATACTGTGTTCAGTTTGAGGTCTCACATTTCAAGAAAGATATTGAAAAACTTAATAGGGCTCATCAGAATGCTACCAAGATGGTTAGGGGCCCATATTATACAACCTACAAGGAGAGGTTGAAGGACATAAATTCATCTAGACTGGCAAAGAGAAAATTAAGAGTTGATTGATTTGTTGATCAGCCTACAAATACGTGATGGAGAGCTACAAAGAGCCAGTCTCTTCTTTTTAGTGGTGGATATTAAAGCAGGTAGCTGTGGCCACAGGTTGGGACTTGGAAGGTCCAGGCTGATTATGAGAAAGATCTTTTTCTCTAAGAAGGTAGTTCTCTAAGAACTAGAAAAGGTCACACTGAAAAGCTGTGAAATCTCTGTCTTTGGGTGTTTTCAAGACTCAGGTGGACAAGTCCTTGTTTGGCCTACTTTCATGTTGGCTATGAGAATTCTTCAGGCTTGGGTTTGGACTGCAGACCTCCAAACATCCTCTCCAACCAGCACTTCTGTAATACCTGGATGGAGGCCATAAAGCCCCATTAGCAACAAGGATTTCAGATCACTTTGTGTTGCTAGGCAAGAAAACTAGACAAACTCTACTTAGACCAGCTTGTCTAAGCTCTTTGCAAATTGTCTCTTAGGCACTTCTAGATTTTACCACAGTCAAGATCATTTCTTGTATTTGCTCATCAGTCCAACCATTGACATTTGAAAGCACATCCAACTGACTAGACGTGGCTTTTGTGGCTGGAGACTTGGCCAAAAGAATAGGAGATGAGCCTGCCAAGATGCTGTTGGACGTCTTTTTTGCATGGCAAGTCTCATGCTCACAGCAACAGCTGAGATGCTCTGGGTGTCTAGACAGCACCTCCACTGTGTTTGTAGCATCCATGGTAGCTTGTCTCAGCATGAGAAAGACAAAGGGGGTGGGGGAAAGAAAGTTTATGCAGATGAAAGTGCTTCCAAGTCAACACTGATTAATTTTGAAAACAGGCAGGTACTCGTGGGCGATTTGCAGCAGAAAGCCTGCTGAGCAGTGTATGCCTCTGCACGCAAGGGGAATAAGAAACGTTCAGACTGTCCTCTCAGGCTCTGGTTATATGAGCCAATGGACAAAGTATCCATTATGCATCAAACGCATTGCCTGGCTGATGTTTTCCATGCCAAAAATTCACCTCCTGTTCCCACGAGTTGTATTTTATACCTATGGTCAGAAGAACGAGCAGCTAAATAGCCAGCAGCCAGATAATAACTGGTCTGGAGAGAAACACCAGTCAACTGAAGACGTCTTCATCTCCCACTCACATCCAAAGCAGCAGACCAAGTTCACAGACCTCCAGAAATAACAGAAGGGCGAAACTTTGATGAAGAATGAAGGTCCAAGTGGAGGAAGAGTAATGATGTGCTTTACCCTTGATTGCAGTTGTGTTAATTAATGGATGTCAGATGTGTTAGGAGTTGTCTATTTTACAACAGCTTTTTTCTAAAAAGACGCCTAGAGCAACTGATGAGCTCTTTTGCTTTTTTTCACTCTTTTCCCTATTTTCAGCTTTTTTCTTTTTATTTACTGCAACACGTATCAAGACACATCAGTCTTTGTACTAGAGAAAATAAATAGATATGATATCTCAGCTGTAATACTGCTCACTATGAAATAAAGAATGGAGGCAGATGTCCACTTAGTTCTTCCTTCTCCTGAAACATCTACAGTATCTCACTTTCAATCAGAAAATAAATGAGCAATTTAGATTCTAGAATATGTTCATATGTTCTCCCTTTCTTCTTTGCTCTCTGTTTTTTTTCATCATGAAGTGGGATTTTTAATTTTTCATTGACAACTAAAAAAAAATGGATAAGCAGACAGCTTTTGGTTCCAAACACTTGACTTTCATAAATTCAGCTATGTCAATGACACAAAAAAAAAGAAGAAAAAAATCCTTTCCTACTGGTATTACATTATTTCTCATATAAAGTCATTGAAAAGGTTGTCTTCAGAGAATATAATGCCAAGTTATGAGATATTTTTGGCACAAGGACAATGTAAGATATTGCCAGACAAGGAAAACACTTATAATTCAGTTAATGGCTGGCAAAGTTATGCCCTTCTACTAGTAATTAATTTTCCATATTTCCAGCCAAATGAAAGTACAGGACTATATAATCACACAGGACAGCAGTCTGCAAAGTGTTAAAATATCCTGAAGTTAAACACTAGTCTCATCCTGGCTGCTGCATTTGTCATCAGCAACGGAGGCTGAGGTAGAAGAAACGGAAGGATTGCCAGAGGTGGAAACTACATGACCCAGCGCTGCTCTCTTGTCATGAGGACATGCATTTGTTTGTTGGAGTGCAGCTGGGACCCAGCCAAATCCAAAGGGACCAGAATGTGTCAGCGCGTAGGTGATGTGATTTACACGAGCACACAGCCACCTGCACGTGCTCTCTCCACACACACATATGTAGGAAGTATCTCTCCAGCAGTAGAAGCGACATGACAGTGCTGGAAGGTAACCACCTGCATCAGGTAATGTTTTGGAGCTATTTATTTGACATCCCCACATCAACAGGAAGAACAAGGCAACAGATTTAAGATCTTTGGGCCACACTGCGTTCCCTGGACTTTTCCTATCTCCAGCAGCAGTTGAGCCCTAAAAGAAGGATTAACACTCCAATTAGAGTAATTTTTCTGATAGTTTAGTCCAGATTCTGAGATACTTCCAATGGTTTTACACAGGAGTCAGTCCATTGTGGAAAATTATTTGTGATTCAGTCCATTATACATTTTATATCAATCCTTTTGGAGAGGATGGTGTTCCAGGACTGGCATGGACTGCCTGCAGTATCAAAAACCAAGTTGAGGTATGGCTAAGGATAGCTGACTCGCCTTAAGTCAACTCCAAAATATTTCCTATGAGGCTTTTGGCAAAATAAAAACTAGAAATTATTTCACTCTAAAGCAAAGAAAATATTTCAGATCCTTTTCAATTTTTTTTTTTTTCTAAAATCACAGTAACAGAAATTTTAAAATAGATGTTTTGGAACAAATTTTTTTCTTTCAATTAACTTTTTAAAATTGTATTTGTGAGAGAGAAATTTTTGTTTTGGTTCATTTGCTTGTGTTTTATTTCCTCTTGAAATGCATCTCTGCCTTCTCCTGGAAAAAAAAAATGTTTATTTTTGAAGGGAAAGCTCAGAAAGACCTTCATAGAGCAAGTCTTCCCCCCTCATCCCTGAGAAGTAATTTTACATTTCCCATAGAGGGATTAACATTTTCTTTAACTAAGAAGTTAATGGGCATGTCTTGTTACCAGCACTAGAACTTTGTAAAGGGGAATCATTCTCTGTAGAGAGGATTTCAATATGTTAATGATAAATTGCTTTTTCATTTAGAGTAAGAAATACCCTCATTTTTACTTTATCCTGGCAAAGCAATTGTTCCTGACTTCTTGGACAGCTAGATGGGCAGACATGGAAGCACAGGGAAGAAGTGAGTAATGGTGTTCTGGCCTCTTACTCTCTACTTTCCCTCTCAGTAGGAAACATCAAAACTTCTGACCAAAAGATTACAATATTTTCAAGTTCCTGATTTTCTGCCGGCAACAATCCTGATGTGCTTCAAAGGAGCTGGTTCTCACCAGGCCACAGGGTGTTACAAGTCCAGTTTCTAGAGGAAATATAGTCATTAGAAGTTAATTATACTCTGTTAGGAGTTCGACACACCTGAATCAAAATTGATCCATCTCAACAATATGTTTGAATTACTATGAATCAGCTTTTTCAATGGGGAAAATAAACATTCCACATTGGACTTTTCAGCCAGATTTAGTGAGAAATCAACCTTAAAATAGATCGTTATGTCTTTCTACCTGGAAAATTTGGCAAATATTAATGGAATGTGTGACAGATACTAGTTTATATTTTCAAAAGTAGTTGGTAATCTTGGTCTAGGTAGAAATCTGAACTAGATGAAAACATTACAAAAACTGGCTAAAATCAGGAAAAGGACTAGGAAATAAAAAGCAGAACAAAATTTCTGAAAACCAGGAGTTACTTGTTAAGAGAGACATTTCTTCTGTGTGCAACCTTGACTCTGCTCTTTCCAAATGACAAGCCAGTAGATCAATAACACAAATTTAGCTATGATCTTTTACAGAATCTCCTGATCACCTGAAAACTGGTTCATGTGAATATGGAACCTGTTACCCTTAGAGCCACAGAAAGTTTCAAGTAGTTATTTTTGCATGCTTAGCTGCAGATACCCTGGAGGTACTTGATTTCCTGAGAAGGTGATGAGCATTTAGTAAATTCAGATACCTTTGAAATGCCAAAGATTTGCCTTCACCCTTTCCACCTTGAAATGTAGCTTTCAAGATAGTATTAGATGTTAGGTAGCTAGACAAGACTGAAATTTTGGAAAGAATATCTAAAGCTGCATGAAACTTACTAAACCTCTTTCTTTCTGACTCTCAGCTCTTGGCTGGCTGAATCACATCTGAATAGTGTTAACCCTTAAAACCAGCTTTAGCAACAGTCTTGATCCCCGCTGAGATAACATCTGATTTGTGGCTTTGCACAGGTAAGACATGAGACTTCATAGTTCCTTGGCAGAGTATTACTTTGCTTTCTGCAGGGTGGGCCAGAAGGTCAGCCAGACAAGGGGTACAAGATTTCACCCTGTGAAACATCTGCCTGGCTGTGACTACTGGCATCGTCAGGTTTATTAAAAAACATCCTTCAAAATTCAGTTTGTTCCAGTCCTGGACATTCGCCATTCCTGCAAAGGAATGTCAGAAATGCTGCTCAGAGCAGACTGGTGCTTGTAACAATACAGGTATTCACGAGGGTATCACATAGCAACAGAGCCCTGGCACGAGGTTGATCATTTCTGCTTTGCAACTCACCAAGTGCAAACCTATCTGGGCCACAAAGTTTTGAAAACTCTGCCTCATTCCACATCTCTTACCAAGATTTATGACAATTAGAATCCATAATTAGCAAGTGGTAACAGATCAGCAGACATATCCAGTTCTGGTGACACCTCTGACAGATTGACGTCTGCTCCCCAGATCCCTGCGAGGCGTCTTATTTTCCCTGTGACCACTCTCAAACAGAGTTTTGGCAGGGCTGTTTCAGCAGGGAGGAGAGGGAGGGCTGAGGAAGACAAGTTCTTACAAGCATGACAGGACCCATGCTTAACCATTTGGCTTTGCAATTAAAAACGTTCTGCCTACCTCTGCATCACTGAGGAGAGAATATAAGTAACCGTTGCTCTGAAAAGTGCCTTGAATTCAAGCAAACTGGGACATTTAGGTTTTCACATGTGAGTTTTTGTTTACCCAGAGAAAGGGGGTGTCTTTTTTTTTTTTCCTTCCCAAAGAAGCATTTCACAAACCTTTCTGGTGAGGAGAGAGGAAGAGGAGTTGTACTGTTATTTGTACAAAGCCTTCTGTTTAGACACTCTGCGGTGAACACAGAGGTCAAAGTGAGGAGAGCCCATCTAATCTGTATAAAACTAAAAAATTTATAATTCCTTAACTGCTGCTTTAAACGGAATCCAAACTCCTTCTTCTGCATCAGCTTCACTTTTGAGATGTCAGCACTGTGATTGTGTAATGAGGGCCTTTAATATTTTGCAGACACTCAGTACTTTCTTCACCCAGCCTAGGCAAAGTCGCAAAGTCCCCCAGATTCCCAACTCAGTTTTTTTCTGACTTCAACACTTAATTTTAGGTTTTTATATACCTCATATCTCAATGCATCCCTTATTAACAGATGCTAACTGCATACATGTTTCTCATTTGCAACCATAGCTTTAACTAAGCACTTCCATTTTTCAGGCCCTGCTTCATTTAAGATGATCAAAGCACTGTATGTAGTGTATCACTAAGGGAAAAGTAAGATAGGAAGGTAGGTGTTAGGTTACGTCTTGTGTACAATGTTGCTCAGGGAGTGCGTGACTGAGGCCATATCACCTGAATTTCAGCCTATCTGGCTCTCATGCCTGACTGACAAGAACCATCTTCCATGAATTTGAAACAGAAACAACACAGCCACTTATTGCATTGATTATATTGGAAACCTGATTTGCCTGTAATTACTCCAACTCAGTACGCCGTTCTTGTTTGGATGAAAAAATTAATGATGTATAATTGGAGTTCAACCCTATGCCACTTCTTTAATGATACTTTTTTGTTTTGGTTTGGTTTATTTTTCATTTACAAGCATACCTGTTGCAGATGACACTTGAATGCAGGCTGTTACACAAAAGGCAGCTGTGTTTCAGAAACCTCTTGCCATGGCAAAGAGGGAATATTGTTGCTTCAAGCTGGTACATGGCAAAATGCATCTAAGGCTGCAAGACAGTCTGTGAAAGGAATACAGAAGTTTGTTAATTTTTTTAGTTTTGGGTCATGATTTATGTTAACTTAGTTGTTGGAAGAAAGGATTTTTTGAAATTGGAAAACAATTTTTTTTTTTGGCATAACCAATACAGACAAAAGCTTTTGTGCAATAGCAGTCACAGTTCCAGTGCTTGCCAGGCTGCCGTGGGGGAGATGAGTGGAGAATCCTAACTCATTTTTAAGTTAGCACTTACCAGAACAGCCCAAGTACATTCTGTATATGTAGGTAAACAAATAGGACAAATCATAAAAAAAGAAGGGGGTAATGGGAGGGGGAAGTGGGGCAGAAAAACCTGCCCTTCCATCAGGTGGAAAACAGAATCTTTTTTTCTATTTGTTTCTCTTTCATTTTCTGCTCTCAGGTGCTATTGTAAGCCACACAAGGCCTGGATAGTCTTTCGTTTTGGTTGTGTCTCACATATTAAGTAAGTGTAGCAGGGCCAGAACAGATTGGCTGTCCTAATGCCAAATGGCACAGGTCAGCTCTCTTATCCACCTCTGTAGAAGATTTTTCTTGAAGGGCACAGTCTAAAACCAAGGCAGGAAATTAGGTGACAATTCAGCAGTGAGAACAATCAGTGAGCAGTGCTTGATCCGAGTCTGAGAACGTCATACGTTTAGAGACACAAAGGTAACCTATATATTTGCACCCCAAAAAACCTTATATGCTTTTTGTTCCTACTTTACACCTCCAGGATGCTGTGAATATTCACAGCATCCACTGTCTTTAATCAACCCTCAGTATGAGCCTAGATGAAGGTTTACAGAGGTGTTTAAGGGTGCATTTCTTTTCAAAGGAAATTTGTCTCTTCTTCTTAATGTTTTTGTACTCTTTGGCTCCACGGCACCTTCTGAATGCTTGGAAAATTTGAGGTCACCACCTCCACTGTTTCTATAAGGAAAAAAGGTACCTAAATAATTTTGCAGATCTGTGACTCAAGAGCCCAACTTGAGCTGGTCCATTGGACAGCCTTGGCCTTGCTGCTGGTTAGAGAACGATTTGGAAAAAAAAGAGGCTGTTGAATATGTTCCTTGGTTCTTTATAAACAACAAGGAAAAACATCACGTTTCTGTAGCAGGAAGTGTCTATATGAAAACTAAGACAGGGCATAATTCAGGAATAAGACAGACAGGAGACCTCTTCATGGACTGTAGCTGCTTACCTTATTTCATTTGCATGCTCTGTGTTGTCTAGTGATGGAGTTTTCTCATCCACCTTCTTACTTCTTTGCTTTTATACACATTTCTTAACTTATCATAATCAAACCTAAACAAAATAACCCCCCCAAAGTACGATTCCTCTATTTTGCAAAGAATTTTATTTTACAGGAACAACCACTGGTTTGTTAAAAGAGTTGTTTGCGAGATGACTAGATTAGATTAATTAGTTAATGTTTGTAAAATACTTTGAAGATTAAGAACACTATATAAGTGTTAAGTATTATTGTTATTATAATAGATAGAGAAGGTAGATAGCTAGATAGGTAAAGAGATACAGCAGTCAGATAACAATAATTATAATACTTAGCATTTCTATAGGGCTTTACATCTTTTGACTGTTTTACAAACATTAACTAATTAATAGAGTTAAGCAGACAGATAGTAGATAAAAATAGTAGGTAGATTGATAGATAGGAACAAATTTTGCCTTTGGATATATGAATAGTAAAGTCAATGGAAGTTGCGTGCCATTGATGAGGGCAAAATTTGGTCCATAGACAAATTTAAAGGCAAATTAACTAGTTTTTTGAAGTGTCGGCTTGGGTTTTTTCCACAGATAGTTTGTCTTCCCAGTATGTGCATTCACTGTGGGAACAGAAAGTATACTGGAATGTTGAAATTAATGCATCAAACGCGTCAAATTTTACAGTGATATATTATAGAATCAAAGCAGATTATTAAGATTAGTCACACCAGAATGTCAGTGACTCAGCTTTGCAACATCTGAAATGATGCATCATGTCTTTGGGAAGCAGCTCCAAGCTGCTGAATGAACTAACATTATCAATGTGTTCTTGTACATCCTGATTCTTCATGTCTTTATGAAAATGAAAGAGTATGATCTAACGACTGAGAAAAAATAAGGATTAGAGCCACATGTAAGTGTATTTTATTTTCATTAAATGAATCTGGTATGAATTACAGTGGAGGAAAATAATTATATAAGATGCAGAGAATGGACAAAATACTTGTTTCCTTCAAATTTGTCTCTTCTTAAACACGAACGTGTTTCTAGCAGCTCAGCCTTAAAGCTGTACGGGAATGCTGGAAGCTAACTGCAGTTTTTTGAAATGAGGGTCATGTCCTGCGTGCCTTTGAGATCCAGTGGCCAAAGAGGTCAACAGGTCCTAAAGCCTCTGTTACCTTTGCAGCATATAAAGAAGAGGAGGAAGAGAGACCTCAGTTGAGTGTGAACAGGTTCACTCTGGAATACAATTGCATCAGTACCGTTCTCTGCTTGATTTTATTAGATCTTCTGAGGGCATCTAACATGCCTCAAGCACCATGCTTCGATGCTGCCTCTGCATCTAGGGTAGCATCACCACACAGGGTTACTCTCTGCTACCAGGCTGAGAATCTCAGCGTTGCTCTGAATTTTGCCCTATGGAATCAACCGGTATTTTCCCTTTGCAAAAATTCTCTGCCACTGGGTATGTACAGGACCACTTCAAGCCTTCAGGGTAATCAGAACCACAGTTCACAATTAAATCTTGATGAGACAATAAAACTTAGGAGACGGAGCCATGTTATCTAACTCTAGGCAACTATGGTGTAGATACCTACATGTGAGCTAGGAACTCTAGGCTTCCTTAGTAGCCAATAGAGCAAGAAGCACTTAAAAGATTAGTTTCATCTGCTCTGTATTTATGTCTACTTTAGGATGAGATGAAACACTCTCCAAGAAAGTCTTGCTTCTCTCCATTGATTGTCAGTAAAGCGCTGATGATTAGCTCAGCTGAAACCAACTCTGTTGTAGATACTTAAAGTTGGATAAGACAAAACTCATTGCGATGAGTTGATCTTGGCTGACTGCCAGGTGCCCACCAAAATGCTCTATCACTCTCCTTTCTCACCAGGACAGAAAGAAAAAATATGAACAGTTTATGAGTCAAGATAAGGACACGGATGCTACTTACTAATTATAGTTATGGGGAAAACAGACTAGATTTAGGAAAATCAGAGTAGAATAATAAGAAATAATAACATAAATAGAAATACTTTATCCCTTTCTTCCCAGGCTGAATTCCACTCCCATAATTCTTCTATCTTCTCCCCAAAGTGATGCAGGGGGATGAGGAATGTCTCCTTCCCCCTCACACACTACACCTACTCCAGTTTGGAGACCCTCCCATGAGATACTGTCCTTCACAAACTTCCGTAATGTGTGTCCTTCTCATGGGCTGCAATTCTGCACAAACTGCTGAAGCATGGGCCCTTTTCATGGCATACAGTCCTTCAGGAACTGACTGCTCCAGCATGGATTCTCCAGAGGTTCAGAGGTCCTGCCATAAAACCTGTTCATACATGGGCTCCTCTCCATCAGCTGCAGCTTCCTTCAGTGCATGTCCACCTGTGTGGAGTCCTCTTCAGACTGCCATGTGGATGTTTGATGCACTGAGGTCCTTCACGGGCTGCCATGGGAGAACCTGCATCACCGTGGTCTTCATCGTGGGCTCCAGGCAAATCTGCTCCAGCACTTGTAGTACCTCCTCCTTTATTTTTCTCACTGACCTTGACGTCTGCAGTGTTGTGTGTCTCACATTTTTTCACTTCTTTTTCTCCCAGTGGCTGAGGAACATTTTTACCCCTTCTTAAATATGTCATCATGGAAGTGCTACCAATTTCACTGATTGGCTCAACCTTGGCCAGCGGCAGGTCCGTCCTGTAGCCAACTGGAATTGGGTTTGTCCAACAGGGGGCAGCTTCTGGTGTCTTCACAGAAGCCGTCTCTGTAATCTCCCTGCTACCAAAACCTTAACAGATAAACCCAATGAACCTCCACTAAATGTTACTCTTCCTATTTCGTCTGCAGGGTCTGGGTAGTGGATTTTCCCAAGCTCATCAGCCCCATCAGACTCACTAGGATTGATAATGAGGTAGCTTACCCAGAAACAGGTGAGAAGGTCAATGGCCAAAAGGCAGGAAGTGAGCACATGTGCTGGTCTTTACTGCTTATACAGTGAGACAACTGCACCATTATGTACCTGCTTTTCTTTGGTGGGTACAAGACATAGGTGTATCATGGTTAGAAGCCAGAAAACTGCAAGATTAAGGATACATCCTAACTGCCTCTTCCTCCCTGTGAAAGCCTCCATACAACAAAGTTAGAACAATATGTTTCCCTTCAGTAGCACAATCTACCAGTGGTGGGAAAGTTACTATTATAAAGTAAGTGCAGAAGGCAATAACCCGTCCAGCTGACTCAGCCAAGAAAGGTAACATTTGAATATTGTGCAGAACAAACAGTACAGAACAAATACACCATTCAGCAACACAACTACACTTTGATCTCTTAAAGAGGCATAAAAAATTAAGCAGGCAAGCAAAGCAAGAAATAGTGTCAATGCACTTCTTTTTTACCAGGGATGGACTGTACACACCTTGGTAATTAAAACTCATAGCTTTCTTCTCAAGGAACTTGAACCCAGGTCTCAAGTTATGGGTGAATATTCACAGTGTAAGGTTTCAAGACAGACCTGTCTGAAGTTCTCTTGTTGGAGCAGTTTTATTTGTATACCATATTTCACTGTTTCCTGGGTCATAGGGAGAATGACTTTCTAGTTTAGTGGTTAGTGTATTCACCTGGAAGGGGAAGTCCTCAGTTCCTGTGCCTGCTTCTATTAATGTTTCTGTGTTTTTCATTTAAGTATTCATTGATGTGGATAATGGAAGCCAGGCATCTGCTCCCAAATGAAAGACTATACCATGAAGATATATTGTCGTTTGCATAGACTTGCCTTCTTCCTGTTGCCATGAATATTTCATTAACCTATGCAAAGTGAAATGGTTTCAATATGAGGAACTGAGAAAGCCGTTCCCTAGAATATTCTTTGGCCTAGTGGTTAGGGCAGTCATGGAAGCAGAGAGACAAGTTCAAATCCCCTTAAGCAGAAGAAGGAATATAACCTGGATCTTCCAGAGCTTGGTGGGTATCTTCAACGCAATGTTATTGATGAGAAAAAAAGTAGCATCTCTGCTTCCTTTTCTTACCTGAGCCAATGGGACACTGTGCCAAAATGCTTATCATACTGAAAGATCATCACAGAGTATGTGTGATAAAATCTTTATTAGAAAACAAATGGTTTTGTGATGAACTTTGAAAGAAATGGAGCAAATCATGTGACAACAAAATGGCTTACCACAAGGGAGCATACTTATACCTGTATTATTTGCAATCTAAACAAATGATCTACCAATCTGTAATGACAGAAAAAAAAAAATTGCCAAAATTAATTTCTAAAATTCAAGGACCTGGCTTGAACTAAAACCACATTTACATTAGTGCGCTACTGGATCTCACAATACCATATGAAGAATTAGTGAAATATCCTGATAGATATAATGCTATCAAGTCTCTTTCTTCTCTAAAGTTCAAGGCCCTGTAAACACAACAGAATAATCTCAAAAGAGATGTGACTCAGAATCCAGATTGCTTGAAACTGGTATTGGGCTATCAGGGCACAGATAGAAGAGACGAAGTGTAATGTTGACCTAGAGTATAATTTACTGAAGAAATGTGTGAATTCCAAACTGATGGTCAACCCTGCAAACCTGTAAACCACGGCCCTTAAACTCTGTTATCCGGTAGATAAATATTTATGTCACACATAAGAAAGCACTGATGTGTCAGTACCTATAAAGAGGTCAGGTATCCTGTTGAATGAAAGTGGCTGATTTTCTTACTCATGCCTTAGGTCATCTGAAGGAAGAAATCTATATCCCCTAGTTGCGATCACCTGGATGGGGAACAGATTAAAAAAAAAGGGAGGAAAAAAACCAACAACAGAATGAAAAGAAAGTAGGAAGGAAGAAACAACCTTCAAAGTATGCAATTCAATGTCCAGAGTAACTGGATTGGTAAGACTAAATCAGTAATATGCCTGTTCCCAAACCCAGTAAATTTTAGATAGATCTGGCTGATGAATTTCCGTTTCCTACTAGTTTCAGTTGTTAAGAAAAAACTACCTGCATCATTTCCCACCCTTTTTACACTTAAACACATTCTGAAAGTGGTGGTGGTGGTGAAAACGACAAAAACAAAAACAAACAAAAACCCAAACCTAATTTTGATAATTTTCAATAAGAATGTAATTTATTGACGAAAAAACTCTGTATATATTCAGATCTCTATATAGACATTTTATTTGCTTGACTTTGACCCAATCTCAATACACAGGTCTCTCAAATGGTTGCACAATACTCTCCCAGCTCTCAGCCCATAACACAGACGGATTAAGTGCAGAGCTGTGCAAAAAAAACCCTGCAAACAGACCAGTCTTTATCAATCCCAGCACAAACTTTACTGAGGTATTTTAGTGCAGGCATTCTTAGAGTGGCAAGCATGGACTTGCACAAATATGGATCTTTTCTGTTTAGATTATGAGCTCTCTGGGGCAATGGCTTACTCTTCAGATAGATACTTCATAGCACCAATCCTGCCATAATAATGTTAACAGTAACAGTAACAAGAGCAATAATAACAGTAGAAATAATAATAAATTCATACAGGATCTTGCACAGAAGAGCTGAAGGGAAGCAGGTGTGTTGGGCAAATAATATCATACATCAAATCTTATGCAGAAAGCATGTCATAAGAAAGACACTAGAAATGAAATTAATTTCCTAGAATCATAGAATGGTTTAGGTTGGAAGGGACTTTAAAGATTACTTAATTGAAATACCCTTCCCATGGACAGGGACACCTCCCACTAGACCATGTTGTTCAAAACCCCATCCAGTCTGGCTTTGAGCACTTCCAGGGATGCAACATCCAAAACTTTTCTGGGCAAAAGGTTCTAGTGCCCTGCCCCCTTCACAGTGTGCAATTTCTTCCTTTCATGTAGTCTAAATCTCTTTCACACCTTGTCCTGTCACTACGTACCCTTATAAAAAGTCCCTCTCCAGCTTTTCTGCAGTCCTCCCTTTAAGTACTGGAAAGCTTCTATAAAGTCTCCCCAGTCTTCTTCAGGATGAACAACACTTACTTGCTCATCGAACTGTTGACTGCAACTCGTTGAGTGCAACTATCCAGTCAATTCCTTGTCCACAGAGTGTTCTATCTGTCAAATTCATGTCTCTCCAATTTCGAAACAAGGATGTCATATGGGGCAGTGTCAAATGCTTTGCACAAGTCCAAGTAGGTGATGTCAGTTACTCTTATCTACTAACGCTGTAACCCCATCATAGAAGGCCACCAAACTTGTCAGGAATGATTTGGCCTTAGTGAAGCCATCTTGGCTGTCACCAACTACCCTCTTATTTTCCATGTGCCTCAGCAGAGTTACCAGGAGCATCTAATCCATGATCTTGCCAGGCACAGAGGTGAGACTGACTCATCTGTAGTTCCCCGGTCTTCCTTTTTTTCCCTTTTTAAAAATTGGCTTTATTTTTTCCCTTTTCCACTCAGTAGAATCTTCACAGGACTACCATGACTTCTCAAATATGATGGATAGTGGCTTAGCAGCTTCATCCATCAGTTTCCTCAGGATCTGCAGTTGCATCTAATCGGGACCGATGGTCTTGTACACCTTCAGGTTCCTTAGATGGTCTTAAATCTGATCTTCTCTTACAGTGAGCAGTTCTTCATTTTCCCAGTTCCTGCCTTTGCCTTCTGTGACTTGAGTGATGTAGCTAGAGCACTTGCCAATGGAAAATTCTTTGTTACTTCAGTCTTCTGCATATTCCGGGTAGACAGGTCCTCTGTTTCCTTCTGAAGAAGGCCCCCTTTTATCCTAGTCTTCCTTTCATTACTGATGTACCTATAGAAGCTTTTGGTTTGCCCTTGACATATCAGGCCAGATTCCATTCTATCAAGACTTTAGATTTCCTGACCAGATCCCTGCCTGTTTAGACAATTTCTCTGTGTTCCTCTTAGGCCACGTGTCCTTGCTTCCACATTGTTTTTCTTGTTTCCTTATTGTTTGAGTTAGTCCAGGAGCTCCTTGTTCATCCATCCAGACCTCTGGGCGTTTTTGCCTAACATTCTCTTTGTTGGGATGCATCACTCCTCAGCCTGGAGGAGCTGATCCTTGAATATTAATCAGCTTTCTTTGGCCCCTCTCTCCTCCAGTTCTTCATCCCACGGTACTCTATCAAGCAGATCCCTGAAGAGGCCAAAGCCTGCTCTTCTAAAGTCCAGGGTAGTGAGCTTCCTGTGAGCTCTCCTCACTGCCATAAGGATCTTGAAGTCAACAATTTCATGGTCATCGCAGCCAAGGCTGCCCTTGAGCTCCACATTCCTTACTAGCCCTTTCTTATTGCTGAGAATAAGGCTCAGTATAACACCTCTCCTCACTGGGCTTTCTATGTCTTGGAGAATGAAGTTATCATTAACGCATTCCAGGAATTTCATGGATTGCTTATGCTCTGCTGTGTTTGTAACAAATAATAGGGTTGTTAAAGTCCCCCATGAGCGCCAAGGCTATGCCTATCCATCCATAGATGCCTTCATCCACTCAGTATTCCTGGTCACATGGCCAGGACAGCAGACACCCACTATAATGCCGCCTCTCCCTGTCTTCCCTTTAATCCTGACCCACAAGCTCTCGGTCAGCTCCTCATCCATCCCCAGGCAGAGGTCCATGCACTCCAGTTGGTCACTGACATACAGGGCAACACTTACTCCTTGTGTCCTCTGCCTGACTTTCCTAAAGAGTCTGTATCCCTCCACTCCAACACTCTAATCACAGGATCCATCCCACCATGTCTCCGTGATGCCAATGAGCCCTGCAAGTGTGCACACATCTCTAACTCCTCTTGTTTATTCCCCATATTCCCCATGTCACTTGTATTTGCACCGAGGCACTTAAGCTCTCAATGAAGCTGACTTATTTTTGTCAATGACACTGCCTTGCCTACCATCCCTGGGCATTGTGAGAATTAATTAGTGCTTGCAAATTGCCTTGAGAAGTTCAGAGGAAAGGAGCTTTCTGTATGTAAAGACCTGCTGCCTTTCCCTGGTGTCTGCTGCACACCTGTGCCCATTGCATCATGTGCCGCCTCTGTCTGGTCGCAGAGTGGTTGCTGTGTACACATGGCCTCAGTATGATTGATGGTTGGATTTGGGTGCCGACAATGGAAGCTCTCCCCTGTCAGTGAGGAGCTTGCCCACACATGTCTGTGCACCATCAGCCTCTTTCCTCCGGCACAGTTGTCAGGTTTCCCAAAACAATGATTACCTTTCCCCAGAAACAAACCTCCATCCTGACACCTTTCCTAGCTGGCATCCTGTAGCATGAGAGCTCCTTTGTAGAAGTCTGTTCCTCACCTCCCAGGTCTCTTGTGAAACTTCATTCCTTCATGTTTGTAAAACATGTCAAGAGGCCGACATAAAAATGCAAGGAGAGAGTGGTGCATGTTCTTCTTTTATGACCACTATTAGCAAATAATTATAGTCATGCAAGATGTCCAGTTTGTACCACAACATCACTACATCCCTCAGGGAAGGACAGCGGAGCTGGATGCATTAGCAAGAACGGAAAGGTGAGGTTTCTCCATCTTCAAAGTGTCCAACTGTAATACCAAAGGACAAGAGCATGCCTAGAGGACACAGCAGCTGCTCTGAAGGGAGCTGCAGGTGTGTTATGTCTGCAATCCCAATGCTGAGGGAATTCTGAGTTACTCAATTCTTCTTATATTGAAAATGAGTCCCACTTGAAGCAGATAGTTATTTACAGTGAAATAAAATGTTTATTGAGATGCTTTTTCCCTTCTGTTTATACATTAAACGCATTATTTTAAAGCATTAACATCACTTGTTTGGGTGAGATTTTTTGAATGAGATCTTCAGCCACCTCCTTTTCTAATCTTGAGTAAGAAGTGATGGACTCACTCCATAAACCTACAGCCTTTCTTAGCACTATAAAGAGGTGAAACCCAGAATACCCCAGCAGAATCTGAACCACTCAGCATTGTAAATGTAGAATCAATTATAAACCTAATATGACACATATTATCTTGCCTTTAGTCACAGGCTATGTTCACAGAGCATTGTCTATGAGCTCAAACATCAATATAAGGATCACATGAAGAATTTCCCTAGACTACGATCAGACATCCTCTGAGTGCTGCACACAAATTTTTCTTAGCCCACAATGAAAGGCATCCATTTTGGGAACGCTTTCTTTGACCAAAGCCTTCATAGATAGGTCATCTTCTCATAAGAATCAGCTTATTTTTGATAATCAAAGATTTTATATGATCACACTGGTGAGGAAGTGATCAGTGATGTTTCACTAGATTGTTTCAGAGGGCAATAATTTATCCTTTGTCCTTTTTCCCTTTTGTGTTTGCTTTCAGTTAAGTGGTGCAATATTTCGTTTAGAAGTCTGAAGTCAAGTAAGCAGTTTTTTCTTTTCTCTGATGAAGATTTGTCTGTTCTGATTAGTCTGCATAAAATGATTTTGTGTGAAATGAGAAATAATATTTTCTTCTTTCAAGAATCAGAATATTTCTTTTGGATTGTCTGATTTTCAGGTAATAGGTCTTAAATTTTCCCCTTTAGGAAAGCTAGAGTTCACATTTCCATTAAGTAATGATTCTGATGGATAATTAGAATTTCTTTTTTTTACAATGTCCTCAGAAGTATTTGGATGCCTTCTGCTTCACTATTCCCATTTCGCACAAACAGGAATAATATTTTTTTTCCTGGTCTATCCAGATGCTGAAAAGCTGAATCCATTTGAAAAACTGCTCAGCTTCTATAATGGTTATTTAAGGACCTAAAGGGAGAATCATCGCCCTCAGTGCAATCCCCCTTTGTCTTTCCTGTTCATACTCTGTCTCCTTCTTTTCTGTGCCTTGCATGGATATTTGGCTCTGCCTCTTCTGAGGTGTTTCAGCTGAGACCATTCCATACCCACAGGCAACTAATAAAGGTCCGTCTCATTATGAGATTAAAATCAGGAGGCTGGTATGGATGAACAAGATGGTCCTGGACCAAGTCAAGCATAACAAGGAAATCTACGGAGAGTGGAAGCAAGAATAGGTAGCTTGGGATGAATACAGAGGAATTGTCTGAGCAGCCAGGGATCAGGAAAGATAAAACATTGGTAGGGTTAAATCTGGACAAGGATTTCAAAGACAACAAGAGAAGAGAACTGGAGCACTTCTATGAAGACAGGATGAGAAAGTTAGGGCTGTTAAGCCCTGAAAGAGAAGGCTTAAGGTGGACGTTCCGACAGCTTTCCCGTACCTGAAGGAGGCCTACAAGAAAGCTGGAGAAAGACCTTTTACCAGGGTATGTAGTGATAAGACAAGAGGTCAAAGAGAGTAGATTTAAACTAGAGATAAGGAAGAAATCATACACTGTGAAAGTGGTGGGGCACTTGAACATGTTTCTCAAAGAAGAGGTTATACATGCCCCATCGCTGGAAGTGTCCAAGACCAGGCTGGTGCTTTGAGCAACATGGTCTAGTCAAAGGTGTCCCTGCCCATGGAAGGGGGATTGGAACTGGATGGTTTTTAAGGTACCTCCCAACCCAAAATATTCTATGATTCTATACAATGAAAGGGGACAATGGGTTTGCTCTGGCCTCTCCTAGATTTTTCCACTACTTCTCACAAGTTCTGCAGGTTCTTCTGGTTCCTCCAGCAAGCCTGAGTATTAGGAGAAGGCTTTTACTACCACCATCCCCAGCTGTTCTTCAGCAGTCATGTCCTTTGAAGATGCGCCTAGTTATCATATTATTTAAAACCACTAAAGGTCACATCACCTTTCCTCTTGCTCGCTGCTGGAAGCTAAGGGCAGGAGCAGTTACTGAATAAAGAGGAGGGAACAGGTTTGTAGAATGCTGCAGTGAAGCTCTGAGGGACTCCACCCGACTGGCCCATTGCTGCCTGAACACCCTTCTACTCAGCTTGTCATGCAAATCAAAACTTCATGGGCAGGAATATGGCTCTAACACAAGGCATTTTCCCTACACCTGTGTTGGCCCTTTTGTCAGAAAATTTGCTTATGTGTCCAGAAAATGATATTCATGAGGCAACAAAAATCTCACTTTCCCTGCATCTTTTACGCAAAATGCTTTGCTGGATTTTCAGCAGTCAACTTAAATCCCAGGAGAAAAATTATGAGAAATAAAGTTATCATCTATAAACCATAGACTACTTCAAGTTCTTGATGACCCTCTTCCAAAATACGTACCACAGCTGCCTCAGATTCTTTCTTTTCCAGTGTACTATGCAAACAAGGCTTCTATTTACTTCTTTCTATGATTCTTATGAGGTGCATTGGCCCTGAAGGACAAGAACTACATTTCTGCCTAGTAATTGCACCATGTAAGTAGTAGGTTTACCTCACTCCCTCCAGCTCACCCAGCTACAGGCTGGGTGGAGGTGGTCGTTATGAAATACTTTTACAGAACTTCTCAATAGTAGGTAGTCTGACACACAGAAAGTACATTAACACTAATGAAGATAAAGAATCTCACAAAAAGATAATTGCTTGCCTAGTAACTGATTTTATTTTTGTTTTCAAGTTGTAATCAAGAGAAAAGTTGCAGGTTGAAATGCAATATGTAATTTGTTCCATTTTTTCTTGCCTAATTAGGCAGAGTAAGAAGTTGATTCATTTCTATCTGCAAGGTAAAAGTGTTTTTTACCCATACCTGATTTAAACACACAAATTTTAATGAAATGAGTAAACAAAGACAATCAACTGGGGAAACCTGAGGAAAAAGCACTGAATTCAGTTTTCAAAAATCTTGTATATTGGAGGTGGGAAGGGAGAAAACTGGTTCTTTCCCACTGAAGTGTCAGTAGGAATAGTCAGCCATGGACAAGCAAAATTCTATCTTGAGCTGTCGGACAGTTAAAACTTTTTCTCCAACAGAATGGAAGGATGAGCAAATTCCATGGGCACAGATGTTCTTACTGGTGTTTATATTTGCTGTTTGCATATGTGTAATGTTTAGTAGTTGTAAACTTAGGAGTCTAGGAGTTGTACCAACTTAAGCATGTCATAAACCAAAACTGGTCTCAGATTGCTGGGTGTTGTATAAAAGAACAAACAAACACAGAAAAAAAAAAAAAAAGGAAGATTCTGCTCTAGAATTCTGCATAGCTTTGAAGATCTAGGTCTCACATACGTTCTAAATTGATGATCACTGAGGTAAAGGTCAGTCTCCTGCAGGACTATGAACACTGACCTCCTGGATCAGACTTCTGGTTTAAGCAGAATGTAATTTTTTCTCTATCAGTTACTGAGTTCAAATGTGTCAGAAAAAAATTGCAGGGAAGACAACTACTTACCCATATTCGTTTGTCTTGGATAGTTTATCTTAATTTAGATAAGAAAATTTTAAATCTCTAAAATCCTTGCTTTACCTTACCTTGCCCTGCATTCCGTTGTCTTCCATTGCCTTCCTTTCTGTTCCCATCTCCGGCTACCTGGAAAAATAGCCAACTATTTCTTGACATTTTGCTAAATCTTCAGGATAGCAATCAATCAGATTTCGGTAGCCCATGAGCAAATCACATGAGCCAGGCAGGAGTACGCAGTCCTTTGATGTTGCTAACACACTTTCATAAACACACAGACTAACAATTAGTCAAGCTGCTCAGATGACAGGCCTGAAAGCTGAACATTTATATGTTCCCTTCTCTATCTAGAGCTCCTACAAAGACCCCAAAGCCTGAAATCCTTTGGACATAGGTTCAACTTCTTCTCTAAGAAATACTTTATAGATTGTCAACCTCAGAATGAATATTTAGACTGATTCTCTGAAAGTGAATCAATCAGACCTCTATCAAGCAAGGCAATTAAGTACATGCTTAACGTAAGATGATGAGTACCTTTAATGATTAAGCTCGAGTTTCTTATTACAAGAAGATTCTGATTGTGAATTGTTTTTTCTGGAGGTATTTTTCTAAGAAACAGCTTCTGTTTTAAGGGTTACCTTTTCCTGCTTCCTACCAAATGCTTCAGGTATTTTCTGTTTCTTGTTCTGTGCTTTCACTTCATCCACACAGAGCAGTAATTTTTGGCACATCAAGCACATTAGATAATTATATGTCAGTTGAGAAACTCTCAGCTTCTTGTCACTAGTCTATAAAGCTCTCTGTAATGTTGTAATACAGTATCACAGATATCTCAGTGAGATAACACGTTAAGTGTCTACTGGCTATATAATTTGAACCAAAAGTTAACAAAGAGGACTGATCTTTCGGTAAACATATAGTGTGTTTTTGTCATCTCTGCCTGATAGTGGTTTTGATAAGCAGATTTAGATGTGGTATTATCCTCTGATTGCTTTTGCAGTGTACTCGCAAGACAGGGAACTCCTTCATAATTCTTCAGACAGATAGTTGAGAGGAATTTCCCAAGCACCCACAGATCAAAGATTGTTCCTCGTAAATGATGATGGTTACTGATATTACAAATCCACCCAGACATTTTATTCTTCCTCATTCTAAATCACTTTCACTGCTCTCTGCCCAATGTGGATTCCCATTAGGTGGGAAGAACAATTTTAAGCAATCAAGAGGCAGTGTGATAACCTTAGGTTGCTCATTGAAGACCAGACTGTGAATGAGGGGTAGATGTCAGAGGTCTATGATATCAAAGAAGCTTGGAAATTGAGAGCGATTGTTCTCTGTCTATTCCAAAACAAGAGCAAGGGGACATCGAATGAAACACAGAGGAGATGGGTTCAAAACAAAGAAAGGGAAATGATTCTTCATATAATGTATAATTAAGCTGTGGAACTCCTTGCCACAGGATGTTGTGGATGCTATAAATTTACATAGGTTCAAAAAGGACTGGACAAGTTCATGAAAGAAAAATTCTTCAAGAGCTATTAAATACAAAGGCACACAAAGGCATTACCTCTGGCTCCGGAAGGTGCTGAAATGCAAATCTCAAGATGTTGGGAGAGTGCTCTGAGGAAATCTCACTTTGCTATTTAACTTTTCCCAAGTGTGTGTTCATTGTTGGCCCCTGTCAGGAAGAGGTAGATGTGCTAGATGGATCCTTGTGTAGCTGGTGCTACGCTTTTTACGTCCTTATTTCATACAGCTGTCTTATTCAGGGAGCATATTAAGTAGTGGCCACTGGTGGACATACTGTTCACTTCTTGATTCTCTTCCTCTGACTTAGAGCGGTAATCTGAAAATGGGTGTATTGATACATACTTTTATTTTGAGGCAGTTTATCTTCCTAATTTTCTGCCTGGAAGGTACAGAAAATTGAATCTTTCTGGCTGCCTCTGAGAGGAGGCCTCTCGGATGCATCTTTCCTCCTTGAGCTCCAGTTGGGTATACGAGTAGGTCTGTGTAAAGAAGTGGGGTGCCTCTCTCAGTTCTTTACCTCTCTGGGCAAATGGGCTGTCCAAATAACCACCCCAGTCCTAAATACTTAGTGATTCAGTAGAAATACACATCATTTGGGATGCTTAGCTGTGTGAAAATTGGCTGGGAAATCCCCCAAGTTTTTCATTCCTGTTACTTCTGGCAGTTGGCAAGCATATTAGTGCCTCCTCAACTAAAAGTTTGCCTGGTAATGAGGAAAAGTGAATAAAAGTCAGGGACAAGTGCCTCCATCCTGCAAAGCACTGCCTGGTGCTCTGTGCGATAACCCCTTCATTTGAATAAGCCTTGGAAGGAAAAATGTGCCCCCTCACTCCTACAAATTCCTAGGATCTGGGTTTGAGGTGAGTTAATGCACGGAACAAGTCCTGTCCTGCTCCTGAGTACTCCTGCATCTGCCCAGGCTAAAAAGCCTTGTTAGCCAACCCCTTGATCCTGCAGGCTTACCCATTTCTGTGGGCTAAATTAACACTTTGGTGGTGGGGAGTCAGAGAGTTACTGCAAAATTAAGTCTAGCTGAGTGAAGTACACCCTCCTCGTGTGGGATCTAACAGCTAGAAGAATCTTAGCTTCAGGGCCATTGCAGGTATCCCAAACTGGTCACTCCAAAAGTGTGCAGGCACTCAAAAATGAAAATCTCCACTGCAGGATTTAACCTGGGGTTTCAAAATCCATTCCCCTCCCTTCACAGCACCCCTAAAAAAAAAGCCTTTTGGGCAAAGAAGGCTACTCTTCAGGCTCCACAGGTATTATTATTTGGAGACCTGTTTTGTATTCAGAGTTGGCTGCTCCTTCGGTTCGCCTAGGTATTTTAGTGCATGCATGCCTGGGTGCATATTGAATGTGCCTAATAGCTGCAGTAGGTGGAGAGGGAGGAAGCTGTGCTCTAAATGATGGGAACTCCTGGAGGGAATTGTCTTGCCACTGGCGTGCTCTTAACATGCCAATAAATCAGAAAGCTGAGATGATCAGAGTCAGCTATCTAAACAAAACAGGGTGAAAACTCCCAGCCTGCATGGCAATCAAACTAGGAAACTCATTCAGTGGCCATTCAGCTTCTTTCCATGGTTCAGGTTTAGTATTCTGTAAAATGTGAAAGAGCCATAAAATATCCATAAGCCCCAAAAAAGGACCCTGTGTTTTTTATGCTTTTTGCAATGCAATTCCTGCTGCCAAACACCACTCAGTGGGTTGTTCATGGGAAATATAAAATGAGAGGTGATCCAAAGGCATCGCAAGCTCTTTGCATGCAAGTTTTTGCAAGAACTGAAAGCAACCACTGAGCAGCACTATCCCAATTGGAGAACTGAGGATTTCTTCTTGTAGTATTGCAAATCACGGACAAACACATCGATGCCCTAGTGCTCTGGATCTTACCCTTGGACAGGCACAAACCTAGAGCTCAATGTCAGTGAGGAAATCAACATCTAGAAGCAGGACTATACAGAAATAATTCCATTATCTTCTCAGCAAAGCCTGCGTGATCAGGTAATCTCAATAACTGTCTGATTAAATGCATAGCTGGTCAAGGTATGATCCCAGTTCAAAGCCCCAGTATTCCTCATAGGCAGTGATGGACCTGATTTTAGATTTTTCACCTCTCAATAAAAATAGTAAACTTAGAAATGCAGAGATTTTTCTGGTCATCTGTATCTTCTGTGTTCCACCTTTAGGAAAAATATAGAATGACTCTGTAACTTTTAAACCATTCAAGCAGGGGACACAGACCTCCTCCAGTAAGACTGGGAAGACCTGAGAAAGAGTCTCCAAGGTATCAGCTTAGTTTTTCAAGTGGCTCTGGAGACATAGTTCAGGGACTGACAAGTAGATCACGAAACTTGAATTGAAGAAAATACCTGCTTCCAGTTTGGAGATGGGCACCTGGTTTACTAAGACAAAAAAAAGTGCAAAGCCTCACACCTCTCCTCAGCTTTTCTGTCACCAGACTGGGCTTTTAACTTTTGCTGCCACACACTAAACTCTTTTGAAAGTGCTTGGTGCCCAGTGCCCCACATGTTGCACAAGAAGCTATCTTGCCTAAATTGGGCAACTAAGTATCAAAAACACTATGAAGAATTAGAAGCTACTAAATTTAGTGCTGTGTTATGCAAGTCTTTTGGTAGACGTAGAACTTTGATATCACACCAGTGACAGAGAGATAGAAGAGATTAGAATAGAAAATAACAGAACAGAATAAAATCTTTAATACTTATTCATTGGCATCCAGGATCTTTAATGTCTATAGCCTCTCTAAATCAGTCTGTTTAACACAACTCAGATAAATACAATTGATCTGCCAAAGCAACCTTCTTGTTTCTCAGGCATGCTGTTTATTATCTCCTACAGATGAGAGTTCTGTCATCTGTCTGTCTCTGTCTCTTCCTCCCCTTAAATGACATTCAATTTTTCCCAGAGACTACTTGAATCAAACATATTCAATCTTCCCTCCTTTTAAGCATATTAAATATGCCCAATCAAGTACCATAAACACAGTCATAAGAGTTCTGTGTTCAACTACTAACCCTCAAAGCTATGTGCCAATGACAGATGGTCTGTAAATAAACCAAGTTTCCCCTGATCAACTGATGGTATGCACAGATATCCAGAAGAAGCTGAGATTTAACGCCAACTGAGATTTTAAATACGAATCAAACAAAAAACCCAGCAACAAACACCACCTAAAGTATCTTTAGCTTCACCAGACTTCAACAAAAAACATTAAAGCTCCTCAGTGATTTACAGGTGTGGTAAAACCAGCTTGCATTGTATACTTGAAGACAACTTCACTTGGGTATTTTGGATGTGTAAAACCACAATCCCCCTGTTTTAGAAACACTACTATAGATTCAATGACTTATAGAGAAGGGCTCTTGGATGATCAGAGAGACAGACAGTCATCTTCAAATCAGGAGACGAAAGAGTGGTCTAAAGGTAAAAGGAAAGAGTGTCCTCATCCAGTTGACCCAGCTCTGTTAAGATCGTAGTGATCATAGTGTTTGCAAATCACAGGTATACCAGTTATTGTTCTGGTGGTTTTAGTGCTACATCGATATAACACATCTGAATATATCTTGTTGATTTAAAATTCTCATCAGTAAAGGATTACAGAAATTAGAGGTGCACTGTATTAATACATTAAGAGATAGTCAAGGGAGAGTAAGAAAAGTTCTCTGAGCTGATAGCCGATGCTCTCAACAGAACAAACGGGATTTAATGGTTGTAACAACAATTAAAACAAGATCTATAAAACTTTAGACATGTAGAGGGAACAACAAAAAAACAGCATGAGTTTTGAGATGATCTGCTGGTGAAAAGTGTTATAAAGGTGTTATAAAGGTGTTACAACTACCTATGACGCATTGAGAGCTATGAAGTTCTGCAACACACACAGGTATGTCGCATGTGCTACTAACTCTAGAACAGTAATCAGTCCACCAGAATGGAGAGTTTGTTTCACTGCATCTCTGCCAACCAGAGGTTGTATGGAGAAACTTTTTTTCCTTACCAAGGAATGTCGGGAATTTTTTTTTAACGTAAACTATGAATTCCTAGGATTTATATTACCTGATTAGGATATAAATATAATATTCCTGTAATATCTAATTTCTCTTTGAAAAGCTACTCAATGCTAGGCTGTGAAGCTAACCAGAATTGTGTTGGTTCATGGACTACACATTTGTGGAGAGCACAGTGATCACTGTGAATTCAAAGTCAATGAGCACACACACTATCTATGCAAGGGTTTTGCTCTCAGGCCTATGTCCAGTACCCTACAACAAACTCAGCAAGGTTTCCAGGGATTTGCTTTATGCAACAAATTCCTAGTTATTAGCTGCTGCATCTGCCTAATCTGAACATAAATATTCCTCCAGAGAAGGTCCTTCTGTTTGAGTGACCATCTTGCATCTGTCCTCACCTACATCTTTCTGAGAACACAGCTCATGGGCTTTCACGCTTAGACTCTCTTAGACTCTCCCACTCTGCTGTGCTAGTATTGGAAAGGTTGGCCTGAACCTCAAAGTATAATGAGAAAAGAGAAAAAGGCTTCTAAAAAGACAATGTACAGGCACTAGATGCACCAGAGGAATATTTCTGCTCACTCATGGATTGAAGAATATATTTTATCTGCAAGAAAAGTGGAATCAAGCTCTAACCCAGCTTTGTCCAGCTGAATAAATGCACTCAGGCTTAAACAATCTCCCACTATATGTGAGGGGTTTTTTTTCCTGCATGGATGATCAAACATTTCAGATTACAGTTTGGGTAGTTTTCTTATATAAAAGAGGCAAATACTAAACTAATACCAAAAAAGCATTCTATCACAAGAAACTCGAACACATTAACAACTCAGAAGTTGATGCCAGTTTTATTTTTTAAAGGTTGTTTTTACTGATATTCTCAGATGTTTAGATTTGCTGAGAAGAGTAAAAATTAACTTCCTGTAGCAGCAAAAGGGCAGAAATAAGTTTGAGACACGGTGAAGTTTTTCATTATCAGAATGAAATTTAGTATGGCAGAAATTTAAATTCTGCTTGAAGTCCACTAGAATGTTTTTTTCCTCCCTGACCTTCAAAATTGTTATTTACACCACTGCAAGAGATTATTTTGTCATGAAATGCTATGGGGTTTTTTATTCCCTCCAATTGTTGAATCTGGGGTACATCTCAGTGTGAATGTAAGAGTCAGAAAGTAATACTGATTAAAAATGCATTATTTCATATTCATTATCCCCTAAAAAATAAGTACACATAAAGCAAGAACCATAGATAATGAGGGCAATATCTTTCAAAAAATTATTTTGATCTTCAACAGAAATCTAACACAACATCAATAAGAGGCCCAAAAAGTCACTGATTTTTTTAAATTCTCAGTATGCTCAAAAGGTGATTTTTTAACTGTGTGTATTTTAACTTGCCTTTTTAACTGTGTACATAGTGTACACATTCTTTTTTTTTTCCCCTAATGTTGAAAATTAAGCCCCTCCACATGCCTTCTATGCTGAAGTTTATAACCTCAGCCTACACAAGTCCAGTGCAGAAAGATCTACAGCCTCCAGGCAGAGTGAGGAAGCTCTTTAAAGATGAATCATTTTCATAAATGAGTGCAGAGGGAGGTCAAGCCAGGGGACACAGAAGGTTACATGTGTGGCTGAGATAAGGCCTCATTCATCCACTTCTTACTGTCAGGTCTTGATGGGTGAACATTGCCTTGAGCTCCCATAAAACATGTTGTTTGCAGAAAACTTGCAGGTGGTTCATAAAAAAGTCCAAACTGTTACCAAGAAATTTATCTCTCAACTGCTGGATCTGTTTATAATAGAAGTGAAGGATCTTATAGAGAAATTAACTATCAGAGACTGACTTACACTAGCTTGCCAGACTGAAAAAACTAACCTGCTTTCTAAATGCTGCACTAAAAATGTCAAAGCAATTGTATTGATGACATCTTGACAAGATATTGTAGAAGTCTGTTAAAAATACTACAATAACAAAAGAATGTTGCCTGTTTATGGAAAACTTGTCCCTGGGGAAGGAATGTGGATATTTAAGAGACTTTTGTGGAGGAAAATCAATCGGCTCTCACTGCAACGTTTGTTTTTAGAGAGTGTCAATCTTTTATTGCAGTGGTACCCATTTGAAGGCCAGTTTTTAAAACAGCATTATTGTTTCTCCCTGTGTTTCGAAGCAGATATTCAGATAAAGCTGCTGTGTATTGGAGGGGAGAAGATGTGAGAGTTAAATGGAAAGCAGGAGGCATCATGTGGTGAACGGTTTGATGGTGTTGTGAACATTTATCCACTGAGGAATGAGTTTGAGACCTATTGAAGTCAATGAAGTCTCTTTATTGACTTTACTAGACTTTTAGCTCCAAGGAACTGTACAGAGACTGCCAGCTGCATTCACATAAACTACTCCAGAGCCCTCAAGTAGCAGCAGCTTTCAACACGTACTGACCTGAAAAGTGTTTACATTCACAATCAGAAGGCCTCATATCTGTCACATTACAGTCCCTGATTCTCCACTGTCTCCTCCAGAAAAAAGTACAAAGTTAAGTTTTTTGCATTCTCCTCAACTTGCTCTCCCATGCTTTCGTATTCATAGGTTTTTATGGCCTGAAGGAGCCATTATGATAATCTGGTGTGACCTCCTGAAATCAATGTATCAATGGGATTGCAACAACATTATGGAGAACAAGATCTGGCCTCCAGACATCCTGCCACATAGAGACAACACAGAATGAATTAAAATGGGATAGGACATTCATTATGAATTATTTGCTTTGAGGGGTTATATATCCAACATTCAGCCACACCTGGGATTTTTTTACTGCAGTCGAAAGAAGAAAATAGTTTCTCCAGAAGGGTCTGTGCATAAGTTGTGTGTGCCTATCACAGTTTCTGTTGCTACAGTTTTAGGGTAGCCCGAAGTTTTAGTTAACATTTTCTTGATGGTTTTGTTAAAATTCAGTTTTGCACTACACATAGTCTAGGTCAGTTCTTTCTCACCAACTTCTCTTGCAACTCACGTTCCCATTACCAATGCTCTCGGAGTGTCACTGTGCAATAGTAACCACCTGAGCACCTGCCATGGTGCCATTGGTAGCAGGGTGTGTGCAGCACAGGTCTGCTGCCCTTTCCTCAAGGAGATGCTCCAGCTGCTGAAGCACCATTCAGGACTTCCCTGTGGATGTCTGTAGAAACATCACCACAAAGATCAGCTGTAATATCCCCATACTCTCCAAGGACAGGTGTGTTCTCAATAAACTCAGATCTCTTTAAAAACATTACTTCAATGTACGTTATCACAGAGACTTTGAAACTGGTCTGGGACAAGGTCATTTCCAGGAAATGGTTGTACTGACAGTATAATAAAGCTTTGTGCCATGAAAAGCCAGAGAATCCAAAGGCATATAAGAAGCCGTGGTCCTCCAAGTCCATCTTCCACTCCCCAGGACCAACTTACATAGTTTTAACAGTAGCACAACCACTTCTGCAAGCTAAAGAAGTTTTCACTCTCAGAAAGAGTTCAGACAACCACAGGGCCCCAAATACAAGGTAGCTGTTTCTTAATTAAGGGAAATTTAATGAGAATTGTTGGTAAATAAATATCAGGTGATTACAGAATGACATGTCCCCATAGAGTACTGAGTAATTGCACTTCTCTGACCCAAAAGGAATTTTCATGCAACTTGCAGCAAGGCTTAGAAGACAGAGATAATTAGGTCTTTACTCTCTGCAACTTTTTAGTCTTTTTTATTTTCCCAATTCCAAGTATACAGGAATTATCACAGGCTGCATCACACATTAAATCCCACTTGGAGGGATGATAACTACTTGTTCCCCTCAGCTGCTCAGCTTCCTTCAGCTGCTGCCAAGATTTTGTTATCTTCAGCTTCGAAACTCCAACAGGACCGAGGAGAATTCTCCTCATCTGTCCACAGATACTCCCCTACAAGTACTGCCCTTCATAAGCTCTGAAAAAAAGGACTGTGCTATAAATACCATTTCCCAACTCAAGTCCATGATGTGGGAAGTGAAGTTTTGTTAAAAATATATTCTTTATACTAGCTAGAGTAAAACTCATCAAGGTGGTAAATTTCCATCAGCCTTCCTCATGCAATTGTGTTGGTTAATATTCTTTTGATTATACAGCTTTCTATCAGAAAAAGCAGATTTATCAAAATCAAGATGTTTCTTAGGAGCCAGTCAACTATGATAACATTCTTCTTGGCACTATTTCAAAAAAACTCCAAAATGAAATGGAATATTTAGTTTGACATGGTCTCTTTGCTTTATTTGGACTTTTTCGCTTTATTTTATATTTTTTCTTGTTTTGACCTTTAATATTAAAATTTTGTAGATACTATTCATGAATTAGTGTGACGGTACACAATGTTACAACTTAGTTTGTGTACTCTGTGATTTCTATGACAATGTTTGGGCATTACCAAGATAAAACACTTTACAGCAGGATGGGAAAGCAAAGTGGCAAGGACTTCCAACCTAACCCTTTACCCTGATATAACATCAAATATTTCTAGATCAATCTTGACAGATGTGTGTCTAACTTGCTTTAGAAAACCTCCAGAAGTAATGATTCTACAGCCCATCAAGGCTGTGTTGTTGCTGTTCACTGAGTAAGAATGATTTTGTGATAACTGACCTATAATTCTCCATATTGCAAATTAAGCCCGTTTCTTCTTGTTCTACCAGCAGTGGACACAGAGAACAATTGATCACTGTCCTCTTTTGAAAAACCTATTATATGTTTGAAGACTCTTACCATGCCTCCCTTCCTTTTCTGCTTTTCTAGACTAAACAAACTCAATTCCTTCAACTTTCCATTATAGGTCATGTTTTCTTAAACCTCTTCTCCTTCGTTTTACTCTCCTCTGGATGTTTTCCAAATGTCTTATTACTTTTTTTAAAGTGTGGTGGTCAAGACTACATTCCTCAAGCTAGCTGAGTCCCCACCTGTGCCAAATAGTTCAGGCTAATGACCTCCCTTTTGATAAGGGTGTTTCTGTGTTACTTTTAAAACAGCTTAGAGTTTCCGTTCCATGAAATATTGCAGCTTCCAATTACCAAAACAAGGTTTGAAATGCTGGAATTCCCCCACCATGGGAATGTTCTGCTACTTAAGAAAAAGATGCTCCTGATACTGGAATACATAGTATTTAAGAGTACTGGAATCCACACAGTTTAAATATTTGTCTTTCATATGCAGGGGTTTTTACCTGTAGGCTTCGTATTGTTTTAAGAAGGATATTTCTATCCACGGTTTTCTGATGCAGAAAGTCAAGGAGGGAAAATGTCAAACCCTCAAGATTCAGTGTGAATGGCATGGCTGAAAAGATGAGCTCCTACATTGTGTTATGTGAAGTGGAAGAGCGTCCCCGCTCTTTACACGATGTCAGACCAAAACACCGACCCTCTTGTCTCAGGTGCTCTTTCATGAATATGACATGCACAGTCTGAGGAGTGAAGCAAACAGCTACTAAAACCAAATCTGGAAATCCCTAGTGACCCACTTGTCTTGAGATGCACATGTTCATGACCATTAGACTCTAGACACTGAGAGATTCCGAACTCCAACAGTTTCTTCTGCTGTCAAAGGTAACTAATAACCTGAAGCAGCAACTTCTATCCAAAACACACTGTTCCATGCAAACCTAGTCTTCCCTTGGCTTTGAGCTTAGATGAGATATATGGGTTCATACATTACCCTGAGATTTCAGAGGTTTGAATCCTGTCCTCAGCTCTGCTTTAGGGGTTGCTTGTTGGGTGATTTTGAATAAATCATATCTCTCTGCCTGATTGCCCCATCTGTCAAATGTAGTTGCAATATTGTTTCTAAGAAGGCCTTTAGCCTGCCCCACAGAATTCCCTAAAGGGCAGCTAGGTACTCTAGTCGTTGTTTTGAAAGGCGGGGGGGTGGGAAGGAAAAAGAAAAACACTGTAAATAGTGGCAGTAGACTTACTTTTGTGGAGAATAGTGTCTCCTTTGAAATGAAATCAAATTTGTCTGAGACAGAACAGAAAAATACGGAACCTGACATTCAGGAACGCCCCTTGCTCTCCTAAAATTCTGTGGTAAATGAGAACCCGACATGAGTATTTAAACATAATAAAAATATCCGTCTGACTGGAAGGAATCCAGAATTTTCTGAAATACTTCTAGTAATACCATTTCCTCTGCAATAGCCACAGACCTATCTTCTCCATTAACACTTTGGGCTCAGAAAACTCAGTTCTGCTGGACTATATGACTGGTAGCTCCATTGAAGACATTGGAGTTTTCCCAGTATATGTTAGTTATGTTAGTTAAGGAACTTGGTCTTTTGAGGAAGACAGTCATTCTTTAAGACTGAAAGGTCCAAAGAAAAGCCTTGGATTGTATAAAGGAGGAAGAACAAAAAAAAAAAAAAAAAAAAAAAAAAAAAAAAAATCTCCAAAAAACTCAATAAAACAAAACAAAAAAGAACCGAAGAAAAAGAAAGAAAACAACATCTTGTTGTATTGTGAAAATGTTACACAGGTGGTAAAGCAGAGACCTCATAGTCAACCCATGACCCATACACCTACTGCTGTCTCAGTGCTGGTATGCACAAATAAAACACTCAGCATCGTAAGTATCAACATTTCTTTCTAACATTTCAAGGCCAGTATCCTTCTGAAGGGAATCTACTCACAGCTCACCATTCCCTACTGGAACATGCTTTACAGATGACTGAAGGGCTCTTCATCACTGAGGTTCAAAGTGGACTTGCTCTGACATTAAAAGGAATTTTTTCAAGATTAGAAGACAGGAGCCAAGAGTATGGTTGCTGAATGTAACAGTATGGGATTTCAGTCCTAAGCAGGAGCTCATGTGGTTTTCACCCCTGGTCTTCAATGCACTTTCTAGCATGGCAGAAAGGACCCATAAAGCTGGTAGAAGGTCACTAAATGCAGACTATGAGCTCAGTTCACATGCACACATACTGCCTGGCTCATGGAACAATCCAAGACTGGAGCTGAATCAGATGAAGGGTAGAGGCTGTGTGTAATATTGTGGTGTTTCTAGATTCAGGTAACACACAAAAGACTTGTCCCTTGACACAAGAACAGAGGCTTTGAACACAGTTTGTATCAGATTCTAATTTCTCTGTAACCCCATCAAAAAAAAATTATACACAGTACTGGGTATTGAGTTCTGTTTATACTGGGCCTTGTATTTTAAGGTATTTTCTCCATCACCCACTCAGCAGTGAGAAAAATCTATCTGTCCTTTCATAGCAGATTAAGTAAAACTGAAAGGTCTTCTGTAATATGAGATCAAGGAATATTTCATCACATACCTTAAAGGTATATTAACATTGTGCATTTAAAAATCATTAAGTCAAATCCTGTATTACTGAGGGAACAGAATTATTTTCCTTGACTCCAAAGTACCAGACCTACCACATCCTACATCTATCATTGTGACCTTGCTATCAGAGGTCCTTGATATAGTCTTCACTGAAGAGGATTCGCTGTTTATTTTAAAGGTATCTTGCAACTCCCACCTCAGTGTCTCGTCTCTTCTTCATCCTCTGTTCTGCGCTTGATTTAATCTTATGAAAAAGTCAATCCCCTTTGTTTGCTTTTGTGTCTTTGTTTTGGTACTTACAGAGTCTAGTGATAAATATCACCCCTATACCCCTGTGAGGCTGCTAGCCTCTATGATGTCTTCCACCACCCACACAAGCTTGTGTGACCTTTTCGTGAGGTCTATTATGTGCTGAAAGTCTCTTCCTACTACACATTTTCAACTAAATATTCATTGCTGCCTTCTGTCTCCTTTTAATGCTGTACATGCTCAAGAATTGCCTACAACAGAGCACACAGGACCATTTAAGCCGTATCATCCTAATAGATTTACCTTAACCCTTTACATGTGCTCTTCCCCCTACCCTAAACTTTATTCACATCTTTTTGGGGAGTCTCATTTAATTTGTAAAGAATGAAATAATGCGATGCAGGTAATGACTGCTCATTTCAGGGGTTTTTTCACTGCCTGAATCACAAAGGAGTTATACGTCTGTTGTAAACGCAGCATCCATAAGTGAATCTTCAGCTCACATTCACATGTCTGGATTTGATTCACTTCCATCTCTATCAGGCTCGTAGAAGCTGTATTGCACAGGAATATTTCTTGCTATCTATACCAACTATGTTTATATCATGATACATTTCTCAGATCCTGAAAACCAATGCTGCAGAAGAGATCCCTAAGGTTGAATGACCTTCTCTCCCCCCAAAATTAGGGAGAACTCCTTGCATGCTACGTGTTGGGAAGATCCCCTTCAGGGCATTGCTGGGGAAAGTGCTAATCAGCATGGGCTAAAAACTGCCCAGGAGTGTGCTAGCAATTAAACAGTGTAGACAGTGTAGACTGTGCCTTCCTCTATTTAGTGTACTAGTAGAGGTTTAGGCTTTTTTAAAAAAATAAATCCATAGAGCCAAATTTTGCTTTTTTCCTGCATTGTTGTGTACCAATAATTTAATCTAAATGCATCAAATTACCTTGTATTAAGAGAATCATAATTGAGGGCTACATTTGGATTTCTCTTCTGTGAACTTAGCACCCGATTCTCATATTTCACAAGTCAAACTGGTGTTAGTTCCTGATTTCCTCCCTGGTTCTCAGGATCAGGGATCACTACAACAAATTCATCCATTAACTTGAGCTCATGAATCCATATTCAACATCTTCCAAGAATGTCAAAGGTGGTGGAAAAATTCATATCAATTGGTATAAAATTTTATTACCCTTCATCCCCGTGATACCTGACATCATGAATTAACAACTGAGTTCAGTGAGAACAGGTTTAGAATGAAATATTATTTTGTATTAATTGGTGTTAAGTAGCGATAGGGAGCTGTGAGCAAAGGTATATGAAAACAACAAAATCAAATCCAGTACGTGGTTGACCAGCTGATTTTAAACAGAAACTTTGGGGATTTTTCAGAGTACAAGAACTCCAAATTTTAGAGAAAAGTAGATTTTACAAGAGGCACATCTCTTCTGACTGCACGCAAGCAGAGAGGTTGCTGATATGGAAAATTACTTGGCCATTGGCCAACATATATTTAGGTTCATAAAAAGGGAAAGAGAAAACTTTGGAAGAAAAATCTTGAGGTGATACATTGACTTGTTATTATCATGGGGGATAAAAAAGAGAGTAAATCAAAAGAGTTTAGAAAAAGGATATTAAATGTACACTGGTTAAAGATGTATTCAGTGGTAGGGCATTGTCTGTGATATATCTTTCTAAGGAATAACAAAACAGAATAAAAATGTTCGGGTGAACAGGGCAAAATGAAATGATGGAAGATAAAAGATTAAAGGTATCAAGATATCCCATCATCTAGGTAGAAAGAAAATTAAAGAAATACACTAATTAAATAGTAAGTATATTATAATAAGTATTTAAGTAAATTATAAAGATATAACTACTTTCAGAAGCTACTGGCTCTGGCTTAAGTCTCCTTTTTCTGAAGCCATCTTACTATTGCTTCTGAAGTAAGAAGCTGGCCAAATAGTGGTCATTCGCTGAAAAAGATGTTCTGTTGAAAAAGCTACGTGTCATAACATCCCAAGGTAAGCCCCATCCCAGACCAGAATAATGCTCCGGGTTTGCTATCACACTACTTCCTTCTGCCCTCTCCTGCCTCCATGTCATTACTTTAGGACTAGCTCATAGTGTTTAAAACAGATTTCTCAGCTGTTAGCCTGAGGGCCAGTTTCAATCCATGCAACCTAGGGGTTTGGCTCAGCCAGTTTCCCCACAGCTTTGTTGCCTCACTGCTCTAAGTTACTCTGGTGGGAAACACCCAGCAGCCACACTGCTCCAAAATTGTTCAGTGTCTGAATAGAAGAGGCACAACTTTCCTCAATTTCACTCTCTTTGCTACTGTTATAATTTACTGTCCCTAGGAGAAGAGGTCATCAACCTACAGTGGGTAGTGGACAAAATGGATGAATTGAGATGCTCCAGATAATAGTGATGAGAGCAGTCAGTTTGGGCACTGAAACGTGTCTCCACTGTTCAGCCCATCCCTTTCATCACACAGGAAATACTTTTGGATGCAGATTAAACTGAGCCAACAGGATTTACAAAACATGATGTGACTGTCTCTATGTTTTGCCTGCCAAATTCAGCACCCCTTCACAAGTGAGTCATGGTGGAGAAGGAATCAGACTGGACTGAACAGGCGTGATGTGGTCTATCTGTTACAGCAAAACTGCAGCATAGCTCCCATTTCCTCGCCATCATTCATTTTTTCTGATTTAATGCAAGATGAAACCACAAATAAGATGGATTTTTCTTCTCCTTGGGTGTCATTCAGTCATTTAGTTCCACATAATCTCTTCTTTTTTTTCCCTATAGGTTGAATACAACTGAAGAACTTTCCTCATGTACTTGATCACTTCTGTTGCACCTCACAGTTACTGACCAATGCTGTTGCTATCTCTCTTCTCATTCTTAGATTCTTTCCTCCTCAGATTTCAGAACTCCCATGTATACAGCAGGCTTGATTCTGTATTGGCATTCCCTTCGCCAGAGCATTTGACCTGGCACAACCTCACATAGACATAATATTAAGCAACATGACATAGTCTGTAAAATCTCTTGTGATAACACTGCACATAAGCAATCACACTGATGGGCAAAAGCCCATATGCTGTAAATCAGAGCTCTTCTCTTGATTTCAGTGGAGCTATACCAATCCACAGCAGGTGAGAACTGCTCTTGCTATTATCACCGCATCCTTTTTCTTTTGCCCACATATTTTATGATACAAACAGAAGAAACCATGGAAAAGAAACTACCTCTTCAGTAACGTCTCCTTGATCTCAACTGAACAATTTACAGTATCAGAACGGTAAGCTGGGGTGGAGGAGACAGTGTGTTTTTAAATTATCAACAAGCATCTGGGTCCTATTTGGGAGAATTACTAAGTCTTCTTCAGTCCTTTTAAGCTTTCGACCACATTGTGTCTGTGCTTACACTGTTCATGAGTTTTATGTTCTGAATCCTTTCAACAAATTAAACTTGATAGAGAAAATTAACCTTTTCTACAGTCCCCTCTCCAAGAATTAGGAGAAGGATTGATTCAAAGGGCAATCACTTCACCATCCTCTCTGATGCCCATATCACTCCAGTTCAGGGTTGTGTCAACATGTCTGTTATAAAACTTTAAATTTCAAAGCTGGTATTCTCACTAGGAAGAGAACGTGGTAGATAAGGTGTCAGCTCGGGAGTAGTTTTGTGTCTGACCCCACATGCAGAGGGTATTCATGGTCATTGAAACCTTCTAAAAGCATTTGGGAGTGGAGAGTATATGTAAGTTGTTCTGAAATTGCCTAATATAGACTGATTTTTGACAGAAGCATTCTTAAAGTTGCAGGCTTTTCTCTGGTATTTCCTAGGGCTGATTTGCAAAAACTTCTGACTATCGACTGACTGGATACCAGGCATCTTAGATGCCCCAATTGGGTGACCAAAGGCAAAAATGCCTTTATTTCACTCTAGATTTTTGATACAAATTTGCTTCTAGCATACACAGATTCCTTTTTTATTTCTTTTTCAATTACAGCTAAGATGAGGCCGAGTGTTATTCTAGATGTGAGGTCTGGTTACATGAATGGTTTCTGAGTGAGAAGAGACCAAAACCCTCTCTTCCTGTCTCTAAGATGAGCCAGTGTACCTCTTCAGTGGAGTTGCTTGAACCAAGGTTACTCTTTGCTCCCATTGAGAGAAAATCCTGTTATTTGAAATTGCAGAGCCGAGAACTGGTTGGCAAAGCCTGTGATGCCAAATTGTCTCTTTCAGCCATGCACTTGACCATGAACATACAGTCCTGGGAGGACTAGCCTTCTGTGAACCCACTGCTATTGATATCCCCAAATGTGCAGCACTGCCTAATTCACACTTCCCACAAGACAGCTGAAAGGGGAGGTGCTGAAATCTCCCATAACACGTTAGCAGCCGCTATTTCATCCTTGCAGATTCACTGCACACTGGTAGGACTGTGCATCAGCCAATAGTCCTTGTAGTGCTGTTGAAAAATCCCCTTTCCCCAGAAGGGAATAAGGGAACACAGGATATGGAAAGTTGGTACTAGAGAAGTGGAGATTAAAAACAGAAACGCTTTAAAAAATTCATTTTTGGAATCCTATTTCAAATCAAGTATTTGGAGCACAGGCTTCCCTATAACTTCCCTGAGACACTGGAATATGTTGCCTGGAGAAGCTGTGAATATTAATCCCTGGAGTTGTTCAGGGTCAGGCTGGATGAGGCTTTGAGCAACCTAATCTAGTGGGAGGGCTCCCTGCCCATGGCAGGGGGGTTGGAACTGGATGATGTTCAAGGTCCCTTCTAACAGAAACCATTCTATGGTTCCCTAAAAGGAGGGTAATAAGGTTGGAGCTGTAGCCAGAACTTATATCAGAATGGTGTGGATCATCTGTGAAAATGTCAAGGGTAGGTATCCCAGGTGTGTCTCCTGGTAGTGGGGAACATGGAGAAATTTTGCCACCCGCCTGGTTCCCCATAATACAATGGTGTCA
This sequence comes from Tapera naevia, assembly GCA_033556795.1. Classification (NCBI taxonomy): domain Eukaryota; kingdom Metazoa; phylum Chordata; class Aves; order Cuculiformes; family Neomorphidae; genus Tapera; species Tapera naevia. Next base: position 1,393,745 of record JAUMJJ010000074.1, on the reverse strand, counting down.
ACGCGGCTGTTTCAGAATATTTAGCTTTATGAAAAATGTTATGTATTCTTTCTAAACTTGAGATCCCCCTACAAAAAAGAATGAACCTTGCAATTTCCCCAAAGGGACAATTTGGGTGTGTTTTAACCAATTGTACCTCATTTGTTAACTAAAGAAAAGATTTAGCTTTGGACTGTGGACCTGCATTCATTAGAGACAATGGGATTGTGAATGCCCTTTAAAGCTCTGATTTACGGACAGACAAAGTAACCAAATTACTACTGATTAGAACTGGAATAAGAGGAGCTACACATCTCTGAAATTCAGGCCTCAGATGACTATCAAATAATTAAGAACAGTTAGCAGCAGCCACTGACATAAATCTTCATCAGAATTTCACATGCCGGTACAGACTGGGGAGTCCTAAGCAGTAACAGAAACCGAGTTATACAATTAAAGCATATAGAGATAAATCCCGTTCCTGATAAAATCTGGGGTGAAATTGCCATTGAATTCAATATGACCACCAAGATGTGCCTATAATTATGAGCAATGCATGAAATACTTTGGACATTTAGTAAGACTGCATAAATGAACTGCTGTGCTTCAACAGGGAGGAACTGGACTCAGCATGCAAGTTTGTTGGCTTTATTACAGAAGTTGTCCACAGGACAGAAATTGCACCTTACCACGGTTTCTCAGATTTTAAATTTGTTTTCCTTTTACATTGGAAAGAAAGAAAAAGAGGGTGGAAAAAAAGCTTTTCAAATTAAATTACACTGGAATTTTAAAGACACTTTCGCACAATCCATATAACAGAAGCCTGGTACTCTGCTTTTTCTTGAATGCTCTCCCTGACCAGAGCTCTGAATCTCAAAAATCTCTCCAAAAAAAGCATCAAAAAAAATAGAAACTTTTCTACAAAACATTTCAGCTTTGATGCAAAATCTTTAATTAACAGCTCTAATTAGAACATAACATGCAACTTCAGAGGTGAAAATAAACTGCTGCATACCAAAAATCTTTCATCACAATGTAAATTCTCCTGGGGATTTTTGGGTCTCCTATCTTTCTCAACTGGTAGTAAGCATGGACACTATCAATGTCCTTGCATAAACATAGATTTTCATAGACTCATAGAGTCATTCAAAGGGAAAAGACCTTTGAGAACAAGTACTTGTCCACTACTAAACTATATCCCTGAGCACCTTGTCTACCCCTCTTTTAAATATCTCCAGGGATGGTGACTCCACCACCTCCCTGGGCAGCCTCTACCAGTGCCTCCTAATCCTTTCAAGGAAGAATTTTTTCCTGATATCTAATCTGAACCTCCCCTGGTGCAACTTGAGACCATTTCCTCTTGTCTTATCACTTGTTAATGGGAGAAAAGACTAACATCTACCTTGCTGCAAGCTCCTTTCAGGCAGTTTTAGACAGTGACAAGGTCTCTCCTTAGGGAGTTTTAGGCCAATTGCACTCAATTGTAGTTGAAGAAATTTAGAAATAAAAAATAAATATCTCCCAAGACATTCATTTTTGTTCAGACTTTCCTAAACAAGTATTTTAGAGAGGTGTCTTGGTCTTTTGCCATTTATTAAATTTTGTACAGCTGAAGAGAATATGGGAAAACAGTTGCATAGTCAACCAGAAAATTTCACTATGACCTCCTTCTGTGTTTGTTTTGTCTCTTGTAAATTAAGAAGAAAATGTAATGTTAAAGGCTGAATATATTAAACTGGAAGGTTTTCAATTTTGAGGGATAAAAGGGAAGGGCACTGAAGGTGGACACTTATTGGAAGGACCTATTGTGAATAGCTGGTCCACTCATTCTTTCCTCAAAAAAACATCTAGCTTAGAGTTTGTATTAGACCGTTCAGAGTCTTGTACTGTCAGTCCTTGAAACTAGCACTTTTTTAGTCTTATAATGATATTCACTTTTTTTTCTTAGGGACCCACTTTTGAAATTCAAGACATTTGGAAATTTTTGTAGAAAGACTCATTTTAGGCATAAGATAGAGTCTAGTTGGTCAAAATCATCAGAAAATTTATTCCAAATATAGCAGTTTGGGGAAAGAATATTGTTCAAGTCAATTTGCCTAAAAATTTTGGGAATAAGAACTTCCAGATTCCTATTTTCAAATCATGTTTCATTTTCAAATTCAGCTGCATTCTGTTTGTCAATAAAATAAAAATAAAAATCAAATATTTAATTTATGACCAAAGAAAATATCTCTTTCTTCAAAAGTTGATTTTCAATTTCCTTTTCATAAGGAATGCTCAACAAAGAAAAGCAACATTATTCCCAGATGATTTCAGAATAGCAATTTAGCTAATGAAGGTGAACAAACCAAAATCACGAAGTGACTGCTATATATACAGCTTTTTTGTTGTTTAATTTATTTCTTTTCTTTCTCTTTTCATAGTTTTTGAGAAAGCCTAGAAAGTGGAACTCAGAGTGTAAAACCCAGAAATAAGAAAAGAAAACCAAAAGCCCAATATTTGGATTTTTTTCAATATGCCTCCCTAGCAATTTTGACCTTGTAGTTTTTAATGTTGTTCTTTTAGCAAAAAAACATAGAACTTCCATTCTCTGGACAAATGGAACAGTAAGGTCATCCTATTGCAGTTAGAGAAAACTCATAATTCTCTTTGAATCAATCAGCATGAGTTAAGATTGAAAGGGTGTTTTTGCAGGCCCTCTCCATCATGTTTGGATACAGAAGAGAGAATATTATTATTGGTTCAAGAAGCAGTTATGGTACTAGCACACATTATCCAAAGGAGCTCATCACGGCCTCCCAGCTGAACGTACTATCTCAAATCTAGCTGCAAAGGTGAAGATATGCACTTTCCCTCCCTTCTTTCAGACAAAATAAGCCAAGTAGGTCTATCAATATAAATAACAAGAGAATGAGAGATACCACTTTGCCTGAATGGGTTGGAGCATGCATTCAAGGTTCCATATCTTGAAACCAGAAAGGGGAAGAAACTGGAGAGACCCAGATCTCACCTTGCTTCTTTTGAGGAACAAGCTCTTCTGCCAAATCTAGCCTGGAGCAATCCCTTTCCTTGAGGAGAACAAGGAATGTGACTGTGATGCGTGAAGTCTTGCAATTCTGCAGACTTTCAAAAGACTCTAGGAGATATAAGAGTACAAATCTGATGGAAAACTAATGAAACTTTCACTCCTAAATCTCTTAGGTCCTTTTGAAACTTTACCCACTTATCTTCAAAGCGCTGTTCAGGCATAAGCCTTGGCAATTTGCGTGGATGATACTCTATAGGGATTAACAGCCATTTTATAGATGAGGAAACTGAGGTGATGTGCCAAAGGCCACACAAGAAGTCGTGTCAAAGGGTTCAGATGGAGGAGGATTATCAAAGTGGGAAAGGGATGTTTCATCACTTAGAGAATTTTGGAGAGAAGAAAGAGCGTTCATCAGATTTTTAATTAAAATTCTGGGCTGTTCTGAAGCAAAATACTATCATCCTCTTAAAACTTCTAATTTTGAAAATCAAGTTTTTCTCTTCTTGGGTGGTTTTCTTGTTCTCTTGCTGTCTTCTTTTTCCTGTTCCTGGTAGTTTTTATTATCTATCTTTTTAAAAAGTAAAGACAGATGTAAGAAAAAAATTAAAGATACAGATCTAAAAACAAATGATGGGAAAATATTCTGTATCAGCAGACATTTTGCTGTAACTGAAGAAAGAGAAATGGTAGAAGAAAACTATGCTAAAGCGGCTAAAAACAATTGAAATATTGTGGCCCAATTGTCTGAGAGTGTAGAAGATGCAAGGTTAACAGAAAGAAAGTATCAGCTGATATGGATGGAAAAATTAACAAAAGCTCTGCAACAGTTAAATCTTTCAGATCTGAAGCTTGCAGTAAACTTCAAGTCTAACCAAAAGACTTAAACACTTGCTGTGTGCATAACTTAATTATGTTAATGATCTAAATAACTGGAGAGAAAAAGGTGGCTCACGAATGTGGAGCAGAAGCGGGCACCATCAGGGCAGAGGTGATAAGGTTTTACTCCCTCTTGGACATCAAGAAGCATGGGTAATTGCCTATGGAACTGTGAGGGATTATCTGGCAGTGTGAGGGAAATAATAATGCGCAAAAAAGCAGTTACGCCTCTAAAACAGCGAACTCAGGTTCCAACAGCCAGTGCAACACAGAGCAGCTCAGTCTAATTATGAGCATTCACTTTGCTTCATATCCTGATTTTTCAGCCCACACAGTGTTCCCTGAAACTACAGCAATCCTAATAATGGGACTCGGGCAAATTGTTTTAAAGACAGCTTGGGGATACCTGCATGAGCTCCCGTGACTGTGGTATAAACATCCCCAACTATGGGTCTAAGAATGGCAGCAAAGAATGGGTGGCTACCTACTCAGAGAGACATGTGCCAGGCAAAGTGTTTCCAGGAAAGCATGGAAGGAGCTAACCTGTCTCCCGGACATGGGAAGTAGTTGGGCTGGCACTGCCTGGTAGGACGTTGTGGGGGAAGTAGTTGTTCAAAAGCTACAACAGTCAATCCTTCCATGCTGTAGAAGAACTTATGGCTTAGTTAACAGACAAGTATATGACTGTGCTTGTCACTTAAAAAGGCATAAGCAGCAAAAGAGCTGATCAGATTGACGTGACACCTTCAAAATCTTTCATAGAGCTCTGTGAAGCAACTGAATGCACTAATCCTTGCCTAATGGAAGGGAGACGCTAAAGAGAGACCAAGTAGCTTGCCCAAAGAGAGACTAAGTAACTTGCCCAAGACTTCAGGAGGCACGAGTCACCTCTATGAGATTAGGACCACCTCTCTTTGGCTGCAGAAGTCAGTGCGCGTTCAGGGTGGGTTACCTCTGATCACATCTGAAAAGTTGTTTGACACGTAAAACATGTTTAAGTTTCTTAGAATACCTCTCCAGCCCAGATCCTTGGAAGTACCAACGCGCCCAACTCCCACAGACATCATCCTCATCTTTAACTAGCGGCCTTTCAAAATCTGACCCTGATTTGGTACTTCAGGTCTCTGGGCTTTGTTTCTTAGAGGTGTTGAGAGATTTCTGTTCCACATCAGGTCTTTCATCACCCACCCCTTAAAATTCTATCCTACGCACTCAGGGCTAGTGGCATGGTCCCAAACCTATCAGCGCCAATAGAAAGATTTCCATTTACTTCAACGGGTCTTGGAACAGTCTTTAAATCCTTAAATAACCTGTTCTGAAAGAGTCTATCCCCAAAATTAATCAAGGGAAGTAAGGTCTGTGAAAACACAGCCATCTACGTTCCCAGCTCCCTCCCAACCCCTCCCTTCCCCTCCCCCACATTTCAAGCACTTCTGCAGGTGATCTCTGTAATTTTAATTAATTTTAATTACCTGATTAATTTAATTGAAACACCACGGAAATTAAACGCACATATTATGGTGTGTAATTAGCATTAAGGCAATGACACAAACTGGCCGGAGTGGAGCGAAGGTCTGTATTGCTCTGTTAGTGATTCATGCTCTTCTGTTGCTGGTGCTCAGGAACACGAGTTTGGAAGGAGTGTGAGACGGGCTGGTTTTGCAAGAGGTGCTACTTGCTGGGAGAAAGCCACAGCAGGCTGGGATGAGTTATGGGTGGTATGGCACGAAGCCTTGTTGATGAAACCTGCCTTGATCTGGAGGGTTTCGTCATGCCACCTGGTAAAATGAATGTGGGGTATGGGGTGGGGTGAGGGAGAAGAAGTATCCAGAGCTTTCTTCAACAAAGGAAAAAACCTTCGCAAGACAACGCAAAAACATCAATAATTGGGATAAAATTTCCCTTTTGCAAAAAGTGTAAAATCTGCCTTTTTGGAACAGGGTTATATTCAGTCTTTCCATCTCTGCCAGGAACCATGGACGTATTTGCATGTTAATTTTAAATGTTCATTAGAGTCATTTTTTTATTTTCCTAACCTGAGGCCTTTTTTATTATCAGTAGGGTGGATGGATATTTTCCACGATAAGATCTTGTTTGCTGGGTTTGTTTTTGTGTTGTGCTTTTTCTTTTCACCCCCCACCCCCCCCTTTTTCTAACGTGGTGTGTCAAATTCCAGTCTGTGTGAAAGGTGAGGGCGTGTTAGAGAAGACAATGAAATGTTCTGCATATGCAGGGAACTCTGGAAAAAGCTCAGGGCTTTGCTTGTCCCACCCACTCCACCCCTGCCACTCCCAAAGAGCAACACAACACTGATCCATGAGATCATTGCTCTGAGGGGGTAATAAAACAAAACCAGAAAAGGTGATTTAGCACTGTTATATGTGGAAAAAATGGCCATTTTTTTTGCAACCATTGACTACTGCAAAGATCGTAGAATCATAGTAACATAGAATGTTTTGTGTTCAAAAGGGTCTTTAAATGTCATCTAGTCAAAGCCTGAGTATTTGCATAGAATCATAGAATCATCTTGTTGGAAAAGACCTCCGAGGTCATCGAGTTCAATTTTGAGGAGAGTCTTTTGGATTACGTGATATCCACAGGTAATATTAGATCAGAAACTCTCCAGTGGAAAGAGTAATCATTTTGTCCTGTGCTTGCTCTGCACCATTTCAGTATGGGGCCCATTTTTACATGTTGGTTTGCTGTGGTTGTCCCATTCTGCAGTGCAGGAAAGCTCCTTCGTGTGCACTTACAATCATAAAATCATAGAATGGTTTGAGTTGGAAAGAACTTTAAAGACCATCCATTTCCAACTCCTCTGTCATAGGTAGGGACACCTTCCACTAAATCAGGTTGCTCAAAGCATCAAGAATGAGCACTGTCACCAGTGTCTGGCCAGGTATCTTTTCGCAACTTTTGATACTTTTTTTCATTGCTAGATAATTCTTCTTTTTACAGAATATAATTTCCTCATGACAGAAGCCAGGTCTTTTGGAAACTTGCTGTCAACTCTTGGCGTTCCTTAAAATGCTTAACTAATAAAATCATGGAGCCAGGTGTTTTTCCTTTTCTAGTGAATGGAAACTGAATATGAATTAAGTCTCTCTCAAATTCCTCTACCTGGCTCACTCAATTTCTGTTCCGATGAAACATAAAGATGCCAGGCCGACAGAGGTAGACAATATAAAATATTTCAGATCACTTCTGTTAAAGGTAGGGAGACTCCCCTTTACACATTTTGTCGGATTGACACAAATAAATAAGTTTGGCTCTTTTCCTTATATTTTTCCATAAAAATCAACTCAAAATAACTCTCTGGGCTTGAATTGAATCATCCTCAGCTTTAAGCTTGTGGAAATGAAGAAGAATCCATCTCAAAGACTCTATATTTCTACCTCTTAGCATTAGCATATCAATTTAAGTGAAAATTATGGAAACTTGTCCAAAGACAATAAATTCCCTATGAAAACTTTTCATAGTTAAAAGTTCTTGTGGGGCCATAAGACTTTTGTGGCCATCCCTGGCCATACAAGCATGTTCTCAGTACTTTTCATGGCGTGGTGTAGCATTGACGGTCAGTGAGGTATGAATAATTGTCTGTTCTACAGGTAAAAATTCCAAACTGGGGGGTCGGGACAGGGTGTCTCCCACAGAAAGGACTATTAGAATTCACTGTTTTGCTATTTTTTCCTGTTAATGTCTCTGTGGATCATAAAATATTAATTTAAAGAAAACAAGGTCAAATATGCATGTCAACATCCAACAGCTGAAGAACAATTATCCCATCCCCACAATTTTATGATAGTGCTAAGTGCTTTCCTTTAGGTTTTAGAAGACCTGAGTTAAACTGTCTCCCCTGTCCGAGTTGATTCAAACTCATGCCTCCCATGCAAGAAGAATCTCCTAGCCAGGCATCATTAAGCATTTCCAATCTCTCTCATTGATGCTATTCCACTTTGCAGCCTTAACCTGCATCTGGGATCCAGGTGCCTCCCTCTCAGGAGAACAGCCTAATCAGCAGACGGGTGACTCACCCTGGCTCTTTGTCTGTTGAGCTCTGAGTTTTTGCCTGCCAAGTGGAATGTCTCCAGAACCATCCGGATCATGCTGCCCTCAGATACCCTCCAGCCCAGAGGCTGGGCCACTCAGCACCTGGTGGGGAAACATCTGCTCAAATCCAGCTTTCTTCCTGATTCACCTACGTCCTCACAGAACATCCTACTCATCTCCCCAAGGAGTGCTATGGGAGCACATTGCTCTTCATTCCTCCCCTTGGATCTGTTTCAATGTCAAAAAAATATTTAACTACTAGTTAATTCAGAAAGCAAAAGTACTAATTCCTGAGGGTGATGGTTAGCACGTTGTCTGTGGGTTCTTAGTTACTGCATATTCTCATGAAATAAGATATTTTAGACAGGAAGGGTTAAGAACATACACTCTTCTTCATGCAGCATGGGCACTCTCCAAGATTGAAGAAAAACTAAGCTGAGTTTGTCGCTTCTAACACATAAATGCCAGAAGGTGAGCAATCCCTGCATATTCAGTTTTTGGTGAAGTTACTCCACAAATGAAGTTACAAGTAGATTTGACCTGAGGGGTGTAAGTAATATCATGGCAGTTGAAACTGCATTTCACAGGCAGCTTAGTTTATGATGAAAACAGTAACAATAAAAAAATGGCCCATCATTTCCAGGTCCATCTTATGTAGACACCATTTTAAGGAGGAACTTGCAGAAGCTTCAGGTGCCACTGCTATGTCTCTCCTCCACCGCAGGCGCTCAGTGATTCACAAAGGCCCAGCAACTGCCTTGCCCAGTGTCACAGCTTCTCCTTAGAAGACCTCTAGGTCTGGTGAGATTTCCCTGACCTCTAGGATATGACTTTCCAAAAAATCATAGAATCTCAAAATGGTTTGGGTTGGAAGGGACCTTTAATCTCATTTATTCTGAACCCCCTGCAGTGAGCAGGGACATCTTCAACTTGATCAGGTTCCTCAGAGCCAGAGAAAGAATAGCTGCAAAGCTGCTCTCCACATGTACACGAGATGTCCTAGCCTGACCACAACCCCCTTTGAAGCCCCAATGAAAAAGGACAGACCTCCTCAGTACGGGGACCAGGGAGAGGGAGCAGGGCTTCAACCCTCTCTGTGAAAGAATCCAGAATAAAAAAAATCACAGAATGACTGAATTTGGAAGTGACATCTGGACATCATCTGGTCCAACCCTCCTGCTCAAGTAGGACCATCTAAAACTGGTTGCCCAGAACCATATCCAGATGGCTTATGAACACCCCCAAAAACAGAGAATCCACAACATCCCTGGGCAACCTACATCAGTGCTCAGTCACCCTCAAGGTAAGAAAATATTTCCTGATGCTCAGAGGGAACTTCCTGTGTTTCGATTTGTGCCCATTGTAATTGATCCTACAACTGTGCACCACTGAAAAGAGCCTGGCTCTATCCTCTTTGCATCCTCCTTTCAAGTGTTTATATATGCTGGTGAGATTTCCCTGAGCCCACTCTTCTCCGAGCTAAACAGTCTTAGTTCTCTCAGACTTTCCTCCTATGTAAGTCCCTTCATCATCTTTGTGACCTTTCATTGGACTCTCTTCAGTATGTCCATGATTCTCTAGTACCAGGGAGCCCAGAATAGAACAGAGTACTCCAGGTGTGGCCTCACCAGAGCAGATGGGAAGCAGTATCTCCCTCAGCCTGCTCACAATAATTTATCTAGTGCAGTCCAGGGCATGATTTCCCATCTTTGTGGTAAGGACACATTGCTGGCTCATGTAACACCAAGTCTTCATTCACTTCTAGGGGTTTTTTAATTTTCTTTATTTGAATATAGCAGAGAATAGAAGAGAAGAAAAACAAGAATAATGAAGGAAGAGAACAGTGCTCTGCCAGTTGTCCCTGATTGTGACCAAGAGATTACTTACTCCATCTTCGAGGAAAGATCATTTGCCCCTGCCCCTTGCTTCTCAGCTGAGATCATCAGCAATGATTGTACAAAGAGTAACCTACTCAAGCTAGCCTGAAAAGCTACAACCACTGTTATTCATAGCAATAATGTTGTTGTTAATCAATAAGGATCATATTGCAATTATAATAGCAATGATTATATATTACATAAATGCAGGGATAATAATAATAGAAATAATAGCAATAATTGGATCTGTATTCCACTACCATCCAGAGGTAGTAAAAAAGTTTATAGTCAAATTGTGGTAGACATTATATGCTCAGGCAAGAAAACTTGAAATGCTTCCCATTTTATCTGACTGGGTCAAAATTGAGTGTTACTGTGTACTTGGGAATAATAGGTTGAAGTTGAAACAGATTTCCAAAGATGTTCACTGATTCTAGGTGCCTCATTTGAGACCTCTAGGATATGACTTTCCAAAAAATCATAGAATCTCAAAATGGTTTGGGTTGGAAGGGACCTTTAATCTCATTTATTCTGAACCCCCTGCAGTGAGCAGGGACATCTTCAACTTGATCAGGTTCCTCAGAGCCCTGTCCAACTTGGCCTTTTTCCACCTTTCTGGGTAACCTGTGACAGTGTTTCACCACCTTCATGGTAAAAAAGTATTAAAAGTTTCTTCCTTATATCTAGTCTAAATCTGCCCTCTTTTAGTTTAAAACCATTATCCCTTGTCCTATCACAACAAGTCTTGCTAAAATGCTTGTCCTCATCATTCTTGTAGGCCTCCTTTAACTATTGAAAGACCTCAATAAGGTCTTCCCAGAGCCTTCTCTTCTCCTGGCTGAACAACCTTAACTTTCTCAGCCTGTCCTCATAGGAGAGCTGTTCCATCCCTCTGATTGTTTTTATGGCAGTCCCACAGACCCACTCCAAGTGGTCCAGGTCTTCTTGAGTTCTTTTCTAAGACCATAGGTTTTCAGGAAATTGTCTATGTTGCACGAACAAAACCCATTAACTATTTGTCACAATAAAGACTCACTGCATGTGCAAGCAAGCCAGAGTCCTCAACAGGTCTCACAGGGGATGAAAACAAAGGGACTGCTGGAATTCTAACATCTCTCCAAGGACCTTAACAGCGCCAACAGGGGCAGAGGTCTCTCTCCAGGTGAGCATTCTGTTTCCTTAACTGAAATCTCCTTCTTTCTCTCCTTGAAAATCCCGTTCTTGTTCTCTATACAACTTCAAATTTCTGTGGCAAATGTGGTGGTATGGGAGATGCTCTTGCCTACCTGGAAACTCTCTAAAAGAGGAGATTCTAAGCATTCCTGCAGGAGACAAGGATCCTCATGAAATCTGATGTTTGTTGTTTTTTTTTTTTAAAGGGAAAAACAAAGGGCCTTGGTCATCCCTGTTTTTTGGCAATGAAATATATTGGGTTATTACTACTAATTCAATGGATGGTTTTCAGTCACATACAGATTTGACAATGTTGATAATATTACAAACTTTGTCTAGACAATTAACCACTTCTGCAAGGGAAGAGCTATATCCACTATAGTGACTGATGTAGTGACCGAGGCACTAGATAGGAGAAGGATCTGCAACCCATTGAAGACACTGATAACTATTGGGGTTAATACTAATTTTGTAGTTGAGTTACATTTTTACATATATATTAAAAGAGTTTTGTTTTGTACAATTAAGTTCTGCTCTGAAGGGAATTTTCAGTTCATATTTCTCTGAAATATACTACATTCCCTGAAATTGTTCTAATTCAGAATAAAATGGAAGAAAATTTATCTAATTTTGTACAGATGCATATATCAGAACAAAAATGAAGAAACAAGAGCGTTTCTGCAAATTAGCTTGATGTACCATTTGACTGAAACTCAAGAACCCAAACAAATGTGAAAATATGCTTGTATATAATTATATGCTTATATACATATTATAGTCAGTGTTGTAATCTAAGGAAAAGAATCTGTAGCCATATAATATGACACTTTCAGATATATGTATGGAAGGTCAAAGGTCTGGCTGAGTTATCCAGTGTAGGACTTCTCAATCTTAATATTGTATTCTTTGCTTTCTCAGTGCTTGCCCACCCGGCCTGAACCATATTGAAGCTGGTCACTTGTTTAGAATGAATATAAGCTTCCATGTGGATGCACAACTGAGTTTATTAGGCACCTTCTCCTGAATAATATTTTTTACTTTCCATAAACATACTAAAATATAATTAAATAAAGGAATGACCTAAACCAAGAAATGGTCATTAAAACAATAAAAAAATCCATAGTTCTAATATTAATTTCATTACTTGAGTGGGGACTTTTTTTTTAGAAGAGCAGTGCTTTATGCTGACTTGGTTCTGAAGCAAGTAACATAGGCATCCCGAGCTATGCATTATTAGATCTACTGGCTGTGTTCAGCAGGAACCCACTGCTCAGAAAAAATCTTGGAGATAATACATAGTTTATTGACAATCCCAAAGCAGGAATCATTATTCCCAAACAATTCCCGCAGTTATAAGTTGAATCAGTACTCTATAATGATAGAGACTACAGATGACTGGAGCAGAAATAATATTTGGAGGAGGGAGCAGAAGCCAGAGTGAAAGCATCCCAATCATGATGGAACAAACTAGGAGCAAACATGGTGTTAGGTCAAGCAGAATCGAGAAAAAGTTGATAGGGAGCTCGGAATTCTTCGCATGTCCTCTCTACCTTCCTGGAACAGCAAAGGTAACTAGATCGATTTTAATAATTCTCATGTTGGGAGCTAAATAGGAGTTGAGACAGCATAAGTCTCTCAGCAAAGCAAGTGTTGAACAGCAAGGGCACTGATGCCAAGCTGCTGATTGCTGATGGGAGTTAGACTGTTTCCTCTCACACATGTCCATGAATGAGTCATAAAAGACCAAGTCACGTTTCACTTATATTCTTACCTAGAAAAACTGACTGAACTCTGGAAAGCCTTGTTCTGGTTTCTAGATTTATGCAAGAGACAGAAATGCCCTCTAACTCCCCGAGACTACTCTCTTGCTTCCCAAGGAGCACCAACCCAGGATGCTGCAGGGCAATTAAAAAGCTTGCACTGCCGAATAAACAGTGACAAATCGTAGATTAAGAAAAAGCCTGTTATTTGTGTGAAAGAGGCAGCCTTTGCCGCCAAATGGATTCATCTGTCATTGCTACTGATTGCTCCCTTTCCACTAAATGTCCCCTAAGAAAAATGTAAATCCTATGTAAATCCTTTGTTATCACCCAACAATGTGCGTATCACGAGCTGCACGGGTTAGAACACAGGTCCATTTTTCTGCAGACTATGCCACTCCTCTTTCAAATTTCAAGGTCTTAATGTCTCAGGAGTGAGGTGGCAGAAGGCATTCAACCCCTCTGGGACATACTGAGTGAGGAAAGCCCTCACAAGAGGAGGAGAAGGGAAATCTCTTTATGGGTTTTGCTGTTGCAGTCAGCCCTGCTGCAGTTTGGAGACATTTTTTTCTCTTCAGAGAGATGAATGAAGGATGAGGCATGGACCCAGAGCTCAGAAAAAGAACATTTCCCCACAGTGAAAGGGAAAACATAAAGGAAGAGGAGGGAGGGAAAGGGGTGCAAGGCTAAACAACAAAGCAGCTGTGCAGAATTCACCTGCCACACCATGTTCCCCAATAGTTTATTCCTGTCTTTGTAACAGTGCCACATTCATGACACATTGCATGAATCATGGTAGGAAAGATAGAAAATAAAAATGCAGTAGGAACCTTATATTTACAGAAAAGCAAGCAATAGTTAATAGAATGAATTTGAGGGCTGTGGCACTGGGCAGTTGCTACAGAAAGGCTTGTCAATTGTGTTCACTAAGCAACCTGTGAAACACTTGTCTAACCTGCCCACCAAAACCCAGGAAGCTCAGAGACATGTAGAGGTCATTGAAAGCTACACTAGTTTATCTACTACTTAGACAGCAGAACAGAAACTCTAAGTTATTTTCCAAATTCTACTCTCAATACACTGTTGTGACATCCATGGGTAGGTTTCAGCTCTGTGAACATATCTTGTTAGGTTTAACATCAGCCTAAAAATCAATCCGATGGAAGTCCTCCCAGTTTCCAGAAGTCAATACACTTCTTTGAAAAGCCTGTCCCAGAGATCCCAGTGATCGTGAAGATAAGAAATGTTGTGTTCCTGTTTGCCAGGTGGGTTTAAAAACCTCAGCTTTCTGGGGTTTGTGATTACCTAGTATGTTAGGTGTATGGAAAATCACTGTTATCAGATAATAATTTCATTAATGCACACCATTATTAAGGATGATTCTTGCCACGTAAGTCTGGCTGAATCCAGGGAGTTATAATTATTGTTGTTGTTATTATTATTATTATTATTTATATCTTTTGGAGCTCTGCTTATTTTAAGGTCACAGGAACTCTCTGCTGTCTCTTTCTGAGGCAAACTATTTTTTTTAAGGGAGAGTACTGTGTCCAAAGGAAGAATCCAACCTCGTGCTAATTAGCTAATTGCGCCAGAAGCATCTCACCTTCCTCACAGTTTTTAACCATTTCTGCAGGATTTATGCTTCCCAAGAGCCCTCAACAGTTTCTGCCACAGCCCAGTGCCATCTATATTGCTAGACACCTATGAACAACAGTACTAACATGACACAGCACCAGGGCTGGGAAGAAGGCAAAATTTTGATGCCTCTGTGGACATCTCTATTTTGAGAGATGCAGAAACGGAACCACATCAGCCAAAAGTGGTTTATCAGCCATTTGGCCAAGGTACTGTGCACAGAGACAGTATCTTGCCTGCAAGCCTCAGTAGCTATGATATAATTACAGGCTAACTCCAAACAGAAATCACTGAAACATTTGAAGAAATCACATCATACTTCTTTTCAAAGGTCTACTCATAGTTTAGCTATGGACTTCCACACTACACAGGCACTGCCAAGACAGATGTTATCAGCAAATATTCTGTCCTTGTGGATGGCAGATCCAAGACTGTTCAAGACAGAAGCCCGAGATGACAGATGTCATCACAAGGCCATGCAAGATGCCTATATATTCATATCAGGCATCACACAGGTCATGCATCATAGGATTCATGTCCAAAAGTTAGCACAGGTCTGGAGACAAATCACAGTCTGGCTAAGGCATGTTTAAACTTGAGGTTCTGTACAAAATGCACCCAAGAGATGTACCCAGGGACACTGAGGGCCATATTTATAAACCTTTAGCTGTGCACAGGCACCTAGTAGGGTTTGCAGAAGTGGCCGGAGAAAGGTACTTATATACATAAAGTCCTGTTGATTTCAGTACCATTGAAGATTTAGTGTGTACATTCCAAGTTTTTGAAAAGCTTTCCAAGCTCTCCTCTCCTTTTTAAGAAGTCTGTCTACAGTAATCTAACTCGGGTAGTCAGAGAAATTACATAGAATCAAAGAATGTTTTGGGTTGGAAGGGACATTTACAGGTCATCTAGTCCAACCCCCTGCAGGAGAAGGAACATCTTTAGCTAGATCAGGTTGCTCACTTCCCATCTAACCTGACCTTGAATGTTTCCAGGGATGGAGCCTCCACAAAATCCCCAGGCAACCTATTCCAGTGTTTCACCACGCTCATTGTAAAAAACACATTCCTTACATTCAGTCTAAATCCACCCTACCTTAGTTTAAAACCATTACTCCTTGTCCTGTCACAACATGGTACAGCCAGGTAACGAACAGGGTTGTCCCAAATTATAATAAAAACTAAACACTAGACCCAAGAAAAGGACTTAAGTGCTATTTTTTTTTTGTTTGCTGCCTGGCCCCAAAAAAGAAATCCAAAGTGCAGCGTTAGGCCTCTGGGCTCTCCCTATCTAATGCATAAGGAGCATTACTTATCTGAGAGAGTGGAGCACTTCTATGCACCTTCTCTCTGGTCCAGCTACAGCTTCAAGCCTGGAGGCTTAAAACCAGGAAGTCTGCCACAGCAGGAGCAGCCCTGGGGCGAGACTCCATGCGGTGAATCGGAAGCCACTGAAAGCAAGCCAATTTGGAAATGCTGAGCACACAGGGTGTGCCCAAACTCCAACCCATACTAAGGTGCATGAATCAGGTCTGCAAAAGCAAAATATCTCCCTCCACTTAGGTTCCAGAGGGCCGAGCCCACTCCTGAGGGGAGACATCTGGAAGCACTAAGAACTGAGCTTTGCTCACTCTTTTTGAAACACAGACCAAGACAGTGGTGCACACACCTTCTTTTCTTTTTAACAGGAGAAGAGCTAGCAAATGTGCTGGCCCATGAAGTGAGAAACCTGGTTTTGGTGCCTTCTTCAGCCTAGAGGGATCCAAACCACATTTCCCACCTCCCAAGAGAGGGTTCGAACCAACCAGGGTAAAATGAGGTTGAGATTGGGGAGATAGGATGTGCAGCCGACTCTTCTTGAAGCTGCGCAGAAATGCATTCCGGGGGGCATAAGGAGATCAAAGAAACCTCCCATAACCCAGACGCCCATGGACCACCACTCGTCATCTAGCGGTTAGGATCTCAGCTAGCCCACGTGAACTCTGGGTTAGAGTTTCACAAGTTAATATCTTTTAACTGAAAAGGAGTCATAGGGCAAAAAGAACAGAAATGCATCTCGCAGCAGGGAGAGGAATCCAGTATCTCTCATTGCCTCTCATCCCCGAAGGTGCCTGTATCAAAGACTCAGGAATCATGGAACTGCAAAGGGTTTTGGCATATCATTTTTGACAGGGGGTTGCATGAATTTGCAGGCATCTTTGTAATTTCTTTGGTTGTGGTTATGAACAAACCAGTGAAGGAAAGCATGGATCAACTCACCAACTGGGTGTTTCAAGTCTAAGAATGAGACATAGTAGACATCATTACAGACCAGAAGTGGGTAAACAGCCATTCACATCCATTTTGAACTTTTCTTGGTCCTGCAGCACAACCTTAATCAAGATTTTTTTCCAGAAACTTTTTTCTTTTTTTTTTGCTGGGTGAGAAAATTTTCCCCAGAATCACAAGACAGAGGGGATGTGTAGGGCATCTAGTCCTGATGGAACCATGCAGTGGGTCATATACCTGGGCCTAAAGGTAGGACCCCAGTCTAAATCTGCTGCCAAAGCATGGGGTTCCCAGCAAGCCTCCACTGACAGACTGAGCCAACCAACCATATCTGACTCATGGAGTAGGTTAGACAGGAGAGAGCTGCATTGCCAACATGTAGGACAATACTTGTCTGTGCAGGAGCAAGTGGTGACAGTGAGCTGGGCTAGTCTTAGGCTCAGACCTTGAGACTTGAATAATCAGTTTTTTTCTTACCCCATCAGCATCCTCATTCACTGGTTTGTATGGCTCTAACAACCCAAAGGGCTCCCTATACTAATGAAAAATGGGATTAATACCCACAAGCACATCCCCCAACTTCTTCCTCTCCTGAGCCCAGGAGGAGAAAAACTCATATATACCAGAAAGCATGCAGCTGCAGGTGGCAGCTTTCCCTTCAGAAAATTGTTTTACTTCTTTGTGGACAGGGTTTTTTTGCTTTCTCTGCAATTTGGGACTGAAACAAGGAAAGATCATTAGTCCACAGTTCAGCCAATACTAGGAACTGACAGCTGTGGTCAAGTTCTCGAAATACATCCATGTAAGTATATTTGCATTTGCCAGTGTTGGCACTGCAGATTGAAATATTAGCTGTGGAAACATTAACAACACAGCTTTCGCATGTGAGGCTGTGAAATGCTTGTTCAGTTTTTAATAGCACTGATGGAATTCCCTCATGTCATATGGGAGTACATGTTTTTATATATGTACTATGTCTGGAGATGCCCTGGTAGCTCTCATATTTAGAAAAGGGACTGCCTTAAGAGAGTCTCTGCCCTTAATACCTACGCTACATCTTTAGTCATGGAAAAGGAGCAAAGTTTAAACATCTCCTCCAAGGTGGAACATGTCTAAACAGTTCATGGCCTGGAACCCAAAACTTCCCATGGCCATGATACGCATTCACTATGTTTTCTGAAATGAAATTTCTCTTACTTCTCTGCATATTTTAGCACATTCTTCCAATTTAATTTTTCAACATTTGCATCTATCACCATTCATCTTGCAAATTAAAATATTTCTGCATGACACTCTGACACCCAGGAGAGAAAGAAAAAAAAAAAAACCAAAACACAAAAGCATTTCTCAAAGTAATAGAACTACAGAGCTTTTCAAACTTCCTGTTTCATAGCACTGATAGAAAAAGTACACTGAGTTCCTACGAAGCACCCTCCTGACATTTCCAGACTTATTAGCCAGTTTTCACACTGACTTCAATCAACCTCTTTAATCCTCCAAGGAAAGAGCATTTTTAATTCACCGATTGGCTGATAAGCTTGAAGCCAAAAAATGATTTACACGTAGATGAATTGTGCTTACAAGATGGAACTTCGAGCATTAGAAGCGGATCTGAATTTCCTATCTGTCATTTTATTTGCCACATTCATTTTTGCTCTGCCATTACCCTTGCTGATTATGATCTTTCAGCGCTATTGGGCTCCTGCTTCCACAGTTTTTAATCTGCCTTTAATCCCATAGATTTTAAATATTCCCCGGCACCGAGAGACTGGAGGCAATTAACTGCCCTTCTGATGCTCTCCTTATCAGTTGCCTCCTTGTATCTCTCAGAAGCAGCCTCAAGACACTTCCAGGCTGACAAATACTACCAGCATTTCTGATGAAGCAGCCGCAGCAAATGCAATGTGAAGTCCAGCTGCGTAACCTGATTCTAAAAAATCTAGTCTTTCAAAAAATAACTAAATGCAACCATGGCATCTAAACTTCTGTTCCTTTTTCATTTGATACTGATGGAAATAAACAAAGAATCTTTTTATGTTTTTAGGTTATAGATTGTTTGGCTTTTTCCTTCGACTTTCTTTTTGCTTGCTTTCTTTCTTTCCTTTTTTTTTTATTTTTGCTGAGAGATAATTTCTGTCTCTTCCAATCTGATTTCTGTTTCAAATTAAAAAAGTGAAGCTCGTTTCCTAGATCTGCCTGGGCACTTCTAATGCCCAGAATATAGATCTGCTGGGCAGCTAAAGATCCCTGGATTAGAATCCACGTCTTTTTGTTCTCAAGTACTAACAATGAAAAATCAGCTGTGCTAGCTCACCTACCACTAGTTGATGCAGTGTGAATTTTCCTACCTTTCTAAGGAACGTCCTCGCAAATTTGGACTGTGTAAACTCAGCTCTATGCATTTTTCCATTACATCAAAGATCTGATACAGCAAATGAAGAATCAAATAAGTGTGTCACAGCTCATGAAAAGATGTTTTTCATTAAAGACCATCTGTTTATTCACTAACGCATACATTTACATAACCCTTCAAGAATGCTAAGCTTTCACTTGAATAGGCCATATGACAATAGCTGCAAAACACAGAATTAAATGCAAAGTGCCCAGTTCTTTATGGCTTTTCACCTAAGGAAATCAATAATAATAATAAAAAAGGACAAAACAAATAAAAAGTGTTACTAATTTCATCTCCTTTGTTCAAGCACAAATAACTAACTGAATTTTTTTAAAAATCTATTTCTCTAGTAACATACATATGCACATATAAGTGTATATGTACACAGGTGTGTGTATATCTATGTCATAGGTATAGACAATTTAGACTTCATCCTTAACGATAATACTTTGACTAAAACATAGAAGACAAGGATGCTCTGCTTGATTCATAAAATTACCATTACTACACCTTTGTGAGCTAAAAGTAGTGTATGGAGTGGGAAATTTACCCAGAGTGAAAGCTCTTATTCTCATCTTCTTCCTAGAATATCGGTATGTGGCATTCACGATCTTCTATTTATTGTCTTAACTGCCTTTTTGAGTAGCTATTTATAATAATATTCATGAGCAAAAATAAAGGCATAAATGTGTGTTAGAAAGCGGGAAGAGGAGACGAAAGCCCTGACGAGGAAGAAAAAAGGTCTAGTTCATAATTCATTTTTTAGGGAATATAAAACCAGCAATACTTGGCCAGAGCAGCTCAGGATCCTGTTTAAAGAAAGGTTGAAAGCAAATTGGTTGAGAAGAATATAAGAAAAGTATAGGAACATGATGGTACTCCTGAAATATGCCTCAATTTGCAGATTAAGAATTTCTGAACCAAAGATCATGTCCTCGTATTTAACAACCTTAAATAGCTTTCTCTTTCATTAACTTCTCCAGTGCCTCGCTTAAACCAGGTAGATTTTAAGCATTCACAACATCCTGTGACAGTGAGTTCACCAATACAGTTACATGGTAGAGCCACCGATGTTTAGAGATGATCTGCTGGTTCATTCCGAACTATGGTTGTATATATCAGACCCCAAAAAGGCACAGAAACACAGATTCTTGGAGTAAATTTATATTTCTTTACCGAATCGAGTGAAGGCATTCCAAGTAAGTCAGAGGAAGTTGAATGATTCCTACTTGCTCAGTAGCTTATCTGAGGTTAGTGGAACTATGCTGATTCTCATTAGCTGAGAATTTAGCTCAGTATTGTATTTTTGAACGTGTGTTACAGACTTACAAATTTCATTCCAGCCAAGCTGATATATTGTGCTCACAGCTGCAGGAGCTGAGCAATTAAATTGATAATATTTGATGATAATGATGTATGTGGGGGGGGAGAACACATTCAATTTTGTTTGGCTCTCAAAACAAAGTCTCTGATTTTTGCAAGGTTGCGATTCTGTGCCTCCATGTGCAACTGAGCCTGTCTTTCCCTTCCAAAGGGAGTGCCTGCATGCTGGAATTAAAATTTGCTCATGACTATCAAGCAGCAATCTATGACCGATTTGTTCTCACAATCTTCAAGGCAGGTAAAGAAGAATCAACATCAGAAGAAGTTTCTCTTTCCATATGCATCAGTTTGCAAAGGGTGTTCTGCAGGTCAACAGGTAGCTTACTCTTTGCACAGTGAGATTTTGGCATCTTAATGCAGAACACCTCAACAAACCTCTAGGAGAAGGTGCATTTCTTAGGTGAATACATCTCCCATGAGAACTGGACCGTGAGTAACATCTTTATTTCCCAGATCTTTAAACAAAAAAAAAAAATTAGAAGAAAAATTACTTTTGTCTGCCACTGACCTAGGCCAGACTTGGACCAGCAATATCAAGGTAGAACTACCTCATTAAAAGGCTCTTTGTTTCCTTTGCCTCTTGTGCATTTCTGATTAAAGACAAGAAGAAAGTGCCAACTGTCTGACTTGGATCCTGAGCCAAAAGCGTCCAAGTCAATGAAAACACTTCCTATTGATGCCATAGCCTCTAAAATGTATTACCAGTAAGATATTAAGACATTTGTGTGGACTGTGCTTTATTCATTGTTAACCCTAGCTGTGTATATTTAAAGACAGAATAAAACATACACAGAAAAATTATTCTATATATTTGTGTGGTGTCTAACATAGTCACGACAGCAGAATTTGAATTTTATAGTAATAGTAAAGATAAATCATAATTGTACTTGTAATGCATACTTCAGTTGAGGTTTTCTCTGTCTGTAGTGATCGGCATTGTTTTCCATTGTACAAAATAATTGTAACTTGCATTACTTAGTGTTCATTAGCAGCAATAATAATAGTTTAAATTTATTAGTGCCTGGGATAACAAATAAGTCAATGATCTTTTAAAATTAATATATAAAATATTCATGGGAATTTCTTTACCACTGACCTAGAGTCACTTCTGGGCTGAAATGCACCAGCAGTATAGGACAGGGGGAAAGTGAAGGTGCTAAACTGATCCTGGAAAAAGTAGTAATATCTTTAAGTTAAAAAAATACGTATATGTATATATACATATATAGTCAGTCATTACACATACTGAATTCACAATACAGCAGATGGATTTGTGCTAAAATAGGTTGGATTTTTAAGGGAAATCAGAGAGCTTTGGTTAGATTCAGGATTTTATTCTCGTTGCCCTTTTTATCAAGTAAATGTAAACAATTAGCCAACAAAACAGCAAATTGTGGTAAAAGCAAATAGACCGAAGGAAGAAACTTTGTTATATAACGAGAAGAACCTGTGGTAACCATCCCCAGTGTGTGTTGTTTGCTGTGACTTACAGCTTTGCTTAAGCATTTTAAAGATTCTTGCAGGTCTTTTTCAAGCTGCCAGCTCTAGCCTAGGAATTATGGTAATGTGCCACTTCTGAGCCCTCGGCAGGATTTGCAACAGAGAAATCACATCAGCCTATGCTGATTAACAATTCCATTCCATCCAGAGATTTATATAAAAAAACTATCTTACATTTTGCTTTTTAATAAGAACGATCGCTATCTCAAATTGAGTCCCAGCAAATTTTAATAAAGGCCCAAGGTTGAGTGGCATTTTGCATGCTGATTTAGCTGTGATTGCTTGCTTTTGATGAGCACCAGCCGGGCATGTATAGCTTTCCTCAGAGCAGGTTTAAAGACCAGTAGTAAGGAAAAGGATAAAAATAAAAACTTCCAACTGAAATTCGATGTCTTTTCTCTCTATGATTGATTACTGAATAAATACCTACACATATCTCTGCATTCAACCCACAAGTAATATTCCCTACAGCAAAACAGCTGTTTTAATGGCTTTTAATATACTCTCCTGTCAAAATATGTTAAGTTCGAATGCAGCAATTATTAAAAAAAAAAGATATGATCAATCTGTTTATCTATTTATCTTTGTGAAAACTCCACAGTTTAATCAGCTAAGCGTGGACTGGAATAAACTGATGCTTTTATTCTGGCAGTTTTGTATTTATATGAGGGTCCCTGTTTAGCACATTCCTTGCCATTGTTTTGGATAGCACTGTCAATGCTCTGAATAATAGTAGCATATAAGTACGATAAGCTTTCAGGTTTCTGTCATTATGCAACAGAGACTGTCTCTATCAGCAGACTATTAAAAAAAGAAGAACAAATTGTCAGCACATAACCTCTTGTAGCCACTCTTTGTGTTTGGAGTAAAAATATGCATTGGAAATATTATTTGGGGAAAACAGTCTTTTCTGCAGATGTGAGGGGGAAAAGGGAGATTGCACAGAAGAGCTGAAGTCAAAGCTCAGTGGCAGCATGTGTGTGTGTGTATGTGTCCACATTATGAAAGTAGCAATGCCATAAAAGTGATCGGGTAAAGCATTCCATTTGTTTTGATTCAACTTTTATGGTTCTTCTTTTTCATCTGTCTCAATAAATTGTATTTCAACTTCTCTCATTAAAATAGTAACCCTTTCTAGCTCCAACTTGGAGAACAACAGAGGCAAGAAACTCTTTCATATAGGAACCATCCATCATCATTAGAAATAATGATCCTCCCACACAGTAACTAGTGCAACGTATGTGAAGGAGCAACTAATTCCCACCCAGTTTCCTTTGCCTCTTTCTCTTTGAGGAATTGCAAATGATAATTTAAAGAAACAGTGTGTGAAAGACACCTTCAGTCACAGGAAACCTGTTTCCATCTTGTAAACTGGGAAACCTGGGTAGGTGAGACAGAAGGTATCCTGTATGATCTCCGTGAAGATGTGACCCTATTTTCCAGACTGTTGTCCTACCTGGCTTTAGCACATGCGGGGAACTATTTTTACAAAAGTATTATTGCTTCATAGGGAGAAACAGAGAAAGAAAAGCAGTGGCCACTCCCTCGAGAGGTAATTCCCAGTAAACTATGTTGAGCCTGCCTGATGTACTTCATTAGGTGGATCTCACTCAGCAGTTAAAGACTAAATGGAATGAGCTGATAGTGAGAGATCAGCCTGTTGGTCTCAAAATTAAATCTTGTCTAAGGTCTCAGACCACTTAAGCGTACACTTAAGCCCAGTGCTTAAACCCATATATTTAAGCCCAAGCCTATGCTGAAGCCCACATGTCATTTTAAGTGACTAAGCATAAGATCAGGTCAATATTTGTTCTGCGTGATCAGGGCCCTGCATCAAGGCACCTCCGTAACTTCTCTCTGTGGTGAGTGAACAGAAGAGCATATCCTGGAGGGGTATTCTGGTATTAGATTGGACTAAAAACTCACTGGTGATGCCCACCTCTTTATCAGGAGGCTTCATGGAGACAGCCTTTCCTGAAGAAGCTCAACAGTTGCTGATAATACCTGACAGAAAAGATTTGGGGGAACTGCAACATCCAAAAAAAATCACAATCCCCAAGCCCCTCCTTCCACCATCCAACCCCGATTTGTCATCGGGTGCCTTCTGGCTAGGCTTGGGCAGCCCCACTGTGACCTGGTATGGCAAAGCGGAGTGGCACCAGAGTCCCTGCAGGGCCAGATCCTGGAGGTAAGCTGGGAACGCAGCTACCTCTTGCTTACAGGATCACACACTTCAAGAATGCAGTCATAGTTGCTTTCTTCTTCTAAATGCATCTGGTGGAGGAGGAGACAGCAGTGTCAGTGCCTTCCACTCCTGTAATAAACTCAGGATTAAAGCACTCACCCAGGAAGCGGGACACTGAGCTCTGGGCCCTCCTCAGCCCCAGGGGTTCAGAGTTTTCATTTCCCATGAAACTACCCTAAACCCCAAGGTGAGGGTGAGATGCAGGGCACGGGGAGGAGAAAGCATTCATTTCCTCATTCAAGTTATGTGGATGAGTAGAGAGAAATGAAAGAACTATAGTATCCCAAGGTGACTTGCAAGGACAGCACGAGTCTATTCCCTAGTGATTAAGAAAAGGATTGTCTTAAGTTTTGGGTTTCCCTTTTTTTTTCTGCATGGGCGTTTTGCACTGTAGACCGAGATTTTAAGGTTATAGAGGGTACAAATCTGAAGGAGACCTTTACTCGTTAACGACCTTCCTAACTTACTCCCAAAATTGCCACTGCCCATTCCCAAATCTAAGTCTCATACTCCATCTAGATAAACAGACAGCAGATTGAAAAGAAAAGGGGAAATGCCCCTGAACCTCGGCATCCCCTTCCCCTCACAAAGGGTCATGGGAATCTCTTCATCTTTCCTGCACAGTCCCACAGCTTGACCAAGGAATGTAAAAATGCTTTCTCCACCCAGCATCACCTGCAGTCTTGCGGTAGGGGTACTCCCATGACAACTGGGAAATGCAGGTTTGAACCTCCAAGGCAAAGGCAAACCAAGAACTTATATTGCTTTTATTGGCCAAGTGGTTTTAACCACCGGACAACAGAGATGGTGAGAGGCTCCTCCTTTTCATTTAGTGACTGCATTTTTTCATGGGAGTGAAACAAATCTGGCTTTCCTCAGTGCTTTGAAGACCTGCTCAGGAGAAGCCTGGGGCCTACTTGTCCCAGCCATGCTTTTCTGAAGCACTGCGTCAGGCACTTCACCTTTGTGTTTTCTTTCTTGACTGTTTACTGCTGGGGGGTGCCTGCATGGTGAGTTTTCTAAGGCACTAAATGCTCCTCACATATGGATCTGAAGTCCTAATCGCTTTTGGGGTTCATCTTGAGCACAAGTGCTCAAGAATTAGACATGAGTTATCCCATTTGGAATAAACATTAAGTGCCTTGTTTAAGCTCCTGTGTTAAGACTCTCTTTAGGTGACAAAACTTTCTGAGCTGATGAATAATTCAGAATTGTCTACTTTCTTCTCCAGGTGACCCATTCAAAACAAGTCAACAGAGCTAAAACCAAGCAAAGTAAGAGCAGGGCTGCTTCTAGCAAGATGATGTCTCAGCCCATGTGAATGGCCTTAGTCAGTTTCAAGAAATGCAGTGAATATAGTGCTTCCTATCCTGGTCTTGATCACGCCTTAAGGACAAAGTTAAAATTTCAATAAAGGTATTTATGAAGGAAGGAGGGATAACATACCACAACAGAGATGCCATTTCAAAAAATTTAATGACTTAGGGCAGATATTCAGAAGCCATAGACATGACTGTGGGATGGCCTGGATCTTCAAAATGTTCTGCACCCTAGCTCAGACCCAGTTGGGCAATTCAACACGTGCTTCCTTTATGGAAAATAACCAGGTTGAGTGGGACCACTCCTGCTGGTAATCAAGAGTGGTTTTAAATGTACAGCTGGATACAAGTCAGAACACTCAATACTTTACCTAATTTAGCCCAAAAATATATAATAGGACACAACGGCTGGCATCAAAGATGGCAGAAAAGTGAAACTTCATATCTACCAGCATTTTTTAAAACAGTAATACCAAGTTGTGGCTTGTCCCAAATGTTTACTTAGGGTAGAAAATTGTCCTGAAATGCAAGTAAGTAAGTAGATGGTAAATTAATTTATATAGTTTTGTTCATCTGAGGGCAAACCACATTTTTTATATCAATATATCACTCCATTTTACTGCTATAATGTGCCATGGGATAATAAGCTATCACTTTCTGTTTCTTGTCTTTTGAAGTTAATTTCCGATCCTAACAGTAAATCAGAGTTGTGTAATCTTGCTGATACATTACAGGGCAATGAAAATTTAATTTTTAATAAGATCTTTACTTTAAATAAAAAAAACACTCGCAAAAAATGAAGAAAGCTATGTTTAATCAAAACTGGGGCTTTGACATGCAAAGGCTAAGTTTAGAATGAAAAGTAACATCAAAGAGATGTCTTTTAGTCTAATTTCAAAGAGCACACGCCACCTTGGAAGAGATAAATTCTGGAATATTTCTGTAAAATCTAGAAAATGCCACTTAAGTGTAAGGAGATCTAAATAATAAGCAAAATATAACACTCACTAGTGAGACAACACAAGGACATCAGACTCTGTGTGTAGTATTCAAGAAGAGCAGTGCATATAAGTGTAAGTAATAGTCATAAAATTATACTCAATGTATGAAATTGAAGGATGTTGTCTGAAAATCGTGCCTCTCTTCTGCTGCCTGAATTTCTTTCTATGGTATTACTCAAACAGCCTCCTGGAAGTCTTTTAGTATTTGGACAATACCTTCTGCCACATAACATATAGGCAGTTTAAGCATGTTTTGAGTTGTAGAGTGAGAAAATAGGCAGGGTCATCCAGCAATTGGTAAAATGTGCATGCTAAATGATTCCTCAGTTGTGAAATACATGCAAAACTTCTAGACCCAAAAAGCTCACTCCGCACTGATGGCCACTTATGCATTTTCTGCAGGATCTTGCCTATGCATTGTGTGAAATATATAGGTTCTAACTACAAAGAGAGCAAGAGGAGACATTCTATGAAATAATTTCTAAAATCCACACCGGAGAGCTGATGAACCTGGAAACAAATGGAGATTGTGAATGCCAGTTTACACCCAACAAATGTGACATTTTGCCTACTTTCCAACAGTTGATTAAGGTCAGCAATCAGCTTTCATGGACATTAGTTCTGACTAAAAACACTTTCCAAGCAAAAAAAAACAACAAGCATACTTCCCTTTGGTGTGACAAGTATTTTTACGACACTTTCACAGTAGCATGAACTCCTTCCTGTCATTTTTCAAGATGAGGAAAGCAGTAACCCACAGGCAGGAACCACAGTCACACACCATATTGAAGCATCCAGGTCCAAAAAAAGTCCATTTCAAGCAGCAATCGGAATCGGGAGCCATATAACTTTAATACTTTCTTTTACTGGAAAATCTACCTCATGCCAAGATGAGCAGCAGCATGAGAGAGATGTTGAGGAGTCCCCTCTGGAAGAGTTATCCACTAAGCAGATAAAAACTAATGTCCGTGACAAACAACAAGCTTTTGTCAAATCAACACGTTCATAAGACCACATTTTTTCTCACACTAGGCTGTAGTTCCTATTTGTGCTTTCACACCACTGCCTTGAGACCTGATAAGATGCTATCAACAGGCCCTCTAAGTACTCAAGAACCACTTTAAGAGGAATCACTGAGGCAATTACCATAAGCAGTGAAAGATATGGTACTTATTGATGGGAGATTAATATTGGCCACAATGCTATTGATTTTTTTCCCTGCAGCTTTATTTTCGAATTCTTATAACATTTTGTGGCTGGCCATGGTCTTTCAGGTTTCTTCTGGTTTAGATATGAATTTATTTTTAACGATCATTCTAATTGGTTGGGGTTCTTCCAAGAGTCTCCAATTTACTCTTTGCATGTTTTATATGAATTGCCCTGATTTAATTAATAAGAGGAATGACTAGTTGAAGAAGCTGATAATCAGGAACTTTGTGTCATCAGGTTTTGATATAAACACCCTAGATGTCATAGGGCAGGTATTTTCCAACTAAGACAGATGTTTCCGAAACTGCCTAAAAGCTAGGAGCTAGACTTAATCAAAGTACTTAGATATTTACAAGTTAAGTGCTGTAATGCCTGCAATTTAGGTACTTGAGATCGAGAAAAAAATGCAAAACCTGGAGTTTTGCTACTCAGTTCTTGCTGGGATGGTGAGAGTCTTTTGGTTGAAAACAGATCAGCCAAAAAAAGTGACTTTCTGAGCAGTTTTAAGGTGTCTTATAGAAATATGGTAGTATGATGTGGAAAATAAGGAGGCATGATTAAGGGAAGACACAGTTAGCCAACAAATTTCTTCATCTAAATACTTTAAATACTGCAAGAAGTCAAAATCAATGGGTAGGTGCACATAGAGTCAAGTACAGTGTTAGATAGCTGCTAAGTAGTTGGAGCAAGTGCCTATGAGGTAGGTCAAGGGTTTTGTCCTTCCTTAACTAGAGAAGCTGCTTCATGCCCCTCCTTCCTCAGCCCCACGTGATGTCCTACAAGAGATGCTGGAGAGCCGCTTGGACCTGGTGAGTGCCAGAGATTATGCAAAAGGGATGGACACTGAAGACCTAGGCTTCAGATGTAGGCACCTGCACAGGAACTTAGACACCCGTGTCTTTTGTTCTTACTAAAGCTTTGAAAATGTTGCTTTTATTGCTCCTGGGCAGCCATAAATAAAAATCGAGTAGATCTTCAAGGATGAAATTACAGAAGGGATATTAGCAAAATGTGGTGATTTTTGAGTGACTTTGGTTTTAAATTTACATGCCAAGACACAGATCTGGTTTTCACTGCATGGTGCTCAATATATCTTAAAATAGAACTATCTGGGGTGCCTTTAGCCAAAACAAGGCAACTCAATGTATTTTTTTTAAATTAGACCTAGAAAGCATAAATTTGGTATTAACCGAAAACTTAAATATTTTTGTTAAATTTTTTGGAAAAAGTCCCTTTTTTATTTTAGTATATTTTAACACTTCTGTTTATTAAGAGTTTTTTTTAAAGAGGTCTTCTAACAGATAAACACATGAGTATTGAGAGGTTCAATACAATAAAGGAAGATATATTTTAACCTTAAAAGGGGGGCTTTTTAAAATAAGAATCTTCAATTTATTTTAAAATAAATAGAGATATTTTCAGACCCACTTTAGAATTATGCAGAGTCAAAACCAGGCAAAAGACAAAAAGACAAACCTTTTCTGCTCTCTTTCTCTTTTTTTTTTTTTTTTTTTTTTTTTTGCCTTTAAGTATTTCTTCAATTCTGTGTGCCTTTGAAAAATGCAAAACATTCTGTTGCCTGCCAAAAAGCCCCTTGTGGCAAGCGCAATGACTTTGCTGGCCAACATGCGGACATATAACTTCCCAACTTTATATTCTTTCCTCGCACAAAATTCCCATTGATTTCAGTGGGAGTTCTGCACGAAGCCTTTGGGTTAATGCAAGACTATGAAAGGGGAGAAAGTGCTTACTGTACTGAGAATATGCATCTGAATTGGTTTTATCACAGCTGGCAAGGGAGTAAAAGAAACAACTCTTGTGGTTAGAGTGACGTTCATTCCTAGCCTAGAATTTGGAAGAAGTTATTATTTAATAAAGTTTAATTTGATGAAGAGAATATTTTTAACGCCCTAAACTGCACTCTAAGAAGATGACTGATAGGCCCAGCCCACTCATAGAAAGAAAGGCAATTAATTGGTTTAATGAACTCACCACATTAATTAGCTAATGTATGTGCAGTTTCAGAATGCAATTGAATGGGCAAATCTTGGAGAAGTTGTACTCTGGACTAATTCTCCCCAAGGACCATTTCTTCAGCTCCAGCTGTAGCAAGTGGTTACCAAAACATCCGTGGAGGAAAAACATAACACATCACTTGCCTGCAGAGGTCAGAGCAGGAGAAGTCTGCTCCATCCCAGGTTGCTCAGACCATCCAGTCCCATAAGTGAGAAAGGAGGCTAATGGCAGAAAAAGAGGTATTTCTTGCCCATTCAATAAACAGCAATTTTCTGCATGCTGCAGACCACAGTGTACATGAGAGCTCTAGAATACAGGAGCCCGAATGTGGCTTTTCTAACCACCCAGCTTCCCCTTGGCCAAGTCTCCGCCTGCCATGACACATCAAGAAACACACACCAGCTTATTTAATTGCATCATGTAACTCAACATGGCCACCAGTGTCAACCTAGGTCTCAACATGTACTCAACTCTTTTTTTCAGGACAGGACCCTTTTGTAGATGCACTCAGAGCTGCACAGCATAGACCTCAGCTCGGTCCTGGCTTTGGCCCCATCCGGTGTGGACAAGGCTGGGTGGTGACACATCCCACAGCTCCATGACCTGCACTTTTCCACGAAGGGAAAAGTAGGCTGAAAACAGAATGGGCACAAATGCTGAGCTGAAAAAGTACAAGACAGGAGTTAAATGAGTGGCTGCAATGCGCAAGGAGGCAGATTTAACAGGCCTATCTTTTTCCCACCAGCTCCCAGCTCATCCCTGAAATACAGGAGCTGGGAATGGTTACAAAAACCCTGGCTAAAATGGCACTAATGAATTTATGACAAGGGCTACGTTAGCTAATGTCTGCAGGTTGTTTGGAGGTCATCTGATAAGCAGGTGCCATAAAACATATTTTAGTTCACTTCCTTTTCTAATCTCCCTAGTGCAAAGTATATTTAGAACAGGGAAACCCCACAGAAACAGGACACTAATATATGGCAAAATTCTGCAGCCTCTCAATATCCTATAATTTTATCAAATGATCAAAGAGGAAGCAGCAAGCAAGGAGATGGAAGTGCTGCTCATTCACCTCATTTGCCTGCTTCATGGTGAGAGTTTTGCTTGTGTGACGACTGATGGATCAAGGGGAAGAAGGAAAAAAAAAGACACACTCGGTGTTAAAGGGAAGCCTGTTTATGCCTATAAGTAAGAAAGCTTGCTCAAGAATAAGTTAACTCTTGCTAGAGGATTATACCTGTAATGCTGGCAATTCTGGCCTCTGCATGAGCTGTAATATCTACTTGCATTACCTCACAGGGTGTTATGGGCCTTAATTAATTAATGTTTGTAAAGCACTTTGAAATCCTTGGATGAAAGGCACTATAGAAGTGCAAAGCAGTTATTAATATTAATATTGCATAAGTGGCTTGGCTCCCTTCGCACCGTAGAGCACACTAACTTCTGCAAGGGCTGCAGCCCTGAATCAGCAATCTTCATACCACCAGGCAGGAGCCTCCCTTCTGCCTCCTCCTCTGATCTCTTTCTTTAAGGCTTCCACAGCCTCTTTTCCATAAATCCCTAACAGCCCTCTTATGGTTTCTCGCACACAAGCAATACAAGCAGTGAGAACATAGAAACAGTACAAGCAGTGAGAACTGCACTTTTTAGCCCTTCACCCAAGACTGATGCTTTTCTGGGCAGAAGTCTGCAGGCTGAGCAGACCTTGGAGCAATCAAAATATCTGCATTTGGTAGGTGAGACTTTACAGTTCTGTTTCTTCCCCCAAATACAAGACTTTAAAATACAAGACATCCCACTTCTGCAGTAAAGAGTAGAAACTGGTCACACTTTGATATATTTTGAAATTTTAACGTAAAATTGAGAACACTTTCAGTTTTAGTCATAAGCAGAGAACAGGCAAGTTGCTCAACAGTGCTGGTGCCACTCCAGATTTTTTCAGGTTTTCAATAAAACAAAAGTGTTAAAATATACAGGTTCTTTCCAAAAGGGTTCTTTTTCTGGTCAAATACTCCCACCCAAAAGCCATAACCATCAGTGGAATCTGAAAGTTCTCCACCTCTCATAGTGAACGTTAATGCATAGGAAGAATGAATCCATATAATTAAATAATGCATATTTTTATTAGTTAGATTCTTGTTTGGTGAGTAGAAAGGCTGTACTAGTGAATGGCAACTACACAGGAAATTGAAAAGGTAATTGTCACTTTACATGCAAAATCCATGAAACCATCTCAAGATGAGTCAATTCAAAGACAACGAAGTAGATCCAGGATGAATTTGGTCAGTATAAATTCTGTTTAATTTGTCTTGAAATATTACGTCTGTGATGAACTCTGAATATTAGTGATAGTGAAACTACAATATATGATACAGATAATATCAAACATACTGTAAGGAACCCCACTCATGTTAACACAAGCAATTCTGGGAGGGTGTTTTTGACTTAGAAATGCAGATAAAAACACAGTGGTGTGAACAATTTAAATAGTTTTTTTTAAAAGTCTATTTCTTATTAATTGCAGAAAACCAGACATTTGGCCATAAGAATTGAACAGTTCTGCCAGTGATGCATTAACCAGATTACAATCCAGGTCCCTCTGCAGTACCTGTACTGGCTGTGTATAACATTAGCACTAGTTTGAACTTGTTTATGTCAGTGAAGTAATATATAAGTTAAAAACAAATCGAGTTTATGCACTTCAGCAAAACTCTTATTGACTTTGGAGGAAGTTTTATCTGCATATGGAAGGCAAGCTCAACTCAGAAGTGAAAACAATACCCTGCCAGTTCCACGTATCAGCCTTCACAAAGGAGGCAGGGAGAGCTTCCCAAGCTCCTTACCACAAAGAGTATAACATTTGCAGAGATTAGGAACTGCTGAAGGCAGCTTCAAATCTCAGTTTGTTACACGCTTTTCTCTAGTTTTGCTGTAAGGCAAAAAAAAAAAAAGGTGCTTCGTTGCACTGAGCACACTTGCTGGAGCAAAGGAAATGGTGCATAGGACGTTTTACCAAAAGGAGAGCAAGTTGCTCCAGCCACGAGGGAAGTGTTATTGCCTGGTGAGCACAGCCCAGCCCAGGAACCAGGGCACACAGGTTTCTTCCTTGGCTCTGCCACTAACTTCTTGCATGGCCTTGGGCAAGCTGTGCAACCTTGAAAGCCTGTTCACACACCCCCCCCCAAAATAAGGATGATTATAGGAATTAGAAGGCAATTCATTAATGCATTAATTAACAGGAGACAGGATGTTTGAGACAGAGCTGTTCTGATTCGCCCTGGCAGCCGGACAACTCTGGTCCTATCAGCAGCACTGCAGGGGCTCCCATCCCCAGTGAGATCCCAAGAGCAAGGCAGGGGGAGAGCACCAGCAAGGCAAGAAGGGAATTCAGTCTCATCAACTTAAAGTTGCCATTTTTCATATGCAGAGAGAACTGGGAGAAGGGCATGGATCACCATTTTTGCAAAAAGCCTATCTCACGAGGCTGCTTGGGTTGAGATTTATTTTTGTTGCCATTTAAATGAGGTATATAGGCAATCCTGAAGCCATTTGGACCAGATCCAGCATGTGCAAGCACCATATTTGGAGGAGGGTGGGAACTCTATTTGTGTTCAGACACAGAGGAAGCACTTTAAGCCACATCTATGAGACAGATGCCAGGGACCTATACTGGAAGGTGCTGAGCATGCATCTGCTGATGGGGAATATGATTGCTCTCTATAAATACATTGCAGGGAGGGGAAGGTGGGCAAGCGCCTCAGAGGGAAATGAGCTATTTAAGTAAAAAGACAATGTTGGCACAAGAACAAACTGGCTATAAGTCTGGAAATTTGAAGATTTCTAAACATCAGGCAAGTGAAGTTCAAGAAAAGTCTTCCATGGGGGAGGAGTAAGGGGAAAAAAATAATTGAAAGGCACTGACAGTAGATTAACAGCCTTTACCTAAGAGCTGGTTGCTGGCAAGAGCAGGGGTGTGCTGGATTTCAGAGCAGAGGCTGACCCTTCCAGGAATGACTGAAAAGGGCCCTGCAGACCTGGACTTGCATTCAGCACAATGCCATCAAAACCAAGAGAGTTTCTTTGAGTTTACAGTAGACTGGAAGTTAGCAGGATTTGGTTTGACATGCTGAAGCCCTTTTTCTGTACAATATTTTCTTACTCTTACAACTGTTTTGCTGCCACTGCTCAAGGGTCTTCCTGGGAAAGGCAATAAACACCAAGCAAAATGGAAACCATGAGAAACATAGTCATCAGGAAATATGGCCTTTATTCTTTGAGTACAAAGTTTCGCCTGTTAAGGTAGCTGCTTCTTAGCTACCAGATGACTTAAATACATGCTAATCTGCTACTATTAAGTCCAGGGCTTTGTGGTGGAAGAACTGGTTGTGCTATCAAAAGGACTTTCTGCACTGGGAATATGATGCTGAAGGAGTAACATGAAGACTAGGTTCCTCCTCTCCAGGTGTCTAACAGCCTTCTGAAACCATGAGAAGAGGCCTAGGTAGTTTAGAAGGTAGTTTGGAATCAGTAGAGCAAGGAATACAAACTCCAGTCATTCATTTGTTATAATTTCTCAAGAGGATGCTTGTTTCAGAGAAATGTAGTTGTCACTGGAAAGTGGAGGTGCTCAGCACCCTCTTAGGATATATCATTCAACAAATTCAGGGTCAGTACGAACCTGCCAGAATCAAAGTGGATCCATCTTATTTGAACGAAGAAGCTATAGGAATTGCCACTAATTGTCCCAGTGAAAACAAGCTGGCTGGCACCGTGAAACAAACTTCCATAATAGCTCAAGTCTCACATCCTGAGCATTTGTATAGAAGGCATAAAAGCAGTACTTGTTTGCAATTCATTTTACACCCCAGTGCCACTCACAGATGTTGCTTCTGGGGCTGTTCTCCCTTCAATGAAAAATGTTCCGGACCAGTAATTCCCACTGGTTTTCCAGTCGAGACTGAAATGACTCTATCGGTGATGGTACACTGCCCTGTACATGGAGCTTAGCAATGTGAAATTGCTGTGCATTGCCTCCCCCTCCCATCCACATTTATAATGTTTATTAGGAAATCCAGCTGCCAGGACTGTTGAGAGTAACTCTGTTGTTGGTGACTCTCCTGAGTTGCCTTGGCTCATGTTTCCCACTCAGGCACCCAAGGGCAAGGTTATGGGGCTCACTCGTATTCAGCCATTATTATTGTTATTATTATTATTCATTAGTAATATTAATTATGCAGCATGTGGTAGTGCCTAGGAGCCCTATAACAAGGCCCAGAACCGCAGTGCACCCATCTCTTTACATGCACTGAACAAAAACTTTCCCTTCCCCAGAAAGCACATGTAGTAGAATAACAGAGGGAAGAAAGTGCTACCTAGAGGTCAAATTCACCAGGGCATGAAAAAATGCACTTCCCTCTAAGCACAACTTTGCCTTGTGAACACATCTGTGCAAGCTAGAGCAGAATTCATCACATAAAAGGGCAGAGATTAGATAAAGATAGAGCACAAAAGTGAGAGCTAGTGTTTTTTTCCCTTGACTTGTCAATGCATTTCTTTGGTCCAGGACTGAGGAATTTGATTTGTTTTCAAAATCAGAAGTTTTATCACTGTCACTGCTGAAAACAACTGTGTTCTGTGTTCTGCAGCCTGATGGTAGCATGAATCTTGTGGTATCTCTCAAGGAGTGGGAGTGTCAGGTCTGTACGAAACCTCGGCCTCAGACAAAACTAAAGACAGCATGCTTCCAGCCCCATGCTTGTGGGGAAATACTTTAGGCACACTGCTTGAAGATCTAGAAAATGTTTTAAAAACACAGAGTTTTCTTATTTTTTAACATCTTCGCAACATGTTTCTTCTTACAGTATGAAGAGAAGATCTCAAAGTAGGTTCCATATTGCTTAAAAGGCAAAGCATACAATTATTTTGCATTAATGTATTTCATTAATTTCTTAGGATTTAGTCTGTAACCATGAGAGAATATGCATTTTGCACGTAGCATTGCACAATGCGCTATGACATCCATAACCAGCCCAAAGAGTTGAATGCTGCCTGCTTCTGCAACCAACCTGCTACATAAACTTGCCAAGTTACTTCATTTCTCTTTGCCTCAGTTTCCTCCTCTGTGAAAACAGCATTGGTATAATTTACTGTAATGCCTCTGTGAATTGTTCCAAGATTTACTGAGTCCTATGCTTTAAAGTGAGTGGAAGGATAGAAAAATGATACTCACAACAGAATGTTCTCATTTGCCTGTAATATTGAAGCTTGTTATGCAATATAACAACAGGTCACTTTAAAATTTACTTTAAATATTTACATAATTATTGCTTTAAAATGAAAGTGCCAGACATTTCAAGCCAGGGAAAGACTGTATATACAATAAATGCCTGGAGGACTAGGAAGCTTTCAGCCATAAAGACTGAGGGTCACTTGAAAGGTGCTTTGGCACCTCTTAATTAAGGGAGTATGTGTTTTCACATCTTGCAATAGTTTAAAGATTATTTGTTTTTTCTGCTGCTCTGGTGTGTAATTGAACGTGTTTTCATGTGGAAATTAAGCATTTCTGCTGCTTTTAGAAAGCTTTTTTGAGAACTGCAGATGAACAATATGATTCATTTTCTCTGATTATTTAGAAATAAGTAGCAACCCATTCTGAAAACATCCTTGGAATTGTGCACCTTGTTCTGAGCGCAGATGAAGCCCACTGTTTCTGTCACTGTGACTCATGACTTTAAAACTTATATATTGCAAAGAAGGAAGTTGGCTACTGAAAAAGCTCAGATTATTTTATAAGATTGTAGTGTAATTGTCCAGGTATCAGGGTGCAGCTGAAGGCGTTTTATATTTGCTATAAAGTCTTCAAGACCATGTTGGATGAGGTTTGGAGCAACTTGATCCAGTGGAAGGTGTCCCTACCCATGGCAAGGGGGTAACTGGATGATCTTTAAGGTCCCTCCCAACCCAAACCATTCTGTGATTCTATGAATCTCTGACTTTGCAGGGTAATCAATAAGAATAGCAAAATCAAAAAAAAAAAATCCTCGGAGTAAATTTGGCTGTTTTCCCTCTTGAAAGTGTTTATGAGTAAAAGACATTTTCAGCCTAAGCATCTTTTCCTTTTTTTTCATTTCATAGATCAATAAAGAGTTTTGGCTACAGGACTAATTAGTAAATAATGACAATAACAAATAGGAGGAGGCATTCAGTTACCTTATATGGAGAACAAAGTATCATGTTGAGTACAGTGAATAATATCCACTTTTTACCCAAAACACCAATAAGGGACTTAGTACTAAGCAAATCTCATGTTTAAATAGAAAAGCTATTCTCTTTTGGATCCCCAAGTAGTCAACAGAGCAAGAAAGGCTTACCTAGGAGACGAAGTTACTTCCTGGTTCAAAACATTACTCCTGAAGGACCTTGTATTCCTCATGTCAATAGTAGTTTCAAAGCAAAGAGAATAGATATTGTTTCACAGCTGGAAAAAAACAAAGCACAACAGGATGAAGTGATGTGCTTTTTTTCCCAGTCCAGGCATCCTAAACTAACAGCCTGCCTATTGAGTACTACTGCATGTGAAGACACAGATGTTGCCTTACGATAAACCCATCAGGTCGGCAGCAGTGAGTCCAAGTCCCTTTCCCCACAGACATTAATTTTCAGGGTCATGGGAGTCCTTGGATACTCTTAGAAGGCTAACACAGAAATTCACAGCCAGGAAAGCTATCGTTGCATTAGTATGACCTAATCTAGCCCATTCATTCTGTGTAGTCACCTCAGATTGGAAAAGTTGTGACTGATGAAAACAAAAACCAGTCTAGGTGGTCTTGGCTCTCCCTTACATACACCATGGTCAAGCTCCTTTTTGGAAAAAAAAAAAAAAGCAGCCCAACACAGCGGAACTGTTTCATTACTAAAATTTAGGTGTCTGTGTGACCTGGCTAGTCAAGACACCCAGTGTCTAGCCAACAGAGAGAGTGACTTTTATGTGTTTAGAGGAATGGTCACTTCACATTGAAGGAATTAATCCAAGCCACACATGGAGGCAGTCTAATAAGGATTCAA
This sequence comes from Tapera naevia, assembly GCA_033556795.1. Taxonomy (NCBI): domain Eukaryota; kingdom Metazoa; phylum Chordata; class Aves; order Cuculiformes; family Neomorphidae; genus Tapera; species Tapera naevia. The sequence continues at coordinate 1,355,968 of JAUMJJ010000074.1, read as the reverse complement.
TGGCCAAAAAAATCATGTGTTTTTCTGCAGGTGAAATTCTACCATCTGAAAGTCTTCTAATCAAACGTGTGCACATACCAAAACTGAAAGGGTGTCTGAGAAGGCCAAAAATGAGGAAAAAAACTAACCCAAAGGACAAAGAGTGTACTGAAATCCAAACCACTGAACCTCAGAGAGAACTAATAGCCACAACAATCACCCCAGTTCCAGTTGCATCTAGTTAAAACTTTCCTATATAGGGACACATAGGAAAGCAAAAGCAAGTCAACTAACTACAGGTGTGAAGTCAATGCCCACAAATTAAAGCACATGTGAATGTTCTCATTTAGGATTAAAATGTCTTTAGTGCTTAATCCTTAGAGGAGGATTAAGCTACAGCAAGGCAACTTTATTCCTGAATGAGACCATCCCCCACAAGGTCTAAATGTCTTTAGCTGGTGGACATTGCCTTCACACTTTTGCTCATTCACCTTCCTGAGAGCCCCTGCCAACATATAGCCTGGAAACACTTGACTCCAAAGGGCTAAACAAGGCAGGAGCTACGCTGCCACTGATGTGGGGATCAGCATTCAGCCCATACTGAAGCTAGCATTGGGGCTGGTTTGCTTTGCATATTGCAAACCTGGTTGTAGGAAGGAGTTTCTTCCCAAATGGTTTTATGTGGCCCGGTGGCAATGTACACCCAACTGCTTACTCATGTAACTCACATGCAGGGCTTTCATAATCTCAAGTGGTTCTTCTGCACATTGCAGCAAAGCTGGCATGGTTACCCTGGCTTTGCTTTCTGAGTGTTGCACTCTTCCATTTCTCATGTTGCAGCTACCTCTGCTCAGGCACAAAATACCTTACTCCTAAGAACACCCATGAAAATTTGACTTTCAGTCTTCTTTCTTTTGCTTTTATCTCATTCCACTCACAAGTATTTCTGGAAGAATGTGGCTAATCTTTAACGTACTCTGTGATTGGAACAGTTTTGGGTAAGAGTAATGCATGTTGGTGAAAACCTGAGAAGTTTATTAGGGGAAGGAGTAGACAAGATGACTGGCAGACACAACAGTGGACAAATGGGTCCACTCGTGTAACCTTGCAGGAAAATATGTATGGGGTTGGATTTGATACATGAAAAACATGAGTGTCCACTCTCCCAGTGATAAGAACAGTCTGCATTTCTCCTCTATTTCAATTGTATGCACAGTCTAATCTTAACCTAAGCTGCAACGGTGAGTGGCTACCTATAGCTTGGCCTAAAATGCAAGCATCTCTCATTTCCTATGTGGAGAAACTGAGGCTCAGAGTAAAGACAAAAGGCAGGACAAAGCTAACACAAAAATCTGTAACAGGGATGGGAGAAAATCCTATTCATTTCCTCTTCTGTGCTCATGGCCAAACTGCCTCATCCCTATTGCAACAAATCACACAAACAAGAATTTTGCCAAGCTGGCTTCCAGCTCCTCAGTATGGCTCTGCTCAAAAGCCAGTATGACATGTCCTACCCTTCCTAATGCAAATAAGAAAATTAACTGCAAGAAGAGAAGGACGGGTCTGAAGTGGGAGCTGTGGCATAGCAAATGTGACCTGTCCATGATCAGGACAGGTCACAGCCAGGAAGGTATGTGACTCTCAGCTGCTGTTTACCGCTCGCCGGCGCTCAGCACGTCCTGGCCACAGCAGGGATGGGAGACACAGCTCTCGAGCCTGTCAGCTACGGTGCAAGGCAAACTGGGACCTCCCCCAGATCAAACACCCGTAGATCCTTTCTTTTGCTGCAGAGCAACAGCAGCTATATCCTTTGGCTGCACTGAGAAAGATTTCAGTTTTACCACACGAGCCCGGCACTGCAGAAGAATGGTAGATAAACCTTTCTGCCCAGGCTAGTGCTTCATCAAGCTCTGTCAGTGTTGCCTTTGCAGCTGTGTCATGAGCAGGAAGGTTTTGACAGGTGGGTTCGCTGTAAGAAATGTAGCACTCTCATCCTCATTACCTCACACATTTCATTTTGCCTCCTTAAAAATAAAGCTTGTTGGCATGGTAGGGAAAAAGCACTTTTCTCTAGCTGATGGTAGTATAGGCATGAAGAAACACAGATAGGATTTGCAGTCCACCCAATGGTTTGTGTGTTTGCTAAACAGACAACCTATCTCCTTCCCTTAGCCCTAAGTGTCCACCTGCAGTACCTGAATTATAAAAGGGCCATCACCACTACTACAGTCAGTCCCTTCAATCAATGTCTGCATGGATCCCAGAATGCTACTTGATCTTGTCTCAGTCCCACTGGCAGTCAACAGTCCTTCCTTATGTGCTTAAATTTTGCTGAAACTCATATCTTCTGGGTGGAACTTGAGTTCTTCTACCTTTTTTGAAGCCTCTGCACTGTCATCATTTAAGAAAGAGCACAGTTCCCTCCAGTGATTACAGCCTGGCTTCTTCTAGGGGAATGTTCGTCGGGATAAATATCCATCTTCACTTTTGGTCTCACCAGGTGGTACCGATAAACAATAGCAACCAGGACATAACAGGCAACTAAGGGCAAAGCACAACATGAAGCAGCTCCTGCCAAAAGGAGAGTACAGGCAACATGGTTGTTAAGCAAACCATACAATATCATTCACGAGTGTAATCACATGGATTTTTTTTTTTACATTAGAGTACTGTATATATGTCTTCACATATGATAAAAAAACAGCAAAAACAATACTAAGACAGACAAATACAAGCACCTTGGGATCACTGATGGTGATGGCATCACCGAGGTTTGAGCCTCAACTGTCTCCATGTGTGGGAGGTCCGATTGCCACTTTGATCTAGTAGACATTTACTCCATTTATACAAAGCCTCCCCTGCCACCATGGCCATCATCACCAGGATCTGCTGGTAGAGTGGGAAGTCCAACACCCCATGCTGCCAGCTCAGGGCAGCAACACCATGATTTTGAGTCTCAGGTTTAATGATGGGGGAAACTAGAGTCTGCAAACCTGTGCAGCTGAAAGCAAGCACTATATGTAGCCCACCTCCAGTTCTCCAGAGGGAGAAATGAGGCACAAATGAGCTGTGTTGATGCCAAGAATGTCCAAAATGACATCTAATAAAAGCAATTGAAAAGATTGCAGAGATTTTCTGGAATGGTCCATTAACATTTTTATGATGAAATGTAGGTGTGACAGGTCCAAACCATCTCCTCTCACCTCCTTAGTGTGGCAGCAGCCATAACACCTGTGGACGTGGTACCATATACAGCAACGTGCTCCCTGTGCCAAGAGACACGGAACTGTGTTGACTGAAATACGAAAATATTTCACCTTGAGTATATCTGGGTTAAAATGGGGAAATTGTACATTTCAGTCTTCTTGCATAGAGAATATTTGCAACGGGGGTGGGGGGGAAAGATGAGTGGAAGTTCAAAGTCTCCTATTGAGCTCCATTTAGTTAGGAAGTCAGCTACATTTGCTATATGACAGCTGACATCCCAGCCTCAGGGGAGTACTAGCAAAGGGAAGAAAGAAGAAAAGTTGAGGTCTCTGGATCTTTCATTTAGTTAAAAGCAAGTTACTGGACTCTGTGTGAAGGTAACTGGTTAAGAAGCACCAGCCTGGGATGTAGAAGTTGTTGTCCTAAATGGTCTGAAGGCCCATTGCAGCCGGTAGAGTCAACAGCTGAGATTTTGCATCATCCTATGAGGAGAGTAAATGAGAAAGATAACACAGATTTGGGTACTAGGCCCATGTGTGGGGTTGCTGATTGCCTGGGTGGGAACTGAAGAGATATGATGTTTCACTCAGGCTGGAGGGAATGAAAAGGGTCATGGGAGGAGAGAAGGAGGAGAGCTCATATAAGCAAAGATCACATTTTGTTTCCTTTCAGTTTCATTGCAATTAAGGTTCCTAATTGAAACCAGTTTTACCAAGGTTTACTGTGGTGGTTGTTTTCTTTCTCTGCTGTTAAATGCAGGTGTTCCACATATCAGGAAGTTGGCACGAAGGGGTAAATTTCCAGAGTGCTGCCTGTACCATTCATAAATTAATGCCTGCAGAAATCAGCATAGTGAGGAGCCCAGCTGTGCAGTGGAGGTTGACTGGGAGAGAAGGACAGAGGACAGGAAGAAGGGGTGGGGAAAGAATGTTCGTTGCAGCCAATGGATGGAGTCTCTATGGTGAAGGTGTGAGAAATTAAAATCAAGTAGGATCAGCCTTGATCTGCTGTAGCATATGACAGCCTTGTCCCAATCCCACCTGACTGAAGAAAGGAGAAAACCTTTCCTGGATTTCTGTGAGGGCAGTCTTAAACTCCATCATTTTGTGTTGGACTTTTGCAGAACAGAGTTAGTCCAGATGAAGGGGGACCTCCAGGGAGCTGTTTACGAGCCTGGAAGTGGCATGCAACTCTGTACACACCGCTTTGCTGATGTGGAGTTACTGAAACATGAACCAAAGCAAATTAAAATCATAGTGGTCCTATAGAGCTATGGGGGTGTGTGTGATGCTTTGCAGAGAAATAAGATTCTGAAGAAAAAAATATACATCTTTTACTGTAAATAAAATACCTTCACAGAGGCCTGCATTTGTAGAGGGAGAATCTCTTGGAATACAGATTTTACTTGACTGCCATTGTAAACTCTTCCCTCACCTTCCTCAATATCTGAAATACAGCTTAAGAGTGCTTAGGGATGGGGAAAATAGAGATACATTCATGGATAGTGAACCTGGCAAACCACTTATGTAACTACTTGGGAGGAGATGAGAGAGAACAGCCATTCCTAGCTCAGGAGAGGATGTAGTGGTGATTTTAGATACTACCATTCACTAGGGTGAGCCCAGGTCCTATCAAGATCCTCCTCCAATTTTGACATTATTTACTTCCAGAGGAAAGCAGGAACGAAACTATTGAGCTTGTGGAGCAGTTTCAGAGCAGGGGTACAAGCTGTGGGGAGCTTCTTGCTGGTGTATTTCTGGCTGCTCTAAAGTCAATCTTGTGGGTGCAAAAAAGGCTCTGGGCTAATGATGTAAAAAAGGTCCTAAAGCAGAAATCAGTTTGGTGCTCAGGGCTCTTTCCTGCTGTGCTGCTTGCATTTGCATATAGAGCCTTACCCTGTAGAAAACATGTTTGTTGCAGATCAGTGTGGGTCTGCCACAAAGCCAAGGGTCCAGCCTTCATCTCAGACAGACCAATGACTGCACAACTTGGCCATTACATCCAAACACCGCTCCTTGACAGACAGAGAAACGCACAAAGTAAAAAAATTAATACCTTACTAGGAAATAGGTCGACAAGCTTTGTTTTTTAACCACAAGGGTGATCATTTTCCTATCGCATCACAGCTCTCTGCCCTGCACCAACTCCAGCAGTTTCTCACCAGGTAAGGGCAGCCCTGCCAATCCAAGCACTGTACTATGCAGCAGCACGCAACCCCATCTTGTAACGTACAAATTACCCTCTGCTCAATTCAGGATCACATTTCAGTTGCACACTCAGTGGCAGGCTAATGTGATAAAAATGTGTTTATATCACACACGATTAAGCTGTGTGTCACTCAGGTGCTGTTTTCAGAGGAGTGGAGCAATGTCACGGGGTTAACCACCAACGGAAGCTGAAGCTTCAACAGCCTTTATTAGCTCGGCAAGGGCTCCTAACCACACTCTTCCTAGTTGCAGAAGATGCATCCTCTTTCATGAGCCTCCTCTTGGGCTGTGGAGGTGATATTTACCAAATAAAACTGTTGCTGCACCTGTGTAGTTCTCATGTGGCTTTCACCACCTCCTGGCTTAACCCGTTCTTCTCAGAGGCTGTTTTAGGAGGCATCCTTGCCTTTCATTTGGGTTTGAAAGAGTTTGTATAGAGCCTTCCTGGTGGCACCTAAGCTTGTTCCTTCAGCTTTCACAGAAAGGCACTTGGCTGGTCAGGGTACGACAGGTACATGAGGTGGTGGGTAGATGGGAGAGGGAGTAGGAATGTCTCAAGTTCTGAGCAGAGTTTCTCAGTTGCCTTGGCTGTGGTGTGGCGAGGCGTATGTATAAGAAAGGCCGCAGAGGGGTGAAAATGTCTCGTTGGTATTATCAGCCCATGCAGGTCTGAGCATCGCTTGGATCCACACCAAACTCCCATTAGGAGTGTGAAGATGGGGATGTGAGGGAGATGCAGGTTTGCGTGGAGGGAGTGTCTTGGGAGTGTCTTCCAAATTCATAAAGACATTAAGTAAAAAACTCTTGTGATTCCCCACATTTTTCCTCAGGGGCAGCAACCACCTTTATACGCATCCAGGTCCCTCACACCTCATTCCTGCTCTGGTGCTGCGTTTGGAAGGAGAAGAAGCATGGGACAGACTACTTTTTTTCAAGCAGAGACCCATACGCTATCTTGTCCGTATTGCACCAGCTCTGGAAGCTGTGTTGATGCAACTGGGGTTAGCAGCAGGAGGAAAAGGAGAGACCACTGTCACCTATAGCAGAGGCATCACTATCTAGCTACATATTGTCCACCTAATTAGGAGAGGCAAATAAACTTCATGTGAAACTCAGTAACGGGTGCTATGCTGATGGTCACCAGAGAGAGATCCCACAGGCCAGTTCTCTCACATCCAAGGTGACCTTGGAAATGTACCTTCAAGCACATCTCTTTTGAGGGTAAGACGCTGCCAGGAGATACACCCCAGCTGCAGTAAAGCCCTGCAGGCTCTCCCACTGCTGTTATACCTCACATCCAAGGCTACTGCTTCATGCATACCAGACCAGTCCTACCAGCAGCACCTGGCAGGTGAAAATACAGAGCATGATGGAAGCTGCACTGTTGGTCTCCAGGGATGAGAGTGACAGACCTTTGTCGATAGCTTATCTGAGTCCAATGAGCAGCTTGAGAAATTCATTGAACAGAAAAGCCCCAAAGGCTACTGATTGCAAAGTCAGTCCTTTGGTTCACAGGCAAACTGCTGACACCTGGGAGGGTGTTAGAGGAAGTATTTCTACATGATTATTCTCACCTTTTTTGCCAAGGTATCTATTGTTTGCCATTGTTAGCTGTAACACACTGCTCTTCTTCTCAGTACCCGTTCTTCTCAGCTACAAGAGTGACATTGCAGGTCTTGTGTTCAACATAAGAGGCTCTATACATCTGTCCTTAAAAATAACCAACATACAGCTAAATACTCTGTTACAATTTCAAACAGAAAGAGTTTGAATTGATAGTGCTCCACAGACTCTGAGATTTCCTTAAAAAAAAATGAGATTTTACCAAGGAGCAGTTTTGTTTATCTTTTAGTTGCTTTCTGATCCAGAGCATTTAGCAAGCCAGGTCATTAAACTCATCTTCACCATCCTGAGAGACAGAACAACAACATTTAAAAAAACCCAAAAAATCTTTTCTTCAGGAATCATAGAAGTTACTGCTCTAGGAATGTATCATATGACATTCAAAGGACTGAGTAGCAGAAATCAGCATCAGGAGGGAAAGGGGCAGCACAGATGCTGCCCCAGGATGATCTGACACATTCCTTGAGAATGTTAAGATTAAACAAAGGCAAAACTGTTTCTTGCAAGCAGTTCTCCCCTTCCCCTATAGTGGGTCTGAAATCATTGCTGGATGAATGTTCAAGCAAGAGAGGTTAGAACTTTTAAATCATTTTATAGTTCCTGGTTTCCTTCACCAGGTGATTAATTAGTCCCAGGCAAGGCTAGTTACATTCCCCTGGGTGGAAAAGGTGCCACACAGGAAACCTGGTGGTAAAACCCTGTTCTTCAGAACTGCACTGAGCTGCATTACCATAAACACTACCTCTCTCTCCCCATCCTGTTGTACCTCCTTCATCTTCCCACTTGAGTAACACCTGGACCATGAAAGCCCATGCTGCTTACTTCCCCAGCCCTGAATTACTCCACAAACCCAAGCCTCAATGTTCAGTGATGAAAAAGTCCTGTGGATATTAAATAAAAAGAAAATATTTGATTTTTTTTTCATTCAGGAATATGTCTTGTGACCAAGAGGGCTTAAAGAGGTGGAACTTAATGTTGCTTTTTATGTCATGGACCTTGGAAAATAATCCGCGCTTCTTTGGGAAGTAAAGAGTGCTAACAAGTTACTGGAGAAAAAGACACATGGTCAGATCCTGTTCTCTCAAGTCCCTTAGGATAGATGTTACCAAGGAGGTGTGACAGTGCTCCAGCACTCCAAGCCTATTAACAGAACCTCAAGCTACTCATTTAAGACAAATCATTTTAGTAATTAAATGTTTACTTACTCATTGACGTAAAACCTCCACTCTTTAATTGTCTATCTCATTCTGTGAAAGCACATTGAAAATCTACCAACATTATAAATAGAATTGCTCAGTTAACAACTGCTTTGAAGTCTAAAATGAAGTCCACATTGTTACTCCCCCTGTCTACCTGTCTGGGTTTTTTGAGATTGTCTCTGTTTAGACCAGCATTCCCGGGCTGGTAGTGAAATAGATGCAAATGAACTATGATGAAAGATTAATTATTTTTCGTTGGAGGGAGTTTCTTACCATGTACAAAAAAATACAGAGGTTTTCTATCTCATGAGCATCTCAAGGTAGAGAAAAGGCATTATAATGTCAAGGGAAAGGTCAGTCCCTCACTCTTCTCTTCTGAAAAACAAATTGGTTCTTTTAATCATGCTCCCCATTTTCAAATGTCACAAAACTTAAATATAATCCTACTAACCTCTAAACTTTCTACCGGGGTGCCTAATTTGAGTACTGTAAGCACTTCACAGTTCTGATGGTTCAGGGTGTGGAGATCAGGATAATGCAAATCATTCATTGGTTTCTTGTCCTCAGGTATATAGACACATATAGAAGGTATTTTGAATATTACACCCAGAGCCTGTCTCTGTCCTTTGCTTAACACCTCATGCTCTAAAATCTGAGACTCCTTTAATAATGTTCTGAACCTGAGGCATTCAGATTTTATGTCAAAAGCCTTATCATGCCCTATTGAAAACCCAGCCCTGGACCAGCAACTGAGATGCAAGGGATACTGGCAAGCATTGTCTGGGCAAGATAGCTGAGAAAGAGCCCACCCACGTCTTATCTGACTTAGACAAGTACCATCCATTCCTCATGTTCAGAATTCCTGAAGTTGCTTCCAAAATTCAGTGTGTGGGACCTGAAAAACACCTATCGTGGAGGGAGTCTAAACATAGATAAACTCCTAGACCTGTTGCCAGTACACTGGAAGGCTAATTAAATGAATATGACTTTCAGTAACTTCCAAGCTAAACAATTTGCCAAAGCATTCAAAATTGCTAAAAATTGGAAGTGTTTTGTCTCTATTGACTCCATGCTCAGGCATCACAGGATAGTTAGCTCTACCAATAACTCATGTACCTGCATGTTTTAATGACAACTGAAATACCCTGGCATTTCTGGGCTAGCATGCGTGCTATGATCTATGAGCCTACACTCCCTCTATCTTCCCTTTGAACTGAACAGCTTTATTAAGCAACCCCACTACCCACCACTATCTAACATGCCAAGACCTGTGTAGTTTTCTTGTACAGTGCTGCCTTTGAATCCTTTCCAAGACCCAACCAGTAACACCAGTATTCAGACACTGTAGGATGATATCCAGAGCCAATGAAATAAAACTTCCTTTGGGAATCTTGAAGAAACCCAAGGAGCCTGTTGTTTTTGACAAAGCCAATGAGAACCAATTGACACACATGCTGCAAACATCAGGACTTGTAGCTAGAAATGAGCATATCTACAGTAAAAATCGCTTTACACCTTTCTGCTTCCCCAGGAGAGGAAGTTACCTGTCCTAGAGGAGCAGAATAGGGCACTCTTGTAAAGAGGAATATAGCAAAAAGGAGTTCCTCTGCTTTATCCATACTGCACATGAAGCTGCTCCAGAAGCCTATTTCTAAGAATTTTTTTCTGTTATTTATTCTTTCATTATTATAAAGTGGGTAAGACACAGAGCCTTAGAAATCCAGGGTCAGATGTATGAATAAGTTCATGCATTTCAAGTGGTATTAGATATTCAATTAGAAATTTGGAACGGTATTCTATTCACACATTAAAGTATCCAAGTTCAGGTGTTAATGCACTGACCTATGAAGTTCCACTGCGGTTGGTTGGAGTCTAGCAATGTTGTCAGTGGCCTCTAAAAGTTTAGTCAGCTCACCTTAAAGCAGATATACATTTATTTGGTCAACCAATAAGCTTTCTTAATGGTAGTGACTCTACTCACTAAGAGTTTTGTCCAGTTGACAACATATCAATACCAGGCACCAGGAGTGAAACCCTAGGGAAACCATAATATTTGCACCAGATTTTCAGATATGATTTGAGATCTACAGAAGACCTGTGGTCTTCCAAGTAGCAACAGGAGGCAAGACAATATGCCCTAGAACACCTCAAAGGGTACTCAGCAAATATGTGTGAAAAGTGAACAGAGGCAACACTGTTTGGCAACAGTGGACTCCTTATGGCTGAGTCATTTTGTGCCATATGCCCTCAGGGTCACAGTCTATTTATTGTCATAGACACGTCCTTTGAGTGTAACCTTTTGACTCTCAGGCCCCTGAGTCTACCGCATGACTGGTTACTACATTGGTTACGTAGTCTTCTTGTGCCTAACTACTGTTAAGATGAAATAATGCAACCAAAAAATAACAGAATGAAAATAAGAAAGAAAAACCTAAACTAAAAAACCCCATCTAGCAGTCTCATGCTTATCAGTCTGATCTAATGTCCTCTCATCTTGGGATGAAAGGGCAATGACAGCTTTGCTTGTTCTGACCACCAAACAAATTTTCTTTATGCATTTGTTTGCACATATATATTTATTTATACTACAGTACTTCACAGCAAACTAAAATGGTTCCTGGCCAGATTATGCACAATGTTTTTCAGTTTGGTCTCCGTGAATAGCTCCCAGAAATGTCTGGACGGAGTCAGAGAAAGTTTGGAGCCTGGAAAGTTTACTGGATCCAACCAAACACAAAACAGGACGCAGAATTGGAAGAGTCAGCAAAAGAGGTGTTTTAACATCTACTGAAGTTGCCATGAGATCTCTTCTCTTCAGCTCTTATTTCTTTTTACCTGTGAATTTTCCTAGAGAAAGTCAAGTATGTGGAACATGCGGTGGCCTGGAGCGCTGATTCCCAAGTGCTAACATCAGGGGCTATGAGTCCCTCCAGTCCACGTGTCCAGGCTTCTTTCCTGTGCAAATAAATACACACAGGTTTCTGTACACATTCGAGCTTTCCCCTGTCTTGAGATCATGGCGTGGCCATGGCATGCATCCAGCCCCAAGAGCCCAAAATTTCTCATTAGTTCAGTAGTCTAAGTGCATACCTATATAACCAGACAGAAAAAAAAAATCCAGGAACAAGGTCTTAATGAATTAACATACAGCTGGCTCATTCCAGCCAACACCCCCAAACCACTGTAGTCTCATTCCCTTCATGTCCCACATTGGTACATTTATACCAGCAGATCTGCTCCAGTAGGCGTGAGGGGGACAGGGAGCAGGCGAAGGGTTTTATTACTTTAACTAGTGCAAAATAATTAAGCAGGGCACTTTTTGGGTGTAACCAAGGACTAAGTCCCCTTTTATTGCTCTGACAGTGCAAAGACGCCATAAAAGGCATTTAAATTACCATTACCCTCAACAGTGAAATTCAGAGTCAGTCCAAAAGAAATTCTCTTAATTTCAGGCTCACTGACTTCACCGGAGCTGAGATTTAGCCCTCAATTTCACAACTTTGGAGAATACAACCCAAGACCCTTGTTAAACAAGACTGTTTAACAAGCTATTAGTGTAGGCTTTGAAGCAAAACACAGAAAGGGGACACTCAGACGAGTGTCAGGAGGTGGCTGCAACAATGGCAATGAAGATTGCTTGTGTCTGTAGAGAGTAGAGACATCTGAACATCCCTGGTTGTACAGGGAAGCAGTCTCCTTTCTAATCATCCTAAGCACTAGCATCCCCCTAGGTTGCCATTTTTGATGCACTCTTATAAACTATGCCCTTCTCAAACCTTCCAGTGGCATCTGCAGATGCTCAGCCTCAGCTGGCTCATCTTTTAGGCTGTAAGTTTGCTTAGAGAGTCAAGTCCCTGCAGCTACTTGAGCAAGGATAGACTGTATCATTGAATCTTCAGCATTTCCTTTATCTATTATTTAAAACCGTAAGGCTTACGAGGGAGTTGAATACAGGAACAGAGGAGCTGAAAGCTTTTATATCAGTCCTGTGCAAACAAAGTTAATGTGTCTTCCTTGTGCACAAAGATTAACTGTGATTAAGTGCTCCAATATGAAAAACGAAGACAGAAAAATAGAAAACTGTTGCAGTGCTTAGCCATCCTTCTTAAAATAACCACCATTGTGTTAGGCTTAAAAGGCATTTGCTAAAGATTTTGTGAAGAATTAAGCTTATTTGTTATTCTTTTAAGATAGAAACAAGAGTAAAGGAAAAGCTGTTAGTCAACATTGTCTTAGAAGATAAAGGTTTCTAGATAAGAGCATATATGGGTCAATAGAAGCTTCAGTAAATATCTTTCTTGACTGATAGGTCTCCTGAGACTTTTTCAGCTGGTTTAATGTCACCTTCATTCTTTTTCTTTTGTATTTTAAACATTCTTGCAGTAATATTAGATGATGAGAGCAGGCAAGTTATGTCACATTTATATTTGACCAGTGGTGACACCAGGAAAACATTGAGAAGCAACCTAGGGGGTGGTCTTTGCACCATGTCAGCCTAACCCATGCATCTTATCAAGAAGTTCAATTAAATGAATGAGATAGGGTCAGTCCAGACACTTACCTCAGCTTATGAACGTCTCCAGCAGGAGAGACTTTTTTGTATTTAACTAAACTCATTCAAAATCAGCCCTCAGAACATGGGTAGAAAAGAGCTGTACATTGCAAAACCCACACCTTAAACTCACTCAGGGGACTGGACATCAGTGCCGTAGATGTTTGTCTGCAAACAGTGGCTGTCAGGGTGTTAAAAAATGGAAGCCTACATAGAACATAGAAGTCCTAAAGCAAAAAATAAAATTCAAAGACCTTTTAGTTTACCTTCTGTGGCTAGGGTTATTTTTTTTTTTCCAGTTTCCACACAGCCACAAAGATTAAAAACAACTTACACTGAAGAGAGGTTAAAAAAAAAAAAAAGAGTAGATTCTCAGATGATAAGCTCATTCCAGCATCTGAGTATTTATAAGGGATTCAAAGCAAAATAGGCTGAGCCAGGGTGTAGTTGTGTCTGTCCCCCTGGAAATAACACCTCACTCAGCAAAGACGCCCTTTGACTTCAGTGTGGCTATCTGAGGAGTCAAATGTTGTTCAAAGCACTGATGCACACCACCTCTGAAATGCATCCAGCTGTGTGAGAAATAAGCTGAGACCACAATGCAGCATCCCTTGAATCTAAATCTTAAAAGATAGCAACCCCCAGAAGAGTTTCCTGTATTGAACTGTAAAAAATAAATTGCTTTGGTTTGCATCAGGATGTCAGAGTTTGAAACAGCTGAAGCTTTTCACAACTTCTGCAAGAGGTAGGAGAGGGGATACAGATAGACAGGAGGGCAGGAAGGCACAGAGGTTTGCCTGCAGTGGGAAAGATGAGCCTGTTGAACTTCACTGAATGGCCAGCAAAAATCCTTTTTCCTTATGGGCAGATCAAGACAAGAGTAAATATCTTCTGGATTTCACTGGATAACCTACTCCACCGAAATAAGCCTTTTAAATTTAACCTTAGACTAGTTTCAAAGCAGCTGTACCAGGGATTCATAATAGCTTTCAGCCACATTCCTGGGGCATGCTGTATATATCAGAGCTGGGTGTGTTAGTAGAAGAGTTGCCCACAGGTCTGCATGCTGCTCCATCTCCAGCCATGCTTTGGAGCATGGTTCCTGGGCTGAGTCCCATCGGGCACCTTGCAGTGCTTCTGGCCTGACCAAGACTCTTGCAGTTTCTTGCCTCCCAGCAAATGGGGAAAGGAGTAGGTTCTCTCCTTGCTTAAGGTCACTTACTCTGTAGAGCTTAAGTGCTACCACTGGCTCTCACCAATCCCACCCTGATGGTTAAGAAATGCTGAAAACCACCATGAGAGCCACCAGGATGAAGAGCTGGACCTTCAGGCAGCAAGGGACCCCAGAAACCTGACATCCACAGAAAATGAAAGGATGTATGCTTCCAATGCCTTGTTCAGGATAAGCACAGCTGTGAGAATCTCCTGGAAGCATTGCCCTTCTTGCTTCCCCTCATGGCATCCCACAGGCCCTCAGTCCAGTGCATTGTAACCCTGACCCATAAGTGTGGACAGCTGCAGCAAAAGTCTGCCCTGGGAGGCTCACTACCAGGGCAGCAGAGACAGAAAGGAGATTCCTCTGGGGAAAACAGAAACAAATACAATGACTGATGAAAACTTTCAAAATACACCAGTCAGTAAAGACAAACCTGGGGAGAGAAGATGTTCAATGGGATGCATAACACTTCCAGAAAAATTGTAACATGTTTTAACTTACACAGTTTTCAGTGGGTGTCAGTACCAAGTGTATGGAAGAAATTAACTTATTAGCCTTCCACACATCCCCCAGTGTCGGTGCTGGCTACAGCCAGCTCATATGATTTGAAGTTTGATTTATCCTCAGTGCAAAGTCCTGTTTAAAATTCAGTTATGCATTTATTTATTTTCAGACACAACCTATTTCCCTAGCCTAAAGACTGCCTGAGAGGCAATAGATAGTTCTGCCTTGAAATGTGATATGGCAAAAGCCTGGGTGATTTTGGCCTGTCTCAACATTGCGATCACTGTAGACGAGTAAAAGCCCTTTTCCTGCAAGCTGCAGGGACACTGTGGGGATTATCACATGCATTCCCAGGCCCTTCACATCTGTGTTGAGTAGGAGAGGTGCAGAAGAGCAGCACAAGTTATTAGGATTGGCAAAAGCAGCAAAAAAACCATGAGCAAAGCAGTGAAGAAATTACTCACTTGTGAGCCAGGCCCACCCAGCCTGCAAATGTCTGAGAGGTGTGAACATTGCAGAGAAGGGGGAACTGGCAGAGAGTAGGACAAAATATGTAGAGACAATGTGTGAGGTGCTATCTTGAAGGTCATAGTCCAGATCTAGTTGTCTCTCAGAGGAGACAATGGATATAATCTTCCCAAGCATGCTCATTGAGTGACATGAGACACTAAGATAGAGGAAATTGATAAAAAAATACAACCAAAAGGAAAATTAAAACATTTGGCAAAATGCTTATATTTTATACAGTCAGAGTACCTGGCAACACGAGTGACACAAATGTTTCCTCATGCCCAGTAACAGAGGATGTGCTTGTGACCACATCAACAAGGTGATTCAAAACTTCAGCTCAAGCTTCAGAACTTGGTGCTCCAGAGGTTTCTGCCTCAACCAGCCTTCCCTGAGGTGGCTGAGTCTCACCATACGTGACAACACAGACCCTGAACACATTAAGGAGGGCAAACTAAAATGACCCTATCACCAATAGGCAGTTGTAAGGAAAGTAATAGAAGATTGATTTAAAATTATTCTGGACCAAAACCTGGTAGATGACTGCCTCTCCCATACATCTACCCCTGGTTTTCATCCTGAGACACTCTGTGGATACAGACAAGGCCTGTCTAAATGCAGAGTTGAACAGAAGACCAGTAAACACAAGGTCTCCATCATTGAACTCCCACTCCCCTTCCTCTTCTGCCATTAAAAACAAGTGTTTGGTTTCAAGGTATGCCACTAGAAAATCCTGTTTTGAGTTGTGGTTTTTATCTCCCACTCCATGGTTTTTCTTTTTGATTTTGCATGTTTCCACCACCTGTTGAGAACACCTTATTGTTAGCTCCTTTCTGCTGTTTGTTTTCCCTTTGCTTTCCTCATGGGGGAGGATGGCAGAGGGTGGAAGTGAACATGCTCATCATCAAAAAATATGAGGCAAGTGGAGGTCAGCACAGCATCATGCTTTGTGCCTGGTATAAAGTTCCATGGGCAAGAACCAGCATGAAACCAGGATGGTGAGGGGAAAGAGAACAATGTATTTTTTTGTTTGAGCTTAATTTTCTTTGGGTGGTCTCTGTGCCAAAGAAAAGTTAATTCATGTGAGTTTTCAAACTACTGGAGACTTGAGATGCTAAGGTGTGTTTAGGAGATTTGAGTTTTTATATGCGACACAGATGTCATTTAGAATAATAATATCCTTAGGCAGGGGAGTTTGGAGGGGATGGGGAAGAGGGGGAGGTGAAAGAGGAAGAAAGCTGCTAAGCTAAGCAAAGATGAGGTAATGATAACATAATTTCCTAAACTGGCTACTAATTAACCACAACTCTGGAGCTTAGGACTGCAAACTGACTCCATCATAACACAGAAATCACTCTTTAACCTGAAAAAGAAAGAAAAATACCCCACATTTTTCAGTGACAGTTCTAGCCAAAGAAAATAAGTACATTTTACACGTTTATTTCTTTCTCTTTTTATTTTTTTATTTTTCTCCCCCATATTTATAGGTAACAGACAAAAACGTCTTGTGTACACAGGAGACAGGGTATGGGCATTTTTTATTAAGATACAAAATGTGAGAGAATTTAACTAAAAAGTAAGGGAAATTCCCTTTTGGTGCTGCTCTGGCAAAGCACAATGAACAGTGACCAAATCAGCCTGTCTCAAAGTGCTGCTCATGTGTATGAGTAAGGAGGAGGAAAGCCAAACACAAGCACTTTCCCTTGACCAGCTCCCTTCTGTGTTGTGCTTTGAGTCACCTGCAGTAGTCTGGTACCTTTGGGATCAGCCTGAAAAGTCTCATGAGGAATATTCAATATATTATTCAGTACACTGTACAGTGACAGGGGTTTGCAGCTCCTGTGGTCCTGCTCCCTTTCTCCCATGCCAGCAAAATGTCTACACAAAAAAATCTTCTGGTAATAGCTGTGCAAGAAGCAGGGCAGTAAAAAACTAACTCCTTGTTCAGTCAGCAGACATTGCCCACAGCCTGTTTCCTTCAGTAGAGGAAGAGGTCCGGTCTTCATCCTGCCCCCCATGTTAATCTCTGATGCACAAAGGTATCTTTCTGAGGAATTACAATAAAAGAAGTCCAAATAGACATATTCTCAGACATAATAAAGTGCAATGCAGCTGCAAAGCAAAGCAATGCTCTGATACAAAGCAGCCAGTAACTCAGTCAAGACAAAGAGCATCAAAGGAAGACTTAGATAGCTAAATGTTTTGAGAAACTTGCGTGAAGCTTTAGATTTTGACTTACAGTAGCTAATGTGCACTTCAGGAAATTAGAATAGAGGAGGAGATGTCACTTTCAACACATCAGAAAGGGTAGAGAAAAACAGGCCTGCTAAAAGTTTCTCTTCTAAAGCTGAATCTCACATATTGGCAGTGTAGTGTTGGATGTTTCTGGCAAGAGAGGTGCTGAGACAAGAGAGAAGTTTAAATCTTGAGACCAGCACGTGACAGTGGTAGTACCTCCAGGTGACGGGGAGACAAGATGCTTGGGAGGCTACAGAAAAAACAGCCAGGAGCCAATGAAAGCACTGTTTGGTGGGTGGGGAAATGTCAGGCCCTGGTGTTTTCAATACATGGGGAAGGAAGAAGCACCAGTGTCAGTGGAGAGGGCTGAGTCCCTCTCTTTCTAGTGTTATCACACCATGCATTGGGCTTGTCTCCACACTCAATCTGCTCACCATGACTTTCTACACCTGCACTACCGAGGAGAAAAGCCACACAGCTAGGCTGGGAGCACAAGGGCTTTGGTCATAAAGGAGAGGATACGGAGGCTAATGAGGACCTAAAAGTCTCTTCTTTCCTCTCTCTTTCTAAATCCACACCTGTGCATCCTGTCTTAGCTCACAGTCGAGGTCTTGACTGGAACCTTTTTCTCACGTGAGTGAAAGAGCTCACCTGGATGGCATATTTGGGAATGCACAGATGAAATCATCCTCATGCAAGGGAAAGCCACTTGGCATTAGTGCACTTGAACACGAGCTAATAAACTCTGCCAGCCTTCACAGCTAGGATATTTCCTACTCAGCACTAGTTCAGAGCTGCAAAGGAGAAGGCATAGTGCTCTCAGCTCCAGCTTAACCTCCACTTTCCAAATGCGACATCAAACATATGAGAGGTAAGACCCTCCCAGTATCCCTTTCAAACTGCTGCTCATGCTATACTCTTCATACGTTTAACATGAGCAAAATGAGAGATCACAGCTCACAAAGGGATTGCCAGAGCACAGAGCTCAAGGAAGGTGGAGTGTGTAGCAGATCCATGGAATAGAGAGAAAAGAGGCTGAGTTTCTTTTTTTCGCTTTCTACTTCAGTGAGTAGTGGAAAGGAAATTGTTTCCATTGGGCAGTCTCATGAGTGTCCTCTGTGACCTTTAGCATTGCCATCATGTCTGTTTGTAGTGAGATTCTTAGCTAGTGTAAACAGTCATAACTCGCCTGCTTTGACAAAATGACCTTCTCTTCTACCACAGCTTCCACCCCCAGACTTCACCGTGTCAGGCTCTCCCATTGCCAGCACTTTCTGTAGCTGATAGTAGCCCAATCGTTTCTCAGACACATCTGTAGAGCTACTTTATTTATTTCTATAACTCTGATTTAATATTTTGGTGTTGTCCGCGTTTTTTTTCCATTTGGGAGGGAGAGTTTAAGATAGGTGAAACATTTATTGGAGCATTTCTGCTTTTGTTCTTAAATTTCTTAAATCTGAAAAACAAAAGGAAAAAATTATCACAAACAGAAGCTTCACACATGTCCCCATATCATAAGAGAGCAGGAGAGGACTAGTTTGCAGCTCAACAAAAGGTTGCTCGCTGAAAACAAGGGTGGCATTCCTTGCTCTGGAAAATACTTTTTTGTAGCAGTTTTGGGGTGTTCTTAATCAGAAAGGGTTCTACCTATCCTCATATACCACATATGAGCTTTCTTTGTTATTTAATCCAATTTTCTTCCCGGATGACAGACATCTCATTTGTGGTCATCCTGGAATCTCTCTTCTGCCCCAGGACCAGATTCTGTTAGACACAACCAATGGGTACATCCAGTCCTTTCTTGTGTAGAGGGCTCTAGAGCAGAGCAGAGGTTTCTGTGTCTGCTGGAAACCTCCTCCTCATAAAGCAGAAACCCAGGAGGAAGCAAATCCACCACCCACAGTTATCTCCATCAAAGGCAGAGTGCTTCCCTGTGGGTTAGGAAACACATGTGGATTGGTGATTAGGGCATTTTTCTGGGATATGAGAACCCAGGGCTCCAATCAATGTTCTGTGGATTCAGCAGTTACATGTGCTCCTGCCGTAAGCAGACATCCCTGAAATCCTGCTAGGCAGAAAGTGATGCATCTGTGTCCTCAGAAAAGGCAGAAAACTACTTGGTTCTTTTCAAGGTCTGGATTAATTTTCGGAAATTGTTTAGGTATTCAAGAACAACTGAAGTTAAAAAACTCAAAAGAAATGTGTTTTCAACATGCCTTTTGAAAAATAATGATCAAAATTATTTCTCTTGAAAGATTTTCTTTTAAATCTCTCAATAGGAAATTGAACCAAACCAACTCCTTTACCTTTCTTTAGTTGTTTTTTTGGGTTTGCAGGGTGTATTTTGGTTGTTGATTTCCCTTCCTCCCCCCTCAAAAAACATGTGTTTGAATGAATAAATATTTTCCAAAGAAACTTCAAGTCAGAAATTTCTTACTGACTCTTACTCAAATTCAGAGTTGAAACTGTACGCGGTTATCTCCAGAGAAGACCTGGCATAAATAAATAGGTAGACTTATTCAAGGAGGATGCTGTCTCTGGTTCCTTTGACATCAGACAGTCCTGACTGGAGGACAGGTCATGTCTGAAAAAATTTTCTGACTGAGGACTCTTCCCATTATACCACAAGAGTACAGTACCTAAAAAAAAAGCTATGTTTTTTTCAAAAATAGAGCTTCCACTGATAAGAGTGGGGAAATGAAGTGTGCCCTGGCAGGCAAGAGGGCCGACCATGTCCTGGGGTTCATCAAGCACTGCATTGCCAGCTGGGTGAGGGAGGGGATTGTCCCACTCTACTCTGCACTGGTACGGCCTCACCTCGAGTACTGTGTGCAGTTTTAAGAGTCATAGTATAAAAAGGACATCAAACTACTGGGGAGTGTCCAGAGGAAGCCACAAAGCTGGTGAAGGGTCTGGAGGGGAAACTCTGTGAGGAACAGCTGAAGTCACTTGGTCTTTTCAGCCTGGAGAAAAGGAGACTGAGAGGGGATCTCAGAGCTTTTTACTGCCTTCTCACAGTGGGGAGAGATGAAACACATGCTGATCTCTCCTCTCTTGCAACCTATGATAAGATCAGAGGGAATGGCAGGAAGATGTTCCAGGGGAGGTTGAGATTGGATATTAAGAAGTTCTTCACCCAGTGGGTGGTGGAGCACTGGAACAGCTCCCCAGGGAAGCAGCCACAGCACCAAGTCTGCCAGCATTCAAGAAGCATTTGGACAATGCCCTCAGTCACACAGTGTGAGTGTTGGGAGTGTCCTGTGTAGAGATAGGAGTTGGACCCGATGGTCCTTCTGTGTCCCTTCCAGCTTGGGTGATTCTATGACTCATGATTTGATGGGATTTGCACCAAAAACAGCTTCAAATAAGCCCAGCAGATTGATGGACACGCCAGCTCTTTATGTACCTGCAGACCAATAAATTGACCAGCAGGGCCAAATGAGGTCAGCAAAAACAGCTATTGGAGCAAAAACCTAAAAAGGGTGTTTGCCTCTAAAATTCAGTAAGTAAAATAAACCAGAGCTTTCTCATTCCTTCTTGAGCTCGTGAATGTATTAGAATGCCAGTGATGCTGCTAAAAGCCAAATGCATATCCCTGGCTGCCTGTTAAATAGCAGAAGGTTACTATGGGGCCACCCAGCACTTCAATCACACCTCATTCAGAGGATCTCCTTTCAGCACGACTGTCCTCACTCTTACTCTTTCTCACCTGCTGCCAAGTAGACCCACAACTCCCATGATATTTACCATGTGGCCCCCCATTCACACGCTTCACGCCAGGACACTACCTCATTCCCCCAGGGCCAGAGAAAGATCCCTGGTTTTGCAGGATGATGAAAGCTCCTGCAAAAGCTGTTTGATTCTCCCCTTTCCCCAAGATAGGGAAAGAGAAGATAAAAGAAAATATTTCATAAAGCATCTAGCTTCATTTGGGGGATGTACAGAAGATGAACAAGGCGCTCCAGCACTCATACTCCATCCTTCTCCGTTTTCATCATTCTGACTTTAGTAAGACCTACTCAAAAGCAGCATAGTAGGACCTAAAATTACAGCTTTCTCTTGATCAGAGACTGTATAATAGCAGTGCCCATCTCAGTCAGGCCTTGCGTTTTAGTTAGAATCTCTTATGGCAAAATAACATGAGAATAATCCCAGCAAGTGCTTGGCCTCTGGCTTCTGGAGATAATACTGACATTTCAGGTGGTTCCTAGTCTGTGTCCATTTATTATTATTTTTTGTCCTACAGCATCAGATACGGGTCGTTAAACCTGAAAGACAATATCCTCATAAGTAAGCGGATCTCATTCTCCTGAAGAGGGTATGGTCGTGGGTATGTAACTCACTACCTACATTTAGGGAGGCTAATGGGCAGGTCATGAGTCAGTGAAGGAAGCTCTGAAGGAGATTTTCTCTCTGCAAACTTTGGGATCAATGCTGCATGACAGGGGTTCCTGCTCTTCAAAGTAAAACCACACTCTTCAACACCATTATATAGCCTGGACAGAAACCTGCTTCTTTTCTCAGCTTTTTGGACCAGGACCTACCTTTGAGCTGGTTTTGGACAATCAGCACTGTGGAGTTTTGGCCATCGTTTTGGACTATAGGAGACACAATTAATGCATTA
The DNA here is from genome assembly GCA_033556795.1 of Tapera naevia. Classification (NCBI taxonomy): domain Eukaryota; kingdom Metazoa; phylum Chordata; class Aves; order Cuculiformes; family Neomorphidae; genus Tapera; species Tapera naevia. The sequence continues at coordinate 1,334,112 of JAUMJJ010000074.1, read as the reverse complement.
GTAATAACCAGTCACCATCTGCAGCCCTGAAGACACTAGTGGCATATTAAAATATATTGTAATTTCATCTTGGGGCTGATGTATGTAAGTCCTACTTTTAAGGCAGTTCAGCCTTTTAAACCCAAAGGCATTTCTAAGTCGACCTTTCCTTTGAGTTTGTTACTAGTAGAAATCAAAACTCCGCTAAGGCTAAATGTGAATATTCAACTGCTATGAGATAGCAAAAGAGGAAAAAGCTCATACAAGGTTTTAAAACATCTGCCAATACTAACAGAGCCATTTTCCTATGCTCACAAAATGTCAATACTTAAAGGGGGCCTACAGGAAAGACAGGAAGGGGCTCTTCATCATGGAGGGTAGTGATAGGATGAGGGGTAATGGTTTAAAACTGAAAGAGGGTAGATTTATTTTAGATGTTAGGAAGAATTTTTTTACTGTGAGGGTGGTGAGGCACTGGAAGAGGTTTCCCAGAGAAATTGTGGATGCCCCATCCCTGGAGGTGTTCAAGACCAGGTTGGATGGGCTTTGAGAAACTTGATCCAATGGAAATTATCCCTGCCTATGGTAAGGGAGTTGAAACTGGACCACCTTTAAGGTGCCTTTCAATCCAAACCATTCTGTTATTCTGTAATTCTATGATTAATACAGATTTGTTTCCTGATATGATAAAGCTGGCAACAAGATCTAGGTATTCAGTTGGAAAAATTAAAAAAAAAAAAAACAATGCCTACACCTACTCTTTAAATAGTTGCAAAAAAAAAAAGCCTTACTTCACTGCCTTATGCCACTCCTCCCTGCCAGTACACTAGGCAGGACAGTGGTTTAACAGTTTAGCAGATGCTGCAAGGAAAAGAGAACGAACAAGTGGCTGCTAAGACGTTCACACTGGTTGCCTCACCTCTCTGTCTGTGTTTTTCTCTGTTCTGTTACCTGCAGCCTTCATGGAAGTATGGAAGAGAAGATGATTCATCAATACCTGCGCACATAGATTGTAATGAACAACGCAGGGAAGTCTAAAATAAAATTACATTAAGTGAGAGTGAAAACAAATCCAAGTTGAGCTGTCTATTTAAAATCACTTTCCTATGCAGTTTGGGCTCATGGGTATTGAGAGGTCAACAAGTATTTCCTCAATCCCCTGTAGTGCTGAGTAATGCTCCTACAGTGCAGTTTTTGATGGATTTGTCCACTGATATCCCAAGTTTCTGAAGACCTGCTGAGTGCTGGCTGGCTGTTAGCTAAGCATGTTGCCTTCTTTGAAGATGCCAAACTGCACTAAAAGTAGTTAAAGACACAGGAAATGTTTCCTTTTTCCATTTAGACAGTTGTTGTCTTTGCCCTAGGGATGTTATATGAGCACAAATGGGAGGGACTCAGACCCACACAGCAGGAGAAAAGTTAAATGGCCCTGGAGCTGGTGAAGCGTCCTGCCTTCCATTTCAGCCAGGTGCTCTCTCTAATCTGTCAGTTGTCCTCTGCCTGCTACAGACTAGCATCATTAGGTACATGAAAGGGGAAAACAAACATGCACATAACCCAAGAAAACAAAGCAAACAGGATTCATGGTCTAGTGGTTAAAAGGCAGATTCTGGGGAGTCAGGAGAGATGGATTCTCTTGCAAGCTGTGGTACTGAGGCTCTTTGGTTAGCATCTCCTCCCTATGCCTCAGTTTACCCAGCTATAAAAGTGGATGATTACCCCTCCCTGTATACATTTGGGGGGCTCCAAAGCACCCACATCCTAGTCAGTGTTACAAGTTATTCCAGTCTGGCGACCTGGGAGAAATCAAAGCAGATTTGTACAGTTGAATCCATACTAGCACTAACAAACTTGTACAGACAGTCCTGTCAAGAATCATATCTTGAACATAAGGCTTATAACATTCATTCCTGTCTCTTTTTTTGCTGTGCAATTGGAGATATATATTCCATATGCTGACACCCCTCTGCTTGAGAGCCAGTCTGCCAAAATTAATAAAGCCAGAGGGTTTCAGCTCCAGAGAAAGGCCATAGCAGAGCTTCTCATAGGTCTGTCGCCAGAGGCACCTCAATGCAGAGAAGGTTGGCTGGGAGATGTGTTCAGAGCAGCAGCTTCCCAGTGCAGCTCTTCCCTGTTTTTATCTCCTGTGTCACTAAACCTGTCACGATGCCACTTCACACACTGGAGATACCATCATACTTTGGTAGCAGCCATGTACGCAGATGAAGACATCCTTGAAATGGCAGAAGAACGAAGACCACCTCTGGCACATCTCTGGTGGTTTGACTTGGGATTTTTGTTTGCATTTGTTTTGCTCACACTCTCTAGCCAAGAAAGGTAAACCTGCAACATTTTGTTAGAAATCTAAACCAAGCATAGTCTCTGCAATAAGTTTGTTTGTCAACAGGGCTCAAACAATCAACCCATCACACTATTCCTACCTGTGACAAACCCAGCAGTGCGAATAAGGACTCAATTTCTCCTTCATGCATATTTTGAATTATAGCCCTAAATCTTAATGCTTTATATCTCTCTGAACTTTCAACTATTCTGGAACATTTAGTTAAGGGATGCATCTGGGATTTATTAGCTCAAAATGAAGAGGTTTCTTTACAGAGATCCTTTCTTTGGTGTGTTCTTAAGACTTGGCCAAAACATTTTTCTGTTGACCATCACTACAAGCTGCCCAGGAAGGTGACTGAGAAGATGTGGTGGACTTGACAGTGTTAGGCTAATGATTGCACTTGATGATCTTGAGAGTCTTTTCCAACCTAAATGATTCCATGATTCTATGATTCTGACGCTACTGTTGATGACTTCCATGAATTTTATTGGAAAAGGCATGCAGCTCCTATGGAAAACAGGAAATTTTTGTCAAGAGCATGAAAGCCTTCACATTTCCCCCACAAACAATGAAAGCATTCCATTTGAAACCCAAAACTTTCTGTTTTCAGTCGTTTTTCCCCTTTTTAACAGCAGTAACACGTTTTCCACAGAAGACATGGCAACTCACTTCCTGGGAAAATTCAGTCATATGCATCATAACAGGAACTTCAGGGCACTATTAATGTATAGAACAGTATATTAATGTCTGTCTTTATTCAAGTGTTTAGGGTCTTGACTGCCTGAGGCAAACTTCCAAATAGCCACTGGAAAAAACTACTTTTTCTTTCTTTCCTTTTACTTTTCTTTTACATGCTTACTGGGAAGACACTGAGTCTTTATTTAGCCCATCTAACAGCATGGGCATGACCTCATTACCCACAATTGGGTGTAAAGTGCTGCTTGAGATGCCTTGTAATATTTGCCGGTCTCTGGGGATGGCTCAGATACTGAAGATGTCTCAAGAAGCACATGCCTATGTGAATGAAACTGATGAGCACTGGGTTTAATCAAGGTGTTAGAAATGTGCATGCCTTCAGCTCCTGCTGCAGGTAACAGAGACGAACAAGAACTTCCATTCATTATGGAGTGATCCTTGGTTGTCTAAGAGATATATGTTATCTCAGTTAACTTCTCAGTCATCGCTGGAGAGAGAGAAACACATGCCAGTGCCATTAGACACAGCTGTCTTAGGCACCTTTATCAGGATGATGGGATGCACTTTATAGAAAGAGGCAAGACAGCTAGCTTCAGTTGTGATAAAACATGGAAACATTGTTTTTTTTAAAAAGTCTGGAAACCAGACTTTTTATCCAACCTCTCACTCAGAGCCTTTCTTGAACTTAAATTGTTCACTATTTCATGTTATTGAGTTTTTGATATTTCCAGGGATGGATGAGCCTCTCTTCAACTGTTTGATCACCCGAGCGGTGAAAAAAATTGTCCCTAATATCATATTAGAGTTTTCCTGTCAGTTAGCTTATCATAGAATCATAGAATCATCTGGTTGGAAAAGACTTCTGAGATCATCAACTTCAGTCGTACCTGTTCCCTTAGTAAACCACGTCCCTAAGAAACTCATCTACCTGCCTTTTAAACACTTACAAGGATGGCAACTAAACCACGTCCCTGGGCAGCATCTGACAGTGCCTGACCACCCTTTCCACCAAAAAAATTTCCTGATGCCTAGTCTGAACCTCCCCTGGTGCAACTTGAGGCCATTTCCTCTCATCCCATCACCTGTCACTTGCAAGAAGAGACCAGCACCGACCTCGCCACAACCCCCATTCAGGTAGCTGTAGACAGTAATGAGGTCTCCCCTTGGCTTCTTCTTCTCTAAGCTAAATAACTCCCGTTTCCTCAGCAGCTCCTCATAGGACTTGTTCTCCAGCCCCTTTACCAGCCTCATTGCCCTTCTCTGGGCATGCTCCAACACCTCAATGTCCTTCGTGTAGTGAGGGGCCCTGAACTGAACACAGTACTCAAGGTGTGGCTCACCAGTGCTGAGTACAGAGGTAATACCACTTCCCTGGTCCTGCTGGCTATGCTGTTTCTGATACAGGCCGAGATGCCATTGGCCCTCTTGGCCACCTGGGCACTTAGTCTTGTTACTGTGCACTTCTGAGAAGATTCTGGTTTAGTCTTCTCTACATGTCTCCACAAGGTAGATGCAATACTTACAGTTATAAGGTAAGTGATGTTGAATCTTCTCCTCTTGAAAATGAACCAACCCAAGACCCTCAGACTCTCCCGTTATGCTGTGTGCTCTCGTCCCCAGCCATCTTGGTGACGCTCTACTAGGCTTATTCACGTAAGTCAATGAAATATTTGACATTTAGTGTTAAAGTTTATAAATTCTACTAGTCCACTTGGTGTATAAATTAGAAGTCCTGAATGCACTGGGCTGTTCCTCCATTCACACAGGATGCACACAGACCATAATAATGAATGAGTTTCCAAATAAGAGTTTCATTCAGAATAGCAACTGCACTTTAATTGATGCTCTACATTACAGCATTTCTTTTATGAATTCCATGTAGACAAGGGAACTAAATGTCTCTTAAAAAGCTTATTTCCATTGTAGGTACCATGAATTTGTGATCACTCATGAGTAAAAGCCTTTAGGGGAATATGTAGGTAGGTTTGCTCCACATCACTGATAACGGTTAAGCTTCAGAAATCTTTGGAGCAAAGGCCTTGTAGAGGTCACTGTAATTCTTAAAATATGATCTCTCCTGCTGTTGGTAATGATCCAGTACTGTGTAGCTTGGAGGAGAGTGGGAAGCATTGCCAAAATGTTTTCTGAGAAGTCTGAATGGAATGACTTTTTCTCAGAAAAAGAGATGGAAGTAAACAAGCAATAGTGTAAACAGATAGATCACTTCATATGGAAAATGGAAGCAGAGGACTCTAAAAGCAGGTGGAGTAATTTTACTGCCAGTAAAAAATGGGAAGGTAGAAAATTTTAAAAAGTGGCCTTCCCTAGAATGAAAACCTAGGTCTACTTGCCCACCGAAAGGGTAATAATAGCCATTCTGGGAGTGTTGAACTCTTTGAACTGTGTCTAAGTACCACTTCTGTTTATTTTAAGGAAGGAAACTGTCAGGTTCTCTTTGTTTGTAGTGAGCCATCCACAATGTGCCTGGTGCATTCAGGACTAGTTAAAATAGTGGTACATCAAGTGTAGGAAACAAGAGGTTTATCATGGGATTAGTCTTACAGAGATAAAAGTAATCACAGAGTTGCTCAGGACTTCTTGTTTGCTGTGAAACTTGACTACAGGAGGTGATGGGTCTTTTCTTTTACAGCTCTTTCTGGTTCAGGAGGGAGGAAAGCAAGGCTAAAATAAAAACTGCTCATCTCTCCCTTATTTTGTTCTTCCTCATCATTTGGTACTTTGCAAATGAGCAACTTTTTTTAAGGGATCATGTTTCTACCTTGCAACAAATCCCTGTCATTATATTTATGAGCTAATTGCATTCCTGAACAGGTCATGAACTCTGGGTTGTTTTATTTCTATTCCTGATTTTAATTTTATTTTTTAAAAAATGGTAAAAGAAAAGTGAACTAATTCAACTAACCGTGCTCTTACTTGCAGTTCATATATTACACGGCTAGTCATTTACTGCTTCTGATACTCAAGAATTTATAAACTAAAAGACTCAGCCTATTATCTCAACATCATATGCCAGGATTCCTTTATTTCTGACACCAAGAATGAAAAAAATAAAAAGAAAACTATTTTTGAGGAGTTTTACCATATAACAAACAGTGGTAGAGCCTCTGAGGGACACCATCCACAATCCAGAACTTTCTTCCACAGTTCATTTAGACCTTTTTCTTTGAACTGCTATATTGCTGACTGGACAAGTGCACAGTTCTGCAGAAATGCTGTCTTATGTCATGTCGATGCATCTGCAGCCAGCACTTGAGACTTGTACTATCCAGGCAACTAGAGGAGGGGTGGGATATGCCTAGTCTTATTTCATCCATGTATCTACATCTGAGCTAGTTATACAAGGTTCTTTTGAGCCAGTAAAAAAAACAAAGAGGACTCAAGAGGGGACTCAATCTAACCTGTATTGAGCCACTTATCTGGGGTTTGATACAGTCTGACCCATGAATGAAGCATGGGTCTGGAGAGCTGAGCTCCTTCTTACAGCTGTCTGTTCCACCACCAGCATACAGTGGTGACTGAGACAAGCCTCTACTCCATAACACATTAAAAGTACTTACGGAGGGCACTCTGATACACGATGCTCATTGCAGTGAAGTTCTGAAACAAAATCTTCAGTCCAAAACTGAGTCAATGAAAAAAAGAAGGAAAAAAAGAAGAATAAGAAAACAATGTATTTTTATATTTTGTACTGATAAATGTCAGAGTGTCATTTAGTTCCAGTGATGTTTACTAAAAAGGTGACTGGGAATTTCCCTGTTTTACATTGATCCTTTCAATTCTATAAAATTCCAGGTCTGGAACTGACTACTTAATGACTCTTTTTGTTTCTGAGACTTAAAGCCCTAATCACAGTAAGCACAACAATATCTTTCCACACAGTATTAACAAAATTATAAATTATATACATTCTGATATTTTACATGTTGGATGAATACATCCCATCAAGGCTGAGGTGATGACAACATAGGTGCCTATCTTCAACTGAATGACTGGGATACCATCATGGTCTGGGAAGATCTAGTCATTGTAGGAAAATATTTCTCCACTTTTTAAGGAGGTAAATCACACCTAGACTCTTCGGACCCTCTTTTTTTTTCTCCATTTACTAGCAGGGAATATAGGATGATTTGCCCAAGTGTGGATGTGTTTTACAGATGAGAACTTTGCGTCAAGCAGCACCCACATTTAATCAAACAGGGTAGGACGGGACAGTAAGATCCACCCATTCTTGGTTCAACATCCTTTGGATAACTTCCAGAACTACTGCTCGGAGCAAATTTCAAAGCATCACTGGGAGGTATGAAGAAGGAGTTAAAGTTGTGGCTCTGCTCACCCCATGATCTGACCAAGTGAGTGAAATTGGCATGGGTGATGACAGGGGTAAATGCTTTTGGATCAAGGAGTCCAATAGCTTATCTCTCTCTGCAGAAGAAATATAGAGGAAACAGGATATTCCAACAAAATTCTCCTAAATATTGACCTTGATACCTAACAAAAAAACTACGGCCTCAATAACTTTCCATACTCAGAGACATGTGAAATTCCCTTAGGTAAAAGATTTTTTTTAAAGTCCTTGTCCTAGCACATAGAAGTTCTTTGCCTGACAATAAATGCTTTTAACACTCGTGCAAAACCAAAACAAACCAGGGCTGAGTACTGCCATAAACCACTACAAGTCAGCTATCTCCTTCCTGTTCTGTGAACATCAGGGGGAAAAAAAATTTAAAATGCAATGTTGACAAATCAATTCATTAAAGACATAATATGGAATACAAGAATAAATCCAAATCCAATTTGCTGGCCATATCACAATGTGAAAGGGATTATTAGGATTTCAGATATTAATATTATGAAATATTAAATTCTTACGACCTCCTCATTTCTGACAAAAGACAGACAAGATAGGTAAGACCGACAATTCAACAAGCCTCACAACTTGGGTGTCTTCTTGTTCCTGCAGTTTCTCATTGCAAAACAGTACAACATTTGTATGACTCAAGGTACAGCTAATGATACAGCTCTCCATTTTGAAAGAAATACAAATCTTGCTTTGAGAAAAACTCCTCAAAATTACAAAATGCATGTCAACAAGCAGACTTTTTAAACTCTACTTTGTGACGCATTGGAAAATAGATACTGAGAAAAAGAAATAAACATTTTTTTTGAGAACTGTTTTATAGTTACTGATTTTTTTTTTACTTTTCTCCATACTCCAGGGAGTGAACAGTTCAATAAATTTCCACAGAGTAGTATAAGTGTTGGGAAAGCTTTTGTGTTATTGCCTGCCTTGTCATACTCCAAATCAGCAAGTTCAGACATTTTAGCATTGTCTAAAAACAAGTTCTACCTGCAATTCACATTCCATGAATAATCACGTGAAAAGAAACTAGGTGGTCAAAGGTGGAGTCCTGTATCCTGTATATGGGTGAAAAATGCCCCATCAGGTAATCTACAGCATGAACTCCTAGTTCCTCTCCAATACTGAAAAAAAGACCACTGTACCAGTTCCATCACATACCTCACCACAGGCATAGTCTGCCCTCATCCTCTGTGTTAGTGCTTTCTCTTGATTTTAACCCTCGTCTTTTTCCCTTCTTATCGTCAAGAGGCTGTTTTTCTCTTGGTTTTCAGAGACAATGGGCATAAACTTCAACAATCACGCACAAAAGCAGATTTTTTTTGTGTGTCCTCTACCACAATGGCTGCTGAGTGCAGGTGACCAGGTCCTTCACCACCTTTTCCTGAAAACCACTGCCCCTTCAGCTCGCTGGGAACACTGAGGAAGCTATCCAGGGTGAAATCTAGATCGAAATATTTGTGTTAAGTAGATTATTTCCAGCCAAATATTCAACTTATTCAGGTCATGCCTATCTGTTTCTGGGAAAGCAACTGTTCTGCAAGAGAAGGGCAAAAAAAAACACCACCCGTCTGCTGAATCAAAAGCCAAAGACAGGCCTCATCCTTCCCTTTGGAGGCCTGAAAGAGAATGAAGGGAAAGTCTGAGACTTCCTGTCTTTGTAATGAGTTTACTAATTAAATGTTAATTGTGGGCCTCAACTGACCAACATTTAAATGAGGCCTCTGAGCCAGGAATTGGGCTATTGTGGTTGAATTGTTTATATGGACAGGAAAATGGCTTTCTAAACATCGGATTCCTGTGCTCTGGCCAAGCTCTGGAGGAAGCTCCACGAGCAGAGCTCCTAGAGATTTTGCCCGAGGATTGCTTCTGCAGAGCTGTTCTGTCCTCAGCCGGCAAGTGATTACACATGCTCCTGGATGCCTCTAGATTCCTCCTGTTTTCTATGACAGAGTGGCTTTGATGGTGACTCAAAAAGGGAAAGTCCCTAACAATCATCACCAGGCCAGTTGAGCGGGCAAGAAATGCGGTGCTGCCAAGGGGTACAGTTCTCTAATGTAGACAAGAGGTTCCCCACTTTGTACACCGTGGGTGGTGATTAGAGGATATTTGTGCCTTACACTGAGATTAGAAGTGGTTTGTGGCAGGAACTCTCCTTTTTTTCATCTCTGTTTAGTGAAGAAAGCAGCAGTACAGGACTGTGCCTCAAGGCTGGTGCTCCCAGTCCCAACTGCTGTCAAATTAATAAGTACAAAAGCCCATAATGCTTTAATGCTTTCCTCCTTTCTTTACTCTTTTTGATTGCCTCCACATATTAAGACTGGCTGTTGAAACACATTACAATTTGGGCTCTGATGCACCCTCTATGTTTTGGGTTCAATTCTTGTCTTTGGGTCATTCAGCAGAGATTTGAATTATGAGGATGGTGAGACACTGGAGCAGGTTGCCTAGGGAAGGTGTGGATGCCCCTTCCCTGGAAGTGTTCAAGGCCAGGTTGAGTGGGGCCTTGGGCAACCTGGTCTACTGTTCCTGCCCGTGGCAGAGCAGGTGGAACTGGATGATCTTAAAGGTCCCTTCCAACCCAAACCATTCTATGGTTCTATTATTTTATGATTCTATGAGACTGACTAGTTTCCTCACTACTCCACCTTCTTTTTTATCTTAATTTCCTCTGACATCTTGAAGAGCTGTTTTCACATTTATCATTCATGCCATGTGCTACTCCTTATCCAAAATCCTGCAGCTAAAGAGCGACGGGTATGGTTCAGCCCTTGACCCACTTGGATCGGTTGTTATTATCCTGTTATTCCTTCTGGCTTTGCTTCACTACACATCTCAAAATCCAACTGAAAATATGCTAAGCATCCAGTTAGTGCCTTTCTTCAGTTTTGGAACAACACGCTAGGAGTTTTCTGAAGAATTCATGCCTTAGTCAGCCTATGTGATCTAGAATTACTCTAGAAACATTTCAATATGATATGATAAAGAAAAATTATTTAGAGGTGCCAGAAGCCTGGGAGTTATGCTCTGTTTCCTGCATATCCATTTCTCTCCTGAAGTTTTCAACCATGCTGATTAAAATTGACCACACCACCTTAGGCTCGGTGACTGCAATTAAGACCCATCCTCACCAATGCTGATAAATTTGGCCTGCTAAATTCTAGTTGAACTTTTATCCTCCTGTTGAGCTTCCCTTTTTATTTCTGTATTTAAGTCATATTTTTGTATTATTGGCAGTTTAGATTCAAAAATATATTTGACCATTATATCTCAGGGGGAGGGGAGGAAAAAAAATACTAACCTGATTTACCAATTAGCCTTCCATTTTATTTTAGAAATTGATGTCAGAGAAGCGAAGTGACAGCCTAAGTCATGCTGAAAGGTTCTATTAGTTTTGGGGCAGCCACGGTGTTAAGCAATTCCAGCTTACCTGGGAAAGGTCAGATGAGTCCCAGTGATAAGGTTCGCAGCTGAATGTAGTGCTTTATTGTGGAACAGCTTCAAGCTGTATTAGCCAACAGTGACTCAAACTAGTAAACTGGGTTCCCATCGACTCCAAATTAAGCTCTTGTACCGAAGGGTCCCTTTGGATTTCAAATACTGAGAACAGCAGCAAAATCAACCTTCCCATCGTCTCTCCTCCTCAAAAGAAAACAAAAATTCGTGTTTTGGTTTTGGTTTGTTTTTTATTCTAGTTTAGCAGTGAAGATTAAGAGCATATATATCTACGAAATGTAACAATGCCTCCACATTGTCTCTGCTCTTTTGAAATGCCAAGAGGCCAATGCACGGTAGAAAGTATGATCAAAAGCCTCTATTATCCCTCAGCCTAGGTTTTGTATCACCGGCAGTCCCATAGTACCACACCTTGAAATCCTTTTATAAAACCATTTAGTTATCATCAAAGAAAATCATAACCTGCTTCAAGCAGTCCCTCTTTGGCATTTTGCTCAGGTATAGCCCAGTTTTACATGAAGATGCTCTGAACAGAGTTTGCAGTAACCTGATCTGGTCATAACTGATCTCTGCTGGGATCAGTTAATATGGCACCGCTAATGCCAAGGAAGTTGTTTACTGGGGTTACTAGCTGTCTGCCTGCTTTTATTTAAGGAAACTTTTCTTCTACTAAAGAAACTGTTTCCTATTTCTTCCCTGCTTGAGCTTAACACATTGGTTTTGGTGCAGTTACTTCTGACTATCAGAACTGCACCAGATGAAATGAGCTATATGTATTCCTATATATACATTTTTCTGCAGAAGGAATGGCTCATGCTTTTTCTGAAATGATGGGATTCATATCATGCATGTTTGTAACAGTGCAGCAGCACAGGGCACCTAGAAGGAACTATGACCACCACTGTACACATGAGCCACTGATGTACTCTAGTCTAAACAAATTTTGGACGAAACAGTGAAGGGTTCAAAGAGGTATGTAATCAGTTCACACTTCACCCATCATGAAACAGATGAGTAGAGGTGGCAGTGTCTTAATCAGCAGTGGTTAGATCTGCAAAATGCTCTGTTGGAGTCTTTAGTGGTAGATGTGCTGCAGGAATGGGTGAAAAGGGAACACAAACTGCAGCAACAACTCTCTTGGTTTATTTTTTTTAATCCAATGTCTGTTCCTCCTTGTTGTTGTTTATAATTTGCTTTTTTTTAGAGGTGGAGAAAAATTGATAAAATGCACATCAAGAAATTTTCACTTAGTGCCCAGGTGGCCAAATCCAATAGATATAATTTGATTGCTTTCTCTTTAAATGTATCTATATCAAGATTGCGTGGAATATGATTCTGTATGTGCTAGATTCATTTATTTTTTTGTATATAAACCTACCCCTAAATTCAATGAAAAACCCTGGGAAATGTGCATGGAAAAGAAGGAAATCTTTTATAGTGTTTAATAGATTACTCTCTGTCTCTTGACATGTTACCTTAGTTTTCCAGATTGACAGCTTGGGCCAGTTAGAAACAGCAAATTGGACATCTTGGTCCAGTAAGGTATCACCATTAATTTGTTACACTTAATTGAGTTACCTAAGTGGGGTTGTAGCCACCCTCCGTGGTTCTGCAGCACACAGAAAGCCCGGTCCTGGGACTCATACACTTATTTTCTCATGTCTTGGTGATTTTACTGCTGAGATCTACAACCAGGTACAAGTTGTGCCAAAGGAGCAAGACCTTTTGGGCAGTGAAAGGGCACTGAATTTTCCTTCCTGATCTGCAGGTTGGCTTCATAGAACAGAGTGTGAACGAAGTGAGAAAAGTTAGGTCTCAGAAGCGTGGTGGTGGAAGAAGTGAGATTTGGAAACTGCCTCACACATCAGGCAAGTGTTATCACAGATCAAATGTAACTCCTACACAGTTGACAGTGGCATGTTCTAGCTTCCTCCAAGAGCAGCAGCAGCAAAGGGAGATCTCAGGATAGCTGCAGCGTCCACAGCTGTGTGGAAGCTGTCTTAGACAAGGAGGCATCAGACAGGGATCTACCAATAAGTGTCATGCTGGAGTACAATTCTCAGACTGGGATAAAACATAGCCACAAGCACTACCCACGGCTGTCAGTGTGCTATGTACTGCAGACACAACACACACACTGGAGATAGGAAGGGAAGGTGGGATTCAGAAAATGTCTCCTGGAAAAGCACAGATCCTAAACACCTGAGCTATAGGAACACTACAAAGCCATGAAGCAGCCCCTTAGTCCACAGCACAGTTGAGCCATTTGGGTTTCCTTCAGTTGAGGATGTCTTTTACCAACTATGATGCACCAGCACCAGCTTAAAAGATATTTTGTAACCCCAAATACTTTTTTTACTGCCTCCCAGTATAGCTCCACTCAGAATCTCAATGATACTTAAAGTTTCTTACCCTCCTGACACTGCATCATTTGCGCCTGGAGTTCAGCATGAATCAGTATTTTTACAGATTCAAACACAAGTGCCTCACAATTACTATGACATTAGGAGGTTTTAGCTCCATTTCCCAGATAGGGAGATAAGGCACAGGGAGGTAGAAGATGGTAACACAGTCCCATGATACTTGGCAAAGCAAGAAGAGCACCAAGGCAGTGCTCAAGCCAGGTCAGGGAGACCCTCTGAGAAGCATGATCATTCTTCTGGCTGGAGCAAGATGCCACCATAGGCAATGGCATAGTTTGGCACCTACCTGGGTATGTCTTCATGCCTCTGCCTTGACTTGAATTTCCTTCTCAGCCACCAGGTCTGATGGTTGAGAGAAGATATCCTACTTAAAGAAAAAAAGGCACAAAGCGCACCTCACATCAATTTTCCATAATAATTTCCTAGCAGAATTCACAGTCATTTCCAACTGAAATCGTTAAATCAAATGTGATTGCAAGTAAATAGTTGTCACACAACCCTTAAACTCAGGAGAAGGAGGTGCTGGCAGACTGCCAAAGTGATGCTGCCTCAGTAGCAGGAATTTCCCCTAATAACTCTAAACCTGGACAATTTTACTTTGGTTTGTAAACTCATGAAGTCATATTCACACTGCCCACTAAGAGGCCCTCTTTCAGCTATATCTCCTCTTAGTACTGTAAGGCCAAGACACCGCTGAGCAATTCAGATCTACTGCTACCAGAGCTGTCAACCCCCCATTATTGCTACAGTCAGTGGAGAAAAATAGTCACATCTCAATTAAACAGGGTATCAGTTGTTACAGATAAGGAAGGCCTCCAGACTACTGTCCTACATATGGCCAACTGATATTACCTACCTGGGCCAGACCCCAATCCATCCAGTCCAGTGTCCCTCTCCAGCCAAATCCCAAGACAGAAAATGGGGACACTATGAGGAAGAAATAAAAAGCTTCACAGTAGCTATCAGTTATTCACATAGCATATCAGCTATTACTATCTTGCTTCCCTTCTTGGTGAAACATGGAAGAAATAATTCTGTATTAAATTTTTTTACTACTCAAAAGAACAAGTTTAGGCTGCTCAAATGATTTTGTGAAATTCTGGTTACTACTGGCAAATTGTTTTAGTCAGGACAAAAATCAAAAACAGTGAGAAAAAACTAATTGAGGCTTTTCTTTTTTACTTTTTTTTTGTGAAAGTGAAGTGACCCAGAAAATCAATTATTTGCTCTAATATAAAGCTATAATCCTCTCTAACAGCTAGAGTTTAGCTTAAGCCCTGAAGTACAAGGTTTAATATGCTTTCCAATAGTTTTATTGTCTTTAATTATGGTTTGTATTGTTATCCTTGATATCTGTATAAATAACCAATCCTTTTTTCATATGGTTTCCTTAGGGGACCAAGTACATGAGATGACACTTTTTGTGCTTTTGCTTCTCCCTACTCGTTCCACAGTGAAAACTTCTGAGTCTAGGCCAAATACAACCATATTTAATAGAGAAGCAGAGACACCAAGTTATTAAGTCCTGTAAAGTTCAATTGTACAACTTGTCTGAAAGTATGACAAAGTCATCACGGAATGAATGATGCAAGAAAGCTGAAGAGAAAGAAAACTTCATAGAGGTCCAAATATGACAAAGATTTGAGTAATATTTTTACTTGATAGTATATTAGAGAATATGTCTGGGAAACTAAATACATAGAGCCTTCTTTTGCTTTATTTTGGACAGACTATTTAATTCATAATTTGCTGAGCTCTGGTTTTAGCAAATTCTGGTAGCAAGTTGTTCCCCAGATTAGCTGCATGTTTACAGTACAAGCATGATCATGCAGAGTTTTCAAATATACCCTCTCTGTCACTGCCCAGTTACGCAGTATGTGGCTAAGGGTAAAGGATGGAGATATTTTGGATAGTTCTGAAAAAATGCAAAGACTTTTTTGAACCATAAATGGTCCAGCAGAAGTCATTTTCATGGAATGAATTTGATGTATTCAGAGAGAAAATAATTTCTGCAGTATGTAGAAGATGAAAAAAATCAGAAGAATTGAAGAGTTTATGGAAAGATGAACTTACATTTCACGTTCCTTTGAAATCTGGTTCATGCCTTGTACATTTTCTTTCATGCCTTCATTCATTTCGCACCTACTTCCTATGTGAATTCTAATTGCACCTGTTACATTACTACCCTCCTACCTTCTTGTTAGCTTACTTGCAATGTCTATTTTTAAACATAATGCACACATTTAGTAGGTACATGAGTAGCCTCAACAGAAGTTATTTTCAACAGCACACATTTGCATTGGTGGTCTCCCAAATACCTGCCAGGCCCAGTGTTGCTTGATGTGTTTGAATTAATGGCATCACTGCCTAAGGTGCAGAAGCTCTGAGAACTAACCTACTGCACTCTAATGATTCAGTCCTTATTACACTATGATGATTAAGGACGCAAGTTGAAAAATTGTTTAAGGGCATATTAAATATATGCTTAATCCTTAATAGTGATAATAATAGCACTTCCAAATGTATAGCTGTAAAATAGGACAGAGAAACCTGGACTGCCTGCTGGAAATATATTTTTATCCTAAATTAGAGTGCAATCAAAGAAGAGATGATATCTGTAGTACTAAATCTTCAGAAGTAACCACAGGACAGTGTTTTTAATTCTTATGTTTTAAAGCTATTACTAAAAATAAACCACCTGATTTTACTTTGTGTTCCATCTCACCAAGTTAGGCCTATAACTTGTGTTGGACTAACACATTTCTCCCAGGAAGGTGACTCCATTTAAATTAAGTAGCATGTATCAGGAAATGGAAACTCCATCATTCCTTTCTGTAGTTTCTTAATCAGCCTTATTGTTAAAAAGATATGTGCCTTATTTCTAAGATGAACACATCTAGCTTTCATATCCATAATTCTTGTTATCTGCTTTCCGACAGATTAAACTGCCCTTTCGTATCTTGCGTTTTCTCTATTATGCAGTGTAATCAAAGGTTTCCTCAGTCTTCTTTCATACAGGCTAAATAAATGAAGTTCTTCATTTCTTTCATCATCAGGCACTTTCCTAGAGCCTCTAATCCTTTCAGTGCTTCTCTTCTGTGCCCCCTCCACACCTACAGCACCCAACCCAAAACAGGAGTCCTGCACTACATACATAGACCTCCTGATCTACAGCAGAGGACTCTTCCATAAGTTTCTGAATTAGCATAATTGTATTTGCTTGGGTTTTTCACATAAGCTTTTTAAACCCAAATAACACAGACAGATAGCAGCGTAAGGGAGCAATGATATGAGTAGTTCTGTCAGCAAATGTGAAGGTGCAATATGCATTTGAAAGGGGTCAGCAGCAGCTTTCTACTTTAGCTACAACCTGAATGTCCCATCTGACTGTGCCATCAGCTGGCTCCATCAGGACAGCTCGCCTGAGGAAAACTTGGGCTGGCCATTTATTGTCAATTACATCAGGCTTATTGAGCTTTGATTTGCAGATGGCATTTTACACAGTCATTTTATACTTAGTAGAATGTGGTTTGATTACCCCTTACTGGTGCCTTATCTTCAATAGCTACAAATGCTATTAGCAGTTGTGCAGCAACTTATTCACTTTTAACAATATAACAATAAAGCCTATACCATGGTTAACCATGCAGGAAATGTCACTTGCAAATTATCATTTCCAATTATTCACTATTAATTTAAGGGACATGGTTATCAGTCCAGTTACAATTCTTTTCTTTATATGACCTTCCATTTAATAGCTAAAGATCTCTTTTTCTCTTTTCTTTTCTTTTCTTTTCTTTTCTTTTCTTTTCTTTTCTTTTCTTTTCTTTTCTTTTCTTTTCTTTTCTTTTCTTTTCTTTTCTTTTCTTTTCTTTTCTTTTCTTTTCTTTTCTTTTCTTTTCTTTTCTTTTCTTTCCCCTCCTCTCCCACTCTCCTCTCTTCTCCTCTCCTCTCCTTTTCTCTTCTCCCTATAGATTCAGAAATGGTGTGATTATTTCTTAGAAATATTCTATACCTCTTGTCTAAAGGGCAAGTGATGTAAAATAACATAAACTGTGTAATCAAGATCAGTGAGAGAAAGCTGATGTCCATATGGGAAAAGCTGAAGAGCTTATTTCCATACTATGTGAGATTCTAACAGTTGATTTAACTGTCTAAAGATGACTTACAAATAAACTGAGGATTCTTTTCTTAGAAGAGGGAAAAAAATGTGTTGTAGAGACAAGACAGTATTAATCAGTCTCAAAGCCATAAGAGACCAAGGGGTTATCCAGACTGTCCAGAAGGGTAGAACTGGCTGAGAAAACTGTTGTTAAAAACTGCCTCCAGTGACCTCCTCTCCCCACAGTACCTTCCTCCTCTTCCTGGAAGGAGTCATAAGCTTGGAGAAATGCAGCTTCTTTTCTTCCATCTACACTAATTCAGGAGTACCCCATCTTGGCCCTTATTCCCCAAGGTCTTTGCCACAACTAGAAAATTTTTCTGTGATTAATTTAGTAGCACATCTCTACCCAGCAGAGCTGTAAGGTATCTAGGTCACACTTCTAGGAGGGATAAAAGCAGGCTCTCTCAGGGCTGAGCTTTCACTTCCTAAATGTCTATTCAAACCAGTGGGATATTAAGCAAGGGAGATAACGCACCACTGGCTGGGTTTTCAAAGCAGAGCAGCTAAAACAGCGTTTTGTGAGGGTTGTGAGGGTCCTGATCCTGTTATAATATTTTAGGCAAACTCTGAGAACACTCACATGGTCAGAAAACCAAAGTCCTTCTCCACGTAGCCCAGGATCCCAATGGGGATTAGGTAAAGGCCAAGTCTCCTACTTCTAAATTAAGCAGCTAAGAAGAAATGGAATATTTGATATCTGGAATTGCCTCCCTTCCTCCACCAACTACAGAGGGAGCTCAAACAACTGGCTTAGACCAAATGCCCAAATGCATATAAATACATAAGCTACGCCCCGACTTTTTGAGTCTCGGTTCCCTTTTTATAAAATGAGAATACTACAATTACTTCCTTCTGTCATGGGGTTATTATTAGAATAAGCCTAACTAAGAATTTCTTTCATTATCATGATGAGTTTAGAATATATCCAGAAGCAGCAACGCTCTGGGGAAGAAAAATTTTTTTAAAAGTGCATTTTCTCTAGGAGAAGAAGGGGGGATTCTTTCTTCATTTTGTGTTTAACCCATGAATTTTGTTGTACTATCTTTAGGGCCAGCTTGTTCCTCAGAGCCAGTGACCACAGATGTACTTATTCCACAGAGCTGGAATAACCTCTTCTCCCTCCCCACCCGCTGAGAGATTAGAGGACATTACTTCCCTCTCTAACAACGGGAGGAGTTTCTCCTTATCTACACAAGGAAGAGGCAGAGAGGACCTATTTTGGGTGCCCAGGCAGATCAAGATAAAGTAGATCTACAGAACAAGATCCCATCAACCTGCAGAGATCTGAGAGAAGCAAGAACTGCTCAGCTTTATGCAAGACTAGATCTGATGCTGGGTGTGCAACAACAGAAGTTGCTAACCCATCAGCAAAGGGTGGCACATCCCCTTTGCGCTTTCTCAGGAAGTTTTGTATAAACATAAGCTCATTTGTGGTCACTGAGTTTGAAACGATTATTCCCACAAACAGACTAATAGAAAGCAGAAATAGACTGAATGCATATTTTTCAGTTTGTGGTCTCCCCTGGGTTTAAATACAAAGAGAGAGTTAACAAAATGAATGACAACATTACACCTGAAGACGATTAGGAAACAAGATAAGCCACCCCTGCGTTTATCTTTGACAGCCATTACAACATAACGTAGCCAATATATAGTTCAATCAGTTCTGATGACACTTTTCTTTCTCTTTTTATGATAAGAACCGTTAGGTTTAAATCCTGCCAAGTAAAACCAGCCTAGATATTGGCAGCACTGATAAGAGTAGCTCTGCCTTTGAGTTAATAATAGTTGATAACAACTATCAGTCATAAAGTGTTTTGCAAATGTTAATGCATTTGATTATCATTTTCTTCTAATTTACAAAGAAATTTATTGAGATATGCAGGCAAGTAAATGTGCCACCAGACACTGATGGATTTTTTAAAAATCCTTTGGGCATTTAACTGCTACTGAGAGTCAAGAGAGGACTTGAACCTACACACAGATCCTGCTAGAAAGCTACCACTTAAACACTGTGTGAGTCACTTCTCACACACTACTGCAGCATCCATCTGAAGGTAGCAGTATACCTCACACTATCCTAAAGCCTAAGGAGCTTGTAATCTGAATATAGAATAGGAGATAAAGCAGGAAGCTCACAGGAACAAGCTTTGGTCAGCATGAAACATTGTGCCTGCATAGAGCAGTTGTCAAGCTCTCTGCTGTCAAATTCTGTGCAATTAACTCTACATCACTTAGTGTGGAATTAATTTCACATTTCTTAGGCAGCTAAAACTGGGTTTAAAGCCAAATTAACAAGTTTTTTTTACCAGTGACTCACTTTTGTCCCAACTTTTCAGTTCACTCATGGGCTGGGGAGAACAGGAGTACTCCTTAACGAACAGAGAATGGGATTTAAGAGCAACAAATTGCATTGCTGTCTTTAAACCCACAAGATTTCAGGGTCTCCCAAGCAGCAGCATTAGCTCTACTGAGCTGCACAAGGGCAGGGGAAGGCTGGAAATAAATGAGACAGGCTGTCTTTTGAGGCACACATTTGTTTTTACATGCTTTTCATGGCTGCAGTCAAGGAGCTTAAACTAGATTTAAGGAGGCTGTAGCAAGGTGGGTACTGGCCTCTCTTCTCAAGAAATGAGTGATAGGCCAAGAAGAAATGGCCCCAAGTTGCACCAGGGGAGGTTTAGATTGGATATTACGAAAAAAATCTCTGTATCAAAAGACTGGTAAAGCACTGGAACAGGCTGCCCAGGGAAGTGGTGGAGTCTCCTCTCCTGGAAGTACTCAAAAGACATGTAGATGTGACACTTTATGATGTTGGGCTGACAGATTGGATGGTCTTAGAAGCCTTTTCCAACCTTAGCAATTCTATGATTACATGTCCAGCTTCCAAGGACCTTAGAACAACTTTTATTCCTAAAGGAAAAGTCAGACTTAACTGCGTCAAACTTAACGCAGCAGCTCACTCTTTTACCAGCAAATCAGACACAGGAGGACTGATGGGGAAACTAAATTGGCTTGTACAGTTACACCCATAGCTCAATAAACATTCCTCAGATAATCATAACCTTGTTCTAGTTCATTAATGTGTCATTTCAGGAGATTGTCAGGATATTCACCCGCTAGCTATGGCTAAAAAGGGGTTTTTTTGCAAAAGAGCATAGAAAGAAGCTTATCTGTCCAGTTACTTTGGATTCAGAGGTAATTTGCCATTCTCATTGCTATGTATCAAGAGAAGAAGCAAATACAGAAACTGTCATTTATGCCACTAATGGAATTAAAAATGAACATAGTCCAGAGCAGTAATCAATGTTTTGTTCATGGTGATGGATTATGACTTAGCTAAACAATATGACCTTTAATTGTCTGCAAATGTAATTTCCAGAAGTCTCCCATGTCTTTCTTTGAGCTCTCTTTAGGCAGATGCAGCTTTTATCCAAAAATCATGATTCCATGCCAATGTGGTAAGGAAGTGTTTCACTGGCATACCTGCACACTCAACAGTGCTGCTCCTTCAGATATTGTTCACAAGGAATGTGACTGTATGTCTTGGGTATGTTGAGGAAGTGGAAACTAAGCAATTTGACAGCAGCAGAGGAAGGGAGGACTGCCCCACGCACTTCATGTGGCACATGGCTTTGTGAACCTGTGCACAAAGTAAGAGCTTTGTGTAAGTACATAATCAGGAACTTGTATCCCATGGAGGTATTAATAACAATATCAACAGCATATCCTTCCACAGGATGCTTTCTAGGTGGCAAGGCCTGACTAACCTGCGTAGAGGCAGCCCTAACTGTCTGTCTTTGTGGTGAGTATGGAAATGAAGCACTGAACAAGGTATTGCAAGTAGGTTTTCATCCAAAACTAAATGAATGTCCAAATATTCAGCTCTTTTGTTTTGAGAGATGAGGAATGCCTTTTTTTTTCTTGAATCCATGGAAAAATAACTTTTGTCTGGATAAACTCATCTTCTTGGTGGGTTTACCATGTTTGGGCACCAGTGCAGACCAGATCTTATTGTTTCAGCTTTACTTGAGTCACTGAACAGAGGCAGGAAGATAAAAACTGTGGCTCACTGGCTGATTGACATCTCCAGAGGCATGGGCTCTGATCAAGGCTTTCAGCACAGGTTAAACATCGGTTTCACATCTCTCACAACATGAATTCTCTTGTATCTTATAATGGTGAGCTTATAGTTATGGAAACAGTTTGGTGGGATCTTTTTCTCCTACATGGCTGTTTGTCTTCACAAAGCAGGGGTAGGTGGTAGTTCTGGATATAGATGGATTCTAAGGCATTTGGAAAAATCTGGTTAAAAAAATGTTGGTGCTAAGGAGAGAGGGGGAAAGGAGTACAGATGGGCATAGAGGGAAAATGGATGCCTTAAAGTTTCTTTATGCAGGAAAAAAATGTTAGTAAGGAATTAAGAGAATACACTGAGAAAATCTGGGAACATCTCACAAGACACAGACCTTCAATCAACCTACAGAGCTTGCAAACCTGCTGTGAAAGACATATGAGATGTGGTAAAGTTTTACCAAGATGGTGCTCTTTATTCCACGCTCTCTGAGCAGGCAACGGCAAAAGCATGAACTCTTCCACCCAACCAGTGGCCTCAGTGAGGTGTAACCTCAATGCTCAGTAAATGCTGTTTATGTATCACTATGTATCAAAGAGTCACTGAGAAGGAACTTGCCTTTACTTCTTCTGTATCCTCTTATGGACATGAAGACCAAGTTATCACATTCTCAGAAACTGCAGTTATTTCTTCCTTTTGTCATTCACAGCTCTGGGTGGAGGAGAGCTAAGACCTATTTAAGAAAGAAGAAAAACTTCTAAAAGATACAGGATAGTGCAAAAGCCATCAATTTGGAAATTAAGACAAGAAATAACTGCTGCTAGATCAAGATTTCTACTGCCACTCTTGGAAAACCAGAGCCAATCAATAACAACAGCTACAGTTAAGAGATCCCTGCACTACACATATTCCCCTCTAAGTTTCAAGATTTTATCCCAGGTGGCTTTATGGTACCATTCCTAAATCAGATAACCACAAGTCAGAGATAACTCAAGCCAAATGTTTCAGTCAGGATAATCCATTTTATTCTTTCAAAAAATAGCTATTTCATCTAATTGAAATAAAATCTAAATAGATTGTTACAATGAAAATTTGTCGTGTCAGGTATTGCTGCCATATTTAAAACATTTCTACTTTAGTTTAGGATTAGATTATAAATCAAAATAGACAAAGCACATCAATGAAGTCAAAATGAAATTGTCAATTCCACTTACCATACACATCGTTTCAGAATTGTGACTGTGCAGATGCTTTTTCATTTTCTTACCAATGGGAGACTAAAGGAAATATGATTTTGTATTCTCTATGGTACAATAACGCTGACATCCCATTCCTATTGCTTTACTCTTGCACAATTTTCAGTTCAGATTTCAATCAGCTGAAGTCTTATTGTTACAGATAAGGAGAGTGACTTTCCTAACTTTACATCTATTTGGCATAGTTCCAGAAAAAGAATTATTCAGAATAGTTTTAACTCCCAAAAGCTGCTTTCAGATTTTTTATCAACCTTCAAATTCCACCTCTGAATTCATATCTATCTCATAATCTTAGGGAAAACCTTGTTTGATAATGGATGGGAAGACATTGGGACAAGACTGCTGATACAACACCAAAAAGAATTGGTGCACACAGCTAATCTGTGTTTATTAATTTTTATCAGGTCCTTTCCTTTGCCCATTCTGAGCAAAGAACATAAGTATGCATTAAAATGGAAGCATATCAGCAGCTTCACTGGACTCTGGGAGACTAGTCTCCTACTTAAGGTTATACTTGAGTCTAAAATTAAGTTAATTGTATCAAGTCAGATTTACAAAAGTTTTTAAATGCCTAAAAATGTAAACAGTTATTTTAAGTGCATCGTTTCTTTCATTAATTTTTACAATGAGTGCAGACAAGATTGGCAGTCAGATCTCTGCATAGCTGCACATAGTAAGTAGGTAGAAAACACAGTTGAATTAATTTCAGTGTCGTAGCTGGGCTGGCCTCACTCCACCCTCCCTTCCTTCTCCTCCACTTCTGCCTACAACCTTCCACCACTGCCATCAGGTGCTGTGGCACTTCAGGTCCCTTTGTGAGCCAGATCAGCTCTCTCAACTGACGGAAAACTAACATAACAGTAGGACTGGGTTGTTTTCTAGCAGAATACAAAAGAGCAGTAGCTCATCAAAGGGCCAGCATGTTCCAGCAAGTGAAGGGTCTGGATTATCTGATGGTACCTAGGGATGGGAGGAATGACACAAAAGGAGAGAAGGAAAGAGAGAATGGCATTACCGTTTCCACTGGCACTGAGCTGTTAGATTAGCAAGCAGTAACACTGCGACACACGCAAAGCAATGTAGTTGTTATTCACACCCTGGTTTCAGAGTAGAATTCAACCTGAAGAAGCTTTGTCTTTTGACAAAAATAACCACAAAGTTCAAAAGGGTGTCTTTTAATGTTTTTTGAAGACTCTTCTGAATAATAGATGTGGCTTCATGTTTGAAACTTTGCCTGTTTAAACATGATATGACCACAATCTTGTTTTTTGCTCTTGTAATTCAGTTAGAGAATGTAACACAGAGAAAAATAAATCTGGAAATGTTCATTAATGACTATGTAAACAACAAATTCTTCGTGCAGCCATTTGTATGTCTGTTTTGCAAATACTCAGTGAGTATGACATGTAATACCAAATGGGCTATTACTGCAGGGCCTGGATATTCCTAGACAGATATTTTTTTGAACGTTTTCTGAGAATGAACAACAAGACTGAGCAAGCTATACTATAACAACACATCAACATTTGCATAGGATGTTTCATTCATTTTGGTAAACTCAATACTCTGTATAAACTATTGAAAAAACCCCATATTTTCTTCCAAGTAATTTCTCAGCTATTACACTACTTAAAACAACAAACTATGTTACAGGTAAGTTATAATTTGTTTTTGAAAGCTGTATAACAAAATTTTGCTAACACTTCTCCTTGTCCTTCAAAAGGGTTTCAGAATTACGGAAGAAATCTCATTTTGTTTGTCCTCAGTACGTGCTGATGCATGTTTTCACAAGATGAGAACTGAGAATCTTTCAAGGTTACTTTTTGTATGTATTATTTTCTGTTTGCTACTTTTTTACAGTTTTAAGGGTGACTATTCAAGCCCTATCTCAATAGTTAGTAGAGAGTGCAGCCTGTTGCAGCTCCTGGAGACCTTAACACAGGACACGATGAAAGTCATGAGGCCAAGCACATCCCATCCCCACTGCATCTGCAGCTGGTCTTCTTTGGGTTAACATCAGCTTTTAAAATCAGTCAAATGGACTTTAAAAACAATATGCAAGATCTCGAGCTGGTGTAACCCAGCAATGCTTCAATTATACTTGCAGGTTTCTTTATAACTGCAACAAATCTGGACTTTAAAAAATAATAGAAAATCGTACTCCAGAAGGCAGAAAATTTTTTCTTTAGGATGCAACAAAGATGGCCTTTATTTGTTTCTGACCTGAACAGGGCTTTTGATCTGCCTTCTGAAACCAAGTTTCAGACATAAAGCTTTCACATAAAGCCATGCCAAAATGAAAGAGGAGGAGTTACGTTTTTCAGGCAGGGAAATTCACTTCTTAATATTCAATCTATGTATAGTCCTTGAACAATAGGTTGACTTTTTTCTCCCTCTGGCCATTGAATCAAGTTGTACTGTAAATAATATGCTACAGTACAGCCTTCCCCGTTCCTAAGGAAAGAGAAAAAGGAAAAATAAAAACCTCTCCCATAGCTGGCTACGCTGATATTATTACTCATTGACTACATCAACATAGGTCTACATTAGACACTCGTCAAAACCCCTGCCAAGAGAAAGTTTTCATTTTCATCAATTTATTTTTAGTAGAGCAGCTGGGAAATGCAATGACTGGTTGAGTGGAGACTTGGAGTTTGGAGTAGAAAACTGCTTTTTCTGAATGCACTTCAGATTTTCACTTTCTACAAGTGAAACCTCTTCCTGGGATCTTATCTTGACCAAGCTGGACAAGAATAGCCCTTTTCTTCCCAGAACACTGGGACTCTGCCCAGTTCTAAACAAAAAAGCTCAGTTAAAATCAGTGGTTGATTTAGCTGTCACACCTACCATGGTCACACAGTGAAGGAGGTGGTGGGTAGTTCAAGTCACCTCGTGTCAGGGGTTTTTGCAATATCATGGGGAGACCTAACTATTGGTCTTGAATTAACCACCATGTGGTTCCTCTTGGTTGCAGCTTTCCAGGACAAGCTGGCAGCACATAATCCCCCAGTACTCAGTGGAGAACATGACACCACTGAAATGTTGGTCAGCCTACCTCCTTCAGCCTTTTCATTGAGGATGGGCTAATTATCCTGGGGAAGTTCTTGTTGCTGCTCATTAATTACAGAGAGCATCTAGATATCTAAAGTGACCTTAACTTCACCCTGGGAAGAGAGGGGTTACTCTTAAGTATAACTTGATATTGTTATCCTTATAATGGTGTCAAGCAACCGCGGCAAAACTATCATTTCACTTTGCAATAGTGAATGAAAACAAGTGCTTAAAAGCTATGAAAAAAACACTGCTTCTCATGTACTCTCATTGACCTAAGACTACTTCACTTTCTAGGCCAGTGAAAACTATAAAACACATTAGCCTCGTTTCCTGCTAATTATACGAGTTATCCAGTGCCTACTATCACAATTGAGTTTAGAATGCCTTTCTCTTTGAGGTAATGTCTCAGTGAAGACATTGATCTGTCAAACGCTTTTTTCAGATTTTGTAGGATTATAATATCTTTGAGCTACTATTCTTCTTCCGTCCTCCTTTTCCTTGGTTTAATTTAAATTAGCAGATTATTAAATGGCTGGCTTACTGAGAGTTAAATTGAATAATTTTTTGTTTTCTTATCAAACTAGACTTTTTTTAATAAAAAGGACAAATAAAAGGAACAAAACACCATGAGAAACTCAGTTTGTTAAGTGAAACCTGCTAGACTTGCCAACCTGACTTACAAACTCCTAGGCTCCTTTTCAGTCCTCTGTCCTCTCTCCCCTCTTTCCCAGGACCCAAAACCCCAGATTGTAGCTGGTCAGCTAACAGTTAGCTGTGTATGTAACTTACGTCTTATGATGATGCAGAAACCACAGCCTTGAGCCATCTGTGTTTGGGAAAAAGGTACCATGGAACAAGCAATGAGCTAAATCAATGACTCTCATATGCAGAAGAATGTCTTGACCTGTCAGCACTGATGTCGATACTGATGTCGAAACTTCCAATAAGTATCATGGGACTTCCCAGGAATTAGAGGTCCAGCAGAAAACTCCCATACCTCATCTTTACACGGGTCTTATGTACACAAAATTGCTGAAATTGGTTAAATTTGATCAATTAAAATATATTTCACATCAGCCATGTGATTTTTCCAAGATAACCTATATCGTCCGAAGAATTAGTGTAGTTATATTTTCCATGCCAAACTTGGAAAAAAAGAATCTAAAATTTCTGGTTTGTGAGGTGCTCAGCACTATTTGAAAAGTGTTTAAAATCTACTGATCCTCTAGTTTTTTCAGAAACACTCTTTCTTTCCATTCAGAAAACTGGTCCATCAGAAAAGATAGATACTTCAAAAGACTATTTTTCTCCCAAATGAATTTAATCAATGCAAGCTTCATCTAAATTTTTAAGTGTTCATGTAGGACTCGATAACACTTGGCTTTATACGTATTTAATTAGACTATTAAAAATCTGGTGGGTGGACAAAACTTTACTTTTTCAGAATCTCTGCAGTAATGAATTGTACCTGCAGTGTCAATGCCTCCATGTGATGAATTCATTAAAAAAATAAAACCAGCTTTTGGTGAAATTACTGGGACAAGTGTTTTTAATGCAAGTGTTCATTCAGTGCTGTAATAATAAAAGATTCAAATAAATCCAAGTGAAACATTAAGCAGAACTCAGTGTATATGTAGGAGGGATGCCCCTGGGGTACACACTGTGTTTATGCAGCTTTCAAATAGACAGGATGTTAAACATACACATACAAAAACACAGTTAAAATATTGCAAGGTCCTTGCCATAAACCTGCCAGAAATCAGAGAAATTCAGAGTAATGATAATTCACTGGAGGTTTGATTCTACTCTCACTCATGCTGGCTTCACACCAATGTCATGCATTTGACATCCCTAGCTTTACCATCAATTCACGCCAGTTTAGGAAGAACCAGGTTCTGCACTATTAATTGTTGACATCTTGCTACTTAACTGTGATCTCAGAACCATAAATTCAAAAGACCTTGTGTGTGCAATCTTTCGTGTTGTCCTTTTAGTCCTTGAATTATTTGATTATTAAAAAGTGACATACAGTTTAAAGTATTTTCCAGGAGGGCTATGAGAACCTGCAAAGGCCAAATGGTCAGACGTCAGGTCAAGTAAGAGTATATGATAAGCTCAGAAGAGTTGCTTGTATGGCTGGTATTTCATTTCTATAGTACTAAAGCCTTCAAACATGCACAAGAGCACAAGAGACCGTAATACATGCTACCTTGCAATGCATGAGCAAAGCATGCAGATGAACATGTTTCATGTGGAAGACCATGTAGCATTCTTCAGCTCTTTGCTTCAAGAGTGTGAGGCTTATTGAAATCTTTAGGAGCTTTGTATTGGCTTGTCATTCAGTGAAGACAAGAAAACAAGCCTTGAGTCATTGTATGTAGTGGCATACAAATGGTGGCATTGTCTCTATTTGCAATTCAGGCTGGCTTGATGACCTCCTACGACCTGGTGCTCTGGGGCAGCTGGACAGTAGAAGTAAATAATCAATAGCTGGAAAGCAAAATGTGCTGGATAGGGATCTCTAGAATGTTTTCCTCTGAGACCTAGCTGTATGTTTTTTAAGGAAGGAACAGCCTAAGCCCTTTTGAACATGGGTCTGATCCAATATTCAGTATGTCATCAGAAGTTCTTGGTGAACTTCAGGCTAGTTTTAATATGTTTCTTTCTCCTTGGAGGCCTCCATTAGTGAAGCTGAAGGCACATGGACATGGGCATACAGGACCAGGAATCCTTATGTGGATGTTTTGTAGTACATGAAAATGATGCGTTGGTCAAATAAATATGTCTTTCTTCTCAACATGTGTCTTCAACAGATGTCATTAGATTGGGAATATCTCCATCCTAACATGATTTCTCTCTTCCAGTTCATAGCTGACCTATATCCAGCTAACTTGGAATGTTGGCAAAATGAGCTTCATCCATTTGTGCCCATCTATGTCTATGTGCCCTAACAGAGAAGCTTTGAGCTAAGCCATCCTAACTGTCAAAGACTTTTGGAAACACTGGGGATTTTTTTTCACCCTTAGAAAAATTGAAAATTCTTCCATGCACAAGAGTGACTTGCGGTTTGTGATGAAGAGGCTCTGTCAAATGGTCAACCAGTGGTTAAAAGCCACTTTCCATTTACTGTCCATGAGCTACTGTAAAGTAGCAGATGGATTTTTTTATTGTTACAAATTTAAGAAGCTTTTTTCCACTATTATGAAATGCTAAATTCTGGAAAAAAAAAGGACCTCTATGATTTATGCATTTCTAAAAATAAAAACTAGTATTTGTAGGCATGAGTCATTTATTACTAATTCTGGAGGGACCCTTTGTGAATAAGTGCCTCTCATTCAGGAGCTCAAGCTCTACGCCTGCTGTCAGGCAAGACTTAAGGAGAAAAAAAATGTTGAGGAGAAGATATTAAAAGGAAGATCCGCTTATTGAACATGCTGAGTACTTCTAGAAGTTGTACTCCTTCTGTCTTTAAGGTGGAATGTGTCAAGGTAATTTTTGGTAGGACTCATCTTATCTCAATTTGGTCATCCAGAAGATAGAAAAAGGATTCAACTCCAGATTTACATGTCTGTGTGTAGATGATTACATGTGAATTATGGGCCTAATTCAGCTGCTCACACATACATGTCCTCTATAATTTTAGAAATTTTGGGCTACCCAAGCCATCCATACCTGTGGTAGAAATCACATACCCTGTGAGAAGCCCATGTCCTTCCAGAGATGTACTCAAAAACCATACCAAAAAAAAACCCAGAAGACCATAGAACAGTTCAAAGAGCATTAGGCACCATTTGGGGGCAACTGAATTGAAGCACTTATAAATTCACTGTAATAAATTGAGACAGAGACATGGTTCATTTGCCTAAACATAGACATATAGTGTCGCCTGAGGTGATCTATTATATCCAAGATTTCCACACGGCAGCAATGACATGGTACCTGCAGCCAAGGTATCTGCTGGAGGTGAGGCTAGATCCACTAGGATATCTCAGACAGCAATAGACACCAACTAATCTGCACACCTAGAGGTATACAACTCGCTAAATTTGTCTACTGCAGAGTAAAATGAAACATAGGCTCCACAGACTGTCTTTACTACATCTCCATCTCCTCTTAAGAGAGATAAAGCAACTATGTCACATGTAGACTTCCAAAATTTCAGTCTCTAGCTGAATCCTCCCCTAGACATCCCAAATAAATTATTTACTCTGGCTTCTATTAAAGCCGCAAAGTGAGACAGTGAGTGATTGACCCCACTTATCTTGGACTTCTGCTTTAGGATGGAATGAATCAGTCTCTAGAGGTTCTGCCCATTGAAGTCTACCCAACCAGATTAAATGCATTGCCTGTATTTCAGATGACTGAACAGCCCATCCTGTCTACTGATTCCTCTTTGCTTCCACTGGTATCAGCTTTTACTAACTTAGTGGAAAGACAGCCAAGTCTGAACATGTCTGGGAAGTCCACTTCTAATATTCTGGAGTTCACAAATGTAGTCTCCTTTCCCACATCCAAGCAATTTGTGAGTCAGAGACTTCTTA
This sequence comes from Tapera naevia, assembly GCA_033556795.1. Lineage (NCBI taxonomy): Eukaryota > Metazoa > Chordata > Aves > Cuculiformes > Neomorphidae > Tapera > Tapera naevia. The sequence goes on along the minus strand of JAUMJJ010000074.1, from coordinate 1,303,745 downwards.
AGCCAGAAATGTATCTTTGTAATCCACAGCCCCAGATGATATTTTCTTTCCCATATTTGTGCAATTGCTTATCTAATTCATGTAAACTTCTTAATAGCCAAACAATTTGCAGCAGCAAGGAATTCCACTGCTCAGTGACACAACTAAAGAAGCATCTTCTCCTTTTGTAAGCTTTGAACTTGTTATGTACCAATTTCATAAGAACCTCCATCAAAGACCACTGGAAAACATAACCCAGCCGTGTGTTAATTTAATACAGAATTGCTCTATTAACTCTATCCAAAGTCTTCTGGGCAACTTTGATAAAGTCGTCATTGCTCATATTGAACCTGAGCATTCAGGGAAGAGGGAGTACCAATTTCTCATTCTTTCTACTTCGGACTCTCCCTGAGAAAAGTGTTCACTTCACAAACCTAGAAATACAGCAAAATAAACAAGTGACTCACATCAGGTGCACCAAAGTCATAATGATTTGCATTACGAAATCAGGTTCTATGGTTTTGCGTCAGCTCAGATTCATGTGATTTTTTCTTCTTATTCCATAAAATGCAGTTAGAAACTTCAAATAAGCAAATGGTATCACGAGGCCTGAAATGGGAGAAAGCTGATGGAGCAGAAATAACAGAAAGAGAAACAAGTTTGCTTTATGAAATAAAAAAATCATTGAAACTTACTGAATTTATGTGATTTCAAATGAAACTTTCACCTCAGTGTGCCGATAGTCCTTATAAGGCACTCTGCATATGTGCAATCACTTCTGTCAGCTCTGTCTTTAAGCAGAGACAGGAAGGATGGTTTTGTGATTCAGAGAGAGATGCAGGACTCAAGAGATCTGGGTATTATTCCTACACACTTCCTCTGTGATTTTGGGCAAGTTGCATAGGTCCCAATCCTGAATACACCAATGCTTCTACTTAGCTCTGCATTAATAAGTGGTGTCAGTGAACAGGGCAGATTAGACATGTGGAAAAGCGTAGGCAGCAAAGAAGCTTTGATCTTTCCATACATTAGTTATCCTTCTATGAACTGGAGTTGTAAATTAATCCTTCTCTCTCTGTCCTATTGATTCAACTTCTAAGCTCTTTCCAAAGCCCAGCCCCTTTACTGTGCATTTGTACAATGAAGGCGTCATCTCAACTGTGTCTTTTAAGGCCACATAAGATGGTCACCAGAGGTCCATGATATTTCTGTTGCTTCTGTGTTTCCTGCGCTCTGGTTCCCACGCTTGGTTCTATGCCCTCTTTCTAATCCAACTTTTCTGCATTTCAACATTTCTCTTTATGAGGAGCAGAGATGACTCAGGACATGCATAGTGCAAGTCAAATATTTCCTAGACATCCAACACCGAATTGCTCACATTTTTTCTTTCACTATTCATGACTAAGTAGAAAAAGTCATGTGTTTATTTGTTTTGGGCTTCTTTTTTCATCATTATTTAAATGACTGGAACAGTGCATGCCTTATGTTTAGTTTAGAAAGTACATTACATCAGTGGTTGTTTTTCCAGTCTTGCGTTCCTCTAAATGTTCTTTTTGCTCTTTCCTTGTCTGCTCTTTTATAAGCAAGCTTGGAAAGAGGAAATGTTTGAGTTACATTACAAGCTGTTCAGTCTGGGTAGGAAGCAGAGCTATTGTCACTCCACATGGTTTACTCACTTAGACTTCCTCTATGAACCAACAAATATTTGGCAGCGACTCTGGAGCTGGGCTAATTGTTAATAATTTGTGGCCTCCCAATATATGTCATCTGGATAATTATTACAGTCTGCCAAGATGAAAAAAGGGTCAAAAACCAAGAGGCCAAGTCTAGAAAACAAAGTTCTTGTCAAAGGAAGACCTTTTGGGGGGCCATATTCTGGCTTCTGTGTTTTGTGATGCTGGATGTACACAATCAGAAAGCTCACCAGTTCCCATGAGGGAGACCTTCCGGTGACCGTAGGTGCTGTGGAAGATTCTTGCCATTTCCATAGACAGGGCTGAGAGCAGGGCCTGTGGTCCCCAGCTGCTGTTACCAACTAGTTTATCTCACGGATTTTCTCCATGATGTTAGAAGATGGGGCAGTGTAACTGCCCTTGAATCTGGAAGCACAAAACCCTCCTCTCTCTCTTCTCCATCATATTGCAGTTAACTCCCATTAATTTCACTGGGAGGAGTATCCCACCCACTTGTTTTCCCCAAAAGAACATTTTCTGCATTACATAAAGCCATCAAGTCCATTCATGGGAGATGAGGCAACAGAATAAGAAGTATCTCTTATTTTCAGTGGAGCTATTTGTAGCATAATCAAACTTATATCTATCCACATACTGATATTTAAGTCCAAATATGTCCTTCTGTAAGGAAATTTGCATAGCAATGTGGTATCTGTAGCAGATGTTCTCACCGGCACTATCATTTTGTAGAGTACTTAGTAAACGTGAAATGATTGAAAACTGATTTCAGGTTTTGTTTAGAGATACTTCCCTTGTGCCTTCTCCTGCTTTGCTGTCTTTTCATTCTTCCTGATAGACTCAGAGCAATCTCCCACAATGCCAACAAAATGTTTCCAGTGAATGCACAATACTGTCACAAACTCTAATGCTGTCTAACTTTTTCGCTTTCTGGATACGTATTTTGCAGTAATAACAACAAAATGGAGTCACCTCTGAAGAAGAGCACATCAGCCTTTTCAAAATCACTAAAATAACACTGAACATCTCTGTTAACTACCCTGTATGCATTCTGACATTTCCCACCATCCAACACTTCTCCCTAAAGGAGATCAGGACATTCACTCTGTTGAAACATCAGGGGAAAAAAAACAGAGAGACAAAATGCTCATAGCTGAACTGGAATATAAACTAAGCCCTGGGAATAATAGAGTCTCCAACTAATTGCAAGGTTTCTTGTACATCTATAATGCAAAGTTACACAAAAAAACCTTCACTATTAAGTAAAAATAGGATACTTTGCAACTCCCTAGCCTCCAGTAACCAAGGATCTCAAATCTCTTTATAAACATTATAAGCTTGAATTAATTTGGACTGCTAACAGCCTTGAAAAGTAGGTACCATTAATCCTTCTTAATGTACAGGTAAAGTGAGGCATTGAGTGATGAAATGAGTTAGTCACTAAGTGAATCAGTAGCTGATCCAAAAATAAATAATTCTAAGTAGCTTTGCACTCTAAAATAAACAAGCTGGAAAATAGAAGGTATGGGATGGCAGGGGTTGGAAATGAGACAACAGGGGATAGTAGGGAATTATAGTAAATGATATTGTATGAAGGCAGCACCTCTTAAAGCACCTAAATAACTAATACACCATTATTAAAAATTTCTTTCCCCAAGTTTAAGGGATTTTAGGAGATGGGTAAGATACTTCAAATTGCATCTGCTACATCTGTTCTTAAACACACATGTTTCTTTTGAGATTTCAGTAGAGAGAACTTCAACATGAAAAGCAGCAGAAAAAAACTCTCTCGAGATACTTTTCAAGAGAGGACCAAGGCAAAATTAGGAAGAAATTTTTTACTGTGAGAGTGATGAGGCACTGGCACAGGTTGCCCAGAGAAGTCATGGATACCCCATCCCTGGAGGCATTCAATGTCAGGTTGGATGAGACTTTGAGAAACCTGATCCTGTGGGAGGTGTCCCTGCCCGCGGCAGGAGGGTTGGAACTGGTTGATCTTTAAGGTCCCTTCCAACCCAAACCATTCTATGACGATTTTCTGAAAATGCATGGGAAAAGATGAACGTGCATTTACCTCCTAGAGTTTACCTTCATCATTTACTGAAGTTATCTAAGGAGACGCTGTGTGCCTGTTTAGCCAACCTGAAGAACGACCATGCTAGGAGTATCAGCTTTTGGGAAATTCATCCAGGCCTCACCTCTTGCTGATGCAGTGTCCACCCCACCACCCCACCCCCCACCACATCCCCCACCCCCGGCCTGCCTCTGATCAGGCAGAAGTAGTGTGCCCAACTTCCTGGCTGTGCCCACCACTCATTGGAAATGTTCTGCCCCTGCTTCAAAAACTGATTTTACCCTCTCCTGAAGGAAAGGCAGGGGAAGGAACTAGCTCCAGCATTTCAGTGAGGATTCATGCATGCAGCCTGTTTGGAGAAGGAGGCAGTAACTTTGGAACTAATTAAGAAGTGACATTTATGGGTTTTGAAGGAAATTGCATCTACTTCAGCAAGGCCACATAAACAATGGTCAGCAGAGGGGCACCTAACTAGTGATTAACTGGGCTTAATAAAGGTTACTTTACAGCAGAGATTTTCCCCAATCAAAAGTACTGATTACACTTGTCTTTCAGGCCTCCAGAAAGATGCTGTATTAGCATCATACTGCATCCTTACCTCAGAATAAACAGCACAAACACAGGTTTCAACTTCCTTCTCCAACCCATCCCAGCCACTCCACCCTGCAAATTGGCTCCTTCTTTAGCTGAGGCAACGATGAGGTTTCCATGCTGGTTTCATTCTCAGGTTAGCTGTTGTGATGAAGAACAAGAGATATTTTCACACAAGCAGGTACAGATAGACTCAAGTTTCTCAACCAAGGCAAGGAGCCATCTCCAGTTCAAGCTATATATTTTGTTGATTCATTCACAATACTGTGCTGACTGTATAACACAGCCTCAGCCTCAGTGCTTGCCCTTCACCTTGGAGCAGAGCAAGGTGAGCTTCCATCTGCCAGGGCCCAGTAGGAGTCTGGGCTCCCTGATGCTCATCCAAGTGAGGACCCAGGAGTGGTACAGCTTGCAGATGCAACACTGCCCTCACTCCTCACAGAACAGCATCTAGAGAGGAGGAAACTTGTTGAAACCACCTTTCATCCTTCTGATCCATCTTGAAAATAAACATGAGATGTCACGTGATCAAGTGAGCAGAAAGCCTGAAGAAAGGAAAGGAAAGGTTTGAGCAATGCAGACTTGATTAGAGCTGCCTGTACCCACTTCAGTAGAGGAATGCAGATGACATGGACCCTCCCTCCTCGACTGACTGGCTGCTGTGCACAGGATGTTTTGTTCTTTTCCTTTCCTGTTTTTTCTTCTTTGTGGGCCAGTGTTTTTGTTTAGATTCTTTTCTCTTTTTCTCTTTCTAAACCACAGCTCAGGCCAACATAAATTATTTTCTTTAAAATTTGCTTCTAGGGCGAGCTGCAGAGCATGCTCTCCAGGAAAAAGTAAGATTTTTCTTCCTCATCTTTTTGCCTCCTGTACTCACCGTCTGAGAGTGGTGCTAAGTATGTGATCCCTGACTGTGATCCCGCAGCAAAGATACAGCATGTAACATACTTTAGACTAGACAGCATGCTTTTCCACTCTGCACAGCTGAGGCAAAGCTACTTCTGTGTTGGAATATAACAGCAAGCTTGATAATACTAAATCAATCACTACACTCTCCTTGGTCACTTTGCTGGTTGCAGATTAGGCACAAAGGACCTAGCTACCCAGAAAGGTCCCAGTGGTGGTGGTGATATCCTTCTCCACCTACACCTCTTTCATCCCAGCTGCCTTGGGCTCACACTAGGATGCAAATCAGACTCAAAGCATCAGCTTTCACAGAGTCCTGATACGGCCTGTTAGGTCCAGACCCATACTGCTCAATTTTTGTCTCTTTTCTGAGAACATACATCTGTACTTCAACAAGATACCTCTTTTATGCACTTATGGTTAGATAAATTAGGTTTATAGACCAGATGGTGGGCAAGCAGTGAGCACGATTTGAGAATGGGTTTTGACACAGCTCCACCAACCCACTTGCCACATGCTCACCGCTCCACCTGAGCAGGACACAGCTGAAAAGCAGCAAAACACATAAAACCAACAGGTAGGTTACTAATAATTCCTGATTGCCTTGTCCAGGGCCCGCAGGTCAGTGCAAAGTAGGCAAGTGGTGGCATGGATGGCTGTGTATTTTCTGACCCCAGAAATTACATCTCTGTGTCCATCACATAGAGGTGGTGTGGGTACTCCAGGCACTAAGAAACGCATGAAAAGGTCTCTCAAGCAGTAATAAAATCCAAGATAGTTACAGGAACAGGCACTTACAGGCACTCAGAGCAGTAGAGAGAAAAACTTGAGTAAGGAGACAGGAGCTTATTCTTCCCTCCACACTTGACAGATGCAGCCCTCCAATAAATTGTGGCATTTTGGTAGCAGCTACCTCTCCTCTGAGAAACTAGTGGAAGTCCTCTCTTTATCTTAGCTTGTGGCAGTTTTTCAGATCTGAAATATGGCCATTCCCACCCTCCTCCTAAGGGTGACGAGAGAACGAAAGAGACATCTTACCTCACCCCTTCCATCTCCTCACTCCCTACCTCACGTGGCAATATTAAGCATCCTGTTCTCATCATCATAGTTCATACTAATGAATGAAACAATCTTCTAGAACAATGGACCTGCATGATAGCTTGACCACATGGTGTTTTTTATTAGCTTCACAGCCAGTACCTTTTTTCCACCCATAGAAGAATTAGTCAATCCATGAGTGCACATCTGGCTTTTCACACTGCCACGGAAAGAGGTGGGGGGAAGGCAGCTATTCATCCGCGAGTGGTTATGACCTGCTTTGCCCCAGATGCCATCACAAATGCTGCCAGATGAACCCAGTCCTACGCATCCCTTTCACCTTCAAAGCCTGCCTGTGTGTTTCAGTGCACAGGCAGCAACCGAGGCTTCTGCAAGGCACACGTCACACATAGGGATCAGCTATAAGTGCCGCTCAGACCGGCAATGCAAAAGTCTTTCTAAATGCTTCAAGCGTAACCGTGAGCACAAAAAAAGCCCAGTCAAAGTGCAAAGATCAGCAGTATTTTTCAGGCCTGTTTTGAAGGTGCTTTTGAGTCTTCCCATCACTACTCAGATGCCGCTGCCTATCCCCATGACCACAATATATTAGCTCCAGTAGCTTTTCAGCGACTCAGCTTTGCCACAGCTTCCTGCTTTTGAGCATATCCTCTTCACTCTGCTGGAGCTTTGCCAGCCCCAGCTTTTGCTCTGGCTTGGTTCAATCTAGAGCAAGCTGGGGGGTGGAGATGGGTGGATTTTTGTATTGGAAAGAAAAAAAAAAACACCAAATGCTGCACCTGAAGGCTGTAGAAGAACTGCTGTTTCTGATGAAACTTCCTTGCTCCTGTTTTAGAGACCGTTCACAAACCGCCATGCACAGGTAGCTCTAGAAACTGTTCTCCTAATTACTGACAGTTCGTTTCAGGAACTGCTACCTTCCTTTCTCCCTCAACACATTAGTTAAATCTTTGCTCATTTACAGCAAGGATGAACTTAGTTGGAAAACAGAAAAGTATACTCAGAAGGAATACCCAAAATTATTTTAGTAATGATTTTTTTGTAATAATTTTTGGCAGTGCTGGTCTACCAAACATCCCAAGTGAAGGTGAGCCCTTGAGCTAGGTCTACAGTTAGGGCTTGCCTTCACTACCGAAAAAGCTGGATTTGGGTTTTTTTTTCTTAACCTCAGAATGACTGAGATGACCGAGTTATCCTGAGGTAAAATTATAATAAAGAGAAATCATTTTATTTTGACTGGGGCTGAATTTGCTGACAGCAATCCTTCATCCCTGAACCCCACCTCACCATGAGTTTGCCTTGAGGCAAAACTGATGGACCTCTTGTCCTTATATTTTTGCCTTGATTAGCGAGCTGAAGCAGCATAGCTGTGCTTTAACATGTTTTACTTAACACTAGTTTAAAATCCTGAGGACACCAGGAAGTGTTTTACCTCAGGCAGAGAAGCAACAATTACGCAGCGCCTGACCTAAAACTTCATAACTATGCTAAAATAATAAACGTAGAAATGTGTCTAAAACCTCTAGGACCAGACATGTCTTCACAACGTCTCCCTCAGTGGCAGCATGGGCACAGCAGGAGAGAGAAGTGATTTTTTTCCCACACTGGCTTGTTTTATGACCCTGAGCAGTGGTTTCCCCATTTTTCCCCCCTCTTGCTGTCTTTGGCCTTACAGCTGAATGTTCTCTGGGGCAAGGACAATGTCACATTGCAGGCAGGATCTTGAGCAAGGCTTCTCATGCCATTGCAGTGGAGCTAATTGCCCAACTGGGTAACTGAAGTACGGTGTAAATCAGTGTCCTCGTGTGTCACAGCTGCCACAGCAGTGGTAGTTTGATGTGAGCTAAGGACTTAACTTGTTTGCCCCTGTTGACCTGTAAGTGAGTGCAAAGCCCAGTTTTTCATGTTGACTTTTGATCTTTATACTTGACCAAAGTGGGAGTGAAGAGCACATTACCCATTCTTTATTTTGCAAAGGTCTTTCTGGTTTCTTCTATAGATGTTTTGACTCTAGAAGATTTTTTGACTGCTGGGTTTTATGTAGAATCTATGCTTTTAAAGTAAATTCTGATTTGGGTGCATTTTTGTCCTAAACAGGCATTTTCTCAAATTTTGTCACACAGACAGGAATGCAATAAGGACAGAATTAAAAGTGGCAAAAATTAAACAAGAATTTTGCAAAGAAACAGTTATTGCTTTAAAGGAAACCATCTCAGCAGCATCTGTCACTCCCTGTGATCTCTCCCCATCAATACCTATGAAAGTAATTTATCGACAGAGAAGAAAATGTGCAAGTTCAAATGAATACTAAGGAATATTCAGGAAAGAATATGCCATGATTTCTTAGTAATGAATATATTAGAAGTAATACTTACACCCAGAGGCCAGGTCCAAGCTTTATCTCTAACAACTGTAAATATTCTCAAAATTTTGGATACAGATTGTAGTCCTCAAAGAATTGCAGTTATACTAATGTATTAAGTGAATTATGTTAGAACAGCTTGTATTTCTGCATCTATAGCCACTGCCCGTACCAGCATGTACCTTTAGTTTGCTGTGTCTTTGTCCACACAAGAGGGATACTTCTTTTATACATATCTGGTCCTAAAAATAGAAGTAGAGTGATATTAAAAGCCTTCAAGATTGATCATCCTCAAGAATTATGCTCTGTTCCAGTCAAAGAACATACAATGCACTGTATGACCAGTTTGTTCAATCAAAACAGTTTAAACAGTGAATGAATGAAACAAAGAAGTGTTAGAATGAAATAGAAAATCAAAGTAATTGCTTTACCAGCAACTTCAGATGAGACAGCAATAGGCAAAACTCACTGCTTAATATTATCCTAGGGACATGCAAATAATTGTTTTATTGGTTCACTTGAATATTTAAAATGCAGAGTTTGATAAAATTTCAATTCAGATCAACTCAGAATGAAAATATTCTGAATTTTTGGTGAGTCAACAGAGTTCAAAGGTTAATTCCAAAAATATTTATTTCATTCAAAATTAACCAGGTATACATTTTTCTCTCAGTCTTTTAGATGTTATTTACTAAAGCAATACTGACACAAATTATGAATAAAAATTGTCTTTTAAAGAAAAAATGTTAATATATTTAATTTTAAAATATGAAAAAGGAGTTTTGTAGCTATTTGATAATTTAAGATTTTTCCTCTAAGAAAGTGTATGCTGTAACCAATACCAGCTCACAAAATATTTCTGTCTACTTGCATTCTTTGTTTTATAAAATAAAAATATTTGAGGGTAAAAAAAGAGCTCAACCTCAGGAAAAACCTGGACGTTTTTTCCACCGTCACTAGGCCAGACTCTGGATCTCCATGTTCTGTTCCCAACCCTGTCACTTTCCAAGTGCCAAATCCACCTTCACCACCCAGGCACAAAGAAAACTGATGGACTCCAACTCCTCATGGACCAATCCATGTTTGCACACAAGTGGTGTGATCTAGAGGATGGCACCGTGCCATGAAGTGAGGAGTTGAGGAAGAGGCAATGATGTCCTACACAAGTCTCTGAGTCAGAAGAGTGGCCAGCACTGGGGACTGCAAAGTCCAACCTTCACTGAGGGAAGAGGTAGGTGGTGAGATGCCTACTTACTTGCTAAATATCTCACCTTCAAGCACGAAAATATTTGAATTAATCCCCTCAGGAAAATATTTGAATTAATCCCCTCAGGAAAGAAATGAGTAAAAGCTGCTAAAATAGATTCCACGGAGCATCGGTATCATACCGCTAAGAAAATACCTGATCGATCCCATTTTAGAAGAATCCATAGTAGAAAAATGCAGAGCAAAACTGCAGTCATTCTATTATTGGCATGAGAAATCATCAGTGGGTTTGAACTATAACCTCAGATTTCAGCTGTGATACTAGGACCCTGTATCTCTGTTTTTCTAACAGGTGCAACTAGAAGAAAATGGAAATGTCCACACACCCCGGAGTGCCTCAAACATGAGTGCTTCACCTTAGGGTTGGGAATCCAGGTTGGGAGACAGAGTCTGGCTGCTCTGCTGAGAACAACTGATATTTACATATTTTTTGACCCGGGCTCTGCAGGGGAAGTAGTACATTTCCAGGCACTAAGGCAGCATCAGCTTGTTCCACTCCTCTTACACAGCGGTTGACTTCTTCACCTGCTTAAGAGGGTCGCAAAGGAAACAGCTAACTCATCAGTTTTTGTTGTCAGTTAAAACTACAAAGAGATTCTAAAAGGTTTTATCCGCTCTTGTCAAACTTCAGTTGGGAGCAGCAGATAGAAGCTGCAGTTCGTTTTCTCTATTTCACCACGAGAATGCTATAAATAGAAGCCTGTGTGTGGCTTTCTGGCTCTCTGAATATATGCCTCACACCTTCTCCATTTCTTTTTTAACACCCACATAAACATTTGCATGTCACCAGACCCACAGAGACACACATTTTCCACAACATGCCTATCAAGAAGAGAAAAAAAATAGAAAAGAAATCAGAAAAATGTTCTTTGTATGTGTAAACCTGTGCAAGTAGGGTTGTCTCTGCATGTATGTGTTTGCATACAGAAAGATTTGTGCTCATGCAAATAGAGCTCCAGCAGCCCTTATATTTTGGCCTTCAGGATGCTTATAAATTCACTTTTCACATCTAGCCTGATGTTTTTCTGTCAATATGCTGAGACTTGACATTATCAATACCACGGCTGTGTGTGGCAAAGAGGATCCTTTACTCTTTCTGTTGCACAATTTTTAGAGTCCTCAAAGTGTATTAAGAGGGAGACTGGCCTAATGTTGAGGTGCTTTGTGCACTGAGGTTGAAATCCACCCTAGGAGATGGGGAGGTTTAGTAGAAGCTGTGACCATCTCCTCTGGGTCAGCACTGGGGAAGCTGAGCTAGGAAAATTTGGAGCTGCAGAGACTGCAGCAGAACAGACCTTCTGAAAGTTGGGCATTGGAGAAGTCGTGGGTACCTTTTCTTAAGTGCTGAGTGCTGAAAACACCAAGAGCTTTCCAGCATTTGAAGGACTGGTTCCTTGCCTCACGTCAGGGCTGTTTCCTGTTAGAAGTTTCAAAGAGGTAAAACACAGTGCAGCTGCTCTGCTTTCTGCTTAACGTACCAGGGTTTAGCTCTGATTGCTCTGCCCTACATCGGCCTGCAGAGCGTGCCCTTCTTGGCATTATTTCAGGCTTCAAGTTATTTTTCTCCTATTCTCTTTATTTTTCCTTCTTTTTTTAAAAAAAATAAAAGATAAAAATCTCCTCTTTATTTTTATATAGCCAGCGCATCACATAGTGCTGGCTCGGGGCAAAAATCAGCCATTAAGAATCTTTTTAAGTCACCCTGGAATTTTATTTTTATGCCAAAATGTACATTTTCCTTACATCATCTGCCAGACTCGATTGTGTAAAAAAAACTTATGATACTCAAGCTGCCTGAAGACCTGCATAACGACTCAGACACTTGCAAAAAAAAAAAAAAGGATAGAAAATTTATGAGGTTTTTCTCACCCTCTCCCTCCCTGTCTTATTTTTGTGCAGGTATTCACATTGCAAACATCCAAACAAACCTTCCACTTCGGTTTGAAAATGTGAGGTTATAAAAATAAGAGAGAAGGGTTTTATTTTAAATTTTTACTGAAAATTGAAAACTCGGTGACATTTTTATAGATATCCTGAAGTTCACATACTGACACACTCCATTTAGATTTAGTTTACTACTTTTCTCACTGATCCAACATTATATACCATTATTACACAGCAGTTCATATTTTCAGATGACAGCGTCTTGTCATGCAATTCTGCTGCCATAGCCTGTTTTTAAGAAACTGTACAGAGCCATACAAGCTTACAAGAATTGCTTCCTTTATTGACTCATGTCCACACACTGTGGTTTAGGCATAGATGATCTTAAAGGAAATGTGTACATTCATAAACAAGTTTATTGCTGAAAAATTTGCAAATGTTGTCCCGGGTAACCATGTTAACTTCCTTTAAAAGTGTTAGGTCTCTTGAAAAGAAAAAAAAAAAAAAGTACTTTATTCAGTTTTGTTATCAGAAAACCATTATAAAATAGTGGGAAAAAAAAGTTGTAATTGCTTTTTCATAATAAAAATTTATGAACACGACCTGCACACCAGTCAAGTGGCCTGCCAAACCTCAGACTGGCCTGAGCTTTGCTTGGCAGAAGATTTTTGTGATATGTGGCTAACAATGTCAGCTGAAGTGGCTCTCAGTTGTAGTGAAATCACTAACGGGGCACTCAAAGGCACAGTGGCAGAGGAATCTGCAGCAGCCAGAGATTCTGCAAGCGATGGGATTACATTACAAGCAGTGGCAGAAGCCTTGATGATAGAAACTACATGAAAAGTTTGTGTTCACCATGAAAAATGGTTTTGGGAAGTGAATTTCACATAGCGCAAAATTGATTGCAAGGGAAGGATATAGAACCACACCTGCCAAGGCTCTGATCTATCATTCAATTAAGGAACTGAATTTACGAAATGTCTTACTTTGTTGTTTTAACTAGGGTACAAATGTGTTTACAAGATAAAATAAAAGGAAACTGTTGTCTGGTTTCTTTAAAATGTCCATCTTTTTGACCTTGTCAGGTGCCTCATGGGCTGTCAGTAGCAATTGATGCTATGCTGGAAACAGCTCTGGAATGAAAAAATGAACTTAGATATAGAAATAGCAATAAATCCAAGAGAATTCCCCCAGTTTCTGCAAACAGTATTTGGTCTTTTCTAATACGACCAACATTCTACTGTGATAGTTGCTCCAAATACCTGGACTGAAGATTTAGGAAGACTGATACCTCCAGTGTCTTCATGTAACCTCCCTTCTCCTTGGTGTGTCCTGTAAAGAAGGTCCCTCATTGCTGACTCATCCCTCATCCCTCAGGCCTAAAGACACATGTGAACGTTTGTTAATCTGCAAATTTACAACATTATTCTGAAAGGTTTTTTTTAAAATTCAGTCCCCTTACCATTCTCCTAAAACCAGTCAGGTGATCATGGACTGAGGAGAAGTGTTGAGACTTCCATTCACATATCCTGATCCTCATCCTCTGAACTCAATGTGGATGACACCAATGTTACTAAAAAGAGAATCTTGTTGATGCAGCACAGTGCAGAATCAAACGAACTTCAGGAGGGAAAATGATACAAAAATGAGAAGACGCATCATTGCGGGCAGTATCATCTAGACCCTTAATAGTGTGGATCAGCTCAACTACTCCAGAAGAACAAATAAGCCAAGGAAGGACTTGCAGTGGTCAGAGGAACAAGTGAAGAAGGTCTTTAAAAATTGTTTTGGTGAAAAACAAAGCGTCCAGAAATGTCATGGAAACCAGACAGGATAATTGTCTAGAGGTCAAAGTGAGGGATGGTTTTAAACAAGCAGTGGTTACAAGAGCTTAGGTTTCCTTCCTCTAAATTACAGTACATAAAATTAAGGATAAAATTAAGATTATATCTTCAACTTTTTAGGTTTTAGGCATCCAGTCCAAGATAATTGTCTACATTCCCTCTGTTGTCATGGCAAAGAGACAGGGACATCTAGAAGGCAATAAGGGTCAATTCTTTCAGAATAAATTAATATTCCTTTGAAGCCACCCTCTCTCCACAAAAGTAAGGAGTACATCCCTGTTGGACTAATTCCCAACTTTTAGATGACCTGAGTCTGGGAATATGCAATGGGAAGGCTCCTTTGTTGTACATCCCCACATAAACTGGATATAAAACAATCTCATTTCCAATTACAGAAATAAAACTGTGTAGACAATATCAACAGGTAAAAGGGAATACTGTCACAAAAAATAATCTTTCTGAATCATGATTAAAAATTAATACCAAATCAAGTATTTTTTGTTGTTGCTTTAGTTTTTCTATTTGAGTATTTTCTCTCTGGAGACTTTTCTATTTACATCTGGCCAATCCCAAAAAGTATCCAAATAGTAAAGAAAAAGGGGATCCCTTCAGGTTTTTTGCATAATGTTGGTTTCCTAATAACAGAAATATTTTTCAGCTAAAATATATCTGTGTAGCAAAAATTCCCAACTATCGTTTAGAGCTGGACATCCCAAAGGAAAGAAGTTCAGGAGGACTGCCACTTCACAACAGTTTCATGAAACCAGACGACCTGGAATTCTTCTCCTTTACTTATTAACAGAGCCTGAATCACAATAAAATCCATTGATACGGATTAGATACCAGCCTATAATAAGTAAAAGAAGGTTCCAACTATAAAACTTTATTATTGATTTTCCCATCACACTCAATGGAAAACTTATACACTGGACTGCTTGCTAAAGAGATGATGAAGAGGTAAATCAATCATTCCTTGTTTGCATCTTTCTAGTTGTGTCTCGTACTACTGAATTGCACATGGTCAATTCTGATCCAAGGTTAAAAAAAGCTTTATAAAAAAAAGTTTATTACTTTTCTGTAGGTTGCACATTTCTGAAAGTTATAATATACCTTCTTCCCCATTCACTTGATCCATGGCCTACACTAGGGACAGAGATTAAAACTCTCAGTCTGAAGATTCTAATGACTAATGACAGTGTTAGTGTTGTGTCTTTGCTTGAAGCAACACAATCTCTGCACACACAGTCATATGGGAATGCCTTTTGTAACATACTCTTTATGCTGAAATAGGTCAGAAGATGTATTCCAAATTCATTACTGTGGTTTTGGACTATATGAACACGAATTTGCAGCTTCCAATTGTTTACTAATACTTATCAATTAATAAGTAAAGACATTAGTGGAAGCAGCTAACAAAACATGTTTGTGAGTTTGCAATAACACAAATTTGGACTGACACCTTCTGGTTTTGATCCTTGTATACTTTGAATTCCCAGGCAACAAAGTGCAGGGTAGATAAATGTGGAATATCCCCTACCTTGACCCATCTGAGTTACGCATCTCATCTCTGTTGCCCATCCAAACATCACCTGGGTGATAGACACCTTCAGAATATGACTAATCTTAACTTTCTTAACAAGCTAACTTTCTCAGAATTACTCAGCCTGAGCAACGAGGTGCCTTGCTTCCACCTAAAATGTCAAAATCTGAAAATTTACAGAGCAAAGAGAGAAGCCCCTGACGATGCTGATCCTTTAAACATATACTACCAGTATAAGACCACTCATAAATGCAGTCACATTGTTTTTTTTCACAAAGTCAACACCATCCATCCATCAAAAAAAAAAACTTTAAACTATAAATAGTAAGATAAAATCCTCTTTGGGGCCCATAAGCGTCTCCTTAGGCACTGTCATTGCTCAGCAGGTGTTTGCAATGCTTGTGTTATTAGTCCATCCCAGGATGAGAACTTTGGGAGGCTGGCTTTGGAGACAGTCCGAGCAAGCCCAGCAGAGTACTATTGTCATATGTTCGGTTGGGATGTGCAATTGAGCAGTCATCCCATGCTCTTCTGAACTAGGCTGAGTTTGAGTAAAAGCTGGATATGCACAGGTTTGTCTGCAAACCTTTGAAATGCCAGGCACTGAGGAGTGCTGAGATAGCTACACACGGCTTCGTGGGATATGTATTTAAAGGTTCTGGATGCTTCAGACATGTAGCTTTAAAGATTCAAAGTTGTCCAGAAAAGCACATTAAGAGATCCTGGAGCATGTTATCCAGGCCAAGAGGCCCTAAATTTCCCTCCATGGCACGCAAGCAAGGCTACATCCCACATTGTCCCCAGGGTATCTCAAGCTCAGGTCAATGCAGTCAGAATATTTGGCCTCGCAGGGCCCATGGGAACACCGTAAAAGCACAGTGTGGATAAATCTTTCTAGAACAAAAGTCTCCTTAGTAAAAGTCTTTAAACATTGATAGTCCCCAAACTTCACAGGCCAAAGTTCACCACACTCAGCAAGAATGTGCTTAGGGAGATATTAAACACTGCTCCTACTCTCAACCTCAACTGAAGCAGCAATGGCTTTCTGAGGTATTCTCTATGGGTCCCATCAAGCAATTAGGCACAGACTGGGTCTGCTGTTTTCCAGAGTTCTCCAAGTCAGTATTTGAAACATGGGCACATCAGATTCTCTCCTAATTTAATGTAAAACCACCTGCTTTGGTTACAGTTTTCATGGCATCATGTTCAGAGAGTTCATACTTCACCTCTCTACTGTTACACATTATCCAGTGGAAAACAAGGAAAGAGGGGGAAGGTACACATGAGTTTGCACAACTTCAGAATGGAATTTAATGAGGGAAAGGGAACACTTAATTGAAAACCGAAGCATCCATTAGTACACTACCTTTCCACCATATCAGTGCAATGCATTTCATTCCTTTTTCCAAATGCCATTTCACATAAACCATTTATTTTTTCAACTTTTCCTGCAAGTGTTTTAATGCAGGATTTGGACACCTTTCAGAAGAGTTATGTGATGTAATGCATTTGAGAGACATAACAATGTATGTGGAGTTTGGAAAAACTTTTGCAACAGGAATAATAATAATAGCTCCTTTCAAAAGGTAAAATCTGACTGTGAAGAAGATGGAGAGAATGGAAATTTCCTTTATAATTAGTATTTCTAGTCATCATATACAACCAGATTTTCACAAAAGCACTAGGTATGTCTACAAAGCACAGCACTACTTTGGATACTGAAAGGAGCACAGCTCCATGTACTTGTTTAATTCTCAGTAGGATCAAGAGTCCCATGTTCCTAAAGGAGTACAGTTTCCATGGCCCAAGAAATAATCTATATATTCATATATTTCCACACTGTACTGTGTGCATGTCTACCTAAAAATACGAATGATTTCAACAAATGAGATTCCTCTGAACTAAATGGACATCTGACCCAGGCTGATTCATCTCAAATGAGACATCTTCAGATGACTAAAATGGCAGCCCAAGGACACTGGGCTCAGCAGCCACTGTCACCTTGCCTCCTTCACAGCTAAAGGCTCATTACTCAGCAGCCCATATACCACTCGCCTCCAACTACAAATTGCTGCCAACACGTAACACAGCCCTTCATGGGAGGATATCTAAGCTACTCATGAGCTGCATGTTGTTCCAGAGCCATTAGCTCTCCACACTCACCCATAGACAGGGGACATTCCTCTGCCTACAGTCCTGCTCTGAGTTTCAGGACAATGAAGTTGAAGTCTTAGCTTTTGTGTTCTGAGGTGAAGTAACTCCTTGGTAAAATTGTCTGATTCTGATTTCAAGTATATCTGTATATCCCAGATGGTCAGCATGGGGCATCTGATCTCATATGTCTTAGTATCAGAGGATTTCTGTTGGGTTTTGGTGCATGTGAAGAAAATGGGAATTGGTACAAACACAGCCTGCAGCCCACCCTGACCTGTACTGCTGTAATCCACAAATGGCTTTTGATCTTTTCCTTTTGTTCTCTGAACTCAAGAAAGTCCTGATTTCATTTTTCCCAACTAGTCACAGATATTTACCAATTATTTTACATCCTTCAGGGTTTGTTTCAAAGCAGAGTGCACAGGACATGCACTGATCTATATTTACAATCTGTGTGGTCACAGGATATGCAGCTGTGACTGTCTGACCAAACTCTTTAAGCATAATAGCTCATGTCAAATGCATAACATTTTTTTCTAATAGAATATAGTTATAGGGAAATAAACTCTTGGGACTCAGTAAGGGTTTCAGCACATTGGCAGCTCTCTGAAAATTTGTTATCAATTAGAGTAAGACACAGTCTACTATGCTTACACATGTTAGCAATATTCAAATCCACAAGGACATCTCATAGAAGACAACAATATTTAGCTGGAGTCAAAGAACTCAGGTATAACTGAGTGTGATACTTTAAATAACAAAAGAGGAAGACTATCACAACTTTTCATTATAATTTTTAGGGACCAATTTAGTTCTACATACTCACTTTTAAGAATCCCACATCACAAGGGTTTAACGTGAAGTATGTTAATTTGTCCTTAAATTAAACTTTTGACTCAAACAATATTTTAAATACATGAAAATTATCAAGAAACAATTCTAATGTCTTTCTGAGAAAAAAAAAAAAAAGAATGTAAACTATAAGAAAAAAAAAGAGAGAGAAAGGAAAAGAAGTCTATATTTGACCAAAAGAAGATAAACCTCTGGTTAAAGAAGGATGCGCTTTCAAAAATATTTTTTTCCCTGTATCCGGGTCCATCTTTGTTAGCTCAATTAAAGTTATAATAATGGGGTGTGCCTGTGAGACAGATAACTATCTGTAAAACACTGAATTAACACTCATACTGTGCTGCCAAAGTCCTAGAGATTAATTTTTAACAGGATGCCTGTTATTCTTCCAACCCCCAAAATCTATTCAAGCACCAACTACAACTTCCTTGATGGTACTTTCTTTTCTTATGCTAAACTTATGAAACTGTACCAAGGATGTGGTCATTAACTGAGCAGAATAACTGGTCTCAGTTTTTCAGATAAAAGCTTCTTACTCTGGACCAGCTGATAGTAGATCAGTAAAACAAAGGCTGTTCTCTCAGGCCACCCATTAGACTATTCCTGTTGCCATCATTCTGCCACTACTCCCTGGGGTTATGTTGGGTGATTGCATCTCATATGAGTCTTTGCTAGGGTGCTAGGGAACTGCAATCTTCTTCAGCCAATGTTTCTCCTCGAGGAAAAACCCTATGGTTGGTTACTGGATGCACTCCCATTTGTTTAGCACAGGGACAGATAGGGAGCGATGATACTGTGGTGAGATGAGGAAGTTTCTGTTTTGCCCATGAGTGAGTAGAACCCTTGCTCAACACAAAAGTAGTCTAGGAAGAGCAGCTGGGTTTTGCCTATATGAATTTGGAGGTGAGATGGTGACAGTTAGCAACATGCCTAGAAAATAAAAGGCATGTGGGCTCTCTCTAACACCTGTGCTAATGTTGGGGCAATATGATAGGAAGGGAAGTAGATGACCACAAAAAATAACCACAAAAGCTTGCTTGTTAGAGTCCTTTTCTTTCAACCTGCTCAAGAAAATACCATATTATTACTGTATTGTCATTTATAATTGAAGGTGATGCCACTGGAAACATAAGTCCCTTTGTATACATGTATGCAGCTTAAAAAGTCTCTCATGTGAATGGCGGTTTGGTTACACAAGCAGACAGAGGAAACTCAAGCTGCTGCCTACTTCTTCCTGATTATCCTATACAACTATGGTAGTGAATCCCAGGGGAAAAAGAACTTTCCCTTGGAAAAGTAATTATATGAAGGATCCATCAGCAACATCACCCAAAGGAAGTCTTTGTCTCACAAAAATTATGTAGATGTGGTGATACATTGTCTCTGACCCATTTTCCCCAGAGTGCCTCTGATGGAGGAGGTGGAGCCTTTCATCACAAGATGCTGGAGTGGCATTCCTACCCATTGACACCAAAGGTGCTCATCCAACATGAGTTTTTTCTAGTTCCTGTTGTCCCTGCTGCAGGATGCTTTTCCATTGATTCCTAGGACAGAAAATACGTCTGCCATATATAGAAAGAAAAGAATTCCTTGATCAATTAACTGATTTTTCCATGAAATTACAGGATTTTGTTTTGCCTGAGAGCTGATATTAGATCCAACAGGGGCAAAGGCACCTTAACCTTCTGTGATTTGTCTAATATCCCAACTTAACCTATTGCTACCTTTAACTGGTCCTCAGGCAATCAGCTTAGATCCAAATAGAGATGTCCACATGTGCACCAATAGGTAAAAAATACCTCCCAGAGTCTTTGGCCTTCCCAGGCATGCTCACTCTCACCCAACAGCTCTAGAACTCCAAAACAGCCACCCTGCACCACCAAACCAATGTGTCAAAGAGAAAGGGGTAGACAACTGCATAGGTATCTGATTTATTCTGGTGCAAACACAAAAATACTTCCAGGGATGTGCTTCAACACAAGAACATCATTTGTCTGCAGCATCTTCTCTATATACAAAGAACCTTGTAGCCCAATTCCCTGCAGGGCACCTCCATATTAAAGAAAACTTGTCATTTCTCCCAAACAAGGGAGGAAGGAAGAGCTTGTGGTTAACGTAGCAAATGGAGGTTCAGGAAATCTGTATTCATATCCTGGTTCTACCACAGACTTCCTGTGTGACCTTGGGCAAGTCCCTTAAATGCCTCCCTTCCTCCATGTGGAAAATGTGGATAAAATAATTCCTTCTCCTGATAGGCCTCAAATCTTAGATTGGATTATGACTGCTACCATCTAGCAAAGTTGTGTGTGTGGACCAATCCTTACTTACCTGTGTGTGATCAGCTAACAGGACTGACAGTTTTAATGCTCATAAATAGTCTCCATTATCTAGGGTACCATAACTTTCACCCCATCACAACCATATATTAATGGGTATTAGCAGGTAATTCTGAAGCTTCAAATGACATAGCCCTGTTGATTGAAATGTGTCTTATATTTGATCTGAGTGCATCACCGGTTTACTGAGGTGAGGCTGAGAGACTTTTTGAACTATGATTTGTTTATTGTATGAATCTCCACCAGAAAAAAACAAGACCTAAACAATCTAGGCCTTAATTTATACATGCAACAGTACTTTTATTTATAAAGAGACATCCGGGTTAGTCCGTTAGCAGTCCACTGAATTCCCTGCACTCCGCTCCTGAAGCTGACCAAAACCGTGATGTCCCATGCTCTTGTTTCTGGATAACCATGGGTTATCTCCTCTTCTCACTCCATCCAGTGCCACTCCACTCACAACTTTGAAAGTGTATTAGTCTTCAGTATAATAGAGGTTGTTTAAGTCAAGTTGG
The DNA here is from genome assembly GCA_033556795.1 of Tapera naevia. NCBI lineage: Eukaryota > Metazoa > Chordata > Aves > Cuculiformes > Neomorphidae > Tapera > Tapera naevia. The sequence goes on along the minus strand of JAUMJJ010000074.1, from coordinate 1,282,698 downwards.
CCTTATCTCTAGAGGTTTAAATTAGCTCAGGAGGAAGCAAAAATCAGAAGTGAGTTTTTCATCCAAAGCTTTTCCACTTAGAGGTGAGAACATAGACAACAGGTTGGCAAGTCCATCAGAACCAGATGTACTTATTCTTAAGGTAAAAATAAGGCTGTGAGATTTTATTTAAAATATACATGCTGTTCTTACATCTCTTTGAAGAGATCATGTGGGATAATCCGAAGTCTCCTTCTTGCACAAACATTGCAAACATTTCCTGTTGGTAACTATAAAAGGACAGTCCTAGCTAAGTAAACAGTGCTCTTCATAGTTGTGTCTAAGCAGGAAAGCCTTGTGTTCTTCACCAGTCACTCCATTGATGACTACAATTGTTCTGGTTATTGTTTGTATTCCTAATAACACTGGTTACAACAAAAGATCAAAACAGGAACTTCCTTAAACTTATTAAATTCTTGCAATGGGTGCCTAGATGTTGCTGGCATAAGGATGGATGTGTATTCACATACTAGAAATGGAGAAGCCAGGTCATCAACTTGTATAAACCACTGCCTTTACCAAAGTCAAGCTAAGCAGCTGAGAAGCTGGATTCATAAAGTCATCCTATGCCACCCCAGAGCTCAAAATGTCCCAGTGTTACCCACTAGATTTCCCCACGCACCATTTTCTTATATCATGAATTAAAGGAAAACCAAAGTTTAAGAAAATTAAATAATGGGATCAAAATCATAAAAGGAGTCCAGAATAGGATCCAGACTTCTTATGTCTTCTTGTGAGTGTCCCATAGGGGTGTCTCTGAGGCGTTCAGTGATCCTCAACCAGTCCACACACTGTCTCCTTTTCTACGTTCTTCTTTCATTCATCAATTATTATTTTCTATCATTATTATATTATTATTCTACCTGCTGAGGAGCCTACAGATTTCTTTCAGATTGACTACAGAGTAAACCCTTAATCAGTTACTGAGATACAAGGATCTACCTGCTGCTGCCACTGCTAAATATACTATTTAAAGTATTTTCAGCTTCTACTGTACCATCAGTGCCCAACTTCTTCCATAGCAAGTGAAGAAACATACTCATGTTGGGTTAAATAGTGGAGTTACATCTTGGAAGTGGATGGCGTATGCTACTATCTTCCCTCTAGAGATTGTTTTGGCTCCTTGATCCTATGTCCTAAGCATGTGAGTCCTCAGAACTTAGGAAAAGAAGCAGCATATATATCACTGATAAGATCATACAAACCCAAATCCTTGTTGGCTTGCTTTTTGTTCTCTCTCCCTGTAAGACCAAGATTAAACCACAAGTCTTACTTAGAGTAGAGAAATTCCACTGGACCAACCAACAAACTTCCCTTTATCAGACTGTGTCTCCCATAGCTTAACAGTTTTGATACAGTGCCCAGGAGAAAACGATTCCCAGTAAGACAGTATGTGATGTTTAGAAATGCCTAAAAGTTCCACAAGCATGACTTGGATTAAGGGAAAAATAAGATATTTCAGCATTTTATAAATGATGCTTGCTACCTTTTTGTCTGACGACATAGAAGCATTGGCAAGTGGACACACTGCTTATAGAGAGAAAGGTCTTCTATCATAGCTGCACAAAGGGCTACCTCAAAAAAACGAGCAGAACAAAATGTGGTTATGCTGTAAAGACCAATAAATTCTGCTTCCAACTTCAAACCTGAAATCATTTAGAAACAAGGTGTGTCATTGAGGAGAAAGAGAAACCACAGTCATGTTTGCAGTTTACAGATGTAGGCAATGATCTGTTTTATCTGGGCTTGAGAAGAGAACCTCAGATTGCAGGGTGCAAGCTGATATCTGTGGATGCAGCAGCTCACTCCTGCCTTGCCCAAAGATCCTCATGCCATACAAAGTGTGCAGGTGGATTGGTCAGACTTTCTAAATCTTCTTCCTAAGTTTCCGTTCTACACCTCTATAAGCAGAGAGTAAGGACCCATTTTGCAAGGAGATGGATGCCTGAGAAGACAGACCAAACGCCAGGGAGGAAACCTTCCTGCATACCCCTTGCAGTGCCTGGATGGGGATCAGCCTTTACAATTTTCTGTAAAAACTTTGATACACTCAACCCCAGCATTGCCTCTAGCTGAAGAGGGGACAGAAATCCATTTGTTCAGCCTTTTTTCCAGCTTCAAAATGATTTGTCCTCCCTGCGTATAAAAGAGGTTTCACACGAAGTCAAGTGGATCATCCTCCATTTAAATAGCTAAGGGAAGTTATATTCCTCCCCAGCTGACATACGTAGGCTTTGTTTTCCTGTGTGGCCCCAAGAAAATCCCTTATCATTTTCCTTAGTCCATCTGTAAGAACACAGTCACAAGTCTCCCTTTTTCCATGGGGCTGAAAACACCCAGGATGAAGAGCAATGCCTTACACACATGTACAACACCTGGCACCATAACAGTGCAAGGTGTAACCCACAGATCAACAGGACCAACCTCGAGAAGAAAATTAGACCATTGAATCCATGTAAAGAATCCCTAAAACAACTTCGCATAACACAGAAGAATAGTTAGAGATTTTAAACCCAGCACATAAACTACAAACTCCTCATCCCCCAGTCTCACAGCAAATCTTCAGGATTCAGCTGCCCACTTGAACTTTAAGTTCTCGGTGACGCAGCTAATGGCTCTGTTATCCTCCTCCATAAACAACCTGTAGTAAAACCAGGGCAATCAATGGCACAGCCAAGAAATCCTAATACTTCTCCACCTTTCAACTGGGATTTGCTCCCACTACAAGCCATCTCAGCCAGTTACGTGGCTTGCCATTACTGTTTGCCCCAAATGACATCACCATTTGGCTTTCTGAGCATACCTCTTTGGCTCTAACCCCCCTTCACCTTGGCTCCTTTCCCTGTAAACAGGGCCTGATTAATGTTGCAGAAGAAGGGCTGTGAATCACGTATTCCATTCTCTTATGGGAAGTCAGAATGTCAATTTTTCCTAGTTTTAAGTGCAGAGAATTGGGATATTTAATGCAGAATCCCTAGCAACGACACAGAAACTGCAGTCTGAACCCACAGCTGTAAGCTTCCCAACATACTTTCTGTAACAGCAGTTGATGAATCACCCACTAGAAGACATGCACTTAAAAAAAAAAGTGAAACAGCATTCACCAGTGCTGCCTATTATTTCCCAGTCCCAAATGCATTACAAGTATATTCTTTGATAAGGGAAGAGCCCTCACAGGCACATCCACAAATCTCTACTGGACTGTTTAAAGGCTGAATGTAAATGGTCCGACAGCCACAGATGTTCTCTCTTCAATCCTGGGTGGCAGCATTTTACTGCCCACAGTACTCATCACTACTAATGCTTCCAGCTGGTGGCCAAAAGCCAACACTTACTCTGAGCTTTTGCTTTGCAAATGCAAGGAAATTAGAAACAAGAGTTTGCAGAGCAGCTCATGGACCCTGCTGCACTGTCTTTCCCTTCTCTTTTTAATGGCTATCTTTCTCAGTTTTTCAAAATAAAATGACAAATAAAAAAATAATACATGGTTCGGACCCATGTTTTAAAGGAGTTGTGTACATACTGGGCTTGAACAGTATGGTAGAGCTCCAGAAGGAGAATACTTGTAGGAAAGTCTCAGGGAAATTAATGGAAAGCCACATTGTTCTTAAAAAGCACCTACCTGATAATTGGTACCACTAATGTTCTGATGTATTTTATTTCCTGCTAGTATTATGAGTAATGATGCCACAAATAAACCAGGAAAAAGAAAAGTCAACAATTAATTGAAATAGAGAGGCACTTCTTTGCAGAAAGATAATTTCATCGTATACAGGATTCACCTGATATGTGTGATCCATCCCAGAGATAGACTAGAGCATCCAAACCATTCAGGAGCACACAGAGCCCACAAAGGTGCAATGAGAAACAAGTTCATAAATGCCTTAAACCCAAAGGGAGTTCTACTCAAGAATGAGTCTTCCTCCTGACAGAAATTAACTGAAGTCAAATATTAGATAAATACATGTGATGAGACATTCACAGATAACAGGGTCAAGAGTTGAAAAATAATCCACATTAACCTAGATACCATCACAGGGGATTGCTTACAGTGTATTATCAGTGTTTATTCAGGGTATGAGTCCTATTGTGCTAGGTGCTGCAGAAACAAACCAAGCATGTATTTCATACATCAGTATAAATTCATGATATTCAGAAGCTAATTTCCTAGCTGTGGCATAAGGATCTGGGCAGGCATGTAACTTCAGGAAGGTTCTTTTGCTTCTCTGTACTGCATTTCTCATAATGAAAAAAAGAAGAAAATTTATTCCCTTTCCTGTTCAGTCTACAAACACCTGGGAGTCTCTAGTGGATTTATTAAGCCCTTGTGCAAACCTTCTCAAGAGCCAAGGAGTATTTCCAGAGCACACCAGGTGTGTTTAACTTGTGATGGGGAGAGGTGGCCCAGGTTTTCACTTCCTCTGTTTTGTGGTTGTAGCTAATTCTATAGGGCCTGGCAGAGGAATGAGGATGATGGAGAGAGTTTCAGAGATTTACCCCACAGCAAAGGAGGAGGCAAGAAGGCAAGTCTTGACTCCTTCAGCTGCATAGGAGTCAGGGTAGCCTTGGACTCCATATGGTGTGTTTCGTCCCCAGGGGCCAAGCATAGGGAGGGATGTAGGGAGGGGAGGTGTAATAGAGTAAGGATATAGGTACAAAATCAGAAATGCTGCTAAGTATCCTTATCACTCAGAAGAAGGTCTCTTATTTTTGTAGCTCAATGTGAGATGAGCCAGCCATATTAGGACACCTGAATTCATCACCTCCAGAACCTGTGGCTCAAGACTTAAGAAAAGGCCTAGTTAACTTTTTGTCTCTTCAAATATGAAGCATTATATGGTTTGAAGGTCCCATTTTCACAGCAACTTCTCCACTACCAAAGCAAAGGACTTGAAACCTCAAAAGGAATAGCTAGAGATGTCTCAGAGAAAGATGAGACCAGCTCACCTTTCAAATCTGAGTTACGTAACATCTGCGCAACCCAAAGCCATTCTCTCCCTCATCACGTTGCCTCTTGTTTATGATCAGGTGAGACTCATCTGACAGAAAAGGGCTGGTAAATGATCTAACTTGGGAAGTCTTCCTTCAGCAGCTTTGAGTTGGTCAACAGGATATCAGTAGTGGCTGTGGGACCAATCTCGGAGACCCAGACTGCTGGGGTAACTTGCCCACTCTTTGTCTCAAGACAGTTATATCCTGCTCATGCAGCAGTTGCTGTGTCCTTATGACCAGCCCAAGGCATTCAAACCAGTTGTACTAGCTGGAATTGGAAACCAGTTTTTCTTTTAGCATTGCCTATCAGGAAAGCCTCCTGTGCTATCTCTCTCCCTACCACGAAGCCTTCCTTTGCTTTCTCTTATAGACAGTGACCAACCCATGCTGGGTATGCAAGAGCAGCACCAAACACTTTTGGGACAGGGGAAATAGCTCTCAGTTTTAAGAACAAATAAATGATGAGAAGAGCATCACTGCTGTTCCGTGCTAGGGATGTAACTCTGCTGCTCCCCATTTGCATGACATCCAGAGTAACAGAGGCGGCATGAAATAGAGTCGCTCTTGAGTAGGCGGAGGCAAGTATCCAGTTGACTCAGAGCATCAGTGTACACCAGGGTGAAAATTTAAGGGCAGGTGGAAGGATGAGAGAGGAACTTGCCTGACTAAAGAGTTTGTTATGTTGATATTGCTGGGGCGGGGGGGGTGGGGGGGAAATAGCTAGAGGGTTTTCTTTAGAAGCTCTGTGTTCATAGGCAGCTATGGAGGTGGAAAGAGGGGGAAATAATTATTAAACTGTGATTGCAATCTTCAGTATTTACTCAAGGTAGGCCACACAAGTGTCTTATTAGTGGAGGCACCTCATATTATTGATTTGTATGAAGTGATTTAGGAACCATATAGTCTGAAATATTTTTTTTCTCAGCCAAAGGAAAAGGCAGCTGAGAGAAACAGAAGGGATTGGTCTCTTCTCACCTGCTCTCCAGCCTCTTAAAGTCTAGAGCAGACACAGCCTGTGGAAATAAAGAGGCAACACCAAAGAATGACTCCACTGAGCCATGCCATACCCTTAGTCCCCTGGTGCAGCTACAGAAATACTACTGTTGTGCCAGAGGTGACTGCAAGAAAGCCACCAAGTAGTAGGTCAATCCACTATGATATAGATTCTCTATTACAAGGAGAATGCCAGAGACCACACCACCCCCTTTCCACACTGCTCGCTTTAACCTTAGCTAATTTGACTGTAAAAATAAACTGCGAAGTGAGCAGCCAGGAGGAAGGTGGACAACTGCAAGACACCTCATGGCTGTTTTGCAGCTGATCTCCTATGTGGTGGCTGTGTCCCTGCTGTATCTTTTTCCAGCTGCAAGATCCTGTGGGCAGGCAATGCCTTGGATCGAAAGTGCAACCACCACCTGGAGCAATGGGGCCTGAGTTTTGGGAACAGTCTCTAAGTACTAATCCTAATGACAGTAATTTTAATAACCAAGATATCTTTGAAAGGACCTGGAACAAGGGTTTGTTTTGCATTCCTCTGGATTGTTTTTTCAGTATTGGCCACTAGCAATAAACTATTAGGGAACAAAAAGCAAATGGAAAACAATGGAAGTAATTATGTAGCTAGATAGATGTTTCACTTCAAATATTATTGTCTCTGTGAAAATGTACAACATGGATGTGCTATTGCAAAAAGAAATATGCATTGATCTCTTTACTAGGAAACAGGTATGACTGTATTATGTAAATATTACTTCATTTACTGTCAACAATTGCAGGCTTATTTTCACTTTGCAAACAGATGACAAACGTGCTTGGAGTCATATATCATCAGTCTTAAAGATGACAAGGATGCCTCATTTTGCAGCCAATTTTTGAAAGTCAAAAGGCCAAATTCAGACTTGGGATAATGCCATTTGCTCCTGCAGGAGGGAGATGCCAGATTCTCTGTGTTAGCGTGTATCAGATGTGTTCTATGAACTCCAACTGCCAAGAAAGTGGTTCTATAGCTGTTGACTTCAAAGATAAGCTTGGCCCATAAAGCTGAAGCACTGGGTGAGCAAGAGGTCTGAATTCCCCCCTGGTGGGAGCAAATGCAGCCCAGCAGATTTCTATAGAATTTAAAGATCAGCCACGAGATTCCTTAATGCATCATTTGAAAACTCAGCTAACTCTGATATAGTTGCTAATGCCAATGAAGAACAAAGCTAAAATGAAAGGCCATAACAAACTGTATTCTTTCAGGTGTGCAGCTTGGAGACCACCGTGGAAATGGTTACAGCTCCCTCATCCAGTCCACCACAACCCACTGGTTTTGGTTAGACTTCCTGAAAGAGGATGACTCTGGCTTGGTCTTGAGTTCATTAATCCGTAAAGGATTATTTTGGCAGTCATAATTCCAGAGGGAATCACCCTTTAGAGCCTCTTCCTGCTTTTCTCCCCAGGTCTTTTCCCAGAAAAGATAATTTAGGCTTCAGGGTCTCGTCTGCGAGAAGGAGATACCCAGCCAGAAGTGTGCATCCAACTCTAAGACCCAGGAGAATTTGAGAAGCTGAGATTTTCCTCTGGTGAGTAATCACCCTGTGATATCACAGGCCAACTGAGATCTTCCTCCTCTCTTTTACAAGGGTTACTCTTGCAAAACAGAGTAGTCGCTAGGCTTAAGCTACTCACTGAGAACTGACTGTTCAAAGGGTAGCACTTCCCAGATCTGGACATATCTTTTGTAGGTCAGGCTGAAAAACAAAATAATTCTCATGCCATTTTCTTGCTTGGTTTTCAAATGCTCTGGAATGATGCTAACATAGTATATGGAGTTTCTAAAAGACCTATCTAATTTTCAGTATGTCCAATTTCCAAAATATACTAGTATAAAGAAAGTGAGATGATAAGACATACCAGGGTGTGCATCACACCAGGGTGAAATACTGTCAGGAAACATGGTTAAAAGGAGGGGAGTGAGAGCCATCTCATGCACAGAGAGAGAAGAGAGGGATATACCATGGATCTATCAGCTTTTATTCTACCCTCCAGTATGTGGTACATTTGACAAAGCCAAAAGGACTATGTGTGTCTCTTGCTAATTCTGTCTGAATATGGATTCTCCTGGCTACTTTGAGACACAGATTGCAAGAGGTGCCAGAAAAAATATCTGGCACAAGTTAATAGGACTTATGTGACAATCCATTCAAATAGAACATAAATGGACAGCAGAGTAGCCACCCTCTGAGGCAAAACGATGTTTTCCCATCTGACTGTGGGGAACTGCTAAGTAATTTAACCCCCGGTAGCCATCTATCAGAGAGCATTAGGAGTCAGAAGTCATCAAAATGTGAGAAAGTAGAAAGCAGGTTGGAATAGAGATTGCAAAGAAGCAATGCTATTTGCTAGAGGGCAGACCGTGATCTCCTCATTGAGCTTAGGCACAACCCCTATAATTCTCACAACGGTTAAGAATAGGCAGTAAAGATGGTGTTGATTATCTCATCTAGATCTTCTCAGTGTATTTTAATTTTTTTAAATATTTCAAATAAACTGAGATAGTTTTCAGAGCCTTTGAAACCTTCTCTGGTTCTTTGCTTGCACCATCACTCATCCAAAAAAAGGTGAGCAGACAACAAGGATGCCCATGCTCCAAGGATGCTTAAAAGCACAGCAGAAGTACTGTACCTACAAGAATACATTTTTTCTTGCATCAAATTATTTGTTCATCATCAAATCATTTGTGCATCAAAAGTTATTTGTTAATTGGGAATTTCACAAATGAGATTCATTCGACCAGATGAAAGTGTCTACAAGGTTGTCAGCTTGGCTTGTCTTCAAGTGTTTTTTTGGAGAGAAAGGTCCAAAAAGTGGAGAAAAAGGTCCAAATCCCTAAAATCAGAAGAAATTAAGTCTGCCATGGAGGTTTGAGGAGCAGATCCCAGAGCCCTCTATTTGCTTTTGTTACCTCCTGTCCCCTTGTAACACAGAATGGCGAGGAGTTTGGAACTTAGGAGACATATAGGGTGTGCAGAGAGCAGGAGAGGTTCCTCAGTGAGCATTCAGCAGTAGGAACAGGGGTAATGTGTGATAACCCTGCTTGGGACTGGAATCTGTTTGAAAAGACATTTGTGTCAAAAATGCCTGTCTCCAACCTTCAAGCAGGGCTATTTTGTAACATATAAATAATGTTAAATTCTGTTCCCTGTATTTTAAATACACACAGCCACTCCTGAGCCAATGTCTTTCCTGAGGACATCGCTCTGCCATGAAACACTGAATTATTTTCCCTCTTCCTTTTGCATTTCCTTCTCTCTAGTACTGAAGGAATCAGGATACCTCACAATCCTTTTACTGAAATCATGGAGTTTTCTCCCAGCCACTGAAGGCAACAGGATGCAGTTTGGAAGAAATCTGTCCTCTCCTCTAGCAAGGAGGGTATTCCTGGTCTGGAAGCAACAAGTATGTCACGTACAGCTGGTGTTGGCAAAAGGTAATGAGTGTTTAAAGATAACAAAAAAGCATGGGTCTGAGGAGGCTTCAGGTTCTCTGCGGCCACTCCCGAGACAGTGTTCACTACAACAAAACTTTTACATTTTTGTCTTGTAACATAGGTTTGGCCACAGATTACCAGTGTCTAAGCATCATGACATCAAGTAAAACTCAAGCTTTCTTATCACTGAGGTTGATTCCCACAACTACTCTACCTTACTTCTCCGTATTTCCATAATTATCCTTCTTTCCTTCTCTCCAACTTCTCACTTTCTTCCCTACCATCATCAGGCTTGGAAAAAGAAATTCATACTAATTTCTTGAAACACAATAGGTATTACCACACTGTACAGTGTTGGTTCAAAACACACCTTTGGAAAATTAAATGGCCTCGTCTCTCAGGGAAGAGTCGGGAGGGATTTAGCAAGAAATCACTTAACATCTGAGGCAAAGCCAGCTCACTGGTAACAATTTTAAAAAAAAAAAATCCTTAACATGAGCTCATTGTGACTTGTGCATGCAAACAACACGATTTGCATTGGCAGATGTCATGTATGCATGAATACTGAGCACAAATAAGGTTGCAAAGAGGCCTGTTTGGAAAGCAGAATTGTTGCCTAATAAAAACAATGAAGATTTCAGTAGGAAGCTTCTTTTTTCCAGGGTGTTAGGTCACCAGTGAAATAAACTGTGCTAATGTGGGAATTTTTTATCTGCTATTCCCATATAATCACAGCAAGAAAACCAGAGTGTGGGTACACCTATTCTAGAACAGAGCTTCAATATTTCAGTTTATTTTAACCTGTCAATGAGGCTAGTAGAAAGCAGAGTTATCTGTGGAGCATCTGCACAGAAAGTGAAGACCACAGTTATTTAGTTTAATCTCTCTTCATATAGATAACGTCTTACAGGACAAAAGGCCACTGATAGACTCAGCATCCAGCCCCTTCTCTTGAAATAAGTTGATTCTGCTTCCTCAGTGGCCTCCCATTCAGGTAATACCCAGCCTTGCTCCCCTGTGCTTTGGGCTGTGAAGAAAATTACACCTTGAGACAACACAGCTGTATGATGCTGAACTACCAGCTCAGGTGGCATCAGGGCACAGCACTTCCAGGGCATAGCATTTCCAGGGCACAGCATGTTCCAGATGCTGCAAGGAGCTGCACCTGGCTGGGTTATGGTCCATGCTTTGTGAGCCAGTGTCTAAGGAAAAGAGAGAAGACCTAAATACTCTGTGATTTTTGCCTTTTGGTCTATAGCTTTAACACTTAGCCTAGATGTGTTTCAGTATTGTGCTTAGGAAGAGCTGACTTCAAGGTGGAAGCTGGTGGGCCATGGCTCAATGGTCTATGTCTCCGCTGGTTGTGTGCTCAAACTTGTTCTCACCACGACCGTCTTGTACTTCCCCTCTGCAGAGAATTCTGGACTTCAAGACAGATGTGTCTGAATTTTCTGAGACAGCATGGGTGAGCGTGGTGACAGATGAGGGCTCAGAGTGGTGCCAGATTTATCATGTAGATGAACACTGCTACCACTGAAGCAGCACTTCAAATCAAATAGTCAAATTTAACAAATTTCCTTGGCTGCATTTTGCCAGTGGGCTTTTTATACCTTCCTCAGCCATGTGCCCCAATGCCTCCCCATCCCTTCCCAAAATACCTCCCCAGTATCCCTCCTCATTGAGGTTCAACCCATGCTTCAGTTTCCCCTAGGTAAACCCTGTCAGTTATAACCACCACTACTCTCCAGTTGTTTGCACTTGATTAAATACTTCAAGGCAGCTCTGCAAGCTGGCCTCCACACATCCCTTTCCCTCAGCTGAGTAACAATAAAGCTTCCAGATCCCTCTGTGCCTTGTCTGGGGAGTCAAGGGCTGGAAACTTGCTACCAGCTCAGTAATCTTTTCCCAACCATGACTACAGAAGGGAATTATAATTCCCCTGGTACAGTGAGGTCTCAATATTATCATCTCCTGCTTGTCCTAAACCAAAGACATGCTACTATGGCTGAACTGTTCTGTTTGTGCATGTGTGTATATAGTGTAAAGTAGTATAATAGCATAAATTTTAATTTTAACTACACAGATCTGTGTGTTGAGGCTTTTTTGCGTGTGTGCTTGCCTGTGTACGTATGTGCAGCCCTTTGGTTAGTGTGATATACCTACATATTATTTTTCAGCCACGCTAACAAGAAAATACTCTTCTGATTCCTTTCCAGATCTGACTAAGTCCCAGTTCCAATACCTTCTTGCACTCTTTGTGTCCAGGTCTTGCCAACAACCCTACTGATAGCAGCAGTTTTCCCTCACTCCCAGGGCATCTCTGGCATCAGCACCCACGGTTTTCAGAGATGTCATTGTATCCAGAGAGAGCATTACACCCATATCAACTCCAGCGAATTAGACTGGAGACACTAGAAAACACCACCTATCACCCTTAATTTTAGCCACACAAATGTGAAAGCCTAAACTTAGGCAATTTTTGAGGATTCCTCTGTGGTTAGTGAAACGGAACACTTGCAGAGGGCAACCAGCGCTGGTGTGTAACAAGGCTGTAACACCGTGTGGAGGTACCTGTCTCTCTGCAGGTGTGATGACCAGCTGAGATGACACACCAGCCTCGCTGGGTAGATAGGAGTTAAGATCAATCCTACCTCAGCTGGCAAAGCGTGGGAACTGCTGAGTAGAGCTCAGGTCCCCTGAAAGCTGCTGTATAATTTCAGCTTCTAGATCAAAATTTTCCCCCTGAAGAACACTTACGACGAAGAGGGTCTGAGCAGCCTCATTTTGCATTTGCAGGGTATCCTCAACATCTTCCAGCACTGGCCCTAAAGGTATCTTAATCCCCATGCTGAGACAAAACTGTGTTGCCAGCCACCACAACATACCTTGCAGTAACAGGATTTTCTGTAAAGTTTCAACTCTCCTTCCCACAGGACTTTCTCACATTTTACTAAATAATGATGTATGTTTTAACCTTTTTATGCTGTAGAGAAATCCTGAACTGAGCTAGATGCAAACTGAAGTGTCTGAAGAGAAGAAGGCAAAGAGAAAGATCCCTGAAATGTAATTTTTACAGGAATTTCATGACTTTTAACCCAATCTTGTAATTTTGAAGAGCTTGGCTTGTGATTTCTGACCCCCTGGGTTGAACAGTTATGAAAGTTAAGAGCTGCATTCAGGTTCCTGTGGATGTCACAGCTCTGAAAGATGCCCCAAGGAAAGAAAGGAGGGGACTGGTAACGGACAAACCAAAAGAGTGAAAAATGTGTTTTCCATGTCGTTCTCTCTCCCCACTCAGCCCCAGTCCTGGCACGAGTTAGTCTCTCTTTTGAGAGGCGATACTTTTGTTTGAGTTGACCTTCAAGCAGATGTCCCCGCAAAAATGTAACTCTGGAAAGAAGTGTCACAAAACAGAGGCTCACTATTGAAAATCAGGTCTCTGAAAGACTGAACAGATGGCCCTGGAGTCTCCCAACTCCATAGCGAGGACGCTTGGCAGCAGAACGAACGCTGAGATAAAAAGGAGCTGATTTCATCGGCTGCTCTATCTGGTCGAGTTGTATAGAGTTGTATAACTTTGCCTTGGGTTTCTGCTTTTACTACCTCCTTCCCTGGAAAGTGCAATAGCTCTTTTAAACAAACTCCCAACAGCAAAACCCTTTCAGAGGCTTGCACTCATTAATCAGGTGGTTTATTTCCTTCATTTCTTTATTTTCTCTAGAACAATTTTTACCTTGCCAGTGTGATCAGCTGGATCACTGTATGTGTTTTGTTTTAGAAATCATTCTGTGTAGGAGTCTATGTGGGCATCACTGCAAGTTTAAGAGTGAAAACATGCATATCTGTCAGTGCACATGGAGAATGATCAACACACCCCTCCATTTTTCAAACAGTTAAACATTTACAAGAGACTGAGTGTGTGATTTTTCCCCCTCTGCTCCAATGTCTTTTGAGACATACGAAAAGGTTGCAAGGAAGGCTCAGGCAGGTGTATCATGAGTATATCAGGCATGTTGGTACAATGCATGTAACTGTGATTTGCAGAGTGCCCGTCAATGATCACCTCTCTGTAGTTGGCTTGTTTGTTCTGCCACTGATTTTCTCCGTATCCTTGGACAAGTCTCTTAACATTCGCGCTTCATAAGACATCGCCTGAATATTTTTGTGCATTGGAACTTTGCTCTCTTTCTCTCTCTTTGTTGCAAGCATGGGGAAGACTGGAAAAAAAACCCTGCTTCTCCAGTGTCATGGAAGGGTAAATATACTTCTAAAAGAATGGAAAGTACCCATAGGGAGTGGTGAGAGGGGGAATAACCACTTTACTCACCCCAGCCCTGTTAGCAGAAGTGAGCACTGCATGACACTTGCAGAATCTGGTGGGTAAACCAAGAGCTTGGAACGTCGCAATTTTGGGGATGCTCCTTGCTCTGGTGGTGCCCTCTGGAGTGATCTCATCCCTTTCTTCTTCCCACTGTGTGACAGGTTTTCCCAGCCCCAAGCCACAGCCTTTGCTGATGACTCCAGTGTATGAGACTTCTTCCCAGTGAGCTTCAGTGCTGAAACCTCCCCGAGGAGAGGCTTAATCCCTGTCACCAAAACAAAATTCTCTGTGTTTGTTTTTTCACCCTGCGTAACTGTCAGGATTAATACTGTTTAAATGATGTCAAACAGCCACTGGCTGGTTAGCAATATATTTACTCCATATGACTTTTCAATGGGGCTTTAATATCTTACTACAGGAAGCAGAAAAAGAAAAAAAAAAGTCTTAAAAACAACCAAGAGTAATAAATCCCAGAGTTAATATCCTTAAACTGTTTTTTTTAAGCACAAAAAACCACAAAGAGCCCAGAGACTCTAATAATGAATATAAAATATGATTGCTATTAAAAAAAAATTCTCTGTCCCATCAATTTCAATTTACTCTACTATAAATCAATGAGCTACTTAATCAAATATCCTCCTACTTTAATTGTTTTATCTTGCTTTCATGTTAAATTTCAGTGAGTTACTGTGGGCACTAGCCTTCACATTATAGAAAAAAATATCAGTGGATTGTCCCTAATTAGTGAAAAATTCAAACATTGGTTTAGAGCATTAGCCATATTGAAGTAAGCTCCTTCAATTTAACTGGTTCAGTGAAACCAGTCCGAGTAAAAGAAAGTAGGGAGAAAGAAGCCCTAAGTTGGATTAATAAAGTTAGCAGCTCTTTTATTGTCAAATTCTAGGATGAGTTCCATTTGTCTTCAAAATAAGAATAAATTTTAAAAACTCTCACTTTGTGTTGCCCCATGAGGCATTAAAACTCGGCTGGGGTGTCCTTTCAAAGTTCCGCAGCCTTGCCTCAGTCCACTTAGAAATCACAGATGCTTGCCTGGACTAGTCCAACATTTCACACGAAAAAATATATCAACAAAATGTCTATAAAAGTCTGGGCTCAAACTCCAGTGTTTGCCATGAAGGGCATTACCCTTGTATTGTGAAAAGACAAGAAACTGTCCCTTGTGAGTCATTTTCTTCTGTAAATAGGAGGGGAAATGTTCTTCTGTGTTTTGTTTTGTTTAGTTGTCTGTTATTGATTAATACCTTCTTGAAAAGGCCACAAGGGATAGTTTATTAGTTGGTGTTACTGATTTGTAATTGTGATTT
Organism: Tapera naevia; assembly: GCA_033556795.1. Lineage (NCBI taxonomy): Eukaryota > Metazoa > Chordata > Aves > Cuculiformes > Neomorphidae > Tapera > Tapera naevia. The sequence goes on along the minus strand of JAUMJJ010000074.1, from coordinate 1,267,550 downwards.
AAGGATGATCTTGTGCGATACAGATGTATGCAACATAGAAAAATGTAGATGGAGGCATGAAAACACTCTCCTTTTTTAATATTGAAGATTGAGTGGGCACTTGCCATGGTTCAACAGATAATAGAGGATAAACTGTTTTTTATCACTGACATACATGTTCTTGTTCATGCTAGCAAGGTGGGCGTTGGTCTCTTCTCCCAAGTAACAAGTGATAGGACGAGAGGAAATGGCCTTAAGTTGCACTTTGGGAGGTTCAGATCAGGTATCAGGAAAAATTTCTTCACCTAAAGCATTATCAGGCACTGGAAAAGGCTGCCCAGGGATGTGGTTGAGTCACCATACTTAGAGGTATTTAAAAGATGGTTAGAAAAGGTACTCAGGGATAGGGTTTTGTAGCGAACAGGTACAGTGGGACTCAATGATCTATAAACTCTTTTCAAGCCAAATGATTCTATGATTCTATGTGTCTACGATCCTTATATGGTAAAATGGTCATGAATAAGTCACCTTTGTGAATCATGTAGTCTGCACAAGATTCTAACAGGCACCCTTTCTGAGAAAGAGAAGGTGTCAAGGTGTGATCCAGGTATGTGTATGCTTCAGATGTCCTCTCTCCCAAAGCAAGGCATGTCATCAGCTCACAGGAGCAACCATGGTAGCCTGCAGCTGGGGAAATCTGTTTTGCAGTGCTTGCTAGGGTGGATGAGGTGGTCTGTCCCCTAACAGTGACCCTTCTCTTCACCATATGGGGAGAGTCAGCAGGCCAAACATGGTTTGTGCAGCACATATAACATCATAGAGCTGGACAAAGTGCTGCAAGCATGTGCCACGCTCAGCTATCTGTCTACAAGCAAATGGACTAAAATAAGCCATTTTTCTCCAATAAGCTTGTGTATGATGGAAAATTTAAAACTCATGACTTTGAAGGTGGGAACCTTCATTTCAAACATTGCCAAATATTACATGCAGATCAGAGCTGAGTTTTAACCAGCAGAGATGTATTGAGGTGCTTGATTGCAGGTTCTGGTTTTTTAAGCCACCCAAGTACAATTATCTGCATCAGGGGAAGGAAAAAAAAACCTACACAACATTTACATGGAAGTTTTTGAATTTCAAAGATCTTTTTTAATAAGGCAAGAATGAGGAAGTCTAAAGATGTGCATATCTAGTTTACAGTTGTTAGCCTAATAAATGCAAATATTTCCAGCAGCCAAAGGTTTTACCCTGCAGTTTTACCTGCTAACATTTCCTTGTTTTGAATTATGCAGATCAGAAATGGAGGAGAAACATAACACTGGTTCTAAGGGTATAGAGCTGTCATCTAATTTTAGCTAAATGTTCTCCAAAGCAGAAAGATGCATAACTGTGGGGTAAAATGCTAGTGAGGTTTTTGTTTTTTAAGGATCTGTTTACAGCTTTGCTAGCCAAAATCAGGATGAGGGGGTGGGGAAGAAACAACATGCAATGTTGAATATTTCAAAAGAATCATCAGTAAAAAATATGGGTGTCAACTTTCTAAATTATTTGGCTTTCAAATATAGGTCAAAATGTCACTTGTGGAAAAAACCTGTGCAATAGGCAAGATGTTGATTCGATGTCCTAGGTGCATTAAGTGATCTTTGACCAAGAGTTTCGAAAATAGTCAGAGATTTGGAGTGTCTGCTTTTATGTTGCCAACTTAAGGTTTTTTATCACAGCCTGGATTTCAGAAAGGGGGCACTCAACACTCAGAAATCAGGTTCATTAAGTCGTCTAATTTCAAGCTATTCAAAAACAGAGACTCTGAGTTGTGCTTGCATGCTGGGACCTTCGTATTCCAACATGCAAAGTAACTTCCAAAATGTTACTCATAACATTTTATTAGTCTAGAAACAGGTCATAACCTGGAATTAAAACCCTGAAGATGCCAATCTTCTTGGCAACACTTGATCTATGGATTAAAGTAATATTTATATTCTTATCATTTGAAAATAGCTTCACAGAAGAGCACAAAGTCTGCAATGAAGTCAATGAGATTGAAATGAAGTTCATAAGTCAAAGTTGTTTAGGGTGATGGGTACTCAAAATGCTTATATTTAATGGATCTTTGTATCAGATCTATGGTTATCCCTGCTGTTATCATGGTTATTGTTGTTGTAATCTCTAGCGGTTCCAGCCAAGATCTACAAACACTGTAATTTCTGCTATACATGGCCATGGCAAGACACAAGCTCTGTACTGAAGGTTGTATGGTCTAAACATTCTGCAACCAAATAAATGAGTGGTGTTTATTTCACTTTAAACATTTGTATATGAGCTAGCAGTCAAGGTTCTCTTTACAGCTACTGGAGAGTAACAGGAACTTCTAGATCATGATTCCTCCACCCGAAGTGCGGTCTCCACCTTAGGATAAAACAGTCTGGATTCCTGGAGTGTCTCTTTCTCCTTAGTAACCACAGTGGGAATTTAAGATATTCCCCTCCACACTGTAAACATCTAAACATAAGTAAAATTAAACCTGTGCAGGAATTAGTCTTGGGTCTGGGTTCAAGCAAGAAGTATGAGAGATAAAGAGTGAGGTCTTGCTTCCAGTCCATTGTTTCACTTATATATAGATGAGAACCACAGGCATTAAAAAAAAACAGAGACCTAAAACCTAAAAATTCTTGATTGATCAGCCCTTATGGAGCATTGATAAGGCTGTTTGCAGAGGAAAGTATTCACCTTCTTGAGTCATGCGTATCAGAGTGAACGCTAGTAGCAAGAATAGAAAAGAGTCTCCTAAGATATGTGAACCTCATCTGCACCACAGGAGAATATACCGTCAAGTGCACTCACATACCTGACTCTGCCTAGAGTCTCCCCTGACAATTTTGCATGACATAGGCCATCCAAAACTACCCTTGTTAGCAACGTTGAGGGCCAACAACTGGGCGTTCGTCCTTAAAATTCAAAGTGGACAGCATCAAAGGCAACTTAGAGGTATATCATCTGTCTCATTGGGCTGTAACCACCTTTATATCTACATGATGTGACTGTAGGGAGCTCTATGGTAGGTGCATTTCCTCAGCTTAGCTAGCTGGAGTGGCAGCAACAGTGAAGAAGATGGTCCAACCTTCACAGTATCACAGTATCATAAGGTTGGAAAGGACCTCTGAGATCATCAAGTCCAACCTATAACCCAACACTAACACCAACACCAACACCAACCCATCATCTAAACCATGGCACTCAGTGCCTCATCCAGCCTCCCCTTAAACACCTCCAGGGTCGGGGACTCCACCACCTCCCTGGGCAGCGCATTCCAATGGCCAATCACCCTTTCAGTGAAGAACTTTTTCCTAACATCAAGCCTAAACTTTCCCTGACCTTCCCACTTATCACCTCTACTGAAGTCCTCATTGCCACAACTTAACCACTGCTTTCCACCAACTACTTTAGGACAAAACTCATCAACTCCCTGCCTGAGGCAGATGTGTCTTTTCTGTGTAGAGTTCCTGAAGGGGATAACTCAAAATCGTACCCTACGAGAATAAGCACACTTTACTACTAAACTGCACTTGTTCTTCACCAAAAGTGACTGAAGTTTATCCATTTTTCAGCCCTCAGCATTTCTGACCAGGAGGAGTCATATAACTGGAGGAAGCAAACAGGTTTTGCTGTTGTAGGGATGTTGAAATAGTTTGGGAAACTTGGAGATAAAAGCTCTAGTAATGCAAGATATAACGATATAAATTACTCTCCTTAGCACGTCAGACAGGAGCAGTGAAGGCCTTATATGGTCATAATTACCACATCCGTGCATATCTAGCAAAAGGAGGCTGAGATCATATTATAAAAATTAACCTGGAGGACATTATGCATGTTGCTTCCAATGGAATTTTATGATCAACATCCATGTATTATAATATTTGAATAACTTTCAGAAAGAGTTGTTCTTCTGACAATGCTTACTATTTTTTCCTTCTCTAACCTGAAGTAGCCTATAAAAAAAGTGCAAGGCAAAAGAAAAACTGACCTTTCAAGCTATAGAAGTGGGAAACTTCACACTGATGCTGTTAAAGTTGATTTAAGAAATGCAAAACAATCATTTCACAAATGCATACGTTAAAACTGTAAATTGATAGATCAAAACCACAACCTGAGTACAGCAATTTGTCTCTTTTTCCTTCCTTCCTTCTCCTCCCTGTTGTATTACAGTATATTCCACAGCTGCCTGCCAGATAATATACTGATTGCAACTTTCTTAATTTACAAGGCCTTTAAGTCTAATCTCATGAGCCAGCCTAAAGGGCTTCTTCATCCATTGAAATGCCAGAATAATTGAAATTGTCTTCAGCTGACAGTCAGGCAATAATGAATATTTTACTTGGCTGACTGCATGTCAAGGTTACATACAGAACTACTAACATACCTAATCCTGTGGATCTCAAGCCACGTTCACCCATATGGCATGTTCTTCAGTATTTTTTTCCTTCCTCTCTCTCCATGGATCAGTGTGAGCAAAGTTAGACCAAATACACTGGTGAGTGGTGTAGGGTGACTCAGTTTCTGTTTGAACAATGCCACCACAGGTTTTCAACAGCACTCTAGAGGCAAATGACAGTCTGGGAAAGGTTTTATTTAAAGGCTTCCCTGAAGGGAAAAAGGAGAGGTGGAAGGAAATGCACAAGTAGTCAGTCAAAAAAGGGGTTGGGAGGAAATCTGTGGAATGGTATGAAAGAATCTTCTATGTGAACCCATCCTGAATAAACTCCTCAATCTTTCATAACAATCACCTGTGGGCGTTTCCTGATCCAAAGTCAATGCATGGTTAACAGACTTCTAATGATACAGATATATACGGAGGCAACAAAAAGGATCATTACTCTGTTAAAAGTCATAGACCATGTTTGGGAATTAAAGCAATATGGACATGGGGGTGATTCTGACTTGCTGGATCTTTATGTACCAACTCCCAGCCATGTATATCAGCATATGCATCATATCAGAGATGCACCAGCCACACCCAACACAGTGATTTCCATAGGAAAGAAGCTCAAGTCCATGTTCCAGAGACAATCGTGTTGTGCATGGACAACCAGGAAGACAAGATCCAAGGGCATATGTTAACTCATCCCACCAGGCAAACAGCTAAAACCCAGCAAAAGAACATAGCAATATTCTTCCTGCACCATGTCCTGTCTATGACAGGGGTGTCAAACTCACGGCTCCCTTCGTTCTCCTGCTCCTGCAGCGTAATGCATGTCACACGCTGCACAGGGGCAAGGAGCTCAGCGCTGCCGTCGGGTAGAAACAAGGTGCCAGGACAGATAGAACAAGGTGGAGGGCTGGATTAGGCCCGCGGGCTGTGAGTTTGACACCCCTTGTCTATGACACCCCTTACAAAGAGCGGAGTATAAGAAAAAGTAAATGCTATCATTTTCCCACAAACAACAGTAATTCGTGGTTCGTGAATTTCTTGAAACATGAGTGATTTATTTGTTGCGAAGGACCTCCATGGGCATTCCTCCATGAATTTATCCTACCAGACTCTGACTCCAATTAAACTTTTAGTATCCATAAAATCCTGCAGAAAGGAATTCTGCAGTTTAAGTGACTCTTTCCCATGGTTTAGGATGACTCAATGGTTGACTCAGTAGTTGTTCCGTGATACCTGACCCTGAGTCCACACAAGAATCTTCTCCACATCTTGAAAAGACAGATATCAGTCATCAAGAAACATGTATCCTGGTTATTTCACTCCAACAGAAAACACCTATTTTGATAGAGTAAGAGAGAGAGAAAGGCTTCTTTGAAGGAAAGAGGTGGGGGGGAAGGGCAAAACCAATCCTGTTCAGGGAGAAACAACATGAAACTTGGGGGCAGTCTAACTTGGCAGTATGACTTCTGCATCCTCAGTAGTCTGGCTGGCTAGAAGCTGCTGGGTTTGCTGGTCAGCCAGATTTGGACCTGGCCTCCCAATGAATCAGTGAGTCCAGGGTGTCAAGGGGCATGACAGAAGAACAGAAACCCCTTGTTAATACATGCAAATATCCAGCAGCCCATATACAGCCATAAGCAACATGATCTGAGTTCATAGTTGACTCTCTGCAAAGGAGGAAGTTGGATGGAGATCTCCCAGGTCCCTTCCAACCCGAATCATCCTATGGTCCCATGATCCAGGGTGGACCAAGGGCATTTGTCTGCCAGGCAACCTGCCAGGCCAACATCCTTGGAGGCAAGGAGATCTGGCAGGAAACTACTGGGAGAAAACGGGCATTGGTCTTGGGAAAACCGTCACTGCAGAGGCACAAGGTCTCTGCAGAGAGGCCAGCCTTTCAGTGCGATGTCCTGTAGCCTTGTTTATTGTTCAACAGGGAACAATAAACCTCTCAGGAACTCTTACAGAGAATTTCCTCTTTCTTCAGTGCTTCTGTGGGACCAGCAGTTGGATCTGTCACATCTATTCAGCCTTAACACCATGCTTAATCATATGCTTTCCTTCAGCTCACTCTCAGCCCACAAGATGTTATTCACCCATCTCTCAATAGTTTGCCAGCTCAGATGCCAGTGTGAACAGCCCCCAGCCCAATTTAGCTGGAATATATCCAGTCACTTTTAACTTTTTCCACAAGAGGCTTTTTAATTCAGTTTGTCTTGAGATCTGCAAGTTAGGGAACACTTACAAGAGCTGGTCTCACTGATCACACCAAGGCAATAGCATCCAGTAGACTTGACAGTAAGTGAAGACCCTCTTACAGTAGCAAGGCAGTAACCAGATGAATATACTTATGAGTTTTTCTGAGCTGGAAATTGGGTAAGAATTGTCTCTGGAATGGGACCAACAACTGTTAAAGGACTTGAGCAAAAGGCAACCTGCTATATCCCTATCAGCATCGCCACCCAGTTTTTCCTTTAACCCTCAAGTCTCCACTCATATGCTGAGCACTGACCTGAGGCCAGCCTCCTGTGAACATTTGCATCAGAGACAAACAGTGCAAGTTCATCCCTGTCTGTGTTTGACAACAGTTTCTCCAGCTGCACTCTGCTAGGGGTGAGCCTCGGCCCCAGGAGGTATAATCCTTCTCTGAAAGGGATGACAGAACAAAACAGGCTCTGTGAGATGCATAAAGAAGGGAGACAAGTTCACAGCTAATAGCAAGATACTGCTTTTGGGTAGCAGAAACTGAAGCTACAAACAGTGGCAAGAGTGTTCTACTTCACTAACTCCACCGGTGACTTGGAAAGAAGGAACATACAAAGGAACAAGGTCTGTCCTCCAGGTAGCCACCCTGCTTCCCTGTTGGAAAAAGTAGTACAAAACGTTAGAAAAACCAAAATAATTGAATAGCTGGGCGTGAATAAACCTTGTTTAACAACTCCTTGCTCATAGAGCCCATGGAATGGAATTAAACATATAGCAAATTGTTTACTGATAATACTTGCCTTAGACCTTAGAACTGTAAGAACAAGTCAAGTTATTTGCTGTTGTAACTTCACTGACTTCACAGTGCTTAAATTTAGCAAGTTGTCTTGATAATTAAGTCGTTTAGGAGAAAGCTGAGGATGAAATAAAGAGTCTTGATTATTATTAAATCATGACAATTGAAAATCTATAGATGTTCAGTTCCCATCATACGGGGTGTTGCACCTAGACAAGATATCACACAGTATCACAGTATCACAGTATCACAAGGTTGGAAAGGACCTCTGAGATCATCAAGTCCAACCTATAACCTAACACTAACACCAACACTAACACCAACCATCATCTAAACCATGGCACTCAGTGCCTCATCCAGTCTCCCTTTAAACACCTCCAGGGTCAGCGACTCCACCACCTCCCTGGGCAGCCCATTCCAATGGCCAATCACCCTTCCAGTGAAGAATTTTTTCCTCATATGCTGTAGGCTGATGATGCCTCCTGCCAGCAACCTTCCTGTTGGCCAGAACGGTTTAGGTTTAATCGCCAAAACTAGCTTTATTTTCCAATAAGAGTAAGAGATTGGGGCAACTCCACCCAACAGAAAACTATTTTGCCCTCCTGCAAATTAGGCAGCTGGATCCCTCAGGGAAATTGTTCCTTCCCATGCCAAGTAGCTCCTGTCTGAGCCCTCCTTCACCTTCCTGAGCTGGAAACCTTTTAAATCTGTGATCTGGAAACCAGCCCATCTTCCCCCTCCTCCCTCAGCCCCTACCTTCCCCCAGGGCTCATTCCCATTACTTTTACCTACTTATCCTAGCAAATAGGGTCAACTGCCTTCATGGGTCCCGAAAGAGCCTCTATTCTCTGCTGCAATGAGATTCTAATTAACTTCATAGAATATAGATAGGGAAATAGAGACAAGAAGGGGATTACCCCAGGTTCCTAGCACAGCCAGGAAAGCAGCCCCTTGGTTGCAGCACTTTGAAACCTCCACCTTGCTGCTGGCTTATTCTCTTCTACTTCTTTTACCTTCGTCTTGGGCTGTGCTCCTGGATATGCCCCTGTTTTCAGCACTGGTGAGGCTGTACCTTGAATACTGTGTTCAGTTTTACATCCCTCACTACAAGAAAGACACTGAGGTGCTGGAGCACGTCCAAAGAAGGGCAAAGAAGCTGGTGAAAAAGTCTTAGGAGAAGTGGCTGAAGGAACTTGGGCTGTTTAGTAAGAAGAGGACACCGAGGGGAGATCTTATCACTCTCTACAACTACCTGAAAGGAGGTTGTAGTGAGGTGAGCGTTAATCTCTTCTCCCAGGTAAATAGCAATAGGATGAGAGGAAATGGCCTGAAGTTGTGCCAAGGGAGGTTTAGATTGGATATTAGGAAAAAATTCTTTACTGAAAAAGCATTGAAGCATTGGAACAGGCTTCCCAGGGAAGTGGTGGAGTCACCATCCTTGAAGGTGTTCAAAAAATGTGTGACATGGTTTAATAGGCACGGTGGTATTGCATTGACAGTTGGACTGGATGACCTTAGAGGTCTTTTCTACCCTTGTGGACTCCATGATTCAGTGTTTCCCATCTCTATATTTTAAAGCTTAGAATAAAGAGATGGCAACATAACCCAAAACATCTATCATCAAATTGTTCTGGCTCTTTGATTGGGCTCTCCGGTGCTCTGCCGTATAACACCACTGGAGCATGCAGGAACATGTCACTCCACACAGCTTTAAAAGTCATCAAGACATCTCTATATCCTAACTATAAAATTAAGAGATTAACAGACTCCTTACTGAGCTCAGTTCAACCCAACCAGTGCTGAGCAACTTTTTGGTTCTTCTAGAATGAGACCAAGGTCACAGTTTGAGGCTGTAGTCCATGACTCTGAACAGCTGGACACTCAAAACTGAACAAGACCTGAGTAAATATGATAGGAATCCTTAAATAAAAAACACAGCCGAACATGTGCGTCTCTTGTTAATGCATTAATGCTTTTCCCTCAGATTTTGATTTGGAAACCTCTGTCCAAAAAGATTCATAAAGCGTTGGAGGTGCTTGACAAACACTTAAAAGCTCCAAGCCAGATCTTGCAGCTGATATAAATCAGTGTCAGCTCCAACAGCTTCAGCAGCTCAGGCCCTGCGTCAGAAAGCAGAGAGAGTTAGTGAAAATAAATAAGTGAATCTATCAGTATGTCCTCTCCTCCTTAAACCCAAACACACTTGAACTGATGGATTGGTCATTTCATATCTCTGCATTATTTTGTCTCAGTTGCATACATTTGTGCTCTCTCTGCTGTATAATAGATACAAATAATGAACAGCTGTAAGAATGCAAATATAGGTGGCACACTTGTGTACAGTTGTAAATGAGCACACACATATGCTATCTGCAGCCAGCAGATCAGCCCCGTGGGTCTGTTGACCCTGCACTCCAGTTGAAGATTTGATTTATTCCTAGAGAAAAAAAAAATCCTCCTTTTATTTATTTTCATATTAATAATGGTGAAAAGGTTCCAATGCACCATTTCTAATACAATTAAGTATATTCAAGATCACAAAATAATATTACAATAACTAGACAATATATACATAAAGAACTCCTTTTAATCCAGCAAGTACAGAGCTAAGACTGGAATTAATGCATTATCTGTGCCCATTGTGGCTAAGTATTAAAACTTATACCCTGCCAGAGGAGAAGAGAGCAACAGCTGTCTTACGCTACACCTCCTCGGGTCCTCCAGGATGCGACGCCAACATCTAGGTCAGTATTTTTGTCATAATGCTTCATTTAAGGAAGGCAGTTGCTGCCTTTGCATCACTGGGTCCAGGTCTTCATCTCCAAGAGTTTCTAAGCCTGACTCATGACTATCAGGAGCATCGCATCTCTACACTTCTCATTTTTCACCTAGACTTTTGTTTTTGCCTCTGTGTGTTTGTATCTCTATATCCATTGCCATCTGATAGCTGGTGACAGTGCCTTGGCATGTGGGGTCAGTGAGGGTAGAAAGAGATGAGCCTTGACTAGCTACGTCGTTCAGAAGGCCAATTTTCTTTCCACTTGTCAATTGGGAAACAACTGAAAATCTCCCAAGAGGGAAATAACTAAGGTCACTGTTAATGCTGGATCATAAAAACACTCACCCTATAAGCATGCTAATGAGACCTCAGCGGAAGATCTGTTCCCTTCATCCTACAGAGTAGGAGCAAGGAGAAGTGGTGGCAGAGTCACAGAGCACATCTGAGTTGCAGGTTACTACATCTGGTCTAATGACCCTACTTGGAAAATGTACAGACTCATAAGAGATGGGAAAGAACCGTGTCAAAACTCAGCCAGGACACATTCATGCACACCTGCTTCCCTGGACTGCAGGGCCAGGACAGGCATTTCAGAAAGACCTAAAGTGCATGGGTAGACACTTGTCCATAAGAAACACGAACAGAAAAAAGGGAATGTGTGTCATAGGAAAAGGATCCAATTTAATTGCAGGGGCAAATGAGAGAGAAGGAATCCAACTGCAAAGGGAAGGAAAAGCCCATGCTCTGGAAGTAAAGAGGCATGAATGCCTGGGAGAAGTCTGCCTGACTATATATAAAAATATAGGTTTCTTTGTGCTCCCTAAAATAACTAATGTTTTGTTCTCCAGGGCCTTCCCATCCATTTGCTTCCAGATCCATGTGTTTCCAGGTTCACTATGGGCCAAGATGTCTCTAATGATAAAACACAGAGGATAGTCCCAGTTTTGCAAAGGGATGACATTCAATGAGCTTGGATGCTTGACAAGAATTCTGAAAAATACCTTGTTTTTCCCTTCATAGGCCAAAAGAGGTATATCTAGGCCCCAAAGCCTGGTATTGGGAAGATGTTTTCCAGAGGTGTAGTAGGATCTGATCAGGATCATTTACACACAACATGGCTCTGCCCTAGTTTAACATAAAGGTTGGACAGCAGCTCATCTTTCGCCTCTCTGTCCCCCGACACAGAGCCCAAAAAAAACAGTGCTCCTCACTTCTCACGGATTTATTTCTGAAGTTCCAAAATCACCAAAAATTCTTGGTGCCAAATTGCATTACTTGCCAAACTCACCGAGCTGACTGGATCCTCAGTTTGACTTCATGTTGCTGATTTCAGAGATGACACTCGCATTCATCCATTCATGACTGAGAGCAGAATTGGAACCTGGACTTAAATCTGGAGTATGCAACAATCAGCGGGAGGCACAGCAATTGCAAATACATCCTAGCAAATTTTAAAAATGCAAATCAGCATTCCCATAAGCCACCGCCATGGTCTTTGGGGCAGATACGCATTTAGGTGATTTTTAAAATGATCATTATTTACCCAGTAAGCTGTGGCAACTCCTTCAGCAGCTGCCATGCTCGACTGACTTAATACATATTTACAGTATGCAGAGTAAGAGTGGGCAATGCAAAGCAGAGCTGAAACATCTCAGTATTAGATACCTCAGGGGGGTGTTTCTCCATATGCCAAATTAGACAATATTGTGGATTAGTCACTTGCCAAATTCCTTTTTCTTTTTTTTTCTTCCTTCTCGTTTTTTTCTTATTTTTTAATCCAAGCTGTTTGAATTAAACAAGAGCCAAAAAATATAAGCATCTTCATCCAGGAGAGACATCTTTGCATTGATAATTATATATATTTCTTTCTAAAGCAATGCATTACTCCATCATCTTGTTGGAGGGGGAAGGAGGGAATGCAGCCCCACATCTGATGCTTCAGAGTGTCAAATGTTAGACCAAAGTAAATCTTTGCTCTCAAACTCTAGCCCTTCCAGGGGCAAAAGCTCCTTCCAGATCCAACATTAAGCTTCAACAGAAGTGCTGGCAGTGACAGCCACTGTAATATCACGCCTGGTGCTTAGCAAGAAGGCTCTGAACCTTGCTCCCTTTTGATTGCTCCTTATGTAGGACGAATCCAGATTAAAGGCTAATTTCTTTCTGACTTTGCTGTGTTTGGAGCCTGTCTTTTACTCTGGCTTTGTTGTGCACTGAGGTAGAGTGTAATTTTCTGACTCTTCCCAACTCCTTAGTTTGAGACAATAATCCACTCTGTCTCCTCTTAATTAAAGTAAATAACCCAGGCTCACAATAGCAGTTCAGAAAAGAGCCTTAAGTCTCCTCATTCCCTCAGTGCAAGGAGCTAATTGATTTTCAAATGATAATGGTGTTTACATTAGAAAGCCCACATCCCTCCCTCTTTCTCTCTTCTTAAACCTTCTTCAGCTCATGAATATCAAATGGCCAGGATCCCTCCATTGTGGCTGCCAGCTCCTAATGTATGTGGTGTCACTCCAAAATGCCAGCTCCAAAATGCTTAACAAGCTAATGGAGTGATTTCTAACTTACATGCCCGCCTCTTGTGCCCTGTTTGTTATCCACACACGGAGGACCTGCAGGAATGTCCTTTTTTTTTGCCTTTCTCACCCCATTGTCCAGGGGATACAGAGGCCGCAGTTACAGGCCTGGAGGCAGGACTAGTTTTCAGTTGGATGGAATTTTAAGGGTGAATGGGAAAGGTCACTTAAAGCAGAAGATAGGAATATATGAAAATTTGAAAGAGACGACAACACAGCATAAAGAGAGAAACTAAGTCAAACCTGCAACTGCACCAGCTGAAGCACAAGTAAGGATGCTTGTTTCGTGGACCCAAAAAGACTGAATGGGGTGTTAAAAGCCTTAGTTTCACAGTAATTTAGAAAAACATCCAGCTACAACTTCATAAGTCCAGAATGTAAATATATGCTGCCTATCTAATGTGACTGTGTAAAGAGATGTTTAAAAAAAGTGCATCAAACAAATCTAACTCAGATCTCCAAGTCAAGCATCCAACACTTTGGAAGTTCCAGGATTAAAGCTTCTGTTCTGCACACATCCACTCTCCAAAAGAAATGCAAATACATGCTCACTTATTCCTCTTCCCACAAAGCCTTAATCTGTGCAGAGGCTGGACACAGCTCCCATAGTCAAAGCTGGATTTTATTTTCTTCCCCATGTGATGCATGACCCTCAAGATAAATTTTTTTGCATATTAGCAAACTTTTGCCCTGAGGCAGAATGATTCATTTCCACATGGGCTTTTCCTTGATGCCTATGACTTTAACACCTGAAGGCACTGCAGATATTTAGGCCTTTCTCTCTACAGCACTTCTGCACGTGGAAGGGGTTTTCTTGGACTCATTTCTTCTGAGGCTGAAGCACAGAAGGGTTAAGGTGAAAAGGGATTTCTATTTTGGGGTGCCTAGTCTTGTCAAGCAGAAAGCTGCTGTCCAATGTCATTTCTTAAGACAAAGCTAAACTGTTCAGAGGAAGAGTCTCAGCATCTCCATGTTCCTTCCAAGATGAGAAACTCAAAACAACTAACCACTTGTACACAAAATGGTTTGGCTGGAAACCTTTGTCAGGAGCAAAGTCAAAATACACTTTGCAGCGCAAGAGCCTCTGATACTTACAAAGGCTGCAAAAACCCTCCTCCCAGAGGCTATAACAGGATCTCCATTGCTTGACCCTGCTCATCACTGCACCAAGTCCCTCCCATGCAATAAACAATACAGTTTGTGAAGAAGTAATTAAATTGTATCTGTTGGGATTCTATCAGAATGCATTTATACCAGGGAGCTGAACCATGGAGTCAGAGATAGGATAATCAGACTCTTTCACCTTTTTTTTGTCCCACAAATTAAACTCCAAATTTCGCTAACTTCGAAATATTTCAAATCTAGTATTGACTCTAAATCTTTTTAAAGGTTATGTAAAAAAATGCATTTAGCTTCAAAAAAAAATATGAAATTAAAATAAAGCAGTATTTTATTCTGCAAATGATAACATGGGACAATATTGTTTTTTTTGGTTGAGCACAGCTTTTCCACACATCAATTTCAATGATTTTGGTTTTAAATGTAATGACAATTCCTAAATCAACTGTATTTCGAGGCTGCAATGGAAGGCCCACTCCTAACTTAACCATATTATTTTAATCTAAGGCAGGGTGTATATTTGTGCATGTTTTATTACATATACATATAGATGTAGGCTAAGCAAGCAAAACACTTTATATGTATATATTTGTAAATATACACTCTTATACACATACATGTTCTCCTTACAGTGGCTTAATGGTAAATGTTGTTATTTGGGCATTAGATTATAGGCTCAGAGTTTTCTAAGACTAACTGGCTCTTTAAGTGGCTTGGGATGAAATAAGGCATCCTCTGGAGCACCACACTTAAGACCAGTTTTTATTAGCCATAGAACATCCTGGCTGTAAGAGACACAATCACACACATCCCTCTTCCTCCCTCTTTCCTTCTCAAGCTCTTTCTTCTGTTCATTACTTTCCCTATTATATTAAAGATTCATCATAGTTATAGGCTCCATCTTGTAGTCATCCTTAATTAGGATGTAGGAACACAGGTTCAGCTCCTGTCTTTGACACAGCCTGCCTGACCTTGAGCAACTCAATCTCTCCAGGTCCCATTGCTCCACCTGTGAAATAGGGAGAATAAGTTTCCTTTTCCTATTCTTAATTCCACCCATTAAAAATGCAAAATCTTCAAAGCTGAAACTGTGCATTAATATATGTTTCCCCAACTTAGAGTGATAAGGTTTGGATCTTAATTGGGCCCTGAAGGTTATGCCAAAGTACTAATAATTAATGACACTAATTATCTGGTGTGCGTGATCGTTGCTTTTTAATAGGCACTGGTGTTTTCTACAAAGTTGGAACTACAATGACAGGATCAGCCTGAGCCAGTGTGTTTTGCTGTTGCAGAGAAACTGAGCCTGGAGTATGAGCTTCCCAATGCTGAGATGTCTGACATCTAGAAAATAACATCATTTTCCAGCATATAGGATGTGCAAAAATTAGTCTAGGGAGTTAGAAAATGAACAGAGAATTTTGGTTGCTATTTCATTGGATGAGAAAAGAGAAGAGGAGCACAGGATCTTCCCCCTAGAAACACTTCTTAACAAAGTGAAGGACACTGAAGAGACAAGTTACCACTACCCTTTGCTTGGCCCTTGTTTATTTCTGGTATTGCCTGTTCTGTCAAGAATCCCACCCAGACTAAAGGCTCTTCCCTTCTCATCTCAACAGTGATGTTGATTTAGTCTCTTATCTCAGGTAAATCACTTAACCTTCCCCTGCCTTGCAATATAGAGATGATCATATGCACTTCATTGGTCCTGTGCTGATTAATGCATTAAAGCATAACATGTCTTCTACCACATCATATGGTATTACCATCCATGCACAGACTTTGTAAGTATTTCTATGTACGTTTGTATATACGTCGTATTTCTCTAAATCTAGTTTCCACACCAGTAAAATCTAAGGGGATTTATAACCTAACAGTAACACCAAATTTGCAGTTGTCCCTTGCAGAAACATTGATCCTATCTCTAGCAGACAGCCACATCTCCCAGCCACTGCCTCTGTCACTTCTACCACTGCAGTTCCAGCAGCCAGAGGAAAGATTTCTTCAAAGGGAAACTAAAGGATCTGGGGTTCATTTTATAAAGAATTTGCTTATAACATACATTATGGGATAGAGAAGCCACTTATAGCTCAACCACGTCATTCATCTCTTTTAAGCATTTAGAAAAGAGAGCATTGCTCGACATGCACTTACACCAAAGCTACTGGTTTTAATGTCATAGAATAAGGTAAAGTAAGGGGTCATTGCCTCAGATAGGGCATATTTGCTTATGTCTTTTGAAGTCGCAACAAAGCTGTAGAAGATCATCCAGTCTGAAGACAGCACAACTCCACCAAATAGCCTCAGGTGAAGAGCAGGTGCTTTCCAGGACATGGGGAAGGGAAAGAATCACTCATGGGTTCATCAGATGGGTCTAAACTAGGAAGGAAGGATGTTACCACTTGACACACCCAAGGTAAAAATTTTTATTTTTAAAAAAGTGAGGGAGCATTTCAACACATAGGCACACTAGGGGCTGGTTGTATAAATGTAGTTTTCTGAAAAAGCCTACATCACTGGCTGCTGGAGGTACAGACATTTTTTTTCTATGACTATTTTATTTTTTCCTTTAACCATTTACTTTTGACTATTTTTGGAAACCGGGATCTGGACCAGCAGAGCCCTCTGTCTTGACCAAGCATGGCCACTACCACATACTTTGTGTTTAAAACACGTTAGCTAACATGATTTTGTAGCAATACAACTAAAACTTTAATGTGGAAATATTCTAAGTCCTTTTAAAGTGTATTTACTGGACTCTAACATCTTTGAATCTCTCTAAGTCAGTTGCATGAGAAAGGATTACTTTTATATAGTCCTCTAAAATGTGGATATCCACATGGCTAAGAGAGCCACCTCCAGCTCCATCAACAGCCCTCAAGGGAAACAGGAATTTTTAAGATGCTGTTCCTTTGCAGTTGTCTATGTCAGCATGATGCTTTAAATAGGAAAACCCTACCCTAAGTGTCACCACTGCCCTTTAGAAGACCTACACCCAGGAATGGGCTGCCATAGGCCTGAGTTGGACCATCCTCTCATTTCTCTTCTTTCCATTCATGCCCAGAACAAGGGCACATCTCCAGACCAAAACGTTGACCCTGCTTCACACAGCATTGGTGCTCAGGTAGGTCATCCATCTGAACGCCTATCTGCACATAGATAACATTGTGCATAACATAGTCTTGGTCTCACATCAGTCCTTTACCAATCAGTGGAAAGCTGGGCTGATTTCTTTCCCTGAACCTCAGTAAAAGTAGTGTATTTCTCTGCTAAGGACAACCTGAGCTATTTCAACATCTGCATTAGCATGTCAAAGTGGGCTGTTAAAGGTGTCAAACTATGTTCTGATGACCCAAACCCATCTGTGTAGAGAGGTAAGCAAGGAGACAAGCCATTTCTATCTGACCCTCAGGCCAAGCAGGGAGTCAAGAGAAAGACCATGAGATATGTATTTACTTACAGACAGACCAAATATGTATTTACTTTACAAACAGACCCACCAAAGAAAACCCTTCTCCCAGCCACTCTAAAAATGGGGAGGGAGAGCAAAACATAGAGAGCCTGCCAGGAGGGACGAAGAGGACAGGAAAACCACAGAAACTTTGGGGGGGGGGGGGGGGGTAGTGAGCAGTATAAGAGCAAGAAGCAAACACTGGCCTTGGCAATTTTAAGAGACAGAGGAACTCATAAGTAATTTTCCTAAACTTTTAAATATAGCTCTAAATATTAGTAAAGCTTAAGCCACTGCACACAAAGGCAAGTTCCCTTTGAAAGAATTCCAGAAAACCATGAAATGCTGTTGATAAGACTGTGCCAATTTGTAAAAGCCTGCCACAATCTCTGGCTCACGTTTTTTCTCTCTCTCTGCAATTCGCTCTCTTTCTCTCCCCCCGCCCCTCTATTTTTCTCATTCTTTCTCTTTCTGAAAGCTCACTGTGCTTTGTGAGTCAGAGGAGCTGGAGCAACAATAACAACCACAAAAACTTTATTTCTGAAGCCGGAGCATCTTCTCAGCAAGGAGGAGAATGCATGTAGTGTCGATGTTTGATTGATTCTGTAAAAATAGTGTCAAAGTGGCATTTGCAGACACAGATAAAAGATTCTGATGGAGAGTGCCCAGTGGGGATAATGTAAGTAAACTCAACCCAGAGTTTCTTAGCTTTTATTAGCAAATTGTGTTCAGCCTTAATTACAGGTTTGCCAGGGCCTGACACTTGTCAGTGTATTTACATGGAAAGATTGAAACGTTGATAAGGGTCTTTTTGAACTGAAGGAAGAATAAGTTCAGCATGGAGGGGGATGGGAGAAGTCCCTCAGAAGAAGATTTTGACAGCTTCACTGTGTCATTAGCTTCAGTTTTCAAGTTATTTCTTTTTGTGTGTGTGGCATTACTTAGAGGATGAAGCTGGGAAGAAGGTTTTGGTGTGCTTGGTGTTATCAATAGAAAAAAAAATATTTACTCAAAGAGACTATAACTGAATAGGCAATCAAAAGGCTGGAGGAACTCAAGGTCACACAACAGGACCATGTCACACCAGCTGCCGCAGACCCTTTTTAGAAATTTTCTGCCAGACCAGTCCTCAGTTTTCATCCTTGCTCCATAACCTCCTGGGAAATTTTGCTTCTGCTTTCACACCTCTCCTGCTGCTTTTCTGTCCCAGCATCAGGTTGGTTCCTGCTCACTCAGATCACCCAGATGATAAGAGATAAAGAATGAAAAACAAGTTAAAAATGTATTAAAATCCAATATAAGAAAGGAATGAATGAGAGGTGATTAAGCTGATGCTTGATCTTTCTGTGATACAAGTTCCCACAATGCCTCTCCCCTAGGTGGGGTGGTGGGGTGTGCCATAAACTAGGAATTCTTTCTTAAAACTGTGATTTTGTCATCTCCTGAAAGTCAACCCTGACCATGGCCCAGGGTACATTTGAGCAAGATTACGGGCTTCAAAAATTGCTAGAAAAACCTCTTGAGGTGATCAAAGTATTTTACTTCAGCATACTCAAAGACTAAATTTGTGCTTTCGCTGTTGAAGCTGTCTCTTTGGTGAAAGAAAAAAAAGATCCAGAAAAATAAAGGTATTTGTTCAAATAAAAAAGCTGGACACAAAGGGAACATTTTATATTACATGAACAAAAAACTCAACAAAATCTGATTTTTTTTGCTTTGTGGAAATTTTGTGTAAATTCGTTTTCATCCCTTTCTGGGAGGTGACTATGACATTAATTTGACAATTGCAGCATTTTTATAAGACGAACAGCCTCTCTGCAGCCAGCTCAAGCATTAATCCTGGAATTAATTTTGACTGTATGTAGGTACAGCCTGAACAAGTCAGTTCATCTGCAACAGCACCTCAGCACCCAGACCACACATAGTGCACTGGACCAGGCTAAGGGGGATTACGGTGCATCCATTCCTCCTCACAAGAGCAAATCCTCTCTTATTATACCACAGTAACAACGGCCAAGTACAATCTGTTCATTCAGAGGTCAAAAATTGCTTTTTTATCCCAGTTTTACTTTTCCAAAGAGATCCTGAACCAGTGTGGAGAAGGTGGCTCAGCAGGGTACAGCAGCTCCTGCTGGTCCTTACTATGGAGACAAAACTGAGAAATGCAAAAAGATGTTAAGCTGACTCATCTCTGCAGAAAAAGGGACAAGATGCAGGTGAGACTTTGTCAGAGGATGAGTAAGGAAGGAATGATGGAACCAGCTCTTCTTCTTGGAGTGGGAGGTGACAGGTTGCTGCACTGGACTTTACCACACGCAACCCATGGGCTCCACATTCAGAAGAGACATCAGGATGCTGTATAGCCACCCCAGAGTGTATTCCACCCTCTGAAACCCCCAGAGGAAGCCTCAACTTCCAGCATCCAGTGATGTCCCAGTCCCTTCACCATTGCAGCACCCTATGCATCCTGCAATCACACTGTCCAACCTGGATTCATGCCCAGACAGGCTGGCCCAGTGCCATTTATAACTTAATGACTCTTTGTGTGACAAAGTTGTCTAAAAGGCAGCCACCTCCCCACCCTGTGTCACATGAAATTTCACACAATGGATCAGGAGAAAGCAAAGGAGTCTACTCTTTGCCTAAGGCTCCCAACTGTAATGTATAATATAATTATAAGGCTCCTCTCACACAATGCGGAAATTTCATGTGCATCCATACCCCTCCTCTCCTCCAGGGCAAATGCAGCACCCTTTTAACAGCCAGCAGCAACACTCCCAGAAGATCACAGGCCCTCCAGAGAGAAACCTTTGGTACCCAGTGCAAAGCAATGGTGAGAACTGTACCCGGCACAGAGTAATGGCACAAGGGATAACCAGTGCTCAGATCTGCAAAGAAGTCATAGATCCTTTTTAATTCCCAGTAATCATGTGCCAGACGCATTGGGCCCATTGGTGTCTCCTAAGCTGCTACATGGACTTTTCCCAAAGGCAGCCTCAGTCCCATATTTGTAATAAGACACCACTCCCTTCCAAAATATCCTCCTCCCTCATATAAAGATCTTTTATATCTTCTGTAACAGCCAACACTGGCAAGGACCCAGGTCCTCATCTGGTCTAAATGCATGCAGCTCTAACCATAGTTGATGTTATGCTGATTTGAAAATCCAACACAGATTTAGACCACAGTAGTGTCTCTATCACCTCTAGATTCCTGCAACTTGCAGGATATTAAAGGCTGAAAGTGTAGACACATTAGACACCTGAGGACATCTTCAGTGCATATTAGGCAAGATGCCTCCATTAAAGCAGTTGAGCTTGGCATGAAACGATGAATGGCTCAGTCTCCTCACAGCTAATTTTAGGCATTTAAATGACCAGGCTATCTCCATGCAACTGCTCAACTGGCCCTATCTGTCTCCTCTGTTGTCTAACCAAGACAGTGAGGGCCTAAGCCTCAGACTTAGCTGTGCTCATAGCATTAGGCAACGGGCTTTTGTCTTGCAGGTGGGCAAATGCACTCAGCTTCTTTGCTCTGGATTTCTGTTAGGATACATTGCCTCTCATCCTCCCCACAGAATGCACACAGCATCCACAGAAAGTTAGAAGACAGAAGTTATTACTGCATAGAAAAGATGGCCTTATATCTTATTCCAATATGTGAGGTCACAGAATCATAGAATGGTTTGGGTTGGAAGGGACCTTAAAGATCAGCCAGTTCCAATCCCCCTGCCACGTGCAGGAACACCTTCCACTAGACCAAGCTGCTCGAGGCCCCATCCAGCCTGGCTTTTAACACTTCCAGGGTTGGGGTATCCACAACTTCCCTGGGCAACCTGTGCCAGGGCCCCATCACCCACATCATGAAGAATTTCTTCTGAATGCCTAATGTAAATCTTCCCCTTCCAATTTAAAGTCAATCCCCTTCATACTATCACTACAAGACCTTGTAAAAGTCCTTCCCCAGATTTCTTGTAGACCCCCTTCAGGTACTGGGTCAAAACATTTATGTAGGACTTTTGGACAATTTCATAAAAACCGCTGTAAAAGGGCACTGAACATTTAGAGCTCCTCTACTGTCTCAGTAATGGCCATAATTCTAAAACAGGAAATTTTGTTATGCTTGCTATAGGAAGTACTTAATTCCCATTCTACAGTCAAAGAGACGATAGTCTTCACCTAAGCAATAGCTGTTCTAGGAAAAGGTCTCTCCCTTCCCCCTTAAAAGTAGCCTTTTCTATTAGTACTGGAGATTGTATCAGTTACACCCTACGCTATTTTGGTGTGTGTATTTGGTTTGGACTTCACCCAAATGTTTACCTAAGATCAGGGAGGCAAAAGGAAGACAAGGTTCAATGAAATACAACTACTTTTCTGAAGAGAACTGCTTGCTGTTCTGTTTTCTTTCTCTTTCTGCTCCTTTTCTTTATTTATTTCTTCTTCCCTCCCTCCCTTCCTTCCTTCCTTCCTTTACAAAGTCTATGGAAAACCTCCTTAATGATGCTGTAAATCTTTGGATAATTGGCCCTCTGATTGACATCTAAGGTTGCCCAGATGTCCATTTCCTATTGCAAATTTCTATTCCTGTTTTTCTGTACGTAACAGAGCAAAGACGCTTAACGACTTTGCTTGGTTCAATAGTTTGTGGGCCTACACAGAGAATTTGCAGTGCTATAGTCACAGGGAACAAAGTAAAGATGCAGGGAACGCAATCACTGCAGCCAAGAGGGTACCATGCAGCAGAAACACCTGTGTCACTCTTCAAAGTCCATTTGTATATAAGTATAAACCAAACCCCTTCCACTTCAAACGCCTGGAGTCTGAGCCTACATTAAATATACACTTGCTTCATGGCTTTATTTTAATCAGCAGCACAGTGTGTAGTACTGATATATTGGGCAAAAACGGTTCTGTTTCTCCTGTGACAAAGTCTCACAACAGAGGGCAAGAAAATCAAATGATTTGAGGTCTTTTCAAAGGAGGGACAGACAACCACACGCAGACAGGATCTGTACACATTCTGAATAACTTGATGTGCTGCATGGTATAAAGGCATCTGAGTATACAAAGCTAGGTGGTGGAGGGCTGGCAACTTCATTTTGCTCTCTGACTTATTTCCTGAGATGCAAAATGCACGTAGCCAAAAAGAGCAGTAACAAAGGCCCGGCAGCTATCCAAAAATCCAGCTCTGACCCTGTTATTTAATCACAAGCAATAGGAAAGAAATGGATGGTGACTTTCTCCCAACCACTAGCTTCCCCATTTCTCTTTCTTTCTCAAAGCACCTACACAGCAGAGAAAACATTCAAGTTGCCTCATTCCAAGCATTTCTTTTCTGCACAGTCAGAGTAAGATATATCTGAACTGCTGGTGCTTCCACTAGCAGAACATGTTTCCATGAAACAGCTTTTGAGCCCGAAATTCCTTTCTGCAACACAAAACATGCTGCTCTCATGTTAAGGTATGTGGCAAACTGAAATGCAAAGGAGTATGCCAGGATTAGCACAGAGTTTAAGGTGCAGAGGTCATCCATGCTTAACAATAACTTTCTTGCAACAGTCAGCAAGGAAAAATGGATTATGATACAGAACTAAAACAAGTCATAAAAACTCAGAATTATTTGTATTTCACTCTAGCACAAGAAGGAAAATCTCAGATGGGAGTGCTCCTATAAAGAATACTCTATTGCATTATTGATCACGTTTATGGTATTATTTGATGAAACGGTGTCTGCCTGGAGGCATGTCATGTATGACTAAGCTTCACTCTGGATTTGTAACAAAGGCCACCCACGCCCTTTTCAGACCCAGGCAGCTATTTGGTAACTCAGCTCATAGAGTCAAAAATTATTTGATTTGACTCTAGGTTCCTCAGCCCACTGTGTGGTCACTGGCTAAAAAGTTCGGTCCCTGGAGATCATGGTGTCTGCATACACTATCTAAATCCGTAATGATAATAGGAATTATTAATTCAGATAACACACCAATGCACAATTATTTGGTCATTAATCTTCATTTGCCTATAATCACACTTGATTTCTGAAAATGCATCTGTTATCCAATAGAATCTAGCTCATGGTTTATGCTAACAGATTTTAACCCATTTGTAACCATATCCTACTCAACTGGATTATTTGTCAATTAAGTTTGATTTATCATCTGGGTCAAGTGGCATTTTCTGTGCCATCTAAGTATATGACAATATGAAAATTTAAATAATAAGGAATGAGGAAGTCATGAATGGTAAACATTTGTCACTTGTTTCAGGTGATTTTGCCCAGCTCAATGAGCGCTCAGAGGTATAAGACCCTCTTTTTTTTCTTTTTTTTATGTTTCTGTGCTAATAAAACCCATTGAGGTATCCAAGTTCTCCCACTTAAGGCACTAACAGGATCACCTAATTTAGGAAGCTACTTGCTCTTGAGATAAGATAGTGATAACTGTAGAACAATTCAGATGCTAGATAATGTGAATCACATACACAGTAGCTGTCCTTTGGAGATAATCAGAGTCCCACCAGATGAACCTCCACCCTGCATGTGATGCACAAGTGGGTTGAAATAGAGAAGATGAGACAATAAATATACAAGAGCATAATCAGTCATTAGATAATGCCCAGAGAAGTCATGGATGCCCCATTCCTGGAGGCGTTCAACACCAGATTGGATGACGCTATGAGCAACCTGATCTAGGGGAAGGTGTCTCTGTCCATGGCAGTGGAGGTGGAACTGGATGACCTTTAAGATCCCTTCCAAACCAGACCTTTCTATGATTCTATGAATAGTAACTCTCTGGTAGTTCACCAGTAATTGCATGACCAGTTTTGCTCACCTGAAAGATTTATAGATGGCTTGCCAGAAACCTGGGTAATGAGTGTGGGACAGAGGGAAGTAAAATACATGCACGTTTCCATCATAAATTGCAAATATTATTAGTACCACCATGAAGGACATATTTCAGTATGTGTTCAAGCACCCCTTGGAGATGACTTTCTAATTCTGAAATCTTTGCTCTGACAAGATCCCTTTTCAAATCGGCAAACAATTTTCCTGGATACAGACTTCAGCCTTTGGCCATCTATTCTACAGGTTCAAAACAAAACCAGAAAAAAAAAGGGGAATTCCCTTATCCTTTCAATGGACAACAGAAATGAATGTCAAACTTTAATCTTTCTGCCATCCTTGGTCTTCAGACTGAAGGCATGGTAACATTTGGAGACAAAAATATGCCTGTATTCCAGTGGCTTACTGCTTCTGCCAGATGTCTATTTTGCATTTGGCTACAGAGCTTACATACAGCACACATTGGGAAGCAAAAGATGTGAAGAGAACCAAGGAAAGCTGAGAAATGGAAAGATCAATCGTTAATCCCTAGAAAGTACCGTTCGTGGGCAGCATGGCTAAGTTTAGAAATCAAAACCTATTTCTCATAAAATAATCGTTACTAGAACAAAAAAGCCTGCAGCATAAATTATTTCCTTTGGACCTTATAATGCAGAAATGCTATTTTTTAACTCTAATATATCACTCATGTTTTCAAACTGTGTCAAAGTCCTTCATATCAGCACAGGATTAGATAGAGGTTATTCCTCTCACTGTGGAGCCAGCTGCAGATATAGTATCTACATCGACATCATGGTTTCTACCTAGCAAATTAATTCAGAGCATGTCGGCAGTGCGTAATTTTTTCCTCCTTTCTTCTCTCATATTTTCTTTGTGTTTATTTCTGATTCAGTTATCACTAAAATACACATTTTAATTGTATTGTACAAGATTCAAACTTCCCCAGCTTTGAACATTCACATAAACATTTTCACTCAACTTACCTTCATACCGCCTGGAATCCTTGCTGAATGTTTGACTGCCTGTCTGCATTATACAACACAGGATTTTTCCAAGGATACACACAGCATTCTAAGGCACATGCACCACACAGACACACTACCCACACATACATATTTATAATATATAAATCGGTACAGATATATATTATATATATAACGTAGAGATATATAGAAAGATTGTATAGACAGACATACATATTGAATAACCATATAGATCTAAAGAGTAATGAAGAAGTAATAAAGAAGTCCAGCTGCAATAGCAGACGTTCTTTGCCTGTAAGACTCTTAACTGGAATCTATGCATGCCCGGATATGCAAACCATCGAATTTCACCTTGAATACTGTGTACAGTTCTGGGCCCCCCAGTTTGGGAAAGATGTCAGGATGCTGGAGTGTGTCCAGAGGACGGCAACGAAGATGGTGAAGGGGCTGGAGCACAAGCCCTACGAGGAGTGACTGAGGGAGTTGGGGCTGTTCAGTCTGAAGAAGAGGAGGCACAAGGGAGACCTCATTGCTCTCTACAACTACCTAAAAGGAGGTTGTAGTCGGGCAGGGGTTGGTCTCTTCTCTCAGGTGACCAGTGACAGAACTAGAGGGCATGGACTCAAGCTTCGTCAGGGAAAGTTTAGACTTGATGTTAGGAAAAAGTTCTTCAAGGGTGATTGGCCATTGGAATGTGCTGACCCAGGAGGTGGTAGAGTAGCCGACCCTGGAGGTGTTTAAGGGGAGACTGGATGAGACACTGAGTGCCATGGTTTAGATGATGGGATGGTGTTAGTGTTGATGTTAGTGTTGGGTTATAGGTTGGACTCGATGATCTCGGAGGTCCTTTCCATTCTTGTGTTACTGTGAAACTGTGAAAGTAACAAAAATCTGCTACATGGACACCTATGCTTTTATTGTTATTCTTCAAATGTGCCTTAGACAGAAACTTTACAAAGAGCCAGTATCAAAGCCTGTCCAAGTCCCATTTATTTTGCTGGGCATTGAGTTAAACACAGAGGTTCTGATGTTGGCAGGGGGTGAAGAATTTTTTTATGTACTGAAGTAATTGTCCCCAAATCAGTAAGGCAGTTTATGTGCTCAAGAGACCGTTTATGACAAGGTGGAAGTCAGGTAGGTTGGCAGGTAGGTAGATTGAGACACAGTTCTTCCTCCAGCTACTCTATCATCTGGTTTGTTATTTATTGATTTTCACTCAAATAAGGTTACTTCAGTGATCAGTACAGTGTGTAAGCACAAAGTTTAAATTTATCTATCTGTCTAAAAACCTACTCTTTAATTATTGTTTCATGTATGCATATAAATACATTGCACTGAGACATGATATTACCTGTATGTAAAATCAATAGAAGACAGATAGCTGAGAATAGCAGGATTTAAACTTTAAAAGCTAAGAACAGAAGAACTGGCTTAACCTGGCTTTAGCTGGCTGTGCTCCACCTTCCTATTCTGACTCCTGAGCTGCCTTTCACCTCCTGGGGCCAGACTTCCCACAGCGTCCCTAGGCTAGTGCCTTAAAAGCATCTTTCAAATGAATCTGGTGTCAGTCATCGCTGTTTTCTTCCCTGCAGTGTTATGAGGCAGCAGTTCCCTCGGAGGGGAGGAGAGGATTATGTGTGTGGGACAGCGAGGGGAGGAGGAAAAGAGTGCACAACTTCAGAAGTAACCCAATTCAGTGCACTCAGCCTAAAGCAAAGAAATTAAGAGCTGCACTTCTTCCAGCTGATTGGTAGGGGAGATGAAATCCATATGGTGGTCTCAGCACACTTCCTAGTGGCCAGGTGCCTGTACAATAAATAGTGCAGGCAGTATCCTGCATAGTGCATAACCAGACCCACTGAGACCCAAATGAGGCATTGCTGCGTGGAGTATCCTTGAAGGAGACACCTACAATGCAGGCATCATCCAGACTGGAAAGGCAGAATGACTGTATTTCCCCAGTGCTCTTGATGGAACAGCAAGGGCCAAAGCGTAGCCCCAGTTTGTCTGTTGCTGTCTTTAAGAGGAGATGGGTTTGCATATGGACATGAATATGACACTTCCTACCACACTGCAAGTTTGTACATTTAACCCTTGCATGGTGTTCCTTGGTAATCAGCCCCAACTTGTATGTGAGGGGTTAGAGTTTTTTCTAAAAAGTCCCAGAAAAAACAAAACAAGTCACCAAGGCAAGGGAAAAAAGATCAGGACACATATCATATCAGTGCAGCTTGAATCTTCTCCTGCCTTTCCAGTCAGCAGTCTGGTACCTTCTGGTGTCTGGAGGGCTTTAGGGACGAGGATGGACTTCAACCATGCTGCATGGACACAGGCAGGTGCAGCAGAACTTACACGTCACACTCTATTACTTGGGAACACCTGAGGAGTGACCACTACCTACTGCAGGGTAGAAGAGGAGTCTACCCTGTGCAAAGCATGGCTTGCTCAAGGCTGACCCAGGGCTCTTACATAGTATGAATGCACACCATGGCAGAGGGTCTGCAGCGTGCTCTCACTACCATATCACATCCACATCTCACCATTTGGTTCCACCTTAAACCTCCACAGAAATATCTACCTAACCCAAGGAATACATGCTCAGCTGCCACCACTCCTTGGCTTTGAGCTGTAGTGGTCATTATAATCCAATGACTTACCACAAAGGTATTGTCACCTTCTTCAAGAGCCAGCAAACATGTTATTATTCCACATTATTAAAAGCGTCCTTAAAATCCACTCCTATGAAGGTGTCCCAAGAGAGTTCTCCCTGAAGGAGGCAAGGATTCCCATTAACCAAAGCAGCCTTGGAAGCAGGCTTACGATCAGCGTCACTGAGCTAGAAATGGAGCCCTCTATTACTCCTTTTCTTGATTTCTAGTTGCAGAGGCAACACACACCTTCTCCCTAGGAACTCCATGGAGAAAGAGTTCCTGATGGCAGGAGGCAGCTGGAAGGAGACCCCAGAATTTAGCCTTCAAGTTCCTGTAGCTGTAGGGGGTGGCTCTCTATCTCAGGGGTTGTTACATTCATGCACTCTTGCCCTTCCTTTGCCAGTCTGCTTTTGCATAGGCAAAATATTTTGCAAGCCCGTGTCCATTTTGCCAGTCGTGACAACTTGCTATCCTAAGCAGCCCCTGGCATTTTCATGTTAGGCTGAACTTAGCTTTCTATTGCATACAAGTAGGACACATGGCACTGTGACTGGACGCCGTTCTCAGTACCACACGCTTAGTGCATTGTTTCTCCAATCATATATAAATAAGATATCCAAACAGATTAATATTTGTGATACTGCTCCTTCACTGCCCTTTCTGGAGATGTGTTGCCAGCTGACTACATATTGCCACACCAGTCAGTGAAAGATAATGCTAGCTCAAACAATGAGTCAGATTCACAGGAAGTTTCACAGCGTGTCGTATATATATTTTCATTGCTTTGGAGCTGAACGGTGTTTAATACCATTACCTTTCTCCTACCCACGTGAGTTAAAAAGGCTAACTCATTCCTCCTCTTTCCTACCCTTTCTAACAGCTTTACACATGCTTTCTGCTTTGGCTTGGGTGCACAGCATCTGATGTCCTCTACTACTGCTAAAACCCTCCCTGCTCGAAAAGCAGGGACAAGGAGAAAAAGTGGTTCGTTGGACTGAATGCAGTCTATCAGTTGAGTTTTTCACTCATGAGGAAAATTTCAGTGGAATTTAAACTCTTCTGGCATGTACTGTCTTTTAATTTCAGTGTTCAGAAGCTCTGAAACGATATTTGCATCAATTCAAAGTTACATGCAACAGCTGCCAGATTAATGCTTAGCTTTTATACATGGAATAGTTTCGCTAGTCCTGATGACATCATATAGAAATGCTGCAAAAACATAGCACAGGATCACACCATGGTTCTTCTCCCACCTAAAAAATTCAGATGATCAAACTCTAATTCATTGTTTGTATTAAGACAAGGTGATGCACAGAGTGCGGAAGCTGTGCTGTCCGAAGAGAAACACCAGGGTCGTGAGAGATCCCAGCCTCTAAAGTGCCTTTTAGACCTTCTTCTCGGTGTGTGCTCTTGCCCTGTGCTGGTAAGGCTAGTGATCTGCTGATCTTCGCCAGGATCTCAGACTCATCCAAACTGCCTTGGTGTCACTCTCCCCACAAAGACATCCACTGACTGCATCTTTACTTTTTCCCTAGACATGGGTCAGACTACCTCCAGGTACAGAATAAAAGAGCGAGGAGGCTGCTCCACCTTGCATCAGCTGAAAGAAAAGAAAACAGCCATGATGCAGCCAGGTGAGAAGGGGGAATACATAATTTTCTTTCTCTAGGACAGCTTTTCCTGCCCCTACAGATCTCCTTAATATTCATCACTGGACCGAAGCTGTTCCCAACAGCAGAGACACATTATCCAACAACCCTCAGTGCCAGCTGTGCATTTCCCTCATAATAAGCTAGATAATAACTGAAGGTCTGGCCTTGCACAGTGAAGGATGCTGACCTCAGAAAATTCTTTGCGAACCAACCTGCACAATAGCAGTGATGTATTGCTGGAAATGCAGTTTTGTGCTCAAGAGGAAGTCACGTCTAGTAAAAGCTCTGACACCTGATTTGCCTGCAAACAATGCAGGTCCTTCTGCAAGAAGTGCCCCCAGGAGAGGAGAAAGACAGTGAGAATGCTGTGACATGGTGAGTGAGCTGAGGAAACCAGCAAGGAAACTGACAGCTGGAGCGTAAAAAAAGTGAACAAAGAACAAGGGCTGTGCAAAATGCCTTCAGATTTGCCAAAACCAGGACTTCTCACAGGCTCAGGTTCAATCTGGGGAATCACCATTTCAATGCATTTTAATTTTTTCATAGTTTTTGTTCTTTTTAACTTTCAGATAGGGTTGTCCTTTCAAATTGGACCCAGACACTCATTTGTGATTGTTATTAAATTCAACAGTCAATTATTTAGTGTAAACACACTGAAAAATTTCCTCCTGCTCAAACTGTGTTTTGTGGGTTGAACAGCCATGCACTTTTTCTTTTCTCTTCCTTTTATCTCATTGACAAAAAGCATTGAAAGTTTTTGTTTCATATTAACTGAAGGCAATTTTTGAAATAATATGGCTTATTCACTCCCTCCTACCCAAAATCCTTTAGTCATACATTTTTGGTAAGAATTTCTGGAGGCCTCTGTTCCATCTACTTCTAGGAAAGCTGCCGATAAGGTACTACTAGACAAGATCACAATCATATGTATCCTTCTCCGGTGTTTCTTCTTTACATTTCTTACAGTACCAGTAATGCTCCTTCCTTTTGGGTCTGCACACAGAAGAAGCAGCACAGCTATTAGAAACTGATTTCAGAAAAGGAAGTGAGAACTCTTTCCAGTTTGTAAACCCAGAGCTGCGCGAGGTGATAAACAGAGGACAAAACAGGTTATTAAAAAACAGTCAGTGCCACTCTGACTGAACCACTCATGTAACTATTTCTGTTATCCAGTTTGGGATGTTAATAGAAATAGTGATGTTAATAGGAATAAAAGCTTTCGTGATAGATACAAATAATCATGAATTGTCCAGAAATCTTTCTTCCTTGTTCATTAAGTAGAAATTTGCTTATGCTATCAAATTCAAAATTCATTTTAAATTTATTCCCAGTCTGTATGTTCACCTTGTTCCAGGCAAGAGGTTTATAAGTTATTGTCCCTTATCTGATAGTTACCGTATTTCTGCTCAGGAAATATTAACTGAGATCTTATGGCTTAGAATAGCCCCATTTCTTTCCCCTTTAAATCATCTAAGTTCACTGGCCTGTTCTCTGTTCAAACTTCAACTGAGGCCTCTTAACTCTGGCATAGCTGGCAAGGTTTGCAATGTCTAAAAGTAACCTGGTTAAAGACTGCTTTATTAAATAATTAATTTGTGATGGTAATTACTTTTCTTTTTAATCCTTCTAGGATCTCAGTTTTTGTGAGGAACATGGTTCTTGTTTTCCAGGAGGAATAGGACTGGGGAAGGAAGTCCAATATCCATACCATCACATTGATATCATGTGACAATTAACTGTAGAAAATACATTTTCTTTTATCTATTTTAAACTTTGCCCTTTTACTTTTTTTGCTGAAAGTCCTCTTGTGTCACTGTTGTAACAAAGTATCGTAGTATTTTGGTACTCCAGCACCCTTCAGACACGCTTGCATCTGGTCCCTGGCTGGTGAATGAGTATGCATGAGTGGATATTGTCCAGGAATATGAAAACAGAGATCTCGTGGCAAAAAGGAGGAGAGACAAATAGGCAAAAGTAAGATTTCCCTGTCAGATCACCCTCAGAGAGGAGGTGACCATCCTAACCCATGTCCAAAGATGCAGTTCATTGGAACAAGCCTTTGGGTTAAGGATGAAGGGAGATCCCAGCTGTGTGCCACCAATTTGAGCCCTGGCTTTGGAAAGGGGAAGATATGAAGCTGGACATTCATGTGGTTATAAGCCTGACTGCATCCAAGAACACAAGTTCTGATCTGAGAATGCAAGAGAATGTGTGGGCACTGCAGAAGGGCAAGCATAGGACTTCCTCTAAGAAAAAGACAAGACAGCAATTATGAGCCAGTCCCAGTTTCACTTTGAAGTTTAGAAACATACTGGAACACATTATTCACTGAACCATTTGTAAGCAAGCCCAGAAGTAGCAAGATGAAACAAGAGTTTGGGAAGAGCACACCGCATCAAATCAATCTAATTCCCTTTAGTGCTAGGGTAGTTGATGTAATGGACAGAGGGAACCTGAAAATCTGATATAACAAAAGGTTTCTGGGGTTTGTATTACATTCCTGCAAGTCATTATTATCAGCAAATAGAGATTTTGAGGTCTGTGTATGATCACTAAAAAGCAGGTGCAGAACTTCTTGTGAAAAATACTCAAAGTATCACTATGAACATCCTGAAGATATAGTACAGGGATTTACTGTGTGCAGGATGGAAAAGCTGAAAACTACTCAATAACAGACTGAGCAGCACCCACAGAATATAGAATCAGCATATGATGTTGCTGAGAAAGAATTTGATAAAAGATCAGAATTCACATTTTCTTGGTAAGGTGGAGAAATGGTCAGAAATCCAAAGAACAGAAATAGGTACTTGGGAACTCAAAGACATAAATGTCTAACAGATGTGAGCTCTCTAGCAGCAGGGGACATAGATATATTGAAGAGATATGCTAGTAGAAAATATGACCTGCAAGGAAAGGTTTCAGAAATGAGATTTGTTTAGTCTTGAAAGGAGGAGGTGTAATGAGGACAATCAAGCTTTCCTCTCATGCCTAAAAAGTTGCCTTAGAGATGATCACAAATATTGTTCTCCAGTGGCATTGAGTATATGACGGGGAAGAAAAATGGTTCAATCTGCAGAAGAAAGGATTGCGGTTACCTATTCAGAGGGCATGCTGAATGACAAGACCAATAACCACAGAGCCTGGATATTAAAGGGAGGTTGTGGAATGTTGTCCCATAGCCTTTTAACACCGTGGCAGATGGATATCAGTAGGGACTGCCTAGGTATATCTAGATCACACTTCAGAGCAGAGTGGGACTGATGTCATCTTGCCTGCCTGGAGAAAGGCACGAAACATCTATCCGGATGGAAGAAAATACACCCTGAATTCAAGCTATATATTGTTTATATTCTGCCATGTTGACTCAAGCTGATTTATGTATATACAAACAGATAAGAGCTATGGGAGACAGTGAGATTTTGCAGTCAACGTATTGACCTATTTTCTATCCTCATTTGTGTCATGACCTTTAGCAAGTCACTACTTTGTTCTGTGCTGTAGTTTCCCATCTCTATGAAAGGGAGCCGGTTCTCTATCAATATAATTTCAGATTCACTGCTAATCAAAGTGAGCATTACTAGTATTGTTCCCTGACATCTTCTTTTCTTCCCCATAAAGAACATACTCAGTCTATGAGGACTTTCCAAACTATATTCTCCATCTTTGAGGACTTTTCTTGGCATAATTGTTATCAAGACTGAGGACACAAAGAAAAATAAAACTTAGCTTTCTAGTTTGCATGCAGGTGAGGAAAGGGGCAGTGATTAAAACAGCAAGCAAAGTTCATTCAGGAGCACCTAAGGTAGCTGAAAGGGGTTGAAGAATGAAATATAAATAGCCTTCAGAATTCAATATGGATACAGAAAGCACACAGAAATTAGCTGAGAGATAGAAGCAATGACAGGAAGGGAAAGAAGGGAGGGAGGCAGGCAGGCAGGAAGGCAGGAAGGAAGGAAGGAAGGCATGAAGGAAGGAAGGCAGGAAGGAAAGTAGGAAGGAAGGCAGGAAAGGAAGGAAGGAAATTGCTGAATGCACTTTTTCATTTAAGTTTCATTTTCCTGATAACCATGTTCATGGAGCTCCTGAAAGACTGTATCAGGTGAATAAGTAAGCTGCTGCCAGAAGTAAATGTCCAGCACATCTGTTAACAAAGATTGGCCTGGACAACAACAGCATGAGAAAAAAAATACAGTTGTCCTGGAAACAGCAAAGACTTTTGAGATGTCAAAGACCTGTTAAGAATATGCCTGTGTAAGATATTGTGCAAGGTTCTCTTACATTAATTAAACTGACCACTGAGTAAAACATTAATTTGTGCAATGAACTACACATTTTGTATTGTATTTTAAAAAGACAACCTTTTGTGTTCTCCATGGATCTTGTAGATACACAGTAGTATATACATGTGTATGTACAACGTAAGATATGGTTATTATATATAAAGTGTGGGTGCCTGTAACATACAGATCATACCTGTACACATGTTGATGTACACATCAACAAGTAATTTGAATTTACCTTTAGAATGTCTTATCATTCTGAGACATAGCATCAATATCTCCAGAATCCAGGGGATCCCATCATGTTTTGATGGAGTTAATTCATTATACTTTGGAGTCTTGAGGACAAAAGACTGGGCCAGGGACATGAATGGGCCCACTGAGGATTCCCAGAAACGTGGTGTATTATCTATTATAGAAGAACACTTCCTTCTTGAACTTAAAAGCTTTAAGAAAAAAAAATCAATTCATCACGGAAAAACTAATAATAGGGGGTAAATCTGTTCCTTCTGGTACAGTTTCTGCAGCACATATGTCCCAGTTACATTTATATGTCATTCCTGGAGTGTGAAATTGAGAGCATGAAGCTATTAGTTTGACTATCTGAATATCAGGAAAGGGATCAAAGCTGTCCGATAAGTGCCCAGAAAAACGGCCTCTTTCACTGTGTGTTTGTTTGGAGAGAAGAATTTTTAAAAGAAACAAAAAATCCCAGACTACCAATGAAATAAAAGCTTAAAATCAAGATGCACTCACTGCTAATGAGGATGAAACAGGGTCATTTCACTCTTCCACAGCAGCAGGGGTTTGGAAATGTGAGTGGGACCTGAGCACCTTTGGAAACAAAGGAGTGGGAAAAATAATGATAAAAGAACGAAGTGATACCTGGGGAAAGGAAAAATCATGTGGAAGTTAAACTCAGGTTGACAAAAAAAACAAGGGTGTCCACTGATGTGTTCCTACAAGATTCACTGCAGGATGTGCAGTTATTTTCCATGGAGACATGGGAGGCAGTGGTCCCAGCTCTGTTCTCTTCCATGCCACCCAGTGATTCAATACAAGAGACAAGAAGAAACCTACTGGCCTGTGAAACGTTTCATGTTCAAAAGAAAGTATTTCAGATGCTGACTTGGATTTCTGGTCAAAATAGAAACATTGAAGTATGGGTA
Source organism: Tapera naevia (assembly GCA_033556795.1). Classification (NCBI taxonomy): domain Eukaryota; kingdom Metazoa; phylum Chordata; class Aves; order Cuculiformes; family Neomorphidae; genus Tapera; species Tapera naevia. The sequence goes on along the minus strand of JAUMJJ010000074.1, from coordinate 1,232,647 downwards.
ACCCAACTCTGGCTGAATCATGAAATGCCTCTCTCAGAGAAGTGGAGGGGTCCAGAAATCAAAGATGCTATCACCCCGGGCTGGACCAGCTTTCTCAGGGACTAAGAGGGATGTCTATACTCTACACAACAGGAGCTATGCCTGCAGTCCTGCACTGCAAACCAATTCCTTTTTTTTTTTTTCGGTGCAAAGCTGGGTCCAGGAGCCAGCTCTCTGTGTACTAAACGCAAAGAGAGGCAAACTCATACTGTGAGTAATTTAAAATACAGAAACAATGCCAGGAGCTGGGCTAGCCTTCACTATTTGCTCTACATTCTCTGATGCTCCAGTCTTTAATCTCTGTGGGTGTCCTCTTCCTACCTATTAGAACAGAATCATACAATCATAGAATAATTTAAGTTGGAAAGAACCTTTAAGACTATAAAGTCCAGCCATTGACCTAATACTGCCAAGTCCACTACTAAACTATGTCCCTAAGACCACATATACACGGCTTCTAAATACCTCCAGGGATGGTGACTCAACCACTTCCCTGGGTAGCGTGTTCCAATTCTTGACAACCCATTCAGTAAAAATGTTTCCTAATATCCAAGCTAAACCTCCCCTGACACAATTTGAGGCCATTTGCTCTTGTCCTATCAGTTGTTACTTGGGAGAAGAGACAAATGCCTACGTCACTACTGCCTCCTTTGAGGTAATTGTAAAGAGTGGTAAGGTCTCCCCTCAGCCTCCTCTTCTCCAGGCTGAACAGCACCAGTTCCCTTAGCTGCTCCTCATAAGACTTTTGCTCCAGACCCTTCACCACCTCAGTTCTCCTTCTCTGGACACTCCCCAGCACCCCAATGTGTTTCTTGTACCTTGTACTGAGGGGCCCAAAACTGAACGCAATATTCAAGGTGCTGCCTCACCAGTGCTGAGTTCAGGGGCACAATCATTTCCCTAGATCTGCTGGCCAAACTATTTCTGACACAGACCGACATGATATTGACCTTCTTGGCAACCTGGGTACACCGCCACAGATTAGAATACTTTTGCTCTTAAGTTTATCTGTTTAAAATTTAGCCCTAATGTAGCTCTGTTACCTGTCCTGGGATTAGTTTCATTTTATGCCAGTGTTAGAAGAAGATAATTAAACTCTACCCATTTGTGTAGTTGTTTATGTATATCAGATACATATCTTTCAAGGAAATTTTGACAGCTTCTCTTCCCCTGACTATCTCCTAGTCAAACTAAAGAACAAAAACACTTTCCATATTTCTGTCTTTTTCTGTCTTTTAATTCTGAGTAACAAACAAAGGAAAGAGGAAATTGTGACATTCACACCTTCAGAAAAGGAATCCCAGTACAAACAAGCATTTCCTGCTTCAGAAATTCACCTTCTTCATAAGTTCTGTTTAAGAACCTGTATGACAGCTGTGAGTTGCCTGCATAAAACAGGAGAGTTGGAAGAAGCAAGTATTTCCTTGGTCTTTAGCAGTGTGGTATTAATACATGAGAAAAAATTATATAATTAATATTGACACGTAGAGAAACTGCAGTCTCCCTGTTACCAAATGACAGAAAAAAATTATTCTGAAATACAGTAAGTAGCAGAGAAGTGTCCTTCTTCAATGCTTCTGAATTGGTTTTGAGTCATGTATATGTACTTGTAAAGATTATAAAAAAAAGTGACCTTTAATTCACCTACAAGAAACTAAACTAGATATGCTTTGATTTCTGTTTTCTGCGAAAATGACTAAGAAAGAAGAAATATTTGAGACCTAAAGACTGGGTTCAGTAAAGAGTAATGTTAACACAATCACCTGGAATTATTCTTATTCCCTAATGAGTCTTGGCTGTGTAAGTATTCATCTGACCTCAATTTCTTAAAATAGCCTGCCAAAAACAGAGACAGTAACAACTGTAAGGTAACACTGATATGTAACTACCATTAGTGTCAAGGGAAGATATACAAACAAGAGGACAATGTAGCTCATATTATCTTGGCTGTCATCTCCTGTCTGATAAAAAGAAACATAACTACCAACAAGGCAAGCTACCAGCAAAAGATCTTTCCCTAGTCTAATATCCACAGTGCCTTGATTAACCAGTGGTGGTGGAAACAATACCAGCAGCAGAGCTGGTGAGGTATGATCCCTTTGTACTCAGCAGAGCCTTAATGAAAAGCTGGAATCACACCTCTGATCATAACATCTTTATCACTTCTCCAGCAGAAATTTGCCTGCTTCCCCGCAGACATACACATTTCCTATTGTTTATCCCCTCCAGCACTTCATAAGCTAGATGAGAACATGGACATTACATGGAAGATTTACAGTCTTCGGTTGGTCTAGAATTTAATTATCTAGTCAAAATCAATTGTGTGGGATCTGTCTGTACTTAAAGGAAGAAAAGATCATTCATCCTATCAGTAGGTGTTTTCCCCAGGAGAAAGAATTTCCCTACTGAAGTTCTGAATATAGAAGCTTGATCACCCTACTGAAAAGCTTGACTGTGGGAGGCAAGTACCCTTGAACAATTTGGTGTAGCAAAAGGCCAGCAAGACATTGTATGGTTCAAAACTATGGCCAAAATCCTTTGATTTATACGCATATTTCATGGGTACTCTAACTTGTATCAGTTAATCAGAGGCAGGCATGAGTAGGTAAAACACAATAATAATACTGCACAGTTTTTGCCACTGTTGCAAAGATGGTGAATTGACAGAAGACATTATTCCAGAGTAAGCAGTGTGTGAAACAAACCATCTTACAGCAACATATAGTACCGGTGCCTTAAATGTAGGTATCGCTGCCTTTCACATGTGCTGATTGGGATTTCATGGAGTTCATGATAAAATGCTGTATGTTTTATGCTACAACACCCTAATATCTTTCCAACCGTTATTATCATCTCTGCAACAAGTTTTCTAGAATCATTATGCATATAAATTTCGATAACTGTGGTTCCCTTGAGGTTGAATTTATCACCCTATCTCGAAGCATTTGTAGCACAGCGGGCTAGTGCTAAGCTAGTCACCCTCAGTTCCCTGTATAGTCAATAGAGAGGAAGAGGTGCCTAGAGAAGGTGATTCATCTCATCCTAATATAGATATCAAACAAGTATCAGATTAATTGCTCTCTGGAGATACCTGTTTATCTCTACAGACAATAAAAGGAGCCTAGAGTGACTAACTCACACTTACCTGTCTATATTTTGGTTGCCTACAGTTAGCTGAGATAAATCCCAGCCAGAGTGTCCTTTGATCAAGCAATTCAATCACTATCATGAAAAGTATAAGAAGGGCAAGAGTGAATGAATGGGAAGGGCAGGGTAATTGTGCGTTACCTGATCAGAAATAAACACACCAGTGGAGGGTTTTCTAATCCTCCACTTGCCCGTAAATATCTTGCTTTCCATTTGTCCAGACTGAACCTGAGGGGAAAACTGTATCTGTCCCTAGGAACATGCTGATATCTTCATGGCAACCTCTATTGACATATCAGAGCTGGGGATGCCCTGAGCTAACTGGACTCATCAAAGCCCATCTCAGCAAGTGTGAACACTACAAAATACACCCACCTGAAGATCTAGCCCTTGGCGTTTTGTTTCATGACTTGATTGATTTATATTTGGAGTTCAGATTTTCATTTATGATCCAACTTCATTGGACTGCTACTCAGATGACTCAGATGGGGAAAAAAAAAAGAAAGACCTCAGAAGCAGGGAGATGGAATTTCGTTTTCCCTTTTTTAGCTTGTTGTTATGTCGGTATTTGTCCCTGCCACAATTTGAAAACAATGCTGTATTGAGAGAGGGTGAGGTTAATCTTCATCTTTGTATATAGTTCCTAAGGGACAAACTTACAGGTCATTTTGTCCAGCCTTGGACCAAAATGGATCCAAGATCAGTGAGCATCTCTACCTCAAATGCTTTTCAGCTCTTAGAGAAAATCTATTTTTTTCTATTCCTTCTGATTCTACCAGAAACAATCAAACCAAAAGACCCTCAGACTGTGTAGACTGTTTGAAAGGGGGGAGAAGGAATAAATCTGGCTTCAGAAAGTTTTGACAGTTGGCATGGTAATGAGCCCATTCCGACTCAAATGACCTCATTGCTGCTCATTTTGCCTGGCTACCAATCGATTTATGAATGACTTTTAACATCTAGAGAAGTGTTAATGAATCAAGTGTTTAAAAATAACACACACCGGGAGGTTGTAAATTACAGCCCCAGCATCCTTTGAATGAATTCACGTCCACATTTCTAGCACTCATCTGGTACCCGTCTGCTTCAACATGGGTGTTCATTCAGGGTCTGAATTTGTTATCCACAAATATGTGTTTGGTTTCCGCCAAGTCTTGACTCATCAGCATCCAGTTCAACTGCCTGCTCTGGCACAGTGGATGAAGGAGTAAAGAAAAGATTGGTCAAGAGAGGATGTCACTGCTTGGAGCCGTAGAAGTAAATGGGGAACCAAGACCAGCTCTGGCCATCATCTCAAAGGAGTAGCACAGAGTGGTCAGTGATGAATCAGTACACCTTATGTTTTTCAGACTTTCTCTTGAGCAACCAATTGGATCAAGTATCCCTTAGTCTGGTTAGCTAAAGCACTACCACTGACAGTGTGGTTGGCATGGACTATTTGCAGGAGACAAAAGTTGTAGAATAAGCTCTTAGGCTGGAATTCAGTTTGCCAGGCTGCCAACTATGCAAACTTAAGCAGAGTTCAGCTCACAGAGTGGGATGCCAGGAACCTGATACTGTAGCAGAAAAGGATAAATGTTTTTCTGGACATCAATATTCATGTAGTGTGCAACTTAAAGAACTAAGCTATGTAATCATAACTGGAATGCTAGACTAGGGATTATGTGTTCAGACTGAGCATCATTCTATAAAAATAATCCTGACAAACTGGAATGAGTCAAGAGGAGAACAACAACAAAGGGTTAAACATTAAGAGACCGTGATCCATAAACAAAGGCTGGTGGGGCTGATCTTATGAGTTTAGGAGTGGTCATCTCACTGATTCCCCCGTAGCTGTGACACAGAGCAGTAAGTATATGTTTGAGATGAGCTTAAACAAAGCAGCTGAGATAATCTGGGCACAAAAACATGGAACGCATCTACAGTATCCTACTTCTCAGAGGACTTTTCAGGAAACAATCTTTGTGAACCAAAGCCAGTGTCATACTGTCATACTAGCCAGCCCAGGCATGCCTACCATTTTATTCCATCAAACCAGACAAATGTTATGGATTCAGCCCAGAAAAATGTAAGGATAAATCAGGTCTAGAAAACTATTCGGCAGAACTCCTGGGAACGATCAAGTCAATCCTTCTCCTAATGATGTCAATGGCAAAGCTCGCACTGACTGAGGTGGTAAGGAACTAGACTTTAAATCTCTTTAATTAGAACATATAAGAGTCATTTTTGTTAACACTTTGCTGAATAGTGTGTTATATACATATAAAATATCTAGTTCTTATTAAAGTGGCTGGATTCTCATTCAAAACTAACAAACTGGCACTCAGGAAAACAGGCTACACTAGAAACATTATCAAGAAGAAAAGAAAAAAGAAAAAATTGAAAGAGCTATATTTTGTGATTCAGTGGTAAAAAATTACACTCCTCATCTTTTGGACCAAAAAGCTAATGCTTTTACTTCCACCAGGCATTATGTCCATTCCATCCAGCCACCATTTTGTTTCATTGTAGAATCAAATGGCAATCAATGAGTTGAAGAAACAGGTCATCTCACTCACACCTGAGTCTTCCCTTGGCCACAGAGAAAAGCTTGTGCTATTGAAATATCCAGAGTCTCTAGGATTACATATGAGTGAGGAGCACATTGCCATTATGGTAACAACACCATCTCAAAACATGAGAACCAATAATTCATCTTTGAGAAGATCCTGGCTTCAGACTGTGAGAAAAATCTTCTATTTTGTCAAAAAAAAAAAAAAAAAATCATTCCTGAAAGGAAAAAGACAGCAGTCCTATAAAAAACAGAGAGACTAGATTTCACACAAAGTGTTATATTTTGGGTTTACCCGAAGGTAACATTCTGCTTTCACACAGGTAGATGCAAATGTTGAAAATTAGTCTCAGTTTTCACTACTTTACTCCAGATTTACTGTGGTGTAATCAAGGCTGAATTTAACTCATTGTATTATTATTTTTTAATCCAAACAACCTCTTAATAAAATAAATGCATTGAAAGGCTCACTGTGGGACCAACAGCACCTGTCAATGAAAGGATTTTCCCCAAGAGTAAAAAAAGGGACATATTTTTAACTGAAGTCAACAAAATTGAAGTCTTTGGTTAAAATGCCAAAATATCTTCGATAACACATTTACACACCTATAAAAACAAAAGTTCACTCAAAAATTCCAATAAATGGTCCTCTTAGGTTGTATAAGAGCCATACAGCTGCAAAAACATCAAATATGTCTCTGATAGATTTTAAAGCAACAGTCAAAGAAACTTCTTGTGTACAGCTTTAAACTCAGTTCTTTTAAATTTGAAATTCTCATTAAATAAAAAATAAATATTTGGGACTTGTAAGGAAAGACATCATTCCACATTCTGTCTGAAATTTCCATGTAGATCCCAGGATGTGCCCATGGAACTTCTTCTTTAGCTAGAAAAATATGGGACAGAAAGAAAGAAGAAATAAAAATTGAAAAAATAATTGGGGGTGAAAATGACCTAAAATCATATCCTGATCTGATATAAATCTACCTAGTGCTAATGAAGTGTGCAGGGTTACATCAGCTGAGGGATTAGTCCAGGTCTCACACTGAACACAAAATGAAAGCTGGAAAATGCCGAATGTCTTCATGATATGAACATACTGAGAAAATTAAAGGTAAACTGTAATAATGAGGGAAATCAACCCTCCACATGAAACAAGGCCCCATCATACACTTAGTGAAATCTGAGTCAAATAATGGATTCCAAAACAGCTTGTTAGGAGTACAACAATTTTCTAAATGTTTACCTTCATATTTTATTGGACAATGTATGGCCTGAGTTTCTATTAAGCCGTTATTACATTTTGCAGACGTCATTTTGACACATTTTTGAACCGGCTGGAAGCCCTTGTTTATTCAGCTTTCCCCTTGGGCACTTCAAGAACTTATTCTCCTCTAATTCCAGTTCTGCTTCGCCTAGGTATTCCTTTAACAGTCCTTGTTTTGTTGTTAATTCAGTGACTGACTGACAGAGGCAACTGGATTTTGAAACCTTGCCATCAAAGCCACTCCATCAACACAGTGGTGATATAGGAGTCTGTATAAGGGAAGTTTAAAGGGAACAAAAGGCTTTTCAAGCAGGAAAAAAAATGCTGGGGTCTTCAAAAGTAACTTTTGCCAAAGCAAAAAAGCAAATAAATGTGTAGGTAGGCTACCAAAAACACTAGTGGCCATCCGCATGCCCACTTCAGCCATGCATTTTCTGTCCTTGGTGCTCCTTTGAGTATAATAGCTATAGACAGGCCATCAAAGAGCACTTGTCTTCTGCAGACCTCAGTCAGGTTCATGGTGTTTAAAGCATTGATAATCATCCAGAGGACTTACTGTCATTAGTAATAGCTCAGATAGACCTACCATACAAGCAGGCTCTCTGGAACAGAAGCAGGGAAAATAGTGAAGTGTCATTCCAGGTTAGAAAGGTTGAACTAATTCCAGTATGTGTACAAAAGAAAAAGTCTTGTTGAAGAAACACAACATAAGTATGACCATACCATGTGAAACCAAAGATCTAGCTGGTGTTAACCCTGTCTTCAGCAGAGTTCTACAGTAAATGCCAAGCATAAGAAATGAGTAGAGGAACAGGAAAAACAGAGACCTATGTTCTTAGAATAGTGTTTTCTATGCTTCTAACAAAATGTGGTTCAAGGATCTCCCTTACTAAAAACAAGGTCTTTGCATTAAATAACCTCAGAAGGCTTTCTCTTTGGTCAGTTTGTGCAGCTACCATCACCAAAATCCTGAGGCAGAAACTCCCATTGTTTAGCCACGTGTACAAGTAGCCTTCCCTTCTTGTTTGACTTGTGGTTGGGACTAGCTACATTTATTTGACGCACTCTGCTTTTTTCACTGGGGAGAAAAAAAGAGAGAAAAAATAAGTGCGCCCTATTTTTCTTCTCTGTGAATGGAGAAGGCACCTCTGTCATTTCACCTCTTTTGAAAGGTGAACAGTTTTAATGTTAATCATTCCTTGTACAGAAACTGTTCTCTGATCTTCTATCTACTTTTTCCAGTTTAACCATATCTTCTTTGAAACAAGGAAAACCAGCACTGCACACAATATTCAAGGTGTGGGAGCGTTATGGATTACTGCTTGCCTGTTGTAAGCTAAGACACAGTATGAATATTCACCTAATGCCTGCCAGAATATACATTCCCTCTAGGTCACAAATAAGCAGAAATTGCCTGAAGTTCCAGAGCGCACAATGCACCTTTTTCTTGTATTTGTAAACCCCTCTGAGCAAAGTCTTAAAGAGAAGTTTCTGATTGTCCTTTTACAGGAAGTTTCCAGCTTCCAGAAATAATTGTAAGAGCCTGTTCTCACCTATGCTACAACTCTGGGCTCATTTATCATTCACACTTTATTGTCTTTGGTGCGTGTCTATAAGAAGGACATTTTGATGTTTGGGCAGGGGTGTTCTGGAATACATAGCAATACTTATCCTTTAGAAAAAGACCTTGGATAAATAACACACTTTTATTTTGTGCTCCATCAAGCCTATTCAAAAGTAGGTGTGCTTACAGAGATTAGGGAGAAACTATCTCCTTACTTTATGATACAGTTTATTCTAAAATTGGTCAAGTTTTGCTGACTGAAGCAGAATAAGCTTGGAAGTGGAACTATCTTGAATAGTGCATATTTATGTTGATATCAAGGCAGAAAGATAAAGATAGCAAAAGACCCTGAAATGTTAATTAAAAGACCCAAGATCAGAAGTAAGCTTCACACGGCCAAAAGAAAATGTCTACAGCATAGATATCTACACCTGATCTAGAGTGTCTAGACTCCCCAGTAATTCAATGAAAAGAATTAAGTGCTTCCAGGCTGCAATTAATTTCATCATCCGAAACCAGGAATCTAAAATTAACTATATGAATCATGTTCTAAAAATGAGAGTTTTTTCTCCAGTCTATATAAAGAAATTGACGGTGATGGGCTAAGATGAGGGTCTTTACAAAGTAAACTTTTTAAGTTAGCTGGAACAATTCCAGTTCCTCTTTCTCTGCTTAGTTTAAATATTTTAGATCAGCAGTGTCCTGATTAAAGGAGTTAGACAGATAAAATATTCATTAAGGACTGTGTGGTGACTTCCATCTAAGTCATTGAATTGCTGTTATTGACTTTAAACGGACATGATGGAGCCTCTCCCTCCTCCATGTAGCTGTCTAAAAGTTCAATATCAAGCAAAACTTGTTGTCAAAACAACTGCCCCCTACAAAGTGAACTGAGGGGTGCAGATCTGATTTTAGTCATTCTGTACTGAAAAGCTGGTAAGGAGGATAAATATACAACTCTTAGTGCCCAACTCTCCCCATTGACCACAAAGAACTAATTTAGACTAGATTCCTAAATTTTAGAAAGCTAAAGTTAATTGTGATGAATTCATACCTACTCTCTGTTTTGCACTGCATTTCTTCTTTATTCTGGTTTTAGAGAAAATAGAGTAATAACAGTTATAATAAGAATTGAAAAATATTTCACTTTTTCCACTGAGTTAATGTGTTTGAAACTAAATGAAAATCTCTATAAACGTTCATTTATGCCATGTTTCCTACTGGGCTAGAATGTCACCCATCAAAGACACACTCTCTTTTTGAGTAAACTTTAAAACTTGTCATCATAAATAACATCCCGTCCCAGTGCAGTGCCTAGGTCAGAAACCTTGATTAAACATGTACACCTCTACAAATCACTTCACCTTCTTCTCTAAGACATGAGTAAAATTAAAGAGCTCTGTTTCAGAAAGAAGAATGAGAAAGGTGATCTTTCTTTTTTTTCTATATTTTTTCCTGTTTTATTAGAATAAGTTTGGAGCAAAACCTGGAGGATATCATACAGTCCATGAAATACCTACACGTTTTGTCTTCTCCCCTCACAGGCAACATATTTAACAAGGTGTTTCTCCCACATTTTCAGCTTATCTCTTTCCATCTCTTAAAGTTCAATATTTCTACCACATCTTATTTCTTTCCGCTAAGTTCAGTAGAAAAACTAAAGCTCCCTCAGGACTTCTTGGGACATTGTGAAATTTTTTTTATTTTTATTAATATTTATTTATGAATATATCTCATTTAGCATGCTGATCTATTTCAAGATAAATGTCGAGGTTTAGCACAAAGAGGGAAAAGGGAAATATCACTGTAAGAGTGCTGATTTTACTGAGGAATTATTTTCTTTTTTTCAATAGGAAGGCTTGTCAGCTCTTCCTAAAGACTATTGCTCTGAATTCATATAAAATACTTTTAAGGACACTAATTTCCTTTCTTTAAGCTCCTTAAGAGAAAATGAAAGCCAACAAACAATAAAAGCAAAGAGTTCAATAAGAAGTGATACATAAACAATGAGCCAATTTAGCTGCATAGTATCTTCCGTGAGAACATTGTGGCGTTGACCCAGAATGCCGTGGATGGAGGCTCTGTTCATCTTTCCCATCCTTTTGTAAAATGAAGATAAGTTCTTCTTGGTGTTTCTCAAAACCGGAAGTTCTTATTCCATAATCCTGTCTCTCCTTGGGAGTATATTCCTTGTATGAATCACATATCACAGAAGTCAATGGTCAGAGACCATGTTGCACCAGGTTTTCAAATTCTATTTTCCATAAAGCATGTGCCATTGTCAAGAAGTGCAGAGATGTTGACATCAGTTAAAAATGAAATACACAAATTTTGTTTACAGGAGCATTGAAGTATTTCCTCTTGATCAGAAATATGATGTGAAGTTTTGCTTCTTATTCCTAACAAAAGATAAAAAAGGGATTCCTTTTGGTGGGAAATGATGAAATTTCAACTTGTCTGATTTTGAGCAAAAAGACAATGTCAAAACATCACAATTTCCTCAGGAACCAAAATTTCAAATTTCCTCACACAGTATTTTAGACATAAGTCAGCATACATATTGGTCCTTAGCTCCCTTTTCAGTGGTTTCTGATACATCAGTTTTTCAATGTATGAAGATCGTGAATAATTCGTACTCAATAAGGTTAAACACAGCAAACCTTTGGTTTTACAGTTCCTTGTGGCAGCAGATTCACTACCACTATTCTTGGTTAAGTGGCCATGTTTTTTTGTTAAGGTAGTACAGAACAGACCTTCAATGTCAAAAATCAGTCCAATAAATACAGAACTAAAGGATCAATGCAAATTACCAATTCTGAAAGTATAAGCAACTGGAACACTACAGCTACATAAGCATTGATGAAAATGATGGAAACATTTCCTTTGAGCAAATCCTATGAATCCTCCAGTACAATACAAGCAGCTACTTCTCCCTGAATATTTCTCTGCTTGAAATAAAGACTGAACTGTACCAGTAAAGCAGTTCCACATTAAAATCACAAGACCACCTCTACAGTCCCTATGGACTGAAAACATTCTGGGTCAAATGTTCTCATTGGCTTGATTTTATAGTCAATGGAGTAATGCCAAAATGAGAATTTGGCGTAGGAACATAAGCATACAGCATTGTTCTATTACACTTCCACAAATCACTGGATACTATTACTGAGAACATACTAGGCCCTTATTTGAGCGCTGGAGGAGAAAGGGTTTGAGCACAGGGCTGTAAGCCAAGAATTCCTGAGTGCAATGCGGGGATTTGTCAAATAACCCTGGCTATTGCTGTTTCCTTGTATGTGAAACATGGGCATAAGACAATGAGAGTATCCTCACTATTCACAACAATGGTGTTGGCCTACCAAATCCATCTCCCTGGACTTTTTCCGTATTCTTTGGAGAAAGACAGGCTTCACCATAGTAGACCTCAGAGAATTACCAGGTGTTGATACACCCCCAGTGATCAAACGAAAGGATCCCACAAAGGAACATATTTGTCCTATCTGGCTAACTTTGAAAACTGATAACATTCATGTTCAAAGAGTTGGAATGGCAGGATTTATATACCAACACATTTCCATCATAGCTTAAAGCTAGAATATCTGTGAGAACGTGTACGTGATCTTGCTAGCAGAGACCATATGAAAGTTCACTTAAATTTGTACAGCTCTGGAAACATCACTAAGTCAGAATTAGTGTAGCCACATGCGGTATATTCATAGAGGTCACATAGGATAGTCAGTGATGGAGCATTAGTCAACATATTCAAGAGGTTTCCAAGTGTTTAAGGACAGACCGAACCACTACAAGGCCTTGTGGTGTCTAATTTCTTGAGTCTTCCTCAGTTTTTTACAGTTGCCCCAAATTAAGACAGACAGATTCCAGCGTAAAGGGTCAAACAACACTGTGGGTTACATTGCATAAAACCAGGCAGCAAACATCATGTTTGACCCACAGGTCGGATTTCCCCATTGCTCCCAGTATCTGACACCACAAAACTCAGAGATGGCGAAGGAAGCAGCTGAAATTTCCAGTCTCAGACACCTGCAGTAGCCCCAGCCCCAATGCAATCTGTAGCAGCTCTGACTTGGTGTGGGTGGAATAGTAAACAGTAGGAGAGAAGGGGGTGAGGCAGCATCTGCTGGATTTAAGAAGTTTTCATTTGAGCAGGCCTGGACACCTACCCCAGGAGTTTTGCAGGAACAAACTGCAAACTTTTTGAACTATAGTGCTATATTTTAGAAAGTCTGTGAAAACTCCAAAGGCTTGGATAGCTGGTAATGTAGCTGTAACATCCTTTAGAAGATCTAATATATTTCTACCTAAAACTTAAGAAAGTTTCTGGCAGAGGCTCAAAGGCCCATTTCTGCAGGTGTCAAGGTGGTTGTCATACTCTGTGAAGTAAAAACAAAAATCCTCTTCCGTCATGACCTATGGGGAGTGTAAAATTCTCTACTTTGTCCTAAATATGCTATCAGCTTTTAAAGCTGACCATAAGCGTAATGAATCAAAGGTCAGTTTGCAGGGCTTCAGATAGCTGTCCTAAGTTGTCATGAAGGATCAAAATCCCCATCCTTGCCCTCTTCTACATAGGACAGAGCAGAGAGGTTGCCCTCTGAAAATACATATCTCTCCAAAAGACTAGGGAGACTAAAACAGGTGTAGAGAGCTCATCCACAGACCTCTCAAGTTAGATGCATGAATGGTCACTTCTCTTCCCTGCTGGCATGTCCTCATATTTCCTCTCTCATTATTCACTACATGTTGGGTGCAGCACATTGACCAACTAGGGAGGGTAAATAAATTGAAAACACCTCTCCATGTGAAGGTTAAGGGATGTGCTGTCACCCAGCACAGAAAGCATTTGAGCACACTTCATCAAACACTTTTGTGTTCACCAGCCTGGGCATTGCTGGTATAGGCCAAAACATCCAAAAAATACTACAACTGATGGGTCTCAAGTGTTGAGGCCCCATTCAGTTTATTCCATTAGATTTCTTCATACAATGTGTAAGGACAGTGTTATGGAAAGCAAAGAGGAACACAAGGTTTATAGCCATACAGAGAACCTATAGTATTGATCTCACCTCCACTTTTTCCTCTTGAGGGTTTGGTCATCTCCAGAGTGAGGTATGGGCTACTGGGGCAGTGACAAGCACAGCCAAGACACAGGGCAGGGCAGGAGCAGAAGCTGGTAGCAATCCAAAGAACCAGATGGTTTCATTGTAAGATACAGGTTCACCTTCATCCTGGGAGAAGATGCAATTCACCCTAAACCTCAAACCAAGTGCACCTGGCAAGCTCCCAGTTTGGTCTTCAGCAGGGTACCCCCATCTCCCACACTGTGCCTTAGTAGGCAGTTTCACTGCTGCAAACTATCTGATCTAAGTCTTCCTGATCTTCCCACATGCTCCCACACAGCTTCTGGTTCCAAAGGCAGCTGCCGATGTGCTCCATCTGCCCTCTGCAGCTCCCTGCCTATCCCAAGGAGGCTCCTGCAAGCAGCGAGGTGAGTCTGGAGCCACTCGGGATTGGGAAGTCTCCATATGGTGTTTCTTCTCTTACTGCTAAACCACCACATCCTCCCCTCAGGTACCCTCCACGCCATTCTGCAGCTCAGCCTCCTCAATCTCCTGTGACTCTTCTCCAGTTCTGTTATAATTGTGCATTTGAGGGACTAGGGAAATTCAAAATTTTGAGTCTTGTTTTTTCTTAGAGGTGGGTGAGTTGCAGCATCGCCACCCAGGAGCAGGGCAACATGGTGACCTTCCCACTGCTATCTGCAGGTGCATAAGAAAGCATCTCCCCTGCTAGCCTCACTGTTCCCCAGTCTTCACCCCACACTCACTCCTAGTCCAGGTGAAATCACTCCTGAAGCTAACAGGAGCATTGCCCGAGCAAGGGATGTAGGGCTTGGTTAATAGTTGGTTAATTGCTGTGGAAGTCACTGGGGTGACAGATAACTATCCATAAGTGGAATGAAAATTGCATTTTTCCCCTAGTCTTCCATTGTTTTGTGTGACAGCTCAGATGTCCCAAATGTCAGCCTTGCCTCCAACAATGCAATTTGTGAGATCCCTTTGTTGTCTAAATTCCCTTAAGTGGAAATATGTTTTCTAACAGCACAGAAACTCTCCCCAAGGCTTCTGTTGTACCAGGTTAATCAACCATACATGACAGCAGAATTAGAGGTGCTAGTATTTTATGTTCTGCATCTAAAGTATGTTTCTTCGTGTGTACTTAACAGGCTTTAATTTTATAAAACATTGCGCAACAAGGCACCTTGGGGAAGAGCAATTAACTCAGATTATGTTTTCGTTTCAGTGAATACCAAATGAGAAGCTGAAATACTGATTTATGTATCCACAAAGTCAAATCATGCTCCTTAATACTGCCTGATTTTTCTATGTAGCCGTCTTTGGTCACAGCCAACCCTTTTAGTCCTGATGTGCAATTAAGAAGTTGCTCAAACTGAACTCTCCCTTACAAATATATCAAGATATTTTATAATCACGATACACAGACAAGCAGACCTGTTTGAAGTTAATTGTGAGACTCCTATCATCTTCAGTGAGAGCAGGAATAAACCTACTGAGGAGGTTTTGGTATAATTTTCCTGTTGATCACTATCAGAGCCAGTTTATGTTAATTATGGATAGGGCTAGGCAAAACAATTTGGAGGATGAAGGTACTAATTTAGGATCCAATCTAGCTCTCATTAAAGTCAATGAAAAGATACCTATTGACTCCAATGGAAGCTGGTTCAAGCCCATAAAGTCCGAACGAGCTCATGTGAACCTTCTCATCCCATTTCTCACTGCAGAAAAGAAACAATGCATCAGCACCCGAACCACTATTTATGTAGAGGGCTTAATTTGGTCACCTTGAGTCACACACAGCAGCTTCTTACTGTACCAGTAAGAAGAGGTCTGTGGACAACGTGTAGTGATTTGAGCTGATTTAGCACCCTGCTGTCTGAAGGATTTTCCAATTGAAAGTTCTTTTCTGTGGGTTGCAACAAGGAATGGAACAAGAACTGAAGGTAGAACAGGCAAGGCAAGGACAAGAAAGGCAAGGAAAGGCAAGGCAAGGGAAAAAAATAAATTTCCATCATGAACACAGAAACAGCCTCAGCTGACAATTTCAAGATTTTCAGGTGGAATACAAGGAGCACACCCCTCACATTGTTTCCCCAGGACAACATATCTGGTCTTTCCCAGCTCTACTGTGAGAACCCAGTCTGATCCTGGCAGCACTGAAGGTGAGGGTTCGTAAACGCTGCTGCTCCCTCAACTCCTTTCCAAAGCAGTTTAGCCTCCTCTGCCCTCACAGTCACTGATTCCCAGTCTCTTCTGCTCCTTCACTGGCAGCTGCTGGCCAGGCAATCTGGATCAAGGAGAATAAAAGGAGGTTGAGGCCAAGCAAAGCAGAAAAACAGAGAAATCAGCCTCCCTGCCTGCAAGGCTTCCCTCAAGTCAGGCAGCCAGCGAGCCAGAACCTTCCATCCAATTCTCCCAAAAGGGATATGTTTGAAAATCCCTTCCCGTGCAAAAAGCAGGTTATTATCTTTTCTTCTATGTTATAAATCCACTACAAATGCTATGCAATAGGTTTTATTTCTACTCTTCAACATGATCCGTAATAGACCACCACCACCCAGAAAAAATTATCAATGAGGTGACTTTCTTTCCTACAGTGGGAAAAGAATTCATACCTTCTGGCTCAATCAGCAGAAAAATGTCATTCAGTGTAAATAAGGTTGTCATTACTGCCTATTAAGAGATATGGTTTCTTTAGACACAAATACATTTAGTCTGTGAAAAGTTCATGAAAATTGAAATTTTATTCCATCAAGTAGAAGTAGAGATATTATTTCATAGCTTTTGCCCAGACATCTAATTCTTATGCATGTCCTGCTCTAACAGATAACTCTTTAATAATGACACCCTATTACCTGTGTTCATTGCTCTAGGTTTTTTTTTCCCTTTTGCCTACCCCATTCATTAATAAATGTTTTACTACATCTAGTTAGCATGGCAGTGTAAGAGCAGCCATGGAAAAGAAGCTGGATTTCCACCTGTCTACTGTACTTACAGAGGAATTATTAACTCATTTCCAGCTGCAAATTTCTACTTACTAATAATGTTCAAGCCACAAAGAAATGGGATTGGTTTTCAGATTCCAGCCAGAATGTCTGAGGCTAATAATGGTAAAAAAAAACCAACAAACAAACAAAAAAAAAGCAAAATAGGAAAATAACAAGCACTTCAATATCAAGGAGTTTTGATGTATTCTTTGTTAGATAAAAGAATAGGTCTGATTTAGGCTGTTTCGGCACATACTTGTTTTATATGCACGAAACAGAGGATTTTTTGGGTCTTCCCACTCTGGTCTTCCATATGCAAAAAAAAAAAAAAAAATTAAAAAGACCTGCTTTCTTATTAATGCTTACTACTCTGTGACAGGATATTAACTGTCAGTCAACCAGCTCATCAGATAGCTTGGCTTACCATCTCTGGGCCAAAAATTAAGATTCCTATGGGTCTTAGTCAGCATTGCTACCAGGAAGGCGAAGAGAGACCTCCCTTTTTGCCGAGACAGTAGCAGTGCTAGTGAGCTAGTCCCTGACAGAAGTCACTCTTTGCATATCTTCCACTCATCAGTCTGGGAATTAAGAGATAAGGAGTATTTCCGTATATAAATAACCTCTGAGTTCTCTTTGAAAATAGAGAGCGGCATTTTTCAGCTTACCACTGGCGATGGCGTTCTTGCTTATGCAAGGCTAGTTCATCACAGCCCTGACTCAATATTACAAGAAACATCATGAAGGCCATCCCCAACCCTCGTGCTGCCAAGGCAACTGGGTCGCAGGGCAGAAACATGCCCTGCTCCTCCCTCTCCCAGGAAAATGCTTGATAGTCTGCATTTTCTGCCTTTCCCCACGGGGCTGCAGGGTCAGGGCTTCTCCCTGACAATGAGTGATTCAGCCTGTGGAATCAGTTCCAGATCCACCCATGTTGGCTGAAAATAACCTCCATGTCCATCTGGCTTGCCACAGTTCCCCTGTCCTATGGGTGTTTCCTTGTTTGATCAACTGACTGTGAACACCCTCGCCCACTCCAGCCGGGATAATACCTAGTATTTAGATAGTCTACACCAACCTCATTCAGGAAGCACTTACTCAAATGGTTTGGCCAGCAGGTCATATGGAGCTGTCACCAAAACAATCAGGCCAAAGAAATGACAATCTGGTGTTCCCATGCAGCTACCTGCACCCATGATGACACCCCCTAGAACAGCAGGTGAGCCTTGGTGTGCTCTGTGCAGGAAGGAGGGGATGGCTTGGGGGGAGAAGCACAGGGTACTGGCCAGCTGCAGCCTTTAGCATCAACAATCACACTGGAGCAGCAAAATGCAGACCCCTGCTAGAGCTGTAGGGAGGGTTTTTGGCACAGAGCGTGCCTCTCCATAGCCCTCCCATAGATCCTCTCTCCTTTCCCTGGAAAGAGCCACAAGCAAAGGAAGAATTCAGGCCCATTTCCTTTCAATTAGTGTATTCTGCTGCATGTGAAAAAATGCCATGTAGTTCGAACACGATTCTGACCTCTTCCTTATCATATCCCTATGGCACTTGAAGAGAGAGACCAGCAACAGAAACCAGAGGAAAGGACCTATCTGCAATCCTGTAGACTGGCTGAGGACACCGGCCAGAGAAACACAGCTATCTTATCTCTCTTCTATTTCCCTATGGCTATTTCCAGTATGTCACTCATAGAGGAGCTGTTCCTTCAGAAAATGCTGGAGGTTTCATTCTGATCTCTGGTGTTTCTCATCTACACCCAGCTTTGCAGGCTGTAAGGCAGCTTGGTCTTGCATCATGATGAGGCAAGAGCAGCACACCAAACCCCAATGAAGCCCCCGGCCAGGTCAGAATGTCCTTTCTTATTTTTACATCCAGCTTTTCAGTACCTCACTCCCACCATTCCCTCCACACAAAATAGTATTTTAAATCCCTAGACAGATGCAAAAAGCTTCTCTTGTTTTTTTTGGGTTTTTTTTCCCCAGAATGGTTCCTGATCTGCACACTAGGCAAGCATGGGCTTCTGCAGCAAGCCAGCTCTTCGTCTGCATCGCATCCTCCTCGCATCCCACCAGTTCACACTGACAAAGATTCTCTTCTCATCTCTGTGACCTTCATACTCTGACACATAAAGATTTCGCCATGTGATCATTGACTTTACCTTGTGTAAAGCAGTTGTGAAAAAAAAGAAATGTTTTCTTTGCTTGTTCACTGTCCCCTCTCAAGACTTATTCACCCACTTCAGTACATTGGTTTTTCAGTCCTCTCCCATTCTTAGTCCATTCTGAAAGGTGATCTCCGTCTAGAAAGGCCAACACATGGTGGAGGACATTCCTAGACCATGACAAATGCTGGTGACTTTCTGTTCCAGCTCTCGACCTTGGTTAGCAAGGGAAATTTCCAGTTCTTTACTGAACTGAAAATTATATAAACGACTGTTTTCTATAGAACAGGCAAAACTGAAAATTTGTGCACAAAGTGGAGAGGGGTTTATAATCTGAATCTAGGGTCTACCTCCATCACTGGAAGGCAGAATTAAATACTTCCTCACTGCCCTGCCACCCCCTACCACCCAACTATCTGAAATCTCGTTAACTTCTGTGGGTGTTTCCAGCTCCAGCTGAGGCATATTTTGGGGAAGTATTGTTTAACTTACTTAGCAAAAAATTCTTTCTCCCAAAGTACTCCTATTGAGTATTTTCTTTCTTTCATGCAACACTCCTTGTCCAAGATTTCGTTCTCCACAGTTTCCATTTCACAGTACCAGGCAATCCCAACATAGCTGCGGTGCTGGACTTGGCCACACAGGTAAAACTATAACTATAACTGCAGCGTGTTCCCAGCTAAGAACAGTAACCAATATTTAGGCTTGAAAGTAATCTTGTCAGAGAGGCAGATCAAATAATGATGGCTAACACAGCAACATCTCTGCCCACAAGAGACACAACACAGTGAGTGTTTGTGAAAAGATCTCCCACTGACTCCCTAGATATGCATCATCACAACCAGAGCATGGGTGGGGTGAGAAGGACAAGCCACATGAGGGCAAATATGCCCAAACGTGCTATCTATCTCTTGCTACCACCATCATCCGGGATAAAAGAATTGAGATGATGAAGTGAGGAGGAGGAGGGTGCTAAAACAAGCCTAGTGAGAAGGACAGAAAGTGAGGAGAAAGCTAAGGTGACTGAAACTTGCTTTTTGCTGTTGTTCTCGACATCTCTGACTGCAGATCTCTAACCTGTATTGAGGCTTTCTGTTGTTTCACATTTTAAAATTCCTGAAGGATTTCAGTAAAAGCTTTTCTTGAATTTTCTGTCTTTCAGATCATATACAGATGCTCATCTCCTGTCTAACACACCTCAGTGTGGAAAGATGAAACATTTCAAAACCACGTGCAGGGTGGGAGAGATACCACAGGTCTATCAGGTAAGAGGCCTGGTTGCATGGAGAAATTAGCTCACAAGTGGTGTGACATAGTGTGGTGGGCAATAAGAAGCACTTTTCATAACTCTCTCAGAAATAATTTCATCACTTCCAACTGCAAAATATTCATGGCAATAGTATTCGTTTCCCATTGCAGTGCACTGTTCCAGTTTTCTTGGGTCATTTCTAACTACAGTTGCCAATAAAACAGCCCAGGAGGAGATGTTCTTCAGCAGATGGGCACCTAAAGACAGGACCTCACTGTGGACTTCTACAGAGGGTCTTATTTCTGCCTAACTCTGCTTCTAATGAATCACTGGGAATCACTGCCACTAAATTTGATAGTGGAGTTCAACCAACACTGAGCACTTTGGAAAATCCCAGCCCAAAACACTCTCAGGTGTAAGGAATGGAGCAGATCAGATGATTCTTCCTGAAGAGTTAACTTCAGGCATGACTTTGGGAGATATCACTGAGTAGTCTGCTTTAGAAAATCGGTTCATTTGTCATATTATTTGCATCCTTTACAAACCAATTGTAACTACATGCCACAAGCATATTCGCTGAGTGGTACTGAGTGACTTACAGACAAAAATCTGCTGTTTCTGCTGTAGATTATGATCGGAAAAGTTTTGGAAGCCTTTATGTTGACAAATACGACATTCCATATCCAAAATCTTGAAAGTTCTCAGGGCCAAGTAATCTCCATGGAGAAGAGTACTAAGGATTTTTTGTTATATTTATCCATTTCTGAATATGGATTCAGGATCCTAAATTTAGGTCCCCATTTGAAAACAAAATTCCTGATTCAAGTGGTTTCAAAAATACATTTGCATAAGAAGCCCAGGGTAAAAATATAGTGCAGACCCACACTGGAAGCAGGAGATGGCCATCCCACACCTTTGAGTTTTGCAATCTTTACTTGTGGCCAAAATCAAAGCCAATTAAAGTAAACAGGAATCTGGAATCTATTGTTGACACCAAGGTCTTGGAACAAGGATTCCAGCCAAAACTTTACACTGAATCAACGTCTCAAGGCCTATTTTCAGTGGGAACAAATAAAGAAGAGGATTCTTAATTTACCTGGCCAACCAGATTCAGTGAAGCAGTCCTGAGAAAGTGGTGACTCTCGACACTCCCAGAAACAAATTCTGGAAACAAAGCAGGTCTAGACTGTCTGTAAGGGAGTGATTGTCATAAGCCCTTCCCATAATCAAACTCTTGATGAAGGCATCCAATATGAGCTGGAATTCTCCATTTGAATCTACTTCTGCTTCTGAACTGATTGAAGATAAGGGCATTTTGAGATCAACTCTAACTACTAGTTCATACTCAGCATCCAAGACCCTTCTCTGCTTTAATCTGTTCCTTCTAACTTTAATCTAGCTAAAAACAAAGTTGCAATGCCAATATGGCATTTTTGTGTCTGAATTAGCTAACTCAAGTAAGTCAATACAAGAGCAAGAAGCACTTCATGCAATCCTACCTCTGCTTTATCAAAGTATGTATATATGCTCCTGTCTTTAAGCTCAGATATAAGTGGTATCTATGTTTTTTCAGGAACTGAGACCTACGGTTTTAATGACACGAAATCAGAGACTTCTTCCTATCTGAAATAGCACCTCTACCTTCCCCTGAGCATTAGAGTTTAAACAGTAAATGACTTTGATCTCAGCTACCCTTAATTTTGGTTGTGGAGTTGCAAAATGAAAACCCGCATGACAAGGCTATGCCAAACAAATTAACACACTCCTTTGCCCGTCTCTGCTGAACCCCCAGCCTGTGAATATTAGGCAGAGATTTAGAGAAGCCTAAGTTCTACCAAAAGTTAAAACACACAAAATCAAATAGAATATTGCACATCTAGGTCTAGTAGGACTCTTCTCTGGTGTTTTGGTACAATCATCCTTTACAGGGCCATGCAGAGCAAAGAGGATATGGGAAATACCTGAGAGTCGTTTCCAAAAGAAGTAGAGAAAAAGATTTGAAGTACTTTCCACATTTAGTGTTACCCAAAGCATTTTCAATAGAGGTAGGAAAGTCAGCCATGGAGGTAAATATCATAGAAATTATTATATGTTGGGTGTATCTCCCTCTGACTTTGTTTCTTGGCAAGTTATGTTTGCTGTATCAAACTG
This sequence comes from Tapera naevia, assembly GCA_033556795.1. Classification (NCBI taxonomy): domain Eukaryota; kingdom Metazoa; phylum Chordata; class Aves; order Cuculiformes; family Neomorphidae; genus Tapera; species Tapera naevia. The sequence continues at coordinate 1,210,438 of JAUMJJ010000074.1, read as the reverse complement.
AAGAATGACATGTTCCACTCCTAGGTAACCAGCCCCGATGTACTGCCTGAACTGGGGCATTTCAAGCATAAGTTTTGATGAGTATGTCAAATACCTAGCAGATATTAACTATCCTGTACATGAGCTGGAAAGCAGGAGGGAGGCTGGTCTTCAGTAGACTGTTCTCCATAGCACTAGCACTTTTCTCTCAACTGTGTGCAATGGATGGACCTCATCTCAGTCACATCCATGACATTATTCCTATCATATCACATCATTCCTATCTGATCACTCGGGCTGACACTAGATCTCATGCTGACACATTGCTGGAGAAAAAAACAAGCTTTTTTTTTTTTGAGTGGTTGGTTTGTTTGTTTTCTTTTTTAGGCCAGGTGGGTTTATGGCTGTATCAATTCCCTGATCTGAATCACCATGTAGACCCACAAAGATCAGTGTAAACCCAAACAGAATGAGTGGCTGTAGGAGAAAGGGGACTTAAAGGACCTTTTTAGTAACTCTTTCCAGCAGATTTTTCAAGAACTATGCCAGATTAAAGCAATGACTTAACCACACCATTAAACAGTCAGCTTTTACTCAAGCAAATTTTCCATTATCAAAAGATCATTTATGTTAGTGGGGAAAATCCCTATTCTCAAAGGACTCTGGAAGTGCAATGACAAGAGTAGTGTAAGTATTTATAAAAGTTTTCCTGGAATCTGGTTCATATCCAAAAATCTGATTAGCTTCATCTTGATTTAGATGTACTGGGCCCAAAACTGTCACCTGTGTACTGTTTTATGCACCATTCTCGTAGCAAGAGAAGTAACTTTTCCAGAAGTTTTTCCCAGGGCTGCTATGTAAGACGGCCTCATGGAAAAGAGAATCAAACTCAGAAAAATCTGTCATATGCTGCAAACCATATGAGATTCATTCTTAAAAGGCTCCCAGCCCATAAAATGCAAGGGCAAGAGAAATGGGAATGTGTTTTTTCCTCACACTCGCAGTGAAACATTTTGTGCCATCTCTGACAAGCTGTGTGTAATCTCAGGGCAAGCATGTGTCATGGGACAAGAGGTTGTTTATGCCCCAGGACCATAGCTGAGCTCAACCAAGGGGAAACTTCCCCACAACAGAGACAGCTTTTTTGTGGAAACAACAAAACAAAAGGGAGTGCTAGGACAGGCTGCCCCCTCAATTGGAGGAGTGGAGGGTGTTGTTTCCAGCAATCCACCTGTGTGCTCATATCTGTCTAATTTGCATGCGTTTGTTTAAGCTTTTTAATTAGCAGAGGACCAGATCCTGATTACATACGCATGTGGGTACAACTCAATTGATCCCAACGATGGCCCATCTTGCTGACCTTACAAACCATCTACCAACACCTTTCATTCAGTGGAGAGACAGAAGACACATATCAGGAACATCAGAGAGCGAAGGGAAGCAGAGCAGCAGGAGTGGTTCGCCAAGGAGATAACAACAGCTCTCCTCCGTCTCTTTGCACCACTGTGGGATGGGATGGGGCTAGGCATGACCTGGCAAGTCCTGCTGATTTGCTTCATCCCACAGATTACCCAGCAGCCCCGCATCGGTGCAGTCCTACTGCTGATCACATGATATCACCCCAGCATAAATGCACTTAAATTGCTCAAGAGCCATATGCAGCCCAAGAGCCCCCATGGGTATAAAGTATCTCGCTTTCCCATGCTGTGAGATCAGAATCAGGCGCAGTATTGGGTTAGGGAGCGGCAATAGTTGTTCCATAATTAACTCTGAAACCGGGTTCTCATTAGACTTTGCTTTTCATAAACACCCTTCCCTCCACGCATGCCTAATTTCCTGCTACTGATGAGGGAGGCTAATAGGGACTGAAGTCAGTACTAAAGCTCCCATGGGTTCCACTAAGGCAGATTCACACCCACATAAGAAGGGTAGTGAACTGAGTGCATCTCTTTATCTTCTTTTTTCCTAGATATATGTGCAGCACCTTGCAGTATGAATATCAAGCCAGGCTGCTGTTGCCAATGAATGTTAAATACCCATCACAGCGACACTCTGAAAGGGCAGGATATTATATCACACTCCACATTGTGTGAAGTGTTTGCTCAGTGTCAGCTCTCTTCAAAACTACTGTCACATCTCTTTTAGATTATTTTTACTGTCGTTCACTGCTTTTGTTCCTTGGGAATATGCATGCACCCTCATTTATTCATGGTGCCCTGTACCTGCAATGCAATAAACGTGGGCAGATGTCTTGTCTCATGTAGTGCAAACCCTTTCTCACCCTTCCCTTGTCAGGATCAGGCCCATCCTACCTTGCTCCAGAATGGGAATTTTGCTAAAGAGAACAGACCAGGAAGGACAGACACAGACAGATCCAACTCCAGTTCTTCTTTCGAATGTGGGATTCACAACACCATTGAAGAGCAAGACAGGCACTTCATTTGCCACCCTGGGGAATCTACACTGGGTGGATCTCAGCCTCCTGTTGCAAGAGGATTCTCTTCTCCCAGAGGTGCCTGTCCCTTCTCTTTGCCTGGAGAAGGCGCTACAACTCATCTAGTTTACCCCAGACATATAACATCAACCTCCTCAACACTAGACAAGCTCCATCCCACCCCTGGTACCAGCCCCCAGTGACTGGGTGCTACCCATGGGCAGGGAGGAGGCAAGAGGCAAGGAGCAACAGTTATGCTCCCAGTACCTCTCCCCCTTCACCCTGGCCCTGAAAATCCACACCCTGTTTCATCTGCTTGTCGGGGTGGGGGGATTATATTTTTGAGCCTCTTAAAATTAATTAACTCTCCTCAACTCAAGAAAGCTTCAGCTGAGGGACACTTTCTCAGGCTGATTTCCAGCCTAAGGAACCAGTGAAGGGAGTCAACTTGAAGTCTGAGAGCCTGAAACAAAGCAGGGATGACCTGATGAATGGAGAGTTATATCCAAGGTCACACTTCCAAGTCCTTGAGTCACTCAGCTCGTGGCACCAGAAGAGGAAAGGATCCTGCCTCATTGCAGTCACCTATGATGTTTCTCCACTGGATCGGATCCCCCATCCCGGGGTTGGGACTGCCAGACAGTCTCCCCATCTTCTGGGGACCCTTCTTCCCACTCCATCTTTGCTCCTCTCCACCGTAGCCCCCCTCCTCCCAAGCTCTCTCCCCTCCCATCAACCTGAAAACCAACCACAAAAATGCAAGGAGAGTTTCTGTGCCTAGGTGGTAATGAACAACACGGCCAAGCAATAGCTTGCCTGTGGAGGGTAGAAGTTTAATTGGAGAGAGGCTTAGCGATTCCTCCTGCCAAAAGGCTGAAAAATGAAATTCAACAAAGCAAGCTCAGAGCAATGAAGTCTTCTGTCTCATTCAAGCAGATGCCAGCTGCTGAAGAAAATGTGATGCCAACTGGGGAGTGACAAGGGCAAAAGAACCCTTTTGGCTAGTAGTAGTGCCTGTTCAATACGTAGAGGGAGTGCGATCTCCTCACCAACACAACATATTCAATGAGGGCAAGAGGAAGGAGAAACAGAGATGAAGTGACATGCCCCAGGCCATATGGGGAGCAACTAGCGGAGCCCAGCACAGCCCTAGGTGCTGCTGTACTGTTACTTCTAGCCTTCCTAACATCCTCTATGTAGCCAGCCTGGAAGTCCCCAGGAGTACTGCTCCTACAGACCTCAACAGCTTCTTGACCCAGTATCCAACCCGGCGATGCCACAGCAGCAATAAGCAGATGCATTCCTGTTTGGTATGGTGAAGCTCCCTTTTCCCAGGATATCCCCAACTTAGTTGACCAGGAGTGACAGAAATCATTTGCACATACAAGTAAGTAGTGTTTAAATTTAGTGTTTTATAGTGTTTTAGTTGTGATGGGAATAGTTGATTGGCAAGAAGAGATAAACTCTATTCTCCTTTTTTTTGTGGACTGGATAGCTATGATGGCTCATTAGCAATGCTCCATAGGTCAGCTCAGAACCTGCTTTTTAGAGAAGTGGTGGACCTGAGAATTGATCCCAACAAGTGTCTGCGGATTCCTGTGGACCAGGAATCTCCATCTAGGGGGTAGCCTCATGGTCAGCTCTCTGCTACCCCTTGCCAGCTCTCTCCTGCCTTGGCAGGAAACCCTGCCATGAAATGCCACAATTTCCAGCCAGCATTATACCTGAAAGGCCATAGTAACTAGTCAGGGCAAGTCTGAGCAACCCTAAGGCTGCTTGACGGTATGGTTGTTGAGTCCCATGTGTTCTTTGCAATGCTGAAAGTCAAGAAGACAGAGAGGTGGCTTAAAGTGTCCCTGTAGAGGGCTAACTCTGGATTATGGCACTGGGGAGGCAGAGTGGGGGTGCATGTGCATCAACGTGAAATATGGTGAATATATGTGCATGAGTTCAGAGCCAACATTACAGCTTTGGGGGAGCCAATCCAACATCGTTACTCATCTAATTCCAAGGAGCAGTTATTCCTTTTAGTCAAAGTTTTATTTTATTTCAAATGTGATGTGGTTACAAACTCATTCCCTTGTATAATTTTGCTTTCCAAGTTAATTACAAGATGTTCTAATTAATTACATTTAATGATTAACGTACAAACTCACAAGGAATGAACATAGCTTAGAGAACATTTGCTTTCAAAAGATATGTCTAGACTAGTTTGGTTTATCAGGAAAAGGTTGAAAAAATAAAATGAGAGAGAGGCATGGAGAGAGAGCAAAAATACACTGTGTAAGAAAAAATAACAATAAAAAAGAAACCTAATTACGTCCAAACAAGAGCGTATTTTTCTTTGGAGTTCAAACACCACCTTTAACCATCTCCACGCCCAGGATCTGATTACTTTTAATGGGACTCTGCTTGTGATTTAAGTTGTTGTTCATTTGTACAGTAATTAAGTTGAGTTGAGTTGGTGTCTATTACATCATGGTTTATATTATGAATTCACGCTGCAATTATGTGCGTGTGTGCAAGGGTAAGTGAGCAGAAAAAGGACTTTCTAGTTAAGATCACAACCGATAACTCTGGCAGGCTGGGTTTAGCTAAGCTCTGCCACTTCATCTTCAACATCAGCCATGTCACCTCAAAACACCAATATGACACATACAGGAGTGGGGACATTGCCTCCAGAAATCCTAGTTACACATATAAAGGAGTGAAATACCCACAAGGAAGTGAGATCCTGAGAAGAGACAGGCTAGATGGCTGCTGACACATGGGCACTAGTCACTGAGCAGCAAAGTGTCTAGCCCAGCAGGACCATGATTTTAAACAGGGTCTCCATTGCCACAGGAGTCATGGATTATAACATGAAACATCCATCCAGGGCTAAAGAATACACATACATCTCTGTTACACATGCCTCTGCTTGTAATACACACATCATGTGTGCGTGTACAACACAGGTCTAATTTCTAATTCAAGAAAATTAGATTTTATATAGGCAGAAATTGGAGTGGTTTAAGCCAAAAACTTGTTTCAAAGTCAGAATTTCAAAGCTTGAATTTTTTTCACTTCCGTATCTATTTTGTCCAATTCAGCAAATTATCAATGGGCTGAGGAACTCCCCTGAATGTTAGTGCAAAGAAGACTGCAACGAAGACTTTCAGGCAGTATAGTCAGAGCACTCCAGTTTGAAGCATGTGGATTCTCTGCTGGCTTTGGTCCTCATGGTATCACGTTGCTTGGCAAGCCGGCTAGGGACAAAGACACCACAAGGTGCTGTACGAACACAGACTCTATTGTTCACCCAGATGGCTGAGCGCTCGTGGAAAGGGATACAGACATGCCAGCTTTCATTTTTGCTGTGAGAACAGGTCAGCATCATCTCCACTAATTTATTCTCACTAGCACAAATACTGAAGTCTGATTACCACCTTCTACCAAATACTGCACTGGTATGAACCAGAAAAATCTTGTTTCATCAAGTTATGACAGATATGTCAGACACTTCTGACATGAACCTGAAGGAAAACACCAGAACACCGTGTTCCTACTAAAAACTTCACTTTCATTCCAATACTAAATAACCCTGACTTGTTGCCCTAATTGTCCATCTTCAAGATTTTATACTGTTGGGAGATCTGGGAAGTGGCCACAAATGGATTCTGAGGGTTCAAGAGAATAGTGGCAGCATAAAAGGGCAATGAGGAATTTGTTCCCATTTGGGTTTTCCAGAAATGAAGCTAAAGTGCTATTTTAGGTCTGTACAAAGAACTGAGTTAATATTTGGATAAACTGAGCAATACTTTCATCGCCCTTTCTTTTTCAGTGCTAGGATCCCAGCTATGCTCCCAAGTCCCTATTTAGCATCTCAGGCTACATTCTTGAAAGCATTTAACTTCGTCTATTCTAATAAATAAAATGTACATGGGGCTGTTCTTCAGCCCAGAGGCCAATTGGCACGGACGAACTTGAGCCCGTGCTGATAAGCATCTTTCCTTCCAAAACCGGGGGGCTGCATCTGAACTGCCTGTGGTGATGCTCCTTGGCCTGGGATGTCCCTGGACCATGCCCAGGCATTGTCTGGGAGACTGCTAGTTGGAACAGGAGAAAACCAACACCAGGGACCATGCTAAGGGTTGGATGGATTGGGAGATCGTGTGCCAACACCTGGGCTTGAGCCCTGGCCTTGTTTAGTTTATCAACAGAGATATAGCTCTAGGTGCTTAAGTGTAATTATTCAGGGACCTGATTCCCATGGATCTCCCTGAAGAAGACACCTTAAAAGAGGTTTCATAGCAGTCTGCACATGGCTCAGGAATCTGCCTAAACTAACCAATAGAGAACAACAAGTGAAAAAAAGAAAAAAGGAAACATTTTAAATGCTGCCTCACTCTAGAATGCGGGTACCATATTCTGGGTGACAAGAGGACATCTCCATTCCCAGAGGATTCATGGACCTGATCCTCTCTCCTGGAGTTAAGCAAAGATTTTTCTCTCGGAAACCTGTGGAAGAAGCATGCACTTTCCTCTTCCCTACCTCTTTTATCCCTCTTCTGAAGGACCTTTCAGTGGATATGTACATACTGTCTGAGCTCACTCCTTCATCTGAAAGAATTTGAATCATCTTTCCAGGAGAGTGTATTAAAAAAAGGTGGAAAGAGGAAGGTCTGGAAAGCTAAAAGAAGAGGAAGACAAATAGGAAGTGTTGAGAGACGCTAGGAAGGAGGAGTTTTTATTGAGATGTAAGTTATTATTAATAAGCAATTCAGAGCAGGAGGGAGAAAAAATGAAAGAAAGATTGGAAGACAACCTAAAATACTACAGTAAAACAGAACTTTGCTTTAATGCTAATCCCACTGAAGTCACTAGCCTGGTGTTGTCTCAGCAGAACATATTCTGTGAGCAACTTGGGAAGTAATTTGAGTGTCTCTGAAGTGATTTGTCTTTCATTGGCTCATCCTGTATTAAATCATCTGGCAATGAAGAAAAAGTGTTTAAAGTCAACTTCCATATAGAACAAATTCCTCTGGAAAACTCTTGTCATTCAGCCCGGTTTACCCAAAGTCTGGTAACATTGATTAAGCTGGAGTTGGGTTTGAATTTTTTAATGTGTTTTCATTTTCTATAATAAAAAAAAAAATTAATTAAAAAAGAGTGCTGCTAACTTCTTTGCACTTAGCCACTTGCTGGAAAATTTAGAAGGCAGATGTTTAGCTGTGGAAGAGAAGGTTGGTGCTAGGCTTCTGACATGTTGGTCTGTCATCCCTGGACAATGAAATTGCAATTGCAGTTCCCCTGAAATGCTGAGGAATAAAAGCCTTGTGTAGGTGACACTGCAGACCCAGGGAAGGAAGGTGCATCCCTTCTTGCTGCTACCTGCAAACCAAAGCCTTTGCAATTAGGCTAGAACCCATGCTAAAAGCAGCCTCAGGGAGGGTCTCACAGGTCTTTTTTATGTCCAGTTCCACACATAGGTCTTTTGCATCCACACTAGTCTTTTCTTCTCTACTTTCCAAATGCCAGGGATGCAACAAAGCCTTTGACATTCCCAGGAACTCTGCTTCAATGCACTTCTCAGCACACACCCACCAGTGCTTAGCCAACCCAGGGAGCTCCTCATCTGCAGGCAGCTTGACATGTCCTCCCAAAGGGCCAGCATCACGCCTCTACGTATCTACCCAGCCCTAGCTGGTCCCATAGGTGGCTTAACACCTGTCACTTGCTCCCAGCTGCCTCCATCTCCTTCAACCCAGGTCACCTCAGGATTTTTTTTGTTGTTTCCAACTCAATTCCATGTTCTCACTAGCTATGCTGACAGTCCTGCTCATCTCTTCCTACCCGCAGGCTTGGGAAGCTGAAACACCCCCATCAAGTAACACACCTAGTTAACTGTGTAATGCTGTACCTATGGGGCAATTCCATCCCAGCACCTGCAGGGATCCTGATTACACCCTAAAACATGATATTTCAATTCCATTATCTGATCGGGCATTAGCAACAAGCACCACTAATGAGTATATTAGTCAGTTCCTTTATTAAACTAGCGGCAGCATTTGATGCAATGACCTCCTGATGTAGCTCTTTGATGCCATGTGATTTGATTTTTATTTCTTTTTTTTTAAATTGAGAAAGATACAGCAATTCAAATGGGAAAATGGTGAGAAACAGAATTAACACATTGGCAGTGCAGGCGAATACATGTTCAGTAAGGAGAATGAGTTTTCTAGCAGCTGCAGAAAAGGCAAGTGATGAGCTCTAGCTAGCTACCTAATATTTGAATATACACATTCGTTATTCCTGCCTTTATTATTATTCATTTGTTGTTGTTGTTGTTCTGTTATACAGCCAGTCCTGCGGACTGGTTTTGCCATCCGTAACCTGGCGATCTTTCACCCTCAGCAATCGTTGCTTGGCCGTATTACCACAGGGATGGTTGTGCAAGAGGCTGTGCAAGCTCAGAACAAAAAGGGGATGCCAGCCCTAGGGCATTTACAGTGTGTCAGATGAGTGACAGCAGGCAGATACGGATGGATAGAGCAGTATGAGGAAATGGGGATACACGTGCAGCTGATTCAAGGGTGAACATTTGGAGCACAGCTTTGGGCTTAGGTAGCTACCAGCTCCATCAGGGAAGCATTGCATTAAGGTACATTAATTCCCATGTCCTGGCAAAACTCCAGGTTGGGGAATATCACAGAATATCCTACTGAAACTCCCATTACTGTTTTCACTAGAGAAATCATTGCACTTCTCCTTCCAAGATACTCTGGTAGAGTGTTCACAGCCCCATATGGCTCCTTCAGTCCTTTCCAACCAAGACTGCATTTTCACAGATTCCATCTCAAGTCCATTTCCAACCTGAGAGTTAATCATTATAGTGTTTAGGGCTCATTTGGATAATTACTGTAGGTATTAAGCTAGCCCAAAGTGAAGTATTAGGTGTTCTGCACCCATGCAAGTGGCTTGCATGGGCTTACATAAGAAATGTTTGCACTGGCCATAGATCATTTATGGCACCACTCTAGCATGCTGATACATGAAACATCATCATACGATCCATCTGGCTTCAGGACTTCAAGGCTGGCTCACTAAGGCTTCTGGAAGTGAGGCACCAAATACACACAAGATCTTAACAGAATTATTTGTACAGTCATTTTCCTCAAGGAGACCAAGAAGCAGGAAAGTAAGCTGGTAACACGAGGATTAAAAATAGCTCTACTGGTACGGCAGATTTTGGAAGACTCAATCTGCCTACTTGCTACAAGACCTTGTACACAACAGATTAAAGCACTATTACCAATGTGTCAAGTATGTAGTCTAAAACTAGTAGTCACGTGTCACGGAGCTGTTATCTGTTCCCCCATCACAAGTAAAACCCTCTGCTTCCCGCTGCCATGGAGCCTGCACTGGCCCTACTGATAGTCACTCAAGCTGGAGTTCATACTTGGTCCAGAGGGTTAGATCAGATATCTTTTCAGGGGGAAGAGTGCCATGCATTGAGATCCAGGGTCAAAATACTGTCCAGAAATACTACCCAGCTCTCAGTTAACTGAAGCAAGGGGCCCATGACTTCCCTTGACCAGTACTCGCAAGTCGGCATTTCACCACTCATCTTCACATCTTCACATCTTTTTGGGAGATAACTACAGAGGATCAAATGGGACCTGGTAGCCTCTTCCTTCCAGGATACCAGAGTAACTTAGCCAAACAGGCCCCTTATGTGTTTTTTAGTAGACTCTCTGCTGCAAACCATCCAGCTGAACCACATGTCCACACAGTCCCTGCAGCCTTCCAAAAGCCAGGCTGAACCCCAGCAAACCTGAATCTGTAATGGGCTGGCTTCCATCTGACTGCCAGTTAACATACTCCTGCTGCCTTCTTAATTATAATCCCTTTATTTTATCTAACCCCAATTGTAACAGTTGGTGAGTCACCAGGCTCCACAACAAGACAATCAGGACACATTTCATATTACACTGCAGTTTTCATTCCAGGGCGTGGGCTGAAGGCGTTGTTTATTTATTTTAATTTTGTTCAGTTTGGGGTTTTCTTACATGCAATGGAGTGCAGAGATTTAAGCAGGGGGTAGAAGGGTGGAAGGGAAAAAAACAAAAACAACCTCAATCCATCTGGATCAATTAAATCTTGTTGAAAATTTTCAACCCCAGGGTTGCCTGAGGTAGGTCTAATAGTCACTCTCTCTGGCATTTAATGAAAATGCTAATGATTTCTCCTTTGGAATATATTTTCGTTTCTAGTTTGAACAAGATGCATCTCTCCTCCAATCAATTCCACAAGCTCTTTTTTTTTCATTCCCATTTTTTGTGCGTGCTCCTTCAGGGCAAATTAAGAAATTATTGCCTCTATCCAAAAAGTAGCTGAAATGTGCAGCCTTATATTTCACGTCACAAGGGTGGGGAGGAAAAGTCTTTCCATGGAAGTAATGATCCCATTTATGTGTGACTTGCGTAGGAAAAAATGGCGTCAAACCATTCTCACCCTGGTTCACCAGGGAAAGCCACAAGCGCAGGTCTCAGCTAGTGAAAATCATCATTGAGCCAACTGAGATGGCGTTAGATTTACAGGCGCCCAAGATCTCATCTATAACGTTCAGTTTTCTGGTTAATAGTTTACTGTAGCAAGAATAAGAGTAAGAAAGAGAAAGAGGAATGCTTAAATTTAGGACAAGACTTATCTCCCCAAGCTTCTAAGGAATCGGAACGGAGATCAGCACTTCAATTCATCCACAGCCTGTGGAGAGAGACAGACTTGCCCCATCCCAAATATGGCACTGAACTTTTTGATGGTAAAAGTACCACGGCTGAAACAAATGCACCAATGGGAGAATTGCCACAAGTCAAACCCAGTTAGAATTTGCAAAGGAAATTCAAACAAATCACAGAAGTATCCAGTAAAGGATGTGAATACTGAGCATGGGCTTAGAGGCATCAAGGCTAATGGGAAGGAGGGAATGGGAGTTGAAAGTACCTCCTTGAAATTGCCATCAGCTCAAGGGGAAACTAAACAATCTCCTCACAGAGGCACAAAGAATCATTAGTTTTGCCTATACTACTATATCAAATGAGGCCAGGACATGTGATTGCCCTGCTTTTAGCTGAGTCCCTAGGAGTTTTTGTCCTGTGGCACCTGACATGCTGAAGTATAGTTCAGAACACATCATGTGCCAGGCACCATTCCCAGTACCCATGGAACCACACTTTTTTGGTGAGGAGGCAACTAGCCACAATGTCTAACTATGAATAATTTTAAAAGGTTTATCAAGTTCTAAGTTGAAAGAGTTGATCCAGAAAATGTGGGCTGACATCAACAGACTTTGGACAGGTTCAGCAGTAAAGAATAATTAAAGACATAGATGTAAATGAAAATTGCAGTAAGACACAGCATGTTTTCTGACAAAGATAGATCATTCTGAACTGACCAGATACTTTGCTTTGATAAGATCACTGATTTTCTAATGAAAGGAAATGCAGCAGATCTAATCTCTCTGGACTTCAGAAAAGCATTTTTTATAGTACCTCATGGGAAATTATTAAGTGGTACAGTATGGAGATTAGGAGAAGAACTTTAGGATGGAAAGGGAGTCACTGCAGAGGAAATGACAATAGATGGTGTTGAGAGAAGAAGTATTGAGCTAGGTCGAAGTTATGTTTGCAGGTCTTCAGAAATCAGTCTGGGTACTGATTTTATTTTTTGCCAAATGTTTTCCGTCACAAAAAATATAGCAGTGTTATTAAAATTTGCTGCTAACAGAAACTCAGAGGGCACTGCTCCCAGGGCCTAAGAGTAAAAAGTTATCACATAAGGTGACCTGCACATCCTTGAGAACTGGATGCTCAGTATTGAAGGGATCATGCACCTCACCCAACTTCAGTTAAACTGAGCACGTAGTCCAAGGTATCCAGCTAAATTCCTGCTATACTCAAGAAAAGACATAAGTAGATAAATCAGCCTCTGAAGGTACCTTTTTCAGACACTTACTTATATTAGGATATGATACCTATTTTCTCTCCTGTGTCTGAAGAGGAATCATAGACAATTTGCTTAGACTAGACAAAAAGCATACAGACATTCAAGACAGATGCTGCATGGATGTATTAATAGATTAGGTCCTAATCACAGTGTCACAGTATCACAGTATCACAAGGTTGTAAAGGACCTCTGAGATCATCGAGTCCAACCTGTAATGCAACACGAACACCAACACCAATACTAACACCAACCCATCATCTAAACCATAGCACTCAGTGCCTCATCCAGTCTCCCCTTAAATACCTCCAGGGTCGGCGACTCCACCACCTCCCTGGGCAGCCCATTCCAATGGCCAATCACCCTTTCAGTGAAGACCTTTTTCCTAACATTAAGTCTAAACTTTCCCTGACGAAGTTTGAGTCCATAATAATGAGAGGTTTTGAAGCTCTTCCATTAAAAAAAGTTTGAAAAGTGGGATACATGGATCAACCATCAAAAGTCAAAAATGTGTCTTATAAAGTGTTTTTAACAGGGATAGGGAAACTGCTGTCTTGATCTGTACAAAACACACAAAGGGCAACCTGCAAAGCCCTAGATTAATTCCAGAGTAGAGAACAAACCTAGTTGCCTGTATTTAGGAGAGGCCAACTCAGAGTACAAAGCCGAAGTACTTGGATGTGTCAGGAAGTGGTGAATCCTTAACATGGGTAGAGAATATATGTCTTGGCTTGTTTAGTTGAGCAAAGTAAAGACTGAGACAAGAGCACTGATTTATATAAACACATCAGGAGAGTAAACAGGGACAAAAAGATCTATTTAAACTAAAAGACAGCATGGGCACAATAAATGGTGTAAATTGGAACTGAGTAAACAGAAGATGGTGAAAGAAAGAATAGAGTGAAGGACCTGAACAGCTTCCAGTTAGTGTAATGGGAGCAAAACCACACAGACAAGAAAATTCCTTCCCCATAAACCCTTTTCAGCTCATGGAAGAGATTAAAAGAGAGAAGAAATACTACTTAAAGACTCAAGAGGTGCCGCTAGTTTTACGGATCTGTATGAGAGAAATAACAATTTTTTGAAGAGGCAAAAATCTGCCTGGTATCCTGTACCAAAAACAGTATAGTTGTCGTTTTAGCACCTGGTGCTTCCTTTTTCTCACTAGGCTGCTGGTGTTTCACTTGTAACAATACACTAATTGAACAGCACATTGACAGATTTGCATGCCACAGTCCTCCCGCTTCTGATTTCTTTGTTGCATTTGTGTACATCTAAGCCTGGAGAAAAAAAAAAAAAACACACCAGCAACAACTAGCAGGAGAAACAAAACAAACACACATGCACACAGCACTTCCAAACTGGTCTTGAGAGCAAACAATAGTAGGAAGGGATAAGCACTCTCAGGGCTCTCAGATGATAGGGTCAGCGAAGCAGACACAGGAAAGGATTTCGAGAAACAAATAATACCTGTGCCTGAAATGGGAGATTTGCTGTAAAGAGAAAAGAAACATATGCTCTTCAGCTGGAGTGGATTTCTAATGTTGCTCAGAAATGACTGGCTCATCCTCGGTGTAAAGGACTGGTGCTGTATTCACTGTTCGGTATCAGTTTTCCTTCCAAGTCCCCTGCTTGAGCCGTCGAGTTATTTCATTTCTGACAGGCAGTACAAACAGGAGACTAGATTAACTCAAGTCCGTGATGCTGCTGAGCAGACTTCCATCTGTGCTTCCTGGGGACACACACATATATATACCTTCTTAGGGCTGATGTGGCTGAACAACATTGGTCATGTACTGGGATAGATGATAACAGTGGACTGACAAGTGTAATTCTGCCGTTTTCACAGGGTACCACATTAGCTTGAGATCCTTGCTGGGATTCCTGATATCTTACTCCTTCTTGTCTGTGAGCTGACCTTGGTCAAAAAGGAATCGTGTAGTCACAGCATCTTTCTCACTTTGTTCATCAAGAGCAGCAAGTCCCCTGGGAGCATACAGACCCAGGGAAGCTCTGGGAGAGCCTTGCTTATCCAAGCACAGGCAAAATAAGTGCTCTGCAAGTAGTTTAACAGATTTTGGGGCCATCATCATTCTCTCTGTTCTTATGTGGTCTTGTTTGTGCTTAAGCCAGCATTCTGAAACAGGCATTGCCAGGTTGTGCATCATGACGGCTAGAGTTGGCTCTTTTATTATGTATCCATTCCTAACTGAAAAAAGGCATTTGCCCCAGGGTAAGAGGGAGGTGAGCTACTGTCTGAGCTCTTCTCTGTACCACCCTCTACCTCACATGTCTTCAGAGCCAACATATACAAAGCTTCTTTTGCCTTCAACCTACGTACCTGAATGCAGTCCCACTCTCAACTATTTCCTCCCTGCAATTGTTTGCCAAATTCTCAGAATTATATTTCAGCTGTATATGGTCTGGATCCAGTAGAGAGGAAAAAATCTCCCAGCACTGATGCCATTGTTTGCCATAGACCTGTCTTCTCATGGTACAGGAGTGTTCTCTTCCTTGATAGACCAAGAATCAAAGCTGAAAGTTAGGAGGTTTCCCTGAAACTAGAGCTGGGAATTATCCTCAAACCCTACATTTAAGCAGAATAACGTCAGGGGAATCTGGACCTCCTTTTGATCTTTATAGCATCAACCCCTCTCTCTCCAAGCTCAAAGCAAGGCAGATTGTGACTTGCCATCTTGGCCCACATGAACATCAAGATAGATGCTGAAGACTTCTTTGTTCCCTGAATGTCAACTGTAAGTGTGAGTCATCGTGGCTTCAGGAAGGAGGGAACCTCTCTGACAAGGTCTCTCTGAGGGAGAGATGGGAACTTACAGCTGGTGCAGAAGATCCAGTTTTAAAGATATGAAGCTGGATTTTCAAGGGCACTTGATTCACATTGATTATTAGTGCCTTGCAAGATCCCATGATAATGACTGAATCTGCAAAGAACTAATTTTGAGGGAATCTGAGTGCTCTTTTCCACCTTATTACATTGCTCAATAAAACAAGGTATCTATATATTGCCTAGACAACAGCTTAAAACTTAGTTGTGCTCTCCCATGAAGTGGTCCCTTTCTTCACAACCAGAATCTTGTCTTGGGTTGCAAGGTTTGGTTGTTCACCTCTTAGTACAGCTCCACATCTTCTTCTCTGTAAGTGAATTCACTGGAATTTCTTACATGAGGGTGGAGTAACTTAACAATGAACAACTTGGCAAAATTGGGCTTTATATAATTACTTGAGGATTTGGCCCAACATACTGGTACAATATGAGATGTATCTCATGATCTCTCACTTGCGTAACCCTCTTCCTCTTGTTGTTTATTGTCATCCCTTGCTGGGTTAGTTCCTTGGGGCAGAGACCTTTTATTTAATTAGTCTGGAAAGGGCCTGGCACACCTACAGAGCCATATTAGTAATGAGAAACAGTACTAACCTACCCACAAGAAGCTGTGAGCTTTCTTGCAAGTTATGTGACAGGGTACAATGACAGTCGTCAGTCATGCTCTGACCCAACAGGGCTCACTTTGGCTTGTCTTGGGTGGGAAACTTATCACCAGTGTCCCCAGGCTTTTTCTCCTGTTATGTTCAGAGAAATGTCATTATGATAGATCATCTGCTGATTAGATTTACCTCAAATAACAAGCTAATAAGTGTTTCTTCCAGCCTCTGGAACTCCCTTTCCAAGACATTGGAAGAAGGAAAATACAGCAAGTGGACAGCATGTCTCATAGAACTTAAAACAAGAACATAGAACAAAAAACGAGTGGTTTTTGTCTGATGGTTGATTGAATTCTAATAGGATAACACTAAGGCTGTAGAAGGATCTCCCTTATTAGTCATAGAAAGGAAAAGGAAGGAAGGAAGGAAGGAAGGAAGGAAGGAAGGAAGGAAGGAAGGAAGGAAGGAAGGAAGGAAGGAAGGAAGGAAGGAAGGAAGGAAGGAAGGAAGGAAGGAAGGAAGGAAGGAAGGAAGGAAGGAAGGAAGGAAGGAAGGAAGGAAGGAAGGAAGGAAGGAAGGAAGGAAGGAAGGAAGGAAGGAAGGAAGGAAGGAAGGAAGGAAGGAAGGAAGGAAGGAAGGAAGGAAGGAAGGAAGGAAGGAAGGAAGGAAGGAAGGAAGGAAGGAAGGAAGGAAGGAAGGAAGGAAGGAAGGAAGGAAGGAAGGAAGGAAGGAAGGAAGGAAGGAAGGAAGGAAGGAAGGAAGGAAGGAAGGAAGGAAGGAAGGAAGGAGCTTATACATGTTAGTGACCTTCTTCCAACAAAACCTCCAGCTTCAGTCACTAGTCTGTTTTCCAATAACTTAGAGGAGTTGCATATCTTTAAACCTCTAGTCCTGTTGTCACGTGTAATTAAATTTGGTTCCTAGCTTCCAAATTTCCCAAATGGACAGACACGGAGACATTTTTACACACCCATAATGGAGCATGATCTCACAAGCTGAATTTCTGTTGGAAAGAAAGCCTAACAAGGGCAACATGGCCAACTCCCTCTTGCACACACCTCAGGTGTGAAATACTGATCTTTAACCCATATTGAAGATTGAACTTTGCAAAGAGCCCAGCAACAGGCAGCCCAAAAGCTCTCATTTAAGCTCTCATGCCTTGGCAAAAACAGCATGCTTTCCTTTGTCACTGCTTAAGGAAGAGTCTAACTTGGATCAAGAGATGTCATTGACTTTTCCTTTTTGTCCCCTCCAAAAAAGCCAGCACGGTAAAATAGAACTAGAAGAGAATGCTATGTGTGTGGCTTTTTGCTGTTTATGCTGCACAGCCTGGCTTTTAGAGGCCACATTTTGAGGCTCTCTCTACTTTCTGTTGGGAGAAATGTAGGCATCTCCAAAAGGCAATTCAGACGTTACAATGGCTGAGTGCAGGCTTCTCAGTCAGAGGCCAGAAAGAAGGAGGATTGAATCCGCCTCAGAATGTGGGGTTTTTTTCTCTTTTTTAAACTGAAAAGGCCCCAAAGTCATCAAACATTACCTCTTATTTCAGTTTGTCTGATTCTTTTGATAGCCTGTTGATGTCAGCTTTTATCAGAGACAAAAGAGAATCTGAATGGCAACAAAACTACCCTGGGTATGAAACCAAAGTCTATTTAAAAAAAAAAAAAAAAAAAGAAAATCCAAAAGAGAAAAAAAAAAGCAATGCACACTAAAATATTCCATATGCTCTTATGTTGGTTTGCCTTTGGCACCTAGAGAAAGATTGTAACCAGGCACAATCTGATAAGGCAGAATGCAACTGCTAGCTACTAGGCAACCACCAAAAAAGACAGAAAAAAAGGACAGAATCAGCATGCACACAAGAAAGAAAAAGGTAGAAGAGTGAGACGAAGCTGAGTTTCTGTACGTAAAATATTGCTGTTCATGGAGGAGCAGATGTTAACAAAATTTTGTAAGGGTTTCCAAATGAGACTGTGAATGACACTGTAGTCTGAAGGCTTCGCAAGGACAACTGTTGTAATCTAGCTGGTTTTCTTTCCCTTTCTGTTGCATGGTGGAGAAAGACATGTTAACCACATAATCACAAGACATTCTCGGCACCTCCTTCTCCCTCTTTTTGTAGGTCTCATCCCATTGTCAAGCTTTGTCATTAATAAAGGCCTTGATCCTGCAATATGAAGCACGCATGGGATGGTCTGTTCTCACACTGTGAGCTGCTCTTCATATGGAGAGAAGTTTTGCTCCAGGATGCCGAGGAAGGGTGTTGTATTGCAAAGATTTCATCCAAGATTTACAAAGCTAGTTTTGTTCCTGGCTTATGGCTTCCCAATAAAGCCTGTGGATGTTAACACACAATTATAAGTTAAACTTTGGTGGATCTAGACCTGAGACCTCTAAGGACAACTATTATCTCCTGATACAAGAGCTCTGATTGCCAATCAGGATTTTGACATATTACTGTGTGAACATTAATGCTAATAATGCAGTAGATCTAAGCTGACAGCTCTGGTTCAGGCAGACCTCCTATTGAAATGTCAGGACTCCATGCATCCTAAGAAAGTGCATCTCCTTACAAACTGGAAATGTGATCCTGCAGTCCTACCTCATGGTAGCAGTCAGGCCCAGGAACAGCGCCAAATAGCTCAGCGAGATGAGCCTGTACATGGGCCGTTTTACATAAAAGAGGAATAATCATGGAAACATGGATCTCTGGATTTGAACCAAGCCCCTGAGTCACAGAGCAGGACCCCTCTGTTGTAGTTTCTGTAGAAACATAGAACAATGTGGGAACGTGGCCTCCTGTGAAGACACAAAGGGCAAAATCCCTTATTCTGGGTTTTTAAGGCAAGCTCTTTCACACCAGCCTGCTGTTTGGCTTTGAGCAAATCATTTTGCTTGCTTAAGTTTATTGTGTTGTTTTTTTTTTAAATTAATACTGAAAATGGGTTTCAACATATTTTTCCTCACGGGGGTGTTGGGAGGCTGAGTTAATAAATGCTTGCCAAGCAGTAAGAGATTCTCAGCTGAATCTCAGTTCCCCTGGATGTGTACCATGTTCATTGCGGCCGTGTCTGAACGCTTACGCATGTATAATTAAGAAGGACCGTGATAACAGAAAGTGCAAAGCGCTGCTCCTTTCTCACTGCATAATCACATCTTGGAGGTGGGTGGCCCAAGAGGGAAGCATTGCATCAGGTGCAACAGGGTTTGCTGCTGAGGTATGTTCTGAGAACAGTCGTTTTTTGTCTTTCACCGAACTGGGGCTTGGTATAACCTTTAGATTTTTCACTATATGCTAATTAAACCTTCCCTGGGCATTCAGCTATTCCCTCCAGCCCCTGCTTGCTTTCTGTGCACAAACCCTCTACAAGCCTACACAAGCACCCACCAGCTTTCATTATAATTTACCTGCAAAATCTACACACTCCTGCTTTCATGTAAAAAAAGAGGCAGAAAAAACAAACCTAAGGTATAAAAAACATTGTGAAAGCCAGTGGAATAATCTGTTGCCTACAAATCAGGTCTGAGATGGTAGGAATTAGACCTCCCACATCACGTTGGCTTGGAGGGCTCTTCCTTTCCCTTAGCCTGCAGTGGAATTCCCATTTCTGCCACCGTAGTGGAAGCCAGCCCTAGCCTGACGTCTGCATACCACCCGTCCTGTAACAGCAGTGTATTTACTTCAGGATTAAAAAACCGAGGTGGAGGGGAATCATGAACTAACAGCTGCCTTTTTGTTGTGTGTGGTATAGGCAGGGTAGGTGGGAGAATCCTGTTTTGGTTGGAGGCAAGGATGCAGGGCCTCCTCGATCTGTTGTCACTGACATCTGGGTGATCTCAGGTGAGGCAATACATTAGAAAGCGGGGAAAAGCAGGTTGGGTCAGGCAGACTGGCAAGTTGGGATTGATATGTTCCCTAGTGTCTTGTCCAGCTTTAAGCATTCCATATGACAGAGTATCTACTTTTCTGTGACAACTACTCCACTGCCCGTAAACACTCACAGTGAAGAAGGTCCTTTCTGACATGTAGGGTCAGTCTGAACTCAGCTTTGCCACTTTGCTAGTTGTAGTGAGGAAACATGACACTGTATTATCTCATTGCCATTGGTTCCACACTTTGTATTGCACACGTGTAGACAGCTCTAGATGGTTATCATGTCACGCTTGCAAAGTGGAGATAGCTCATAGCCAAGTGGCACAATTCAAGCCTAAGATATCCTCTTGGATGAGGACCTAATATTCCTAGTGGCCATCCTATTGCTATGAGGAGCCCTAGGTGACTCTTGCTATCTCAATGCTGTTCCCCTTTCCCCACTCCTGTCTCACTCTTCCAACCAAGACAGTCTCCATCATGATGGATGCCATCAGAATTCCATGCACTTGTGTGCCAGTCTCCTTGACAAAGAGAGGAAGCAGAAGAAAGGGGAGGAGGACCACAAGTGGAGCCAGTGCTCTAGGTTCCACTGTCTGCAAAATGGAGGGCTTGAAAATACTGACTCAAGTCAGTGGGTGCCAACTCACCAAAGCCTGTACCGCACCCTCTATTTTTGGCATACCTGAAGCAAACACTGGGGAGTCTTCAAAATTAGATCCACAAAATGGCTTGCAAGACTCTTGTCAAACTGGGTGCTTCAGTAAGAGCTTGAGAAGGTTGAAGTTGACAGGATGTTTTGATAGAAGTGATGCAGTAGCATCTCAGGTATTTGGCCAATTCACCTGCTGAGGTTTCCAAGCAAGTATGACAAGGACTAAGCGGATGGACAGACACGTGGCAGCGATAGCCACAAGCATTCATTGCCTTCTGCATATTCATCCACCACAGATACAGCTTAGCAACAAAACCCTGATGCGGACATTTAATGGTGGAGCCAGTTAACGCCCCAAAACTACTCCAAATGCTCCCCTAAATATACAGCTACATACATTACGCAGTAAGAGTCAGCAGTAGCTCTCTTGCTGGGATTTGTCCCTGACGAAATGAAGACTGCAGAAAAGGGAGCAGGGTAACCTGAACAAGAATAAACAATATAGTTTAAGAGATGGATCGAGGTACAGAAGAAAGGAAATGAAGAAATAATCTAGTCAGCTTCAGACTCCCTGAGGTAAGTGGGGAGCCCCTCAATGAGGAACGGGCTATGCGGAGACACAGGCTCCCATCCAGAGCCATCAAGGATTTTCCTAGGGACTTGAAGGGGATTTTGGATAACATGCTACAAAAGGGGTTGCAATTCCACTGAGCCCTGTTGGGTTTACTAGAGCAGCAATTAATTAGATAATTACTATATTTCAAAGAATCAGAAAGGATATCAAGAGGAATATCGATGTAATGCACTAAAATCAGTTGAGTTTTCCCACTGCACGCATTCGCATCATGGTGAAGTGGACAATACACCACTACTACATTCAGGAGAAAAACAAGCAAGTGGACAGGCCACCTCTCCTTGGGAACTACTGGGCAGAGAGGATATACAGAACCTGAACATGCAGAAAGACACTTAGAAAAATGGGAGACATTGGTGTTCTCTTGGGTATGATGGGTCTGCAAGAGTAAAGATGCCTGGTAGCTTCTTTTGCATAGCTACTGAATTTGGTAAATATGGTTATGAAGAGTCTAAAGCAGTACTCATAGATCTGTCGACAAGACAAAATCTTATAGCCCTTCCCATTAAAGATCCAAGTCCTCACTCAGCCCACACCCACATTCAGACCTCATACCTCATTTGTCCTGTTTGGATATCCCATACAGTAGAAAGCTAGAGGACTGTCAATACCCAGTGGAGAAACAGCAACCCCAGTGTTACATCTAGGTTCATGAACTGCTTTGATAGCTGCATATTCTTCCTTGTGGTTTGCCAGCAAAGGAGATACCTTCTCAACCTTTCCCACCTACAAAATGTTTGATAGTTCTCTGACAAATGAGTGCTTCACTTATGATCCTCCCCTTTTGGTTATCCGAAATTCGGATTGTTATTTTCCATAATGGGTAATGGCTGTTTGCCTGAGGGGCAACGTGTGATCTCCTGGGCTTGCCATGTAACTAATAAATAATTGGCGGGTTAGGGATACTATGAAGTCTTGTGTTTTTCCTTGGAAACATCAGACAAGGAAAGAGAAATTATTTCTAATAGTGAATATTTTAATTGCAGGAAGAGAAGGTTTTAAGAGCCACTGACAAATATCAGCCCATAAGGAGTATAGCTGAACCTGTTTTCAGATATCTCCAGGTGAGAAGAGGCTGATTTCCTTCACCTCTAAGTTCCTGACCACATTATTTGCTGCATTTTCTACTTTTTCAGGAAAATGTTGTGTTTATTTCTATTCTGCTGTGTTGAGGGCCCAGTAACACCTCCATCTGGAGGTGTTCAGATACTTCTCAGTAACGCTGGAAGGATCACAACCAATATCTCCCCATTCAGTGACAACAGCCAGAAGTGAGTTAAAGAAAGGCAGCAGAGGCAATGGCCTTCAGAGATATCCAGCTCAGCAACCTGGGGGGCTCACACAACCTCTGGCTGGAAATGTTGCAATGTTTCTGAACCACACAGGACTTTGTCTACAGGGAGCTGTTCGCTGCGGTCTCTTGCCACCTAGGTGTACTCTTTAAAGACACAATCAAACGGATTCCTGAAAACAAGCCCTGACTGTAAAGTTTCACTGCAACCCCTAACACACCTGCTAATGCAGCTATTGCCTGGCTGTGCACTATCAAAGGTGTAATAACACAGTCGTATCCTGCTAAAGCTCCAGGGGAAATCTTGAACAGAAAAGCCTTCATGGACTTAAGGTAAGGAAAATATTATTGCACTTCCACAAAGCAACTTCCCTTCCTCCAGAACAACCACCTCAGGTCTTTCATCTCAGTGAGCTCTTGGCATTTATTATTTTAGAGCTTTTTCGCATCAAGAAGGGATTATTTTTGTTCTTGCTCCAAGATCATTCCTTATTGTTAGGTAAATAAATGAAATTGGTGGAGAAAATAGCAAATGCTTAGCAAAAGTGTATTTCATCAAACTGTCTGATCCTGGGGATCGCAGGTATTTATTCAACATGGAAAACCTACTCAACTGGATTTATATATATACACATATATATATACACACAAAAAAATACATATATATATCATAAGTGTGTGTACATTTATGTGATGGCTAATATCAAGTCTCTGTCTCTCTCTTTCCTGCTGGAGGTGATCATGTTTCTTGAATACAGACCTAAAGACTGTCTCTTTCATAGGTAACAAAGAGGGCAACTCCCAAAGACTTCCATTGATTTCATTTCCCTTGGGAAATTTAAGTTTTGTCTGCAAGAGTGGCAAGCACTTCACTGGGAATGGAGAGGAAATGAGATAGTGTTCCCATCTGCCTCACTCTGTGTTTCTTCAACAAAACTTCTCTACCAGGCTCTGGGAAGGCTGATACAGATGGCAAGCCCTGAAAAAAATAATAATTCTAGGTTTCTGAGGAAATCCTGCACACGTCTCTATGGATATACCATCAGTTGTGGAGCATCCCTCGGTGCCAGGTGGCTCACTGCTGCTTTTCAAATGCAAGGGCTGTGGTTTCACGGAACAGATGAATATTTTCTTTTTATTCACCCATTGATCAAGACCAACTCTAGCAGCAGCCAGTGGGGTCTGTGGGCTTCCCTTTTGGATCTGTCCCATTTCATGTACTGGTTTCTGCAGTAACCATCGCTGCGTGCTTTAAGGCATGTTTTTGTTTCTCATCTATCTATTCATATAATAAATTAGCACAGTCTAGTCTTATGCAAATAGGAGGTTCGATTTCCTTGTGTACATTGAAACTCTTCCTCTGCCTTTACCAGCCAATGCGCAGCTACTGTTATTTTCCCTACTAGGATGGGTTTTCATTGTTCGTTGCAGGCTGTAGAAGTTAATACATGTGAATGTAATCCAAGTAATCTAAGCATGTGTTTTACCGTATACAGAGAGTAAAACATGGGGACAACAGAGAGAGGATATAAAAGGGGAGAGAAGAGAAAGGGTCAGTTTCTCTTCTTTCAGATGAAAGAAGCAAAAAATATATAGAAAAAAAACCTTAAAATTTGATATGTTGAAAGTAACTACCTGCAGTAACTACCTGAGCTCAGAGCAAAATGGCAGCTCCCCACTCAGATGCCTTTAAAGAGAGATAGAGGCTACCTCTCACACGAGAGAGCAGAGTATGGGGGAAAGAAGATGCATTTCCTTTCAGTAGCAGCTAGAGATCATAGAAACACAGAACTGTAGACATTTAGGGTATAAAAACCCATAAGATCACTGAGTCCAACTGTAAATGTAACACTGCCAAGTCCCACTAAACCATGCCGTGACATCTTCATGTGACACAAAGGCCATGGGTCAATTTTCTAGGTTAAAAATAGAAACCTATTTAGAATGGCCACAGGAGGCCTGAAAAGCGTAGAAATGAGAAAAAGGAAAGAAACTTTATGAGGGCAGGACAGAGACTGCAAGGAGGTAATCCCGCAGCAGACCTTGGACTAGACTCTAACCCCAACTCCACGGTCTGACCCCTGGACAATAAAACCTGCCATCCAACTTCTGTTTTCCCTTGATTTAGTCAAGTTAAACTGGGGCTTGATTTCCAAGCAACTGTAATTTTTCTTAGGGGAATTATAATATCTCCCTTGCCAACACAGTTAAAACACCATAATAGAGGCTATTCTGATGACAGCCATCAAAATAAGTATATAGATTAACAGACAGATAGAGAGAAGGAGTTTGAAATAAGGAAGATTTTATTTATATATGGAGATAGAGAGAGAGAGATGGATAGACAGTTGGATAGACAGTTGGATAGATAGATAGATAGATAGATAGATAGATAGATAGATAGATAGATAGATAGATAGATAAGCACGAAGAGCTGGGAATATAAAAGATTAGATACAGAGATAGATAGATAGATAGATAGATAGATAGATAGATAGATAGATAGATAGACAGATAGACAGATCTTGGCATAAAGCACTCGCATCTATGTGCAGTTGGCAGCCCTGATTTAATGCATCATTTCTTCAAAGTGTTCATCTCCCTCCCTTTAAGGAAAACGAAGTTGTTTTTTATGTGTTACAGAGCAAATTTGTGTGTGGGCTCCCTCAGGGTCATAGGATTACATGAGGTGAAGGACCTGATCCTGTCAAGTTCCCAGCACCCTTGCAACCTTTGAAATGCAGGGTAAAATAATGGTGCCCAGCAACAGCACTTGGAACACCGAATGTCCCGGTAGCCCTGGCCAGTGCTGGAAGGAGTGCCAGGGCACAGGGAGGAAGGAAGGAGGGTGGATTATGACTTACTGCATCATCTCATAACCTGCCTCAAGATGTATTTAAATTATAAGTAAGTAGTAAGATTTTTTTTTCTGTCAACACATTTCAATTTAGGACTTCTGGTTTGGCAAACAGTTTCATAAGAAAGCTCCTTGCAATACCCAAGACAACGTAAACACAGAGGACTCACGGCCACTCTTCTGCATCACAGAGAACTCTTTCCAATTTCACCTAAGAAATATCCTTGTAACTTGTTTAAACTTTGAGGGTCTCGAGAGCCTGCCTACCCTTGATTTTTGTTTGAAGCACCTATACCTTTTTTCTGCGCTGCATTAAACTCCAGCATAAATGCCTTTTTGTCAATCCGTTACTGCAGCCCAACACGATGTTTTCACAAAGACAGCTTTATGCAAAGCTTGGATCTGGGGAAAAGCAACAATGCAAATAAAAGACTGTAATTCTCCTACTAAATAATCTTGTTTTATTCTCCCTGAGTCACTTACTGCTAGTCCCTATCTGCTGGTCCACCTGTGCTCTGGTCCAAGGTAGGGATAAAATTCACCTTGATTTCGATGATAACAGAAAGTTTTGCAGCTCACTTTAGCCTCAACTGTGACATGACAAACCACAGGGTTCAATTGTAAAATTAGTTTAGGTGTGAAGTTTTTGTTTGTCCATCTTTACATCTGTAAGCCAGGATCATTCTCAGTCAGCCACAACAAAGATTCAATCTTCACACTTAGGATGGCAAGGCTGCGTGAAGGTTTCAACTCATGGGAAAAGCCCCACCTCCAGACCCACTTACAAGCACGAGCCTTCCTGAGCCCTGCAGAAGTGTGCTGGAAACCTACCCAGACCAGACGGCCCTTTGTGGTATTTCAGCACGTCCTGTCTCTTGTCCTACCTTGAAGGAGCAAAAATGAAAATACGAATATACTTTCCAAAACCTCAACATAGTTTTGGTGCAAGGGTGGGGAAGACAAAGTTGTGGTTTTGTTTGCACTGAACATCCACAGACAGTTCAGTCTTTTTTCTTTTTTTGCACCAGTGCCTGATTACCCTTTCCGAAATACCCCAGGCAAGGCAACATTGGGGCTAGAAATGTGCCATTTATCTACTGAAAAAAACATTATTTCCTGGCCAAATTTATCTAGATGTTGCAGCGGCTTCATTCTTGATCAATTTACATGGACAGATAACTCCCAGTAGTAATGCAAAATTGCCTCCTGTAGTTTGAGGAGGAAACACTCAAAAAATCTCAGATTTTCTCCTTGCTTAGAAAACCGGTCGTCCTGATGGCCCAGGGAAGTGGTGGATTTATCACCTCTGGAGGTGTTCAAAAAACTTATAAATGAGACACTTCAGGACAAGGTTTAGTAGGCATGTTGGTATTATGTTGATGATTTAACTTGATGATCTTATGGGTCAGTTCCAATCTTAACAATTCTATGATTCTGTGTACCCAGCCAGGTCACATAAAATCCTGCATTCATTTTATGGTAATAGCTTTTTCCCTCAGCTCTATGGTGCAATGCTTAATTACCAAATTCTCAGACCTGAGGAAAGACATGAAAGATTGGAGATGTTTGAGGTGTATCACCAAAAGAATTTTCAAAGAGGTCACCAGTGGTGATTCACTTCAGTGAATTACTGCATTTTCCAGTGGCTTGGCCAAGTATAATAAGCATGGAGGAAAAAAAAAATGACGAGTCAAAGCAAAGCAAAACGGGAAGTCTGAAGGTTTTCATTTGGTTTTAATGAAACAAACAAAAAAAATCATTTGAGTCAGCCCAAAATATTTTCTTCATCTGAAAATGAAATGCTGAGTATCATTTGGAAGTCATTTAGAACTTTTCTTTCTTTCTTATCTTTTTTATTTCCTAAATTAGGTCAATCCTTTAAAGAAAATGCCACTTGGAAATGAGAAATGCAAAAAGCTTCAGTTTAAAAAAGTCAAATCAAATTGTTACTTCCATAAAGGAAACATTATACACTAAAAATATCTACATGCCAAGATTCTTAAATACTTCCCTTATTTGGGAAATTTGGGAATTGCAGCAAATTCAACCAGCTTTTTTGTCCCTGCTAAAAATGCACTATTTATTAGAATACGTACATTCCTCTCCACACTATATAGTACAAAATGCTAATTGCTTGAACAAAAAGCTGTGTTTACTAGGTAAGCAGGAGATCAGAAAGCGTTCCAAATCATCACCTGTTCTCCGATAAAAACACCCAGCAACTAACAGACTTTGTATCAAACCAGACCATGCCTAGAGCAGCTTTTAGTAGTCATGATACTAAGGAAGGGGCTCACAGTCAGCAAGATGCCCACAGGCAGAATTTCAGCATCAGTACTGAGATTGTACGAATCTACAGTAATGTTTGCACATGGAACAGTTGGTCAAGTGTCAAGAAAATTTCTACAGTCCACGTAACTCACTTTTTTCCCTAGTGGTCTTCATAGCAGAAAGGTTGAAAATGTAAAAAAAAAAAAAAAACATTCCTCCCATGGTCATTTGGACATTTCTGCTAACAGAAGCACCTCTCAGCTTAGTATCTGCATATTTGCCTACCTAAAAAGGTGTTGATGGGTGGGGGTGACATTGGAGAGTTATATTTGTTTAACTTCTGTCTTGAAATTTTGGGGTCAAATTATGCCTGTCCCATTTATGAATTAACAATATGTATTTTTGTAATAGAAAATGCTGTTAACCTAAACATTCTTCACAAGAGAAAGTTTATTCTTACTATAGGCTTTGGAGGACTTTTGGCTAAATGGCTATGTATATGTCATGTTGGATGCTGGATATTTTGCCCCCAGGGTAAGGGCTACAACCCACGTATTTATGCATGTGCTGAAGCGCAGTTACCCTGACCACCCTATCTGCCTATCTCGCTATCAACCTCTCCATCTGCCTGTATGTTTTATCTCACTATTCTCTATTTATTTATATTGCCATGATATCTGAGATCCTGCCTACACTCAGCTGCCAATGTCTAGAGCTCGTGTGCTGCATGGGAGGGAAAGGCATGTGGAACGGGTGCAAGGCCCAGCCTGGCCTGGTTGTATAACGAAGGTAGATTTGTCTCTACAAAGTGCAAAATCTGTGTGGGTTTGCCTGGGTTTTAATTTTTTTTTTGGCTGAGGCATTGTTTTTCTGCAAGGTGATTGTGTGGGGAGGTGCAAAATGGTATTCAGCTCACTTCCAAACAAGCTCAAATTCACCCAACTCGTGTCAGAGTTCTTTTTCTTTATTTTGTGCTCTCTGACATTTGTTTTTCGAACATTCATTCCCCAGCTGTGTGTTTTGCTGGTCTCTGGGTGTTAAATACAGGGAGGCAGCATCTAATTGTGGTTTTCCTGAGGGTGCTGAAACATTTAAAATGCATACAGGCTTGAGGTCAGTGTCCTGGAAGTGTCAGCTTTCTCCCTCGGAGGAAGCCAGCGTGAGTGGTACCTCGTGAATCACTCTCCCAAGGCTGTATACCTGAGATTCTCAAATTCTGCCTGAAGGAGAGGAGAAACGTGGCTCAAACGCTATTTATCACCCCTGTCTTTCAACAACGCTAGCAGAGTCATCCAATATCTGCAGCACTGTGAGAGACTCCCGTCCAGGTTTGCAAGAAAGGTCATGCAGAGGTAACTGAGCACTGCTGCATTTAACCATTTCTCTTGACCCAACAGGTTTGTTTCCCTCCCTTAAATCAAACTCTGAGCACAACCCTGGTATGTTCCACAGGGATTTATTTTGGTGCTGTTCTCTCTAGAAAAGGGAGATAAAAGGCAACATAAGAAGATTATTTTTGTGGGCTCACTGCTGGGTGATTTCCTGGTAGGAACCCCCAGTTCCAGGCTGACAAGGACCCTGCCAGCAAGAATTAAAGTAAACAGCAAAATCAGCACTGTTTTTATTACAGTATCTTTGATTCATACCATATCTTACTTGCAAGACCCAGATGGCCTTATAAATGTCAGTGCGTTATGTCCCATGTCAAGTAGGTGGAGCTATTATTAGTAGTAGATCAAACATAATTGTGTTATTAGATTGGGATTTACACTGGATTATAGAGGAGCAGCTGAAAGACTTGTGAAAATTCAAAACTTTGGCTCCTCTAGGCCCACTTTTCTTTCCCTGCCAGTACCCCATAGCTTGGAATAAGCCAATGTATTGCCATGTTTTATGAGCGTTCCTAAAATCCGTCCTGCCAAACAAAAACAATGCCCAATCCAGGAACCTGCCAAGAAATCCACCATTCAGGAGGAGCGTTATGGAACTATTTTAGACTGATTCCCTTCATTGCACAGAGCCTAGTGTTGTCCCTGGAGTCCCCCTGTTGAGTTAAGAAGCCCTCTTGGAAAGGTAATGGTGAAATGGTGCCCCTTGGTTCATTGTGAAGGAAGGCCTATACAGGTCTCTCCCACCCCAACTCTAGGATCCAGAATAGGGAGGGAGAAGGAGAGGGAGAGGGAGAGGAAAGCTTTTAGATTTATATGGCCAGTCAGGAAGTCCAGTTTTCACTCTGTGTGTGTGCGTACGTGTGTTGTTTTTACATGATGTCATTATTATTGTTCATCATTCTGCCTGGACAGAAATATATAATCTCATCATGGGTATTGGTCAATATGTCACTCATAGATAAAATAAAGCTCTCCTTACACTGGACATCTCTATAGAGTGTCTAAAGAGAGCAGTAAAATGTCACGATCCCTGCTAATGACAGGATTTCTGAAGTCAGGCCATGTTGGCCTAACTTGATTATTGATCACAAACAGAGCAGATTAAGACCAAGAATAACCTGGAAAAAAATGGCTCTTTGCTAGAACATGAGGAGGGATTCCATTCAGAAAGTGAATAAAAAATTCAGGAGAGTTAGTATTAATTTTTAATTTTGTGGTGATTTTTTTTAATTAATTATAAGTGAAGGCAAAATATTTTGTTCAACCTGACCCTCTAATTTTTGTGTTAAATATCATTATTAATTTTTTTTTTTTAAGTTAAAGCAAGTTTTTATGAAGAATGCCTTTTCAAACTGAAAAATCAAAGCATTTTGCTTTGGAAACATGAAAGCAAATAAATTTCTAAAAGAGAAACATTTTGAAAATGTTGAAATCATACATTTGGAGGTCAATATCCCCACATTTTTTTTTCAATGGTCTTCCAACTCTGTTTTTGAAATTAGTCTCCATCCCTTTCACATGCTATTTTTCAGTAAAACTGATTTTAAAAATACCCATCTATTGGAGGACTATGAACTTGCTTGCTCCACCGGGAACATAGATCCTGTGAAAAGAAGCCAATGTGGTGCCATAATCTAACACCATCTTTAGTAGCCAGGATTACATTTTCTGTTATTAATCTCTTTTTAAGATCAGTGACAGAAACAATCCACAAATTTTTGCTCAGCTACGCTTTGTGAGTTGTTTTGCTTTCAGATTTAGAAGAACTATTAGGACTTTATCCTCAGACAAAGCATCATCTACTTCCTGCCATGGCAAAATATTCTCATATTAAATAGGTACATGGTAAAAGAGGGTTTGACATTTCTGAGATCAGTAATTGGAGTTGGACGGTGTCTGTTCTGTTACAGCAGCCACTTTACTCTGTTCTTTTAGCTCTGATGCTTTTAACTTCACACTCAGAAGTGTATTGTTATTCTTGCATAATGAAGGAGATACAATACTTTGCATCTGAAATGATTTCACAATGATGACATGAGGTTAATTAGCCTCATTTTTATAGATATGCAAAAAGATGAGAACCTAACAATTTATAGAATAGGCATTGGAGCCTAAACCTCTCTTCCACTAGCCCAGATAAAGTCTTGAAAGATGATGCAAGGAAGGAAAAAAAATATCATTAATCAAGGGCCATTTACTAAGTTTGTGTCTACATGATAATAAATTTGTGAATGCATAAGTTAAAATAGGACTTGGAAATTCTGATTTGATTTTAATGCTTTAACAGTGTTTTAATAGTGAAATAACACCCCCTTAAGATGTGTGAAGCACTCCTTCTATGTAGCTGAGAATCCAAGTATTTATATGTTTGTTTATTTACCCATACAGTGGTATTTCAAGATCCTTTAACATCATTGCTGTGTCTGGGTGCCCTCCAATTACATACTCAGATGTTAGATAAGATAAATATTATAATAGTTTGTGTCTATTATTATTGCTGCTTCTTCCAGAATCCCTTTTGATACCATGTCTAAGACCAAAAAAGGAAACCTGATTCATATAGATTAGTTGATCATGATGAAGTTAAGGAAGAATCAACATTAAGAGTGCTGATAAAAACAAAGATGCTCAGATCTGAAAAGGTTTGAGCATAAGGAACTCTGCTGTGATGCTGTTTTAGAAGGGTATTTTTTTCATGAGGAGGGATACAAGTTTCTGCCCTACTTCACCTACTGTATTCCTTGAAAAACTCCTTGCAATTGAGTAGTGCCAAACCACTTTCAAATCAATCAGAACATCTTCTGTGTAAAGGTCAAAGGCCAGCAAAGTCATTCTTGCCTTGCAGGTAGAAAATCCTTGCAAATTTTGTACTGTTTTCTGGTGTGGAACATACCTCTCCTACCTCCAGGTACTGGCAAAGACCACTTCTTCTGTAGAGCTACTCAGTGAAAAGAAATGGGCCCTTCCAGGATGTGGTTGACCTCATTCTAAAATGACTGCTTAAAATATGTATAAGATTCAGACCTTAGAAGTACATTTTTTTTCTCCATTTACTGTTGAGAGACTTCAGACAACTATCTGTAAGTAAACCTCTTTTCTGTAGGGTCCAGTGTTGTCTAGGAAGAACCTCAAGCTTGATGGCAAGTGATAGAGTTGACTAGATACATCTGAACAGTGCATTTCTCCAGGTGAATATTTACTCTAGTTTAAGCACCTAACTCCAAGCATGTGAAGACAGAAGAACATGCAAAATGAGCCAGGTAACTTAGCAAACATAGTTAAAAACCTGCCCCAGGAGAGCCTTCAAGGGGAAAACTCGGTTATTTTGTGTCCACAGTGAGTCCCGGGCAGGTTGCAGAGATCAGAGGACTCTAAAGAAATGTCATTTTTGAGAAACAGGAATACTTTCCGTGGATATTCACTACAAAGAGAGTTTGAACATAAATGTTACTCCTATTTCACACAACTCAAATAATGGGTACAGTCCAGGACATAGGTTTGTTCTTAGTTTCACGGCTTTTACACCATCAAATTTAATTGTAGGGATGGACTTGAGAGCAGAGATGGACTTTTCCTGACTATCTAAAAACACAAAGGAAAAAAAAAAGCCCAAATGTTAATCCCAGTCTACTATGAATAAGGTGTAGCTCCACCTACGTTAGGCATAAAGGCAATACAAATGTTCCTGAATATTGGTATTAAAAAAGCAATGCCAAAGCAGGATCAAGCAACCTCTTTTCCACCTGTATTTTCATTACTTAAGGACACATGTGCTGCAAACATTTCAGAGGAATACTACCACCTTCACAGCCTCCCTCACTGAATATCAACTGAGTGAGGTCAAGATTACATCCTATACTTGAATTTCCTCCTGGGAAATTCTTTTTGAAAAATCTCACATTCTAGGGCAGGCAATGGCATTTATTGATCAGCTCTGACAGGTTGTCTGTTCCTTTGAGGACCAAAAATGGTGAACAGCCCAGGAAATTCCACATCCACCCCTCACTCAGGGCTGATCCGAAGCTGTCAAATGAGACAGAAGGCACCAGTGGCTCTGGAGACGGACCTCAAGGGAAAGTAGAGGATCTTTTCAGAAGCAACACCTTCTAGAAGATCAGGATCTGAGTTGATTCATATTTCTAAATCAACTGCTGAACCAACTGAGTCAATCCTGTTGTGCTTACTACTGCAGCCTGCCTCTGCTTTCCTGAACACAAATAGCAGCATCAGCAAATCATTACCTGGGCTAAGGCTAGAGGCATGGGAAAGCCTTAAGAATGGAGTACCTAAGGCAAGGGAAGGGATTCAGAAATGAATAAGCAGATACTTGAGCGCAGGGGCATTTGAAATGAGATTATGCATTTTTATAGGTAAGAAAATTCTGGCTTTGGTTTCACAAAAGTACAGAATAAATTATTTGCAAGTCAGTCTGACTACTTATATTTTTGGGTGCTCTTTCACCTGACATAAACTCTGATATGGTCAGACATGCTAGAGCTTGTGCAGGCCTGTGAGGCTATCACAGGTATCTCTGCTCCTGGTCCACTACTGTAGTGTGGACAAAATGTCTCTGTACCCAAGAGCTGTGGAAAGGGCACATGCTTTGTTTAGGTAATGCTGTCCACCCATGTTCCTAAGCCAGTCATGAAGCTGAAAAATTGTCCAAGACAACATTTACGTTATATTAAAGAATTTTCTAAAAACAGTTAGAAATCTTTGGGATTGCTCTGCAGCAGCAGGAATATGTTTACCTGGATTGATCTTAGCCCAAGCGTTTATCAAAATCAATAAACTTCTACAGGTGTGGTGGATGATTTCCCTTCCATGTCACTGGATTCTCATTGACTACAGACTTCCCACTGCCTCAAAGGAAAAATAACTCATGTTCCTTATCCAGCAAGAGACTTATGGTGGAGAAGAGAGAAAACACGGGTATTTGATGGCCTAAAAGGAGAGCTTCTTCAAAGGAATACAGTGATTCCTGGGAGTGAGCGGAGAATGAGATTTTGTGATTGACTTTAGGAGTACTGAGATGAAAACCTGATCTTCAAAATTTGGAGGCAAATATCAGTTGAAATTCACTCTACGTGAACAGTAAAGGTGTGTGACATCACATCAGATGTGGATCAAGTAAATTATAAGAAAAGAAAGAAAATACAGTGAAAGCACAGGATATCCTCATCTCTCCAAACATCGTAAATCATGTTGGAACTGTCAACATACTCTATGCTGATCCATGCTACTCAAGTAAAGACAAGCACTTATGTGCTTGACCAGCCTGAGATCTTCAAGAAACTAGAAGGCAGGAAGACAAAGCACTTGAAGTTTTGGAAGTCCAGTTGCCTCCTATTTACCTTCCAACTTAATTCCTCCGTTAAAAAAAAAATCTCAGAGATGGGGTAGAAGTTCTACTCAGACAGGTCAGGAACAGTTTGAGCAGATTTCCTCTGCACCATGAGCAAGTAAAATCTGAGACATGCTGATAAAGCCAGAAGCCGAGCAAGATCTGTGTATTATCCACTGTGAGGGAAACAGCAGAAAGAAGAGATACTTTGAAACACTGACTCGGAGCAGAGATGCCAAATTTGATGCTTGGGGTTTGTGTGATAAAACTTTGAGTAAGTTTGCCAATAAGGTGACAGGGAGAGGTGCCCTTACCAGCACCTGCCCCCAGCTTTTGCATCCCCTGATGCAAAAGGACAACTCTGTAAAGCAAATGAAAGAGTCATTCCTATGTGACATCCATTAAAGACCTATGCATACACAACAAGGATAGATACACATCATCGAAACCACAGGCTTTCACCTTCCTCTCCCATGACCCTTTTGGAAAAGGTCTGCTAAATGCAAACAAGGCTGACAGGCCCATATGGAACTATAACTCTTTTTTGATGCACAGGATTTTATAGAAAAGCCAGCCTACGGAAACTAATAGATAATTATATCCTTATTATGCACATATATATAGGACACACCGTATGACTGTTCTTATAGAAAGGTTATCAGTGTCTGACACACTTAATCGGGTTTTAATAAAGGAAAACATCCTGCCTGCTATTAATGGAAAGACCTTGGGTAACTGCTCAGAAATCCATCATAGATTCAGTCCCTCCTTACTCATTTTTGGCTTCCCATGGGTCCTTTTCAATTTCTACTTGAGGATCCTCCTCTCTCCATGCTCAGCATCATTTTATATTCCACTGTACTTCCTGTCCCATACTGGTACTTATAAAAAAACATTCTATTCTGAAGCAGCTGCATTCAAGAATCACAGTTCAGGACCTGTGCCTATTCATTACTGTTTCCTCAGAGTCCCTAAATATAGTTTAAAATTTATCACACAAACTATAAATCTGCCCCAGTGCAACTCCACAGGAAGTAAATTCATCAAACATCACTTCTGCATGCATGCAGAAAAGGGATGATCTGTAGCTAAGTTGAGGTTTTGCAAGTGAGACAACTTCATCTCTTGCAGAGAGAGCTCCTCTGGCCTCCCTGGCTGTGGAAAGTCTTGGCACATGGCAGGAGAAACCAAGAATATCAAGAAGCCAACTGTTGTCAACACCCACTCCTCCGCATTTGCAGTAGTTCATATGGCTTTCTCCTGACTTCCAGTTCTTCATAATGGCCTCAGCTGCAAGAGAAAGCTCTTCTATGACTGGCAAATATTAGTGAAGAGTGTAGTTAAGAGCAGAATTGGAGCTGAAGTGTTGTATCTTGACTTGGATAAAGCAACTGTGGACAACATTGTTCCCTGCAGTCAATGGGACCACACCAGCTTACACTGTGGCTGTTTTGTAGCTTAGCGAGAAAAGAGTTATCCAGTCAAGTAGTGTAAGAAGAATAATGTAGTTCTAATACAGAAATAGTTAAGTAAATGATTGCAATATAATATTGCAATATAGTATTAATTGGGACTAAGTTCATGGGCTAAGCACATGCAATAGGTCGGCTAATTATCCATGTCAGCATGAAAACCAGCCTTTGAGGCTCACAAGCAAGATTTCCCTGAGCATTTCAGTCACTTCTGTCTTCCCAGGGGACAGGTTGTCATGAATTATTTCAGTGCCTCTGGAGTTGACAGTAACCCAGAGTGGAAATGTAAAAGGACAGGTTAAATAACCAGGTGTTTTGTACCTTGAGAGAGAAAAATGAGTTGAGCTTCAGGTCAAAGCCTTAATTTAAACTTATAACAAGGGAAATATACTTCTAAGATAGAGTGATCCAATATCCACCCAGGAGTCTGTGTAGCCTCAGGGAACTGTGTGAAACAGCTATAAATTTGCTATACATTTTTGTTGTTCCTTTGTTTCTGTAGAGCTGTAACTTAGATATCCACACAGGCACACACAGAACATTACACAACCAATAAAGACCGACAGGTGTCCTCCAGTTCTCTGGATCTAGAAAGACGTTTAGGCATGACACGCACCACGATTCCATTGCTAGCAACGTATGGTGTCCATACCACCCGTAAGCACCCATCTATGCCTGTAGCCATAAATATTTACAGAAGAATGCATCAAAAAATACATTTAGAAAATAGTGTGAAGAATAACAAATCAATCACTGAAATGTTAGGAAACACCAGACTGAATTATTCACTCTCCATTCACCTCCATTGTTCCTTCTACATATGGCAATCACACTCAATTCTTTTTTCCTTTGCTTCACTCAGGGCATAGGGAGGATATTGCTTTTTGTAAGCAGTAGACCTGTGTTTTGCTTACTCCTTATGCATTCCTTCCTACCTCCTGAAACTGATGGGTTTTCCATGGTGCTCATTAACCTGCATCCAAGCACTTGATAAGTGATGGTCTTATCTCCACAACATATCTTTGAGGAGAGAAGGAGCTATTATCTGTTCTCCAAATTTGGCGACGGAAGGAGGCGGAAGAAACGAAGCCCTGATTTTGCATTTCATGTTAAGATAAAGCTTATATTTTTAAAGAATTTGGTATTATGCAGCATTTAACTAGGCACAAGATTCCTTGGCTTCAGATACCACCAAGAGCACCGAACATTTTACCAAAGCAGAACTCAGCCTGTGAAATTAGGCATCCATGAAAGGGAGGATCACACAGTTAGTGGCTATCCGCATGACAAGACTGGTTTGAGTTTCCCAGTGCCACATAGGACCACTATGAAAGAGGTAGGGAAAAACATGATATTTTTTAAGGTATATGCATAAAATCTTTTGCCATAAAAACATCTTCTAGTCTCTCATTCCAAATATCTCCCAAACACTGTGAAAAACAAAAAAGACAGGTTCCCTCTGTTCCTTCATGAACTACCCACATTCTTCTCCAAACTGGAATCAGGAGTGAATCATGAGTCTCTGTGACCAAAAAAGAGTGTGAGGACATGTGGCAATGTGTGCATTAGTAATAGGAGGGGAAAAAAAAATCTGTGCTGAGAACCCAAAGATCGTATTTTTGGGGGTGATTCCTTCAGGGTAGCTTTAGTCCAACCCTATTGCCTGAGTTCCCAATAGTGCAGCATCACATTAGGCAAGGGTCAAAGAAAACTGCATTGCATTAGTAAAGGTAAAATCCAATCACCCTAAAGTGGGATTACTGGGAAATCACTTCAAAAACACACTGCTAATATGAACCTAAATGTAGGTATCCTAAAACTACTCATAATTCACATGCATGAGAAAAAAATAAAGGTCTTGCAGATGGTGTTATTTTCAACATTTCTTGTTTCTTCTACCTTGAAGCATTGAACTTAGTATTCTTCAACATTTTGCAAACATTTCCCTTCCATATTGCATGTATGACTGTGTGTGTGCTCACATGCATACTGACACAAGACCAATGCAGCAGAAAGGTGAACAAAGGCAGATAAATCAAGCTGATGACACTGATACTTGTGATGTCTTGATTCAAGTCTTTTTGCGTTACTCATTAGGAGTCTTTCCACTAATGTCAATGGAGTTTTGCTTGGACCATGACTAAAATGTAGTTACCACGGTCACATCAGCATAGCAGCTATTATGCACTGAAATTCCCAGAAGGCATTTTGCCTGTATGAAGACCAGAAGATTTAACCCCACTAATGACTTCCATGATGTTTTCTACACAATATAGATTATCGAAGCAGAGCCATGGCTCAGAAGACTCTCCTACTCCAACTTGCCTACCATCAGCTCTTCCCTTCAATTTCAGAAATGAAGAAAGGTAGAGTCACAATTGACAAGACATGCCCAAGAAAAACAGCTCTTGGCCTCTTCTGTAAACCAGGTTTATTTCCCATGTGTAAAAGAGAAGGAAAGAAATAAAAAGACCAAGGAAACAACAGCATAAACAAAACCCATAACAAAAATAAACAACAAAACCTTTCAAGACATTAAAATTCTAGAATATTTGCACTGAGAGAACTAAAAAAAACAGAACTTGGAAACTGGTAAATCACTTGTGTTAATCTGGAATCTCAGGCAGCAATCAGGGAGCATGTGAAATGAGAGCTCCTATTCATCCTGCTCCTGGTATCAGAATATAAGATAATTGATGCAAAAACTCTCTAGACAAACTGTATATGTTTCCTAGATTATATGAAGACCGAGTGTCTGCATTTGTGCCCTTTTCAGAATGCTCATTCTCTGAACTGGCCCCAATCCTGCTTCATCTCATTCAATGCCCCTAAGACCTATGAAATAACATCAAAAGGAAACTTCAAGAAGGTATTTCCAATTTTTAGGAAGAAAACTAGAGTGAGAAACTCAGGAGCCAGTTCCCTCCAAAGCACATGGAAAGATTCAAACACTGTAATACATGAGTGCAAAAATCTTCAGTGCAAATCCACCTTCAATTTTCACCATTGCTGAAGTCCTGGATTCAATATCTTAGTCCAACTGCAATCTGTTGGTGAACGAAAGGAGGGAAAGGTTGTAGCATCATGAATTAAAAAATAATAATCTCTCAAGCTTAATATCAGCAAAGATGATTATTTCCTTTGATTTGTCAGACTAATTGAAAACAGCTTTATAGTTCGCAGATGATTAATTAGGAGCCAACAAGATCTCCATTTGCATCTCAGTAATTCTTCACTGTGTTTTATTTTGACATTTAGTCTTTATGCTTAAAATGTTCATTGAGAAAGAAGAAAGGTGATTAACATAATATTTTAAATGTGTGCCATTTGTTCTGACTTTTTTACACATTTTTGTCAACAGAGAAAAAAAGAAAGGATATACAATATTACAAAACGATTACTGCCTGTTCCGCTTACATCTGCTAAATCCTCCTTTATGGCAGACATAGTTTAACTAAGTTCATTTTGAAACAAGGGAGATAAAGCCCGAAGAAAGGTCAATCCTCTTCCCATCCTTCCCCATTGCCAAATCAAATGACTATTTGACCTCTGTATGATCATCCTGAAAGTTTTGAAGTGGTCTTTCGTATATGAAACACCCTTATTCATGTGAGCTATCCTACAGAGGAAGATTAGACCATGCCACTGTTACCCTCTCCAGTTATCACCCAAGAGAAAGTGGGTTAGAAATAGCATCTGACAGATATGGTGATATTTTTCAATCCGCTTGGCACTGAAGGGCAGGAGTACACATCTCTGGATGAAAGAACTCATTTATTTCATTCCCCGTGATAAAGAATAATAATTCATTTGAAGGTCATGTCTGCTCAGTTTTTTATTTTTAGGGGTTGTTTTTTAGTTTGGAGAGTTTTAAGCGTTTTCTCACAGCCTTGGCCACCTCTGTCTTATCACATCATGCTTGAATCACCAGCAAATGGAGGGGAGTGAGCAGAAGTTTTATCTTCATTTGGAAAGTAAATGTCTGATCCTTATGATGGTATAAAGAACCTGGAAAGGTAAATACTGGTCTAAAAGGAAGACTGAGTCCTAAGGATTAAATCATCAGAAATCTAATAAGAGCCAAACTTTGCTATTAACAATAATAATGTTAATATATATGGTATTTTTTCAAAGAAAACTCTTGAAGGAAGGAGCTGGCTGATGGTCTTTGAATTCTGAACAATTGTCCTCTGTCCACTATCCAACCCAGCCTTTTGCAACTGGTTCTGTCCATTCCTCCAAGCACAGGGACAGGGTTCAGTCCATCTTAATTTCACATCAAGATCTCAACTTTATACCAATGATTACCCAATGACGAGAAGCAGAAAGCCAAAAAGTACGCAGGGCCATAAGGACCCTCCCAAACCTTTGCACTTATCTCAGCCCCAGATTACCATTGATACAGGTTTGCCACTGTGGTGGCCATAGTTGACTGAGAGCAAAAGGGGACCCATCCCACATAGAAACCCAGCATCAGGTGAAGGAAGCAGTGGGGCTGAAGTTCAAGGGATACGGAGCACACACTGGACAGTGGAGATACAGTAACATGCAGTCCATTTATTTTTGAGGGGGTTTGTTCCTTTGTTTTGGGTGTTGGGTTTTTTTTTTAATCAAGCCACCGCAAACTGTCAGCATGAGCGCAGAGACATATATTCCCATACCCGTGGTAGCTACGTAATAAATACCATCGAAACAAATTTAAAAAAAATAGTAAAAAAAGAAACATATTCTCTTTCCCACCCTCAAGCATAAAACACTTTTAAGTCAACAGAATTTAATCTAGTTTATTCTCAAAAAAAAAAAAAGGAGGAAAAAATACGAAAACAAAACAAAAAAGCAGGTCTTATCACTAGCAGTAAATAAATTTGTACAACCATTCAGTCTGTATAATAGGATGAAATAAATCTACATCTTTCTTATTTTGGTGTGTTGAATTATACATACAAACAACAATTACAGGAACTTGTTCACAATGCGTGTAGACCTGGAGAATGGCTATCTCAAAAACCCCTTGTTGGCAATGTCCGCATGTTAACACTGATTGCCTGACACCATTGGTACTTCCTATGTAAAAGGCCCATGGCCTGAAATGAATGATCTCCCTACAGGTTTTATTTATTTAGTTAGTTAATTAGTTAGTTAGTTAATGCATCATCAAAACCGTTCTAGCCAGCCCCCTCCCCCTCCCCGGAAACGAAAAAGAAACCAAAAAAAAACCCAACAAAATAAACCAAAATTAAAATAAAATAAAATAAAAGGAGAAGACATGACTGGCAGTTGGTCCATTTGTTCGTAAGACCGTGTTTCCTCTTGGTCTGCATTGTTTGTTGTTCTGGTTTTTAAATTGTCCTCCCGTCTCTTTTTTTTTTTGCTTTTCCTTTTAAAAAAAAAATCTCTCAGAGTCCTTCATGCCTTTTTCTTTACAGCTCTCCAGATGCAATAA
Source organism: Tapera naevia (assembly GCA_033556795.1). NCBI lineage: Eukaryota > Metazoa > Chordata > Aves > Cuculiformes > Neomorphidae > Tapera > Tapera naevia. Next base: position 1,169,368 of record JAUMJJ010000074.1, on the reverse strand, counting down.
AGTCTTCCTCAAATGTACAGTATTTCTTACAATATAAGTTATATGCAAAGTTCAGCATTTTTTATTTTATTTTATTATTTTTTTTCACAGCACTAGAGATCCTGTCCAATAGGGAATGCAAGTTCTGAATGGCTTATTCACAAATGGTATCCAGATTCAGTGGGTAAGAATATATAGATGCCATAGTGAGTTCCTTTAAAAAGTGGCAAACATCACTTTTTTAAAACTTTTTTTTACTTTTTTCCTCTTTTTTTCTTTTTTTTTCCTTTTTTGTGATTTTTTGTAATTTTTTTCTGCTTTTTTTTTCTCTCTTATGCCTTCAAATAACATTTTTATTTATTTTTTTTATTCTTTTTTTCCTCCCATTTGATTTGGGACATCAGACCCATAACCACACGCCTGCAAAAATGCAAGTATATAAAGTAAATCTCATTTTGAGACTGTAAGCATTCAGCAGGGGAGTCTCTCTCTAACCCATAGCAGTGACCATACTGGAAGGATGGTGAGGTCCGAAGGAGAGGCTGGATGGAGGATGCATCGGTGTCGGTGTAGTCAGCATGTGGCTGGAGTGACTGAAAGGTGAAATGTGGCTGATGGAGGACATGTGTCTGGAGAGGGCAGCAGGGTTAAAGGAGCTGCTCTTGGGAAAGTCTTCAAGGTTGTCATGGACTTTTTTGCACTTTTTGGATTTGCTAGACATTTTTCGGTTTCTGGTCTGAATTCCTTCTTTCTTCATAGTCAGGGGTCTGTTAATCTAAACAAAAATCAATTATTTTTTTTTGTGCTTCCATTCTTTATCCCCAAATCACCATGGGATTTGAGTACCCCATGCCTAGGCAGTCCCAGGGATGTGCCCAGAACCAGCTAAACAGTCAGCAGCCCCCCTGCTTCCCTTTCACACCCCGTGTGCCCCAGCTGCACAACTTCTCCCCCTTCATCCCAAAACTCAGAACCCACCGGGAACCCCCAAGTTCAGTCGAAAATTCTGAGGACAAGGCAACGGAGAATTGCTGGCAGAGCCTCACAGGAGCAAAACATCCCAAATAACTCGCAACGGCTGAAAAATTTCAGCTATCTACACATTAGGTAATTGCCTTGTGTTTAGGAATGAAACCAATCATTATCACCTTGAAATATTCCCCACAGACACAGTCTCGCCCCAAGGCTTCCCAGCTGATCTAAAACCATTAGCAGCAAGAGCTGCTGGGATTTCAACACTACAAGGGGTCTCAAATTTTCACAGTGGCATTAGGGAACTTGGAAAATTGTTCACAGGAGTGACAGTTCTTCGTCTTTTTCTTTCAAGAGATTTTATTCCAACCATCCCTTCAGGTTTACATTTACCAATACGATTTTATTTCTAAAGTCTCACAGGGTAGGGGGGTTGGCTTAAAACAGGTATCTATCTCCACTGTCGGAGTATTTTCTACTTGCATGCAGACTTATAGGTAGGAAATTTAAGCATTATACCCTTCTGCATGGATATACAGAGTGGCAATGGGCACTCATGCACCCATCAGGTTTAGGAAATGGTAGCAAAAGTCTGCTGGACCTCCTGTGAGAAACTCTTATTACTGCACAAGCAGCCAGCATCACAACCTGCTTTAGCACAGGTGCCATGAAAGCCCTAGGGAAGGGATTTATTCATTCAGTATCCGTAAACATCCTTTAAAATTCTGGACTTGGGAGCCAACGTGGGGAGTTACACAGCTTTTGCAGTGGTTCCTCTGCAGAATTTCACCCACAGCAGAAGGCAGGAGAGCCCAGCAAATGCAATAGAGCTGAACACCATTTTTCATGATAAAACGTAAGCACACGTAAGTGCTAATAGATATTCTGCAAAAGGGAGAAAAAAATGGATCCACTATCCATTGGCAACTACTGTCTCAGCCCCGTTGAAGGACAGTGAAAAGAGGTTTCTGCAAGGGTCTTTAACAGATCTTCATCCATAAGATCTTAAATCAGCAGAAGGAACAAAGCACTCCCTTCTTCCAGATCACAGCAAAGGTTCACTTCTTGCTCATCAAACACTGTTTAGTGCCTTTCCCCACAGCATGGGGATCATTCACTGATTTCTCTTCCCGGGAGGCAGGGATACAATAGCTCCCTGTTTCAAGCGGGCATGGAGGCATAGGGAGAGGAAAGACCAGGCTCATCTGCTCCTGTTTAGGCATCCCAATGTTCGTCATCCCAGTCTGAATTTATGACCCTAGGCTCTCTGTAACAGCAGTGATGGCAAATTTCACCTCACCGTAAAAACAGCTGAATAAAAGGCCTCTGGATAGAGGGAATTGAAGGAACAGTCCTACATGCTAAAGGGAGGAAGGAAGAATCTGCCCGTGTGCAGTCTAACAGTAGCCCTGGGGCAGCAACAAGTAAAAACCTCAAATGTCATGGGCTTTAAATACAACATCATCTGTCTCCCTGGCTTCCTGTTCTTGCTGAGGGAAGGGAGATAGACACATACAAGGAAGATTCTTTGCTCCAGCTGAATGGGTGGGATGGGAAAGTTTTGCCTGACCTGTTTTAAGTCAGCTAGGAGGGACACATTGATCAAGTTCAAAGCCAGAAGGCAGTCCCAAGTGAGCATCTCCAGGCAGCAATGCTCGAGAAGTCCTGGAAGTCTCTATCCTTGATGAATCCAGCTGACATTTGAGAAGGCACACACAAGCAATGGGCTCCCCAGCTCCTAATGAGGATTTGCATCATAACACAAAGGCTCAGGGGCAGCCAGAATCGATTTCCACATGAAGAAAAAACGTGAAAGCTCAGGAGATGGAAGTGGCAAAATGATATCAGCTTGGTGCTGGGACATGGCTGTACTGGCTCTTGGAGCAAATGTGGGGTCCTGACCTTGTTACAGCTTGGTGTCATGTCCTGCAGGACAATGACCACTTCCCCCAAGCAATGTCTCTCATGTTTCAGTCAGTCTCTAAGAATAGATTGGCCCAGGCCATAGTTTGATGTGAAACTTAAGGATAGAAACACCAGTTTTGCTCAGTTTGGTGACAAAACCTCACAACTGGGATCAGAAATGTCGTCCAAGATGTTAGCTGGACCTATCATCCCTGAGTATGTAGTCTCATCCTCCTAGCAGGTACCTGACCAACTCAGGTAAAGGAAGAGAGAGACCAGCAAAGTCACTGCAGCAAGCTGGAATTTATTTTCCAGTGACTTCAAAGGCCAGTCACAGCAGAGATACAGTGGTCCCCAAAACATCAAAGCCATGAACTCATCTCTGTTTCTGGGGTAAAGAAATGAGAGACCCAGAGGGAAGACCTTCTCCATGAAAAATTCATTCTGATAAAAACGACAAACACATGCTAAATTAAAATTGAACCAACCCGCTGCATGTTTATGAAATTCATTAATTTCAGATGGAACAAATTAATTATGGGCAAGAATTATGCTCTTTGTTTCATCATATGCAAAATATCGACTGCCCTGCTCTCGGGATGCATAGCCCTGCTTTAGGGTGTTGTGAAATACAGGACTTGTCTGAGGACTTTTACCAAAAACAGTGGAAACTCTTTTATATAGGCACAGGCCAGTCTGCTGTGCATCTCCAGCAAGGTACATTCCCATCCATCCCTGAAGTGAGTGAAGGCTCATCTCGCTTCTAAGACTAAAATAACAAGGACAAGAACCTCGCATTCAACAGATCAAATCCAGGCGATAGTCTTAGCCTTTATAGGTCTGATCTTGCTCTGACAGAAGACAATGGGATTTTGCCATTGACCTCAATAAGGTCCTGTCACTGAAGCGGATTTATCCTTCAGACATAGTCATTACAATGTTGGGTTAATCTTCCAGGCTGGCTGTATCTTAGAGAGCACTCTGGGATGCCACAGGATGAAAGGCACCGTATCAATGTGAAATATTAGTCATTGTTAATACTGGTGTTAATGGAGCCAGCTCTTGTTGAAGTCAGTGGGAGAAATGCCAGCAGCTTCACTAAATGCACCCCAAGACTATTATGATTATTGCTTATATCCTACTGACAAATGGGTTTGCTTAAGCTGTGGGAATCAACAGTAAAACAAACTGATGTAGTCCCATGAAAAAAAAAATAGCACTGTGAAAATATAGCTCCATGAATAAAACAGCCTTTTCGCTGCAATCCTGCCCAGTCTGGACTTAAAAACTGAGTAAGTTTCATCTCCAGATCAACCCTTTAAAATGCCCTAATGATCTGAAGGGCCAAAAAAATCATCAAACCCAAATAAAAGACAAAAGCGAGAGGTGTAAAAAAGCAGCCAGGAATTTGTGACAGCCTAGCCTGAAATATGGCTAAGGCATCTTCCAAGCAGTCAAAGACCTTCACTGGCATTGATGCAGCATCTGTGCAGACACACTCAGATGCTTAGGAGGGACATTGGGAGAGATGTTCTGTGATGAGCCTCTCTTTCTGACACCTCTCCTGGTGGAGAACCAATATACACACAGAAAGGAAGCAGGGCTGCAGTCTACACAAACAACTCTTGCACTTCAACAGACCAGACCAATTTGTACCAGCCAAGAAACTTTGTTCATGTACAACCACCAAACTTTGTCCCTGTCTTGAGTTAACTAAAGGATGATGCTGGTGCCATTCACCATGGAGCTAGCTCAACTCCCTAGGTCTTGCCTTCCAGCAGCCAAAAAGCTGGAACCTATCACTGGTCACAAAACAATAGCTCGCATTTGGCTTCTGAACCACAATTTGTCCTTCACAGCCACAGCCTCTAAAGCCCTTTGAGCTGTAGAATAATGCTCCAATGCTCTGTCATCCTGGACCTTTAGACCTAGGGGTGGTATGTTCAAGGACTACCGGCTGTGATGTTGCCTGTTTCTAACCACAGTAATAATTAAGCATCATCTTAAAACAGTTTAAAAAAAACCGTCTGTCCACTCCTAGCCAGGTTTTAGTATCCTTACTTAGTTATACTGCTGCGCGCAATATCTCAGTCCTCTAGGGGTTTCATTTAAGCAGGTCCCATTAATGGAGTTGCTCATAAGGCAAGACACTACTTGACTTCAGTAAGTATCTGTGCTGAGCTTTTAAACAGCTGTTGGTGTTTTTAATGAATATGAAAATTGTTCCAATGTGCTCAAGGCCTGCCCATGTCACAGATTTCACAGCTGGATTGGAGTTTCCCTAAACAGTGGATCTAGGGGGTCAATTCAGGCCAACTATGTTCACAATGTTAGTGTGAAAAAGAAAAAGATGTAGTCTCGCAGACATATTTCTGGAGAACATCAGCACTCAGACACCATTCTACACACCTTAAAGGGGGATTCCTCCACTTAGATGTCTACAACACATGTAGACCCATTTGAATTCATCATCCTGCCACCTTTTGTAGTCATAGGCAGAAACTACACTGTCTTCAAAAGAGGGTTTTTCTAGGGTACAGGGGGAGCAGCTCACATACAGCTCTCACCAATAGGTCTTCAAGCTGTGTGGTTTAAGTCCTGTCACTGGTGGCTACAAAATGAAAACATAGCACAAGCATAAACTACACAAATGAATCTTGCTGACCTTGCACCCTTCCATGGAAATAGCAAACAGAATATTTTCTTCTGATATTCTGCAAGTTTCACTCCAGATTCAAACAATTTGTTTGCAGTGATCACACTGCAAGTTTGATGACAAGTTTTGCTTGCTACATAGGGGTCAAAACATACTATATACTGAGACACTTGCCCACTAAAAAGTAAACACATTTTCCTTTTTTCCAAGAGAGCTACCTCTTACAAAACAGGCGAAAATTTAGCCTAGCTGGGTTTCTTTTTTTCCTACTTAATCCAAACTTTTTTACTCATCCCAAGAAACCAAAGATCTTGAAATAACAAATGGAAGGTACTGAGACACCACGAGGCTTGGGTGCCCCATGAAACCCAATCTGTCTTTGATGTGTTTGCGTGGGTGGACGTGAGGGCAAAACATAGCCCAAGATTTCTAAGTCAAACATAAAGCCAAAGACCACTAGAAAAAGAAATAGAGAAGTGATATCAAAGCAGAGAAATTGAAAGTATTTTCCTTCTTCTGACATAATAATTATTCTAATGTTACATGTGGAAAGAGAGTAACAGGAGTAGCCTTAAGACTCCTTTATTAGTAGTAGTATTCAGTAGAAGAATTTTCAGATCCCTTTAACTCTTTCCCTGGGGCACATATCCCTGGTCCCTGCAAGCTGGCATTGCACGGAGATATTAGATTACATCTGCCAGCCATTTCATTTCATTTTTCCTTCCCTTCCACGACAGACACTTTAAAATTCACATCACAGTTTGAGCAAGCTCTGCAACTTGTTAACTAAATCAAGTCCTTTTTGGTTTAGGAATCACTTGCGTCAACTGGGGTAAACACAAGATCTAAATAAACCATTTTTTGAGGTGAATGGAGGGGCTGGACAAAGGCAGCCACAAACCCCAGAAAGATCTAAATAGCTGCTGGCACATTTCATTTTTTTCCAGAGTTTGTATTTGCTGGAGGAACCAAGTTATGCATAGAAGGGGTGTCTGCTTGCAGGACAGCATGTTGTCTTTTCCAACACACTGAGTCCAATCAGCAGCAGCTAATGTCTCTCTGTGTTCACTCACCCCTCCTTTCTTGGCTCAGGCATGGGAAAGCTCTAACCTTACCCATGGACAGCCCTGTTTTATACCTTCCTGAGTTGGATCACCTATTTTTGAGTGGATGCCGATTCATTGTTCCAACTCGCAAGGATAAAGGAGGTCTCAGTACCACCCGAGACTAGAAATCCTTAAGTCAAGGAAGAATTTGGACCATCAAGCACCAAAACTGAGGCCACGCTATTGAGCATTACAGTCACACTTACATTGTGCAGCTTGTAGTAGAGCCCACAGGCGTTACAGACGGGATCGCCGTTGGCATTTCTCCTCCACAGGGTGGTAGTGGTGGTCTGACAGTTTGCACAGGACGTGCCCGCCCTCCTGGCTGCAGACTGCAGGAAGGAGGGGAGAAACAGGGGAAGGAGAGGGAGAGAAAAGCACCCATGTTAAAAAAAACTTTAAAAAACCCCGATGCGATCAGCAAAATTGCTGAGAAAGAAAACATCAACCTTGCAAGACTGACGCGCATCAGCAGAGGCCTCCAGAAACTGGCTTGTGAGAACAAATAATAATTTTGAAAAAATTCCCCGAGGTACTTTAATCCCAAATTATATATGAACTGAACCAGGTGCCAAAGGGCATCCTAAAAGTGAGTGCTAAACCTCTGACAGAATTCATCAAAATTAGCAGCGTTGGCACAGCCCATTCCAGAGGGGAAAATATTATTTAAATGCCAACATGTCTTTCCATCTTAATTTTCTCAGACCCCCCAGGGGTCTAATTCGGCAGTCAGGGCCTGAACCAACAATTGCTGGAGTAAATGGCGTGAGTCACGCCGGCTCCAGTGAGGGCTGGATGAGACCCGTGTGGAGCTTGGTGGGCAGCTTCTTGCCGGTCCGACCGCAAGCATAGCCCAGTCCTATAGATTCTGCTCAGCTTCAAAGGATACAGGCTCCAGATCGGAAATAACACTGTGGCAAAGAGTGAGGATCCCAACTTTTTAATTATACCCTTTTTCACCCTAAACCTTCATGTTTATTTAAGGGTTGGTAATGAGCCTGAAAGAAGAATTTACCATTTCATAAAGGGGAAGGAACAAGGAGAAAAAGCTACATGTTAAGGTGCATAAAGAAGCTTTTTTGTTAGCTGAGATAATTACTTAGCAAAGCCAAATTTAGCAAAATTGCTCCTCTTCACACGTATGAATTCAGGCTTATTATATAAAAACTGCAACTTTATCAAACAAATTTTCCTTCTTCCACTGAAGGACGGAAAGGAGTTCGCAGACTCCTATGTGAATATGTATGCATGTTTGCATGTGTTCAAGTGCCTACAGCTCCTAAGAAAAGACCTTTAGATCCCCGTCCTATCTCTTCTTCATCAATATGACACAGTCCTAGAGCTCTGATTTCATCCCGATGCGTTGCTTTCAATGGGACTGCTCATGTGCTTAAAGTTAAAACATGTGCTTAAGCGATTTGCCAGATCATAGCAATGCTTGGCACCTTGCAGAACTGAGCCTTTAATGCTCTCTTTTGTGCTCTTACTGTTTCAAATTTACCCCTCACCCCACACAGCCGCACACTGTAGCACATCCAACATTTAAAAAAATAAATACCGCATCTTTGGATGCCGTACAACAAACCCAAAATGCAAACATGGACACTGGCACAGCGTTAGCGTTAATACCAACTCTTGTTAGGTCATGTTGCAATTTTAATCATAATTGAATGCGGCGTAGGTGGAGAGAGGACGGGCTGGTTTTGTTTTAGATAGAGGGTTTTTTTCTTTTAATTAGATAGAAAGAACTACCTAAAAATAAATAATATGATGCCCATGAGCATTAGGAAGCATTACAAAGCTCCTGATGTGACAGCAAGGGGCTCTCTTACTAGCTGCCTGTGGGGACACTTCCATTTTACTTGACTATAAACCATATTGAAATGAGCCAGTCTCAAGCTTGAGGAAGTTTTTAGCTGACTTCTCCTTGCTGATGATAAGCAGGAGCTGGGAACAATATGTAGGTCTTTGGTTGCAGAAATCTCAGCACTGTCAGGAGAAGCTTAAGCACTCCACCATGCCCCGAACAGATGGGCAAACACACCCTTCAGTCCTGTCCTCCTCCAGACAATGCTATGGCCCCAAAACTGGTTGCCATCAAAAACACTGGGTTAATACGCGTGCTTCAAACACAATAGCTTGCAGAGCTGGGCTCTCACCAAGATCCAGGGGCCAAGTCAGCAGGTTTCCGTTCCTCGGCTCCCACTGGCCGGTACAAGTGGCTCGGAGAGGCTGGATCAAGTCTCTCAGTAGCAAACCCAAAAATCAAGCCTGAGGAAATTTCTAAAAACCAGTCATATTTGACTCAGCCCACACAGGGCAAACATCCCCTTTTGAAGATATTTGGGGTTTCTACGCAGCACTCACCATAATTTCTCTTATGGCAAATGCATTTAAAAGACACTCCTGGCCACCACCTTGCTATGTTCAAACAAACTCTGACATTAACTAAACGAATAAATCACAACATCAACTGTCTTCTCTAACACCTTTTCCATCTACCGTCTTCCCCCTGTAAAAATTTAGCATCGTTATCTGAATCTTTAAAACTTTGTGCTCTTTCGGTCCCAGACTGTACCTTTTATGCTGCACCAACTTATTTCAGAGATACCAGCAGCGGGCAGGAAACAATGAATAATAACGTTATTGTAAAATCTCCCAGCAAAGGCATCCACTGACGCTACTCACCCACCTGAGCCTGACCATGTAAGTAATGGGATGACTAACAGAGTGCCCCATATCCTCTGTAGGACCAGACCCCATGGCCCAGTTGTATATGAGCAAGGGCACAACTTCAGAAGTACTGATAGTGATGAGAAGGTGGAATTGAGGATGGTGCAGGAGGTACCAAGCACTTAATAAAGATGCTTAATTAAGGGGTGTTTCTGGTGTCTGGGTTTACATGGGATACACAGAGAGCTACAAGCATCAGCTTCCCAAAATAAGACTGCACATGCATCGACCTTCCAAGAAATTGGCTAAATCCTTCCGAAACCAGAAGGGCTGGACACAGAAACAGAACACTCTACATGCAGAAGGGCAGGGAAAGGAAGGAAACTTAGAGAAAGGTTTTATCTCAGCAACAGCAGTGACAAGGCTACCACCAGCCTCAACAGGAATAGGAACGATCTCCAAGAGGTCTGTAGACCTTTTAAGTAAAGTGATTGTGTGGTACTGTCTGCCTATTCCTGATTCTCCTGAGGACATCTCTAGATCTTCCATCTTCCCCAAAAAGTGAAGCAGAGCTGTCTGATCCCCCTCAACTGGCAAGGCTCTGTCCATCTCCCCTAAACAAAGCCCTTACAAACACACCTGTTGAACTTAGGGTTGGGCTGGGTTCTCAGCATCTAAAGATTTATTTACCTTCTCTCTAGAAGCTGTTAGAGTCCTTTCATTAGTTTCAGCACACCTGGGATCAGAGCCTACAAAACCAGCCCAAGGTCACACAGGAAACATGTGACAGAGGGAGAGGAGCACACACTGGATCCCCACCCTGAGCCTCCATACGCATGCTGCCTTCTCCAGCTCGCTAACCTTCACAAGTCAGGAAAGTTGAAGTCAAGCCACAGACACACACAAATTGACACCTATGTACATGAAATGCAAGTGTGGGCCCAGCTTTGATGCCCTTTTTTTGTCTTTTGAGTTTTAAAAGGGAAATAAATATTGATGTAAACAGTATTAAAAATGTTTCTCTTTTTCTTTTCCTCTGGCAGCATTGGGAAAAAAATATATATATAAAAATCGAAAGTTCCCATTTAGCAAAGGTCGCATGCAAAGAGCAGGAACTTTTTATAACTTAAATTAAAACACCCAAGGTTGAAGTGATTATGCAAGACAAGGTCTCTTTTTACTTTTTTCTTTCCTTGTATTTTTTTCCCCAAGAATGACCTTTTACAATGTATTTATTTATGTAGTTCATTTTACATGTGCTGGGCTGATGGTGACTCGGGACATTCTTTCATGATTCCATCAGACACATTTTGAAAGCTTTCCCCCCCTTTTCCAGCCGCTTTCCTATTCTGCCTCCCCCTCCGCTTGTTTGGATATGCTCAAGCTCCTGTGTGTTTGGGCTAGGGAAACAGAGCTGTTGTTTAGGAGTTATCTCCAGGGCTCAGATATCCGGCAGCTTTTTCCTAGGAAGTTAACTTTACACATGAAGAGAGAACAAGGAAAAAAAAGAAGAAAATGAGGTGTGTGTATTTAAGACAGAAGAGCCCGGGGGAGGAGGAGAAGAGAACAAGAGCTGCTCAAAAAAATTAAAAATCCCAGCCTGTATTTCCCTCCCTAGAAAGCTTTTCCTTTTTTTCTAACAAGGCTATGAAAAATGAGGCAGAATGACATTCTGCTGTATGGGAAAAGCAAGTCATGGAGAGGTTTTACCCTCAGGAAGTTTGGGTGCAGAGAAGAGAACCCACATCTTCCCCAAAACCAGCACAGCCAGACAGAGCCAACACCACTGCCCCTCACAGCGTAACTCCTCCTGGGATCATATCCTGCAAACAATTCCCAGTGCCTGTGGGAATAATGTTCATCCAGTTTTGTGGGCATCTCACAGGTGAGGAAGCCGAATCCATTTCTAAGAGTTACCCAACCAAGGCCACGAATACCTTCATGGGGAACACGATGCCAATGGACCATCTCCTGCCTGCCTACAGGATCTGGCTGTGCACAGCCTCACACAGCCAGCCGGACCCATCCATCAGCTCAGAATCTCATGGAGAAGTGAGAGCCGTTTTTCTCCACATTTTGAGCAACCCACAAGAGCCCATCCATGTCTGTAATCCTAACAAAACGAAACGTGCCTCTATTTAAAACATTCAATAGCTTCCCAAGCAGGGAACTTTTTTTTTTCCCCCCACTTGATATATATTTTCCCCTTGTGGTTTGCCTGATTATTTGCCAAATACACATCAATGCATTTATTAGCGATGCCTACAGCTTCCAGACCTTTTTGTGGCTTCCAGGGAAGTTCACAAATAGATGGCTGGGGATGCTTTAATGTATTGCCTGTACATAGTAGAGTTGTGAGGCTTGCAAATATCATTTCAAATATTTACCGACACGTTTCATCTTCCTCCAACTTCTGTGGCCCTGGGAACACGCTCAGCTCTGGACACTCACCAGGTTTACTTTGCCATCCTCTAACTTGTGTCCTCACTCACACCAACTTGTACTGGATAGCAGCTGCCCACCAGGTAGGAATACCACAGTTTGAGACCCACGTGGTTCAGGTACAAGTGGCACCAGGGCCATCAGATAAGTACTTTACAGGAACAAGGTCTGGCTGATGCCTCAGTAGCACCCAGTACCCAGCTTGGGTCTCACTCCACAGTACCGATCGCCAAGGGGGATACAGACACACTTGGGAAGGGAAGAAATCCTGTTCTCCTTATAATGTCTTAGGCCACTAGGAAATTATTCCTCTGCTGCTGTCCCCTGAAAAGAGCCAATATCCTTTGGTCACCATCTAGGAGTTCTGTGCACAGGCATCTGCCCTGTAGTGACCTGGGAGAAAACCCGGTTCTGGTTTGCAAGAAACCCTGGATCCTGATTTTTCAACCCATTTTATAACTTGCAAGAAGACTAGAAAACAGACCCACAGCGGCTGAGAACATCTCCCTGAGCACCTCTCCCTTCCAGCCCTCTGACACGGTCAGTGGGACTAAGTTGGGAGCTGGCTAAGCTTCTCCTCTCCATCCCAGGACATGGACAAGGAGCAAAAGTTGCAGAAGAAGGAAAAGGAAGAATGAAAAAAAAAGGAGACTCACCAGCCTTCTCTTAGGTTTGATCAAGGGCCGGTTCTGCCCATTCATTTTGTGATAGAGTCCACAGGCGTTACACAAATAGTGCCCGGTGCCATCTCTTCTCCACAGAGGGGTTGAGGTAGCCCCGCAATTTACACACTCCCTGCCTTCTGGAAACAAGAGAGCACATAGTTCACTTAGGGAAAGCAGAGACAAAAAGGGCTGGGGAAAGTATTCTCCAAAAAAAAAAAAACAACTCCCCAAGAGACCCAGCCGTGTCAGACACTGCCCCTTCTCTCCACACTCAGCATGTACAAGCAAAGGTCCAAGGCCATGGATGAGTGACATCTCTGGCATAGGACTGGGAGAATCTGGAGGGTCCTTATCCTGCCCCTCTTAACCAGTATCACCTCACAGGCAGCATCAGGCCTGTGTCCAGCAGTAAGGAAGAGCAATGGCGACATCAACCACCTGAACCCGATGGTGGCTCAAGTGACTGCCTGAAGAACCTCTCATCCCTCACACAGATCCTTTCTTTATGGGGAACTGGGTCTGACAAATCCCCTTCTCTTCTGGACTAAGGACTCCTACAGTCCTCTAGATCCCATATTGCTATATGGACCAGGCAAACCTTGATGGGCTTTGCGGGAGCCTTCAACACCCCCAGGATGGATGGATACCAAATTAAGTTCATACCACACAGGGAAGGGTCACTCCTTGAGCACAGCACCAGCTCCAAGGGGGAGTGATACATGAGCTTCTCCTTTGTCATCAGATAAAACCACATCAAGGGCCCCCAAAATAATCACAGATCAACAACCAAAGCATTTCCTGGCCCCAGTCAATGCACAACCACTCTGCTAATATCCACTATCGATTAATTTGCAATTAAGCTTCCACCACCCAACTTGTAGAAATCTCTCTGGCCTCCCCACCGCATCTGTATCCAGATGGTTTATCCCTAACATTTGGGAGCCCAAACAGCCCTGAGTCCTGATTAAGCTCTTTCGCTCCCTCTTTTTCTCCTGTCAGGAATCTCTCTATCCTCTCCCAGCAATCAGGGAGGTAGTCACCAGCCCACTGGCTCCCAGATTAGAGGAGGGAACTGGGGGGATGCAGGCATGTCTCCCAACTACTTTCAGAGGGTTGAGTAGGGCTTTTTGTTGAGTGTTTGGTTTGTTTATTTTTTTTCTTGCACCTAGCGACACTCCCAGCCCAACTGAGAGCAGCAGAAGACCTCAGCCGACCAGAGCAGAGCTAACTCAGCACAGAGCTGGCTCCCCGCTGCCCCAACCCGTGCTGCGTTCAAGCAAGATGCATCCGCGCCCTAACCACAAACGGCAACCGTTTTTCCAGGGCCTTTGCACTAAACCCCTCTGCTCTCACCCCCCAAAAAGAAAAATAAAAGACATTTACACATTTACAGCCGTTTCTCCCTCTTTTATCCTGCAAAAACATCTCCTCCCTTTTTTTCCCCCAGCACTAACTCGCTTTGTCTGTGAGATTCCCAGCTTGCTAAAATCAACTTTTAACTTTTAACAAAAAAAAAAAAAAAAGAGAAAAAAAATAGGTGTTGCTCCTGGGGTTGGTTTATCACGAACCGCAGATGTGTCTCTAGAAGGTAAAGTAACAGAAAGTGGCAGAAGGAAAACAAGAGGCGGAGGGGGGGGGGGAGCAAGACGGTTTGAAAATACCGCGCAGCCGGTGCCCCGGCGGGCGCTGCGGCTCGGCGGGCACCAGGGAGTACAATAGCTCCCTGGATTGCATCAGGGACGAGAATTAACCGGTCCCTACCCCAGCACAGCACCCGGTCCACACGGGGGCCAAGCGGGGAGCCGCTCCCGTTAATACCCAGGTCGGTTTTTCCCCCCCTGCTTAAACGGGGCAGCCGCTCCAGGGCTGTTTGAGCCTCTGTCCCTCTCTTTTGTTTCACTCCATCTCTCTCTCTCTCCTGCTTTCATGTACAAAACATACAGGTCTGGGTTTTTTTGTCACTCTAACCGCATCCGGACTCTATTAAAGTTCCTGGCGCTGGATAAACAATGCAACTGTCGCGTGCAGCAGTCTGAAAATAATTGGATTAGCTCAAACATATCAGCTAAATAGAGACAGTCCCTGCTCAGACAGACAGAGTAAATGTCACCCTGGAAAAACCCTGAAAACTGATCTCATTCATGCCAGGCAACCCTGCAGCAGCTCCTCGGAAAGAAGAAAAAAAAAAATACAGGAAAAAAAAAAAAAAAGAGAAAAAAAAAGAAGAGTTTTGACTAATCGCCCTTTCCTCTGCACATACACACACAGAAACACACACCTCTCGGCTCACACACTACCCCTCGGTGCACACAAACATCCAAGCCCAGAGTGTGGGGAGCGGGAGGCGCTCAACCTTCTCAACTCGCGGTGGAAACCCCCCAGTCCTAGTGCGGCCAGGAGATACTTTGGGGTCTTACATTGTGCGGGGGGAAGGGGGCAGGGAAGATGTAAAAGACACTGACACGGATCTGGATGGGGCTGAGAGTGATCAAATACCCTGGCACTGGGCTGAATGAGGCTCGGGGATGGTGAAAGACCCTGGCACGGGGCTGGATGAGGCTGGGGATGGTGAAAGACCCTGGCACGGGGCTGAATGAGGCTGGGGATGGTCAGAGACTCTGACAGGGAGCTGGATGGGTCTCAGGGTGGTGAAAGACCCTGGCACGGAGCTGTATGAGGCTGGGGGTGGTGAAAGACCCTGGCACGGGGCTGGATGAGGCTGGGGATGGTCAGAGACTCTGACAGGGAGCTGGATGGGTCTCAGGGTGGTGAAAGACCCTGGCACGGAGCTGTATGAGGCTGGGGGTGGTGAAAGACCCTGGCACGGGTCTGGATGGCTCTGGGGGTGGTCAAAGACCCTGGTAGGGAGCTGGATGGGTTTGGGGATGGTCGAAGACCGTGGCACGGGGCTGGATGGGTCTCGGGGCTGCGTGGGCAGGCTCTCCCCACAGCCTCAAGGAAACTCCTCCCTGCCTGGGAAGAGGCCCTGGGAAGACCGAGGCGGAGGGCAGGCGGAGGAAGTTGGCCGGGATTTAGTACCATTATTAAAATACAGAGAGATACACTAATGCTGTGGTTCCCTCGGTTTCGCTTCCTCCTCAGGCGCCGCAGCTTGGGGTGACGCGGAGGTGGAGGGGGGGGACACGGGGCGACGGGACCAGATCGCCCCCAGGGCAGGAGCCCTGTGGCAGCGGGGTGGGGATGTTTGTGCTCCTGGGTCGATGTTCCTGAGTTGGACAGGGGGGAGTCTGATCACAAACCCAGCAGAAAAACCTGTGGAGAAGGTAAAGCCGAGCCACTACCTTCTCGAGGGGTTCAGCTTTCATCCAACGGATGCTTGTGTGCATCCCTCTGCGTGCAGAGAGGAGAGGCAAGCGCAGCCTTTTCCCTTTCGCCCCCCGCTTCCCCCCCATAGCTTCTTCTCCCTAGCAACGGGGATGAAGAAGCCAAAAGCCCTACCTGTACTTGACCGTGCTTTCGGTCGCGATTTACACCCGAACCCGGTAGGCGATCCTCCCAGGAGGCTACTGGGGGGAAAAAGTCCAGAGCCATATTCTGGGACATACGGTGGGTAGGTAGTGATGGGGTGATGAGCGGAGGAGGTGGCTCCTCCTAAAGAGGCCATGCTGCTCCGAGAATGAGAGGACTCCAGCTTCATGGTATCGGCCAGAGACACCTGGTATTTGATGCATTCCTTCTCGTCCTGCCGGGTGGAGCCGGTGGAGCCGGGGGTAGAGATGGACGGATCCGGGGACACATCTTTAGGAGGGGTCGGTGGGAAGGTGAAAAGGTGCGGGCTGGAGTGGCCGGCGGATAAAGTGGAAGAGGAGGCGGGTGGGTAGACGGAGAGGGGTCCCGGTGAGCTGTGATGGATGGGGGTCTTGGAGAAAGGGCTGAGGTTCCAGGGGGAAGCGCTGTGGTGGCTGCTCAGCGCCTTGCTCCCGTCCAGCCAGGGCAGCGAGCCGTGCAGCAGCGGGGGGCGGCACACCTGACTCCCTGCTCGGAGAAAGCACAGCGAAAAGCCGGTTACACTCCTTTTGCCACACTGGCAAGCTCCCCGTGGGGGTGCCGGGCTGTACCCCCCCCTCCCTCCTTCCCAAAGGGCTCAGCATGCGAGAGGGGAATATGCAAAATTACATCCGATGCAATCTCCCACTCCCCTTTAAAAATCAAAACTTAAAAGCTGCAATAGCCTGAGGTAGTAGCCCCGATCCTGCTCAGGACCAAGTCTCCGGGTCTGGACCCTCCGGGCAGGGTTGCCAGCCCTGGGACATGGAATTCGGCGAGTCCTGCTTCACTCTCTTCTTTTTCCAGACAATCCCACACGGACTTTGAAGCGAAGATCCTGTATGGAATTGCCAAACCCGACAGCAGAAATCCTATTTTTTTCTTAGATGGAAATATATTTTTTTGAATACAACCGTGGGCTACAATCCCTGAGAATATTTTGGCCAAACGAAGAAGACCAAGAGATGCCTACAGAGTGATAGTAACCTTCCCAACAGAGCTGCTAAACTTTGCAAACCACATAATTTGTCTCTTTTCATTCCACAAGGCTGCTCCTAAATGTTACACGGCTTTTTCGTGGCTATACGGCACAGACAGAGAGTACCAAGTGTCTCAAAAGAAACTCTCCATCCTCTTTTTATTACAAGAGACCCATTGCTTGTATTTTAAAACATAGACCTTGACTTTGAAAAAAAACTTACCAGATTTACGCAGTCAAATCTTGCTCTCTTTGGATATACATGCTCTTAAGGGATGTTACGTAGTATTTTAAATTAATCACTGCCCTTGCTTAAAAAAGCATATTCAAATAATCAAATCTACCTAAATCCATAGCAACTTAAGCGAATCGCTCTAAGCTGAAGAACACAGTTATTCATCTGGAGAAGAGCAAGTCAGTGCCCGCTAATAAAGCCCTGGAAATGCATAGACCTCTAGAGAGCCTTAGCCTCTGTAGCTATCGTGATATGGGTATAGAGACTGCTAAATATACAGAAGGAGAGACGTAAACACAGATCTATAAAGCCACAGATAGCCACAGATATCTGAAGAACTGGTGCAGTGTGGACAAGTATGTTTGCATGGGAGCTTATGTCTGTGCAGAAAATCTCCAAGCTAGTTTTCACTGTACCAGACATTTGTGAACAATACTGAAAGTAACTGTTCGAAAGGAAGGGAAGGTGGGTTATACGAATAGAAAGGGTCAAGATTCATTATCTTCTCCAGGAAGTAACATAGTAAATAATATTCAGGCTAGATCAGAGAGACCGCATTTCCACTTTCTGCTGATATATTGGAAAAAGAAATGAAAAGAAAAGAAAAGAAAGGAAAAGAAAAGAAAGAAAGGACAAAAGCTGCTGATCCTTAGAAATAATTGTTTTAAAGGGACTAATAGCAGAACAATGCAGTTACTGAGCGGAGCCTAATGCAGACTCGTACTCAACAAGTAGCTGAGGGCTGGGAGCAGCCCCCTGAACCCGGCTCGTCTCCAGCTCTACTCTCTCGTCCCATTTTCTTCTCCTTGATTTGGGGGTGATTTCCACTGCAAACCTCGTGCTTTTTAGATTCCGCCACTACAAAAGTCACTGTCCAGCTTCACAAATCATCATCTGTTTTTTTCCCTCCTTTTTAATTTTTTATCTTTTACCTATTTTTTTTAACCATACAGGTAAACTCCAGCTGTAAATACTGGATAACTCCATGTCTTCTTGAAAAGATGGCATCAAAACACTGATTTCTCTATGGACCTGGGCCGCATCGGCCTCAGGTATTTCACCTCCTCTATAAAAGCCGTCATCCGGGAACAAAATTCACATTGTAGATCATTACCTTCCTGCAGGTCTGACACTTCACTACGCCGTGGCGTTTATTTTTCCTTTCTTTCTTATTTTTAACACATGCCGCGATGCAACCCTAGGTACATGTGCAAAACTTTCAACCCAAGCCTAGCAAGCTCATCAAGTGCGAATGAAATAGCTCAAGCGTGAGGACAAGCAGGGTCATTTTCACAGCCCTGCTCCCTAGCTTGCTTTTCTTCTCCAGAGCAGCTTAATCGTGCAAAAAATAAACAACGTAAGAAAACACTAACTGTTAACCTAATTAAAGAGAGGGGGGAACTAAAGTGAAAGAGAGATGGAAAGAGGAAGAAAACAAGAGAAAGATGAAAGAGAAAGAAAGAGAGTAAAAGGGGGGGAAGGAGAGAGGAAAGGTAAGAGAGGAGAGAAAGACAGCAGGAGAAAGAAAGAAAAGTATGGAGAAAAAAAAGAAAAGTTTAAAGAAAGAAAGGGAGAGAAAAATAAAGAGGGAAATACGGGAAGGAAGGGAAGGAAGAGAAAGAAGGGAAGGGAAAGAAGGGGGAAAGAGGGAAAAAAAGGAAAGGTAAAACAAAGTAATAGAGAAAGAAAGAGAAAGAAAGAAAGGAGGAAGCCTGGATTTGGATTTATTTCCATTAAGCCAACCCCAAAAATCCAGCCGTGACGTAGCTTCCCTGCCGGCAGGAGAGCTGCCGAGGTCTGCCCGACGGCCGCCGGGACCGGGGCTCGGGATTGTCCCATAGGAACCGGGATCTCTCCGGGAACACTCACCGTGATGGGTCGTAGGGTATCTCTGCACGGTGGCTCTGACTGAGTTGCCGTAGTACGGAGGGACAGGGTTGCCTTGTCCGTCGATATTAAAAAGTACATCCACTTCCTCGGCGAGAGGATACTGCGTGGGGTCCATGTAGGTATGGCCAAGTGTGGGGTGATGCGAGTCCGGGTGCTGCCCATTGAGCACGGCCGGGTGGTGGTGGCTCACCCACCGCGGCTGGTCCGTGGAGACCTCCATCTTCCGCGCTCGCTGCTTTTTCTTCCTTCTCCTCTTCGGCAAGGCGCAGAGGGCTTGAGATAGGAGGGGGAGACGGTATGCAGAGGAGGGGAAAGCGCTCGGCGAGTTTGGGGATGTTTCTGGTTAAGTTTGAAGCGGAGGGAGGGGGGTTATGGTGATAATCGATCGATTCCGGGGAGGGGGGGGGGGGAGGGGAGGGGGGGGAAAGGAGGGAAAAATAATAAAAAAGGGGGGGGAACGGAAAACAAACTCAGGGGAAAATCTCTACTAAGTGAGATCCCCTCGGTATCTTCCGCTCTTTTGCAGATGTTTCTCTTCTTTGATCACCTGTAACGAGAAAGAGGAAAGGGAAGCAGCAGAGAGAGAGAGTGAAGCAGAGAGAGAAACGTGCTTGAGAAGTTCTGAACTTGAGCACCTGACTTTTTAGGCAGGAGAAAACCCATCCCATCCCGCGGCAGCCATCCCTGGGAAGCGCCTGCTCTGCCCTGGACCCACCTCTCCCCAGCGCCTCTTTCTCTTTCGCTCTCTGCTCCCGGCTGGGAGAGGAGCCGAGCAGCTCTAACCGCGCTTCTGCCGCCTCAGCTCTTACTCTTGCTCTCTTTTTTTTTTTGGCTTTTTTTTCCTGTCGTCGCGGTTGTTTGTTTATTTGTTTGTTTGCTCGATTTGCACCTGAGAAGCTCCAATGCCTTAAACCGGTAAGAACCTGTGCCATTCGCTTGCTTTGCAGCCTAGAGCCACTTTGATTGCTCATTAATTATTATGCAACCGAGAAAGGGGAGAAGAGAATGGGGGGGTGGGGGGGGGGTAGTGAGAAGGGAGAGCAAAGCGATAGAGTGGGGGTGAAGGGAAGGAGCCGGGGGGAGACGGAGCGGGGGGAGGGGGGGAAGCGACAAGTTGCTAAAGAAATTCCGCACAAACCTTGGTGTAGAAGCAGTATGTGACCCAGGAGGGATGAAGCTGAAAGTACTTGATCAGATCAGATTGTACTTGCTCGCTCACCCTATTTTTTTTCCCTATTTTTTTTTTCTTCCCTCTCTCCCTCTCTTTTTTTTTTTTTCCCTCTTTATTTTTTTTTTTTTACAGGGAAGGCATTCTTTCTGAAAGGAGCAGGATGGCGCCAGCCGGCTCAGCGCTTACAGACAGCTGTGGCGAGACGCAACTTAAGGAGGTTCCCGTGTCATAAGCCCGAGGGAGGCGGAGCCTGTCCCCGCCTGAGGAGGGGACCGGCTGGACGCACCAGCCGCCCCCGCGCTGCAACCCCCTTTACTAACTTCTTTTTAACTTCTCCCCCCCCCCGCCCCGCTTTTTAATTCTCCCCTTCTTTTTTTAAGGAGGAGAAATAACTTTTCCCGCTGGTCGGGAAACTCTACGATTGGCTCCTCCGGGATGTCGTGCGCGGAGGCGGACCGGTTCGGTTCTCCCACTGACATCCCGGGGGATGCTCACAGGGGTCGAAACCCACCCCCAGGAGCGAGGTCGGGTCGAGCTGGGGATGAGCCAACAGGTGTGGGACCACCTGAAACCAAGCTGCCTCTCCTCCTACACCGATTTAGAGTCACATAAAGGACTTAAATTATATTTTTCTTAAGGATATAAGCGCAGAGAAACGGAAATATTTTGAAATAAGGAGATTTTGGAGGGGTTAAGGGTGGATTGGTTGGGGTTTTTTTTCCCCTCCAGGTTCTGCTGGAGCGAGGCTCGAGTAGAAATGGGGAGGCTCGGGGGAGAGGGAGAGAGAGGCTCTTCTTGAGGGGCTACGGGAGGGATCCCAGGTGTCCCCCCCCGGCCCCCTCCTCCCAGCAGGGGCTACCGCCACAGCGGCCGCAGCCAATGGGGAGCGAGCAGGAACTGGGGCGCCGGCCTCGGCAAGGCGCTGATTGGCTGTCCGCCCGTGCCCCGCCGGCCGGCCCGGCCGCTGCGTTGAGCCAGGGCATCCCCTAGCGGCCCCGGCGGCACCGAGCGCGGCCCGGCCTCCCCCCCGCCAGGGGTACCGGCTGGGGGACAACATCGGGCGGAGGGGAGGGGGAAAGGGAGAGGAAGAGAGAACAGAGAGAAAGGGGGAGAGAGGGAGGAGGAAAATCAAAGAGGGAAAACAGAGAAGAGAGGGAAAGAGAGAAAGAAGAGAGAGAGGAGAGAGAGGAAAGAGGAGATCGAGAAGAGAGAAGAGAGAAAAGACAGAAAGTAGAAAGAAAAGAGAAAGAGTAGAGAAGAGAAAGAGAAGAGAGGAAAAAAGGAGAGTAAATTGAGAAAGAGAAATTAAGAGGAAGAGAGAGGAGAAGGACAAGAGAGAAAGCTAAAAGACGCAGGGGGAAAGGAAAAATAGAAAGTAAAAAGGAAAAAGGACAGAATAAATAAATAAGAAAAGAATGAAAAGAAAATAAAAAAAGAAAAGGGCAAGAAAAAGTCAAAAGAAAGAAAGAAAGAGGGAAAGAAAGAAGGAAGGAAACAAGGAAGGAAGGAAAGAAAAGAAAGAGAAGAGAGAAAGAAAAAAGGAAGCAAGGAAGGAAAGAAAGAAAGAAAGAAAAGAAAGAGAGGAGAGAAAGAAAAAAGGAAGCAAGGAAGGAAAGAAGGAAGGAAGGAAAGAAAGAAAGAGAGGAGAGAAAGAAAAAAGGAAGCAAGGAAGGATAGAAGGAAAGAAAGAAAGAAAGAGAGGAGAGAAAGAAAAAAGGAAGCAAGGAAGGATAGAAGGAAGGAAAGAAAGAAAGAGAGGAGTGAAAGAAAAAAAGGAAGCAAGGAAGGATAGAAGGAAAGAAAGAAAGAAAGAAAGAGAGGAGAGAAAGAAAAAAGGAAGCAAGGAAGGATAGAAGGAAGGAAGGAAAGAAAGAAAGAGAGGAGAGAGAAAAAAGGAAGCAAGGAAGGATAGAAGGAAGGAAGGAAAGAAAGAGAGGAGAGAAAGAAAAAAGGAAGCAAGGAAGGATAGAAGGAAAGAAAGAAAGAAAGAAAGAGAGGAGAGAAAGAAAAAAGGAAGCAAGGAAGGAAAGAAGGAAAGAAAGAAAGAGAGGAGAGAAAGAAAAAAGGAAGCAAAGAAAGAAAGAATATATAAATAAGGAATAAAGAAAATAAGAGAAAAAGAGAAAAAAAAGTAAAATAAAAAGAAAAACAGAAGGATGAAAAGGGGGAAAGGAAACTAGAAAAATAGAAGCGGAAGGAAAATAATGATGATAATAAAAGAACTGGAGAAAGTCACTTACAGGGAGCCTTTGGGCGCTGTCTCTCGGCACGCCGGCAAGAGATCGTCTGCCCGGGTGCGGGAGGAAGCGCCTCTCAGCACTTTTTATACGGGGGGGTCTAATTAAAACCCAGGGCTCCGAGCGGCCGTAGCCGTTGTGGACCCCGCCGGGGCAGTCTCCGGGCGGCAGCGCCGGGCTGAGTTCAACCTGCAGCCTCGACGGGCGAAGGAGATGAGCTGATGGATGGTCCTTGAGCCCTGAGCCTATTTTAAGCCCGGTTTTAAGCCACCGGTGCTGCCCATCCGCCGTTGGGCGTGGGATAGACAAGTACCGCTGAGGTTTCGTGCCTCTCGGCGGGGTTACACATATAAATACATTTTATTTGTTAAAAAAAAAAAGCCGTTTGGGGCAGGTATAGAAGCCGCGGAACCAGCCGTGGGTTAGGGTCAGTGCAGTCTAGCCGGGGAGAAAGACCGGGGGATGTCGGGAGGGGGATGCTTATGGCCCTCCCCGAGCCGGGGGCTTTAACTCCGTTCAGGAAAGTTCCTGTTTCCTCTCTCTCCCAGATAGAAAAGAACCGCTACGCCCACAGCTTTTTTTTTTTTTTTTCAGGATGCCCCTATTCCAGTTTTTGGGGTACACTGGGGAGCCAGCGTTTTCCTTGCTGACACGCTTGCCGGGGTGCTGATGCAAGAATTATTTTCGCTATCGATGCCCCGGGGGTTCTCTCCATACCGGGGGCTCCGCGGGCGCTTCCCGGGATACCCCAGTGGTGAGAACGAGGTGCCCCAACACCGGGGGGATCCCTTGCCCACCGCTCCTCCTTGAAGGGAGGGGGTGTTCTTTGAGAGGAGGATGAGAACAGTAAAGAGGGTAGCATCGTTTGCAGAGCGTTTACTTGCAGATAGGGGCACAAACTTCACTTCTTGCCCAGCTTTAAGCGTTGTATGGACGTGATGCCGAAGTGTCTCCCCGAGATCTGCCCCTTTATCCCTGTTGCCCAAATTTCTCCATACCCCAGGTAGCCTCTGCGGGCTAGGATGGTCTCTAGTGCTTGCAAAGAGTCACTTTAGAAGGAAATCCTTTTTAACATCTGGGTAAGGGGAAGTCTTAATGCCGGCCTGGGATCTTCGGGCAGGTGAGCGGAGATTCCCATCCCCCTACTCCAGCAAATACGGCACTGGGACCTGCAGCCGTGGGATCACAGGAGGAGAATTTCCGTCTAAAGGTCACAAAATTGCTAAGCCACGGAGAAAACTTGTTTTTTCCCCTGTCCGTGGGGTAGGGGGAAATCGCTTTCCTTCAGCTGTTTGGGGGGCACGGAATGTTTAATGCAAAATAAAATTAATATATTGAATAAAATAAAATAAAATAAATAAATAGCTACACCAGCTCTGATCAGTGACGTGGGGGAAGAAGTGGGAACAGCCATGAGGGCCCCGTCCTGCCCCGACGAGAAGGACGACAGAGCCTCTCCGTCGCAACCTCAACCCCAGTTTCGAGAGGATGACCGCTTTCAAATCAAGTTTTCTCAGCCCTCGATTTTCACCCCGACTTCGCAGCCACGAATTTTCTATCCCTTTCCCAGCAGGGGGAAACCGTGGTGGAGAGGGCAAAAAACACTCCTTCCCTCCCCCCAAAAAATGGCAAAAAAAAGAACAAACCCATAATTTCCCCTCCCGCCTTGAATTAATCTGTCATCCCCGGAGGTTTTGGGAGGAGCGCTGGCCTTGACCGTCCTTTTTTTCTGGCTATGGCTGCAGATCCACCACCTCGGCCCACCCCCCCCACCACCACCACCACCACCCCTCCACCCCCCGCCACCCCGCTCCGGCATCCCCCGGCAGGGTTTCTAGTGACAGCTCAGCCTTAATAGGAGCCCATTGTTGGAGCAATTAGCCCCAAGCTCGCCACCCGCCGCCAGATAAGGCTCGGGGGTTAATTCTGTCGGGGAGGGGGCTGGGGGGAGAGGGGCTCAAGCATCCCTTGAAGGGATGAGTGGTTGGGGGAGGCGGACAAAATGAGGATAGTTCTGGTGCAAAAAGGTCAGGGGAAGCGCTTTTATAAAAGTCCCAAAAGGGGAAAAATAAATAAAATAATTTAAAAAAAAAAAACCACAAAACACAACCAAACTCGGGGAGACGGGGCGGTTACCCAGCCTACCTCTCCCCTAAAAATGAGCAGTTAATGGCCACTAAAGCTGCCTCCCGACACCCCTCCACCCCACCCCCACCCCCTTTTCCTCCAGGTCTTCCTATTAAAATAGATATAGAGGAGATTTTTCGGTTGCCGGGACCCGGCCTTTGTCCCCATCGGTGCCCACCATCGCAACTGGCACCTCGGGGCGGGGACATGCAGAAAACCCCCCTTCTCCTCCCCCTCTTTAGCCCCCTTTTATAGGACAATTGACTGAAAGCGGATTAAGTTACGTTTGCCGGGCAGGGAGATTTTTTTGCAGAGTACCAGAATAGTACAGGTAAAGCTGTACAAACAGCCGAGAGCGACGAATCGGAGGGTTATGGAGAGGACACGGCCGAGGGCAGAGCTCCGAAGATTATTTTCCCTTTTTTTTCCTCCCCTTGTATACAGCAACTTGCTCTCCTGCTGAGGGAGAGGGACCTGGGGTTGTGAGCGGCACTGCCATCTCCCTGGTTATATGTTCCTCTCGGGACGTGGAGCTTGCCAGCCCCCGGGGATAGTCCTGGTAACGCTCCTCAGGTTAAACAAAGGCGGAGAGGAGAGGGAGTATTTTGGTTTACTCTTTTTTTTTTTTTCTTTTTTCCAATTTCCCATTTTCGTGAATCAGGTAGAAATTATGATCTGTTCCCCCAGGGCCACCCCGCTTCTCTCTTTATCAGTAAAAAGATAATCATCACCCTTCCATCTAGGGTCTGGCAAAAAAATATTTAATAAAATTATTATTGTTAATATAATAAAAATAATAACAATAATAATGAGAAAAAAAGAGAAAGATAGACATACTAGACTCGATATTTCTGCTTATCCTCTTTCTCACCCCGTGTGAGCCTTCCTTTCCGCTTCGAAACAAGCCACATAGGTGTTTTATCTTTTTGTACGCCTTTTTTTTTTTTTGTTAATATGTACATATATATTTCCGTTCCCTTCTAATAATTCGGTTATCTCTCCTTCGCGAATATCGGGAGGAAACAAACACACGCACACAAAGAAGTG
Source organism: Tapera naevia (assembly GCA_033556795.1). NCBI lineage: Eukaryota > Metazoa > Chordata > Aves > Cuculiformes > Neomorphidae > Tapera > Tapera naevia. Next base: position 1,143,777 of record JAUMJJ010000074.1, on the reverse strand, counting down.
TCGAGCCATGCAAATTCAGAGAGAGAACAAATCAACGTCTGATTACACCGGGTCATTTTTTTTCTCCCTTCGTGCAACACCCTCCCCCTTCGCCCCAGACACTAATTTTTTTTTTCGGAAAAAAAAAAAAAAGATGCCATTTAATGAGGGGTGGGGAGAGAGAGGGGGAAAACCCTGCTCTGACGAAGAAAAGAAATTCGAAGAATTAAAATTGGGAGGAGGGAAACTAGGACTTTTCGCGCCCCCCCCCCCCCCCACACACACACACACTCTTCTTTGAAGCTGAGAGGAGGGCGACTGCCCCGGGACACTGCAGGAGTGAAAAAAAAAAAAAAAATCGGAGAAAGATCAAAAACCGGCTCCGCAAGTCCCAGAGGCGACCTCTCCCCTCGACACATTCCCCAAAGTGCGCGGAGAGGAGCCGGGAAGTAGGGAGAAGGGAGGGGGACATACACACACGCCGTGCAACTCCTGCTGCTCCGGGATGTGAGGCAGAATCCATCTCCCTTCTCTCCTTATTTCCTTCCCTCCGCACCAAAGCTTGCTTCCAAGCTCAACCCGGTAAGTCGCTTTTCTTCCTCTCTCTTTCTCAGACAGCAAATGAGTGGCTTGAAAAGGCCTTCTGCTGCTCTCCTTTATTTTTCCCTTTTTTTTTTCTTTTTTCCTCCTCTCCAAGATACTCAGAAAAGCACCCCTGCACCCCTACCCTCCGCGCATCCCCGCCCAGTGCTGGGATACGGGTGGTCAGGAAAGGCTTCCACCCGACAAATACAACAAAAGAAGAGAAGAAAAAAATAGAAATCCACCTGAACAATCACTGCAAAATAAAGAGAGTTTAAGGAAATGTGCATTAGTAAAAAAAAGGGGGGGGGGGGAGGGGGAATGAAGGGATGGGGGTCGTTTTATTTCGGGTTTCTCGCATCGTTCTGAGCGACGGATTTGAAGGCGGACTGAAGCGAAGGCAGAGCATTTTGCGGGTTTAAACCGAAGCCGCGCCGTTCTCTCGCACCCCACAGAGAAGGCGAAGCTGCCGTCGAGTTTAATGACATTTTTTTCCCCTTTTCAAAAACAGAAATTACCCTGGGACTTATATAAAGCAGGAAACACATATCGCCAGGCGGATGGCGTGCGGAGGGAGAATTAAGACCAATTCCTTAGCGAGGCGCAGGGGCATATCCCGACCCCCCGGGATGAAAACTGGAGCGATTTGCTCCGGGGAGCGCTTGGTTGCCTCTAGTTTAGACCAGTCCCTGTTTTCTCAACACCTCCGGAAATAAACCTCCCGTCTCCATAGTCCCTTCCGGCTGTAACCCCTCACGACACGGCCGCTTCGCACAGCAGCACATCCGCTTCGTAAACGGGGGGCTCCTGTTTAATATTCCCAGGCTCCCAAATCGAGATAGCACCGAGGATGGGGAAATCTGTGTGGTTTCTTTTTCCTCTAAAGGGGAGTATCTAGCCCCAAATTCCCCTGAGGTGCCCATATAGTCCATCCAGAGGTGCTATGTGTCCTCTCCCCATCACCTCGCAGATGCTGCTCGCATCCGGAGGGGAGACCGGAGCCCTCAGCCGGGTCCATCTCCCCTTTCCGCACCCCGTTTCCCTACCTACCCCTCCAGGGAAACACCTCCTCGTATTTTTTGCCTCTTGAAACTAGAACAACCCCTCAGTTCTGTAGAAAAAATAAATATATATATCCCCGGGGGAGAAGAAGCGCTTTACCCCAGCTGGAGCAAAGTGCCAGAGGGGAGACCTTCCTTTTTCTCACTTCCTTCCCGAGAGCTGTTTCTCTTTACCCGTGCCCCTCAGCTTGCAAGATACTCTCTGTCCCCTCCCTGTTCCCTGCTCCGCCTGCCCAGGTGGCCCGAGGATCGTGGTCCCGGTGCTCCCAGGGAGAGGAACGAGGATGCCTGAGGCATCACCGAGCCCCGCTCCCCAGTTCCACACCTGCGGCCCATAAATAATGAAGAAAACAAGCAGGGCCGGTGGTTATTAATTATCAGGTTGCATTAAATTCCATCACCCAGAGCCCCTCTGTCTATGTACGGACACTTGAATGTAAGATGAGCTGGGATGGGTGATGGATGGATGGACGGACAGACGGATGGATGAACACACAGGCACACATGTTTTTTCCCTCTTTCAGTTTTGAATACGCTCAATGACAGCTAACGCTCATTTCCGCACAGTCCAAGTAATTTCCAGGCTCCCTACTGAAATAACCCTCCACCAGTAGAAAAAATCCTTCAAGGAGGGAAGGAGATGAAAGACCGAAATACAGGGATGTCAGGAGAGAGGGCAAACTCTTCTCTCATCCTTGGGGCATAGAGTTCTGACGGAGCCCAACCCAGCCAGTGGGTCTCCCCGGACGATGGGCGAAGCGCTGCCCGGCAGGACCGGAGCTGGGAATTGCGGGGAAAGTGCGAGATCTGTCTGCTTCCTCATCTCAGCCTGCTTCAACGCGCATCCCTCCTCCGCGGCCGGGATAACTGTGATTTGCGTTTACAAGATATAAAAAGCAGGAATGTCTGCAGAAAGGGGGGGGGGGGGGGGGGAGGGAATTGCCCTAATTTGGTCCTATTAGAAGCACAGTGTGCTCATTATGTATTATATATAATATCAATCTTAAGATAAATATATAGTGCTAAATATTTAGTGTATTGCTATGTGCTCTGCAGAATGGATCAACCTAACATAATCAAATCAACATGGGTGAGTGTTATACGTGGGAATAGAATGGAAAAGCAAACGTCCTGCTGCTCACAGTCGGGCTAGCAGACATCGGCACACATCGCTGGATACAGAAATATCAGCGATAGGCGATGTGGATCTGCATATGCAAAGATACACATGGATCTGTATATGCAAAGATACATATGTACGAAACCAGGCATTAAAAGGCCCCGATCGCTTACACAAAGACACATCTTTTGCTTCCTGGGATTAGTATTTCATATCCAGATGTGACAGTGCCCCGTCTCCCACCCCCAGCCTCTGTCCTTTGCCCCTAACACCTAGGAGTAAAAGAGATGTTTCTCATCCACTTCCCAAATTTCATCTCCCTCCCGGACCGGGTGTGGGAGGAGGGTGCCTTTCCCCAAGGTCAACGGGAAAACCCAGTTCCCTCCACCCACCTCAAGCAATAAGTGGGGGGGTCAGGTTGTATTTCAAGCCGGCGGCTGCTGCCCTTTGAGCCGAGATCCCTGTCCTAATTCCGTCCACGTGGAGAGGGAGTAAAAGGAAGAGGCGAAGGAATTAAAAGAAAAAAAAAAAAAAGACGAAGAAGGAGGGTGGGGAGGACATATAGACACAGAAGTTGTTCACTGACCTGGGCAGATGCTTTTTATTTTGTCGCACTCCGCTGGAGCTCTCAGGGCAGGAGTGTGAGAAGAGCGGAGCCGCGGCTGCTGGCATCTCGCAAGCTCCCACCGATGGGGAGAACCTGGGGGAGATGCATCCTCCAAACGCCCACCCTTGCCCTCCTCCTCCTCCTGGCTGGGCTGAAGATCAGAGCTCTTCCGGGTTGGGAAAGGGCAGAGAAAGAGTGAGAGAAATATGATGGGCCATTTCTTTACACACCCATCCTGGGAATCACATGGGGCGGGGAGGCGGAGGAGGAGGAGAGAGGGTGGACAGGGGCAGGGCCGAGGGGGACGAGCCAGGTACTGGGGCTCGCAGAGGTGTGAGCGTGATGTAACCCGTCCCAGGAGCAACTGTCACTGCCGTGAGCCTGCAACGCCTGGGAAGAGAGAGAGAGAGAGAGAAATAATTAAGCGTATGATCACACAAATAAAGCTGAGGCTCGCTCTGCTTGCATCGAAAGCTTTCGAGGAAAAGCGGTGACATTAGCTACGAGGGGCTGCTTCTTCTCCTCAGTCCCCCTGCTCCTCGGGGGCGGCTTCTATTGATCCTGTTTTCCTTTATTTAATTTTAAAAATAATCACTAATTTTTCTTTTGTATATGTGTTTGTGTAAGGATCCATGATCTGGACAGAAAAACATATACATATATAATCCACACGCATACCCTGGCACTCTGAGAGCGGGGAGAACTGTCTCCTTATCCCCTATGTCCCCTCCTTCTTCATCGGAACGCGAAAGCCTGGAAGACGGGCTGCGGCCATACCACAGGCTCTGGGGGGTGCCCTAAATCCTGGAGCTATGAGAAGGAGATGGAGGGAACGACGAGGGTTGATTTTTCCACGTTTAACCCCCCGACTCGTGTCAGTCCTTAAAACCTAATGCTGCAGCTTCAGTGTTCCAGACTCCCCCACCCCCGATCCACTTCCAGATTTCCTCGCAAGGAATCTTTCCGAGGTTTGATGACACTCTTTTTTTTTTTTTTTTTTAATTTTAAAGGTGAGTGGTCGGCTCTGCAAAGCCCCCTCCCTTCCCCCCGGGGGGCATCTTTGCAAGCAAAACCGGACAAGACCCAGAGGACAGCTTAGCGGGGGAGGTGTCTCCACGGAAAATGCATCCCGCGCTGTTCCATCGGAGTGGGCAGCTACTTCCCGGGGTGGGAGAAGAAGTGTGTAGGGGGGAAAAGTGGGAAGAGGGGAGTGAAACACACATTTTACATCTAACCGCTCACCTACCACTGGTGTGAATGCTTCCAAGGGAATAAAACAGAAGTGCTTTATTTCCAGTACTAAACAAGGTACGTGCAGCAGCCCCCAGGCCCCACGAGTGGAAGATCCACTCGTGTTTAGGGGCATTCAGAGACGCCCTTTCCGCCTCCACGGTACCCAGAGGAGATTCCGTGCATCCCGGCGGCACCGAGTCCTGGCGTGACCGGTGCTTCAGAAACAGGGGCGAAAATTGATCCCTTAGGGGAAAAAAAATACATATATATATATATATGCACACACTCCTGGTCCTGGAGGGATATTGTTTTTTGGGGTTTTTTTTTCTGCTGACATTGAGGATTCACTATCTTCGCTTCTAGAGTGACTCTATAAGGTGAAAGGTAACGTGATCCCCTCCCAATTCTATCTTTAGAAAACACATTCAATTAAGGTAATAAGTTAAAGCTCATTAGAGCTGCGAAGGGAACCTTCCCTTCGCGAAACACCCATGGAAACAGCTTAGACATTCCAACACCGGGGATAGGCAACCCGCCTGGCCGAGAAATGTGGCTTTTGCTAGGAAAAGGCTTCAAAATTGAGTATTTTTAAACCATGAGGCTTGTCTGATTCACTCTGAACCAAGTGGAGGAGTCTGGGCTAAATCCTTGGGGGGGGGGGGGGGGGGGGGGGGGCGGAGGGAAAGGAGAGTATATATAAAATCACTCGGCGTGTGTGTTCCCCATCACCAGGCAGGGAAAATCCCTTGGAAATCTGCTGGCCATGATTTCTGCTCCCAAATATATCTTTGCGGAAGGGAGGCAAGATCAACGTGGAAGAAAATGCTGTTGGATCCTTCCAAAATTGCCCATAAAAAATATAAAAAAAGCAGGAGGGAAAGGTGAAGGAGCTGGATCTAGGATGGCTGAGCACATCTTGGAAGTGGGGGGAGGTGGGGAAAAGAAAAAAAAAACAAGGATCCTCCTGCAAAAAACGTTTGACAAGCCCACGGAGACGGAGTCCCTGCACTATTGTCTCTGCTCCCCCGGCTGGGGCTTGCTGAGGGGGGAGAGGGAATTTGGGCAGAGGCGCAGGCGCATCCACACACAAACACTCACCACCACCCCACCCCCCCTTCCCTCCCCGCATTCACCCGCACAGTGAAGTTCACTTCCAGCTATGATGGCTGGTGATTCAAAGGTTAAACATAACTAATGAGGCTTTAAATGGCACCTGGAGTTTATAATAAATATCACAGACCTTCCTTGGTGCCTGCCGTTTAGGTACGAATATACATTAAAAGCAATAGTCGGTAGCCTGAGGTCATTTAAATAAATAAATACATATACACAGACACATTTCTATTTTTTTCCGTGGGTGTTCATATATATATGAAATATATATGAAATATATATATACCTATGGGTTATGTGTTTGTATATATATATTGTATACATGGATTTTATATATATTTCCCTGTGTTTTCCTCCTCAGTAGGGGAGCCTGTCATTCTCCGGGTGCGTATGGCTCATCCCACCTCTTGCTCTCCTCCTGGCACACATTTAGACGAGTATACACCGAAATAAATACCTACACACACATACACAATCGATTTCGGCTCCACCTGAACTAAGATTTGCAGTCCAACTCTCTATAAATATAATCCATACGTTATTTTTAGTGATAACAGCTCCGCCATCTGCAGAAAAGAAGGTTAGGGATGTTTTATTCGCTGTAATTAAACTGCCTTGTCTTCTCTGGAGAGAAAACTCACCCCTCTTTACCCCCACACAGAAGAAAAGTTGTCAATAATCAATAATTTTCCCCCTCCCTGGCTGTGAAAACATAGTCTCACATAAGTTATTTTTTAATGTCATGGTGGCAATTTTCATTTCCAGAGAGGGGTGAGAAAGCATCCTTCTTCTTGATCTCCACAAATCAGCTGGTTTGGCATTGATCCTGTGCTTTGTGTGCGCAGAGTTTATTCGCTTTAAAACGATTTCTATTAAACGCAGCCCTTTACATTGGTAGGATCGACCTAATGACTTTGTGGGAAAGGTGGGGAGGGAGAGAAGGGCCGGCGGGGGGACACCTCGGAAATTAAAATAACCCCCTTTCTATCTTCCATTCACTCAAATCAGGGACTTCGAAATAAAACCAAATACAACAAGCAGCCCCAGTTGCAAATTCCTATCCATTACAGCCAAGGTCCAAAATATATTTATAAAAATATATAAAGCACGTGGAAGTGGAGAATTTTAATTAAATCTTACTGCGGCTCTAACAACATCGAAGTGATATTTCATTCGGAGCCCGCCTCTTGCTTGTGTTTTATAGCGTTTTCTTGCCTCTGACTTTATTTAAAATATTAGACGAGGTACAGAATTATAAATGACTCTTTCCTTATCTGTGCTGCTCACATATCCAGGATCAGAGGAGCTGATTAAGAAAGAAGTCAGAGGCAACGTTGGATTCATAATGATTCGGAATAATGAATCCTTATCTCTGCTTTCCAGATTATCACCCTTTCAGCTCCCAATGTTTTGTTACATGGGATAATTTATTGCATCTAATACATCACAATGAATCTGATGGCGGAAAGCGATGGGCAACGCTGGGGAAAAAATAGGGGGTCCTTATTTCAGTTTAGTTTTATCCTGGGGGCAGCGAAACTGATATTATTTTATTGTTTTATTTTAATATTATTGGGAAAAATATTACTATCTGATAGTAATAATAACAATAAGTTTGGGAAGGGAATTGAGATGCTCTAATTAGTGTGTCACTTTCAGACTGAAATTAAGAAAATCGACCGGAGCTTCTCCTCTCGGTGGTTGCGAGATCCTAATTTTACACGACTTATTTTTTTTTTTAAGGGGAAGATAATGCATCATAAACATTAAATAAAGCACGGAGCCGGGTTAAGATAAAACAAAATTTGCATCTATCTCCCTTCCTCCCCTCCCTCTTTTTTTTTTTTAAAAAGGGAGGACTGCCAATAATGTTCAATTTTTCTCTCCGCCCCGTCGCCAAATAAACACATGCATAGCAAAAAATCGATAAGATTTCTGCTAGAAGTCTCTCCCCGTCTTTCCCTGTGTCTCTGTCTCCTTTCTTTTTTTTTTTAAAGGCATTTCTCATAAACTGGAGAAACTCCGCACGTTGCTTTGTATGCAAATGCATGCGGCTCTATGTTTCTGGCTGCAGAAATGAAAAGGGGGGAGGGGGCAATTCACCTGAAATTATTGATATTCGTGTGCCTGAGGAGGGGAAGATCTGCTGATATTTTGCTGAATTTGAATGTATTCGTTTGAATCCTTGAAGGGAAGGAGCAGCCAGTGTTTGCTTCCTCACCTGCACAGGGAAAAGATGCATTTCAAACGTTTTCTGCGGCGAATAACCCTGGTTACTGACTTCTAAGGGATGGAGTGGGGAGGTGGGTCCCGTGGCAATAACAACTCAGCCCAAAAGTTCATCTCGACTGAACCACCGCCTGGGTCAAATCCGATAAGGGCTCAACCCACCCCCCAAAAAAACCTGCAGAGGGGATGGGGGATGGTCCTGACCCGCGTTAGAGGATCCCCGCCTCTTAATTTCTTGGATAGCACTGGAGAAAAATGGTGCCTAAAATCCTCTTCGTGGTCAATTTGCTGCGCCTCGCAGCCTTCTTTATTATTATCATTTTTCTTTTTTATTTATTGTTTCTTTGTCTACAAGCACTCCTGACGCTGAAATTTCTGGGTACAGGTGCTGGCAGCCCTATTCTGACTTAGTTTAGGTTCCCCTGGCTCCTTCGCATCCCTTCCTGGCTCTCACGGCACAGGGACCGTGATTAATCATTAACCAGGTCTAGCACAGTCCTTTTTTTCCAGGAAGAGAGAGACGCTGCTAAAATGAGGTTGAAAAATAACTTGCTTTTCCCCTTTGCCTAAAGGGAAACGCTCTCACTTGGGGGCTTGAGGACAAATACACACACTTTCCCTCCAGCCTCTGTGGGTGTTGCAAATGCACCTCTCCCTGTTATAGATTCATCATTTCATATGCGGTGTTTCACAAATCCAATCCAAACGGTAATCTCTGCTTTCCTACTCTTCCTCCACCGTATATTCCGTGCAATATTTGCCCAGGAATTTCAAGTATCGATTAAAACCGCAATTTTTGATCCCTCCAATTTGAAGTGTAGATGATTTGATAGGAATATACATATATATAATACCGGTTCTCCCTCAGATGAATTTATTGGACCACGTCCCACCCTCAGCTGAACATTCAATATTCCAGCATTATCTCCGCACTTAAACTCGCTTTCTCCGTTCCTGTGCCAAGATAAATTTGCATAATATTTGCAGTTGTAATTAGCTGATGAACATCTCCCAGCCTTCCCCTTTGTTTTCCCTGCTTTTGGTCTTCAATTGATGCCACTTTTGATCTTTAATATTACAGTATCCCGATAGAGTATTTTGTATCTTATCTGCAGCGCATGAAAGTCGTGCAGAAAGGGAGCGAGCAAGAGAAAAAAAAGAAGCTGGGGAGAAAGGAAAGGGAGGAAAAGACACTGAACGAAGCTGAACTAATCGGAGTTTCGAAAGGTTGCTTCAGACGCCTGAATTCGCAGTTACGGAGCAAATGCGATAAACGTTGAAATTAGAACCATTTCAAATAATGTAGGGTTGGTCAGGTGAGGTACCACCAGCATCTCTGCATCATCCGAGAAGGGCGCCGGGCGGCTGAGACGATGGAGCCGGGGCTGGGATAACGGGGGAGGGCAGTGTGTGCCGCGTCCTCCCCTCCTTTCGGGCTTGGGGACCTCGAGGGGAGGGGCCCTAAGGACTTTTAGGGTCGAGCACCAAAGTTGGGGTCTATTTTTTGAGGGGGAGGGAAGGGGTGATGCTTTTCTTCACCAGGCAATTGCATCAGGAGCAGCAGCCCCTGCTGGCTGCCCCCATACCCCTGGTCCCCCCCTCCCATCTCCTGGAGAATCTCGAGTGAGCAAACCCCCCCCCCTCCGCCCAGGGTCACCTCCGCTCGCAGAGCCGGGAGTAAAGGATGTTATCACATCGGGAGGGTTATTAAACCGCTAATGAATGAGTGTCTGTGAGACTCTGGACGGGCTGGAGAGACTGCGGGAGGGGGGTCGGGGGGGAGAGGAGGCAGAGAGGCTCGATCTTCATGCCAATCTCTGGAACAAATAGCTAACATTTAACGTTTACACCCTGCTTGGCGACGAACTGGCGCTCCACGGACCCCTGATCCAGGCTAAAATGTCCAGAAAGCCTTTGGAGAGAACAAGTTCCTAGCTATCAGGTTCTTCTGATCTCTCTCCTCCTTTCATAGGGCTTTGGTTTCAGGCTGGACTTGTCCAATGTCTGCTTTACCGCTGCGCGCTCCTAAATGAGTGTCAAGGAGGCGAATATCAAATAGCAGAGAGGTCAAGGCGATTTGGTTAACCGTTGGCTGGGCTGATGGCTTTAAACTTGTGTGGGAGGCTGGGGACGTAACAGGGGGGGAAGGGAAGGAAAGAGAGGAAGGAGTGGGAGCCGAGGGGAAATAAACCCGAGAGAAGGGAAAGTAAAGAGGGGGGAAGGAAGAGAATGAAGTGTGGGAAGAGATGCAGGGCTTGGAGAGCCCTGAAGAGACAGGGTCAAGGGTTTCATGGTGTTGAAGGACTAAGCAAACCATTGGTGGAGGGTTTAGTGATGGTCCTGACTATTCTGAGGGTGTCCCTGTCCATCGTAGGGGGATGCATCTGGGAGCATTTGCACATCACATGTATTTTTGACGTCTACATTTGGGCTTGTGCGTGCTTGATCCTGGGTGTTTTGTATGGGAGGCTGAAGGGTACAGGCGGGTGCATGGTGCAGCCGTAGGGGGTTGAAGACATTGGGGGGGATTTTATAGTGTGTGGGTGGAGGGGTCACACGGTGTTTGTGGGTGGAGGAAACTCCAAAGATGTGTCTGTGCGAAGGGTGCATGAGGGCATGGCTGACTGGGAGGGTTGAGTACCCGGGTGTGGGTTTGTGGTCCTGGGGGTGACAGAGGGCACGTGTGTGTTTGTGTGAGAGCTGTAAGGGTGGTTAGGGAGATGCTCTGTCTGTATGCATTTGGAGGAGAGATGGATGCATGGAAGCAGTTGCTTGTGTTGGTGAGGATGTGGAAGGATGGGGGCAGGTGAAGAGGCTGTGCATACATGGAATGGAACACATAGGGGTGCTTGTAAAGCAACTGTGTCTGTAGCTGAAGCGTGATGCATGAATCATCTGCAGGAGTAGGGTGAGCTGTGCAGGGGGCTCGTGCAGGGGTGTAGGACCATGGGTATGAGGGGCCTGTGCTGTTCCAATGAATGGGTGTGAGCGGGACGTACTGGTTGACATGCACAGGGAGAACCTGGGGCTGTTAAGGGCTGAATGATCCAGCAGTGTCTTCATGGAGCAAATCCCCTTCCCAAGTGCTCTTGCAATTCCTGGTGTGGGAGCAGGCTTGGTGGCTCAGCAGACAGCGGAGAAACCAAGGAGAAATTTTATTTTCCTTTTAATAATAATTTGCTTAAAAAAAATAAAAGAGAGGAAATGTCCTAGACGAGAAAGTTTTCTATTACTGAAGTAGCCAATGAACAGAACAAATACTCGAGGCCTTTTCCAGCCACACTCCTCATCTGTGAAGCCACATGAGCCCTCCCTTCCCGGCAATCACGTTTTGCTCCTGACATTAGCAGAAAACTCACTCTGGTCCCAGGTAATGTAAAGGTCGTCAGCTGAATCAAGGCAAACAATCACCACAGGAAATGTGTGCACAGCTACACCTGGCTGAGCAGTGCCAGGGGTTGTAACTACCAGAGAGTTTGCAATAGCTAAAATCAAGAGGGAGTTAATTATGAGTTTCGTTCCCATGTCCTTGATCTACAAGTTGCAGAGCACAGGAGTGCGAAGCTGACTGAAGATATTCAGGTGAAGCCGCCGAGGCCCTCAGTCTAAACCAATACCCTCCATATTGCCTTGGCTTTTGCATTTTGAGTGTTTTTATAGGGAAGCTGTTTCTTTTTGCTCTCTCTTTTGGAGGTGCATGAAGGATTTTGGGAATTCAGACCCTGGACTGTCCTGCAGGAATGAGAGATGTCATCAGGGACACTTCAACAAAGCCTTGTAAGGATCAGAAAGATGACAAGAAAATTTCAGGATCAAATAAGCATTTTGGATTCCTTTTTAAGGTTTTTTTCTCATTCTAATAGCTCTCATTTTCTTGGCTGCTCAGGGCAGCACGGAGCCCTGTGAGCATGAGGCTATGCATCGAATGGGCATCACAAAGGTGTGTCCCTATGGAGAGTTGCCTCACGTGTGTGTTTGGGCATGAGCATGTAGGCAGCATGTGTGCAGGGGCTGCTTGTGCACGTGCACACCACTGCTCACAGATATCTTGCAATATTTATAAATAAAAGAGTATATATAAATAAAAGAATGTCTATACTATATATAAATAAATATATATATTCCATATGAGGCTCAGAGCTATACCTCTCTCCATCCTGCCTGCATACATCCACATACATACACCCACTAAGGTTGCGTTTCCGGAGACATTCTCAAATAGAGCAGTGTAATTTCTCCGCTGATTTTGATTGACATGCTGTCCCTGGGATCATGTGTTAATCCCTTCTTCACTCAAGCCTTTTCATAACTCATTTCTCTCTGCTAGATGGAGACTCTGATGGTTACCGAGGCAACGATGATAGCACTAAGCCATTTCCCTCTCTGCACGGAGACCATTATTCCGCATGCATAGGCCATTTGCAACAAAGGTCGCCACAAAGTCATCCACAACACAGCACACGTTTATTAAACTTTTATTCTTTTTTTTTTCCCTCCCCCTAACAGAAAAACTAGCTGGCACGTGTGCAATCTCTCTCCCCTTTTTTTTTTTTTCTTTCGGAGATCTTTGTAATATAGGTAATAATAACTGCAGGAGATATTATTGTAACCAAACTATATATCACACAGATCAGGGGCTTAGAGTTCCTCGTCCAGAAAGATCACGCTTAGATGGCGAGGTTTTGCACCAATGATTCCTATTTGTCTTTTGTTCTCCTATCAAATAGTAACTTTAATAGCAGTTGGAGGAAAAAACAGCCAACAGCAATATGAGAGCAGTGTGAGGTGATATCTGAATGTAAAACCCACATGGAGATTTGCCCTGCAAAACCAAGCACCTCCCAAAACTGAATAACTAAATAACCATCAACAATGACCACCCTCTCACTGGGGTGATTTTCTTTTTAAGTTCAATTTCTACCTGACTCCTTACCTGGGCTGCCTGGCTCTGGATATAAGACATAGGAGTTCCTTCTTGTGGTGTTAGGAGCTGGTTTAAGGGTATTAAAAGCCCATTCCAATCAAGAGAGGACAATGGGTTAAGGCACTACTGGAAAAGGCCTCCGCTAACCTGAAGAGCTCCCTCCCCTCCAGTGAGGCTTTGCCCACATGGGACCAGGATGCTGGATTTTATTTCAGCCCCATCCTTCTCCTCTGGAGATCGAATGTGATGCTTTGGGCTGGCTTTTAGTGAGCAGCCCTTTCCCATCGGGAATGGTGCAGATAAAGACACAAATGCATTTTCGAGTGTTCATTAATTTAGCACTGAAGCCAACCCCAACAGAAGTCCATATTCACTATCTGCTGGCCACCAGTGCCACCACCTCTCAGTGCATGGGATCACAAGTCCTTGGTCTGAAAACATTTGTTATCTCTTTTAGGCTCTATTTTGAGGTAGCTAAACATCCCCAGAGGTCTATATTTCCAAGTACAGCAGGTTGGAAATGGGTCTTGCAGCTGTGGTTCCTGATGGCAGCAGGGATGGGCAAGGGCTGGGAGGCTGCTTGGACAGTCCTGCAGCATCAGGTTTGCTGTAGATGTGAAAGAGGAGGAGAAGATGGCCCACGGTGATAAGCTGCCAGGAAATTTCTGCGATGCCTCCTACTCTTCTCTGTCCAGACAGCTCCAGCTCTGCTCTGGGATCTTATCTCTCCGTATTGCTGCACCTCTCTGGCCTCCCTCCTACAGTGTCCTGCTCATCTGGGTGCAAAACACACTCTTAATTGCACTGGCCTGGCCTAAAGCTCTGATCCCATCTGCCCTCTCTGACTCCATTCACTGGATTCACTGGTTTTATCACCTATTTCATTTAAATGTTTGATGCCGCCTTTTCAAAGCCAGGCCGAGGTCAGCTCAGCCCCAGCTCCTCTGCTGTTTTCTGGCTTTATTTTTAGTTTGGGAATAAAAATAAAATAAACTAACAAACTTTAAACATTCAGCTTCTTCTCTTGGGCACATGGAGACACTGAAATGACTGGAAAGTCCACACGCGTTCAACTTCTGCAAGTGCATGAAGACCTGAGCTTGGAGATCCACCTAGAGGAAAACATCTCCCAAGAGCAAATCATCACTTGGAGAGAGCCACAGTGTTTTCCAAACCAGGTCATGTGCTCATTTATAAACTTTCTGTTCTGTAAGATATTAAAATAATTGAAGACAAACAGGAACTGGGATTAAACCTCCCAATCCACCATTTATCTAAAAATCACTTTCCCACTGCGATGCAACCACTGTGGAGGATGGTGAAACAACACTAGTCCAGCTGACACAGGGAAGCATGGCTTATAGTGTGGGGTGAAGTGGGTCCTCTGCTGATGGTGGTGATATAGCAGAGATGTTTGAAGAAAACATCTTCCCTGGACCCTCAGTGGAAGCTCCATCTCTTCGAGCTGATGGTGGCCAAAAGCGATGCTTGCTCCATTAGTGTGACGTTACAGTGGGGGGACGAAAGAGGGACTGATGCTGCAGATCTTGCTGTCAGGAGGATGCACCATCTCATGTCACTTTTCACTGTATTACCAAACTGCATCCAGCCTTTCTGAATAGAAATCCATTTCCCTTTTTCCTATCCTCTGTGTCATCCAACATCCTGGCTGTTCTTGTACCATTGCTTCCATGGAAAGCCTCCAGTCTACTCAGCTTGATATTAAAAAAAAAGATGGAAAAAATATATTTGTCACATTTTCTGCTCATAACATGCTCTCCCAGCTCACACAGGGATGCTTGCGGCCAGGAAACACACAGGGATGTTTACTTGTGATGCAGCCCTGGGATGGTGCTGGGACTTTTGAGCGAAGCATGGCAGGTATTTCCAAGCCCCCTGCACTAATTGATGGGCTCTCTATATATCATGCCAGATAAAGGACTCTTGTGCAGTAAATGCTGATGTTTAGAACATCCTGATAGTGTTTTGTTAACAAGAAGATAACGGGAGAGCAAGATACGTTTGTTTAGCTGCCTATAGATAAACCCAATAGGGTCTTTGTTAAGTTTTCATGACTGATGGCAGGTACTAAATGCGATAAATAATACCCCAGGTCCTGATTGGAGCTACTATAGCGCAAATTATAACCCACGGCACTGACCTGTGAGGAGGGGTGGAGAGGCTAAAGGGTACAGAAGGGAAGACCTAGGATATTTTTTGGGCAACCATCCCTTATTTCCAAATGTCGATGATCTGCTAAGGTTTTTCCAATACTCTTGCAAAGTGGTACACACCAGAAAAGCAAAGGATGACAAGGATGTTGGCAATGTGTTTGTAGCAGCAGAGAAGCAGAGATTGCAAAAATTCACTGTGAGAGGATGGCAGTGGACAGCCCCATTCTAAAGCCAGCAGTAAATTTTTCTCCAGGGCTCTTCACCTGCTCGTCCTGGATGGGATGCCCCAAGAATCTTTGGAAACAGAGGTGAGCAAACTGTGTCGCAAAATTGTGTCCAGTAGATTCCAAGCATCCTTCTCCCTGCACCCCAGAAGGACGCTGAGTCAAGGCAGTATCTGCCTTCCTCTCTGGCTCACCTTGTCAGGGTGCTTATTAGTGTTTCTCCCCAAACAACCTACTAATTGCAAGGTGGGTCACTGTCAGCCCTCTTACAAAAGATGGAATTGTTATTGAGAGGCCATGTGGTCGTCCCTGAGTCATGGGAAGAGAAGAGAGGCCGAGGGGGTCTGCCCATGATGCTCCGTGGTGGTGTCCCAAGGGGGTCCCCACTGATGTGCCAGACTGTGAGGCCGAGGCTCACGTGAAGAGGGTGAACAAACTACCAGAAGGGGCAGAATTGCTCTGCAAAGGCTCTCCAAAGCCTACGGTTGCAAAACCTGTCAAGGTTTAGAATTCAGGCTGTGAAACAACCCAACTCTGCTCAGCGCTGAAAGGAATTATAATTACACTACCTTCAGTGCCATCTTCCCTGAAAAGTTGGTAATTTGCTCCTATTGTCTTGTTTTATTCTTCTCATGTAATATTTTTGTGGTTTGTTTTATTCTTTTCCTGTCTTTTAGGAGAGGAAACAGCGAGAACTGTGCTGGGGCAACGCTAAAACCCTCTGTTATCCCCAGGTTGGCACCTTCCTGGGGCATCCTACCAAGCAAGGGGACAAGGAGGGCTCCAACTTTGGCTTCCTGGCTGAAAACCTCTGGGATGCTGGGAGCCTTGTCTCCTTTTTTTGATGGAGGTGAAACCAGAAAGCAACTGTAGCACCTCCAAGCTGGTGCTGACAATGCACAAGAGCCTGCTGCCCAGCCTGACATCACATTTCATGTCCTGAGGAACTGGGTATGAGGAGCTCAGAGTTCTGGCTCCAACTAAGAAAGGCATCACCAAGAGATGAAACAGGTCTTTGAGGAGGTTGAGCAGTTTGTTCTTCTATCCCAGCTGCTCATATTTGTTCATTGTATTTTTTTTAAATCCTCTTAAGGTGGTACAATTGGAGGAGAAAACACTGAACTGGATTTGTGTAGTGTCCCTAATTATTTATATTAATACTTGGACCCACCCCTTGCCCAGGCGATACCAAGAGCTCCTAATTTCGACTCCTGCTTCGTTCATATCTCTCTTAGCAATGGCCAGAGCATATCCGATCCCATCCTCTGACCAATTTGTCTTTGCAAAGGGCAGCTGTAGGATTTGGCTGCAGATAAACCTGCTCCTGGATTTTACGCTCTAAATCTGGATTAATTCCGCTCATTTCCAACTGTGGGTCCTCTCCAGGTGGAAGTACTGAAAGAGGAAGGAGAGTTTGTACCCGAGGGTAGACTATACACTTTCAGAGACTCAAAGCTTGCTTGATAATTTACGGACAGGGTAGAAACTCTGCCACATACCTGGTTGGGAAGAGTCTAAATTTCCATTTCACAACCATCTGCGATGTGGGACTCACACTGTGCTCTCAAGTGAGTGCTCAGCCCTGACATCAGAGCCGGCCAAGAGTAATGGAGAGATGTAAATGAAAAACTAGTGGGTCTTCCTGAGAGAACTTTGAACAGGCATCCCAAGAATGAATGTGTTTTCTTCTAATTAGGAGCGTTCGTTATATCTCATGGTGATCTAGAAAACAAGCCACATGCCAGTTATTGTTGGTACAAGCACAACAATTCTGACTGTGGGAAAAAAATATTTCCAGGCATGTAGGACACAAAACGTGCTAAAGGCATTTTAATGACACTTTAAGTAATCTCTGGGCATAGCTTAAACAGAGAATATCTGAAAAGGTGTGTATGTGTGTGTGGGGTAATAACGAAAGCTAGGACTTGAATCAAAAGATGCTTTAGTACCTGCATGAGCTATTAAATATAATTATATTCATTTAAACTATCCCCACGCACAAAACATGGTAAACTGGAATGAAAGCTGCAAACAAATCTCAGTAAATCAAGGCTTCAAAAAAAAAAGTATCAAAAGAATGTTGTGATTATCATATACACAAAACCAAACCTGAGTAAGTTCAGAGTTAAGGTGAGATTTAAAAAAAGAAATCCAAGGAAGCTAGGTTTGGAAAACTACAGTGGAGGCAGCTAAAGCACTTCAATTTGGAGATGCTGTGCAATAACATAAAGAAAAAGCAAGTGTGGATTTAGAAACACATTATCCTGACATGAGACTGCGGATATGGAAATGCCTTTCCCAGGTGTCTGTGGGCTCGTTTATCACAAACAGTTTGCTCACCAGGCTATAGACCTCTCTGGACGCACACCTGAGACAAAGTGGCCAGGGTCTCTGCAGAGAAGTGTCTTTCAGTTCAAGAAGAAATGAACCTGATTTTATCTGAAGTTAGAGCTTTGTGCCAAATTCTTGCCAGTGCTTTGCTGAGCTCACCTTGCATTGTAACCCACTTGTGGTTGCGAGGTGCGTCAAGCAGCCTCGGGGGGAGCCCACGTACCCACATCTCCCCATACCTTTGGCTTGGAAGGACCTTGCAGAGGGATCCAGACTTCTGCATATCTGTTATATGGAGATCTTGGCAGCTAAGATGCACTTTTGGGATAAAAACAACATAAGCTGGTGCCCACAGTGATAGGTTCATGTAAAGGTGCCTGGAAAAGTACCTGGAGACATAGCCAAGGATGAAGGAATCTCAAAGGTATATTTTGCACAAGATGTCATTATTAAAGCAAGGATTGGTAGCTAGAGGGGACTTCAACCTTAGAAAACAGATGAAAGTTACCCTTCTTGTATCATCAGGCAACATTTCTCCACAGATATTGACCCTCTTGACCTCAGACGGCTCTGGCACCAGCCTCGTCTGTTTTGTGTCGAGGGGAGCTGGGAGCTCAGAGGTGCCCATTTCCATTTCAGCTTTGCCACTGACGTGCTCTGTGACCTGGCACAAATCACTTCACTGCCCTGCTTCGGTTTCGCTGTTCATAATGCCAGCAGGGAACAAATCAGTCCTTGTTCAAGGAAAGTGAGTGATGCTAGCCCGGCCCCATGATTGCTCTGAGCACATCTGATGGGAACTGTCACAGCTTTCGAGTCCTTAAGCCATTAAACTAATACCCACGCTGAATAGTTATCTGGTTTTATTACTCTCTCTCAGTGATTGTTGGGGAAATTCATCCACCTTGGCCAAATGCATGCAAGTGTAGGAATGGCATGGTGGGACGTGTTGCGCCATGATGACAAAATTTGACTAGAGGTCTCAGGAAGTCCCCTTATGCCTTATATTCCTATAAAGAGTGATCAGCTGTGTTCCCCTGCTGCAGAGTATGTTACCAGCAGGGAAGGGGCAGGTTGCTATTTGCTAAGGTCTGATCTCCAGCAGCTTCCATAGTCCTGAACATCAGAGGGGTAGAAGGTGTATCTCCAGAACTTTACAACAGGCAGATGTCTTGCATAGAGGGGAAACATTCAATGTCAGACAAGTAAAAGTGAGGGATCCGTTTCAAGCAGCAGGATAATGCTGATTGAGGTAAGGATAACTTAAAATGGAGATAAACAGCTAAATTACAAAGTCATTGCAGAAAATTGGAGTACCTTGGGGAAGGCAATGCCAAGAGCGTGCTCAGCTCTGGAGCTATTTTGCAACGCCTGCATCCAAGGCTGGATTCATACCAGAAGTCTGAGTAATACTATTTGGTAAGTGTTAACTCCATGACCAGCGCGTGCAATCCAGAAGCGAGAAGAAAAACAAAGACGTGATGCAGCTCTGCAGCCGTTTAAGCATGGCTTTGGTAAACAGAGCTGGTATAATACTCATCGGAGCCTCGGGCACTGGCACTGGCTCCTCCCTCCACCCACCTGCACACTGGATGACTTGTACAAGATTTGGCCTAGTGGGAGCCCCGGCAATTAATGATCCCCTCACATCTCCCACTGCCCTCTTTCCTTGACACCAAACCAGCACTCTTGGCTCTGCTTGTAAACACTACGAGACCATTAACCAAGGCCAACTGAGCATGGCGTGTCAGGTGGGCATCCCGAGATCTGTAGCCTGTTAAAAGCTCAGGGAACATTTTTCAGTAAGCTGGTGGGGCATGGCTTTGCCAACATGGGCACCTGGGTGTGGGAAGAATGCTGGCAGGGTGATGAACTCATTAAGGTGGAGCTCTGTCACCACCTCCTGAAGGAATCTGAGATGAGTCCATCTCACCGCTGTATCCTTGTGCAAGCAAGTGTAGGAAGGATCAGTCACTGGAGCTCTGTGCTCCCCTGCTCTACACGCCAAAGTCAACACCACCAGGAGAAATAGGAGCCCTTTCCATGTAAGCAAACTGATCTGGCTGATATCAAGTGACTCATTAAGGGCTTACAAAACTTAAGTAGACCATAGCGTTGCTCTCTAGTAGTGGGAACTTCTTGGCTTGAGAGGAGCATTTGATACCTGCCAAAAGCTCACCTTGGGCCTCACAAGTGTTGGCAATAGAAGATCTACCCTTGTACGCGCAAGAAGTTGCAAACTATGCCTACTTTATCTCTGAAGAATTAAGTTTTCCAAAGATCCTGGACACAGAGATGATCTGGACTTGCATTGAACTCCAAAGCCTGCAACACAGGCAATGAGAGGTAAAAGTGGAATCCAGCTGTTCTTATCTTGGACAAACACATGTACTCAAATTTTATTTCTCAGTAGTTTATAACTTCTCACCCTCTGTGTGCCCCTTCACCATTTTCCTATTCAAGCCCCTCAAAAGAATGAAAAATTCCCATGATGATTAGATCCATTACAGAAAAATTAATCTTATTTTCTATATTCACAGAAGCCTCACTAAAAAAAAATATGTCCATACCCTTAGTGGTACAGAAGAATCTGTGTTTGGACAGACATGGAAAAAAGACTCAAACTGATGGAATGGTGACAGAGAACAGCTCAAACCAGCAATATGGATCATCTAAGAACTGCTTGTTTCCTCTGCACTTTTGTTGCCACAATAATAAAGAGTGAAAAGGCACCACAAGGTCTTGAGCACTGGTTTTCCCCTGTAGCCATGCTGCCTTGTGTGCTATGAATGGAAGACTGAATGCACTTCAGATTTGCCTCTTTGAAGGCATATTTGCTTTAGCAGCTGCTAATCTAGAGGCTACACACAAAGGACAAGAGTGTCATCAGTTGCCTTCAGTGTGCTGCTCCTAATTGCATTTCCGTTGTCCATGGTTTGGATACATGCTTGTTTGAAAGGAGAGGTATATATATTGTCTTCAAAATAGTCACCTTAAAGACATCTGAACTGGAATCACTGTGGCTTGGGAGCCCGGGGCAAAAGTGATCCATCCTTCTGGCTCCCATAGGTCATGTAGCCAAATCTTGCAGAGCACAGAAGCGTGAGATGTAGAGAATCAAATGGAGCAGAATTAGTTCCCAAAGAGTTGGTAGGCAGGAGATGTTTTTCCAGACTCTAAGGGACACAATGGTTTTGCAAAATAGATTCTCAGTTGTCTGAGTAAAATAAGTAAATAGAGTCTGAATAAAGGTGAAGCAGATGCACTGTGATGGATGTTTGAGCTCATGGCTTTGCCATTTTTGCTGTGAAATCTTGAGGTAAACTTAAAACCCACCCCAGACAGGACATACACATGACACCAGAAGGTTAGGGTCAGTGAATCTGAAAGACATTTTTCCATTGCAAACTGTCCACCAAGCCAGTGTGTCTCCAAAGGACTCTCTTGCTGGTTTATCTCAGGACTTTGCATAGGTCATGGTTATAGTCCCTAAATGTCGTGTCATGTGTTAGATAGCTATGACACCTTCAGCGGGATCCTCAGCATGAAATTTCTAAGCAACCTTGCTTTGGGAATTTTCTTTTTTTTTGTCAGGCCAAAGCAATCCTGAAAGGAAATCTTTGCATGAGGAACAGTGTGGCCAGCAGGACCAGAGAAGCTATCGTCCCCCTGTGCTTGGCACTGGTCAGGCCTCACCTTGAATACTGTGTACAGTTCTGGGCCCTCCAGTCTGGGAAAGATGTCAGGATGCTGGAGTGTGTCCAGAGGAGGGCAACGAAGACGGTGAAGGGGCTGGAGCACAAGCCCTACGAGGAGCGACTGAGGGAGTTGGGGCTGTTTAGTCTGGAGAAGAGGAGGCTCAGGGGAGACCTCATTGCTCTCTACAACTCCCTAAAAGGAGGTTGTAGTCAGGCAGGGGTTGGTCTCTTCTCTCAGGTGACCAGCGACAGAACTAGAGGGCATGGACTCAAGCTTCGACAGGGAAAGTTTAGACTTGATGTGAGGAAAAAGTTCTTCCCTGAAAGGGTGATTGGCCATTGGAATGGGCTGCCCAGGGAGGTGGTGGAGTCGCCGACCCTGGAGGTGTTTAAAGGGAGACTGGATGAGGCACTGAGTGCCATGGTTTAGATGAAGGTATTAGTGTTGGTGTTAGTATTGGGTTATAGGTTGGACTTGATGATCTCAGAGGTCCTTTCCAACCTTATGATACTGTGATACTGTGAAACAAATGCGGCATTTAGCCAGCAGCAACAGGGAGAGTTGAAGGGATGTGCTTCATAACTGAGATGTGGCCCTTTTAGGTGCCTTTTAGATGTGCCTTTTAGAAAGTAGGTGGCATTAGAGCCAATGGTTGGGCTGGGTTTATTAGATAGTGAGGTCAAGACTTGGATTTTTGGGCTTGCCTGAACATCTGCCTTTGCAGAAAGTATCAAGATCAACAGCACCCCTCCATTCGGAGTATCTCGATACAATGCCAAGTCCAAGCACTAACTCAGACATTTCACAGCCAGGGAGTGCAGAGAAAGCAGTTGTTGTATGAATTATGAGAGGTGTTATTTTGATGTCCCCAAAGGAATTTTCAGCAAGAAGCTGCTTCTCAGATAAATCCCACCAGATTTCCCTGGAATCTAAAAAGAACCAATAGCAAACCGAAGTCTCAATGTGAACCCATCTAGACTCTTTCTGCAGAAAGGCTCAAAACCAGCAGATGAGAAGAGGGTTGAATTCATGTTGGAAAACTTCTTGGAAGAGGGTCAACCCCCACCTTGAGCACTGCGTGCAGTTTTGGGCACCACAGTATAAAAAAGGATATCAAGTTACTGGAGAGTGTCCAGAGGAAGCCACAGAATTGGTGAAGGTTTTAGAGGGGAAGACATATGAGGAGCAGCTAAAGTCACTTGGTCTGTTCTGCCCGGAGAAAAGGAGACTGAGGGGAAACCTCATCGTGGTCTACAGCTTCCTCACAGGGACAGGAGGAGGAGCAGCTGCTCAGCTCTTTTCTCTAGTGGTCAGTGATAGGACTCAAGAGAATGGCAGGAAGATGTGCCAGGGGAGGTTTAGGTTGGATATTAGGAAAAGGTTCTTCACCCAGTGGGTGGTGGAGCACTGTAACAGCTCCCCAGGGAAACAGTCACAGAGCCAAGCCTGACAATATTCAAGAAGCATTTGGCCAGTGCCCTCAGACACCTGGTGTGAAAGTTGGGACTGTCCTACAGAGCGACAGGAGTTGGACTCAATGATCCTTGTGGGTCCCTTCCAAGTTATGACATTCTACGCTTCTTTGGTTCGATGATAACTAAACCCTGCAAAGCCAAAGGGCTCTTTGGTTCAAGACTGTAGTAGACGTCTTCCAGCTCTCAACCTTAACGAAAACACAAGTGTGGAAGTGCAGAGAGGCTCAGTAGAGGAGCAAGTTCAAGGACAGACATGGCTCTTGGGGAGCCCCTAATAGTTCTGCAGTTTCATCCACCCTGTGTGAAGGTGTTGTTCTAGTTATTCAACCCGTGGGAAGGTCTGCGCTGTCTTTGCAAGCTTCACTTCAAACTGGGTCCAAGGCCAAAGCAGAGCTGCCAGCGCAGGAAATGTTATCCTTCTCCTGTGGATGGAAACTGGGACATGTGCCGATCCTGAGCACAAACCACGAGAGCTGAGAACTGTGTCTGACTGTCCCAATAACAAGACAGTGTTTCGCCCTTTTGAATATTTGCAATGGTTATCATGTGGGCAACAACACTTACGAGAAGATGTGTGCCCTAAACATGACAATTCTTACAGCATTTATTGGAAACGTGCTGTAAATGACATCTCAATGAAAAAGAAACAATTGCACAGTATTCCCTGCCCCTATTTCCTAATTTGTATTGTATAAATAATAATAAAAAAAGTTGTTTATTTTTTAATTTGGATACAAAATGTAAAAAAATCCCCAGTGAATAGTGCCCAGTCCCACACCTGGGGAGGGATCAGCTTGAAGGAAGAAGACTGAAGGTCTCCTGCACACAGCTAAGCAGCAGTGGCACCAGAGGCCTTGGCTGACACCAGGGTGGTGGAACGGTGACACCCTGTCACACTTGTCATTAGTCCCACAGTAAGGAAACTACAGGCACAGTAAGCTGTCACAATCACACTGGCTTAGGAATTAATTGACAGACAAGACTTTCTTATTGATAAATCAAATCCCTACTCGTGACAGGTAAAGAAACTTAAATTTTTGCAAATGTGTTTAAAGTCTCTTTCTCCTTCATCCCCTCATTTAGGAAATAAAATATTGAGAACCCAACCAGGAGCTGTGTATTCATCAACAAGATGTTTAAAAAAATAGGCAGAAAATCTTCCATCTCTCCCAGGTTTACTTCACATTCTCTATTTTGAAGAATTAGCCCCCTTGGTCATGATCTAGGTAGCAAAATTCCACCAAATCTCAACTATCAGCACTGGGTTGGTGCCACCACATTTGAAAGCAAGTGAGGCACCAAACAGCCACTCAGCTCCTGTGGTTTTGGCAATGGTCACCAGAAACATGAGTTGAGGGTTGAGGTCTCTGGAGCAAACAAGGATTGGAAGGAAAATTATGGGGGGGACTGCCAATGGGGATTGGGCAAGGGGGGTCCTGTAGCCCTCAGCTCTCCTCTTTCCCTGTGGAGAGCATCACAGGATTTAAAGTCCTGCTGCAAAAGGTCACTCTGTAAGCATGAAGAGCTGCATTTTAGAATTGTAGAATCATGGAGTGGTTTGGGTTGGAAAGGACCCTTAAAAGTCATTGAGTCCAACGCCCCTGCAATGAGCAGGGACATCTTCAATGAGATCAGGTTGCTCAGAGCCCCATCCAACCTGACCTTGAAAGTTTACAGGAATGGGACATCTACCACCTCTCCGGGCAGCCTGTGCCAGGGTTTCATCACCATCGTTTTAAAAAAAATGTTCTTTCTTATATGTAGTCTGAATCTACCCTCTTTTAGTTCGAAACCATTACCCCTGGTATTATAGCTACAGGCTCTATTAAAAAGTCCATTCCCCCTTCACCTGGTGTAAACCTTAAACAGGCTGAAACAGCACCTTCGAGGGAAATCACACCAGGATCAGCTGCCATCGCTCACATTTAAAGGCTTCTGCTCACATCAGCCAGGTACGAGCTGTTTGCCGGCCGTAAATCTCCCGTTACAGCCTCCTCTGCCGTACAGCACACATGGATTAATACCAGCTTTCTACTTTTTAGGTTACAGCTGATCCGAGAGTCCCCAGAAGAAAGGGAGAGTTTCCTAAGTAGCATGACTGACAAGACTGCAAAGAGGGAGTTTATTCAGAGCATTATCTAATTCATTCCCCGGTGAAGGAAACTCATCTACTTTGGAGACTTAAAACTTCTAAAGAAAACTGCTATGATCTAAAGAGATTGGCCATAAAACTATTTGTATTGAAAACTTAGCCAGCATGCCTTTAGTGAACTTCATTCATTAACATTCTTCCTGGCAAGGTTTCCATATCTCAGCGTTCATTTTATACTTTAATTTGGTTAGTAGGTCTTTGTTTAATCGTCCTATTGAAAGGAGAACAAAGAAGGTTTAGGTGATACAGTGAAGTAATACACTATATTTTATCTCTGGAAAGCCCAGACAAAGTCAGCAGGCTCTGATACCCTCTGATTTGTTTTTTTTTTTTTTTTAATTCCCTTTCTCTTCCAGGACATTTGGAATCACAAATCAGTTTTTGGAGCATAAAGATCCTCACTGTACTTAGCTGCGGACACCTTCAGAAGAGAAACACCTTGTCAAGCAGAGAAATGATGCTTTGAGCACGACATAGAGTCCCCCAAAGGAAGATTATCTCAGGAAAAGTTCATCCCTGTTACTCCAGGGATGGATGCTCCGCATTTATATCTCTGCTATCCAGTAAAAATCAGTAGTCAAGATAATTTTTTTCTATTTCTGAGTTTTGTGCTTACCATCTCGATATTAACGTCCTGGATTTTTCTGGGCATGAAACTCATTAAGAAGTCACAATCTTGCCTAATGACTGAAATACTTTGCAGTAAGCACCCAGCACTGCCCTTTTCTCCAGCGATCTGCAGGCAGAGGCTGCCCTAAAGAAGGATTTACAGGATAAAAAGGATAAAAACCTGTCTCGTTTCACAACCAACAGAGCTGCTCCCCAGCCCCAAAATTGTCTGCACAAGTGGGCAGCTCCTGGGCTGGTGTAAACTGACACAGCTCCAACTGACTCCCAACTGACTCCAGATAATAATCTGGCCCCAGAGTAAAGGCAGGATTCAACAAGCTTTTCTCACGGAATAGCTTTTACACACTTTTCTTGAATATTTGCTACCAAGACTTGCTGTAACGCTTAAATCCACTACGTATGGTGTGTCAAGAAAGGGGAAGAAATGGAATCTGTCTTCTCTTTATACTATGGACAGATGAAGAGTTGTCTTCTCCTCAATGAAAACTCTTTAATTCATTACTTTCTAAACTTTTAACTAGTTCTGCTCCATCTATCCATGGAAACATGTTTTCCACAGGCAGTGCTCACAACCGACTCCTCTTGGATGACACTGCTTTTTGAGGCAGGAAAACCATTCAGAAACACCAATGCTCTCCCGTGACATCCAACAAGCAAACCAACATGCAACCCACCCACTATGCATGCCCTCTTCTCGTGGACAATGGTGTCCAAACCCCAAAGCATAAAGAGATTCAGAGGAACAGAAATGCCCAACCATAAAATCAAGCAGGAAATCAAGGGAGCAGCCCTAACTCTGGTAGAGTTTATGGAGAAGAAACACAACCCATGAAGTTATAGCAGCAATTACAAACATCTGAGAAGCAACTGGGTTTGCTCAGCACTGGGTGGTACGAGGGGCTGTAAGCAAGGTCCATGCCACACGGCTGCTCAGGGGGTAACTATTTTTGGAAGCTGGTTATTCTTTTGCACCACTGATTCCAGAAGCACACCAGCATAAGTGAAAGGGAAAGCAGCTCCGCACGGCTGCAGACCAAGGCTGGCTTCAAACCGATGACCCGGAGGTGAAGGGCCCCTTCTCCCGTTACTAATCCCGTCAGCCACACAAGCCTCCTGAAAATGATGCTTTGGTTTTATTGCCACAGGGGTCATTTATAAAATCATAAAACTCAGGGTAGGAAACCAACCCAGCAGCAGCAACGCACGAATATGCACAGAAATAGATGAACGTCGAAAGGGCAAAGTTCAGCCCTCCCAGGGCACCTTGAATAATTTACTTGAATAAATGTGAGAAGTTCTGATTAACAGAGGGGAGAAGGAAACGGATAAACAACTTACCAAAAGCTAGTTCTTTATTATTGCAACCAGAAACGACCAAAGACTGCATTTTGTATGTCTGCACATTACACATGGGGAAAAAACAAGAATTAGGTTTGCAACATCCAACAATTCCAAATCAAATCAAAACAAATCAAACCCAAGAATTTTCTTGGCTGGTAATTAGCAGGGACGGAATATAAATGAGGTGGCATTAAATAAAGAAAGTAACAGTGCACTTTTAATAAACCAATTTTATCCGTATCTCCACTGATTTGCAATTTAACAGTTCTATCAGCAAAGCCTCATTTCCTTAACTAGACCGACACTTTTAAAAACATGACTAATTCATGCTCATTAATATCAATTTGGATGCATTTAAAAAATAACTCTTAATATCTGTGCAACAGGTTAAAGGGCCATATGCTCAAACATCAGATGTTTCTCACTGTATGGTTTAAAGTAGAAATATTCTCAAATTACCCAACAAAGCCTAAAACTGATGCAGAAACAAAAGGTATATTTTTTTTTCCCAGATTTATTCTTACATTGTATTTAGCTCTGAGATCCATTGCATTATAATATTTAATACTGTCTTTATTTTTTATTTGCAATTTCCTCCCTCATTTTCAATGGGGAATACAACTTGTATTGACTTTATTGGTCTTTCCAAGGGGGATACACAAAGTAGAGAAATGCACCTTCTGCATGATGCCATTCTGCAACTCCTCCATCTAAACGTGAGCCTGGTCATTTGGGCAAACTCACTGCCACTTGTTAAATAAAAGAAAGGAAAGAGAAAAAAAGCTCAGCTACAGATGAACACTCTGCAGAAGCGCAGAGCCCCCTTGCCTGAGCTCTCAATTCAAAAAAGCACATGTATAACCAGGTGTGGGAACAGGCTCCTTGAAGGCAATAGGATTACTCACTTCTTAAGGAGATACCATATGTTTAAGTATCTGAATTGAGGCCTAATTATGGCGCTGGCCGACTCCTCGTGTGCACCACTGGGGCAGATCTTGCCAAGCCCTTAAAGCCATAAGGACAGGCATGTGTCACACAGGCTTTTAATAGCTGCTAGGTTTGTATTCTCAGGCAAACGAAAACAAAAAACCTCAAGCCCTAAAAAATAATTAAAAAAAAAATGTACTTTATAAATATCAGGTATTTACACGTGTGAAAATCTTTTAATGGGAAGTGTTTTTACACACCAATGAAATGTACAAGCAATGGAAAGGCTCACGTTGACAAAGACTAAAAAAACCCAAAAAACAAAGTATAAAATATATTACAGGTCCACCAAAAGAAATTCACACGGAAGAAAAATTGACACAATAGAAACTTCTTTTTTAAAAAATAGAAGATATATCACAAAAGCTCAAATGTGTTTATTTTATGTTAGTACTAAAAATCAAGGAAAAAAGCTTCATATAATCTCGTCACAAAAATATTTACCAGCCACTTTTTATTTCCACATTATGATTATCTGGCTCAGCAGAAGTAGAGGCTGAACTGTATCCAGGCTACAGAAAACATTCCAGAAGGTCTCCTCATTTTACAACTTACTGCAAATTTACATTTTTCTCCTCCTCTTGGCACCTTACTGCAAAGGTTCAAGAGGAATTAATAACAAATCCAGAAAGAACAGGACAAGTATCTGTATTTACAACATTCATCTTTGTGGCTGCCGACCACAGGAGCAGGAGCGGTACCGTGAACTACCAAAGTCTTCATAGCGCTCTGTGCAAATTTCCCTCGATAGGTGAAAGACAGCATCAAAATGTACCCAAATCCAACCCCCTGGGCTCGGGCAGTCTGTTAAACACAACAGCCCCTGACGGAGAGCATCTCCTTGCCACTGACCCACTCCAGAGTCGTCACCCCAACAGCCGGCGATGGAGGGTGAGACGTGAGCAGGGTGGATCCCCCCTGCAACCAAGTCAGGGAAGGAGGTGCACGGTGACCGCACAACTTCGATCCTCTGCAAAGCCTTCAGTGTGCCCTGTGCTTCCTCTTCTTGTGTTTTTTATCTTTCTTTTTGTTGGCACACTTGGAACAGAACCATTGCATCTCTTCTGGGGGTGCAGTCGTAATCCCAACGCAAGGCCTGTAAAGGACAAGAAAATATCAAATTGTCTCAGTGGAGCACCTTCCTTTCTTACCCAAAGAAACGAAACTTTTCAGTGGGAGACAGGATGTGGCCTTCAAATTAATATAGCAATTATAATATCATTACCTTAATGAATATAATGATAGAATAGAAACCTAAAAAACGCTTGCTTTGAAACAAAACAAAATATATCAAAAGGACTCTCAGATAAGAAATGTTATTTTAATAGAAAATCTGAGTGCACCTTCAGGTACAACACGCTAGATTTCAAATAATTTCAAATGCTTCTTTAACATATCTGCAATAAACCTTATGATTTTATGCAGCTGTTTAAGAAATCGCCTAAAAAGTGATTAATTCCCTCCAACTCTTTTGTAAGAGCTGACATTTATATTACTGTTCACACAATGCTTCATAATTTGAAATGTCTCTCTGTATACACCATGCTCATAATCCTGTACTGCTCACAAAATTACCGGAATCAGCAATATTTCCCAGCAGTTTCCAAAACAACCGTTATCACTAATGCTCATTAATTAAAAAGTAACTCGCCTTCACTGCTTAAAATCTGCTTTTTAAATTCTGCAGAACCAGAGATAAAAATATCTTCCAGATTATTAAATCTGACATAACAAAGCCATTCAAATATTCCCAGAATCGTGAACCATTAAAAAACAAAAAGGGTTTAATAATATAACCCTGATCTGCCAGGGAGCGGCAGAACAGGATGGATGAGAGCAACTTACCAGTGATACCAATCATCGCAGTCATCACAACCTATCATTGGACTGCCATCATCTGGCTTGTTACAGCCAGGACAGATCCAGATCTGGTTACCCCACTCGTCTCGGATCTGGTGCAACGAAAAGGAAAGTTGGTTGTTTTTCAGGGCTAAGCAGACAGCAACATTGACATTATTTTTTTAAAAAAATAGGTTTCTTGCTTATCCAACAAAACTATTCAGCAGCCACTGTTGTTAGCTATGAATTCTCTGAACGTAAGTGCTCGACGTTACATTTTAATTGATTTTCCTACACTGTAAATGATGACAAAAGCATGTGTTTTCCTGTATTGTCCAGTAAACCAGTAAAGCCAGTTACACCACCCGACCCAAGCGCAGTCATTCACGTAGAGCAGCCAGTGCTTAAGGAGACAATTCCTTCTCTGTCTATACTATCATGACTTTTTAAATTCTACCCTGTTAACGGCAAGAACGAGCCACGGCAGCCTCCTGGTCAGAGAACAGGCTCACAGGCATGTAAAATACACAGTGCCATGTGTATATATTGCCATATTACTTATTAGCCAAAGTCTTCAACTTCAACTAGCTGATAAGATCAGGGTATAAAAAAAGTTGTTACTGAGTAACTTTCCATTCCCCTTATGACATTTATGTCACAGTACAATTTACTAAAGGGTAAACGAAACAAGAGAGGCAGATCATTTACAGTATAGGCAGCTGCCTACTGGATTTACCATATTCAGAGCTTTATGAATTTTTTTTAATGTTTATATGTTGCTAGATCCATTATTTGTATTTTTAAATTTCAAGTGGTTTCATTAACAGTTCTTTGGTAAAAACACACATGCAAAACTGCCATGCACCCAAAGAAGTACAATTAACAATACAAAGTAAAAAATGAGGGGTTTTACCCTGATTTTATCACTCCTTTATGAAGATTTGCACATTATCACTGAATCTCAAAAACACAATCTGGTTTGTTCTCAGCTTTTGTGCACCAGTGCATTTACATATATCTAAGGCAATAACTTTTTGCTATCTGTACAGCTTACAAAAATATTAAGAAGCAGTACATGAAAAACCTCAAATGCCCTCAACCCTCCCCCCCCCCCCCCCCCCCAAGCTACTCCATGGTGGTCTGTGCATCTTACACCACTTCCCAAAAAATCAATAGGAATGTACCAGAGCTGCAACCAACACATCACTCTCAACTGATTCCTTTTAAAGCCCTGTTTTTTTTGTAATTTTAAACTAGAAAATACAAAGTCCAGGAATATAAGAAGGGAACAATCCCCTTCCCAACAGTGAAATTCTATGAAATGGCAATGTCATAAAATTAACTCAGTTTTAAAGATGATAGTTGCAACAATCATCCCTATCTATGCACCTAATTTCACGTCTGCAAAATCATTTGGTAGAGAAGCACCTGCTCCACAGGTAAACTGAAAAGAAAAGGTCTACAGTCTTTTCTGTGGGATAATCCTGCTGGGGAAGGAGGAGACACTGCACTGTGCCACTGCAGAGAAGCAGTGCTGTGGGTTGTCAGGCTGGGAGCTACAGCCCTGAGCCCTGTACAACCTGCTCGAGCAGCCTGGCTGCACCTGCACCGTGCTCCGGCACGGGCACGGGCGCTCGGCACGCACCCCATCCATGGTGTTGCCTGGTTTAGGCACTGCCAGTGCCAGGAGTAGGTAGTGCTGTTTGATGCCACCCCATTAGAAGACAGATATCCTAAGTTTTCCAAAGGTAGTTTTTCAGGAGGGACTTTTTGTCTGCAGAACACCTCCCTCAGGCTTTCAGTTGCTGATGAGGGACAGCACGGTCTATAATCACCAGAATTTCTGCCTGTTTGTTAAACAAGACATTGAACTGCTGGGTGAGGATGTTAAAAATATTGTGTAACTTCTTATTCCTAATGGACCAATGGTCGTGGACGGAGGGATTGCTGGATGCTATTTTAGTACAAACCGCTGAGTTAATGATTGGAGCACACCCACTCAGATGCTATCCTACATGGAGATCCCACATCCTATCTTTTATTTTAAACTGTAAGATCATCCTCCTGTCCTCCCCTGCAGAAGGGAGTTCCACACCTCTTGTCACACTGGCTCCAATCTTACCTCTAGATGAACTTTTCTGTGCAACCTGGGGAAAGCCATTTTATCATTCTATGTCCTGGATTCCCTTTGTACAAGTAGCTAATAGTTATTAATTATTCCCTTCTTCCTCAACCTTGCTCTCAGCTTTTTGACTTAAAATGTCTCAGATCAGGAGTCTCTGCCTGTACTTATAGTTGGTTCCTAATGCAGTAAAACCCTGGTTTCAACTATAATACTGAAGAAAGAATGAACCTGGAGCCTGTGTGTCCCCTAAATTGTCCATAAGGTGCTAAGAGTACTTCCACCAGGAAGAGTTCTAGGTTTTCCCTCTTTACACTAACATAACCTCTAAATTATTTGCTTTTAATGCTTACTGAAGGAAATGGAACGTAGTACAGTATTTTGCAATTATTTTTCTCTTAGAGTAAATTTCCAAGCTTCTGGGCACTACTGTAGCATTTAAGGGTGACACTGTGTTTATGCCTGTGATACAGAAGGTGCTGTGCATCCCACACCTTAAAGACACACACAGCCTGTGTGATCATCTAGTGCTGTAACCAACTCGGGAATGAAATGTAGCAGCTGTTTAAATACAGACCAGTAACACAATACAACAGTTTGAGTACAGCAGGAAAGAGCACCGTTCCCATTAGAAATGGCAGGGTAGATTTACACTAGGAATCATTCTAAAAACAGGAGCTAAAAAAAAAAGAGAAAACTTATGCATACATTGCAATTAAAGCATAGGAAACTTTGTAATAAAAGCAAGTTTCAGGTGTTTTAAATGGTGACTTTTAAACTGCCAGCCAATACAGATAAGCAAGGTGTCACCAACCAAGCTGGAACATAGCCAGGACAGGGAGGATAACAACACTGCTACTGCTCAATGGTATCTGCTGCTCTTCAATGATCAGAAAAGGTCAGGACTTCCATTTTACACTGCATTTAAAGTAGAAATTTTCTGTAGTGCAGCAATCCTAGTCCTGCCCAGAGGTATGTCATAGAACCACAGAATACTTTGAGTCGGAAGGGACCTCTACAAGTCATCCATTCCAACCCCCCTTCAGGAACAGGGACATATTTAACTTGATCACGTTGCTCAGAGCCCCATCCAACCTGGTCTTGAATGTTTCCAGGGATGGGGCCCCCACCACCTCCCTGTGTAACTTGTGCCAATATTTGACCACTCTCACTGTAAAAAATTTCTTCCTTATATCTAGTCTAAATCTACCCTCTCTTAGTTTAAACCCACTATTCCTTGTCCTGTCACAACAGGCCTTGCTAAAAAGTCTGTCTTCATCTTTCTCGCAGCCCCCTTTAAGTACTGGAAGGCCTGTAAGGAAAGACTGTAAGGTCTCCCCAGAGCCTTCTCTTCTCCAGGCTGAACAAGCCCAACTCTGTCAGCCTGTCCTCGTACGGGAGGTGCTCCAACCCTCAGGTCATTTTCGTGGCCCTTCAGTCTGCCCTTGTAGGAGAGGTGCTCCAACTTTCATGGCCCTCCTCTGAACCCGCAACCAAGAGCCTTGTGCAGAGGGCTCCAGAGCTGCCCACATTCTTGTTAAAGAATGCAGATCCAGCACCAAGTAGGTGGGATGCTTTTCTAAAGGAATGAAGAAGCCTCAATGCTACTAGAGAGAGACCAAGTTCAGAGTATGTGTCAAACAGACTAATGAACTACCTACAGACTTTCTGAGATGGACATACAATTTGCAATTTCTGTATGTTGAGGAAACCAGAAAAGAGATTAGTGGACTCTACACATTTCAAATCAGGGCTAAGTCAAATTCTTGATGTTGTATGATGGTTTTGTACTTCACCTGACTGACAGCAAAATCTATGGTGAGTTTGACATTTGAGGTTTCAATTCAGTACTTCAAAAAGCATCTATAAAAAAATTTCCACCTCAAAAAATAAATGCTCCAGTTCAGTTAGCAGAAAATACCAAATGAGATATAACTGGACTTGTTAGAAGAAACTTGAACATTGAACTGTGGACACAGAAAAAGAACCAGTCCAAGCAGTAGCGTTTTAATTTAAGTTACTAACCCTCAAAACAAGTGCATGGAAGCAAGGGCCAGATAAAGAGTAGCTTAATAGAGAGCTACACCATGAGTCCTGGTACCATCAGTTTGAGATGAATAGTCATTCATGAGCTCAACAATTCAAGAGATGAATGTTACTGGCACTGAGACAAAACACCTACCACGTAAGTACTGACAGTCTCGGTCACCACGCTTCGAACTGGAGCTTTGGAGCCTCCTGCTGCTGAGATAGCTGGAGAGGGTGGTGGGATCAGGACAGGTGAGACAGTAGTTTGTGGAGGAGCAGATGCTGGAGCTGGAGGAGGGGTGACATGAACAGGAGCTGCTACTGGTGACGGCACGGGCGG
Organism: Tapera naevia; assembly: GCA_033556795.1. NCBI lineage: Eukaryota > Metazoa > Chordata > Aves > Cuculiformes > Neomorphidae > Tapera > Tapera naevia. Next base: position 1,109,587 of record JAUMJJ010000074.1, on the reverse strand, counting down.
AGGTGTTTTGGGCCGGCTCACAGGAGCGGCAGGTTTGGCCTCTGGAGTTGGCACCACTTTGCTGATGACTCTGTGGGACCAAAAATGAGAATCTTTAGAACTGATGGGAAAGAAAGCAACGATTGATCACTGACTGTACATTAAAACAAACACAGGGCAGCTAATCCACATCACCTTTGAGCAACCAAAGAGCCTGTTTCAACCCAACACAAGGACTCTTGTCATTGCTACCCCTATCGACCAGACAGCATAAAGCACAGAGCTATTACGAAGTGAATGCCAGGACTACCTGAACCACTCTGTAGCTCGCTGTCATCTAAATACTCTGTGTGGCTTTACTAAACCTTGTTTCGTTAAGTTTTATTACATTAGCTCAATTTGTGGGAAATATTAGAAAGGAAAGTTAATCAGCTGTGAACAGCACTGATTTTAATCTTCAAACTGAGAGACGATATCATCCTATTAAGAACTTACATTAGGGGCTTCTCGAAGCATTTGCTAGTTTGGTATTTCTTTCCCCAAATGTTTATGGAATCAGCAGTGGATCTAGTCAGGACAAATAAATGACGCACACTATATACTCAGCAGTTAAAATATTGCTACTTACTTGAGTAGCTGAAGTAGACAGGATGTATCTCTAGTAAATACACAGTATAATCGTGCCCAGGATGGGGGATACATAGAGGACCCAGAGTTTATTAATGAATGTTGATACACAGCGTTATTGATGTCCATGCAATTTAACAGACAAGACAGAAAAAGCCCTTGCTATAAGGCTTTAGATGAGAAATATAAAGAGAAGGAAAAGGATGATTTAGAAAAACAAAACAAAAATCCCTCAAACAAACACAGGATAGGTCTATCTGTTTTACGTTTCGATAAATCATTTAAGTAACTTATTTATATTTGAATAGTAACTGTGGGAGTGCAATTGATTTGTGATGGGACTGCAGGAAGAAGGCAACTTAGAGAAAAGTTAGACATTCCAAAGAGGAAGAGGTCTTAAGAAAGCAAAAAAAAGAGAGTCATCGGAAGGAAAACCATGATGAAAATCAAATTCCAGCAACTCCTAAGAACCAAGAAAGTCCAGCTCCACCGTCAATGGGAATTTTACATTCAGCTCTAAGTTTACTGCAACACTTATGGTATTCAAAAGGCAATATCACTATGATCAGAGAGACACTGCCTGCATTTCAAGTCAATAATTCAAGCCATCATTTGAGAAAGGCTTGAAATTGGACAGTGTTTAATGCTTGGCTGAGATAAGAGTGTTTTTCTCCCAAGCTATGCCATTTGCACTCCTAAATCAGAATTATGGCAAGTTATATTAAAAATAGAGTTAGTAAAAGGAAACAGAGCAATGGGTTTGGTGTTCCTGCCTAACCTGCCAACCGCAGCTTCACACCCCTACCTTCCAAGACCTACTATGAATTACCAGGGGAAGAAAAGCAAAACAAAGGAAGTCCATAAACTTAGAGTGGAGCAGAATTTAAACGGTGTTAGATGACTTTTCTTCAGCAACACTGAAGGCATTCACACCACTTGATGTCCTAGCAATGGCTTCAGGTACCTAATCTGGGAGTTCAGGCTCTTTATTTGTGTCAGTAAGCTGCTAGATTGTGAGTCTATGTGCAAGACTCAAATTGTCTGTGACTTGCAGAAGGAAGGAAGTCCTATTATCAATACACCCTGGAAGCAATCTACACATCAAATCCAGCCTCTTTCTCCTGTTAGTGAGGTACATCTGAGAAGCCACTGTTATCTCCCACCAAGAGAATCTTCTCTTTGGCTCTTGAAATGTCCATGATGTGTTACTGGTTCAAATAAAAGTCGTAGTGAGAGGCTCTCTGGGGTTTCTGCCAGACTGGTCAACCTGACTCAGATGCTCATTCTCTGCCTTCCTCCTTCCACTGCTCCCCAGAGAGTCCTGGTTTCCAGCACTAAACGCCCAAGACCTTGGTTGGTGGTAACACTCCCATGGCTTCTAAAGTTACCCTCAAGACTTGAGAGCCATCTCTCAATTAAAAAAAAAAACAATTTAGCAAGAATAAAAGCAATGAAAGGGACAGACAGCAAAACATTCGGCTTAGAGAAAGTAATTTGGACGGTTTCAAACATCATCATCCCCCTTCATTCCCCACTGTTCCCTTCTATCCCCTCCAAGTAAACAAAGTCCAGCTACGAGTTCTTCAGGGAATCAACCCTCCCGAGTCTAGACCAGCAAATGTATTAGCTAATAGGATTTTAAACACAAGTTTGCAGACAGTGTAAACAGTTTCAAAGAAGTATTAGCTAATACACTTTGAACAAGAGTGACCATGCCCAGCTCACACATGAAATTAAATTACATAGTTTCTCAGCCTAGATAAAGCCAGGTTCTCCTCCCGAACAGGGTCTTCAAAGCCAGTCTGCTAATAACTGCAGAAGCTGCAAGGAACATCACACATGAAACCTTCCAAAACTACAAATATTCATTAGCGGGCACCACATGCTCACTGACTGGCTGGTCTGCTTGAAGTCTGCAATTAGGACACGTTCAGTATATAGGGCAGCTTGTTTATCTTGATTTTACAGCTCAGCTATCAACACAGGAGATCGGCATTTTGGAGCACGCTTGGGCCTACCACTCCCTTGGGCTAATGAAGTTCAGAGACTTTAGACTCCAGAGTGGAGCAATGAATGGCTTTGTGCTACACCATTAGAAGTGATGGAGTAATCTCAGCGATGGCGGTTTAGCCTGTCCTCTGTCCTGAAGAAGGGGCTGCATACATGGCAATATGGAGGTGGGGAGAAATCAAAGGGAAATAGCAGTCCCACGACTAATAATTAATGTTACTTCAGACTTGGGGAGAAACCTGATATCAAAACAATGTGTCAATGATGGCAAGATGTATGAGCTCTGTTTTAAAGACAGGAAAGGGGAGGCACAGAGCACACCACAGGTAGGCGGCACACACTAAAGCGAACCTTCGATCCTCCTGGTACCTTGGTCGCCGCTAGCATTTAAACTCTACATTTGGGCATCACCATACATGTATCATTAACTTCTTTCCCAAATGTCTTTTCCATGCGCTTCCACAATCAGCACTTTTACATTAACAGTTCAGTATATAAGACAAAATGTCATCTCCTTCCCCCCCACAACTTTAAAAACTCTTAAAAATGAGGCTGGATTAATATTTTTGGAAGTAATCAAATACAAATGAACATCAAACACCACTGACACACTCAGAGGCCCTAAACAAGAATTACACTTCTCTGCAGGCTGTTTGCCTGAGAATACATCACGAACATGTTCTAAACTCAAAGATAAAAAGTCAATTAAAGTTGTTTCTGAATCAAAATAGTTCCTTCTGAATGAAGGGGAGTGAGAAAACCCTTGGAACAGATGTGGTAATAACAGCCTCCATAAATCATAAGTAAAGCTTACCACTCCCTTTTAAAAAACCCCAGAATTAATATAAAGCTTGTGTATGTGGTTGTGTCCAACCTAAATTCACTCTGAATTTCTTTTTAAATGCTAGCAGGAACTGTATTTCTTACAGAACCGTGGCACATTTATAATTGAATGCATGTATCAATACACCTCTTCATAATGGTAGAGTGAATAAAAAGCCATTTTCATCATTACTCTGGGGCAATCACCCAGTTCACAGCTACAGATCCAAACCCAACCAGGATGCATATGAAGTGTTGGCTTGAAGGCAAAGCACAAATTCTACCAAGATTTTAAGTGTCGCGACAGGTCAGCTGGTTTATAATCAGTTCTAACTGGCATGAGCTCTAACATGCTATATCTGGAGCAAAATGAGACTCTGAGGTGTGAAATGGTTTCCTATCTTTGGAAGTAATTTATTTGATTTCATTCTCATGGCTGAAAGTCCCATGGACTGCTTTCATATAAACACAGGGAAAAGACATGGACACTGAAAGGAAATGGCTTTTCAAAAACAGGATATAAGCCACAGAGCTGAGTGATTGCTATGGGTGATGAGCTCCAAAAAAATGCTGTGTGAGTACTTCGACAGGTCTAGTAAAAAATCACAGTGATCTTTGTTTCTCAGAGGCAGAGCTCCAAAGAAGCTGTTTCTCTGCCCAAAGGAAAACTAACATTTGGAAAATCCTAATTACTTTCTGAATCCATGACCCATTTTTAAGCAGGGAGCAGGAGCTAAAGGGGTCTGTGTGCGTAGGAAAATGTACCATCAACTGCACTGACATAATTAAAACCAGTACAACTTCCTTGGATGATTACAAGTGATATTATTATCTACTAATATTGACAGCCCCTTATTAATATAAATTCCTTGACACTAGAAAATGAAGTGGTGTAACTATTTTATTACTGAAAAAAATCTCATACCTGGAACTGGGACTGCTGCACCGGAAAATAATGAAATACTCTAAGACCTATGGGTAAGAGTGTCAAAACCACCTAGGGGAGTCAGGAAGATTTCCATATGGTTTAGATTCTTCAGAGATTAGAGGTGATTTTGAAAATTTTATTTCAACCCTGGAGGAGAATCAGTGTAATTTAAACTCTGTAATGTAGGCTAATTCCCATATTACTTTTAGAAAGAGTAATTTAGTTTTTATCTTTTATGCCCTGCTGAATATTTTATTCTGTGCAAACAAGTCATACTGGCAAATATAAGCTCCACAAATACATGCTATGACCAACTTATGCATTTGCAGAGTGCCCAAATGTTTCAAACCTCCAGCGGAGGCGCTGCCTGGTCTCAAACAAAGGGCACAACTTTCACATAAGCGTGGTGGCCTTCAGTGGTGCACCTGGAGCTCAACAGCCCATTCCCCATTTCATCACTACAGGAAAACCCTGCAAACAACCCTCTGTGGGCAAATGAGTTTAGCGATTCTACAGGTATCCTGTCATCTAATCCCATTCACAAGTTCCTTGAGCTTCACCTTAAAATGGTTTTCGGCTGAAAGAGGGGAGATTTAGATTAGTTATTAGGAAGAAATTTTTTACTGCAAGAATGATGATGCACTGGCACAGGTCGCCCAGAAGTCATGGATGCCCCATCCCTGAAGGTGTTCAAGGTCAGGCTGGATGAGGCTTTGAGAAACATGAGAAACATGAAACATGAGGTGTCCCAGCCCATGGCAGGGGGGGTTGGAACTGGATGATCTTTAAGGTCCCTTCCAACACAAACCATTCTATGATTCCATGATTACCCTATCCCAGGATCCACAGGAACCTCTTCTAATTTCCACCCTACGTTCATAGCCAATTAATTTCCATTTGGTTTTGTGCCAACATTGTTCTTTAGCTTAAATAGTTTCCTCCCTCAAAAATGTTGACTTGCTTGATGTATCTGTAGCCAGCAATCATACCTCCTCTTCACATGGCAGACTAAACACGCAATGTTGCTCTCCTCTCCTATGCTAACACAGACTCTCCTACGCGCCCCTAACCATGCTCAAAGCCCTCCTCTGCACCTGCTCTTCCCAATTCATCCCTCTTGAATACAAGGCGCCTTCAAGAACTGAATGTAACATTTTACATGAAGTATCTCCTGTGATGGCCCAAACACTTCCACTACCTCTGCTAAAATTACTTCTTGCAGTACATCCTTCGGTCACACTTGTATCATGTTGGCAACTCTGCCATTCTGTGATCTACTAATGATCCCTCGCCAACGTAACGCATCTATCGCAGTGATGCATCTACTGATCAGCTCTTTACTTCTGGCTGAAGGTTCTATTGGTACACTTCAAATGTAAAGCCTTAACTACACTGAATTCAATACCACTTTTCCACTTCTACTCAAGGGATCCAGATCTTTCTAGATTCTTATGTGTACTAAGATGGTACTTCAACCTTCCTGCCTAAAAAACACATCAGTGTTCTACCTTTTTCTGTAACAAAAATTCAAATGAAATTATTAAATCAAACCACTCCTGAAATACCTCCCTGAGCACATTCACGTGTAACCTCTCTGGTTAGAGCTCTCTTACAACTCTCAGCTGCTATCTTCCTTTGAGCTAGTTCCTTACTACTGAGCAGTTCCCCTGCTAATCTCGTCTTTGCCAGCTTCATTATGAATGGTCTGTGTCATAGTATTAAACATTTTCCCGAAATGGAGTGCAGATTTGCTATCTTTTATCACCCAGAAGAGCGCATTCCCTCTCCTAATGGTAGGATAGACGTCAACTTTATTCCAGCAACGCACATGTGTCCCACCTTTTCACCACCACATCTGAGACTTTCCCTTGGAGGAGAAGCAATTTGATCCGGCACCCAGCGACTGTTTATCCAGTCCAGTAGAAATCACTCAGCAGCAGGAAGCAGCTGCTCTCAGCATTGGTGGTGGAAACAGATCATAAAATCACAGAACGATTTGGGTTGGAAGGGACCTTAAAGACCATTCTGTTCCAACATCTGGCCACAGGTAGGACACCTTCCACCGGATCAGGTTGCTCAAATCCTCATCCAGCTCAGCCTTTAACACCTGAAGGGACAGGGCACCCACAGCTTCTCCGGGCAACCTGTGCCAGTGCCTCACCACCCTCGCAGTAAAGAAATCTCTTCCTAATATCTAATCTAAATCTCACCTCTTTCAGCTTAAAACTTGTCCTAACCCTGCACTCCCTGATAAAGAGCCGCTACCCAGCTTCCTATAGTCCCCCCTGTAGCTATAAGGTCTCCCTGGAGCCTTCTCTAGACTGACCAACCCCAACTCTCTCAGCCTGTCCTCACAGGGGAGGCCCTCTAGCCCTTCGATCATGGCCTCCTCTGGACTTGCTCTAACAGATCCACGTCCTTTCTGTGCTGAGGACTCCAGAACTGAATGCAGTACTCCAGGTGAAGTCTCATGAGAGCAGACTAGAGGGGCAGAATCACCTCCCTCGACTTGCTGGTCACACTTCTTTTGATGCAGCCCAGGATATGGCTGGTTGAGATGCATAGCCGAGATGCCTGGTGAAAAATCAGCCACTGCCAGCCATGGCTCTCACAGAGACTGCCAATGAAAATTACTTGCTTTACCAAAGACTGATATCAAGCCTGTTGGTAAGGTTCATTTCTCTTTTGTGTTTTATTCGATTGCTTCCAAGCCTTTAATCAGCCCTTCCTCCTGATTTTGTTTTATAATCACGTGTACTACCATCCCTGGGTGTCTAATTTACTTTTCCTTTCTTATCTTCTTTGGCACTTCTATTTTTTCTACTATTCATTAAAAATAGATTTAACAAACATTGCATTTTAAAATAAAAATAAGTGTATTATAGATTAGTTGTCACCCAGTCTGCAAATTCACAATCCAGTTCTTCTAGAACTTGGGAGAAAGATTATCCCATTCCTTGATTTCAGTGGGTAAAGGTCCCTATATTTTGCTTCCCAGTTCATTCTGGTATTTTCCACTGTCATCAACCTACTGCTGTTTTCCATCTTGTTCCTCAGTAAAGGAGAGGATGAACATAGGACCAGAAGGAACATATTCTTTCTGTTCTTGGCTCATACATGTATGATCTTTCATGTTCTCCCTGTCTGCATTTCTGTGGTTCTCCTTCTTCCCTGCTTTTCCTATTTGCTCAACATCCTTCACAACATTTAATTCAGTTTGATTTTTGCCAAGCCTGACTTCACCTCCAGTCTTTTCCATTGAAGACGCAACTTCTTTGCTAACAGTTCTTTTCTCCTAGAGGTACAATGTTTATTCCCGATCTTCTTCTGGAAGGAGTTATTCGTACAATTCACTCTGTAGTCATTTTGCTACAAGTGCCTCCTTCCCAGAGGCAGAAAATATCCCTTTTGAATCCATCAAGGCTTCAGTTCAGCTGACATCTCTGGCTAACTCCTTTGGTTTATGGACATTTGCACTCTTAAAATTGAATTACAGGTTTTCTACTGTTTATTTTTCCATCACTTTAAGTGAAACAGAGTTCTGCCTTTGCCCTCCACCCTCCTTATCTGTTACACCAGGGTATTTCTCCCAACAACCATCAACACCTTTCTGCCGATGACTCCTAAATCTCCCTCCCATTCTTTCTCACCATTCTGATACATCCCTGGATGGTTCATCGCCAGTTTAACAAAATAAAACTGAGCTGGTAGCGTGGTGTCTTGGTATCTTTCATCTTCTTTTCTTTCTTATCGTTAATAACAAGCTGCTCAGAGCTTCCCTGTGAAAACCACATAGCTTTATCCCTTTCTGCTGAGCTCTCAACAGCAAACCCAGAAGCTGGTAGAACATGTTTATGCCAATGAGCTCTTTGCAAACTTTCTCTTATGTGCTCCTTGAAAACTGTCCTTTACTGTCTTTTGTTTTAGGAAATGCGATGGGATGCATGATCTGGAAGCTTGCCCATAAACCAGTCCTACATACATCCTCTTAATGGGAACTAGTGTAGAATATGAATTTTATAAACTACCAGAAAATTATGCCAGAAACCTCCAAAACTGTAATTTGCAACTTGTTACTGAGATGTGTTTTTGTAAGAACCACGCAAATTGATTAGTCCTGAATTTGAAGGCTCTGTACAGCTACAAATCAATTGCTGACAGGACAACTTTACTAAGGTAGGACCATCATTTTGGTTTGTGTCTATGGATGACTTCTTCTCTATGGCCCTCCTGTCCACGTCCAGCTCCTAGGAACTATAACACGAATCCTTGGGTCTATACAGTTTCTGCACTTCAATAAAAGAGAGAGTAAAAAGAAGCATCTCTGTCAAAACCAAGAATAAATAAGTACCTTTCTCTTGTAGTCATCTTCTATGCAGACAAAGTCTATTTTGTAAACTAATACCCATCTGCCTTTCTAATCTTTGACACATATTTGATTGGTTTCTGTTGTGCTTTAGAAGGGCAGCTGCTCATGCCCATTCACACAAGCAATACACTTATGTGTCTAAACCTGCCTGAAGTATCTTTTTTTTTTTAATTGCGGTACACAGTATACCTTTTTTTCTACTCTTGAGCAATGAGCAGCAAAATCAAAGAATCCCACAGTAAGCTGTTTTGTTTTCTAATGACTCAAGCCTTTTTATGGATTCACTTTTGGAGTCATTATCCAATGTGGCCAGCAGCAAAATGAAAATAATTTGCCACAGCCTTCTACTACCATAAACAGGATGAATAATTAGTCTGGGTGGCTTCAGTAATTAAAACAAAAAGCAGAAAAAAGCTAAGGACTACATCTGAAGTTGGAAATAACTCACACTGAAGGAAGAAAAAGCTCTTCTAAATAATCTCTAGAAATATAAACAAAAATGATAATTTTCTTGTTTTGGTAAAAGGGATATGATATTCTTCACTTGTTTTTTAATGTAAAAGCCACAATCCTGCAGCAAGGGAGAGACTGGGGAACCTCCACTGAAGTGAAGGAGACTTTGGGATGGATACAAGACCACACATGGGGATTTTACTGCAGGATCAGGGCCAATATGATATACTAAAAAAGAATAATAGAGAAGGGGATATGAATCAGACCCAAAACAGTATCTTCATTAAAATACACTCAGCATTTAGAAAGGTATTGAAAATCAGTCCTCCAGCTCTTATAATTTAAAAGACTACAGAATAGAAAAATGCAGGTATGTACATACCCACACAAAGATTTATGAAAGCTGTAAAGATCACTGGAATTCCATAAGCACACCTCGGCAACCTTGGAGAGGAGCAAGATCATTTTTCATGACTCTGCCTCCTCACTTAGGTGGTCTATTGATCATACCAAAAGTGATTTCACCATTACACACTCTTTTGCGTCTTACAGAAAAAGCTGGATTGACACCCAGAGCATTAATTCTAACTGGTCTTTCTCTGCTAAGTGCTACACCATAAAATAATTGGGATGCCCATTAGTACTGCAATAAACACAGACTTGTGCTGTCCTGACTCTATTGTTTAGTTTTCCCAAACAGTGGTTTACCCTTTCTACATTTTTCTCCCTGAAGTATCACTTTTTCCCTCCTCTTTAATTCCACAATAAGTTCTCCTCCAGAGCTTTCTGTTGAATAAGCAATGTCTCACAGGGTAACCAACACCGCCCACAGCTGTGTCCCACAATACCCCCACGCTGCTTGCATTACGTCTTTCGGAGGATTTGGTCACGGTGCCTTAACTGCTCCAAACACTGCTCTTATTCATAAAAACGCGCAGAAGGAGGGGCTAACCAGCAGGATTCCTTTACCTGTTTCCCCACTACAAAACAATGAAGTAAATGGATTGGGTCATGAGCTACCTGGATGGTAATGCAAACCAACAGCTTGACAAGTCAATAAAAAGCCAATCCTTTCCTTCCCAGCCACACGTAGGGAGCCAAGGCTAGAGGCGAACAATTTGGATATGTCTAAACAGGGAGGTTAATGAACCCCATTACTCAGCTATTGTGGGCAAACACTATGAAGACAATAATCTAAATTACCAAAGCCTGAGTAGCTCTCTACTAAATAGCACTTAAAGTTCAGAAGTTTCTTCACATGGTCTGATGTATTTTTATGAGAACAACCCTATTAAAAATGAAAGCTCCTTGAATATCCACCAAAGATGATACTGTAAAAATACGAGGCATTCTTGGAAACTACCTAGGGCAGAATTCTAGTTTAATTGAAGCTAATAGCAAAGTCCTGTCTTGGATATATAACTTTTATCCACAACTACCAGGGAGTTGAAGCAGTTTTCAAGAAACACTTATTCACGTTACAGCAGCAGCAGCTACAGATCCCCAGTTAACTTAGGGGAATACCATCATGGTCCTTGCCTAATTTATTGTCTTCAAATAGGTCAGCAAAAAGCCTATTGATGGATTTGCTAATACCTATTTCTTCTCCCTTCCTCCCTTGGTGCCATTACCTTTTTAAAGAATGACCGTGTATGCGTGTGTGCAGTTTTCCCAAGAAAATTCAATCTCTGGAGAATTTGCAGCTCAACTCCTGTGTAAATAAAGTTTCTTGTAGATAGAAGATCCATCATTTAAGCATCTGGGTTTTTGTTGGAGAACATTCCCTATAATAAACTTGGCAGTACTGTGCATACTTCAGGTTAGATAATAGTTTTACAGAATTTCCAGAAGTATAATTAAAGAACTGTTTTACTGAAATTCTCTTGCCCAACTGTGGTTGCAATTAAAACAATGAACTCTTGAGTAAGTAGCAGCAATGACTCAAACCATGTGAATGTCTAAAAAAAAATCCTCCTCCAACAGTCCTCCTGTGTTTCAGGTAGGGTTATAGGAGATTTTCTCAATTTGCACTTCCTTTCAGGCTTCCAGTCTTTTGGACACATGCTATGTTGACAACTTATAAAAATATCTGGGATGAGCACCTTACTGTGGTAGTTCTTAGATGGACAATCACAGAAACTCGGTGTAATAAAACAGAAGGCAATAGGTCAGCTTCCTTGTCTCCTTAGTCTCAAAACTACACTTCTGGGTTGCCAGTATTACACAGAGAAGTCACATCTGCTGGTCACAAAATAATTTAGTCTATATTGCCATTTGTCTTTGAGATTCCCTACAAAGGATGTCAACAAGCTATGCTGGTGGCTGTTGTCACAGGGATGTGAAGCAGTTGAGTGAGCCTGAAAATGAATGTGAGTGAGGCCTTGGACTGCTAACATCCTACCAACTGATAAACAGCCTCAGTGGCATCAACTAAATACCTGGATAACAAAACTCCTCCTATCCCTTAACCCTTTTAGGATTTTATTTTACAATCCACAGGACACTTAATATGCATTTTTATGGACGTATAAATATCTGAGGATGTGTGCTATTTTTGGAGGAGAAAGTCACATATGTACTCACTTAAAAAATATGTAAGACAAGGGGCAACTTCATTAGAGTGGCAGGTCACATTTACAAGTTAAACACTGTTAAAACAGAATCATAGAATGCTTTGGGTTGGAAGAGAACTTAAAGATCAGCCAGTTCCAAGCCCCCCTGCCATGGGCAGGGACACTTCCCACTGGATCAGGTTTCTCAAAGCCTCACCCAGCCTGATCTTGAACGTCTCCATGGATGGGACATCCATGACTTCTCTGGGCAACCTGGTTTTCTTCTTCTTATGTCGTTTCCAAATTCGCACCTGATGGCAAAGCTATGATATAATGTGGTACGAGTCTTGAGGAGAAGCCTGATATTTTAAGGTAAATTTGGAGACCTGATTTCCCCCAAAAATGTATATCCTTCTTCTAAGCCACAGAGCACTGTAACAACAACCAGTGAGTGATACTGCTTTATGGTCTGGCATTAGTGTCAGAAGCCACGTGCTCTCTTAAAAAAACTGTATTTAAATGTAGAATAAATTTATCTGACGTATCAAAAATTACAGCACAAACTTTTACTGAAGCTAATGTCAACTGTGTTAGCAGCTGGAATGTCAACACTTCACTAACAGATACGCTTTTCAAAAACTTATGTGTATGAAAAATGATTGTGCTTAGGAAAAATAACTAGAAAAAATAATCCCATCATACAATTGAATAAAACTACTAAATGCTGTTCATCATTTGCAGTTGATTTAAAATTTTAAAGTCTGTACTAGCTGTGGTTTCTTGTTTTTGGTTTGTTTCCTTTTTTTAAAAAAAAGATAGCATCTCTAGTTCCTTCCTATACTAACTCAGTTAGCAATCTACTTTGATAACACATGAGTACAAAAAAACTCCAGTGAAAACCCTTTCCAACATATCATTCAAATCATATCTAAAAAGGTGGTCATAAATATTTTAGAACCCAAGCAAACTAATAAGAGCTAGGCCCATTATGGATAAGATCTTTTACAACAAATTAAATAAAACAATTTATTGAAGCCTGGACTTGAGATAAACTAGATTTACTAGCTGACCTTTTATTCATTTAAAGAACAAAATTAGCTCTAATTGCATTAGAATGGAATCCAGTAAATTTCTTCTAATGTGGCATCCATGCAAGTATTGCTGTAATTGTTTACAACTAAGATGGAAATGTTTTGATTATAATCTACTTTCCTCTTGTTTTACTGTGCAGTTAAAACACTTGAAAAAAAAAGCTAAAGTAGAATAGTTTTTCCAATATTGGTTTCTCCATCCTTCAGCAACAGCACATTTTCATGTCTATTAACCTAATGCTATTAGTAGCTGTCTCTTTTGAACTGATGCACGTTGCAAGAATGTTTGCACACCAGACAAGCTCGAATGCAGAGATCACTTTGAATCCAGGAGCAATATGTACTTGTATTCACAGAACCAAGAAAGGAGATGACTTCTCTGCCACTACCATCACTGCTTTGTATGTTGGTCCAAGCAAAGGAGCCAAGAAGCAAACTGGTAGAGAATCTTACACTGCAAAGGCATTCTCCTCACCACGGCTGCCTTATTTGAGTAAACTCCTGTTGCTGTCATAGTGCTATGTTTACGCTGTCATGTGAATCTCCATTTCAATCACCATCAATCTAACACTTCTTCAGACACCTGAAAGACTTTGTGGCCTCTCCAAGAACTGTAATTACATCCATTAAAGAGAACGTTTTATATGAAGTTCCCCCAAACAAGCCAACATCCAGATGAACAGGTTCTTCTCTTTAGCAAAGGAAATTGAAATAACTCATTAGTACACCTAGTATTTACTCATCAAACGCTAAGAATGCCCCCCAAACTTTTCTCATACCTTTCCATGGCCATTCATGGTATTTTCAAACAATTCCATGCCACTAAACGCCAGAGACATGCTAAATGAGACACAACATTTCTATATTGATGGTTGTACTTGGTGATCTTAGAGGTCTTTTCCAATCCTAATGATTCTCTATAATTATCAGAGATTCAGAACTTCATTACCAACACAGATGAACTTTCCCTTAACATAACACAGCACAAAAGCACAGCTCTTGTTTCAGCCTGTTAGGAGCCACCTGATGATCCTGTTATGGTCTTTTCAACTAATAACTCTAATCGAGGTCGCAGAGACTTCTGGTGTTACTTTACAGATCCAAACATCACACAGCTAAGTAATGCTTTGCCGCAGCCACGCCAGTCCTTTTTATGATCACAACCCAGGAAAATTAAAATATGCTCTGAGTTCAGACTGAATATTAATTGTTTAGGATGAAAGTAAAAGCATTCTTTAGAGCAGGATAGCTCTACTGTGAGCCCTGCTGCATTAGATGCTGGATCAAAACGCAACACAAACAGGTCCCAGAGCCTGCACAAACTGTATTTAGTCGTGTAACGGCAATTTTCTTCCTGGATTTTGCCTTGGGAAAAAAAAGAAAAATCCTAAAAGCTATTACAAAGCTCCATAAGTTCCTGCTTGCCACTGGGTGATACAGCTGTTCCAACAGGACAAGTTTAGGGTGCCAGTATGGTGGGCAGTGAGGAGATATTTAAGGTAGAAAAGGGAAACTAGTAAGCAACTAGAGATGAAATACTAATGACTCAAATCTCATTTGGTTATGCAGCCTAAACCAATCTCAAGGATGAGTGTCACGTAGAGCAGATGAAGTTCCTCTCCTAGGCCCTGCATAGATGCTGCAGAAAGCTGGAGCACAACCACTTTTTAGCATTTCCTACCAGCTGCCTCCAGGACCTTCCTGTCCCTGAAGATCTTGGCCTTCGTGTTTATTGTCCCCTAAAACTTTGAGCTAAGTCAGCTTTGTATATCTCCCATCCCGGAGCTGGGTTTTAAACTCTAGAGTCTATTGTGCCAAGGATCACAAAACCTGAGGTCCTCAGATGGTGGTCAAGGTGCCAAGGAAGATGCACAAAGGAAACTGGGATAGAAACAAGTTTCCCAAAAGGCCATAAAACAAGATGTCAGTATCTCTGATCCACTACGGGCTGGCAGGGCTGATGATGATGTATGCATAGGATTTGCAATAAGCAGATGGGAGTCCGAAGTCCCTTCTCAAAATGTGTGTGCATATGAGAAAGATGGGGTTAGATAAGATGAGAAGGAAAGTCAACTATTCAGTGCTAAAATTTTGCTTTGGAACTTTGATTTAGAAGTTCTAGCTTAAAAATATGATTTAATTTGCCCCATATAAACACTTGGACAGTCCTTGAAAAAGAGAAATTTTAAAGTATCCTTAGCTCCTCAAGGAGAAAAATGGGTTTGTGGGCTTTAAAGGGACAGTCTGTCTGTCTCTGCACATTCAAATCTGCACACCAGGACAGATAATGGTTCTGAGAAAGCTGAAGCTTCCGCACAGCAATCTGAGGCACCAAAATTTTAGTTTACACTCTTTCACATATTGTGAAAGGAAGAAAGCAGAAATGGTTAAAGAGCAGGAGAAAAGCCCTGACATTTGGGGTGGGGGTGTTCCACAGAAATCAAGAAATGACTGAAGTCTCGTAGCAACTTCAAACCAGGAAAATTCACTCTTAACTACTTAAGAGGAGCAGGACAGCACAGAAAAAAAGAATAATCATCAAAGATGCCATTTAGCTTATAAAGTAGAAAAATGAGCTTTTAGATTTAGTTTTTAATGGCTATAAAAGGGTAACAACTACAGTAGCAATATATAATGTGATGAATGGAAAAGAAAAATGTTTGGTGCTCATGTTTACCATCAGACATGAAAGTGTGCTCCATTAAAAACAACATGAAAAACCTGATTAAAAGAAAACCTTCACACACAAAACACAGGACCAGCCTAAAAAGCCCAGTGACACATGGTTTCTCTCCAGCCACCTGTTTATGCTGTATGATCTCAGGATAGGGATCATCCTATTTATGCTCATATAGTACAAAGTAACTATTATTTGTACAACAGCACCCAATAATTAGGGAGCTAATGAACCAACATTTGAAATGCGTTAGGTACACTCATGAATAATCAGCAGCAGTTATAATAAAACAGACGCGCACAAAGGAATTCCAACTGTTATGCTTTAAAGCATAAAACAACTGTTAGATGAAGAGTGTTATGAAACTTAGCTCTAGGTTACACTAGGGATAACAACCCATTACAGAAACCTCACTAAATGTCACTGGAGGCACCATACGTGTTGAGATGGAGTCTTGCAATCCATGCCCTAGAAAGGCAAGGAGTGGGAAACACTTAAGATGGATGGAAGATGACTGGTCCAGCTTGGAGAGTAGAAGAAAAAGAGCAAAATGTCCAAAACGCTTCTATTGGTAAGTGCTCTGCTTGATTTTTCATTAGAACAGTCAAAAGATGTCATAGCTGTATGAATATAATTTTCCACTAATTTTTAAGTGTTCTGCACTGAAAATAAGAGCTACCACAAGTGACAGAGGATGAACTGTGTTAAGAACACACCGTGCAGATGGATTTATTTGTACTTACATCTTGTCTTGGCCTGCACCCACTCTTAATGTCAGCCGAGGAATAACCGGTGATGGAGCCGGAACAACTGGTTCCACCTTTATCTGTACAAGGGAACACAATCATCAATCAAAGTTTGCAAACAGACTCCCAAAATATATTAATTACATGAAAGCACTGATGGAGTGAACCAAGCAGAGTTATGTCAGCTTAATCAGACAGACCCTGTGACAGACTGACCATTGCTCTCTCATGCTTCATGCCGTAGCATGGATGGTCACAGTTTGCTGGGACCTCCCAGACATAGCAAATCACAAATATGCATTCTAGACTAAAAAGTCAACTTGAAATTTCACTGCACTTGTACCTGACCACACACTTTGTCTTCACAATTTTCTACAGACACAAAACCCCCCATTACGCTTCTAAACAATGACATGAAATGCTTTGACCTTAGTACTTAAACTTGATAGGTGCTCCCTGGTGTTAGCACTTCTTTCTGAGATTTAAATTCAATTATTTCCCAGGTTCATCATGTAAATGTACTTTGACCTTCTTGAATCAAAATGAAACACAGAGGATGCAAATAAGCCCCAAGCACCAACACTGAGTACTTTATGAAAGTGCTTATCCATACAGGTATAACAAAACCACTGCTGTTTAATGCAATTAGGCTGAGGTTTCTAATGGCTATTCTTCAAATGGCCTAGTTTCCAACCTCAGTATCTGGTGGAGTTTAGTCGACTTGAATATGTCTCTAAACTCTTTGAACCAGTATCTGTCAAAATTTTGAGCATGTGTGTCATCATATTTAACCAAATAACCACTTAGCTCAATCTGGTCTAGGAACTTAAAGAGAAAAAAATATTTTGCATACACTAAATGGAAACACAAGCAACTCTCTGTGGGAGAAATCTGCTTTAAAAAGCTTTCATAAAGAAAAGGAGGGCAAATAATCAATTCAAAGCACAGAAAGCAGTGCAGGAGACAGCAGGCCAGAATGGGAGGACTCAATTAGGTCTTACATTGAGAAATAGGAATGACAATGTCTCGTGCCACACACCTTGCCCAAAGAATTTGAGCTGCTCATAAGGAGATGCCTGCTCCAGAGAGAGAAGGGCTGCAGCCTGAGCAGTATTTCTGCTTTGACACAGTTAACCACGCTTTTCAATAAAGCTCTCCACGGATATGTATTAGCCTACTTCACAGGTCTCTCTCTACACTTTTGTTTATGTAGCACAATTTTTTATGTTATGTCATTCCCCTGGAGTGTTGCAAGAGGTTTTCTCCTCTGGAGCTCCTAATGTCTGGAACAATTTCACTGTCTCTTTCCATAGGTAAGTCTTTTAACTGCTTTCATGCCACATTAACCTGCAGCATTGTCCACTAGAAAGAGACATGAAATTGAACCCTGGGTACAGGAAGCTCAAGCACACACATAGACTATTTTACTCATTTTCCTGTGTTTTTTTCCGCCTTCTGTAGGGCCTATTTCAAATACAAAAACTTCCTAGGACAAGCACTATGTAGCTTCCAGCACATAGCACAGGTAGACACTCATGTCATCCACCCTTTGTATTAAAGTTTTTTGTATTATTGTTTGCATACCACTAACATGTTCTAAACAATGGTGGTGTGGGTTCATGCAACAGAAGAAAAGCACATAAAACACTTCTTTATGCTCAGATACCAACATCACAGTCTGCTGTGAGAGCAAAAGGAGTCTAGAGAGGAGGCCACGAAGATGATCAGAGGGCTAGAGCACAGGCTGAGGGAGCGGGGGTTGTTCAGTCTAGAAAACAGAAGGTTCTGGGGAGACCTTATAGCAGCCTTCCAGAACTTAAAGGGGGCTAAAGGAAAGCTGGGGTGGGGCTTTTTGTCAGGAAGGGATAGGACGAAGGGGAAGAGTTTTAAGCTGAAAGAGGGGAGATTTAGATTAGATATTAGGAAGAAATGTTTTACTGTGAGGGTGGTGAGGCACTCGCACAGGTTGCCCAGAGAAGCTGTGGAAGCCTCATCCCTGGAGGTGTTCCATGATTCTGTGAAAACTAGGCTTCACAACAATCCCAAATCTTATTCTTTGATGCAAGAGGAGACGAAACATCTTTCTACAACATGAGTTTGTGTGTAGGGTTTGCATGAGTAGATCAGTGGGAAAATTAAGGAGTATCCACAGTTATTAATATACCCTGGATATTCTGGTTTTCCTCTACATCAGTGATAGGATTTTGATTCATCAGTTAGGGCAGTTTACATTGTGGCAGCTCTGGCAAGCCCTGCCCTGATGCAAGGATGGCTCCATTCCTCATGAGGCAGTTCCTCAACTACTTTAGTTCACAGCTCAGTGTAATAGGGCTAGCTGAAACTGGGTCAGCAGCTGCCTCGTGAGCTGCTCTGTCACTCCTACTGCACACCCGGTAATCTCCATCGTACAGGTTGGGTGGAATTGCTTCAACTGTCTGCTTTTAATTTGGTACAGCATGCATGGTAGCGCTTCAGCTCACTGTCTCCTTTTACTGGCTCCAAGGGCAGCACCCCAACACTTACTGTGGAGCACAGAGCTGCAGGCAAGCCCTATGCAAAAGCTCCTCTTCCTCGGTCCCACCACCCAACACTTCTAGCGTGCAGCCTTCAGCTTCTGAAGGGGGTGTACAGGAAAGCTGGGGAGGGGCCCTTTACCACAGAGTGCAGGGATAGGATGAGGGGGAACAGTTTTAAGCTGAAAGAGTGGAGATTCAGTGTAGACATTCTGAAGAGATTTTTTTCCTGTGAGGGTGGTGAGGCACTGGCACAGGTTGCCCAGAGAAGATGGGATGCCCCATCCCTGAAGGTGTTCAAGGCCAGGTTGGATGAGGCTTTGAGCAACCCGATCCTGTGGAAAGTGTCCCTGCCCATGGCAGGAGGGTTGGAACTGGATGATCTTTAAGGTCCCTTCCAACCCAAACCATTCTACGATTCTATGATTCTGCTTTCTGCTCTTCATGCAGAGTATTGGTTGCTGTTCTGTGTCTTTCAGCAGCTTGGGGAAAAATTACAGGGAAAAGTTGATAAAAAGCTTTGATTCCCCAACAGGGTGGGATTCACACTTAGGTGATAACTATAGCAATACTCAAAAGTGGAAACACAATCACTGGGTCACTCTTTTGTCTAAATATAGCAATATTAGAAGTAGAAATCTGGTATTTTCTACTGGCCATCAAGAGCTGAAGCTGCAGTTAGCCCACGAACTCATCCTTCAGTAGCACCTCCGAAGCAGACGCACCGTGGAAGGTTCAGCGTCCGAGCAGTAACTTGATCATTTGCTCTTACAGCACAACTGCTGGCTAAATAAGTCATTGTGTGATCAAAAAGCTAAATTAAGGAAACATGTACTTCTAGGGGTTAAAACGAAAGAGCAGCATTCTGGAGTAATACTGGGAATTGGGGCCAGCAGAAGAGCATTTACAGTGGATTACTAAGCTTCCCAAATCACCAAAGAGGTAAAGTCCAGCAATATAAGACTCCTTTGTAGCTAACTAAAAATACATTGTCAGTGGATTTGTCCAGTTTTATGTATAAGCAATACTTCTTTCACCTGAACTAATACTAGTAGTCATATAAGCCCCTTATTGCCATGTGCTGCATTTTTTTTGCTAATCTTCAAGGATTTAGCTTCTTTGCCACATACCTCAGGGCACCAACTGATAAAGCTCTAACTCTCCATTTTTCCAGGACACCAGCAGTGCGGCCTTGCAAAAAATGAAAATCGCTCAAGAGATTTAAAGGGGAAATTTATTTTTAAAATCCTGACTTGCAGCAAAGAGGTGGATTTAAAAAAAGCTTATCTATCAAGAATCAGTTTAAATTTTAATTCTATCTGGGGACTCTTTCATGCATTCTAGCTTTAAAGTTTATCTTTTGACAGGGACTTTCTGCCAAGGTAATGGGCAGCTTTGTCAATTTAATTTGTCCAAGTTTTTATTACTGTTGAACTCTTTTTCCTAATATCTATATGTTCAGTCTATATCAAAGCTTCACCAGTTTGTATTTGTTTGTGTATCTGTCACATTGCTCCAAAAGAAACGAAATACAAAGATTTGCAGAAGAAATGCAAAACTGAATGTATGAAACCAAGCAAGTAATTGTCTCTATTTTATATAAACACATATTTAACTTCCAAAGAAATCTCAGCAGAAATTCTCAATGAAAAACTGACAAAACATGTCAGGCATGAGGAACAGACAGATAAAAAGCAGAATCTGTGATCTAAAATGCGACGTTAAATTAATATGGACAACTCGACTCATCCACAGCAGATAAATCTTAGTTCTCTACATCATCTGGATTCTGCCCTGAAAAAACATTTGTCAACTTAAAAAATATGTTAAATTCTGAAATTAGCAGTTTGTTCCAAGTTCAGCAGGTAGCACAGCAGAGCACAGTGGTAAAAAGGAAAAGTGAGGCATGTCCTAAATCTGAGCTTGTATGAACTGAGCAATACACACAAAGCAGGGTGTAAAGAGCATATGGTAAACCAGAACTCATTCAGTGCTTCCTAATGCCAAGGATAGAGATTTAGGAAATCCTGTATCCAAGGTTATCACATATGAAGACAATCTCTTTCTTTTCTTCTTTTTTTTTTTTATATTAACAATGTAATACGTATTACAAGGTGAAGTGACAAAATATTAGAGCAAACCCTAAATTACAGAAGCCATTTCTAATGGGATTTTCAAATCTGATAACATGCAAATATGCTGGTTTCATTTCTTAAATATTAAATATATCCTCAAGATTAAGTGATATTCGCAAGAAGAAATTATCTTTGCCTGATGTTAATCAGTAAGAGTTACAGGAGTGGAAGGAGCTCAAGCCACTTGAAAATCAGCTCTTCCCTTCTCTCTCTCAAGCATAAAAGTCAAAACGAAAGTTGACATCTGAACATTTTAGACCACAATTTGAAAGCAATTTTCCTATTTCAAATAAACTGGAGCAACAAGGGGTGGTCTTGCTAAGAGAGGATTCAGCAGCTCTCCTGTGAACTTGTTTATTTGAAGGCAATATGCTCCTCCTTTCTGTCCACCTGGTAATTTACAGAACTCTACAAACTTTGAAACAGTAGACTTTCAGACACTAAATTTAAAGTTTATATGAAAGATATATGGTTGGTGGTGCTACCAGGGGAAATCCACAGCACAAAATCTGTGCACTGCCAACACTGTATTTGTTGTGTGTGCGCTGTTGTTGAGTCTGAGCCCCAACATTCCAAATTGAGAAGTGATTTAAAGAAAACCAGAAAGACAACCTTACATTTCAAATTCACAGAATTGGACTTCCACTGTTTTCCCTTCCAAAGAGGCGGGGACAATCCCTGAAATTTTTGGGGAACGTCCTCCTTGGAGCTGTCATTTTACAAAAATGCCAAACATGTAATCACACATCTCCTCAAAGCTCTTAAACAGCTCAGCAGCAAATACAGGAATCCACGTGCATTTTCCAAGCACTTACACCAGCTCAACTCATCTAAACATCTTACCTTTTCATGTTTATGTTTCTCTTTTTCTTTCTCTTTCTTTTCTTTTTCTTTCCTCTCCTTTTCCTTTTCCTTCTCCTTCTTTTCCTTTTCTTTGTCCTTCTCCCTTTCTTTCTTTTTCTTCTTCTCTTTTTTATCTTTCTTCTTCTCTTTCGGTTTCTCTTTGTCCTCAAACAGTTTTTCAGGAAGAACTGGAGGCAAGGAAGGTAACATGCCGGGAAGCCTCATGGCAGCTGGTGTGCTGAACAAGGGCAAAGACATTTCTTTGGGAGGTAACACAAGAGGTGCTGATGGAGCCTTTATCTTATCTTCTTTACCCTTATCTTTAAGTTTCTCTTTGTCTTTCTTATCCTTGTCTTTTTTGCCTTTCTCTTTCTCTTTCTTTTTATCTTTGTGTTTTTCTCTCTCTTTTTTGGTATTGCCATCTTTCAACTTTGCTTTTGTGTCAGCATCCTCAAAGTCCTTTAGTTTGAATTTATAGGGATCAAGTTCATCATCTTTGAGCAGCTCCTTCCACTGAAATTTTGTTTCCTTGTTTCCTTCCTTCTCTTTATCCTTCTCCTTGTTCTTTTCCTTCTCCTTACTTTTCTCCTTGTTTTTCTCTTTATCTTTTTCCTTTTGTTTTTCTTTCTTCTTCATTTTTGTCTTCAGCTCCTTTTTCAATTTCTTTTTCACTTCTACTGATGCAGCCAACTTGGTTTTCTCCTCATATACTTTGAGAAGAGGTTCTGGTGTTGGTGGTGAAGCAGAAGGAGAAGAGAAATAAGGGAAGCTGGTTGGGGGATTAGAAGGTGTCCCCATGTTTGCCTTTCGAATGACCTCATCAATTGAGTCATCCATTGTCCATGAAATGTCTGAACTTGAAGTCCCACCTGAGGCAGGTATTGGAGTTGCTCCTGCCTTATTTGCATTATTGGCAGAAACAGAAGGTTTAGGAGTTGTAGTCTCTGAAATAGAAAGTCTTTTAGGGCTGGTAAAAACTTCCCCTTCTGATTCTGAACCAGAGGAAAATTCAAAGGGATCTGGCTCTCGCTCTGCACATGCACGAGCAATCACAGCATCGATTGAATCATCAATGGTCTTGTCCATTACTGGTACTTTCTTAGTCTGGTTTTCAACAGTTGGCTTAGGAGCAGGCTCAGGTGGCATCTGTCCTTGTTTTACTTGAATGTTTTCCTTTCCTATCTTGTCACTTATTGCAGTCACAGGAGGCCTACTTGGTGTTTCAGGTTTGACAGGTGGTGGAGGAACATGCGCAGGAACCTTTGGACTTTTAGGACTTTTTGGGCTCTTGGCGCGACCCGGTGACTTTTTTTCTTTGGATCCAGTTTTTGGTGAACGTATGGGACTTCCAGTTACCACTGGCGAGGGTGTAGGTTTAGGTGATTTTGTCTTCTGTACTGGAGAAGTTGTTTTGGACTTTGTTTTGGGTACCAGTGGCTTTGTCTCTAATGCTTTGGGGGTTGGCACTTGTGATTTTGCAATGGGAGCCAACATCGGTGGTTCTGGTGAAGGAGGAGCTAAGTCTGTACTGTCCTGAACATGAACTGGAGAGAGCATTGGTGGTACTTTTTGAGTATTTATTGAGCTAAGAGGCTCACGTGGTTCCAAAGCTCCGTCCAAAGTATCCCCTTTCGAAACAGACAGTTTTGGCCGTTTCACAGGTGGAAATTCCTCAACATCAGGACTTTCTAACGGTCTCTTGCTCAAGTAGTTCTCATCATTAATTGCCTCGTCCTCTTCCATATCCTCCTCTTCTTCCAGTGGCACCTGCATGGCCTCTGCAGATGTACCTCCATCGGTAGGCACCTGCTCCTCTTCCTCTTCTGTAACAAAGAACATTTTAAAAAAAGCATTAGGATAATTAAAAATGTGTTTTACAGAATCAAAGAAGCACCAGAGCAAACGTTCACAGGCATTTCAGCCCAAAAGAGACAACTGGCCACCTAACAGCCTCTTATTGGTCTACTTAGATGGAAAATGTGGCATCTCCTCTGTCTTGCATCAGCCACTATCACAACTGGCACGTGCCCTCATCGCAGCACAATGTCAAACCCATGAGCAAAAGCTGTGAAACTAGATCACCTTGTGATGCAGATGAAAAGTGACAATTCGACCTAAACATGTCCCAATTAGGACAACTGCAGTCGTTGGGATTACAGTAACAAGAACCTGCTTCGTTCATTTTAAATGAAGGGAGAGAGGTTGAAGCATTTTTTTCTGTAGCAAAGTGGACTGTAAAGCATACATCAAACTACAATTCACTGGATTTAGTTGTCTTGCCTCTATAGCACACAATTTTGACTGCAGATTAACTACCAGGAGTGTCTTAAATATGGTTTGTTTTTCCTGAAGCAGCACAGTCCAAAGGTTAAAGCTGAGGACTAAGCCCCATTCAACCTATCAGGTTCTGTCTCTGATACCACCCTAAGTGCTTGCTGCACACAGACATTATCGGTTATGATTACATGGGAACACATCAGCATTGCACGTGTGTGTGTTGGTTTGGATCAGAAGCACACTTTTGAAATGCATCTCCCCATCATCCCCGCTTACTCTTGTTTTGTTTGCATCATGGATTGATCCTGGAGTCCATTTGCTGGCTTCCTGCTATAGTGAAACCAAAATGCAAAGTATAATGCCAGACAAATACGCCTAACATGCTCCAGTTGTAAGTGGGCATTCAGGCCATGAGACTGAAAAAACAGCTTTTGAAAGTCAGATAAACCTGAAACATGCGTGGACATCAGACACCAACTGTTTCAAGCCAGCATGGGCACCATCTGTGTGACTGCTTTTCTGTTTAACAGCAATTATTTTTTTTCCCCTATGCATAACATCATCTTCAGCTCTACACATGTGACATTATGGGGCAGAGAAAGGAGAAAATTCACTTCAGAGCTCCCAGAAAATCCATGGCAGGTTTGAGAAGAGAACTTCTGATCTCCCCAAGCACAGCCAAGCACTTTATCCTCTTGGATACACTTCCTTACTTTCAAAATGGAATTATCCAAGCAAGAAAAAGGATTCTTAGTCCGGAATAAGAACGAGCACACTGGTGTTAACTTGACATATTTATATTTGCTGTAATTACATCATTACACCTCTACTGGATAACATTCCTGTGTAGACAACCTCACTTCGCTTTACCCCATGTCTCTGTTTACCCACCTGCAAAAATGCATGACATTTTGTCTAGCGGGGTTTCTGTGGAAAGCTATCAAGTGCCCTAAGATTCTCATATGAAATACGTAGTAAAACCTATTTATTATGACAGGGGATAAAACCCAACTTCTTAATGAGCAGGTGGTTTTAAAGAAGGAAACGCTGAGGAACTTATAATGTTACACTAACACCATTTAAAGCTGTGTAAGACAAAATATTTCTGAAATACCTCTTTTCAAGGAGTTTATTTTCAGGTTTTCTCTGCTGGTGTTTCTCTACTGTAATGTGTCAATGCTCTGATTTAGGAGAGTTGAGTCAAGAGCCCTGGGCTGCAGCACAAATCTTGCCAGCATCACAAATTAAGTAAAATGAGCTAGCAACATTGGCTTTTGCCAGGGCCCAGAGGATTTACAGCAGCCAGCCCAGAGAGGAGACTTTGCCTGAGGATAAAGTCTTAGCCTTCCGTGAAAAACAGAAATGTTAGGGAGTTAGGTTTTGCCTGGCTGGGCACTGACATTACATTTTTTAAACTGCAAAGTTAGAGTATAACTGAGAAATCACTGTAGACCGAGCCTGCACCTGCTTTGAGGCAGGGGGAAAATCTGCTTCCAGATCATGGAAGTCATTTCAACCTCCTTTTAAGCTGTTGCAGAAATCAGCTGCCTTCATCTGCTCAAAACTGTTTTGGAGATGAAGAATTAGCATTCATCAGATGTCATACAGCACCAGTTGCTACCGAGCAATTCCCTCCCAACCCTATTCAACCTAGTTCACTACTGAGAGTTTGTTTCCATTTAAAATTTTAAAGAGCGATAAAATTTAAAACAAACACCATATGTTAAAATCAGGATTTAGAGAAGTCTTCTGCCTCCGCAGAAAATACGGGGATAAAAAGAGTTAAAGTGAAAGAGAAACTAATGCAGCAAACAGCAAAAAAAAATAGTTAGTAGAAAAATCAGAACATTTATTTGCTAAAGATTTCTGTCCAGTGTCTGCTTAAACATCCACGCTGTTATACTGTGTCTCACAGAAGTGCACTGCAATATTTAATATTTTGTAACTCCTTCCCATCCCGAGGTGCTTCTCGTGTTTTACCTACTCAGGATTGCAGAAAACCAGCAGCTGTGGGATCAAAGGCGAAAAAACTATTTCAGAGGAGGTTTGGGGAACAGGAACCGGAGTTTTGTACAATAAAAAAAAAGAGAAATGCTTATTTTTTTTTAATAAGGCCAAGTAAAGTTTGCACCGGGCCCATGAAGTTTCTGTGATCTTGTGTGGAGATGCCAGGGTAGGGCAGAAAAGGTTAAAGTGCAGTTTGTAGAGGTGAGACTAGAAATCATGGTGTCTTGGCTCCAGCTTTCATGCACATTCCTGCAAGCCACAAAGACAACTTAGTAAGGAAGCAGAAGCATTACCATCCCTTTAATATGGACTTGGATTCCCCAAAACATCTGGAAAAAATTGCCTGGGTCAGTCCTGAACAACCCAGGGACTAAGGAAGTTCACGAGCACTTAACTACTGACACACATTCACCACTTTTCAGACATGCTCAGATGACAATCTGGAATCCTATCGTAGACAAATGAAACCCAAATTTCTCTTGGAACAAGGCCATGGTCTGATCCTCGGTGAGGACTGGTTTTCTGCCAGGCAGCGGCTTTCAAGCCTGAGCCACCACAGCTGTGGCCATGGCAGAAAACAATAAAGCACTTTTTCAAGGGGGGGAGTTTAATTAGAGAAAGTGAAATTGTTGTCTTATGTTCAAAAGCTACAGGGACTTTTTGCTCCAGAAGGATTCACACTGGAGTAGGAGCCAAATATGGGAAAACAGAAGCATTTAAGCAAAATTTGCTTGATTTGGAGATGAGCATTTAAAACCATGCAGTCACTTTTTCACCTCTGTCCATCTCATTCGCTACCCAGCACTTCTCCACACGCAATCCTTTGTGCACAGGATTGGTTTTTAACTCTCTTTACTGCCATCTCTCCCTATCTCTGGCCACCTTATTAATGATCCGCCTCTTGAGTTAGCATCTATAGGTCAAATGGATATCACCTCGGCCATCTGCCCTAATAACTCTCCCCTGTAATGAAAGGAGACTCGAGCTGTTTGGGAGGTTTCTCAAGATAACAGATACATTTTTTTTCTTTCGGTTGTTGTTAGAGAAGTCAGTGCTGGATCAATATTAATGCTCACATTACAGAGTGATTGTTTATTATGTCAGCCAGTCCCATGTGCAGAGCCCAGGTTCAGATGATGCCCAGGTTACAGCAGGGAAGGGTTCAGCATCACAGCACAGCCCCGAACGTGAATTTATCCAACAAACTGACAGCTGTTAGCATGCTGCTGCTGAGAAAACTGTTTGGTAAGGCAGCATTTCTCACTGGAGCATATCAGGATGTGTAACACCACCCGCATCTGCAAAGGCAAGTTCTGTGCTTCCACAAAAGGATGATTTTGACGTTAAGAGAGGAAGGAGTCCACCCCTCTCTTGACATAGGGCTGCAGTGTGATCTTGGGCAGGTCACACTACGAACTGTTGTCTTTCCATCTGATAAATTTCATCTTGCAGAGGCGCTGTAAAAGCTGAACTTGATAAATATGTAGCTCCTCAGGATCTCTGGACAGAAAGCATTAGAATCCCAAATGCAAGCTGTGGGGGTCTCTCACCACTTCGAATGGTAGGAAATTTTTTTAAGCTGAATTTAGGCAAGAAAACAAAAATCCCATACCTTTTTAATGAAAAAAAACCCTAAAGAAGCACAAAATTCCTTCCTCATACATTATGTTCCCGTAGCACAGCAGGGACTCCAAAACCAAAGGCTTACTGAATATATACCTTCTTGATTTGGCCATGGCTCAGTTTCAGGACAGCAATACTCAACACTTCAGTAATGAACTTCTAAGTTCATAATGATCGAGGGACTATTTGTCCCTTATACCGACACAGGGGTAAAAGAATAGAAATTCTGTCTTTATTGCAGAAAAAGAAGTGCAATCACCTGTACCACACTATCGTGCTCTCCTGGCTGCCTCATTGTAGGAGATTTCACACACTGCTCTTTCAACAACAGGTCAGATAAAAATGAAGGGAGGAAGAGACAGATGCAAAACTCTTCTGATTGAAGAGAAATGCATCTATGCATAGGCATTCCTCAAGCAAGAAAACCTATTACACACACACATATATAAAACTAAAATTGTCATCATCTGGGTCATTACCAGACCATTGGCTTGCTACCTTCAGAGACAGCAGCTCAAGCACTTACAGCCAGATGATGTCCTAAGGACCATGGCATAGATCAGGACAGACAGAACTCTGCTCAGCTCTTGATGTGCCAAAATCTACCTGTTCGCTGGTATTTAATTTAAGCCAAGTTCCAGTTTCTCTTCTGGAAACTGGATTGATATTTCCCTTTGTCACACAGTGATGATAGGATAAAACCACCTGGTTAACACCTGGATATCTAAGAATAACCCAGTGTTTCTTAGGTACAAGATGAAGCAGAGTCAGACATGCTGGTCTAAAGATGGACACCACTTGCTGAAGAAAGCACAAGGTGATGTCAGTAACAGCAGCATCTGACCTTCAGTGCATAGGCTGATGTATTAATGGCACAAAGCTCTGGCAGGTAACAGCTCCTGTGCAAGCCAACTCTTGCTATTATAATAACACAAGATTTGGCTTTTAGTATTCAATATTAACATTTAATAAGCCGGGTAAAGAGTATCAGCTATCAGAGCAAACCTACGAAGGATACAATTCTGAATGAGCAGATGTTTCTATGCAACTCACACATGCCTACTTTCAGCAATTCAATTTCGTCCATAACATTTTATCTTATTTTATGTTATTTAAACATTTTATTTTCTAACAGAATGCATAATGGCCAAATACAGATCCAGCAGAAGACCATGTATTTCCTTCATGCACAGTTCTGCTCATACTAGGTCTCCAGACTCCTTTGCACTGCACAGTATCAAGCACCAAAGTATGAAAGTTGAAAGTATTAAGGTTTTTAAGGAAAATTAGGATTTAGAAAAGGAAATACTGTGGCAGGGTCTGCACTGAAGTCTTCAACCCATCTTTCTTTCCAAGCATATGCTGAAGGTTTTACAAGCTAGCTAAGCCTCTCAGATGCAAGAAAGAAAGCGAACATATGAAACTTTTTAGTGGAAAAGAAACTCCTAAATTTTTTCTGCAGACTTCCAAAATAATTTTCCTATTGTCTAGATAAAGCATGAGATTAAGCCAAAGATATCTCTTGGGCAATTCTAAGTCACTAAGTCAAGAGCTTAACATCCCTATCATATCCTAATAAGCGGGGGCTTTTGACTTCTGTTAAAAGTGAAAGGATTTTTTCTTATGCAATGACAGGTTTTATCTCTTTAACTTGTAATAACAATGGCCTTTTCCCAAAACAAACAGAAAGTGTGCTTGTAGTCCATAAAGGAAATTAATGGAAGAGTGACAAAATTCAATCCTGATATCCTACAGGCCAATATCCTGATACCCTAATGCAAAATGAACGCACTAAGATACCCGCAATACACTTTGAGCTTAAAATGCCAGATTTTATATAGATATATGCATGTGTATATGTAGGTTTTTTATATATATAATTTCTCAGCCACATGTGAACACAATTAATCATTGCTGTGACTTGTCTACCAAACAGGTCTACCAACTTGTCTACCAACAGTGCAAACAGGTGATACAGAAAAAGGTTTCTCTTTTACTGTATAAAGGAGATCAACCAACCTGTCACCAAACCTTGACATTTTCCAATGGACAATGTTCAAGGCCTGGTTGGATGGGGCTTTGAGCAACCTGATCCAGTGGAAGGTGCCCCTACCCACAGCAAGCAGGGTGGAGCTGGATGTTTTTTAAGGTCCCTTCCAACTCAAATCATTCTAAGACTCTATCTTGGCTTAAGGTGCAAAGTGCAACTTCAGCTTCCAGTGCTGCTTTCGGATACCGGATGCAATGAGAATAACACTTTTAAATACTTACTACTGGCAGCCCTTATTCTAATAGTTTTTTAGAATATACAATGTTTATGAAGCCAACCTACCCAGGATTCTTAAAAGGACACACCCAGCTTCCTGCTGAAGACAGAAAAAACAGCATTGGAGATTATTATCAGCCACGTTCACAATCTCTCTGTGACCTGACAACATCTCAATTCAGATTTGCACTGCATACACCAAGCCAAAAAAGAAAAAAGTCTAAATACAAAGAGGGAGACTTTGTTTTCACTTTGACTTTTTAACAGAGGCTCAATAGTTTTTGTAGATCACACATACGTGAATAAATGCCTTTGTGAGGCAATGCTATGCTAATATGTCTGGAGCTGTTATGCAGACCTTGGATGGAGAGCAAAAACAACTACAGAAGCACCTTTAGGAAGTGATCGAGTAAGAAGATGCATGAGAACCAGTCAGCTCCCTGTCAGCAGGGCAGCCTTGGTTCAGTCACTTCGGTGCTGCTTTGCATTACCTGCGACTGAGTCTCTCCCCTGAAAACTGCAGAACAGAGCATGATGCAAAAAACAAATGCTGTCTGATCAAAACATACAGTCGGAGACAGAAAACCTCCACCACAAAATTCAGACAGACCTGCATGCTTTTTATTACACTCTTTCCTCCCTCTACAGTGTACAATCCTTAACAGAATTGGCGATGATCCCTAACAGAATCAGGAACTCGACCTGAAGTACGAGTGCAGGTGTAGAGGTTTTCTCTTTAAAGGAACATTCTGACTTCTAAAAAATGAAATTATTAGCAAAGACAAGGTAATTAGGCAATGACAATTCATAAAGTACAGCCAATCAATAACAGAGTAGATTAGCAAGACTGACAGAGGGGTGAAGCCGCTACGTTATAAATGGCTCTATACTGACCTGTAAAAATGCAGAGTTTCCCTAACATTCGGCACAATAAAAAACTAAAATGCTATATAAGCAAGCCAACCTGAAATGACACCTAGTATTATAAATGGCCTAATCTATATGTTAATACTGTTGTATCACATAACTGCAGCAAGACTAAGATAACAATATGACTTTGGGGTTTCTATGGCTACATCCTGGGCTAACGTGCCTGAAAGGGCTTGCTGCTGACACCACACAAGCTTTCTGAGTGGTTCTCTTTGGTTATTTATGATATGATTTATGATAACGACAACATCTCCTATTTTCTCCCCTCGTCAGATACAATAAATTGCCATCGTTAATCACCGTTCTTGCTTCAGCTATGATTACAATAGTATAATAGGGCCTAGCTATGGTAATACTGTGTATTAAGGTGTTTTGTTCCCCTCTTTTAAAGAAATATGCACAAGTAGATCTTTTTAGCCGATGTCAGTACCTGCAGTACTTTAATAATCTTACTGCAAGTATTTCTGGATGAGAATTTCTGTTACAACTAATGCTTGGCACCGCTCCTCTTGCAAAGATCGAATTTATGATCTAAAGACTCAAAATCCATGTCATATTATCTGTATCTAACAATTCTCAGATGTAATACTAGGGGTTTATAAGTATTTTTCTTGACAAAAGGAAAGCAGACGGTCAGTCTTTTCACTTTGCACCTCTCTATCTAATCTTCCCGGCTGAGATTTCCAACCCGGCTTTTCAAGTATCACAAATCTTACTAAAAACAAAACCACTGAACCCATAGAAACATTTGGAAGGATTTTACAGTGCTTTTCCTTTTATATATTGTGGTCTTGTGTACAAAAATATACTGTTCTACCTTCAATAAAATCCTGTGCTAAAAACCCCCAGACTTTACGAATATTTTAGGAAGCAACTATTTATACCTCCTATCAGAGGAAAAAACCAGGTATTTATTACATTGGCCTACCTGTACTTCTGCCATACTAATAATCTTCACCTGGTATTGCAGAATTTGTTTGAGTCTTTCACAGATTTGTAACCTATAGCATTCAGATCCTTGTAAAGTGAAAAAAACCCCCTGTAATTATTTAATACCTTATTCTGCAACTGAGGTAACAAACTCCAGAAATGGTTAAGGCATAATTGTCCCACAGACATCACGGAGTTTTTTTTACTCCATTACTTAAGACTTCATCCTTTCTTCCCAAAAGTTCAAAATTCAAACCTCTAAAGCTTTGCTTTCAGTGTAATGCACCCATGGATGGCAGAACTCTGGTTCAGGGTACAAATGCTGGAATTTAGGCGTTGAGTTTCTTGTCCTCAGGAGTCTCAGAGACAGTAAGTTAGGAGACAGACATGATGGCATGATGTGGCCTTTCAGATTGTATGAATAAGCATATTTATATTTATATTGCTGCTATAAATAGCTCACATGCCCTTCAGCCCAGCAATCATTAGTGACCTGACTCTTTATTGGTTTTGTGGCAAAGTTAGAAGAGATGGGAAGGGAGACAGTGGTCGTACTGATCAGCACAGGGAAGATGTTTTGATGTTTAAGCAATAGCACAGAAGAAATGAGACAGTGGCCTCCTACCAAATGATTTGCTCATCTCAAAGTTCAGAGGATAAGCATGGACACCCTGGGGCTAGGTGTGGCCCAAAATCCACGTGGAGAGAGAACATATGTGCCAGGCAAGGCTCTGATTACCCATGACTGCCTGTGACTTGCTTTACTCCCTCAAAAGTAAAGCTGGGCTATTTTGGATATTAATCTGTTATATACTTGCTCACATGATGAAGCCTTAGCACAAATGCATTACCAGAAGGAAGCCTTGGCTCAACACAACTTAAAAGACCATCATCACTCTTGCTATGCAGGACAAAGACGCAACTTTGCCATCGTAAAAAGGCTGTGAGTGTTTATATCACCTTCAAATAACTTTTTAGTTCAACAACTCATTTGGCCATTAATTGCCTTTCCTCTCCTCTTCCTATTGCACATTACTTGCAATTGCAAGGACACATTCGAAACCAAATGATAAGCTGCTCAGGGCAAGAACCGTATCAGTATTTTACAATGTGCTTTGGTTACTTCCATGCAGTATAAAAAAAATCCAAACAACAGCACATATTTAGAGACTGGTCCACCTATTTGATTGTCTTCATTGGATAAGAAAGAATAATTAATTATTTTCTGAGCAATAAAAACATATTTTATAAAAATGAGAAAAAATGAGTGAGAAGTTGATTTTCAATATATGATCTGAAATGTATAGAAATGTCAACCAGATTCTCTGTTCTAGAATAAACTGGAAAATGTCTGCCTATGCTGTTAGGCAAATTCCTGATCTGTGGTACCTATCCATAGTGGCACAAATGACCATAAGTCACTGAAACAAAATAATTTAAAAAATAATTTAAAAATACTTAAAATTTAATAAAAAAATAATAAAATGTTTCAATTGCCTGGAAATTCCCACTACTGCAAATAGAGCTACTACATCTTCAAGAAGGCATGTATTTACCCTCTCCCTTAACATATGCGTACTTGTCATAGTACCAAACATTCCAGTCGTTGGGAATGAGTATATCAGCTCATTTCTTTAAGGATTAGGAATGTTTTTGCCATTCAGAGCAACACGTTTATTCAAACAGTTGCTAACTCCGAAAGACAAATGCAGTTCCAGCTTACAATTCTTAACATCATCCAAAGTCTTCATGAGTATGTGCTGACAAGGCACACCCCGGGACTTCAGTGCTCTGAAGTGGCAGTGGTAAATTTTGGTCCATATATGAAACCCCACATTTCCTGGGAAGAATTCTGAGATACAATAGGAATCCCATAACAAATACAATCTTCTTGATCTAGTAGAGGAGGAAATCACTGATGATAAGGTTTTAATAAAGCTTGACAAGCCTCAAAATTAAATTTGCTGGGAAGGGTTCACCCCCGAAACAGATACTTTCAAGCGGTCTTCACGAAAGAAGCCAAAGAAAGACTTAAAGAGCGGAAAATGTTTACTTTAAGAGTTTTTTTCTTACAGCTACAAATTAAATTAGTGAGATTCTTTGTCTTTCAGGCTCTCTCCTTTATTCTGCATAGGAGCACATGTGTGTCCCTGGTTCTCCTTGTAACCCTGCCCTGCAAAAGGTGCCCATAGGCAGAGAGAAAACTAATCAGGGCAGCGCGATCACCTACACCTCCAGACAGCAGCACTTCCCAGGCAGCAACTCGGCAGCCATCTGAAACCGGATCAGACAGCCCAATGCTAAGGAGGGTTCAAAATGCTGCTGTCAGCACTGCTGGAAAAAAAACGTGCTATGAGAGCATGGGGTGACTGTGCTGAGTAATAATTCTGCAGGCAGCTCCCACTTCTACAAGAAGCCCAATTCAGGAGGCCGCAGGAAAATTTAAACCACATCCAATTTAAAACCTCTGTTTTTTTCTGGCGACCTTATAATTTTTCAGGGACAGCTGGTAAAATCTATTGCTTCTTTCCATACGACCTCATGGATCACAGCAACATCTTCAAATAAATCTCACTTCCAAGGGAGCTCAGAGGCTAAAAACAGAGCAAATGAGTCTCTTAGATACTCTCACCATACAAGAGCTTTTTTGGGGGGGACAAATGGGAAGAGCTCATGGTCTTTTGCAAAGTGACAGTCAGGAAACAATCCTACAGTTCTGCAATTGCTGCAGACCTTTGTAAGACAAATAAGATAAACAAAAAGCAGTGCAAAGAAAACAGAGAAAAAGAATGAAAGAGAGATTTGGTGATATCAGAGTCCCGCATGTACACTGGGAGTGCTGGGCGCGAAGAAGTAATGATTTGTGATAAATCTCCTCGTCCTATAGCTTGCAATGGATGCAAAATAATAGAGGATGTTTTTGTGGAAACATTAGCCAAGTTTCAGAATATTGTCTCTGTTTAGAAATAAAAAATTACAGCTCCAACAAGAATCTCAAAGCCAACGTTGCATGGTTCTGTACTTCACGCTCAGCTCATTGTGAACTATGCAACAGCCTTCATTTTGATGCAGGGTCTGCCCCAGTGCTCCCAATGACCTTGGCAAAATTCTTAAAACAAAACAAAAACAAAACCAAACAAACCACGCAAAAAACCTTCAGGACCTCAGGCTCTAAAGCTATTTTAGAATTAGCTTTGAATAATTGTCCCACAATAGGAGTTTTCTTGATTAATTGCTTAAGATAAGGCCTCCTTTTCCTTGCTGGCCTCCAGTGACTCCCTCTATTTCCCATAATCACTTTTGTCTCAGTCTCCCGTTCACTGGGAACGGCTAAGAGAAAAATCAGAGATACACCAACTCCATTACCTGAGGATTAGCCCCGAGATAACCCTATGTATTCCACTACTGACCATTATTTGAGTAATTATTCAATCAAGTTTAGGTCATGTGAAAGATGCGCTAATTGTTTTGCAAAGCCTGCCTGAGCTGTATATCTAAGGGATGCAACCTGTGTCCTTTAACAAAACAAAAACGATGTGCTGATTGCAAAGGAAAATGAGAAGTGGTTTTGTATCGAACACTGCTTTTTTTTTAAAAAAAAAAATAATTAGGCTTAACTAACTAGAAGTTAAGGATCTATTTTGATCAAGTTTCCACACAAGCTGGGTTTATAACTACTTGATTACAAAAATTTTGCAGGAGATTGCTTTTCCATCGGAATTATTTAAAAAATGGTACTCAGCCATTTGTTTTCTAGCAGTTTATAAGATAAGCATCCTGAATATAGGGAAAGCAGGGACACTGCAGAAACAAACAAAGAGCCAGTAACCAGCAGGCTTAATTCAAACAAGGAACTTGTGCACACATCAGTATGAGACTAAGAGGGCTTGATACCCTGATTTAAACGAATTAATGTCTTTTAGTTAAGTAATATTTTTCTTGGACACATGAGATAAATGAAAAAACACTATGAAAACATATTTAGCAAAGGAATTGGCTTCAGTAGGCAGTTTTACGTAACATTAACTTTCCACTCAAGACATTATAAGAAAACCCCTTCATTTTAGAGTTTTCAGATTCCCATGTAATCTTTCTGTTTCACAGACCTGAGACTGGTACAACTATCAGGTGACTCCCTGCTAAGAGGGAACTGCAATTCCCAGGGACACCAGTCAATGCTCTACAAAGACTCTGAAGAAGTCACAAACTAAAGCCAACTTCTTAATTTTGAGATACAAAACTTCCCTTCACTTCTGAACGCAGTGAAAACCTTTACAGCCAATGGAAAATTAATCTGTAACTATTTGATCATCTTTTTCTTGTCACACTTGCTAAGCTCATGTTCTTCAAACTGCCACCATCAAGCAAAACCTACAGCCTTTATTTTTAAAAGCCCATCAACCTTCCAGCTCCAGTAGATCTCATGTAATACCTCGTATATGAGGTATTTTCTAGACAAGGTTCCCCGTAAATCCGAGTGCCACCCTGGTAGATGGATATAACCAGCCCTTGCCAGCATCTGGAGGGATAGCTGGGCAGGTTTTAACCTACATTGCTTGACTGTCTTCCAGCTCTTGGCTAACACAGATAAAGCTTCCACACGCCTTTCATAAACTCGGACATTTTACCACCTCTGTCTTCATGAATTTTAGGGGGTGGAGGGAAGATATATCTATGGGAGTGAATACAAACTGTTGTTATTCTCAGGAATCAAGCAGAATGAAGCTCGTTCAGCTGTGGCGAGGGAGCTTCTTCCAAGCTATGATTAAAGCCAGTGGTAGGGAAGCTTGGGTTTTAATGGATAAATTGTTGCAGAGTACACTCAGCCAAACACCTTTGCTGATGAACAGGACTTGAAATTCGCTGGGGAGGGGATTATCTTCCTGCCATGGCATGTAATTTTTAAGAACACCCCCCCATTAATCTGGTTACGTGCCAATAGTAAGCAGCAGTTTGACCTAAATCCTATTAGCAACAACAATCTGTTGTTACCTCCTCTCCCCAAAAAGAAATATGCTCTGAGATGTGTTACAGAGAAATAAATTGAAATTTCCTGCATTAATTTCTCCCACCTCCCAATTCAAATTGTAAATTCACGGGGCAGGGACCTGAATTATGTTTGTAAAGCACCATCTTCACTCACACTGCTGCATGAAAAAATTGTGAACATAAACACTGAAGATTTTATTTCCCATTTCTTTGTTTCTTCTTTTTGTCCTGATTCCCTGTTTTCTATCATCCTTGTATTTTCCTCCTTTTCTTTGGCCTTCACAGCCTGCCCCTTCCAAAACCCAGAAACTTTTCTGTATTACAGTGTTTTTGCCTTTTCCTGCCCCACACTCTAAGCTTTCTCTTTTGCTGAGAGGAGATAAAAAACAGAAGAGGCAAGAACACATTTTCTCTTCATGTCACTCGGAATATTTTCATGAAGGAGTCTGGTGGCCAAAGACAAGAATGAAGCAAAGAGTAAAGGACAGAACATCCAGCAAGCCCATGAAACACTGAACTATATGAAATACTAAGAAGAGGGACAAAAGATAAAGAGGAATTATGCTAAGTAAGTATTTCAGGGGCAAAATCATAGAATGGTTTGGGTTGGAAGGGATCTTAAGGATCAGCCAGTTCCAACCCCCCCGCCATAGGAAGAGACACCTTCCACTGTATCAGGTTCCTCAAAACCTCATCCAATCTGGTCCTGGACACCTCTAGGGATGGGGCATCCACAACTTGTCTGTGCAACCTGTGGCAGTGACCCACCACCCTCAGTAAGAAATTTCTTCCAAATACCTCATCTAAATCTCCTCTCTTCCAGCTTAAAACCATTCCTCCTCGACCCATCACTGCACTCTGATAATGAGCCCCTTCCCAGCTCTCTATGAGACAAAATAGGACGCTGTGGACACATGGTCAAAATGCCTGTGGAACAAGCCAGATGTGAATGGGCAGCAATCGCTTGGTAGTTTGGTTTCCCCATCACATGATGGTAAATCCTGCAAATTTTTTAGGTCTTCGAACACTTATTTAGGGAGAGTCTCTTCACTCCTGAGTTCTTCCATCTTGCACCTGTCACTGCAAATGCTGTTGCTTCATTTCTTATGCACATCCAGAAAAATAAAAAATGCCTGCGGATATTCTTAGATAAGAAGCTGTTCAGTTGTGATGTATCTCAGCAGTTATTAAAAAGTAATTACACCTCATATTCTCATGAAGCATTCATTACTTTCAGAAGGGATTATATATCTAACTTTTAGATTCATAACTTTTGCAGATCCTGCTTTATCATTCATACGTTACAGCAGAAACCAGGAATAGCTGAGAATCCCAGTGTGGTCACTATGTTATAGATTTTCTTGCTTAAAATGGTGAATTCAGTGTCACCACGCCAAACCACAAGAATTTATCTGCCATGTGCACTGTGGCCAAGATGAATTAGCTTACAACCTCTTGGGTTTTTCTGGTTACTAATACAATGCTCAAGAGGATGAAGCTGTTTGCAATATCAGCAGCTTGGGACATGGGCTACTGACACAGTCTAACCCAGATTACCCTTGAGCGTGGTCACACGTTCCCTCTGCTTCCAGCACAGCCATGCTCTGACATTTGTCCCAGAGCATCCAGTGGCTGTGCAGCCACAGGGCAATTCAGCTCAGTGAACGGAAGGAATAGTCAAATTCTCCTGTCCATCCTGAAAAAAAATCAACTTTTAGTCTAATCAACTTGTTTAACCAACTGAAGCGGAAGAGGGAGAAACAAACAGCCAGAGATGTGAGCATGCCTGCTGCTCTTTGGAGTATTCCACAGCTACAGTAGATAAACCTTCCAGCCAGCACACAGCAGCCTATGCCAGACATGGGGCTATCAGTCCTTTGACTTAAAAGGACAGCACATGATGAAAACACCATGTTCAAGGTACAGTATATCTCAGTATACATACATAATTTCTGTTGCTAACTTTGCTTTTTGTATTATAGTAGACCTAAGAGCCCTTTCAGGTGAGATGGAATGTCCATATCTTCTCCTCCGGGTAGACACAGATGCTTGAGTACCTATTCAGCCTCTTGCTGCAGATGGAGAAAGTTCAGGAGCAGATTTATTCAGACCTCTTATTTTGCAGTAGGACAGAGTATTCTTTTTCCAATTGAGGCAGAAGATCTACTTATTTTTCCAGAATGGCATCTTTGGCTCAGCAGAGATCACTCCTTACTTTACCTTCTAAATTTTGGGTTATTTCCCGCCTCTTTATACCATTTTATTCCCTAATGACATGGGAGAAGGAAAATCCTTTCCTCTCCCCCTCCCACCAAGAACTGCCACTGCTCAGAGCTGAAAGACAGATCTTTCAGATAATGTCTAGAAATCTCTCTCAAAAATGAAATATCACTGAAACGTACAGAAAGGACCTGCCACCACATATTTTGCAGGGAGCTTTTAACAAAGAATTTCAGATCCACATCTATCCGAGTTTGTTTCAAGCACTCAGTAAGATCCTGGGCAGACATCAAGGTCAAAATTTTTGATCTTCTCCCCCCTCCTCCACCATTTCTGGGCTAGAGAAACAAAAACAAAGCGTTGGTGTACTCTGTGTACACCCAGGAACTCATTAAGTTCAATCAAAATGACCTCCAGAAGTGTGGGATGAAGTAACAAGAAAAATAAAGCACCAGGAATTTTAATACAATAACTACTTGCTTCCTTTTGCCATAAATTCTTTGTGGGTCTCTAAGATACATCTGCTACTGTGGGATGAATATCTTGTGTCCTGGTTATTAAAGTTCTCCTGCAAAAATCTAAGATTTACTCATCTGTCTACACAGGAAGCTGTTTAAAAAAATCTAAGTGCCTTACAGGGAGAAAGAAATCTAATTAGAAAATTTGTGCACAAGAACAAGGACACCTTCTTAATCCTCTAAGTAAGAAAGGTGTTGTCAGGACTTGCACCTCTGCCTTCTGCAAATTTGAAGAAAAAAACCCAAACCCAGTCAGTTATGATCAAAAGTATAAGGAATTGGTAGGAGAAAAGACAGATAACGATTTTAGTCAGGACATCTCAGAAAATGTAAATACATTATTTTCATTTTCAATACACAATCCATTGCAACAGAATATTACCCTTGACATATCCCAGACATGCTGAATGACAGAATGGCAAAAAATATCATTTATCATAAGCACTATGATTAATAAGCTCTACTGCTGCTCAAGAATAGCAGGTATTTAGAGACACAAGATACCTGATTCAGAATAAAAGTCTAAATTCATTCTCAGCGATAACATTTTTGCCAAGTCACTGTTTTGGGAATTTTCTGTTACTGAGATCCGACATTTCAGGAAAACCAGTTTCATGCCACAGCCACATATTTTTACAGGCTCTTTGTCCACAAATGGCAAACAATTTGCAAAGACAAACAAAATCAGAGGTCTCATCCTACCGAGGGAATCACAGAAAGGTTTGGGTTGGAAGGGACCATAAAGTTCATCCAATTTCAACCCCCCTGACATGGGCAGGGACATCTTTCATTGGATCAGGTTGCTCAAAGCCTCATCCAGCCTCACCCTGAACACCTCCAGGGATGGAGCATCCATGACTTCGCTGGGCAACCTGTTCCAGTGCCTCACTGCCCTCACAGGAAAAAACTTCTTTCTAATATCTAATCTAAATCTCCCCTCTTCCATCTTAAGCCAGTTACCCCTTGTCCTATCACTACAGTCCCTGAAAAACAAATAGGCTTAGAAAGGACAAGATATTCAAATATGGTCACTGTCACACAGAATACTGGTAAGCAGAGTTCAAAATTTGAAGTACAGGATGAGTCTGTGTATTTAACACAGACCTCATCACTTTTACCTAAGACAAGGTGTAATCTGGCTAATCAGATTTTTTAATGCAGTCAGAAGGACAAAGAGTCCATCTCTTGCTCGTTGGATTAGAAGAGATATCCCAAGAAAAGGGAAATGTTGGCATTTTGTTCATCCTCCTTAGGAGAGGCAAGATCCTTCTGCCACTGAAAGAAACCATAAGCAGTTTCTCCTTCCAATACCTTAACAATTAACTTTGTCACCGGGCTATGATCGATTTGGGAATGACCATCCCTCTGTGGCTGATGCTCCATTCAGAAAAGGCATAGTTTTTAACTTTAAAATACATTGCAAAAGGACAGCGAGAGTGTAACAATCACTTTTTGTACCATGTCCTTTTCCGTCCATGCTCCCCCACCCCCAGCACGGATTAGGATGGGGAGAGGGACGAATTATCTCTGCAGAACTATAAAAGATAGAATTGATTTTTGGTAAGAACTCCAAGGAAGTTCTTAATACCGTCTTATCTTTGGAGTAATACAGAAATGTTCCTCCAGTGAGTGAGCGCCTATCTTCGAAGCTATCCTTGCCAATGTTATCTCTACAGAAAAGCAGCTTTGAAGGATAGAAAATAATATATGCTCCCCATTGGTTGAAACGGGAGTTGTGTCAAAACTTGTAATACAGAGTTTAGGTTCTACACTTGATATTTCCACAACTTAGGGGAATTCAACAAGTTCGCTGCTGTGACGCTAGCATGAGGCCAAGATAAGATTTGCCCATCTCGCATAATGAAATTTAATAACTGTGATGCGCTTCAGGCCACCTGCACAAACCTAATGAGGTGATGGAGCCCAGATTCACAGCCTGGCACGTTAATATTTTTATTACAGTGTGAATTTGGGAAGTTTCCTTAGATCTTCAAATAAATCTAAAAAATCCATCATCTTTAAGTATTTATTAAAGAAAGGAAGCAAAGTCTAGGTTTATAAGAGGAAGCCATCTCCTATTATACTAGTAAGAACAGATGGAAACAATAGATGTGGCTTTGGATGCACAAGCTACTTGCCAAGACCTTGTGGGCTCATATGTTTTTTTTGTTTCATTTTTCTGACCACAACAGGAGGTTTAAGAGGAGATACTGCCTCCTTCCACTAACTGCCTGATCCCGGCTGCAGCACTATCTACACAAATATTGGACTGTCCCACTGCTAATCATTTCAGGTAGCTCC
The DNA here is from genome assembly GCA_033556795.1 of Tapera naevia. Lineage (NCBI taxonomy): Eukaryota > Metazoa > Chordata > Aves > Cuculiformes > Neomorphidae > Tapera > Tapera naevia. The sequence goes on along the minus strand of JAUMJJ010000074.1, from coordinate 1,067,781 downwards.
CCTCCCCAGCTTCTGATCAGTTACGTCAAATGAGGAACAGAAGCCTTTGATTCAAAAGTTCTTGTTTCTAGAACAGGCTCCTTTAAATGTGCATCAATCTCTTGAACATCATCTTCTTGCCAGTCTGGGTTTATGCTTATGCACAATACTTTCCTCTTTCTTTTCAGCCCTTGACAACTAGCAAGAACACATACAGAAAGCACCTTCCAGCTCCTCTAAAAACAATCCTCTGCTGCAGCTGGGCAGTCCCTCCCGAGAAAAAGAACCTTTTGGTCATCTGCCGAAGCCAGTAATTCTGTTCTTTGGACTCCCAGGATTTCTGCTATCTGATGGAATATTTAAACAGAGACTTCATTCCCCTGGCGGAGTGCCGACGGCTCAGCCACTCCATTCCGGTGTTCAATGAGCTCTTGTGTTCTATTACAGAAGAAATGTGATTTTCTGCCCAGCTGGAAAATGATACTTCTTCCTAGCACAGAGATTCGTACCCCACTCTAACCCGTCTAAATAGGTCACAGTCACATTTTCACAATACTACCAATATATCCCTTCAGAAAATGCAAAAGCTTACTGTATCCAGGGCAAAGAATATCTAATGTGGAATACAGCAGACTCTCTCCTTAGCAAGGAAAAATAAACAAATCAAACTAAGGAACGTGCTACATCTCTCTATAAAACCTCTTCCTCCGATCCAGTGGGTTGGAATAGCCCTCCTGTATCTCCTTCTCTCATCGACCTTCCCCATTTCAAGCAGATTTGAAGGCCCTGCTCCGTCAGTGATCAGGTTGGTGGTGCTTGACAAGACAGAGCTCTGCATCTTACTCCCACCCTCTATCAAATGGGGATTATTGATATTTTTTGTTGCGTGCTTTGAGCCCTCTGAGTGTACCAGGAAGCCTTATTTACTCATTTGTCTGCCTCAAATGAAACAAGCTCTTGTCAATCCTACCAAGTAAGATGCTATAGTGTTACTGTTATACACGGCGCAAGCCTGCCAAAAGTCTGGACATGTCCAAAAATATTAGGAGTTTAAGGTCTCCTGAGATGTCCTGAGGACACAAAAAGTGTGATATGTTGTTAAAGTTTAATCTCTTCTTCAGATGTCTTCTGTGCATGCTTTTCTTACGTGACTTTACCAGTCAAATACAACAACTGTTAATGTGCCCTTCAAAAGCACACGCTGTTCCCAGCTACCCTGGTGAACTAAACTTAAGAATGCCAAGAGAATTAAACCCTTCATGTGAGTGGACTGAAACACATTCGAGGTAAAACAAATCAAAATGTGGAGAAAGGGGATGCTCAGAATTGATTTTTCCAACAAGGCATTTACAGGCACTCAAAACATGATCTCCACTTCAAACATAAAACAGTCATTGTGCTGATTTGTTACAGTACGACTCACTAACGTATTTGTTTCCACATTATCTGAAACTCCTAGTTATCCAAGGTCTCATCTTCTTAATGGAAGGGAATGTACGAAAGTGGAGTGCTCACTTTAACACACAATGTATTATCTATACAAATCAGTACTTATTCAACAGACAAACTTAAAAAACAAATTATGGTTGACTATCAATTCGACACTCCGCAGTAGAAAACCACTTAAAGCCTGATGGCTTATAAAGCCTTTTAACGACATTCCTTGGCATTATAAAATACCAGATCTTGACTACGTCCTAGAACTCAGTTGGAAAGATCCCATTAGAGGAAAACTTTTGCTACTTGGTTGTCACAGCTGCGATTTCATAAAATATTAAACAAATATGGTACTTTGAGCTAAGATATCAATATCACTAAAATGTTTCTTGGCATAATACCCTACTGTGGTGCGAAAAGCAGAGATCCCTGCTGAAGCATCACACTGAGTATCTCAAAGCACATGATTTGGAAGCAAATTTCACAGGCAACCTTGCACCTCAGACACCGATCCAGCAGGCAGTGAATTTCAACTTTTATCTTTGCTTCACCATAGATGCCTCTAAACTATGCTGCCTGCAAAATAAATTCAGCTTCCTCTTGCCTCAGTTTCCCCAGTTTTAGAGCCTGCAGAACCTACCTGAGAACAGTGAATTAAAACCCAAACCTAATTTGTCAAACATGCACATGTGTACGTATGCAGAAACAGAAATTGCTTTTCCATTCCAAAAGACTTCTTGCATTTAACAAAGTCAGAAGCTAGAGTTATTACTATTTATTTTGATATTTCTATAAGGTATTAAATAACACTTTCTAAAGCACATGGGTTTTTGCCTTCAGCATGGATATTTTTGAACTCAGAGCCATAATCTCAATAGTGCTTCAATAACCCAGGAATAACAATCCAAACAACGTTCAGCAGAAATACGTTTTTACATTTCTCAGGCACCCAGAAGAACCTACCATAATTTGCCAACTCTTTTAATTAAAACTCATTAGAAGTTCTAACTTGCAATCAAAATTCTGTAATAAAAAAGGTAAACCCCACATCTCATTCTACAGTTTTTCATCAGGATATAAGCCAGATCCCAGTCGGATACCATCAGACATGCTATTAACAACACAGTGCACTGTACAGTTTACCAAATAAAAATTCAAGTCCACAGCCCAGTGACAGATATTTGGATGCTACCGGGCAGTTCATGTTATAAACAGAGGCATTTCTCTTGAAAGTTCAATAAGGTTGAAAGCCAAAACAGTGATACGGCATCAGGGATTTATCATCTAATAATAAAAGAGTGTTTGTTCCTCTGGATCTGCTCCTAACAAGTGGAGTCTCATGCTGAAAGAGCAGGTTCAGTAGGCATGCAGCTTTTCAATTGCACTCCTTACTGTATGCTTTATATTAAAGAAAGCAATTTAACTTTTGAGGACAAGAAAATTATCTTGAAACCAAAGTCCTGCCTAAGCTCAAGGCCAAGCTTGAAAAGAACATATAAAATTATTAAAAGGTCTTCAATTATTACTATAGCTGGAACATTCACAACAGCTATAACTCAGGGTGCCTACACATTTTAATTATAACCCCCATTTTCAGCAGGTTATAGCCTTCCCTATCATGCTAAAATTTATCAGGTCTGGCCTGTCACAGCCTTTAAAAAAAAGGTTTAGGACATGTTGCTCACTTCCTCTCAAAGTATGGGAAAGTAGAACAAAAGTAATTGCAGTTCTGCTGCCCCACGGGTGACAGAGCAGAGGTGGAAGCCACCCGAGCAGCCTCTCTTAATGGTGCTTTGGAAGTTTTTTGGTGGAAACTAAGCAATGGCATCATTGAAGCTACCCATGTAAATCCCATTAAGTAGAAAATAATGAAAGCATGAATTTACATGGTTGTCAAAACAACGTGAAACAGAGGGCCACTATGCTCCAAGAAGCTCCATTGTACCAGGCATGTATGTGAATTAAATGTCTCTGCAGCCACAAGTACAAACGAGGTTTCCTACTTAAACAAGTCAGGGCTTTTAGATCTTCGCCTCACTTTTTACCAAGCAAAAGTGAACAAACTCAAACTCTGCAGCAATCACAGAATGGTTCGGGTTGGAAGGGACCTTGAAGATCACCTCAGTTCCAACCACCCTGCCATGGGAAGGGACACTTCCTGCTAGACCAAACGTCTTCTGGAGCTTAATTACCTACTCACGAACTTTCATATCTCCTTGCAACTTTTGATGCAAGGCACAACTCTGGTCCTGTACAGAGCAGACCAATCTGCTTGTGTCCAGCCCAATATAATTCTCTGTTTTTTTTTTTTTAGATATCCAACATATCACATAAAAGAGGCAGTGATAGGGATGCCTGCTAATTCTCGAAAGACTGAAAGCGCTTTGAATCAAGTTATGTATCGTTGGCCATGCAGATGAGCCCAGCTCATGATCTGCTGGTTGTGTATGCCTTGCCAGAAGAGAGAAAACAATGTGCTGCTCACTCTTGTACAGCGGCGTGTCTGGGGAATACCTGGAAAATCAGAGCAGGCTGAATGACTTGCCCTGGCAAAGGCATCTCACTCACGTTGTTTTCTTTTCCTAGGTCTGCTCAGAAATGAGCAGGGATTTCCTGTGCACACGGAGGGGGGGCGCCAAAGGCAGAGTCAGCTTTAAATTGGGAAGCACTGGACAAACCAGGCGTACACAGATCACTTGTACTGAGCCTCAGCAGTAGGTTCACTCACATGACATACACATTTAAATTTTGCTGCTCTTCTAAATGCTCCTCTGCACTCTTAAATATTCAATTTAAAGTATAATATTACAAGTAAACAAAATTAAGTTAGAAAAGAATTTCATATATATACAATGAGGAATACCTACAAAACTACTCACCGACGACTAAAACAGATATTAGGTGCCTGAATACAAGTATTAAGCAAAACTAACAATATTGTAGTTTTGAAGATCCAGATTTACTGATTCAAACTCCAGTAAATCCCTGCTCTGAGTGTACAACCTCATGCTGCATCCTTTCCTATTTACAGAGTTCCGATATGTCAAGTATTAATGATACCATGCACTTGGAGAAATAAATAGTGATTGTAACACACTTGTGCAATGACACATTAAGATTCTATATCCAACCTTGTCCCTCGTACTTCCTGACCTCTTCTGAGCTTAACAAGTATAACCCTATACGTCTCAACGTTTAAAAGAATGATGTAGCATAATAATAGCTTTGAATTGATGATTGTTTTTATTAAAGAAGAATCTTGGAGAACTCAGCTAATAACAGAACTCCATTGTGGTAGATGCTGTCCAGACTTAACCTGAAGAGCCCTCAGTCAGAACAGTTTACAAATCAAATACGGAAGACATACCTAAGAAGAAGAAAAGGAAATATTACTGTAATAATTCTGATTTACGGAGGAAGTGACCTAGCTAAGGTCACGAAGCAAGTCTGGCCCTGATCTTCTGAATCTTAGCTCAGTGCACTAATTGCAAAACTGTTCGTCATCTTCCTCCTGAGATGAGGAATTGGCATGCCAAGACTGATGCTGCATTAGGAGAGCTCAGGGCTTCAGTTGGGCAGGGTAATGAAACAGTTTTTCAGCTGCAGACAACAATCATAAGTTTAAGGATAGGAAGAATTCTCCCTTTGTCATTTTGTCTCATACAATTTTTTTGTTTGAAAAATATGCTCCAAAGCCTGTGCAGGCTTTTAAGTGAGTTCTAAATGAGGTACAGCATCTTCATTCTCACACAAAAGCACTGCCCCTTCTGCATCCTCTGTGTCCAAAATATTCAGCATATAGCATTGTCCTACCAGCCAGCAGCAAGTTCTCTATACACATTAATATCCTACTTGTTTGCAGGCTATACTGGTGTATTAAGTGCACTTTTTAGGCATTACATCACACTAAGCTGTAAAAATACCCATTTCACAGGTGAACAAACTGAGATTAAATGATACAAGGAGCCTGTTTGCTGGATCAGCCAAAGGTTCAACACAAATTCAAAGGCTTCTTGAATTAAGACTCTTTAATCACAATAATGAACTTGCAAGACGTGCAGAGAAACCTGTTAAAAATGTATTTAACAGGATCCATGATACAGAAAACAGACACCGAAAAGGTAAGTGGTCCAAAACCTTCAACTTAACACTGGTTGAAGAATGGTAGAATGGGTCACCTTTAGGCTAGTGCAGAAGTAGCCACCCCTCCAGTGGCTCTTTAACTCCCCTGGACACTGGTACAGCATTTGTATTGAGAATACACAATACCAAAGTATTTTAGGTCACTCCTAAGGAATTTAAGTACAGCCTTAGTTATATTATCACTAGGAAGTTCTATGTATTTAGGCTGCTAAAGTAAATCATCATTATGATGATTAAATCCAGAAGTATCCCAACACCCTTCCAGCAGACACCAGTCTGAAAACACGCAGAGCTTGGAAGCCGACAGGTGTTAGTTTATTTTTGTCATCTCCCTGAAAGAGATCAAAAAGCTTGCACTTTGGGCTAGCACAGGACCAATTAGGAGCCTATTTTAACCAAGAAAAAGCCAAGCTTTCCTTCAGAGCTACATGGGCTGTGTATTCACTGATCAGATGAATTTCTCCCTCCTGTGACTCTTCAGGAGAGTTTCTTTGCATGTAAATGGGAGCTGGAGAGACTCAGACATCAAACATTAATTGCTGGGCCAAGCTTTTCTTTAAGTTGAATTTTAGGTACCTTTAAACTTCTAACTTAAACACTAAAACCAAATAAGAGGTCTGCTCTTAAAACACACTCCATGCTAAACAAGAGTATTTATAGGGTTACAGCTAAGGGAACAAGCACATTTAGAGGGCTGTAAGAGAAAAGCAACTTGAGCTTCTATGAGAAGTGAATGGGGTGGGTGGGCAGGGAAGAGAATATAAAGGAAGCCACGCACCTCACTGAAACAGGAAAGCACCAGGACATCCCTCCTGATACCTGGACTAAACTCTATTTCAGGCAGGGCTACTACAGAACAAAACAGGGGAAAAACCCAAACTAGATGCACTGTCTGTCCTGTAAGATCCATGAAAAGAAGTTTTGCTCTTCCCTCCTCTCCCGCCCCTATCCCTGCAGCCTGGCGCCAGGCTCGGCCCAGGGAACAAAACCCACGTCCCAACGACTGATGTTTCCAGAGAGGAAGCCATTGACGACACGCAGCCATGAATGCCTTCTCCTCTTACTGTAGGGAATGAAGAGCGGTCGGGTGGCGTTATTGTTTTTACCCAGTTACATCCTCGAGCCTGTCATCGGGTACAGAAACAGCCTTTATGCAGCGGTTGTACCGTCCCATTTCCTGGCTTCTGTCAGGCTTAACAAAACCCAAGTACTAAACACATTTTATGCCTTGGAGTATCAAATGTTCTTTGCTATCAGTCGAAATGGAGCTCTGTTCATTTTCATTATTGCTTCATATGAAAATGTTAGCTCTATTCATATTCCATATTCAAGATGTTTAACCTGGGTTCACTGTATGAAAAGTCAATCATGTGTGCATAAATTCAATATATTTTCCCCATTTATTGCAGTACAATGAATATCTTACAGAGAGCAATGTTTGTGTACTGATTCAAAAATATTATCTCTTTCTTTTGCCCAATTTATTTTGTATTTATTTGAGGCAAGGCAGGTATATTTGGGTTAAATAAGCTTTATCATTGTTCAGGATTTATTATGTTTAGCAGAAGAAAGAGAGGTGGCGTAAGAGAAGGAAATAAAAAATCCATCTTTGAAATCATACCGGCAAGTGGTAAGAAACACTTTTGCCGATAAACAGGAAATATTTTATTTCTAAAGTTAACATTCTTAAGTAAAAAACCAAACACTTCAGCTAAATTTGTGGGTTTTAAAACAAACTGTGGAAAACATTAAGGAAACTAAATAGAAACCATCTTTCAAGATGGTAAAACCAGGACAACTGCAAACATGAGGTATTAAACAAGTCATGACAACAAACACACAAAAGCCAGTTTTAACACCAACTAAACACATCTGCAATCAAAACCTGCAAAAAATACTGCAAGAAATGTCAATCAAATTATTATGTACTAACATAATCCCTTTATATTATTATTTATATTTCAGGAGCACAGGCTCCAACTAGTGTCCAGTGCACTCAAAGTATCCTACAACGTCAAAAAAAGATAAATTAAGGGAGTGCCTCCTCCAGAAAACTCATCGTAGAGTTGATGAGTTGTTCCAGTACTTAAACAGGGCTACAGGAAAGCTGGGGGGAACTTTTCCTTGTAGTGACAGGATGAGAGGGAACGGTTTTAAATTGAAAGGGGGAAGATAAAGATTAGACATTAGGAAGAAATTCCTCACGATGAGGATGGTGAGGCACTGGAAGAGGTTGCCCAGAGAAGTCATGGATGCGGTCTCCCTGCAGGTGTTCAAGGTAAGGCTGGTTGGGGCTTTGAGAAACCTGATCCAGTGGGAGGTGTCCCTGTCCGTGGAACTGGATAATCTTTAAGGTCCCTTCCAACCCAAACCATTCTACTATTCTATGACTGTATGACTAGAGAGAGTTGGAGTAGAAGGGCAAGTGAAGAGTGATTAATTGATGCAACTCATCAAGGAAAACTGGCAAGTGTTGGTAACATCCTGCCTGTGTTCTGCTCTACCTCTGCAAAAGCACCATTGTTGTTTCGGATGGCAATGGTATCTATGCTGAAATAAAAAAATAGAAGCAGAAAACACCAGTCTTCACCTTTTCTTTTTTCTAGGTTTCCTCCTTTTGGCAAGTTTGCTCAATTAATTAAAAGAAAGAACTGAAGGGAGTTTTCCATCTCTGCAGTCCGGTGCTGAAAGGGAAAACCAGATTTCAGACACTCTTCAATAGAACTGTAAGATTTCCTTAGGAATAAAAAAAGGCAATTTTGCTGTACTCTTTTGCACAGAAAAAATAACCGCACAGGGTTTCTTTCCATCACCTTGTCTATTCTATCAAGTTTTTTCACCTAACAGGTAAACAGATTGAGCCCCATTTCTGAGGCATGGATTGACACACCACAGGCAATGACAGCAATTAATTGCCCATAAAGTTTCCTATGGGTAAACGTGCTTTCTTTTGGAAGTAAAATTAAGATATTTATAGTCAGTGTAACACAACACAGAGCATGGGCTCGGGTGTATTACGTACAAGTGGCTGACAAGACTCCTGCCCACCAGTGCACCCACTGCACTGCAGCAAGCACTGGGCAGACTGGGATGCTGGGGAGATCACTTCATGTGTGAAAACTGCTTAGAAGCAGAAAAAAGCACGTAGTAAGTGCTAAGTATTACATCTCATTCTAGCACATCATTTCAACATGCTAGAATGTTATCATCAGCTGCTCCAGCTGATGATAAACACAAAATATCTTGAAAAAAATTGCAACTTAGAATTTAGAACAATTTAGAAGAACAATTTAGAAATTCAGTTCCAAGTTTCTACCTGTAAAATACCTGATGTGATCAGGCTCTACGTAGCCGTTGTAATCAACTCACGCTGTACAGAACAGGCAGACAAGAAGGTCTGGAAGGGCTAATAAACACCCATACAAGCATAAAACTTTTCTTTAAAATATCAGGGTCAGCAGCCATGCATTTTGCTTAAGTGTAGAGCATTAAAGGAACTTAATATTCCGGCAAGGAGGGGCGATCTGGAGGAAGCCCTGCTCTAATTTCTCTCTTCTGTTTAGCTTCATATACTGATGCCAAAATGCTGACAACTAAAGCAACACGAACATTATGCTATCACATTATTTACCTACAGTGGGGGAAGATAAAGAGTTTTAATGGAGTGAAAGCAAGTATGAAAAACCTGACTTCAAAGCACAAACTAATTATGTGTTTTACTAATTACATTTTAAAAAGATACACAGGGCATTACCAACGAACCCTGCAAAACTGAAAACACAACTGTGTCTCAGGCTGCCTTGGCCTGGAAAAGAGCTCCCGAGAATTACCAAGGGATTCCTGCTTCCCGCAAACACAGCGCCTCTAATATTCTCCAGATTTGCTGGCCCTGCTACGAACCGTCTCAAGAAAATGTTTACATTAAAGTCGGGTTCAGCTAGGAGGTCAGCTAACTTTAAGGCTTTAAGAAATCAGCAGCCGTCTTGTCTCCTGAGCAGGGCAGGGGGATGGGGAAAGGTTTTTTTTTTTTTAAAAAAAAAAAAATCATTAACTTGCTGCATGGACAAAACCTCAGTTTTTCACTGTTTCATTTGCTGTCAGTGATGTGAAAGTTCGGGTTGTTTTTTTTTTTTCCCTTCCCCTGTCATTAGGCATCCATCAAAAAACTGCCAGCACACCTCCAAAGTTTCTGCGTACTTTGGAGCTGCTTTTGGACTAAGCCACAACATCTCATATTTTAAACCTATAATGAAAACAATAGGGTCTATCTCACACAATTAGCTGTGATTTTTATCAAGTTTCTGAATTTCAAACTGCATGCGTGTATCAAATAAACAAGATAAGGAATTTATATTGTACATATTCTGCCTTTAGTCTTTAAAAATTGCTTCACTGAACACCGAGTGGATGTTGGATGATTTTCCACTTCATTCTGTTCCACATAAGAATCAATACAATCTGGTTTTATTTCAGCCAGGCTCCTAAGCTTACGTCTTATTTACATCTCACAGCTGACAAATGTCAGCAATAAAAGCGTGCCACTCCACAGGAAAAATGTGAGATTACGCTTCATCTAATTGTTTAAAGTAGGAAAACAGTATTCCCACTCTGAAATAAATGCCTTAAAGGCTTCCACTTGTATAATTGTATTGCAAAGGTCTAACAACTCTCCGCAAGAATGACTGCAAATACAATAAAGTGTCAGCTTTTAGATTTTTTTCTTTTAGCTATTTATACATGTAAACATGTCAGAAAAACACAGCCTTCCTTCAAGGTTCTTAGAAATAATCAAAACACATTTATGACAATGTCTGTGCGTTCACGTGCACTGTTAAATGGAATCAGATGCACATTTGCAAAGAGCACACAGGCAAATGTTAATGTTTGCTCCCACTGTAAAACGCGTTTAGCAGATCGAGGGTTATACAGAGTACAACTTACAGCAACTGTCCCGTGAGATACAGATTTGCATTGTGGCTGATCAAATTTTTATTATTCAATTCTTCTTTTAAATTGCAGAACCAGTTCCTAACAGCAAACAAACAGAGAGAAGGGAAATACCTGCACCGTGTTCTAGTTCTGTCTCATTAACTTTAATTTATCTCTGTACGAAGTGCACCTCTTTTACGAAAAAAAAAATCTGGAGTAGGCATGCATGGGCTATATGGGTAAAAAAAGATGCAGAAACAGACAAGTAAAATCCAAGGTAGAAATAATTTGTGTGCAGAAATAATCTGAGTAAGTTAAGGAACTGAATTAGCACAAGGAATGGATGCAAAAAACTTCTGCAAAGGAATTGTTACTGTCCGTGTTTAACTTCTGAAGTTACCGTTTCAGCAGGATCTGACTCTTGAGCAACTCCTTTTCCTGCTCAATGAATCCCAATGATTTCCATAGCTTTCACTCATTTTGACACAAAGGATACAGGAGACTGTTTAGACTCCTAATAAGCTGGGAGCTGTTAGAGCTGCACAGTACTGTTAAACACTGGATGGCGGCAGCCAAGAAAACAATTCCTTGGAGAGGAAAACAGCCAGCATGTGCCCTCATGTAGGAATCACATACCAGAGCAAAAGAACTTCTTCAGGCTGTCGTGTGATGTGATTGTAAGATGCTTATTGTGCATGGAGGGGCTCCATTTCTCTGCTGTACCCCTGGACCTGGTAATGGGGCATTTATTTCAGCTGCCCGACCTCACCGTCACCTGCTGAAGAGCCCAGTGAGCAAGGGCTGGTATTCCTGTAAATGGGCAACTACTGATAAATGTTAGTGACTTATTAACACTGAATCTTCTTAAAGTTATGCAGAAAGATAGTTTAATTCTACTAAAAATGTTCTTTTTCGTTTCCCTCTACCAGGAAAAGTCAGTCAGCCCCAAAGAGCTCCTTGGAGGTGCATGTAGAACTGCGCTCTGAGGTCCAGTAATCTCTAACTATACCATAACAAGGGAAGGAGCACAGACAGTAATTAACACATCACTACCATATTTCTTCCAATTCAGCAAATTTACAGCTGAAAACAATTCCGTGTAACCCAATTTAATTACATTAAAAATTATGCAACTTATTTTATTAAAACAGGATTGATTGCTCTACAAAGAATTTAGATCCAACAATGACCTTCTGTGCTACTGTAAAAGGTGTTCAAAACCCAATGAACATACAATGAAGGCTCTAAACCAGAAACTAATTAGCTCACACACAAAATATTAAATCTGTTTCACAAATTATGTAAATCATATAAAAAATGAGGTATAATACCAATGGCAAACTTTATAGTGCCAAAATGGAATAAGCTGTATGTATACCTGCCTTCAAATTAACTAAAGCAATTATACTGTAAAATCATTAGCCCAAGACATAGTTTAAAGTCAAGCTTTAATAACTTAATGCTACATGTATTTTCTAACCACAGAAAAAGCATTACATACGTTTACACTTCCCACTAAATTTAGAGGAGGTTATGCTGCATTAAACCAAGCATGAAAAACAAAGTATTCAAAAAAAAAAAAAAAAAAGGAATGCCAAAAATGTTTACTAGAGAAAATATGCACAAAATCAAACCATCGTTTCCTCTGGAGCTCTGTTTCCCCCTAAAAACAATGCTTTATTATGCTTTTCGAAACAGTAGCACATTTATTGTAACTGCTACCATCAAAAAACCTAAATAAGCAGCTCACTTGAATGATGAGAAAATAAACCACAACTTTACATGATCCTGGCAACACTTTAAAATGCCAATTATCTGGTCTCATGGCTCTGTGTCTCCTACGGCCAAAAAACTCTTACATCTTTGCAGCTGGGGTAGGTGGAAGAAATAGCAACTCCTGGTACAAGCGGCTCCGTACTGCAAGGAGCAGTGCTACTTCCACAATCCTAAAGGAGGAGCTGGAATGTTCAATTTTTTTTTCAGATGTGGAATGCTCAGAAATCCTTCTGTGGAATCCTAATGGGATTTCCAACCTGCTCTTCATTTTTTTAAGACAACTGTCGTGGAGCTTCATGTATCTATGTTAAGTGAAGGGGCTGCAAATAAGGCAAAAATAAGCAAGCTTTCTTACTCTGCTCAGTTGCTAAATTTGTTATTGCAATTTTCACAACACTAGGGTGTATAAAACAGTCTTTTGTGCTGTCATGTGGGAGCACAAAATTTAGGGAAAGAGTTGTGAATCTACCTGCTACTATCCATGCCAGATGGCTCTGGTGTATCTTCATGTAGCATTCTGCAGGTGTCATTATTCAGATGCTTTGGGAAGCCCTCAGCACAACCCCAAAACACTGTTGTGTGTGATTTATGGCTGAAAATGAGCCTCCCTTTGAGATCACTGCACTTTTTTGGGGTGAAGCTAAAAGCTGAAGCACAACTGTGATGTATATATGGGTGTGTACATATGTAAAAATAAAGACTGTAGTTCAGCTTTAACAAATAACAGGTCAGACCTTTTAAAGTTCCTTCTAGCTGTTCACAGCCAAGGTGTTACTGTCAAATTTCTAATGGACAGAAACACTTTTTGGATTCCTACAATTTTTTTTTCAATTAAAAGAAAACAGTTTATTTGTATATCAACATTGTCTGATATATTCTGAACTACCCAAGCTAAAAGCTGTTGCTCCATACTCCTTCTGAATGGCTGGGGTAACGTACTGTCACGATACACAGAACTGAACGCTGCTCTACAAATGGATGAGGCTATCGTGTGTGATACAGGAAGAACAGCAGAGGATCTTTCAAAAAGTGAGTAGGAAAGCCAAGAACATTTACTCTGTTTCCATAATACTGATTAATAAAAAAACAATTTTCTGAGTTTGTTACGCAGCTTTTAATTCTAGAAATACAATGGGAGACTGATTAGCAGGAAGGCCAACTGGCCAAAGCCGTGCAACAACTATTTCTGTGTGCATACATATCTACAACCACTAATCCCATGTAATCAATACACAGACTCCACATTTACAAGGGTTGCTATAATACTGTTGTAATATCACCTACCTACAAAGAACACAGAAATGATGAGCATCTTCTCGGAAAAAAAAAGTACTTGGGATGAGGGAAAGAACCGAAAGAATTACAGAGGGAAGAAACTGGGAAAATCTGAGCCATATCTGGGCTAACCTGCAGTGAAAATTAATAACATCCATGCAGCCAACTGAGAAAGGAGGGCTGCAAGGCAGGATCAATGATTGAATCTTCTAATGAAATGCATTTGATTGGAAAAAGTATTTCCTTGCCTCAAAGTGTTCTCACAGTGATCACGCTACGATAGAAGTCGTTTCCTAAATATCAACTGCCTCTTGATGTTGCATGACCACCTCCCTCCCTCTCTGCAAACAGAATATAAACATTATGGTAATTACGGTGACTGATGACATGTAAATATTTAATATAGTTTAGGTTTTGTCTTGAAAATGCATTTTAGAAAGGAAAGTAAATTAGTTTCCAGAGCTGACACTAAAACTTAGTTATAGAGAATAAGTATTGAAAAGCAGATAGTCAAGGCAAGTAATTTTTTCTGCCTGGCATTCTATGTTTAAGGTAAAAATACTTGCTGGTCTAAATTGCATTTCTACTTCGTAAAAATAATTCAAAATTAGATCTTTGTCACCCAAACAGATGCAACAAAGCCAGTTCCCTGACAATATTTTATCTGTGTCTTTTTGACTTATTGCTTGAATCTGCACACGTGCCAAATGCCACAGCACTCGCTAACCACTTAATCTGTTTCCTTTGAAACTCATCATCAAATACTCAGTTCTGTACAGTTAACGGCAGGGTCTTTGTAATGTGTTTTCTTTTTAAAATGTAAATCCAGTGTCTTGTGAAGGTGGGGTTTTTTTCCAAAAAAATAAAAACCAACCAATGAACCTACAAAGTCTCATTCCATGCTTTTAAACTGCAATGTTAAGTATAAACACGTTAAAGGAAAAAGATGTCACTGATTGAAAATTCCTTAAAGAGTTTTATTTCCCGTTCTACAAACTTCTAATATTTTAATAATTATTTTCTGACAGAACAAAATCATAACCTTTCTATCTCTTGTTTCATCAGCCCCTAAAACCCTCTTTATCTTTGAGGAATTCATATTTTTAAGGGAAAGAACGAAGGAGAATGAATGAATGAATAGGTCATGAAATATCCTAAAAACAAACAGCAAGAAAAACATTATTTCAACTGTATTACAGCTCCAATTACTACTTACACCCCATTTTCCTGGGTTAGCCTGTATCTTGATCAATGATATCCCAGCTGGTTTTAGTTGAAAAAGTTTCCATTTCTATTTCTACTAATGGTGTCACTGATAAAGAGGGAAAAATCCATCGCGTCTGCAGCAGAACTGAAACTCCATCGAGGGATATATATTCATTTACACATGCATGAACTGAAACCATCATGAAATATATATTTATGAAGCCTTGTCCATACCCATAACGTTTAGAAGTATAGAAATCTGGACAGGTAAGTTGAGAGTAAGCAGCATGCCGATATTAAAAAAACATAGCAGAAAAAGGTCTGCAAATCTTGCATCTCTAAATGCTGAATAAAAGATCAGCGGAAAGCAGGGTGTTTCTGCAAAGTTGCATGAGAAACATCCTTACCATTATCATCCTGTAGCACAATATTTAATCCTCACTTCTAATTTTTCTAGCAGCACATTCTCTGCAGATACACATGCAACAGACAAAAAGAAAATACTATATGCAGGGTGAAGCACACTAAGGAAGTGATCGCTACACTTCAGCTGATCGTACACTGTGGCACTTTGCCTCGTTTTATTGCTTTCCCATTTACAGTGAAGTGTGGGTGTTAAAATGCCTCTGGAAATGTGGCAGGAGGGCATTCTCACTCCCTGCATCTGCACAACTCTGGCAGAGGCAGAAGGCATGATGAAAATGCAGTTGCCTTTTTACAACAACTGGTTTCCTCTTCTACACAAGATGAAACCATGCTCAAGTTGGTGCTGATCTGTGCTGTGTCTGGGATGCTGCAGTCAGAGAGCAAGAGTGCAGCCTTGACCTACAGCATCCCCATCCAGACCAACAAACCCACCCGGGAGCTTGGCGCATCTCGCCGCAGGCTGCTCCATCTATAAATCAGCAACAACATCAGTGTAGGTGAAAAAATAAAACTCTAACCAAAACTCATCTGAGGTTTTGCTCATTTTGCTTCTCTCTGCTTGTATTGAGGTTTTTGGGTGCTTGTTTCCTCTTTTTCTTCCTGTTGGGGAGGGGGCAGAGGGAAAGGCTTGGCCTGTGTTTAGAAACGGTACCTAAACCATGAAAATATCTCACCACATGCACCAAGGCTGCAAAACTTGTTTTTCTTAAATGTTGCTACTGCATGCTTACAAGACAAAACAGAGGAGCGTGAAGCAAAGATTTGGCTAATAGGAGTAAGCTGTAAAGCCCAATTACTTGGACAGGGTCCTTTTCAAATTCCCATTCATCTTCTGAGCAAAGCCATTCTGGCACGGAGGATTCAACAAGTCATATTGTAACTGGGTACTTGTGTGTTCTTAAAATAAACATTCCTTCTCTCTGCATGGAAATGTCATCCCTTTCAATTTACATCTTTGGAAACAAAAGCCCCGGAAAAGTATACAGAAAAAGCTGGAAAAAACTCATCCTAGTTTGCAAAACCGAAGTAAGATATACAAAGGAAATGAACCTGTGATACTATTGCTGTAACACAAACACTGCCTGTCCGCTGCCACATTTAATTCACATTACGTGCTTTTTTTTTAATCCCAGGTTTTTCAATTTAGCAATGATGAGCCACATTAAAAACGAAAACTCAAAATAATTGCATTTTTGTAGATTCCGTTGTGTTTAAGGCCAAGCCAATCTGTAAAACAAAGAAGGAAACAGTCTTTTTTTTTTTTTTTTTGCTAACAGACTAGAAAGAAGCTCTGTTCAAAGAACAGCGTGGGGAGGAAAACAGGGGAGAATCAGATGCATTTGTGCAATTTTCTTTAGACATTTAGTTTAGATATCCAGTGCATTGAAATATCTTCCCAGCCTCTCTGTTTAATGGCTTTATGGGAACCTCTGATTCCCATTTGTAATCATGTGTCAAACAACTTGGATATCTGTGTTAGCCAATGGTGAATATTCCCACACACATTTAAAGATGATCCTGAACCAAATCCCACAAGAGGCAGAATTTCCTTTTTTTTTTTAAGCATTTAGACCTAAATTTCAGAGTTTAAGCCTCCCACCATATTCAATTAAACAAAAAGTTAATGAGATTATAGTCAAGCAACCACATGAAAGCTGAAAATACACTTTGTAGCTAAAATTACCTTGCTCTAGGTTTCTTTATGAGTACATATTTCAACATAAATTCTCCTGTACAGACAGTACATCCCAGTGTATCCATCCCAAAATGTTTCGTGCTCTGTGCACAGCTCTTCCACAGCCAAAACCAGACTTCCCATGCATGTAGAGTTCCCTATACCAAAATCCATATTCATGTTACAGCCAAATCACATAATTTAATTTGTGGACATTGTATGAACCACTTAGACAAATGAAAATGGTTACCAGAAACTCAAGCCTGGTTTCCTGCCTTTTCTGTCCCCATATTTCTACCACATCATCTTAATAATCATTTTTTCCTTTTGATTTCCTCCCATGTAAGAAGGGTCCGATTTGGTAATGATCAGCTGTTCAGACATGGTACAGTTTACTTGAACTAACAATGTAAGATTTTAATGAAGACACTGTCTATACCTGAATGTCCTCATGCATGTACAAGACCACACAGTGAAATAAACACAGCTGGGTTGAATTTTGTTGCATTGAGTATTCTAAAAAACACGCTCCTGTTACGCTGGAGGTGAAGATCTGGAGGGCTACACCTTGCTACATGAAAAGCTATTGTTTGGTGAGAGGCAGCCTGTAAATACACAAGATAGAACTAGTGACAAACTTGCTAGAACCTAGGAAAAGCCGCCCTTTAGAACCAGGAAGAAGAAACCACCCCATCATGCCTTCAAAACGCTTGTGGAGTTAAGAACCTGAGGTTAAGAATAAGGAAGTGCATTCCAAGTGTTCCGCTTCCGCCCTTCAAATGGTTTTAGTTTTTTTTTTCAAAAGTTTTATGGACTGAAAAATATATTGTGAAATGGAATTCCTCCACCACACTGACACAGACATATTGCTTTGGCACTAGCCAGACCAAGCACAGGGATGCTGTAACAAAAAATTCTGCACTTGGGGTTATCCCACTGGACTTCTGGGAATTGATTCACGTTTTCTACTGCTACACAAAAATAACCCCACTCGGACATGTAACTCTTACCAACCTAAAGCATCATGAAACCCCAATTTTATGGCACGCGTGTAGTTAAGATAATTTTATCATCTCCATTACCAGGGAAGACGCATATCCAGTCTGAGTGATGTGGTGAGCAGCCACATTACCAGAATCTGTGGGAATCTGTGGCAGTCTATTGCTATAGCAACTGCCAATAACTAAGAACATCAACAAAGTTGTTTACTCATCTATTATAACTCCGATTTTGCCTGTTGGGGCTGAGATCTCTGAACAGATGATTGTCAAAATGAAAAATCACAGAATCATTGAAAGTTCTGGTTTGAAAAGGACCATGAAGGTCATCTAGTACAACTCCCTTGCAGTAAGCAGGAATACCTTCAAATAGATGAGGCTGCTCTGAGCCCCATCCAACCTGACCTCAGGGGATGGGCAACCTCCCACCTCCCTGGACAACCTGTCCCAGTGTTCCACCACCCTTAGCGAAAAAAAACACTATCCCTTGTCCTATTGCTACAGGCCTTGCTAAAAAGTTTTTCCCCACCTTTCTTAAAAGCGTCCTTTAAGTATTGAAAGGCTGCAAAAATACAGAAATATTTTTTTATTAAAAATCCCAATAAAATACCTATTATTTCAATTTTTCAAGCCCTTTAAGGTCAGGTAAGAGGCCAGGAATAGATAAATCTTATGAGCTAATAACAGTCCAGCTACTAATATGCTACACAAATTGACCTACGTTGCTCCAGCAGAATCTGGGATTGATACTTAGTACTGCAGCACATATATTTATTTATAGGGCGATCCAAAGAGACCCATCATTATATTAATGAAGCACCTTCTGACACTGTTTTGCTTATATGATAACTGATGCTGCAGATATGATAAAGTTTAATGGGCAAGCACACAATCTAGAAAACATAAAGTGCTATTGTAAAGTGTTACAAGGACCATGAGGTTGTTTTTTGCCTAAAGGATGAAAGTACAATGTACCCTTCTAGAGCCACCACGCCTGTACCTCACAGGCACTGCAGTTCAGTGCCTCTTTTCTTCCATCCTTGCAGCCTCCTTACACGTAGCTTTCCAATCAGACTGTTTTCTGCTCTGGTTACCAGCACAGTTCAATGAACAGGCACAGACATCCAGATGAAGAAACACAAGTCCATCCAGGGAACTCAGGCCAGGAGAAGGCACATCAGTTGACCCCGCCACCGCTTCCATGCAGCATTACAGCAACATTTCCAAATGGAAAATGATTTCTCCTTTCAAAAGATTCTTCACTATCAACATTTGGCAAAAATGTCACATTTTCTAGGAAAAAGCCAACGCAACCTCCTCCTGTTTCCGCTCCTTTCCTCCCACACATTTTTAAACATTTTAGGCTGCTGCCATCTCCATGCCAGCTGCTGCAAGCAGGACCAGCAACCACAACTTCAAAGGAGAGAAAACAGGAAAGAACTGAAGCAGCTCAAGCTCTCAATAACAACTTTGGGGGCAAAAATACCCTGGTATTTAAATTTTATTTTTATTTTCTTCCTCTTCTGGGGTACATGCAAAGGATAAATAGCAAGGACCTCTACTGCTTTCAGCAAACCTCACATACTATTGATATTTTAGCATTTATTTTCCTTAGGAGCGATGAGAAAAAACTGTAAGTGGTCTCTGCTATCTCTAAATTTTACAAAGCTGGTCAGAAAATGGTTTCCTGCAAAAAACTCTTCTCTATAAGCAAAAAAAAGAAAAAAAAAAACTTTTCTGGTTTACCACAGAAAGGCAGTTTTATACAGAAAGCAAAATCCCTTTCAAGAAAAGTATCAGTGCCATGGAAAAGCTCATTTCTGTTAAAGAATAGCCTGCAAAATTTTTTAACCAGTTGTTACAGTTAAAACTGTACATAAATAATCATCTTTTACTGCTTCCTGCATTATCAAATCCTACATCTGATGCCCCAAGACCAAGCCTTTCAGGGCAAAACCTGCCCCTTTGTGTGCATACAAAGTACTCAGAAACGCTGCTTGAGCGCTAAGTAAGTTAGGGAACTAATGAAGTTATGGAAATACGAAGATAATGAACTCTTTTAAGTGCTATTTCAAATTTTTCTGCCATACAGAGCATCTATTTATGTTCCAAAACTCTACTATCAATAACTCTAAACTAAAACACTAAGTTGTTAACATTTTCTCTATAATGGAAGCAGGCTGCCTGGACTGAAAAATACACAGAACAGTCACATTTACACTAACAGTCTTTAAATCCTCACTGAAAGCTTAACTCTCTGAAGAAACACCTACTGAAATGGCAACACAGAACATTACTTTCTATTTTACTGACATGCCACGAAAAATAACCACGCGTTGTAATCTGATGCATTATCACCTCAGAAGCTAAACGTGGTGTCAAATTATTGAGCCAATTTAAAACTGAAGGAAACTGCAACTCTTGTTTTATTATTATTAATACGGCTTCATTTTGGTGCAAGTTTGCAGTTCCGTAGAGGATTTGAGGTTCCTTCGCACAAGCTAACAGCAAATCCTTTGGAAGGGAGCCAATGGCAGAGAGAAGACAGCATTTTGGTGTCTCCAATGCCCAGGATAAGTGATCAGAAACAGCTCAAACCCAACGATGTGCTGACTTCTTTGCTGAAACACCTCTGCTCTCTCCTCACCTCCTCTGAGCCGTGTGGCTCCATTTGGCCACCCCTGCTGTTGTCTGGGCAGTACAAGGGAGATGCCAGCATGGAGCAGAAGATAATCCTGTTAGCAGCAGTGCTAACTTTTCACCTGGATGTTCACACATAGATGAGGGTGGTGTACTAACCTACTGTCCAACCTCTTCTGCCCCAGCAAAGCCCCTGATTTTCCTCATGTGTTTAAAGGGAGAAGAGCAGAGAACCCCATGTCCACACTTAGGTCACTGCTTCAAAGAAGTGTTTATAAAATAAACAGTTATCAAGCACAACTCCAAGACATCTCAAGCTGAGAAAATAATGACTTTGTGTTACAATTGTTAGAAAAATGGAAATAAATGACCAAATATAACTCTGCACATGCACTGCTCCAACAACCACAATCATGAAAAATATTCCTTACACTTCTCAGACTTTACTAACCAGTAGCAGAAGAGGTAAAAACGTAAAAATATTCAAGAAAATCCACGTGAGGAAACAGGTGCCACTTCCAGTGCCAAACAGTTTTTTTTATGAAAGAAGGTGTCCCTTTTTACTTAGAATACGTAACTCTGTATTTAGAATACGTAACACCAAATGGACATTAAGTAATTTCATCTTGGTAACACATGGATCTTACACAATTACCATAGAATCATAGAACGGTTTGGGTCGGAATGGGTCTTAAAGATCACCCAGTTCCAACCCCCTGCCATGGGCAGGGCCACCTCCCACTAGATCAGGGTGCTCAATACTCCATCCAACCTGGCCTTAAACACGAGGAGGGGGAATCCACAACCTCCCTGGGCAACCCGTGCCACTGCCTCACCACCCACATTGTGAAGAATTTCTTCCTAATGTCTAAATTAAGTCTAAATGTCTAATTATACACGTGTGTATTTCTGTGTGCATACATGTTTTGTTTTACCGTAAAAGACTGGTTATACCATCAGCCCATGGGAGGCAAAACCCAGTTCAAGTCCTCCAGTCTTCACATTTGTGGTACCATAGTTCCCCTGCACTCCTGCCTGCAGCCACTGGGCATTGCTCTGCTGTCCAATTTTAGGAAAGCAATACAAGTGGAAAGATGTGAATTATCTTATAATTCATCATTCAACACCCAGGAAGCCAAAGGCCCCGAAAAAGTAACGGAAAATGCAAAATTAATACAGAAAAGCAACAGCAATTTGATTGCTGCATCAAGAAAACATCCAAAGAGCAGTTTAGCTATAGAGGTGAAAAGGCTGTGCTACCACACCAGAGGTGGTTTTAGCAGCTAGGGATCACAGACTGCTTGGTGTCTCAGCTGGAAATGAGATACAGACTGGAATCCCAACCGCAGATGTGAACAGCAGAGTGGTGGATGGAGAGGAGAACAGTTTAGACTCTCAGGTTGCAGTCCCACCTGGGTAAGAAGGTGCCACGTTGCACAAATGAGCTTTTTGGAGTTGTTGACAGCAAAGCTAAAAGGCCAAATCTTGACCCAAAATGCACTTATCAAAGAACAAGGGAACAAAGAATGCTGTTTTAGTAGGGGGGTGCAGGACTCGTGTATTTGGGCAAAATCTCATAGTCCCAAGGAACAGTGCTGACAAGCAGTTCTTGATGAACCCTCTGTTCTTTGAAGCAGCCCTGGTGTCATTTCCAGGCTCGGAGCAGGGACACAATGCAACGGTGGGAGGGAACTGGAGCAGAAGAGACTTGAGGTTACAGGAAATGAGCAAAGGAGAAAAAACCCAAGGCAGATGTAAGGACTAAGCAACAGAGTCACTGAAGTGGTTCCAGTGAAAGATGACCACCACCTTCTCCTCCCAGCAGCATCTTTAATCATCCTTGATGCAATTCCACTAAAACAAATTCTGTTTAATTTCATTGTGCCTGACCAAGCAATGTAATTCCTACTGGCTGGACACTTTCTAGCCTTCATCAGGCTTTTGCAATAGCACTCATTGCCTCGAATTTATCAGGGAGTTTATCACAGTGGTTCCAAAAGCACCAGCTCCATGAGGCAGAACCTGGTGCTCAATACTTCATTTATATTCAGCAGACCGACCTTTGCATTCTGTCCTGGTATGCTGATAATTTCCCCTGTTTCCAAGAGAACTCCTATTGCCCTGCCATGCAATCACTTCCTCTGTTGATGAGCAGAGCATTTTACCCTCACATAAGCTCTGGCACCTTGCATATTTATACAGCTTTTAGCAGTCCAACCAGCCTTAATTTTAACCCATAGATATTTAATTTTGTTTTGCTACCAGAACAAAATACTTGGCTATTTCTATTACAGATTTAACACCAAATTTAAAGATCTTTTTGAGGAAAAAAATATCAATCATATATGATGATCAAAAATCAATTTGAGTAGGAGATACTTAAAAATATATCTTGTATTAGTGAGATTTTTACTGCCAATCCAAAGGACATGGGGCACTCAAAGCCCTAGAGAATCTTTCCCTTCAGTATATGATCACTTGTTAGCAAAGTAGCAGGAGATTAATGGTGAAAGGAGATTATCAATTAGATCAATGTGTATAGAAATAGGTAAAAGTTCTAAAAAAGAAATAGTTATTCAAGTAATTCTCATGCATTACTCTCAAAATAGATCCATCATCATGTCAGCTTGTCCTTTGGAAGTCAATAGTTCCTAAATTTTGGGGTTTACACTTGCACCATTTGCCATCTTAATAGTAGAAAATACGATCTTTGTGACATAATTCATCTCTAGCTTGGACTGCATCCAGGTCAAAGAGCTCCATATTTTCAGCCCATTAGTCATGGGAATTAGAAGTATTATACAGTTGCTTTTAATTGGTAGTTCATGCTCAACCACAGCAATCCAGTCGATGATTGCAAAACTAGCTAAATTATATTCTCAATAAAACATCATCCAGCCTGCAAAAAGTCTGTCCCAAAGCAAACTCCATCTCACATGCATAAGTAAAATATAACTAGCTCCACAGTCAACGATCATGGGAAAAATGTTGATGACCAGCCTCAGCTGGCCGCCAGAGCAAAGCTCCAGTGCAATGCCACATTCCACCCCAGCTCCCTTCCAAAGGAAAGTTGTTAGCAATGCTCCACTGGTCAAACACAACATTAAGTAGCAAGCACTAAAAAGTTAATTGAATGTTTGCCAGGAGACGAATGCCCCATTTTTATACTGGGTAATTAATTTCTTTGTTTTTATAAGAATTTTAAAGAGTGACCAACTTGCACCCTGAGGGTAATGATCTTCATTCAAGTGAGACTTCTGACTTCTTGTGACACGGGACTTCTTTGTATTTGGAAACATTCCAAGATTACTCTCATGTAGGTGCTTGCTTTTAACGCCACACAAATTCTTGTATCTATTTTATCTTAAGCAGATGGTATCTTCACACACCTCTCCTAAAAGAACATTTCAGTTCTAGGATTTCAAAAATAGATCAATCCTTAACACTGTTTTACAAGCATAGTGAGAGGCACAGGTGAAGCACCTTGGGTTGGGGGCACACTTGGCAGTGGAAGACTGTGGCTAGTTGCAGTGAAGGGGCCACCTTTACATCCAGTCATGTTCTTTACACAAGACCTGCCCTTTCTCATCGTGATAGTCTTTAAATCGTACTACACATAGTAATGGGTCTTTGCTGTTGACAGAGTGAGCTATTCATGAAGATAAACTGCAGTTTTGGGGCTTAAAAAATTATTTTTCTTAGGTTACTATCAACACTGTCAAGATTAGTCGTTTTAAAGTAAGCTTAAACTGTCAAAACAGTTCCATATTTAGAGCCAGAAAGGAAACAGGGACTATTAGCATATAACATGTGCCAAAGCTCAAACGTACCTGCAGACTTCTGTCTACTACTGTTTTGGAATAAAAATCCAAAATAATCTTTACCATGATTATGCCTTTGCTGCTAACGATGAACATTGCTATAAATTGCTATAATCATTCCTAGACCACTGCAATCTGTGAATAACTTCTACTGCTTCTGCAAACAAGAACTTCAGACAGTCGATCCCTCCTCATACTAAAGAAAAATATCAATAAGTAAACAAGCAATATTGTCCCTCTCTTCAAATCCTCCCTGTGATGACTGTAGGAACTACTGCTGATTATCACAGAATCATTTAGGTTGGAAAAGACCTTGAAGATCATCAAGTCCAACTGTTAACCTAACACTGCCAAGTCTATCACAAAACCATGTCCCCAAGCACCACATTATATCTGTTATGAAAATGTATTAGCTATGTATGCGGAATTTAACCTCTTTAGGCTTTGCCTTTAAACATGACCAGCTATCACTCTTATTGCAAACAAAAATCTTCAAGAGAACTCTAGAATTTGTTTAAGCTTTCACCTGTTTTATTTAAAAGTTTACAGTTTTTGGACTCTTGATTTTTGATTGCCATCCCAACTGCTATGTCCCCTAAAATTACCCCATTTAACATAATGAGATGTTTTTTTATAATCAATAAAAATAAAACCTGGACAGGAGACTGAAAAAGTAAGAGGATGATGACATGAGTTTAGCTGCTAACCTGGACTAGCTCCTGCAGGTCTGAACACATCTCAACTGGAAAATAATCAACAGGCATTTGCTCCACACAGATACCTCCAATCTTGTTACTACTATCACTACTAGAAAATCTTCAATCAAGTTTTTCTTCACTGCCTGAATACCTGTATGAGAGCAAATTCTAACTACCTATATCATAAAGGCAAACTGGTGCAACAGTGTTTGTTGATGAATCACCTTGCTACTGCTAGCTGAACCTTCTAATTCAGCTGGAATCATTGTTGGCAAGAGGAGAGTAGTCGGCAAAACAAATTCTGCAATCCCCCTCACTTTCGTCTGCTCACTCTTTAGGTTTGGGGTATAATAGCTAGGGTACAAGCATTCACACTGTGATGACATCTTCCAGTTCTGTTACTCTTGGGATCGTAATTTTCCTGTTTGAACAAAATACCCTCTGCCTTCACATTGCAGCTCCAAGTAAGCCAAAAAATCTGAGCTGAAGGCATGGTGTTGTTCCATCAGGTGAGACTCCAGTGATAGGCATAAAGGTTAGCATGGGTATTCATATAAGAAAGCCTGATCGTTTGTCCTTGCTTGCATCTAGAATTGTAGCCCAGAGTTATTTATGTTGAAACACCCAGGGCTTTTTCCCACTCAGTAAACTCAGCTGGAGGAAAATCTGCTCATGATCCCAGGAGATCAGCAGGGAGACACTGGGGCATCACCAGCACTTAGATTGCTGCCTGCAGCTCATGGACACATCCACGTGTCTCAGCTTGAGTGAAGGCAGCATCTGCCCTCCAGCAGAGCAGCCTAGTCCAGGCTAAAAGCGCCTACAAATGAGAGCTGCAGGTCTTCTGCATGTGGATGGCAGCAGATTTCACTTCAAATCTAAGTAAGATAAGCTAGAAGGCAAATCTCATCTCTTTCCACTATCAAAACAACAGAGAAGATGTAAACCTAGTAACTAGTTTTTTTTCGCAGAGCAAAACCTGTACCCTGCCCTCACCAGATCTTTGTTGACATGGCGACACATAAAAGAGAAAATGTAATGTTTAATGTGGAAGTGGAAATATTTTTCATAAGATGCATACACACAAATCCTTAGGAGCAGACAAGGCTGCAGTGATGATGAGGGGCTCAGTGTCCCACCATCAGCTCACAGCAATAACCCACCTTCTTGTAATACACCAACTGAAAGAGCTGAAGAAGCTACTGGGCTAGTGGCATCTTGTGTTTGAGGTTGCAGCAACCTCAGGTTTACACACTATCGTCTGCTCTAAAATAAAGCATGCACTTTTATTGATTAAATATTAATTATTAAATGCAAATTCTTTCACAGTAGCCTTCCCAGACACTCTACTACCATGGTATAACACTGCCATAGTCAAGTTAAAGCTCATATTCCACCCACAGTGGCAATTTTCCACTAACAACAAACCCAAGTCTACTAGATGCAACATTTCAAAATGCATGTAAACTATTTAGATGAATTCTTTTTATTGACAGTCCCAGGGGAATGGAGAGAAAATGATTTGTTTTACCCTCAGAGCTCAAAGCTCTCTTGGGAGGTAATTCAATTGAAATTTCACATTCAGTCTAGCCAGGCAGTGATAAACAGATGCTTAAATTAGCTGCATTACACCATAATCAAATATCTTAAGAGGGGGGAAAAGTTTCCAATAAACAATGGGGGTGGAGGGAGCTTCCTAGCATTTTCAGAAGGAATGTTTTTCATACCTCTCTAAAGCTCCTGCAGCAGCTAGCACTCCTTCAAACACAGAAGCCTCTAACAATGCAGGGAATATACACACAAACACAAACCCAAACACAACTGGCATTTCACTGAGATCTCCAGCAGATTACACTACCAGCACCCCCAACACTTCCTTTATCTCCCATACTTCAAAGACTATTTCTGTTATGATGCCCTGCTACACCATGCTACCTCTCCAGTGATTTTACAAAAATGTTTATCTTCTTTTTGTTTAAGCAAACTATTGCATAAAACACTCATACGCAAGGGAGGACGAAGAAGTAACCAGACTGGTGCTGTCATTCAGCATCTGCTGCTCAGATCCAAACACCTCCCTATGGAATGATGCAGTGCATCTCCACCCCCTCCTTCCACCACCCAGCTGCCAGGTACTCCCTCTTTCCCTCCTTCTTGGTCTTCTCTCACCCTGCAGTAAGAGCAAGAAAGCCCATTGCTCCTGCTCTGTCAGGAATGAGAATTTCTCCAAAATAACTAAATGCTTTGTCCATTTGGATGGGTCTCCTTGTTACTGCTGGGAAATCCCTGGAAGAACATGAATGGATCCCAGAGAGTTTTAAGAATACAAACTGTATTTAGTCCTCTCAACTAAATTTGTCAGTCCAAGAAGCTAAGGGGAATAAAAGAGGGAAAAAAGTACATTTGAAGTTCTCTAAAATTTACCGCTCTATTTTTTTAAAGAGGAATTTTGCGTTTCCCTCTAGGCTTTACGTGCAGGTCCATGAGACTGCATGAGTGAGCCTGGCTCTCACTGCAAACACTTTCTAGTTTTCATAGTCAGGAATGTAAAGTGCTTTAAGCCCATCCAGAAGTTTCATAGGTGCACATAGGCAATATTACAGGGAAAACAACATTTAGAATTCCAAACATCCTGGGCTTCATACAAAGCAAGTCAATGAGAGATCCACTGTTTGTTGTAAACGTTATAAAAAAAAAACCCCATGAATATATTAAACTGGTGGGAGGTTCAGTCTGGTTGAATCATCTTGTGCATCATCACAACTGTAAAATCCAAAGTGTAAATGGTTCCTTGGGTTTGAGATACTCAAAACCAGAAGATACTTGTTCACAAAACTTTTATTTTTCATTGGTCACCTTGTCTAATTTGGAAAGTACTAAGTTTCAAGCAAACCTGAATAGTACTATCAGGGGAAATTCTTGAAAAGGCAATTGGTTTGGTCCTTCAGGCCATCTACCACCTAAGTTTTTAAACCACCTTTTAAACAAGCATGTGCTTAGTGTGTGAATGCTTATAGCAGAGCCATTCCTACACAGATTAGATCGTATTTTAAACACTATGGAGCACCACAATCTGACAAACGAGGAGGCTAAGAGCTAGTAGTTATTTATGGAAAGCTGGATTTTGCTGTTACCACTTTGAACATCAAAACATGTGTGCTAAATCAAATAAAATGCAAAATGTTGCCTGGAGTTTTTTAGTCAACTGTAGCACATCCGTGGTAAAAACAAGCAACACACGAGACACTTAACAAGTCCTGTTGTAAGATAAACATGGCATGCCAAAACGTATTTCTCTTTAAATTGCATTACTTCCCACCACAACAGCTCAGGCGAAGTTCTCAGCAGCTCCTTCCAATCAGAGGAGACAAAACTAGCGGATGACATGTACTTTTCTTTCACGCCATACACACCAGGAAGGATCTTTCTTGAAAACTCTGTGGCAGCAGCAGCGTGTGAGCCCGAATCGGCAGCGCGGGGAGCGCTGGTTCACAGGAAGAGCTTGATAGACATAACGACAGACCTAATGCTGCAGTTCAAGTTCGCCTGACCCTTAGGTTACCGCCACACTGCAGGCGATGGCGGTGGCGTCTTTCCCTGAAACCCAATGCATCAAAGTTGTTTTGTGGATTTTTTTTAAGTGATAGCTGAGTTTCCAGCTTCATTTACTCATAGCGTTAAGAATATACAGTAATTGCAACAGAATAACAAGCAGCAAGGAAAGGGTCTTGAGTCAATTTCTCCATGCCACACACCTATGCTTTTGTAAACCAGATGGACTCCCCCTCAAGAAAAATAGTAATAAAACACCCCAAACTCACAGATTTCAGGCACCCAGTGCTTTTTAGTGTTGATATTTCCTAACGGAACTCATTAATTTAAAAGGCTCCATGAATTAGAATACTGCCATGAAAACAGTAATTTAAATAAAGTAATATTTTAATTGATTCTGACATTGAGACATTTCTTAGCATTGCCACCTTTCTGACCTTTCACTCAAGTGTGTTCTGCTCCAATAATGGAGATGAGCTATTTATTGCTGCCTTTGAAGTTATAAATGCACAACAGCAAATTCTGCCCCCAAAGAAATAAGGGGGACACTTCTCACTAATCTTATTGAGACCAAGATTTGGCCAGGAGAAGTGTAATAAAAACTGCTCAAGAATGCTGAAGTAAGATACACAAACACACGCAGCGAAAGGGCTACAGAATCAGAGGCCCCTTCAATTATTGTGCTTTTCCTTTATAGGAGGGTCAGGAAAAAATAATAATAGGTGGTTGTTAATATCAGACAACTTAATATGACAATATAACAGGGCAGCTAATTAGACCCACAAGGGCAGAACTCACTTGCCAAAGCTGTAACACAAGTATCCAGTCATCTTACATGCTTACTTGAAAGGAAAAAGAAAATCAAAAGGCAAAAAAGAGTGGTAGAAGTACAGAAGAGATATGTAATAGGCATTTAATTCACAAAGACAACAATATAAAATGCATCTTTTCTTTCCCCATCCAAAAGCGTGCCACAAAATGTGGGAAATGTATTGCCAAGAAAGTCCGATGTTTGTGAAATGTTTGGAAATAATTTGATCCAACTAACAAGCCTCGCCACAGCTCTGTTAAAAAAGTCTATTCTAAGTCCTTACGATTCAGCATAGAAGCCTGGCAGGGAAAGCACGCTTTTTTCTTTGGGGTAGGATGTTTAGGATGTTCCACAGTTGTCCTCCAAAGGACATTTCTTACTCTTCTGTGATATACTTGGAACTTACCTACCACGCATAGGATAACAAACCAAACTCTCTACCAGGATACAGACCTGACACTACAGCACCTGGATTTCTGCATTCTTAAAGAAGTTTGAGATCTTTGTCATTCCAGCTCCTGCTGACTCACATTTTCATTTCTGTTAATTACCAAATTCTGAAGAACTCTGTCAGGTTCTGACTCATCCTTTACCTAGTCCTCCTCCTTCAAGCTTCATGTGACAAACCTTCTTTGATGCTGTCTAATAATTTATCATTTTCCAATCATCAGCTCTCTGGAAAACACAGAACTATCTATGTCCACACATAGCTGCACAAACATTTTAATTTAAGACATCAGTACCTTATATGTACAATATTCCAAGTGGTTCAGATACACAATTCATTACCACCTTCAGCAGATCACCTCTTCAACCTCTTCAACAAAACTACCTAACAGAGAAGTAATGTTCCCACATTTTCCCAAAATGAACATATAAATATTTGAGTGCAGTAAATCATCAGAAAATTAGGCAAAAATTCAAGCAACACATATAGAGAGCAAGAAGTCTGTGAAGGTCTAGCTGACAAAAGCATTAAAACAAATAACAAATGCACACATGAAATGTCAGAAGCTCCATGCAAACCTTCACAATTCTCCTTCAGCTCTCCTTTAAAAATAAAGGTTATTTTGAAAACTTCTGGTTTCTGTACTGTTGTTTCTAAACTCAACTGTTTATTTAAGCAACAGCAAGTTATAAACCTAAATCATTTATCTGCAGCCATAAGAGTATTTTTATAAACTTATTATTATTTACAGTTCTACTTGGTTTTCCTAAACTTCATTTTCCAAAGCTGTGCAACATACCTTTTAAATCATGCAACTTAGTTTCACGTCAATTAAATATAAGCAGACTTGAAATTAATAGCTGAGTGCACAAACCCCTTTGCTCCTACTACCGCATGGCTGACGTGATCACCCTTGAAAGAGATAAAAGATTCTCCCCCACCATCACATTTCTACCTCGTTTCTCCACTTTTTAATTTTAGAGTATCCCAAGTTGTCCTATCTATTCAGGCAGTATCAACACATTCATTTTCAGAAACGCGTGACCCAAGCAGGCACTTTAACAATACTACTTTATATTTCTTTTACCTGTAACCTCTACTAGCATGCTTTTGAAGATTAAAATCAACCATAAAAGAGAAAAAATACAATGCAATTTATTTGTATATACCATCCACATGACAACGTACCTCCTTTGTCTAATCGACTCCCGGGCAAAAAAAAAAAAGGAGGTCAGGAGGTGATATCTGAAGAGAGGATGGAGCTCAGTGGGATGGAGGAGAGCAGAAAGCTCCCCAGACTGGGGCAACACAAGTGAGATCCTGTGGAAGCACAGGAAGGGGAAAAGGAGAGACTAGAGGTCAGACCCTGGTGTTTTTGCACATCAAACTCACGCCAAGGCTCTTATTTTGCACAACCAGTTTCAGGCTGCAATCCCAGGACACCAGAGCAGAGGGATGGAATTGAACAAGGCATGATGCTGTATTAGGGGAGCTGAGTACCTCGGGATCTCCAGAGCCTTGCCCTGAAGGGGTATGCAGCCAGGCAGGGGAAAGCATGTTCAGCACAGGGAGCAAAAACCGGAAAATAACGCAAACAAGGACGAGAAAAGCAGAAAACGGAACAGAAGAGCAGTTTGGCTTTTGCTTTCTGGCCTCATAAATCCTTACTAGCAGAAGAGAAGTCGGATGGAACAAAGCATAAATAAAGTATGAGGTGAGTTTTAACCATTTTTCAGGGCAGGGAGAAGGAAAGCTAAATAGACTGCATCTCTCCACCCTCATTGAGATGCAAACCACACAAAGGCGAAAAACTCATCTTGATGCACTGGTAGTTACGCATGTAAATTCCTGCGAAGGGAGCAAGATAAGCCCAAAGAATGCAGTTTCTCTCACCAGAAAGATTCAGCTTTGTGTGTAATGCTGCAGTCTAACTACTGTAACCATCAGGACAAAGTCTGTTTAATATCAATAAAGTGAGCAATGTCTTCACCTCATGCTAAACAAGCAGAAAACCCAGAGCAACCAATTCCCGCAACCTAGAAACACCCATACGTGAAACAGCATCCAACTTTGCTTCGATACAAAAAACCCCCAAACACTTCTTTCCACTTCAGTCTCTCCTTTCTTAACCAGAGTGGCAGAGAGGAGTCTGAAATGAAAGCCCACCTGTGCAGTGCAATGTGAACCTGAAGTTTCCTAGTGTAAAATATAGTTTTATTTTAATAAGACAGGCCTGTGACGTGCCCTTGCAGGAGCCCTGCACGATAACAGTGACAGTACCACTTTGCAACCTCTTTCTCTTCCCTTTGCCTCATCTCTGCCTAATTTATTTTTTTCTTTAGTCATTTTGGAAGCTGCAGAACATACAAATCTGCACACAGCAGAACACTGGTTTGGTTATCTAGATGCAAAATTTTTTATTTTAACTATTAACAGCAATTATGAAGCGTTTCTTTTGAAAGGCCATAATTAGGGATGACAGACAAACAGTGGATGTGGCAGAAAAAGATAGTACCAGTCCTTTGATAGTACAAAGGAAACCACCAAGGCAGTGTGATAGTACTAGTTTCACTGCTTTTGGAGTTCATCAGTTGTGAGCGATTGAATTCTGCCTCGTGACTGATAAATGCATATTTTGATTTGTTTCCCCTTGAAAGCCAAGTACTCTTTTATTGGCAGGCTGATTAAAGTGGAATTAAAATGTTCTCTGAGGAAAGAGGTGAAAACTTGTCACCTTTTCTGCAATGCTCTTTTTTCCCCCCTTAGTAGATAAGGGTTTTTCTGAGTCACAGACACCGGATACTTGGGGGTAAATTAACCAAACTAGTCATGTTTTAAAAGGACAATTGTTCTAGTTTTAAAGCTGTCATTTTTCTGAATATTTGACTAGGGCTGCGTTACAAATGATAACTTTTGCAAACAGTCTGCTTCACCCCCCCTTATTAATTTTACATTAGATTTCGACTCCGTTCCAGCAAACCCCACAGTGACTCCCTGCTCCATAGAGGCTTCCTTACTGCAGCGATCTCCTCAGGATTTCAGCACAGCAGAGTTCAGCCACATCAGCAAACAGGCAGCCAGAAACCTCAGGCCCCGAGCCGAAGTGCAGCTAAGCTCGAAAGTAATACAAATATTTAAAGACAGCACAGAGAGGCAATAAAAAGCAAGAAAAAAAAATTTCAACTACGCATTTACACGACATAAAGCTACCAGACTAAAATAAATGTGGCCCTCGTGAATTTGCTATACCAGAAGTTTACGCTTCCCTCAATTTAAAATTTTCAACTAAAGAGACTCTAAGTACAAAGCCCCGGAGAGAAAAATAGTAGAAAGTAATATAATTATGAGAGCAACATCAGCCATTGCCAGTGATATTGTTATTCTCCATCAAGGAAGCAATAACTTTGATGAATAATCCCCTTAATGAACACCAAGATGGGGTTCTGCCTCCCTAATTAAATTAAATTAAAAGTGTCAGGTATCAAACCTCCGTGGTAAAGACGAAGAGAAGCCACACAGCAGCTTCCGAACATGGTATTATCATCCCGATTTTGAATTTCAAAGTATTAAAAATACAACAAGCAATCTTTGAGTGCTCTGGAGACAGAAGCAGTAGAAAACAGCTCCAAAACACAACAACTGGGTATTACCAAAAGACCCAAAAGTAGGTGACAGTGGCAAAGGTGGAAACTTTCTCCTTAACTTAGTGCTTATGCTACCATGGCTGCACTGCGTGGTTTAAAAGATCGACTACAGAAAACAGAGAAAGCAAAATGAGTTTCAGCGAGCCATACAGTCTTATCAACAAATTATCTTTACCGGATATAAGTCAGGTCTTCAGCATTACTTTAGTAGGATTTTTGGTAGGTTAATTTTCTTACTCTCTATCTGATGCAACAGAAAAATACAAAGCCTAAAGGAAAATAATCCCTATAATTTGCATTTTTAAATGCCCCTACATAAAATACATATTTAAGTAGATGCATCATAATGGATGGAATTATTAAGTTACATAAGTATTTAGAGAGATTATGAAATGCTTATTGATTTAACTGCATAAATATGTACCTAGGGAAATTTATATCACAAATGAAACTAGCCTAAGCCACTCTGTCAAAGCCAAAACAAAGACAATTATCTTGTCAATAAAAAATGGAAGGTAAAATTCCAAAAACCTATTAGAATGTTAAAAATAGAGTAACTTTATAATCATAACAGGTAACTTGGGGATAAGCTTCATAAATCCCTATACAGACACCAAAGTGAATGGAAAATAAATGCTTTGATTTTGTCCTAAGAATCCGTTAGGATCTGGGGCAGTAAGGAGCATAAAGCTCCATCACAGATAAAACCTACAAAACTGTAGATTTTTTATTTTCAAAAAGTACATAACTCTACCAGTGCACAGGTCCCATTATAAACAACCATTCAGGGCATCCACACCACACTGACGGAGTCTTACAAGCTTTAAAAATTCATTAGGATCTTGGCAATAAATATTGCCAATGTATTTTACTGTAACTGTATCGATCCTAATGCACTTGACTTATCTATGGAGATAAAACTTATCTTGACCTTGTCGAATACAAACAGTCTGGACTAAAAACCTGTGATACCCTCTCATGGGGAAAACATACAACAGATAACAGCTACAGAGATGATACAGGAGTAGAACATCAGTATTAATGTTTCAGATGAAACAAGAATTTGCTTGAATATTAGCCTACCAAGAAGATGTAAGGAGACACTAATAAATAGGAAACAATATGAAAGAAAGCTTTAAAGAACAAAACCGTACATTTAATTAGTCTTCTTCGGCACATTATTAGTTCCCTTAGAAAATACCTAATACCGGATTGCTACAACCCGCTGCACTGCAATATTACTGAGGATGCTTTTTTTTTTGGAGGCAACCGCCTTGTTTTGTAAAAGTAAAAGCCAGTTGCACTGTACTGACTAAAAAGCTACACAACCAACTTTTGCCTTTGTTATTCAAAGTTGCCGACTCCAGCTGCAATCCTAGTGGCGACTTTAGACAGCGGCATTGGCCTTGAGACACGAATCCCGCTGCACAGGCAGCCGGGCAGCCTGCGGACAGATCCTGCAGAGTGTGGGGCCCTCCCTTCCTAAAGATCCTACAAGGCTGTGAAGGCACCAGGTCTGCAGCAGGATCAGGCCCTGACCCCAGGATTTCCCGTGGAAGCCCTAAAAGCGAGAAACCATATCGATCCGCACCGTACGCTTCCATTTCCAACTCTTTGGTGCTCCTTCCCTTGCAATCCTCCTGACTACATTCAGCTGACGACAACTTAAATATTTTCAACTACCAAAAAAAAAACCCTGACTCCCCACTATTGCTAAAGCAACAGAGATTGGGGGAGATGTCTTTTGTGGTTGATTTTAAATGAATACAAAAGTATCCTGCTAGGCAGCGACAGAGGGTATCCCTCGATCTTCAATGTAAACTTCTCCGGGTTGTCCGCGTAACTCAACCAGTTACAGACAAAGAGTCACTTTCTGAAAGAAAACTACAACATGTGTTTTGTAATTAATTCTGTATGCATTTGCTAATTTAAAAGCCAAACACAGCAGAATATTGACTTCCACCTTCCAAATATCTTCTCTTTACAAACAGTAAGAGTATGCTAACGTAATGTAAGCATTAAGATTTAAGATGTCCAGTACCTCAGAAAATTATTTATTTCTGACACAATGTTTTGTAGCTGGTCTTCATAAATTAGAAAAAAAATAGGATGTTTACAGGTATTTGGACAAGCAAACTATTTCTAGGTCACAGTAATTACTTTGCATTTGCAATTAATGAAAAATAACTATGCCTGATCACTCTGTAATTAATATTTCAATATGCTAAACAGCACCAGTACAGTACAACTTCTTGCAAAGATACAGAGGAAAACAAATTAAAGAAAAAAACCCCTGCTAAATAAAATCAATAGGTTTCCCACATAATTAAATATTACGGGTTTGCATATATATTTTTAACAGCCTGCAAGTACTGACAATCCAACAATATTATAATACGTATTTGGGTACAAAGGTAAAATTATTATGGTGCATTAACTCTGCTGTTTTCTGAGCCACGAGCAGGAATTTTAAAGGTTTCCTATTTACTATGAACAACTAAATGAAACTAACTACACACTTTTATATATCCACCTTTAAATATTGCTTAGCTTTGAGAGACAGCAATAAAACTTTCTACATTTTGATAGGCAATGGTATTTTGCATTGACTGAAGGCAAATAGAGACAAAAATAATACTACCCACAGTAGTGGCACAAAGAATAAGGCTCCATTGCTAATTATACAGGGAACTGAATTTAATTACATGGAGAACATTAAACACTTTCCAAAATAAAAAAAAATACCAAGAAAAGCTGGAGTTGAGCCTTCGAAGTGCCTTTAATGTTCCAACAGTGCCCTCTGCCGAGGCATTAAAATAATGCTGGATTATTGCACAGACACCAAACAGGACACAAAAACAGGCATCAGTATTTGGGGATTGTTTCTGCTTTAAATGAGGCACCCTCACAAAACCCAATGAAGACAACTTTCCGGAGGATAAAAAGGTGATTGCTGTGCTGTGGGAGGTGTGTGTTTTTCAATGAGATTGCAACTCACCTTTACAAAGACAGTCGTAGTTCAAAGAAATTGAAATAGCAATGTCTGCTGTCTGAATCTGTTTGTTCTCATTCACAGAATCCATCCAACGAGGATATTCCCAAAGATTTATCTGGTTAGGATCCTATATTAAAGCCCTGCTTTAATAAACTTTGTTTATGCATTACAACAGATACAACTAGACTTTTGTTTGAAAGCAAACAGGCTACAAAATAATCAAAACCAAATTAAAGAATCAGATTCATTATTTAATGCCTTTTAATTAGAAAATTGGTATTTTTTTATTCTGGATGGTAACTATCCCCAAAATACTGCTGTCTGGCTCCTGACAATAAACCAGCAAACTAAACGCCATTCCAAGCACCCAGGAGAGGCCAGATGATGTTCAAAATTCCAGTTTCTGATGGCTGAGCGGGAAAGGGAAAGGGGAATCAGAAATAGGAGGCAAAGTATCTCAGCATAACTGAAAAACATAGCACATAAATCGCTGACAGCTCCTTCACCGTTACTTTTTCCTTAAGGAAAAAACCCAATCCTCACCAAGCAACAATTCCTCCCCCCCCCCCCCCCCCCCAATTACAACTGGGATTTTACAAGAACCAAATAAAAGTAAACTCCTCCTGAGAGAGTGGGCTTTCACAATCTGGTTTCAAGTGCAATCATTCTGACTTTATGTGTTTGGGGGAACTATTTCGGCAGCATAACTTCATAGCTATAATAATGGAGGTTCTCAGGACCTTCATGTCTCTTGCAGACATGAAGTAGGCAGACCCTCCCTTACACCTCTTGGCTTTCCTGCCTTCACTGGGGAAAAGGAGCAAAGAAAGAGTAAAAGGAGATCCCACTTTACATTTTCTTCTTTGACCAGGGATTTAAGAATTTCAACTAATACAAATGAAACACAGTTTTAAAAGTCTGAGCGTTGCCTTTTCCACAAATTTACAGGTTAGTCAACAGCTCTCTAATGATTAATTCACAATAATTTTTATCACCAGCAAAAAACTACAGCCACAATCATCCAGATATTTTAGATTCCACTGCAGCCATAAAATTCAGGTATGAGCAGACACTGCAATCCGGGCATGCAGTGGAGCAAGGTGAATAGCATGAAAGGGGCAAACACAGACTAGATTAGAACTCCTCTCTTTCCACCTTAGTGACACCTTTTTGAAAACTGAGGGTAAACAGTGATCTTCCTGCTTTCATTTTAAGAGTGGTAATACCCCCCCCCTCCTATTCTTGACAAATAACAAATTTATGTGGTTTTAAATGGCAAAGAGCATTGAGGATAAAACTCAAGTACAGGCTGGCAGCCCCAAAATGAGTTTTTTGCACACAGTGTAGATTACAGTAACTCTTCCACCACCTCATATGCCTCCTGAGAGGTGGCAATTTATTAGAGGCTCATCTAGATTGCAATGCTGGAGAATGACAGCAGGATGCTTGCTCAGGCGACAGGGACACCATCTTCTGTGACCTTTATGGAGCACAAAGGTTTGAAATCAGGATGCTAAAACTAGATATAAACCTTCACGGTTGGAAGTACCTAGAGGTTCTGCTAACTTCAAAGATAGGAGTTCTAAGCAATCCAAACAGGCTTTTTATATACTACCATACTGTTACCAGGCCTGGGTTTCTGCATCCATATCTACCTCTCATTTGCCTCTGTTTCACATCAGCAAAGCCAGGATATTTTTAGTTAACCATGTCCTAAAAAATTAGTTGCTTAAATACAGTAGCATAGAAAAGGTTGAAATCAAAAGTGTGTCATTTTCAGGAGTCAGGTACCCATCCTCACACACCACTAATTTAAGTTTTAAATCTGTGTTGCGAGCCTCATTTTCCCAGGTCGATCTTCCCCCTTGTCCCCGATCACAGCAGAGGAGCCTCCACTGGACACGTATTTAAATTTGTGCACACCAAAGGTTAAATGGAGGAGTTAAAATTACTTTCAACCACATCAGTGCAATAAAAATGTAAAATGCATCTTAATAATGCAATATCAAGTGTAATAGTACCGTATGTCCAAGCTAGACAAAAACATTTAATAACCTGCTTACTCAAAATGCTATGCAAATCATGGAAGATTTACTGTTCCTGCTCAATCTTGAAGGTCCATTTAATGTTTGGTTAGATGTAGTATCTTATAGATGGCTGCTTTTTGCCCTTCCAAAAGGACAGTTGTACAATCTAAAATCTCAACATCTTCCAGTTGTTTCAGACAGGTAGTGCCAGGAGTGATCAACTGGATTAAGTTATTCCTTCTCATTCCCAGAAGGGAAACTTTTAAATTCAGTGTGTGTTTCTAAGAAAATCCAACATGCTGCAAGCCACAAAAGTTCTCCAGCATAAGTTAATCTCCTTGTAAACAAAACTTAAAAGACGATTGCATTGTCTTCTGAATAATCAGAGTAATGAAGAATCGTGAGAGGTTTGACAGTTCAGTGTGCAAAATGCCACTGAGGTACCTCAAGTAATAAAGGCAAAAAGCATTTTCTCCCTCTAAGTATTAAATTGAGGCTTTTTAAAGAGACATAGAAGCTAAAAATGGGGAGTCCAGGCTGCTTTCTTTTCTAACAGAGAATTTAAACAGGTTAGAGTAATTAAAACAGTGAACAAACAATCACAGAGAATATTCATCCCTAATTTACTACAGACCTATCTGTTCACTCATCTGAAAACGCAGACTGTGAGGAATTCTATATTCAGGTACCACAGAAGGACACATCAGCCAGCCAAATTAATTTGCCACTCGGGGTTTAAGTACTGATAACTTTCTAGAGTTTCCCCTGATCTTTGAGATTCATCTCGAAAGACATCAGGCTCCCAGCTCTCTCCCTCCCCTCCTCCCTTAACCGCTGCTAGTCAGTGCATAAGGAGAAAATGAAGGCTGGAGGGAGCATAGAGGAGGAAAGGCAAAGCAGAGTAACGCAGCAGTGCCTGCCTGCCCGCCTCCCCCGAGCCGAGCAGGGCTGCTTATATAAAGTGGAAAGCCACCCGCGCAAATGCAAGTTGTTTATAGAACAAGGGAGACCATTTCAAGAGCAGATCGTTTTTTTTCCCTACCAACAAAGATTTTAGCTTTTTTTTTAAACCAGGGAAACCCCCCTAAAAACATATTTTACTTGCAAGCAATCTGTCCAGAGATTTATATGGAAAGGCAGAGTTGGATGTGCAGATGTCAAAGCAAGCTAAAAATGGAGAGTGTAAACCCACTTTCCTCTGCACGCCCAGCACACCTTATTGCACCTACGGCATAAATCTCACAGCACACAATAACTTTACAAAGCACCCTCCCCAAAATCACAAAATTCTTGGCTTCTGCCCTGAAAGTATTTGAGAGCACTTGGTCAGAGTATGTTTGGCTCTCTGCTCAATAAAAATGAGAGAACGTCTTAGTTTCTGTGTGCTAAGCTATATGATACAGAGCCCGTTGGCAATAGCTGGAATGTGTGTTGCAGCTTTTGTGATTACTATTTATTATGATGGCGAGTTCAGGCTAAAATATGCAAAGCAGATTTTTTTTCCAAGAGTAAATTTGTAGTTTCATCATAGCTTCATGTGTTGCCTGCAATTATTTTTTTATGTTATGGTATTCCACAATGTGAAAATTCACAACGGTGTATTAGATCTGATCTTACAGACACAGCTTTCTACGTCCAGTAAACAAATATAAGTAACCCCTTCAAAAGCAGCATATTGCTAACAAAGCATTAAATGGAGAACTTTCTTCCCCACGGATTGCTCCTATGAAAGTTAATGAGTTAGTGCATTAAAATGTAGGTTGTTAAGGGAAACAAAGCTTTTTGTGTACATATATTAACCCAAAGAGATGCTTGAAGTTGTGTGACTTAAAAATTATTGAAATGCACTGAAATCTAATCTCCTCACACACACAAAAAAACCAACCCAAAACAGGACACTTAATGAAAAGGACACTATTTCTAAGTTAAATTGTTAGCTAAATTCAGGAAGCAGTATAACCCCAAAACTTCTCATTTTAGACTATAAATAATTTGCATATACAGATAAAAGACTGCTGTCAAACAGTGATGTGTCAAGTAAATCAAAATTGCCTTATTCTCCTGTGAAAGAGTTCTAAAAGATTCAGAAAAATTCTGAAAGTTGAGAAAACAGAGCAGAATCATCACAAATGTAAAGAAATAACTTGAAGAGTGGAAAAGAAATCTGACTGTGAGAACTTTGCTAAGAGACATCTATAGGGAACATCTTACATTTTTAGCATCTTTCTGTTATTATTGTATTTGTTACTTTAGATTTCTACACAAGGGTAAAAAATACTGTTGATAACAGAGTTGACACATTAGACCAACCTACTCCCACTGTAAAAGCAGTGAGAAGAGCAACACAAGAAGATGGTCAGTAAGATCATAAGCATCAGTAGTGAAAGCCACTTTTGATAGTCACATCCAGCTTTCTGCACCGTTGCCCACTGTACAACCTAAGTTTCAGAAATCATAGAATCGTAAGGTTGGAAGAGACCTCTGAGATCATCGAGTCTAACCGTGCCTGTCTCCCTACTAAACCATATCCCTAAGAAACTCATCTACCCATCTTTTAAACACCTCCAGGGATGGAGACTCCACCAGCTCATTAAAATCTCATCAAAATGAGTAAGCAATCTGCTCCACTGGCAAAGCC
The DNA here is from genome assembly GCA_033556795.1 of Tapera naevia. Taxonomy (NCBI): domain Eukaryota; kingdom Metazoa; phylum Chordata; class Aves; order Cuculiformes; family Neomorphidae; genus Tapera; species Tapera naevia. Next base: position 1,026,663 of record JAUMJJ010000074.1, on the reverse strand, counting down.
ATTCATTTTTTCTTTCCCTTTTAGCCATATGCATAATATTTTGTTCACTAAAATTCAGTTGTTCATTAAAAAATTAAAAAAAAAAAAGATTGACATACTTCCAGTAGAAATGAGCTTTAAGCATTTTCAGACATTCTTCCTTGTTAGTTTTATTCATGTGCCCTCAATATCTCCCATCAGGCTTTACCTGTAAGAAACTGATGACAGTCTTACTGAAAATTAGGATAACATTTATGAAAGCCAAGACAAGCACATTTAATAGGGAAAAATAATGGATAAATAGTAAATCAATTTAAAAAATGCAGTTAGAATTGATGCAAGTGTCAAGATATATATCAAAACTTTTTTCAATGTTAAGGAGATGTAAACACTCAGATATGCTAAATCTGGACTGCAGCAGCCACCAAGTTTGGATGTAACACCACCCAGACAAATTAACAGCCAGACTCCTGCACTGTCCAACTATACAAAAAAAAACGCTTTTGCTTTTTCAGGATAACACAAACTGGGAAATAAAAGGACACTCTAGTAGGAGGACAGAAAATTATTTTTCTCCTTTAGTAAGAGTTCTTGGGAAAACCACTTGCCTGTAAAGGCAGCCATGAGTTACAGCCACATCTCTGTATCAGCTACCATGTGTTGCTGGTACCAAACACAAACCCAGGGCAACGTTCCAGGAAGACAAAGAAGGATGGAAATACAAACTCTAAATGCTTTAAGCCTGTCTCTTTTTCTCTCTGCACTTTATGCTGACTTTTTTGAACATCTTGTACAGTTTCCATTTTCAGCTGCTTCCGCTTACTTAGTATCAGCTTCACATTTCTGTAATAAAACTTGTAGAGAAGAAAAGCTTTTTCAGTGATGTAGAACTAACATATTGTATTTTTGTTTTGCTTTTTTTTCATTCTGAGTAGCCTCAGCCTGTAATCATCACTATGAAATTCTAGAATGGTAAACAGCCAGTCAGTACAAATTGTGTGTATCCTGGACCCAAGGAACATGTACACAGCAGGCAACATCGTTTTGATACCGAATGAAGAGCATCTGGATCATTTTGTCTTACTGTTCAAGAAAATTCACGTCAAACTATTGTGCCATCTCTATCAGGAGTTCACTAATTACTAAAGCTGCCTGTTATTACATGTATCTAATTAATATTATCAGTAAGTCCAGAATAGACATACACTTCAAAAGACTGACCCTAACAACTACCACTTCAACCCACAACAGAATTAGGACATATCAAGAAAAAAACCCTACAAGATTAGACAGAAAAAAAGGAAAGAAAGATAACTTGATCAATTTTAAGATTCTTCTGAACGTACTACAAAAATAACAGATAACTGGAAACTATAATAGAAGCTTTAAAGTTCGATATCTGACAGTATCAGAAAATCTTACTTGAAAAGTCTTGGACAAAAAAATTAAACATGCTGAAAGAATGCAAGTGGTAATGAGCAAGTGGAGAGCGCTATCTAGTTAGGAACCAAAAGAATATAATTTAGGTTTTCTCATGTTGTGGCATATTCTAAAAACAAGAATGATCCCATTAAATGAAACTTGTCAGAAAGTACAACATTGAAAGCGTGGTGCAAACGCTCATGGAAAAACTACAGTTATGAGCAATATATGCACAAATAAACTATTATGCTTCAAACAATGTAAGCTGATCTCGGCACGCAGAAAAAATATTTAGTGCATTTCTAGAAACCTGTTAATTAGGAAAAGAATCATGCAATATTTAGGAGGGGTAACTACTCGTAAGAGGCAAGGACTGACAGAGAGAAAAGCCACAGCAGATTTAACCGTAGCATTTAGGTCAGTCTTAGTATTAGAAGACCCACAACGCTGCATGGAAACAGTACAGAGCTGTAAGTTAAAACCAGGATCCAGTTTCCAGCTGGGGAAACTGCACACAAATAGAAGGGGCTTAGGAAAATTGACAATTCCAGAATGCTGGAAAGACTGAGTTTTGAGAATCAATATTAATTGTTAAACACACTGGTTTAATGAAGTAATATATGTGTAAAAGTTGAACTGAGGAAAAAGGTGCGCGAGGTTTGCAAAAACATCAACTATTGAAGAAAACCAAAACTCGGTGAGCACCAGCAGCACCTCAGCTCTTTAGTCCCTCTTGGTAACAAACACAGGCACATAAAGACATGCTCTCCTTTGCATTAAGAGTGAAGTGCATTTAATAAAAAGACCACAAGATACTATCTTATAGCTCCATTGAATCTATTTTATCTCCCCGAATGTTTTAAATATAGCAAATTGATAGTGACATGACGGTGAAGGATAGGATGCTATTTTCATTTTACATCATGCCTCAGACATTTAGAATTCTCAGGGGAAAACAACCCCAACTCTATCCATTAGAAATACAACATCTTATGCATGGATTCCACTTAGGAGCTGAATTTCTGTGAGAAAGTTGTTGTAAGACTTCAGTTGAGTTCACAAAATATTCCCTTCCACATTCCTTTTCTACTAGCAAAATGCAGTTAAAATACCAAAAATGTTTGAAATCAGGATTTATTGAATACATTATTGCACAGAATAACTACAGCTTTTGTTGAATGTGAAGAAGTGTTTAAAAATAGCAGAACTTGCAGCTGTCTGAAAACTACGTGTTCAATAGCCTTAAGTCATAACTTCTCTCAACTTGAGGCTTGGAACGATGCTGTAAAATTTTTGCACGTGTGGTATCTGAAGGGAGAAGAGTGATATAGAGCTTTTGAGTTTTCACAGCTTGGTATTTTGTGGCCAATATAAAGCTTACTGCACTTCCAAGTTGGAAATCCCTCTGAAAATATTGTGCAATCTATGCATTTTTGCAGTGATTCACAAAATATTACTGTTAAAAACACAGCGATTCAGTCGGTGTAGAAGTCTGAACCAACGTGACTATTGAATTTGCATTAAGCAGCAAATGAGATACGATAACTATGGTGAAAAACCACAGCTGTGCTATTTGAAAGCACCTGATCCCATCTGATTGAGTTTTAAAAGGGAAGAGGAAAATATCTAATTTCTCAGGATTGATGAAGCAAAAAAACAGTGGAACAGGTATTTTTTGTACAATTGGCTTATTCGCAGACTCCGAACACTGACTAAGGGTCTGCAGACGGGTTTTCCAGGAAGAAAGGACATCTCAGAACAAGTTTAAATTTTAGAATGGTGTATCTGCATGCCAACCTTGCTCTGCTAGTGAAGCTTCTACTGTCCTTCAACACACCACTCCACCTGGACTGATGTATTCTGCTTTTCAGCAGGGATTCCTGCTCTTACTTAGATGGATCCATATAGGGACATCAAGTAAAAAGATGTGGATGTAGTCTCTGAAAACAGAAGTCCTTCAAGCAAACATCGTTATGTGTGTGTGGTACAAAGATATTGTACAAGTTCTAATCCAAAGCAATCTCTGAGCACTCCCAATACAAGGCACTCACCCAAACAGAAGCTCATCTTGCCAAGCACAGCTGGGCTTAAGATTCTTCTCAACAGTATAAACTGACCTGACAAAAGTGTCCTGCTATCATAGCTCTGCTGTTGCCAGTGCCCCAGTTAATCTTTTCAGCACCATCACATTTATCTGTTACTGCAAAAGACCTGAGGCACACACTTCAAGTCCTGGCTTATATCTCTTCCACACCACACACCAAAACCTCCTCTTTACTGAGTTGTGCACCAGAACTACGCTACTGCAACAAGTTTGTGGGAAACTGTCATCTCCCTTTCCCCAGCATCACCATGTCCTTGGCACCTCAAACTGATGAGGTTGCAACTGGAGACACGCTGTGATCCTCTGCTTTTCCCAGAGCTGCAAAAGGAATGGTGATGACGCTGCCGACAGCTTGGTGTGCCCTGATTGCTCTGGGGCAACTCAACCGCAAGACATATTCTTCACTAACATGGATAGTGTTTTAGTTGCTTTCCCTATCCTCCAAAGCCAGACCACTTTGGTGTCTCTGTTTTGTTGTCTTCCATACACAAGAGATGCTCCAAACTGTATCAAGTATATCACCCACTAAGCCCTTATTCTTTAGCACAGATTACTGCATAGTAACTACTAATAAAAACTCCCAGAAGATACACCACAACTGTAGTTATCTCACTGCTTGGATTGGCCTGAAACAGTTAATTTTCTTTGCATGTGCTCGCCCTGTTCCTTGCACTTTTCCCCCTGAAGTTTCTGTTCTGAAAGCCAGCGTGTGGTGTACAAGTGATCACCGTCTCTGGATATATGTTCCTTTGTTTGTTTTTCGAGCAAGACAAGATGTGGTGGTAGAAGGAGCTAGTAAGCAATTTCAAGTAAACTTAGAAACAAATGCATTTAAATAATTTTAATTAAAGTACAGGAAACTTTAATACTAGTCTTTTTAGTCTTCAGCTTAGAATATTCCACTTGTGCAATGCATTTTATAGCCACATAACAAGTGGCAATATAAGATTCTATATGGACTGAATTAGAAACAGTCTCGATTTTTCATATTGTTTCCTTTGCTATATGCAACCACATTATGCTGTTGTTATTTTAAGAACAAATATTTTACTATGAATGCTGTAAATAAGACATGCACATAAAAGATAACGTAAAAGCTTGATATAAATTACTTGGGTTTTGCACAATAAAACTTTCAGCCTCGATACTGAATCAGCAGAGTGAAGGTAAGTGTGATAAAACTCAGTATAGGTAGGTTACATTAGAGAAATATAAATCCTTGATAAGTACAGTACTTAACATGCTCCCAAAGAGAAGTGGAGGGATAAAAAAATCTTGAAAATCTCCACTTATATGTCTAACTTTCCTTAGACCAAATCAGAAGGTGTGATGACAAAACAGTTAAGGTGTCACATTCTGCAACAAAAGGCAACAAAGCCGAGTATTGCTCTGGAATTTCGTGAAATTTCATTCTTTTTCAACTTCATTGTAATTGGGAATCTGGTTCTTTGCATGAGGAAGCCAGAGTTTTCTCTGCATACTGTTTCTTACAGAAATGGAATTGCCTTAAACCTGTTCATGTACCATGCTACCTATGAACAGCAGAGGTTCCTGGTTTAACAAAGCTTTGGCTCATTAAAACGAAAAGGTTACAGTCAGAGTCTTAGTGCTAGAGAAAGAAATGAACTATTGTTCAGAAAAAGAATGGCACTAATGCAGCTTTGGCTGTTCAAAAAGTAACCCTGACCTTTGCGGGACGCTGGGATACTAAATGCAGGAAAGGAAACAAAGTCACCTAATTCTGGAGGATGGTGTTTAGCGCGTTATCTGATAGCTCGCGTGCTTGCTCCCTGTTAATGTGATACTAAGTGGACACGACTTCTTGACGGGAACTCACTCAAGCTCGCTTGTTCCCTCATCTCACTGCCCTCTCATAAAAGATTATCTAGAAAGGAAAAACTTACAGCAATTAAGGCAAAGACACTGCAAAACTCAACATTTAGAAGTTCCAGTAACTCCAAGCAGTTCAAACTGCAGTCTATGTGGAGTCGTCTTTGTGACCACCAGAAAAAAGCAGGTTTTCAAATCACATCTGAGCTTTTCCTTGTACAACCAGCATCTTCAGTGTTTCCCTTGAGATACTACCAATGTATTTCACCCCTTCTAAACAACACTAAAAGGTAATGACAGCTTAACGCAAAGATGTGCTGCATTGAGAAACAGATCTAAGACAATTAGACTGTAGCAGAAACCTCCTTTGCTGTTTAACAGCACGGAATGAAATATTTTCATTTATTTTCACTTAAAAAGAAAGCCAGAGTCCTGTGACTGCATTGATAGGAACGATGTACACATACTACTGGGCGTATTGCCTTGAACTAAAGAAAAAGGAGCTGTTTTTTTTCAGATGGAGTGGCAGCGCACAGAAGTCTCCAGCTCTGACTCCCTTTGCTCTTGATAAAAGCTTGGAGCAATGAACCCTTAGGAGATTAGCGTAAACGCACACCAGCTCCAAAAACTTTAGGCAGCATACATGTTCCTTTGAGTCTTGTACATGTGTTGTATATAATGTGCTCTTTTTGATATTAAAAAGTTGCTAAGTTGTTCTCAAGCTGGAAGGGGTTTTCCATTTAGATAAGGCCAAAAGCTACTGCACGGAATGAGCACATGTGTAACACTGGAGTCTGAAAGCCGCACGAGTGTTCGCCATTTTACCAGGGCTGATAAGAATTATACCACTCTTCAAAAATCCTATTGCAAGTTATTTAATCCTCACACACGTTCTTCTGGTGGCATAGGCACCCCTGTCAGCAGCACCTTCCCAAGTCACACGCCTTTCCTTCACAGTGGATGATAACCAGTTGTCCTTCTACTTGGCTGTTTGCATCTAATTACTGTGAAAGCCCACACACCTTTACAATATATTAACTGCTAAAAATACCACACAGAAATTATCTGTTTAAAGCACAAAAGCAGCCCTTATAAGCATGTGAGAGGAAGAAAACTATTTAGAGAACAGGAATCAATATTTCTGTTTGTTTGTCCCAGTTTCTTCAGCACCTGCACATCACACATCGTTCTCTCCTTTGCAAACACAGATATGACACCCAGATGGACTCTACTCCCTCCCCTGACTGTAGTGACCTTGTAGTTATTTATCATCATTCACACACACAGGTCTAACACTAACCTAGAAAACACACATGCACTGCTGAATTTACTCTTAAAGAAATATGCTTGCTGCATGTTTTCAGCTGACAAGACCTGGCCTCAGCTCAGCATCACTTCAATTACTGCTGAAACGCAGTCCCTTTGGTGGGAGGACGCGGCAGCTATTCAGCGGGACAGAGCTGTGCTGAGCGGTTTCTCCTCCACGAATTTGAAACTGCTCGGGGCATTTAGGTTGGTAGAACTCTATAACCCAGCTGGAACCACGCCAGCAGGGTTAACACTGCTCTTGAAAAGTGAGCCACCGAGGCTTTAATCACCACAAGTGGCAAGGACTTAATTTTTCATCTCATTTGAAATATGCCAGTCTCAAAAGCAGACCAAGCTTCTTATAAAACACCATCTAGTAATCAACACTATTTCCTGCTTCAGTGGATTCCCTTGGATATCTCTCTGTCATGAGTACTGCAGGAACCCTACCTGGCTTAATCTGTGACACAGGAAAATCATAGCCCACTACAGAAGGGCATAAGACAGATGTCCCAGGCACAGGACACATGGACCACTGACACTGCAAAATTCAAGCTCAAATTTCATCTAACATCCCTCCTTTCCCATACCAGTGCAAGCATTCTGTCTTCAACCAGGCAGCAGGGCTAGTTTTTAAGACCATAGCTTTACACAGGCATCCAATCTATCTGAAATTACACTGGGAGGTCCAGAAGATGAGTTGGGCGTTCATTTTACCCACATCTCTGCCTCTGCACAGCAGACATGTACTGAAAATACATGTAAGCTCAGTGCACTCACATGAGAAGGAATGTCTGTGTCAAGGAAAAACTCCTTAAATAGACAGGCCACTTATAAAATGGAATTTCTTCAAAACCTCAGTGTTTCAGCCTGAATCACCTTAAGTTTTGAATAGGTACTACACATAAGCTGTACTCTGTGAAAACCAGCTCATCTAAGAGAAGGTTAATTTAAGCATTAAGACACCTATCAAACTTTAATTCACATAAAGTTTACTTTTCCCGAGAGTCCTAAAAAATTATTGAATTGTTTCAATATATGCAATGTTGTGATAAACCCTTCACATGCTGCATTTTCCAAGGGTAATTGAACTATACAGCAACACTGTAATAATAAAATGCCACCTTGATTTTCCAGCTCATCACAACCAATGCGACTTTATATCATGTTTTTAAAAACTCTGAAAAAACTCTTAAGGTATGCTGCTAAAGGAGGATAAATGGCTGGTTAAATCTCATCAGAATCTAAATAAATCTTCACCTGTAATTCTAAAGCATCTTAAAAAAAAATCATCCCAACTCAGTTCCCTGGACAAGGATACATGATTTTAACTGTAGCTTTTACCTTAAAAATAAATAAATGAACACATGTGCATGTTTTGATAACATTGTGAATACCTGTTTGTAGAATATTTTATACACACACACCTCCAAAAAACAGTAACTGCAAGCCTTTCTGATATGAACATGTAAAGCCTATATTACAGAAAACTATAACTGTCGTACATAGGAGGTAAAAATCCATCAGCTCTCTTTAAAGCAGCAAAAGAAACCGGTTATCTCTGAGACACTACAGATGAGCTATCACCTTCAGCAGTATTGTGATTTAAAATATTCAGAACAGAAGGAAAGCCTCTTCAATGAATGTGTTAAAAGTTTCTCATGCAAAACCAAATGCATCCTTGTTTCATATTTAATTTGCAATAGGATACCCAGCAGCTGAGCTAAGAGAGCTCTTCTGGCTGGTGACTTAACTGCCTGCTGAGACGGGCTCCACACGTAGGTAAGCATACGAGTGAAGACTAAACCCTCAGAGCTGCATCTCAGCTCCCTTTAAAGTCAATCTGAACACATTGGACTCAAAAGGAAATGAAAAGTGAGTGTCTCTCCCTTCCTATGGCACCGGGACTTCCTGTGTTTTAGCGATTGGTCAAGAACTATTATTTCCTCCATGCTATTCCCAGTTGTGACTGTCAGACATAATTAGCGTTGTCCGCGCACAAGGGCAAAACATTTGTTTAAATATGCCTGGAACAAAAGTTCTACAGGCACAGAAACCTGGAGAAAAGAGAAAAAACTTGGAGAATATTAAGATTCAAGTATGCTGTACCTGAACAAACATGCTGCTCTAAACATTCAGAAATGCAAAGTTCATTTGCTGAGATGAATATCCACAAAAATCTATGCAAGATAAGGGGTATTAAAATTATTCACTCTCCAATTCAGGATGGATTATTTAGCCAATCTGTTAAGCCATACCTCTCAAGATGCACAGAATCAGTACCATCCTCCTCCCCTCAGGGAAAAGAGCTCATAACGTTTGAAGAAAAATATGTTTCATCCCAACTGTAAGAATACACATGAAACACAGAGTCTTTCTTTAACACAGCTCTTTGGAATGGGAAAGCAGCAGACATCAACAGTGTGAATGCAGGGGGCAAACAAGTTCACCAAAGAAAATAAATTAAGCATAATGCTGCAGATTGTAAAGTGGCCAGAATAAAGGCAACTGAAGTTGTTATTGGACTGTTTTAAATACGCACACGCAGAGTTGAACTTCAATTTATCTCTCTGTATAAAATACCACCTCTGGCAACGTGGTGTCATCACTTATAACCATGACTGAAACATTAATCTCAAACCAAGTCAGAGAAATTTGTGACTTAACTGTGTTACCACCTGAAGACCCTGTGTTTTCCAGCCTTAGGCTAAATACAAGCCAGATCCAGCCCTGCTCAAGTTTGACGTTGCTTCTCAAAAACACAGGTATGCTATGGTAGCTTCTGCTTAACCGATCCAAACAATACACATTTAAACTCAACATGCAAATAGAATTACATTTTACCTATTGCCTGCTATACACAGCTGTTCAAAGAAACAAAATCCAAACTGAAGAAATACACATAAATACCGTCTTGTCAAGTCATCAGAAAGTAATTAATGTTTCTAATGAGAGTGATTATAAAAATGAAAGATTCGAAAAACTCAGCTAAAGATGAACTTTAATCATCCAAGTGTCTTGCTACATGAACCAGAGTCATGTCCTCAAATTCCTTCTAATATGAACTCTTCCTGTTATGCATCCAACTTTACATTTCTCAGGCTCTTGCAGAATCAAGCAGAACTGCTTACACACCAAAATGAGTTATCCCTTCCTAATAACTTACCCACTCACTAATATTCCCTTTAGTTGCGAGCTGGAGAAAACAGGAACATGTACTCAAAGGTGAGGACTGGAAGAAGGCACTGAAGTTAAGAGCTGTATGGTAAAGTTAAAGGGCTTATCTGCGTGTGGCAAAAGGCAAATAATTCAAATGAGCTTTCTTAGTCATAATTTAAAAAATTAGAAGGCAAAGTTCCTTGGTCTTAACATGGTCTCTACCACATACTTGTCTGCAGAAGCTTATAATGAGTCATCCACCTCATTTAAGCAAGAGAGATACATAATCGTGAGTGATCTTTGTCTAGACAATGGCTTGTTCTGATGCTAAGATCAGGGTTAGGCTCTGCTACACTTGAAAATATGCAGGTAAACACCATGCACTGTCTACTCCTGAACAGCTCCAAGCACGGATATTTTCAGAGGAGGAAAGAAATATTTTAGACACTTCACAAGAGTAAGCAACTCCTCTCTGGACAGCGGCGTTACTCAGAACAACTACCTGCAGTGTCAACTTCTGAACTCCAGGTGCGGACCATTCCCTGTGTCCATGTAAATGCCATAGTTGTTAAGCAGCAGCAGGATGACACAGGCAATGTGAGGGAAACATAGGACCTCATGTCTCAAATCAGATATATGTATGAGGCCTCAAACATGTTCTACTTCCACGTCCATCCCAAATGATACTCTGTGTGAAAGTCCAAAATCAGGGTTTGCTTTGATTATGAGCCATATCTCAGGAAGTCTGGCACAAATTCCTGTGCAGGGAGGTAACAATCAAATGTGTGGTTTTGTTACCACTACCTAAACCAATTTTTATTTGCTTTTTAAAGGCCAAGAATCGTCAGTGATCACAAACATTTTCATTAAGTTACAGCATCCTTGGTGGCAAAAGTCAAAGAGAAACAAAGCATCTGAGGAGAAGAAAAATGCGAAAGGCATGAAGCGAAATCACTGAGAAATAATAAAGTTACAAGGTTAGCCTGTAAGATAGGCCAGTTGCACTCCTCTTTAAAACTGCTTTAAGCGGTGGCTAGACTTTCCAGTTTCAACCCCCTCCCCTAGAGTCACCAAAACCACCCAGTGATGCTAAGGGAAAGCCTGAAATGCTGGAGAACAGTAACACACAGCTATCAGACGACAACCTAATGTGAAACTTATGCTTTCAAAGGCACAAAGGTGTCTGATGATCCAGATGAAATAAAATCCTCAAGTATAGTACCAGTAGACAGTGCAGGAAGCAACACAGGCACTAAACAAAGTCATACATTGTCAGAAAAGGGAAAAAACTGATGTGACGTGATGAGTCAAGACAAGTGACAAAAGTTTTGCTGAAAAAGGATCAGTAGGAAATTAAAATCATGACAGCATTTCTGTTCAAAATACACAAGACAATAGAATCCTTTTATCACAAAGTCCCATTTTCTCCTCTGGTTTTATTATAGCCAGAATCGCGATTTGCACATCACAATGCAGTGAAAGAATCCATGGCTTTCATTCCAATTCAATGTAAATAATATAACTGAAAAAAAAGCTGGCTTTTATGAGCCAACTTCTGCATTATGCAATTTTTATTTTGAATCCTTTAAGAATCACTATCAACTTGTACATTAACAGGTCTGAAAAACAGAAAAAAAACTCTGTGGGAAGGCTTTAAGAGGATGATATCCCCTTGAAGAAAAGTTAACTTCATTTCATTTGCTATATGCAGTGAATAAAACCAGATAACTAAAGATGCTAAAGAAACATAGTTTCACAATGGCAAATTTTTATAGTTAGTATTACTAACTCGTTATTACTTTTTAAAAAATAGGAGTCAGCACCTTTTAAAATGGATTTTCTAATTTGCTTTCTCAGGTACAGCCAATTTCCATCTGGTTTATTTGTTTTGAGAGATCCAACACTTAAAAAATCGTAACAAATAAAACCATGAAAACCCATCACAAGCTCTCTCCCAAAACCAACGCAAACACTTATAATCCATTTCCTCCATTCCCCACTTCCAGCTGCCACTATGCTTCTTACAAAAATATCAAGAGGGGTTTTCTTTTTCCCAAAGACACGAAGCATCAGGAAAAGTTACGGACTAGCCTGCTACAGAATATAAAATAGAGTATGCCTCTGTCTGCATAGTCTATGAATCCCAGCTATGTGATTTGGCTTCTGCCATGGATAAAGTTTTACTATGGCACTTATTACATTGATTTTTTTTTCCCACAAATGCTGTAAATTAAATGAAGCTCTTCGGTGAAAGTCTATTTAGCATCACACTTTAAGCTTTTTAAAAAAAATCTTCCTCATTAAATCCTTTCTTGTGGTATTTCACTGGAAATCATGCTTTCGATTATGATACAGCTTCTTAAGAAAAGGTGAAGATACAGTTGTCTTCCCAATTATAGCTTTATCAGTATGCCTTCTATAAAAGAGTTATTTTTCCGTCTAATGGCAAGATTTAAACCAGGCATATTTGCTGCATACTTTTTTTGTTCCTGTCTCGTATTTTCCTTTTTCTTTGAAACCTGCCTCTCCTATTGGCTCTTTCCCAATGCCTCTTCTGTCTGCATCTCAAGCTTGGCTGCCTTTCTCATTTTGTCTGTTTCTCCTGTTGCTTCTTCCTTGCTAGGCTGATGCAGACGTGAAGACTCATTCGCACAAAAGCAATCAGCGTCTAACACCCAGCACAGTGCACGGACAGCTAAAGGATGCTTTGCAGATACTCAGCAGCCAGGCACGGTTAGCAGCCACGAGGAAAGCGTTCTCAGCCTGGCAGGGCTTTAACTCTTCAAACTGGCTGACTACACAGCACCTGTGCGCTGATGGGTGATGGTTTCCTGACCAAGTATACTGGGAAAACTCTGTTAAAAAGATCATTGCTGCCTTTAAATCATCGGTGCAGCTCTAAGAATGAAGAAGAGTCAGTCTGTGAGGTTCAAAGCAGATCTGGGAAAGGGCAGAAAGGCTTAAAAATGACAACAGCGAGACCTGTGTTATCAAAATGGTAAAGTCGATATCCAAGTCTCCTTTTTAAAGCCCATCACGTGCTCATTTAGAAAGAGGTACTGGCTTTGTTTAACCCTTGAGAAAACAAGAGACTGAAATAATGCTGGTCTAAGATCCAAGAGCGGCTACATTCAGTTCTGGACCACAGCCAAAGAAAGTGCTGCTAGACTGAGGGGCCAGTGACAATTTTAAAATCTGATACATCTACCCACTGGCGTTAGACACTAATGCTTTATACCACCATGATGCTTAATGCCTTACACAACTACAGTTCTAGCACCACTAGACCCTAGATATCAGACGCAAAACCCACGTTATTTTGATTAGAACCTTGCTTTGTACTCCCTTCCTCTCCCATTAATTCAGTGTGATTTTTAGCAACTAACACTGTATGAAAAAAACAGGTGTTCTAGGATTATGCATAATTTGACAGCTGGGTTTATGCACTTCCAGGCTGCTGCAAGCATCAGGTTTTCGTGGGTAACAGGTTCTAACATCACACGAATAGCAAAGACGGGAGGAGGCCGGACTGTAAGATCTAACAATTTTATACTTTGATTTGCCAGGGAAATAAAATGCTCTGACCGAAAAGGCTACAAATAAACCCATATTTGTACACTGTGCCAAGAACTGGTCCTGACTCCATGATTAGAAGTACAATATCAGTGCCTGAACACACATTATCAGGAATGAAAGATCACAAAAATTAATGCCTGGTAAAAATGGCATTAGCTTTCAGCTCATCTTTAACAGAAAGGAGCTGAACCTCTATGAAGTTGGAGTGAAGTTGTATGAAGCAGAAGACAGAAAAAAAATGCAGCAAGAATTAAGGAGGAAGTTCGACTCCTTAAAAGCCACCTCTGTCCCTACAAAACACCTCATCTAGTGGGAAGAGATTCTCATGTCTTCTCCTTCATATCCTTCTGACTTACCCCAGCACAATTACTGTGTAAGAGAGGAACGAGGGTCTAATGCAAATATAATAGGCTATGAACAGTATTGCATGCACAAAAGCACCATGCTTTCTTCAGCCTTGTAGTCAGAGAAACAGGGATGGGCTACCTGTGACTTCAAGAAGTCAGAAAAAGAAAGCAGTACACATAAAATGTTTTTTAAAAGAATTATTATTATTACTAGTAATATTAAAAATGAGGTAGTAACAAGAAACAGCAAGCACATGTAGAAATTCATTCCAGGAATCTTAAAAATAAGGTTACCATGGCACAAGTATAATACATGTTCTTAAAGCATCAGCACCCAGGGCTCTCAACATTATCACAAAATGTAACAGTGATTATTATTAGCTTTGGAAAAGTATCCAGGTTCTCTCAACTGGCCTAGTTTCAGCAAAGTACTGTTTTGCTTTAAATGCCATCAACAAATCCTATGAAGTTGATGTATTATTGCAAAATGTATCTTCTTTTACATTAAGGCACAAGAAATACAGCATGACCATCATGTTTTGCAACTAATTTATTTTTTTCTCCTTTTTTAATCTGTCTTACAAGTTTACCATGACATTTTAGTGACAACAGCACTAAAATAACTCAAAAAAACCCCCAAAAAAGACTAATTAAAAATAGGCAGAGAGTGAACATCATGACACATTGGCATAAAATTATCCCTTCAGCGTCCTTTGTAAAAATACTGCTAAAACCCCAACATTTGCCATGGTAATACTGAGTCAGATTGTTTTATAAAACATATAATTTTATATGCAGATCCTCAAAGTGCAAGCATTTGGAAACTGCACCAGATCATTTAGTTATTATACGTTACTGAGATGAGGCACGGCAAATCTAAGGCAAGAAAAAATCTTCTGCTTTCTTGGAACAAAACTCATACCACTGGACTGAGCTTCCAACCCACACAAATTATAGATTTTGAAAACCTGTTTTTCCTCGCTCTCCCCCTTAACTTCAATCATTCAGAATGCTGTTTCATCACTTCTTACTACTCAGTAAATACGAAGGGAACGGCTCCTCCCAGGCTGGACAGGACTTTTTGCTCTTATCGAGCCTTTGGCAACGATAACTAAGCCATCGCACAAGCAGCTGGGTAGATTGCATGCTCTGAACACAACACCATCAGTTCTAAGTAAGTGGAAATAATAAGTTAGTTACACGTGCAGCACTAGAGGACTTTTGAGAAGGAGGTTAGCAACACCTACTGGTCATGGCACACACTGAACACTTTTATTTTTTTAATGAATAATAAAAAAAGCTGTTTCTTATAACACACCTTGCCAAATTACCTGCGAAGTCAGTTTGTCACCAGAGATAATACTTCTAATTAGATCACCTGATAAAACTAAAAGATAACTTCTCCTAATAAGCCTTGTTCTGTTCATACCCTGAGAATATCATGGCTACATTATTGCTAAAATATATCAGCTCTAATGATTTCTGAATCATATCAGTAAATAAATATTCATAACAAGAGCTGAGCCCTACACTTTGATATAAAATGGGACATGATGAGCCTTCCGAAGAACTCCTTTAAGTTATATTCTACATTGTAATGTGGATGAAGTCTTCCTTAATTACTAATTATCTTTATTTTATTATCTATATCCCAAAGCAACTCAAATGTTATGAACTGCACAATCTTAGCAACAGCACAGGGGGGTTTCTACTCCGTAAAGATCTGGAAATTATTCATACAACTTCTACAATTCTTCATTATTTTTACAATGTATTCCATTAATCTACAAAAGTAATAAAAACTTTTCTTCCAAATTTTACTTGGGAGTAAAATACAACAAAACATACACAAAAGTTTCTTGAACCACCTCATCCCTCTCAAAAAAAACCCTTAGGGAACAAAATTACAAATAGCATTTTCAGGAGACACTAGACTCGAAATTAAAATGTTCTCTACTATAAGTATTTTAAATCAACTATAATAAACTTGCAATGAGCTTTAAATTTCCAGTAAAAAATGCTGTACTCATTTTTTGAAGTTGTGTCTATAGGTCCTCTGACACACTAGCCTTAGGCATTAGAAGTTTTCCTGGTTCTCATCCAACTTTGGAAATAATATCTTCTTGCTTCGGGTGTTAAAAGGATTCATACATTATTTATAAGGACTGCTAAAATCTAACTCCTGCATCTAAGTTGCAGGAGAAAGAGTATAAAAAGTTACATACAAAAAAGGCACACAACTGTCCCCATTTCAGTTTTTAGCCTCTTTTTCTACGTCATGTATCACCAGACTGAGTCTGTAATACTCTCATCTCTTACGCGTTCAGATATTCATCTACAGCCACTTTGAGCCTTGCTGAATTTGATCTTTCTCGCCTATTTTTAAAGTATGATTTTCCAAGTAAAAAAAACCAAACCCAAAAAGCAGAACTTCCAGGTGACTTGTTACCCTTCTAAGGTGCTGGATTTCTCTGACAGAACAGTGTTTATTTACCTCCTGACAAACTGGGCTAAAGTGTTTCAAGAAAGTAGCTAGAACAGGGCAGCCAAAATCCTCATTCACTTCTCAATGTTTTTATCCTCTATACTTTTCTCTTTTTAATGTTGTCTATGCATATGACATTTACATTCCTGGTTTAAGAGGAGTTCATTGTTAGATTTTTTAAAAAAAACCCTTTAACAAACTTCACAAGGGGGAGATTTTTGTACCTTATTATCAAGCCAATAAACCATTTCTGCAGTTTCACTGATATGCAGTCTTTTCACTTCCTGGGTTATACTGAAGCAAGAGACATTAAAATGCTATTGAACTATACAATAACTATGTATTCTATGCAATTAAAGAAAATGGAAGAGTCAGGTCTACAGAGCTTCAGAACTATTTATCAGCTTGAATAAATCGTCACGTCGGTACTGGAAATTGCACATTTTTTTACTGTACACACTAAAACCATTGCATCTGACAGTTCTCTACTCTTCAGATACCTTTTCGTGACTATAATTTCACTTACTCTAACTGGAGCACATAGTAACTGCATCTATCTGAACACAATGTATAAAATACTGAATATACACTTACTACCAGCTTACTAAATCACTGAAAAACTGCCCCAAATGACACTTGTAGTGGCACAACAAAGAACTTAATTTACCCAATAAGGTCATGTTGTTTATGTCCATCCTTACACTGGGCAGAATTTTTACACATATTTCAGTATTCATACTTGCCATACTTATTTAAAAAACACACGCATAATACAGCATGATATCCATTCTGTCCCCATGGAAATGAGAAATTAATTAAGCATCTTGTAAGGATTGCCCCTGTTTGTTACACTCTTTGAAAAATAAAGTTCTTCTGTCTGGGATTTTTGTACCCACTCCACAAGCTAACATACCTTTATTTCCCCACAAAGTACACTTGCGTAATGTTCACTACTGAAAAGGAAAGTTAGAACAGGTTTCTTAAAGTAGCAAGCAAGTCTCATGGAACTGAGAAATAGAATGATTTTGCTTTTTCCACCGCCACTGTTAAATTCTCAGGCTAACAGCCACTCGTAGCATTTGTAGAGTTGGTTTCTCGTTACAGAGATCCTCAACCCCTGCCTCCATGGGACTTTTACACAAGAAAGAGAAGGAGAGCAGTTCGAACAGTGATAATGAAATCTTAATCGACAGCAGCAAAGAGAGTTAAAAGCAAGCACTGTGGACTCTTACTTCCTTATTTTAAAACTGACTTAATTTTAATTTGAAGAGGTTTATTTTTTTTGTTGTTGTTAGATTTGTTCAAAGGAAGAAGAAACAGCTGTTAGGAGCTTGGAATGCTGTGCTAGTCTCATCAGCCTTCCTTCTTCTACCTGTACCGAATTATATATGCTCTGGCAGTACACATGAGAGGGAGGATAACACATAACATGTAATGTAAAGCATGCATTTCTATAGTCAAGCAAAAACTTATAATGTAAATGCATTATAGAAACCTTTAGCACAGTGTATTTTGACACCAGTTAATCTTGAAAGAAAGTAAAAGAGTGGAAAATAAACTTGCCACAGCACTGCTACTCGTTTTGAAACTGCGCTTGTTTAACACCCAGTGGGTCTCTTCTGAGCGACTGCTAGGAGCAGCACGGCTCAGACTGCTCCAGGATGCAAACCAATATGCAAACACACAGGGGCCAAAACTTAAAGTGAAGGATTAATTTCCCACCTTCTTGAGAGGAGACAATAGGTGGCATATAATCAGGGATGTACTCCTTCCTTTCTTCCGCATCTTTACTTCCTGGTTGGGGAAACTGCAGGACATTGTTCTTGCTGACGGGAAACGAAGGGATTTGATGTGCGAAAGTGACGGGTTCAATATTGTGTATATAATCTTCTAGCTCATGCAGGTTTACCCCCATAAGCTTGAAGGCATCACCTACATCATCCAAAATTGGATCTGTGCGGCCATCTGTAACAGAAAAAACAACAAAAAACATTTTTTCAAAAATCCAGTTTAATAAAATTGCCCTGCAGATCTCCACTAAGAGATTAGAATCTGCCTTGGCTCACCACCAGTAACGGACACTGCTGTCCCACTGTCCTGTCACATTTACTGCTCCCCGGGTTACACAATATTTCAAGCTGAGAACACACTCTCATTTAAAAGTGTTTTGTTTCGATCCGTACCGCTCTGTTTCAGTTCACACCACGAAAGAATTACACCTAAAGAAGCAAATCAAGCAAAACCGAGGGAGCAGCAACAGGCAGCTTTGCCTGGTAACTGTCATAAAACATTGTGCAAAAGAGTTTTCAATTTCATAATGTAATTTCAACTGAATGTAACAAGCCCCTAGCATGCAGAAAATGCCCCTTTAACAGCACGTAACAGACCAAACGTTATTTTTCAACCTAGAAAAGTAACAATTTTATTTTGTTGAACCAACTGTAGTTTATGGGTAACAAAAAAAAAAGAAGGTATTTCATATTATCTCCTGATAACAAAAATGCTTTACATAACATCTTTCCACCAGATGAAATCTACAGGTTTCATAAACCATGAGTCACTTTACCTACCAGTTAGATAGACCTCCCGTATGAAACATTATTAATTGGTGGTCTGATGAGGAGAGAATATTTTATGTTAAACTTCAGGGGCTGATTTCCTGAGGCGTGATTGAAGTTTGACTCTACAGCACAAATATTGCTTTTCTTTATGCAAAAAGCACAGTGAAACCTCACTGGCCAAGCAGCCAGGATCTTTATTTAATATGACCTCCAAGAAAACAGTCCACAAGAGGATGCAGTTTGTTCTAAACATATAACTCGGCTGAAAGATTCAAACTATCAGTACAGAAGTTGAAGTGCCTTGGTTTCCCTGACCTGACAGAGAGAAGTCTCTCTGAAGGCCTGCAGAGGGAGAACTAGGCACCTGGCTGTGGGAACTGAGGCACCACTTTGAGTCCCAACCTAACTTTTCATAATAACAATAGCACAAAAAAAGTCTTAAACCCCAAATATTATTTTTAAAAATTCAATAAAATTATACTGTATTATTAAAACCCTGTATAGTTGTCTTATGAAGATATTATATCCCTACATGATGATAAGCTGTGATTTACTTTAAAAAGTAATTATGGAAAAATCAGTGTGCGCTTATTGAAGGAACACAATCACTATTGTGAAGCTCCAGCTTCAGAGAACTGGGGGGGATGCTCTTTTGTTTGTCCTTTAACCTAATCTCTTCTTGTTTTATCTTGAACCAGAAGCAGTTGAGCAGGCTAGTTCTCACATCACTGCATGAATTCAAACCCACAGCCAACTTATGCCTGCAGGTAGATTTAGAAAATAAGAATTTTGTTCTATAATTTTCCTTCTTAGTCTTGCAGCAAAGATAAGGGTAATACTCAGATTATGGTTTATGATTTTCATCTCTAACACTGGCCTATGTGTGACTCTGGGCAAGTCGCTTCTGTTTTAATTCTCTCCACAGCTAAAAGGGAGATCAGACCAAGTTATCGCCTCTTTTGTGCGTCTGTTATTTAGAACACGAACTCCATACAACAAGAACCATCTCGGATTTTGTGTTTGTCTAACATCTAGTACAAGTGCAATACCCCTTTCCCTTGCAGACTCCAGGGAAGGAGAAATGTAGACACTTACATAAACATAATTAAAGGAGGGCATCACCACTCTGTAGTGGTTATGAGATCCCTATAGTTATCAGGCAGTCAGAAGAGTGTTTTATACTTAAAAATTAAATTTAGATAACTGACACAGCTAAGAAATTTTGCATTGTCAGTGTTAGTTGCTCTTCAGATTACAAAGATACCTTTGAACTTACTGAACCGCTTTCTAAGGTGTCAGAACTAACAGGTACAAGTTTGACAGTCAGTTAAAAAGAAAACTTTGGTAAAACTTCCATAAGCCCAAATGTAAAGCACATTTATTCTCTGGACACTTTTGGAATCACTGGCTGTGCTATTTGTGGGATAGGGAGATTCATGGTGAGCCTCACAGCACTCATTCCATGTGGGCACTGCCAAGATTTGGAAAGTGTACCAACACACACACACCCTGCCTGTGTCCGGTTTCCCTTGGAAGAAAAGCCAAGTGCACCGGCAGGGGAAATGCTGCAATAGGTTCCCCATCTGGACAACCCAGGGCACAGAACTGCAAGATGAATCACAATACCTACCCAGTTAGTGAAGGAATTTCAAGTTCCTTTCTCAGTGTGTGCCTCTTCACACCAGTACAGCCAGGTACTCAGGGTGAAAGTTGAGTCTAGTTTATCACAACAATAGAAAAAGGTCTTTTCCTAGATCTGGAGTGATCTTTTGAACCTCCAAAGAAGAGCACACAATGCAGCTAGCAACTGATAAATGCTAAAGAGGACTTGTTCCTACAAGCGTTTAAGAACACATAGCAGAAGCAATTCCTAAGTGTAACAGAAAAATGGAAATATTTAAGCAACCTTATAAAAAAACTATGTGGATTCAATTTTGAATTACGTGGATTTAAAAAAAACCAAACTGATGTGGATTCAATTTCCCTGTATCTTTGACATTTGTCTCCAAAGAGAGACAAGGTCAAGTTATAAGATTGATTAAAAGCTAAAAAACTTTTAAAATCTGCAACTGTGACAGGGACAAAAGGACCAATCAGTTAACCTCTTCTTTGCAAGCAAGAGTGCTCTCAGTGGTGAAAGTGGACAAATATAAAGTTTCAGGTCTGCATCCGTATCTGTATTTAAAACAAAACACATCAATTGGAAATACAGCACAAAAAAAGCATTAAATGCACTTTCAGGTGCCTCATCAAATAAAGGCTTGTGCCTTTATGTCTATATTTGAACAGTTTAGCATTCCTCTTCTCTCTCTGGTTTAATAAAAAAATCACTAAAATAGCAGAAGCCAGACAGATAAAAGAGAATGCTGACAAACACGTAAATCACTGTCTTCTTGGTTTTTCATTTAGTCTTAGGCTTTTTTATGTAAGTAAATGATGGCAAAATGAAAAGGTTTAATTTGTGCATACTGAACTTGCTTCAATATTCTTCACATCTTTGTGCTATCCTCAGTTTAAAAATTTAGATGTTGAAGCCTCCCAGTGAAATAATTAATCCAATGTCACACAACAAGTCAGTGCCAGATCACAAACAGCTTTGGAGCTTTTGTGGTTTCCAGCCTCTTGCTGTTCCCTACACCACACAAATAATACCTTTGCAGGACTGGGAAGAGACAGAAGGAGGTGGGAACAAGTCACCCAGCGAGCTACAGCTCTATCCTTACCCTGTTAAGAGTGAACTAACAAAGTATCTTTCTTAGAAGATTGTAAGGTGTACTACCCCCTTGAATGGGAACCGTGCTCTGAAACTGATATAGCTGTGTATCCGTCTCAAAACTGCACATTAGAAACCTGTGGGAATAGCTGTGTAGTTACAATATTCTCAGCTTTCCTACACATGAGAATGAACACTAGGTGAGGAGGAATCTGCTCACAGAAACGAGTCCCGAGTTAAGTACAGCATCAAAACTACAGGAAACATAATCCATGCAGAGCTGAATATCTGGGAGGCAGGTTATCCAGCCCTCAGCCCTGCAGCTCAGCCGTCACCAGCAGATAAACCTAGCTGTTCATAAGGAAAAACAAATCAAACCAAACCAGGGCAGTGCACCAACTCCCCTTCAAGCAATGAAAGTTCACTTTCAGTTTGTGGAGAAAAGGACTTTTTAGAAGCTACTAAAGATGAGTTATTTTTGCCAAAGTCACAAGAATTCCTCCAGTCCTCTGGCAAACAAGCTGGTAAGTGCTCACATCATCTGGAGAAACTGTGAGGGGGTGGGTGGTGGTCAGGGAAACACTATCTTAATTTCCTTAAATTCAGTCTCAGGAGTTACCAACTGACGTTTGTTGAACTCACTCCCATCATCTCCTCCTTCCTTGCCCAAAGTTCTTATGAATCAGAGAAAATTTAAGAAGTGAGTCAGCATAGAACAGTATAAAAGCTTTTTATTTTCACACTGACTTATTTAAAGGGAGCAACTTCAGCTCTGTAATAAATACATTGAAAAAAAATTAATGAGTCACTATCCCTGCAACGTGTTCAGTCCATTATAAATAGCTCAGAATTCACCTTCACATCTGCTATAAAAGAGTTTTTTTAAGAAGTTTATTTTAATAAACAAATTACTAAGTGTAGCTCCTCAGTATTTTTGTTACAGACTCTACCACAGACTTCTTATGCTCCAGCACCTCACACAGCCCTGACATGAACTAAATACTCATTTAGCAACACTGAATAGTTAGTCCAGGCTAACTCTTTCAAGCAGACAACACATTGCTTCCATCCACAAGACCAGTCAGAAGCATACACAGCAGAGTGAGCTTAAATGGGGAAAAAGGGTCCTATTAATGTAGTCAGCAGGCAGGCAAAAGCATCTTCTTGCTTGCTGCTCAAAGTCTGCCCCTTCTCCCAGTAACCTCATAAATGTCAAGCAAAATCCCAAGTTCTCCTCCTTTATTGGTAGTCAGCAAGAAGTTAATTAGCTTAAAAACATCACCATTTAAGGTTATCAGAACATAAAAAAAGTATAATGCCTATAAACAGTGTTATGGGCCCTGTATAGATACTTGTTAAAATGGTCATTCAGCATCAGTATAAGGAATCAGTTCATTTAAAGATCCTAGGCATTTAACACTTTGATACAGTTTATTATTATATACTGATCTGAAACAAACAAACAAACATATATGGGGTAAAACTGGCATTCAATTAGAAAGAAATAAAAAAATGGTTGATGCCAGGTCAATTCTCTCCACTGTGTCAATTTCCAATGAAAATATTGGTTTGCTGTCTGCATTCTCCAAAGAAGAGGTTTGCCTTAAAATTTTCCTTTACAGAAGACTGTGCAGTGACATTGGAGCAGGTTTTGAGGCAATTCTGTCTTGTGAAAACATTTTGCAAGATCTATCATCTTTTCTGCCAGTTACAATGTTGTGCTCACCAGATCAGAACCTGCCTTTTCATATAAATGTACCTGCACTACTAATATATATTTTAATAAATTATTTATATTTATTATTATTTTTATATATATATACACATATAATTAGTTTTGGTAGTCCTGCGAGAGGCAGGGAGTTGTCTTGATGATTCTTATGGGTCTGTTCTAACTTGAGACATTCCATGACTCTAAATTTACACTAAAATAATGTAGAAAAAAAGTAGTCATACATTATGAAACTGAAGAGTAACTTTTAAACTTTATTCCTTATTGTAAGCAAATTTCAGCAGAAGTGAAAATTAAAAACCCACAGCATATCCAAGCATAAGCTCAACACTGAAAATTCAAGGAAAGAGGATTGAAAACCCCACTATTTAATTATTAGTTAATTATGTAGTTTATTTCACTTCTACTTTTAGCAGCAGATGATCTAAATTTGTCCTGCTGAAATATATTCCAGTGCCATCAGTTGTTAAAGTTAAGTAGCATCTAGCTGGTTGTTTTTTAAAGTCCTGTAACAGAAAAATCAGACTTTGGAGGGCACAAACCTTGATTACCTTCCTAATCCCTTTCATGGACGGCACCACCCAGTAAATACACTGGAAATAGAATTCTCTTACTGGATATGCTAAGTTAAGCAGTAAACCAGGATGCATTCTGCGTATCTATAACTAAGCATCACACTGCCAAGCTACATTAGCTGAATTTAAAGTGTCTTCCAACCCAAACCATTCTATGAATTCACAGCACAAGAAGCAGATGCTGCCTGTCTTCACTAGACAGCTCCCCCAACATAGAAAGTCCAACATACACTAGTATGTTAACCCAAAGCACCAGCTGTGCCACCACCTCTATCAAATCATGTGAAATGAGAGTGCAAAAACAGTGGCACAGAACAGACAACTTTTCCCTTCTCACCTCTGCTTAAAACAAACAAGGTAGAACTCTGCTCTCAGAAACCACACGATGTCAGCTTGTTTTGTAGTTCAGTATCTCAATTACATATTTCAACATTGGTTTTCAAATATTTTGTTTAAATATTAGAATAAGAACACATGTGAAATGTACAGCACAGGGAAAAGGCTTCCTTCTTGTAAGCTTTCCACAAATTTGAACAGCATAGTATGATGGAAAACCCTTATTTTCTCCCCTTAAGTTCACTTTCTCCTCCACCCTCAACACAGTATTCAGAAGCATTTCACAGCATCAAACACATCCCAAGCCCGCTTTGCAAATCCTTTTGCCTTGTCTTTGCAGCTACAGAAGCTCCCATCAACTAAAGCTACTGCAAATGCAAAGAAACAACAGCAGAAAAGTAATGAAAATCTCGAATGTAGCTCTCCTAATGGGATGTAACAGCTGGAACAAAGATCTAACACAGTTGGGAAAGCTATCATTTTCTTTTGCAACTGAGAGAATACGTGAACGGCAATGACACGGTTTTCATAGCAATACCACACTGACTCAATTACGTCAGAGTAAATCCATTCAGCTTCGAATACAAAGATTATGTCCCTCCAGCTGACAACCCTGCTAACTCAAACCCCACTGGTTTGACTCCGAGATAACGCACTGACAATAAAGATGCTACAAGTGAAATTTAATTAATTCTACTTATGCAAAACCATGGCAAAATTCAACTCATTCATCCAGAGCTGGGTTTGTACTGTAACTTCTTTTAGGAGCAAAAGGAAATAATTCTGAAAAAGCAGGGAGGCATCAGCTGAGCATTAAGATGTTTTTTTACAAACCTTTTAAAGAAATAAATAGAGGGATCATTTTAAGAGAGGTAGTACAAGAAATACCGTATCATTTGCATTAAAACAGGATATTCCCCTTCTCCTTCACAAAAAAAAAAACCCTGAAAAAAGAGACTGATACTTCTCCATTCATAGAGGGGAAAAAAATTCCTTTCCACACATTCAGTAAGCACACTCAAAGCAAGATCTTAAAGATCTTACTTCTACGCACTTCCAATTCTTCAAACATAGGAAGGAAAAAGTTGTATTTTCACCACTTTTGCGTCCTTTCCTCCCAGTCTTACAAACAGTGCAGTGCCTGTGGCAGTGTTAGTTGAGCTTGGGAGGCAACGCTGCTTTACAACTCATCTCCTGCACAAGCTGTGATGCAGTTACAAAAGCACCTCTCTAAAATTTGTACTAACTGTATTGAAGGACAGCTCTGACCCAGCCTAGGTTAACTCTTTTCACTCCATAACTCAGTTCTCCCAAACTCTCTGTGTTGTTCCCTTTAATCTCTTTATAGATCATTCCTGTCTGGGCTGAGATACAGACTTCATAGGTGCAGAAGCAGCTCTGGTGCTGCTGATTTAATATTGCACAGTCCTGTTTCCAGACTATCCATACACGGCTTCACATCCAGCTAGCTGTCAAATTTGCAGGAAGCTTGTATGAGGAAACCTATTAAACCTAGAACTCAAAAGAGTTTGCAGTAGTATCACCAAGTCCCTCCTAAACTCAGTTACACTGGCAGTGCCAGACTCAACCTCATACTCCTGACATAATGGAGCAGAGGCAGGACCAGGAATGTTAAGCTTATCACTTTGCTTTATCAGGGACCACTGCAGCAGTGAGAACTGCTTCAGAGAAGAGGTAGGAGCACAAGCAGCAGTACTTTCAGGCCACAGCCGCTCCTCTCACGGCCAAGCCAATCACACTGTGCTTCCCAACCTGCAGGTCTTGGCTTCACTCTTGGAGAAGACATCATCATCTCCAGCTTTCACAGTTTCTCTGATCCTGAGGCTGCATCCACCACCAGCTGACAGCAATCAACCTGTGATACTCATCTCATGCATGGCGGTGACACTTCCATTAGCACAGCTACCCCTACTCGGACAGAAGTGCTGGCAAATTTTTCCATTTAAGCAGTTCAGGGCTGCCATCCCTGTTATGTCTCACATAACCTCCCGCAGTCCCCAGCACATGCTCTGAACTGATGGTAGCCCCAAAGTCATCGCCACTGAGTCACCTTCTCCTCACCTAGCACTTCAGGCAAGCAATCATGTTATTCATCCCAGCTCCAACCCTTGCTTCTTCTAAACACCATCCCCACTGCCAGACCCAACCACAGCAACTCTGACCTCTACCCACAGGGTTCTCCAGGACTTCCTCCTCCATAAGTATACAGACACGTGGAACAGCGGCAGCCCACAACTCCACAGCTCCCCAGCATGCCAAAGATAAAGGAAACAAGTCCTCTCTACACAGGAGGCACAAGCAGCCCCATTTCTCCATGCACACAGAGGGTACTCTTGCTTCCCCCAGCCTCTCTACTCTGTGCACCCTCCTTCATCTCCTCCTCAGTACTTACAGAACCAGCAGCAGCACTTGCAGCCTCATCTCTGCACACACATCACTGCTGTCCTCCCTGCCATGTCACACCCTCCCTGTCCTACACATAGGGCAGCAAAGGCCTCCACACACACACAGACTTGTGACCCTCCAACTACACCGACAGCCTGAGCCTCACTGCACATTCCCTGCAACGCTCCTCATGTTCAGACCTAGCAGTGATCCTGACAGCCTCCCTCTCCCCACATAACACAACCACCCTGCACTTCCCAGACCCAACAGGATACTGGCACTCCCTGCTTGACATTCCCATTGTCAGCAGAATCCTACCACCCTCTCATTCTTCCAGTAAGCATCATTGTCCCACCAAGCAATGGGACATCCCGTCCTCCCACACCCCATATTCTGCAGGTACCAGCAGGTTATCTGTCCTGCTCAGCACCTCCACTGCAGTCTCTGCAAGGAAATAAGATAACCCTGAGAGACACAACTTCATCCTCTGCTGCACTCCCAGACCAGTGATAGCTCTTGCCCCTTCCCCAGCCAAACCCCATACACTCCATATTCATATGAGACCCAGCCAGCAGACCTCACAGTGATTCCCAGACCTCTTTTCTTTCTCTTCCCCTACTTGGTGTCAACTCACCCCTTCTATATCCTACCCCAGTAGAATCTCACCCCAAATTCACTGAGGCCCTGGGCATCCTGCCACACACCCCCCCCCCAATCAATCCCAGATTCTTCTGCCCATGCCACCTCAATGGCAGCGTTGGCTGACTCCAGACCCCAGGATATTCAAAGCCCTTCCACTGCATCCACATGAGGATACTCACATCTCACGTCACTTGCACTAAAATTATCCCCAGCCTCACCCCTCCCATTCTTCATACACATACTCCACATCTCCCACATGCAAACCCATCCATCCTCCCATGTTCTGTGCACGACAGCTCCATCTCCCACCACCAACACTCTAGTGCATCCCTGCCTTCCCACACCGTAGCCTCACATCCCCCACAGACACGTTCCCAGCCCTGCAGTATCATCACTTCCCCCGTACACTCTCCTCAGCTTCACGTACATGGCTCCATGCTGCCCTGATACATGTAAATCCTTGACCACAGCCCCCTGCTTACTCCTATACACTGCATCCAGCACCACAGCCCCACATCACCCCAACACACACACATCCCTGACCCCAAATAGCATCGTACATGTGCATCCCCCACCAGCACCAGCCCCTCCAGCCCCACAAACCACTGGCCCCTCACACATATAAACCCAACCCAGAGCACTCCAGCCCCAACAACAGCCTTTCCAGTCACATCTCTCCCTCCCCACGCAGGTGACTCCACTCCCCCCAGACCCCATGTACCTCTTCTACCTGCATACCATGCTGCTCCACATGCCCAGCCCAGATCTCGAACCACAGCCTCAGTACTTGCCCTCATGCCCATATCCTGGGCCCTACACACACATCACCACCTGCAGCGAGCCCTCACAGCCTCCTCAGCATAC
The DNA here is from genome assembly GCA_033556795.1 of Tapera naevia. Classification (NCBI taxonomy): domain Eukaryota; kingdom Metazoa; phylum Chordata; class Aves; order Cuculiformes; family Neomorphidae; genus Tapera; species Tapera naevia. Next base: position 998,624 of record JAUMJJ010000074.1, on the reverse strand, counting down.
CCCTGGGACACAGACCCTGATCCAGAGATGAGCAAGGACAACACAGCAGCAGCATCATGTCCTCCCATGCCTACACCCTACCCAGCAAGAGGGCTGGCTGCTACTTCTCCCCTCCCAGTACATCCCCTCCAGATCCAGCAGACTACAGCCCCAGCAGCTGGGCCAACAGTCCCATCTCCCCTCCCGTACACACATACACACACACAGAGCTACACTGACAAAAAGGGGCAGCAGCTCCTCTCTGCACACTCTAGACCCACTGCCTCAGAGCTCTGCACCCCAGAACCACAGCCCGTCTCTCCCCTGCAGCAAGGCCACCACGCACGAGCACTGCCCCATGGCTTTCCTCCTCATCTTTGCAGTCTCCTGCACTGCTCCACAGCCCACCTCCTCTCCGTCTTCCCCCAGCTGAAGTACCCCCACAGCCTTTATATCCCCGCAGCTCCCTGCACTGCTCCACAGCATAATCTCCTCCATGCCATAGACCTCCTCCCCATGCTCTCCTTGCAGAACTGCCCCACAACCCCCACCACTGGCCCACAGCCTGATTTCCTCCATGTTCACAACTCCCTGCCACAGATCCCTTCCTCATGTGCCATGGCAGGGGTCTTGGAACTAGATGATCTTTAAGATCTCTTCCAACCCCAACCATTCTACAGTACTTTGCAGAACTGCCCCATAGTCCAGGTCCCAAAGCCACCATCCAACTTCCCCATACACACTTACACCTATTGCTGCTCAAAGCCACCTCCCCAAGCCCTCCTACATTGCCTCACTACCCACATCGCCATAATACAAAAAGCAAAGCAGTCCTCACCCCTGGCCTAAAACCTCCCACTCCACAGCTGCCCTCTGAGCACATCACGATGGAGTGCTTTTGCCACTCATTCCCAGTTAGGCTCACTTTGGCTTCCAACACAGTCAGCTGTTGGAATCCCCCTGTCACTCCAGATACACCGATGGGTTCTGCCCCTTTATAGATCGATGGTGCTAGGGTACAGCATGCACTGGTGTTCTCTAGAGCCTTATGATCCTGTGGGTCTCGTGCCAGGCCATGGAATCCACACAGCCCAATCACAGAATCATAGAATGGTTTAGGTTGGAAGGGACCTTTAGGACTGTCCAGTTCCAAATCCCCTGCCATGGGCAGGGACACCTTCCACTAGGACCAGGCTGCTCAAGACCCCATCTAAATGGGCCTTGAACACTTCAAGGGAGGGGGCAACCACAGCTTCCCTGGGCAACATGTGCCAGTGCCTCACCACACTCATTGTCAAGCATTTCTTCCTAATGTCTAATCTAAATCTTCCCTCTTCCAATTTAGAGCCATTCCTCCTTTATCCTATCACTACTTGTAAAAAGTCCCTCCCCAGCTTTCTTGTAGGCTCCCTTTAGGTACTGGAAGGCCACTATAAGGCCTTCCTACAGCCTTCTCTACTCCAGTCTGAACAACCACAACCCTCTCACCCTGTCCTCACAGCAGAGGTGTTCCAGCCCTCTGAGCATCTTTGTGGCCTCTCTGGACCCATTTCAGCAGTTCCATATCCTTCTTATGCTGAGGATTCCAAAACTGGACACAATACTTCACGTGGAGCCTCAAGAGAGAGAAACAGAGGAGAATCCCTTCCCTCAACCTACTGACCACGCTTCTGTTGATGTAGCCCAGGGCACGGTTGACCTTCTGGGCTGTAAGCACACATTGCCAGCTCACATCGAGCTTTTCACCCACCAGCACGCCCAAGCCCCTCTCCACAGGGCTGCGCACACAGCCTCCTCTCCCCAACAGCCTCCCCTCCCCAACAGCCTCCCCTCCCCAACAGCCCTACTCCCCAACAGCCCTACTCCCCAACAGCCTCCTCTCCCCAACAGCCCTACTCCCCAACAGCCGCCTCTCCCCAACAGCCGCCTCTCCCCAACAGCCGCCTCTCCCCAACAGCCTCCCCTCCCCAACAGCCTCCCCTCCCCAACAGCCTCCCCTCCCCAACAGCCTCCCCTCCCCAACAGCCTCCCCTCCCCAACAGCCTCCCCTCCCCAACAGCCTCCCCTCCCCAACAGCCTCCTCTCCCCAACAGCCTCCCCTCCCCAACAGCCTCCTCTCCCCAACAGCCTCCTCTCCCCAACAGCCTCCTCTCCCCAACAGCCTCCCCTCCCCAACAGCCTCCTCTCCCCAACAACCTCCTCTCCCCAACAACCTCCTCTCCCCAACAGCCCTACTCCCCAACAGCCCTACTCCCCAACAGCCTCCCCTCCCCAACAGCCTCCCCTCCCCAACAGCCCTACTCCCCAACAGCCTCCCCTCCCCAACAGCCTCCTCTCCCCAACAGCCCTACTCCCCAACAGCCTCCCCTCCCCAACAGCCTCCCCTCCCCAACAGCCTCCCCTCCCCAACAGCCTCCCCTCCCCAACAGCCTCCCCTCCCCAACAGCCTCCCCTCCCCAACAGCCCTACTCCCCAACAGCCTCCCCTCCCCAACAGCCTCCCCTCCCCAACAGCCTCCCCTCCCCAACAGCCTCCTCTTCCCAACAGCCTCCTCTCCCCAACAGCCTCCTCTCCCCAACAGCCTCCCCTCCCCAACAGCCTCCTCTTCCCAACAGCCTCCTCTCCCCAACAGCCTCCTCTCCCCAACAGCCCTACTCCCCAACAGCCTCCTCTCCCCAACAGCCCTACTCCCCAACAGCCTCCTCTCCCCAACAGCCTCCTCTCCCCAACAGCCTCCTCTCCCCAACAGCCCTACTCCCCAACAGCCTCCTCTCCCCAACAGCCCTACTCCCCAACAGCCTCCTCTCCCCAACAGCCTCCTCTTCCCAACAGCCTCCTCTCCCCAACAGCCTCCTCTCCCCAACAGCCCTACTCCCCAACAGCCTCCTCTCCCCAACAGCCCTACTCCCCAACAGCCTCCTCTCCCCAACAGCCTCCTCTCCCCAACAGCCTCCTCTCCCCAACAGCCCTACTCCCCAACAGCCTCCTCTCCCCAACAGCCCTACTCCCCAACAGCCTCCTCTCCCCAACAGCCTCCTCTCCCCAACAGCCTCCTCTCCCCAACAGCCCTACTCCCCAACAACCTCCTCTCCCCAACAGCCTCCTCTCCCCAACAGCCTCCCCTCCCCAACAGCCTCCTCTTCCCAACAGCCTCCTCTTCCCAACAGCCTCCTCTTCCCAACAGCCTCCTCTCCTCAACAGCCCTACTCCCCAACAGCCTCCTCTCCCCAACAGCCTCCTCTCCCCAACAGCCTCCCCTCCCCAACAGCCTCCTCTTCCCAACAGCCTCCTCTCCCCAACAGCCTCCTCTCCCCAACAGCCTCCCCTCCCCAACAGCCTCCTCTCCCCAGCAGCCTCCTCTCCCCAGCCTCCCTTCACAGAGGCTGGCAGCGGCTCATGGAGCTCACCCGGCGCAGACCCCCGCTCCAGCAGGGCCACCCGCAGCCCGTCCCACACTCACAGAGCTCGCAGTAGCGGTGGCAGCCCCGGCCCAGCCCCTGCAGGTACCGCTGCAGCACGTCGGTGAGGAGGTCGCAGGCCGAGACCTGCACCGAATCCCAACCCAGCGCCTGGCAAATCTGCGCCACCGACACCCGCAGCAGCCACCGCGAGTAGGTCTCGCACATGCCGGCTCGGCTCTGCTCGGCGCCGCTGCCGCCCGGGCCCCGCCGCCGCCCGCCCTGGGGCCGGGAGGGCCGAGGGGGAGCCTCACGCAGCACCCGCCGCTGCCGCCATCTTGGCGCCGCGCCTCCCCGCCGCTTGAGCCAGGCCGCGCCGCCACAGCGCCGAGCGCATCGAGCGGGACGCGGCGCATCGAGCGATCGGCGCTCGGCAGGGCGGCAGCGCGGGAATCGGGGGCTGTGGCGGTGGCGGGAATTACGGGTTGTGGGGATGGCGGGAACGCCGCGAGCCGCCCCATGAACCCCAAAATCAGGGGCTGAATCAAGTAATCGCTTCCCACCTCGAGTCGCTCCATAAACCCCGAAATCGGGGGTTTCACAGACTCGCAGAATCATTCCCCGCTTGGATTTGCCCCATAAACCCCAAAATCAGGGAATGACCCCCAAATCACAGAATGACCTGAGTTGGCAGGGACCCACAGGGATTGTATTATCGTAGAATGCCAGGTGGGAAGGGACCTGTAGGACCATCTGGTCCAACCTTTTTAGGTGATAGATAGTTCAAATGAGGTGGTCCAGCACTGTCACATCTTTTCTTTGTGCCAGGGACCAAGACGGAATGCAGTACTCCAGGTGTCTGGAGAGACGCGGCCACTTCAACACCCTCACCTGGACATCAAATCACCTGTGTCCTTCCTTTCACATAAGAGTATAAATTTCTGGTGTATTAGGAAGTCTCTGAACAGCACTTTCTAAATCCCTAAATGGAGAGCACTAGCTTTGTTTTCAGGGGAAGTAGTTTAAAAAATAAACTTGTCAAATCGTTTCCCTATTCTATTCTCTTCAGCCTATCTAAAATAGAGAGCAAAATCCTTTTAGAAGGCTGAAGTATCATTTCACAAAATGTTGTGTTATAAAAATGCATCAAATCATTCTAATCTTTCTACCTTTCTAAAGGGATGCTGGCAAATTAAGCAATGACCAGTTATACAGCATTGTCCAAAAGAGGGCATTACAAATTGCAGTTATAGAGAAATAACATTTCATAGAGAAGATGAGTCCAAAAAAAAAATGCGAAATATACCACCTTTTATACTGATCAAAAGAAAGGTTTCACCACTAAAGTAGCAGTGCTGAACAAAACATTAAAAAGGGCCAATATCCAGCGAGGAGCCCCAGCTGTACAGCCTCACCAAACGTGTTGCTGTATGTGTCACATGTATGACCGACTCTGCATCACGTCCTGCGCTCCTGTGGAAGTTGCAGAATTTAGTCTGTGGTGTGTGGAATGGGAATCTGAAAAATCGGAGAGGACGTTTTAGAGTAACAGACAGGATCCTTTGATCATGAAGAGACTCAAAGGCACAGGAAGGAGCCTGATTTAAGACACTTTGAAACAAAATAATTGACTTACTTTAATTAAAAATTGTAGGGGCTATTTCTCCTTTGCAGAAAAAAAGGCTGATTTGTTACATTTCTCTCCTTTCTAATTTCAGTAATTCCTCCAGAGCTAAGAAAAAGATTTCTATTAATCTCTTCTGCAGCTGCAGTTTTTTGCACATGGTGGAACCACCAAAAAGAAAAAAAAGTAGTTTTCAAAAGCCAGTATCAGCCAAATATATAGGAAATTTCGGAAATCATTTGGGGAAGCAGAACCTTGCAAGCTCACCTGTACATAGGCAATTATATATAAGCGGAAACATATAAGGCCAACATTATCTTAGGCAGCAGAAACATTAGCTTTGGAAACAGATATAGGGAAACTGGGAACAATGAGAAAAAGGTGTTTATGGGAGACCTGTTTATTTAGGGAAAAAAAAAAACAAACAAGCAGGGAAAGGATGAAACTATGGTGGCAAAATAAGGAGGAGCCAGAAACAAAACAGTCAGTGAGTGCTGTGGGGGGTAGAATGAAAAGCAATAGAGCTGTTACTCAGTAGTGGCTGTGTATACACTAATAACACAAGTGCTAAGCTGTAACTCGTTAATTGTGTGTAACTAATCGGAGCGTGAAGGACAGAATCATAAATAATAGCAGTCTATTGTTAGAAGTTAATTAGTTCACAAATTAGCTCTTTGATTTATTAGATGATTAGTAGTGTGTTGATTAGTCAATAAACAGCCCGGTCTCTTGTATCAGTCGCATCTCAACTCTGCCATCTGAGCAGTGGGGGAGCTGGATCTAAAAGAAAGTCCCTGCAGCTCATAATTTTTCTGGGCAGGTGGATTAACTTTGCTGCTCCCTTCTGGCTGCTGAGAAGCTTTGGGCAGTTTTGAACTGGCATCACATTTGCCATGTTAGAAACACTTTTTTTTTTTAATTCCCTGGCAAACTGCAAATGCACAAAGGCCCCCTTTTTTTCTTATGGGAATTAATATGGGATTCAAGGACTTGGAAAGAACTTCCCTAAATGGATGTGTAGAGACTGACTCCACTTCTATTGTCATCTTAAACATCACCTGATTCTAATTCTATTTTCTTAAACATGGCCTGATTCTACTTGTTTTGTTGTCTTTAACGTCTTCTTGAGTGCTGTGGCTCCTGATAAGGTGACTGTGCTGCTGCAAAGGAGGTGGAGCAGCCTGTGCTCCCCCCACACCTGACTGCACGTGCAGACCCAAAGGGTTCAGGCAGAAGTTATTCTGGCAAGGGTCTGTTGAACTGCTAGTGACCCTGGAGCCCCCAGTTCCAGAACCTTCCCAAATGAACTTCTGCGTGTGCCCCAATTCGAGAACTTTCACAGCCAGACCACCCCTCATGCTAATGAAGGGGGGGGGGAAGCATGTACTTGTCCTATAAATAGAAGCCCCCCAAGATGGGAGGTGTGTGCGTATTACGTTATGGAGCCTGCCTGAATATGTTGCAGAAGAACCGCAGGAACAGGTGCTCCCGAAGACCACGTTTTCCAGAGGCCCATGAAGTGGTGACTATTTTCCTCTTTTCCTCACTACTCTTGCTTTTCTCTCTCTCTCTCCTTTTTTTTTTTTTTCCTGTTTTCTGTGGGACTGCTGTGCATCGGCTCAGATCCGAGTTGTGCTGTTTTGTTCATCTATCTTGAGGGTATCAGATTGGGTTCTGGTTTTGCACTGTTTGGGAAGTTGCAACTCTGAGGGCACCCAAGTATTTCATTCCGTGTCCAAAATATTGATTTGCTATTTTGTCCGTGCCCAAAATAAACACTGTTTGAGTTTACCCTGGGAGATTTGTCAGTCTCCAATTCACCGCCCAGACATCAAAGGACCCTTCCTTCTCTGACTTGAGCGGGTGGGGAGGGGGACCAGGATGGGGGAGGTGATGGGCATTGAGCTGACCGAGGCTGCATTGAGGTATGTCTTTGTGTCTTCAAAGGGGGAAGAAGAGAAGGCTGGAAGTTGCAGAAATAATTTCTTTCCTGAGTGGAGTTAAAAGGATGTTTCTTGTGTTAGCTTCTCCTGACTTAGCTTCATGCATTTGAAGCCAGGGAGACTCAAGCCAGCAGAAAGATGCCTTTGTTCTCTCTTGAGCATCCCAGGAAGAGTGGGAAGTGGACGGGATGTGTCTGCTACTCCCTAGCCTGAGCTATTCTGGTCTGCTCTGCTTCTTTCTGCTTCTTTTAAAACATCAGTTTCCCCTCATGTTTTAGAGGCAGTTGGGTCTAAAAGAGTGCCAGCCAGCACTTTCTACCCAGTCATTGTGTGAAGAATGAAACTAATATGAAAAAGTTTGAGATAAGGAAGAAAATGTGGAATTCTGTGGAAACTCCATCTTTGGACTTTTTTGTCAGGGTGCCTCCTCTTTCTCATTGCCCTATACCAAGAGAGAGCCTTTCCACTCAGAGCACTGCTTTGGCTAGAGGAAACATGCCCTCTCTCATGGCGGTGGCACTAGGGGACCTGTAGAAAGAGGAGGGAACCAACTGCAGATGGCACCAGGATGGGCACGATTTGTCCAGGGACACATCTGCACATGGCTGTGATCAAAAGCAGGTTGGCCAAGCTGCTGGGAAGCAGTGTGGCAGGAAAGGTCCTGGTGGTCCAGGTGGACACCAGTTTGACCAGGAGCCAGCAAGATGCCCTTACCAAAGGTGATTGCCAGTGGTAGCCTTGACTGCACTGGGCAAAACACTGCTATGAGCTGGAGGGAGGTGACCCTTCTCAGTGCTGGTGAGGCCATGCCTGTAGCACTGTGCGCCCAGGTCTGCACTCCCCAGTATGAGAGTGACATGGATATACTGGAATGAGCCTCCTGTGCCCCTCCCCAGCTGTGACTGGTGGTGTTCTGTGCTGACCTAGTGCTGGCCCAGCAATGATAGTGACCCCAGTACCTGCAGGGATGACACTGTGCCAGCAAGGAATGGCACTGTGGAGAGTCAGTCTCTTGCCCAGGAGCACTGCCTGGCACCAGGACCTCCTTTGGCAGCCTCGCCAGCTATGTGCTGTCATGAGCCCCACCAGCATGTCCCATGTAAGCCTTCCCTGGCCTTGGCAGCCACTGCCACAGCTCCACATGAGGTCCCCTTGCGACTTAGGGACACAATGGCACAGCCAGCAGTCACCTTTCTCTTGCCTGATGCCATCTGCTCTGCAGGGATGACCCTGACCCCATGTAGCAGCACGTGCCTGGCCCTGCATCCTCCAAGCCACTGCTCTGCCAGCACATGTGGGTGACCCAGGGCTGTGCAATGAAGAAGAGGGACTTCCTCCTTTTCAGGGCTGTCTTAGCCATCACCAAGCTCAGGTAAGACTCGCAGAGCCCAGCTGCCTTTCCTCTGAAGCCCTGGCCCTGTTCCCAGGACAGGGACACCCAAGGAGCAGCCCCAGGCCCCCTGCACTATGGTGCTGGATGCACCCATGGCTGTGTCAAGGGAGCCCAGGTGACCCAGCTGCCTTCTGTCAAGCTTCTGCTGATGGAGCTGTGCAGCCACCAAGCCATGAGTGTCCCTCCTGTTTAGCTCTGCTCCCAGATGCTGATCCAGCCCAGCATCAGGTGTGTTGCTTCTTGCCTTCTGCTCTTTCCCCTTGCCCAAATGATGACACTTACATGCCAGGAGCCTGGAGAGGCTCATTGAGGACCAGGCAAGATGAGGGTCACACAAGGTGGAATCTCTTCTGTCCCCGCCTTTCACAAATGGCCAGGGGCAGGTGCAGCTTGCAGGGGGCCCTTCCTGCTGTGGGTCTGAAAGGTGAGCACAGCACCTTTCTTACAGGCTGGTCCTGAACAGCGGCCAACTTCCATCCCCTCTGGTAGTGAAGGTGGACTTGTCCACTCAGCTGGTAGTTTGGAGAAAAGGAGCAGGATGGCCCTTCTCCCCTCCTCGCTCAAGTGGGCAGTCATGCTGCATTGGGGCTGCTGCTGCCCTTCCTGCAAGGCACATCCATCCCCATTACTCTGCAGGAGGAGAGAGCTGAGTCCTGGTGCTGCTTGTTCCCAAATGACACCTCTCCTGTGAGCTCAGCAGGGGGGAACGCAGCGCTGAGAGGTTCTGGGAGTGCTCACCTGGCACTTCTCCTCCATGGCTCTTTGCTCTCTTTTCCTTGGCAGCAGGTGGGACCTGCAGGAGGAGGATGGCCTGCCCTGGCTCTTTGTGCAACAAGGGACTTCAGCTGCTGCAGGGACACCTGAGCCATTGGGCTCTGACAGCAGGGCAGCTCTCTGCAGCCAGGACAGCACGCTGCTCCAGCCCATCCAGGTAAGCAAGCATGGTCACAGGGTCCCCATCCCACTGGCTCCTCCATAGAGGCAGTGTCCCAAGCAGAGTGAGCCCAGTGGTGCTTGGGAACAAAACTGACTCCTCCCCACATCACCTGCCTCCATCCACCCCTTTGTCCAGCCGCAGTGAGAGCTGTGGAGCAGTGATACTCTTCCGCCCCAGAGTGAGGTTCAGCTGCTCCAGGGCCTGTCTCCAGCCAAGCAACTGTCTTGTTCTGTCCCCTGGAGGATCTTGCTGGTTCTCCTGTATGAGCATCATGGGGCCATCCATGGGAGGGGATTTTCTGGCTGGCAGCCAGCAAGCATGCCTCCTGCGAGCTCAAGGAGGCCCTTGACAGTGGAGCAGACATCTACCTTGAAAGCCAGCTTGCACACCTGCTGGCTGTCATCTTGAAGGTGAGTCCTGCTGAACTGGAGCCCAGCAGCTCCTGGCTCTACTGGTGCTGATGGGCACCTGCTAGTGCAGGAGTTGAAACCCAGCCACATGCTTGGGAGCCAGAGAGCTGGGGCTACTGCCTGTGCTCTTGGCTGTAGTGCTTAAATCTTTGCCTGGAGCCCTTGGCATTGCAGGAATTCCTCGGTAAGCTCCTTGAGGCAGAGCTTTGGGAGGAGTGGGTGAGTACCCTGCAGAAGAGCAGCAGGCAGGAGAGGCTGGTGGCTCTGCAAGAGTAAGTGTGCTGAGCAGCCTGCCTGCTCCACAGGGACTGGCAGAGGCTGGGACTTGCTGACAGAGTGATGGCCTCCTTGTAAAGCCATGTTTTCTGCCAGCCACCTCTTGCTGCTGTGGGGTGGGGTTGGGTTTTGGGGGAAAGTGGCACAGAAGAGCATTACTTGGGGTGGCTCTGTGAAGGGACCCTTGCCAGAAGGGCAGGGAGGGAAGGAGGTGGCTGTATCTCAGTGAAGGCAGTCTGTCTGCTGTAGACCAGGCATGGCCAGGGAGCTTTCCCTCAAGTGGGAAGCCCAGGACTTAATCCTGTGCCTGTTCTGCAGCATCTGTGATGATGTTGCTATCAGGGTAGGGGATGGGGGGCCAATTTCATATATTTGTATATATTTTATTATTTCCTTAGTAATAGTATTTTCATTATTATTGTTTTTTTATTAAAGCTGTTTCAGTTGTAGTTTCCAACCCACCAGCCTTTTTTCTCTCCTTTCCTTTTCCCCTTTACCTGGGAGGAGGGTACTGGCACATTTAGCTGCCAGTCAAGCTGGGCTGGGGGTAAAGCATTACAGTTTCCTCAGGTGGGCTTGCGTGAGATCATCGTGGGTGTCTGGTGTTGACAATGTCAACTTAATGTTGTGTTCCTGCTCCCTCAGGGTGGCCAGCAAGTGGCTGAAGGCCAACTGCTCGCTCCTCAAGAGTTTGCTGTCCCTGCTCTAAAACAGCAGCAGAAATGTGGCCACCAGCAGGATGGCTGCCAGCAACCTGGCCATCTGTGTGGGACCAAACTTGCTCAGCCCACCTGGGGAGCACGTGATTCCTGAGGGCATCCTCCTGCAGGGAACAGTAAAGGTATGGCGTGTTTATCAGCCAGCTGCAGACTTCCAGGCCCACAAGAGCTTTGTTGTTCAGAGGCATCTGGCTGCCTCCTCTCTGGAGCACACGTGCATGCCGGGCCCAGAGAGTGCTGGTGAATGGGGCTGCGTCCAGCTGGAGGCCGGTCACCAGTGGTGCCCCCAGAGATCTGTGTTGGGTCCAGTTCTGTTTAACATCTTCATTGATGATTCAGATGAGGGGATTGAGTCCATCATAAGCAAATTTGCTGATGACACCAAGTTGGGAGGAAGTGTCGACCTGCCGGAAGGCAGGAGGGCTCTGCAGAGGGACTTTGATAGGCTGGAGAGATGGGCTGAGTCCAATGGGATGAAGTTCAACAAGGCCAAGTGCCGGGTCCTGCACTTTGGCCACGACAACCCCATGCAGCGCTACAGGCTGGGGACAGAGTGGCTGGAGAGCAGTCAGGTGGAAAGGGACCTGGGAGTGCTGATTGACAGGAGGCTAAACATGAGCCAGCAGTGTGCCCAGGTGGCCAAGAAGGCCAATGGCATCCTGGCCTGCATCAAGAATGGTGTGGCCAGCAGGGTGAGGGAAGTGATCCTTCCCCTGTACTCGGCGTTGGTGAGGCCACACCTTGAGTCTTGTGTTCAGCTCTGGGCCCCTCAGTTCAAGAAAGATATTGAGGTGCTGGAGCGGGTCCAGAGAAGAGCGACGAAACTGGTGAAGGGACTTGAGCACAAGTCCTTTGAAGAGAGGCTGAGGGAGCTGGGGTTGTTTAGCCTGGAGAAGAGGAAGCTCAGGGATGTCCTGATTGCTCTCTACAACTATCTGAAAGGAGGTTGTAGACAGGTGGTGGTCGATCTCTTCTCCCAGGCAGCCAGCAACAGAACAAGAGGGCACGAGCTTAGACTCTGCCAGGGAAGGTTTAGGCTGGATATCAGGAAAAAGTTCTTCACAGAAGGAGTAATCAGGCATTGGAATGGCCTGCCCAGAGAGGGGGTGGATTCACCATCCCTGGAGGTTTTTAAAATAAGACTGGATGTGGCACTTAGTGCCATGATCTAGTAATCATGAGGATGTTGGACAAAGGGTTGGACTTGATGATCTTGGAGGTCTCTTCCAACCCAGATGATTCTATGATTCTATGTGGGAGCTGCCAGGAAGAGCACCCCCACAGCTGGAGCTTTCTGTGCAGAAGTGAAGGTCAGGATGGGGAAAGGCTGTTGACCCATTTTCAGCACGACCGGTGGGAACCAGTGGTTTGCTGTGTGCAGGTGACACGGCTGGTGCAGTTCCTCATGGAGTGCTACAGGGAATGATTTGGGGAGGAGGTGGCTGGGCTTGTTGAGGCATCAGTGAAGGAGTCACCTGCACCAGGGGCAGAAGCAGAAACAGCCAGAGGTGTGTGAGAGCTGCGAACAGCGTGACAATGAAAGCCTCCCCCCTCTGAAGGTGGGGCTGGTGCTGCATGGACAAGCAAGGTCATCCACCGGTGGCACCTCTGCAAAAGGGCAGAGTAAGGCTGATGCAGGCTGGCTATCAGACTTCATGCAGTGATCCCACCAGAACTGGCTGTTAACTTCCACATTTCCTGCACGTGAAGAACTCTTCTGAGGAGACAGGAGGAACTAGCTTTGATTAAGAGCAGAATTGGCTTATGTTAATCATGCCAGGCTCTTCACAAGAAACCAGAAAGTGAAAACCAACTGTGAAGAGAAAACAAACATGACTAGCTTGCAGTTTCCACTGGGTTACTATCTCCAGATCACCTACATCAAAAAATCCTTCTCTTGCAGATCAGTGCTCTCTGGGCTGATGCAAATACCCACTTTCTTTCAGTCATTACCAGGGTTCTGAAATAAGCTTTTTACGAAGCCCCAAATTACTTAAATAGCCTGTATAATTTTGAGCCCTGTAGGATGTCTAATGGGGTCAAGCTCCTTTCAGAAGGAAAAATACAAGCACCAGCTGCAACAGGGGCAAGAAGCTGCCCAGCTGATTTGCAGGTCTTGCAGTGATTTTGCAGTTGACAGAGCATGGAAATGCAGGTGCAACTCTCCCAGCTGGCATCTAAAGTGTTTTGGAGGCAATGGTATCTTCTTCATGGGCAAAGACTCAGCTGATACCCTCAGCAACCGCTGCTGGTGTAGTGTGAACCCTGCCATTTTTGAATCTGTAATTCTCTGTTTTGGTTTAATCTCTTTGTTAATTGATGATTGTGTTAATAGAAATTATGTATTTCAAGTGATCCACCTCAATAAATTCTAAATTGCTGCTAAATCAAAGTCTCATAAAATTCCATTCCTTACAAATGGGTGTTGTCAGCAGAATCCTAAATGAGAGGATTTGCAGCAAATTAGCACTTTCACAACATTGTATTAAAATCTCTTTTGCTGATACTTTTGGCAGTGATTTAAGTGATTGCAAGAGTCACACATCTGTCACAGCCTCTCTCCTCGGATCAGAGCAGTGTCTGCCTGTCCTGCCAAGTCCAGCAGCTGCACACTCCACATTGCAAGGTGGTGGCAGCAGGACAGGCAGCCACAAAAGCTTGGCCATGGTGGGAGAGCTTTGGCCCTGTGGGCACGCGTCTTGGTGCACATGTTATCAGGTCAGGAATATGGTGGGAACTGCATTGGAAAGCCAGCAGTAGCCTTAATATACTCCTTAACAGGGATGTAATTTCATGTGGAAGAGTACAGAGTGGATAAATTACCAGAGGAAAAGGGGAATGTAAATCATCAGGATTACCTCAAAAAATTGTTTAAACAATAAGGTTACCTCTCAATCTACTGTCTTTTCAGGCTTGCATGTTCAAAGCAGTGTTTCCCACATATATGTAGAAAAGGGAAGAAGACAAAATATGATTTAAAAAGGGTCCTAAACAAAAACAGAATTATACCTAGAAGAATTACAGGCTCAAGGTCATAAACTGGGAATTGCACAGATCCCGGACTTCTATGCTACCGCAGCATCCAGTGGCTGGTTTTTCCTCCCACATTTTCATACTCCTGGAATTCACCCATCCAGTCTGCTGCTCCAGTTCTGTCAATAACAGTATTAGAACCATAGGCTCCTTATAAGTCATTAGGAGTTTATTTTAAACTCATAATGAATCTGCTTCAATACAGTCTCTTGTTTTCACCTCAGGTTGTGATACTGCTTCTCTTACCCATGTGTACATCTCTGTATCCACACAAAGGCAGCCCACAAAGCTGCAGGGTTATCAACAACCCATCACTTCAATAACCAACAAGCTGCCCCTAAGGAAACCCATTAGCTCAAGCTCAGCACTCGACTGGGTGGTTTCCAGACCAGCTGATGTGGGCTCATAGAACTGTTTGGGTTGGAAGGGACTTTAAAGGTCATCCAGTTCTGACCCTGCTGCCACAGGCAGGGACACCTTCCACTGGATCAGGCTGCTCAGCGCCTCGTCCAACCGTAAACACCTCCAGGGATGGGCCATCCATGACTTCTCTGGGCAATCTGTTGCAGTGCCTCACCACCCTCACACAAAAACATTTCTTCCTAACATCTAATCTAAATCTCCCCTCTTTCAGCCCCCTTTAAGTACTTGAAGGCTGCTATAAGGTCTCCCCACAGCCTTCTCTTCTCTAGGCTGAACAACCCTAACTGTGTCAGCCTGTCCTCATATGGGAGGGTGCTCCAGCTCTCATAATTTCTCTGGCCTCCTCTGGACTCACTCTAACAGATCCATGTCCTTCCTGTGTTGAGGGCTCCAGAACTGAACATAGGACTCCAGGTGGGATTTCACCAGAGCTAGAGGAGGGAGAATCCCCATCCTTGACCTGTCGGTCACACTTCTGATTCAGCCCAGGATACGGTTGGCTTTCTGGGCTGTGAGTGCACACTGGCAGCTCACATTTAGCTTCTCATCAACCTACAACCCCAAGACCTTCTCCTCAGGACTGCTCTCAATCCATCCTCCAAACAGCCTGTACCTGTGCTTGGGATTTCCCTAACCCAGGTGCAAGACCTTGCACTTGGCTTTGAACTCCACGAGGTTCAATATGGCATTCAAATAAGATAGAGATCAGTGTTACAACTGCACAACGTTACTGCACAGTCTCCTCCTGCAGCACACAAAACACAACAAACCAACACTTCTAAACACAAGGTGAAGACAGGCAGTGTCTTCCACTCCTCAAAAGAAAAATCTGGCTATGTTTTTGCATGCTGGATACATTACAAAATGTAGAGCGCAGCTTTTAAAAAGATGATGTTTCAAAGCACACCCAAGTCAAACCCAGATATTTAGACAGCAAGAGCATTTCCTCCATAGACAACCAAGAGGCGCTTGTTTCATGTAGGTGGTTTATTGTAAGAATTTACAGACTTCTTCAGCTTTACCACTTCTTCACAAAATAACAGAGCAGTCTTGTTAACACAGACACAGGCAGGTTAAACCATACGCTCAGAAGAGCTCTTCTTCATCTGCAAGGAAAATCAAAGCAAATTAAACCCCTTTTAATTATTTGGGGTTTTTTTTATTTAAAAGCTTTCCCCTCTAATGTGAATACCTCTACTAACTAATATTCCCTACCCCTCCACCCAACTCTTGATATCAAGTCTATTTTTCCTTGAAGTTTTAAATTCTGAACATGATTATTTTGCTACACAAACCTCTTCATGTACATTTTACACACAGACATTTTTAAGTCATTGCATAGGATCAGGGCACTATGACAAAAATTGAAACAGTAACTGAAAGATAAACCAAATCACCTGGAACAAAGCCACAGAAAATGACATCAAGTGTGGCTGTGTGCCATCATGGATGTATTCTGCTTAAAATTATTGACACTTAAGACCTTTTTCAGATAGTTTCAAATGAGCAATGGGCTGTTCCCTGCTCTGTTATCTGACCAACAACACTGAATACTGACTTCCTTCTTTGACTTCAAGATTCTGTTAATTCATTTTAAAACACAATCTAGTTTCTATTTCATAACTTTACCTCTTGGATTTGGCTGAACCGCTTTTTCCGATTAATCCCTGGTTATGGTATTATGAGAAAAAAACAAAACAAGCAGGTTAGGAAGCAACTCATGCAAATTTAGGCAAAACAATGATGCATTTATGACCACAAATGTATTGTGAGGAGCACAATACAGCACATAACTGCTATACAGTATGTATTCCAGACATTTTATAAACACACAGAATACTGAGACATGTATTTGCATCCAAGTATAGCACAGATTCTCAGCTGTTTCATGTAAAACACATCAGCTTCGTGTGGTTACAAACTGTGGTCTAAGCCCACACATTTGTAACCTGCAGTGCACACCTTCACAAAGCTGCTTTTGCAGAGACATAAGCAAAACACTAAACTTCATCTATTCAGTATCAGCAGACTGGAAATTCCCTCCTTCTTCCAATGCCATCCCCAAACTCTCAGCTCTTGACCACCACCACCAGAGGCTGATTGATCCAACAGCATTTCAGTCACCCGAGTTGCTCTTCCCCACACTACACAACTGAGCTGTTTGAGCAGACAGTGTAGGAAACACCCAGGTAGAAGGCAGGAGTCTGTAAACCTACTCAAAAGTCTAAAAGGAGGAAAACCACTGCCTGTTCAGGCAAAGGTGTGTGTTGAGGCTAAGGATGTATTTTACCAGCTTTTTAACTTTATCTGGCCAAAAAAGAATGCCAAACTTCACACTTGTTAGTAGAACTGTGCAAGCTGAAAACTTGGGCATCATGCCATGGACTGTCTTCCCTTTGGTTTTAGGGCCCATATGTCCTAACTTTTCACATTAACCTGATGAAAGCAGGATGCAGAAGCATTACACGACTTTGCAACAACTCCTATTTCATATTTGTTCAGGTACTCACAGAGCAGCAGCACCAGAGATGATCTCAATAAGCTCCTTGGTAATGACGGCTTGACGGGTACGATTGAATGTCAAGGTCAATTTGTCAATCATCTCAGCTAGAAAAAAATAAGATTGGAATTTAAACACATAACTATTCAAATACAGATAGAGAAGTGTATGAACAGAGTGTCAATTAGTCTTGTAAATCCATGCAAATGACCAAGGGGCTGACTGCACTTTTCGTGCTTTTCCCCTACAGATAACACTACTCAGAGACAATCCAGACACTTGATAACTTGGCTTCAGGCATCCAAGTTAGACACCTGACAAACAGCTGACAGACCAGTAAATACCAGGGTATGATGTAGCTTATTTTAATATAACACAAGCACATATTATTTGCCTTTAAATTAGATTTAACTTTCCATTAACTGCACTGGTATTTCTTTCAAGTTCCTCTTGCTCTGACAAAGAGAGCCAGAGTGCTTTGAAATTTTTGTTTATTTTTTAATTTTTTAAAATGCAGCAGGTATCACCTCTGTCTCTCAAGAGAAGGTAGTCAGCAGAGCCACACCTACAGCTCCACACAGTCCAACTGCACACTGGCTTCACTCAGTCAACAGTAGCCTTTACGCAAGATTACCTTCTGACTTATCACCGTGCCACATTAAAACTATTAGCTCATTATCCCACTAATACTAACAGCAAACTCCAAACTGCACTCAGTTTGGACACCTTCCAGAGAACACTTGCATATTCTCAACTTGTTGCATGACAGCTGGTGAAGTATTTAACCACTGTTTTAGTTTCCCCACTTTTATATTTGCGCAGCAGTAACTACATTGGGCTCACTACCAGGTACAGGTTTATAAAAATTCTGGAAGTCAGATCAATCATATGAGAGGGGCATAAAGAATATTTGACCATTACAAGATTAGTTTAGTTTTTTTGTATTCTTATTGAAGAATCTGCTATTTCACTATCAGTTACCCAGTCTTGTTCCTCATACACTTTACTGCAATCCCTCTTTTCAGGGACAAAATAATGTTCACAGGTCCAGAAAAGAACGCCAGTTGAACTGGCTCAACAAAACAGACTAAGACAGAAACCAGCTCGTTTCTTATAATTTTGGAAACACAATTATGCAAAGGGAGGTCAGTACTTTCATGCTAAACTACTAAAGTCCTGGGAAGGCCACAGTGTAGACTTACAAGCATTTTTGCTAGCATTGTCCATAGCGGTCATCCTGGCGCTCTGCTCGCTGGTGGTGGATTCTTTCAGGGAGTAGTAAAGAATATTTGCTAGTGTAAATTCCTGGTAGTTTCTCAGCACATCAGCATCAATGTCATCATAGATACTTAGGCTTTCTGTAAAATATGAAAGGATGCACTTAGTGAAATGCAAGAGAAATTCTTCTAGCAAAACAATACAATGCCAGGTCAAAAACTGTGGGGAGACCCTGTTTCTCTACTTAAAGCACTGCGGAAGGATCTTCTCCATGCACTACGTGTAGTTCCATAATAAAAAATTTAAATAGCAGAAAGACTAAGTATTTTTTTTGTTTGTTTTAACTCAATTTAACACTAGGAAAGTCAGATCCTGGCCAAGGCCAAATACATCATTGGTGTATTATGTTTCCCTTTCCAGTACAATGCTGCAGAAACATTCAAGGGTACTTTTACTGAGTAATGCAAAATTACTAAGTGCTCAGGCTGTCCAGTGCTGAAAACACTGGAACTGATAAGGTTTTGCAAATGCTTAGTTCTTGCTTAAGAATCTCAAATGAAAATTAGTACAACCTTTCTTTTTAACCTCCTTGCCTCAAAGCACCTTGATAGGTCAGCTTTGGACTGCCAAGATAAAGCAAGTTGTCAAGCTTCCGGTAAATGCACAATAATAATAAGTTTCAATACCATATTCCCATGTTCAGAGTACTTTTTCTGTGATTTATCATGTCACATAACTTGGTAGTTTCTAATGCACTGCTTACCAGAACCAGCAACTGTTTCGAGGGAGAAGATTGGTTTTTCATCGGTCTTGTAGGAGATGACAGATCTGCATAAAACCAGCGTAACGCAGTTAGAATCATAGAATCATTAAGGTTGGAAAAGACCTCTAACATCATCAGGTCCTTCTGTCAGCCCAACACCACCGTGCTTACTAAACCATGTCCTGAAGTTCCACATCTACCTGGCTTCTGAGGACCTCCAGGGACGGCGACTCCACCAGTTCCCTGGGCAGCCTGTTCCAATGTTTCACCACTCTTTCAGTAAATAAACTTTTCCCAATATCCAATCTGAACCTCCCCTGGTGTAACTTAGGGCCATTTCCTCTTGTACTATCGCATGTTACTTGGGAAAAGAGACCAGCACTCACCTTGCTACAACCCCCTCTCAGGTGGTTGTACCGGGTGATAAGGTCTCTCCTCAAACTGAGGAGCCTAAATTGAGTGTTTAAAATCAAATTGTAACAGACATCTGGCCTTCCAATTCCACACAGTTTTTCTGTAATCCCGATAAAGAGATCTCAGATACCACGTGGATATAGCAACATACTAACTAAATACAACAGCATCCACTATATAGGTAGAAAGACAATTTCAACCAAAGCTATTAAAAATCCACACCCAACGGCTCTTCACAGACAACAAAATGCACTCCTTGAGAAAAAAGTAAACATGACAATTGTTACTTCATCAGGCCAACATGCCATTCGAAGCCTTATATACAATATTTTTGCAGTGCAGTTTCAGCTCAATCTTACCTAAACCGATTGTAGATGACAGAGCCTTCATCAAATTCATACCCAGAGTTCAAAAGCTCTGAAGCAATGATGGAAGCATCTCCAAAGCTCGGAGGTCTCCGTCCCACTTCTTTGAATGTCAGCAGGAAGTAATTGCCATGTGTCCTGCAGTAATAACCAATCAATTAGAACCAAGCAGATCCTCCAACATACAATGATGTGGCAGCAAGACTGACTTCTGATTGTAACTTACTGTGTTCAAAACTGAATATGTTACTGAATTAAAGTCTGAAAGAAATTTTGCATATTTTTTCAGTTAAATTATCACAATATCTTTAATGATAAAGACATACACGTAACAGCACTAGTGTTGCTAGCTTTCAGACTTGTATACTAGTGCTACGCAGCAGTTTCATGAATGCCCAGATGACCGAGCCCCCTTTAAGCATATTTGCAGATTTTTTGTTTTATAGGAATGCCACACAGCTTTCTGAGCAGTTTTGAAGTCTCTGCCATAGACACCAAACAAAACCACCAAAACAAACCCTTCTCCATTTTACCTCTGAAGGAGGCCTCTGATCTTGTCACCTACTCCAACCACCATAACTTCCTTCCCTGCATTTGTGAGGTTGGTAATCTCATTCTTCAAGCTTTTAGCAATAGATGTGTGAATAGCACCACACAGACCTCGGTCAGAGGACACACCGATAAGTAGGTGCTTCTTCTTGTCGTCAGGTGCCTTTATTTCTGCCTTCTCATAGAGAGCTAAAAGAA
The DNA here is from genome assembly GCA_033556795.1 of Tapera naevia. Classification (NCBI taxonomy): domain Eukaryota; kingdom Metazoa; phylum Chordata; class Aves; order Cuculiformes; family Neomorphidae; genus Tapera; species Tapera naevia. Next base: position 978,482 of record JAUMJJ010000074.1, on the reverse strand, counting down.
GAAAAGGGTAACTTATTTAAAACTGCAAAGAAGCAAACAGATCAAATCAAAATACCTCTGACTTATTCTAACTAAAATAATTTCTAACGGGCTTCCAAATCACAGCTGGATTAATTTTATCTTCCTCATCATCATTGAAATTTGCACATTATCGGCCAGAGGTGACAAAGCAACAATTCAAAGCCAGCCACAAATACAGTGTCATAGAATCACAGAACAGACCTTAAAAGACCAATCCAGTTCCAAACCCATTGCCATGAACAGAGAGACATTCCACTGGATCAGGTTGCTCAAAGCCTCATACAACCTGGCCCTGGAACACCTCCAGGGATGGAGTATCCACCACTTGTCTGGCCAACCTGTTAAAGTGCCCCACCACCCTCACAGTAAAGAATTTCTTTCTCATATCTAATCTAAATCTATCACAGTCACGACTTCATTAAGTTCAATGTTCAAATTCAGTGCCACAGGAGCACACGCAGCCCAAAGGTTTGCAAGGTGGTCTTGCAGTAGCAATAGATGCTACAGAGTTTGGACAGAATTCCATTGACACACAGAAGCAGGGCAAAAACTCTGAGTAACAGTGCCTTTATGACTAACAAAACCAACCACACAAAGTTCAAAAAGTAATCAGAAATTAAAATGAATTTCACATTAGAACTCTTAAAAATCACTTTCCATAAACTACTGATACAGAATAATCAAGGTAGCTTAGAGATGCAGGCTCTTTTGGGAAAAAAAACCCAACAAACTAACAAAAGGTTAAAAAAGCCTAGACATTTTATCACCACCACGAAAGCCTTCCTCTTCTGCTCCCACATCGCAAGTCTTGCCTTACCCAGTGCTCCTGTTCCATAGATCCTGGCAGGTTTTAGCTCCCTCTCAGCTCTTGCATATTTTGCTGCAGAAACCATCTTCATGGACTTGGTAATTTTCTGGATGTTCTTGATGGACTTCAAGCGTCTGGTAACTACAAGAGTAACAGTTGAAGGTCATGGACTGTACAGGGCATAATGACATCAAAAACAAGCAGCAAAATGCTAGCAACCACCATCCCAAAATACCCTGGCCAAGCTCCTCAAAGAAAACAAACAATGCACAAACAAACCTCATAAAAAGACATGTCTTTAGTATTTACAGTAAGAAAGCAGTAAAAGTAGCAATCTGACACAAATGAACCTTTAAAACTGGTATGTTTTTTCTCCCAAACATAACATTTATTTAACAGTTAGCCCAACAAAAGATCTATTTGCTACTCTCTCTTCTTCCATTTCCACGTGTTTCACAAATCTATCATTAGAGGTATAATGTAATCTTTTCTTAGATGACAAAAGGAGGGAAAAAAGAAGACCCCATGCTATAAAGAGACAGAATAAACGTCCTGCTCTGCTTAGATTGTGGTGAAATGAGATTCATAAAATACTGATGAAAAAGAAAACAAAACAGGTGTCCTACAGACAACTGCAATTCCAAGACAACATTCCTGTATAAGAACCCATCAGGAATGGCTTGAAGAAGCATTATCAAAGCAAAACAATTCAGTCAATGTTTTTTCCTCCAATCTTGGATAAACGCACAGGGAAACAAACATAATAGAAAATACATTCATTCTTAAAGGTGAGAAAAAAATCTGGTTTAGCACACATGATAAAAGTAATTTTTAAACTGTGTACAAGTAAAAAATGTATTAGTTCGCTGAAATGACATCTAAATTAGCACTGAAACCATTTTAAGCAATGCCTTCTCTGAAGAACAATTGTTTAATATAAGAAGTGCTGGCAGCTCACGTTATCAATGCTACGGTTTATTGTATCAGTTTATCCAACAGAGGCTAATCAAAATTATATTTTAACATATGGTTTCCCTGCAACACTTTCCCTCTCTCAAAAGCAAATGAAAGCAGCACTTACTGTCTTTTAGAGTTGCCATATTCCTGACTTGGCCCCTGAAAATGAACGCAGGAGAAATTAGGACAGTTCACTAGTTTTCCTGCAAACCAACACTTGTCCATGGCATATCCCTTCCATAGGGATGGAAGTTTAAGAATTGCTGATTCTGTGAAAGGGTCTGTATTAGGGACAAGCCACTCTAAATCATCTAGAAGGTGAGGGGAAGGGTAGAATATATGCATACAAGGCATGGTTTAATGTATTTATTCTCTGCCTTGGATAATGGTATGACGTAAAGTGAGGGTCACACAGCAGGGAACAAACTGCAAAAGCCAGAAGGCTACCTGAGAAGGGCAGAGACTTCTGCATAGGCCATCACCTCTGAAGCTGTCCTAGAACAGTTTGGGTTGGAAGGGACCTTAAAGATGATCCAGTTCCAAACCCCCTGCCATAGGCAGGTACACCCCCCACTACACCAGGCTGCTCAAGGCCCCATCCAACCAGGCCTTGAACACATCCATCCAGGGAGGGGGCAGCCACAACTTCTCTGTGCGCCCTGTGCCACTGCCTTCCCACCCTCACAATGACGAATTTCTTCCTAATGTCTAATCTAAATTTTCCCCCTTCCAATTTAAAGCCATTCTCCCTTGTCCTATCACTACAAACCCTTGTCAAAAGTCCCTCCCCAGCTTTCTTGTAGGTCCCCTTCAGGTACTGGAAGGTCGCTCAAAGGTTTCCCCGGAGCCTTCTCCTCTCCAGGCTGAACAAGCCCAACTCTCTCAGCCTGTCCTCATAGCAGAGGTGCTCCAGCCCTCTGAGCATCTTCGTGGCCCTCTTTTGGACCCATTCCAACAGTTCTATGTCCTTCTTACGTTGAGGATTCCATAACTCGAAACAGTACTCCAGGTTGGGTCTCATGAGAGCAGAGTAGAGGGGGAGAATCACCTCCTTCACCCAGCTGGCCACACTTCTTTTGATGCAGCCCAGGATACGGACGGCCTTCTGGGCTGCAAGCACACACTGCCAGCTCACATTGAGCTTCTCATCAACCAGCACCCCGAAGTCCTCCGCAGGATTGCTCTCAGTCATGTTGTCCCCCAGCGGGTATGGAAACAGCGCACTACCCTGACCCAGGTGTACGACCTTGCACTTTGCCTTGTTCAGCCCCATGAGGTTCACACAGGCCCACTTCTCCAGTTTGTCCAGGTCCCTCTGGATGACATCTCATCTTTCTGGCGTGACAACTGCCCCACTCAGCTGGGTGTCATCTGCAAACCTGCTGAGGGTGCACTTGATCTCATTGTCCATATCATCAATGAAAACATTATGCAGCACTGGTTCAAGCACAGAGCCTTGAGGGACACCACTCATAATGAATCTTTATCTGGGCATCAAGCTGTTGGCAACTACTCTCTGCATGCAACCATCCAACCAATTCCTTACCTACTGAACAGTCCCCCCTTCAAATCCATATCCCTCCAATTCAGAGAGAAGGATGGTTACAAGTACCAAGTTAAAAGCTTCCCACAAATCCAGATACATTATTTCTATTGCTTTTCCTGTGTCCACTAATGCGTTCACCCCATCATGGAAAGACACTAGGTTGGTCAGGCAGGATTTGCCCTTATGAAGCCATGCTGGCTGTCTCAAATCACATCCCTGCCTTCCATGTGCTCTAGCATAGCTTCTAGGAGGATCTGTTCCATGACTTTCCCAGGCACAGAGGTGAGGCTAACAGGCTGGTAGTTCTGAGGGTTATCTTTTCTACCCTTTTTAAAAACAGGCACAACGTTCTTATCCTTCCAGTCACCAGGGACCTCCCGACTGCCATGAATTTTCAAATATCACGGAGAGTGGTTTGGCAACCACATCAGCTAGTTCCCTCAGGACTCTGGGATGCATCTCATCAGGTCCCGTAAACTCAAACACATCCATCGTTTTTCCCGTGTTCACGCTATCACTTAGAAAGGTTGGACCAGACGATCCCTGAGGTCTCTTCCAACCCGGCACTCTGTGACTCTCTTCAGCCTCGCCATTCACCCCAGCCTGACCCCTCTGCCCTTGCCTCCTCCTCCCTTCTCTTCTCCTATCCGGCCACAACAGACAGGACGGAGCCGCCGTCCCTGCGGGAAGCCGCTTCCCCTCAGCCTCCCGCTCCTCCAGCTACACCACAGCACCTCAGGGCAGGGCCGGGCAGGGCCGGGCAGGGCCAGGCCAGCCCCGCCGCAGCCGCAGCGCCGCCCTGCCGCTCGCCCCCCCGCACCGAGACGGCTCCCGCCACCCCCACAGGTCCCGTCCCGCCCTGCAAATCCCCCGTGACCGTTACCATTGCGGCTGGTAAAGCGCGACGACGGCGGCTCCGCGGGCCAACATGGCGGCGCCTCCCCCTCAGCCCCGCTGAAGGTCAGAGCCCGCGCACCGCGCGTGCGCGCGCACCGCCCACTTCCGCCGGGGTGGCGGGAGGTGCTTCAGGAGCGCCGGGCGGAAACTTCGGCCGGGAGGCCGGGAACGGCTTCAAGTGCCACTTCCGCCAGGGGGCGGGAACGGCCACTTCCGCCAGGGGGCGGGAACGGCCACTTCCGCCAGGGGGCGGGAACGGCCACTTCCGCCAGGGGGCGGGAACGGCTTCAGGCGCGCGGCACGGACACTTCCGCCCGGGACGAGTCGCAGGGAGCGGAGTCTTCGGGACGGGGGAAAGAGGGCCGCGGTCATGGGGAAGTCGGATTTCCTCAGCCCCAAAGCCATCGCCAACCGGATCAAGTCCAAGGGGCTGCAGAAGCTGCGCTGGTACTGCCAGATGTGCCAGAAGCAGTGCCGCGATGAGGTGAGCGCCAGCGGGCAACGGCTGGGCCTGCGGCGGGACCCGAGCCCTCAGGGTGGGGCCGATCCTCCGGGGGGCTCTGGCCTTGAGAGGGGAGGATTTCTGGGAGATGCCCAGGTGCGTTAGATCCTCACGGTTTACAGAATCCCAGGATGATCCGAGTTGGAAGGGACCCACAAGGATATCGAGTCCAGCTCCTGTCTCTGCGCAGGACAACCCCAACGTTCTCCCTGTGCGTCTGAGGGCATTGTCCAAATACTTCTTGAATGCTGTCAGGCTTGACGCCGTGACAGCTTCCCTAGGGAGCTGTTCCAGTTCTCTACCACGCTCTGGGTGAAGAACCTTTCCCTAATATCCAACCTAAACCTCCTCTGGCATATTTTCCTGCCATTCACTCGGGTCCTATCATTGGTCGCCAGAGAGAAGAGATCAGTGCCTGCTCCTCTTTCTTCTCTTGTGAGGAAGCAATAAACTGCTATGAGGTCCTCCCTCAGTCTTCTCCTGGCTGAAGCATTCTCTGTGCTCAAAGTTGGGGGGTCTCAATCTGCTTGTGATCGCTCCATGAGGGGGCACAGGGTCTATGACTTGTCTTGTGGGGGAAGGTTCTCTCGGGGTGCACAGAAGCATCAGATCCCCACCTTGGGGCTCTCAGTCCACTTGTGGGGGCTGGAGATCCTCTGTGAGGGGGGGAGTGGGAGCTCGAACGCATCCCCTTGGGCGTTGGGGGCATTCGCTTGTGGGTACCCAGATGCATCACATCCCTGCAGTCGGGGCGCTCAGTCTCCCTGTGGGGACTGGTGATCCTATGTGAAGGGGCACGGGGGGGTTCCAGCCCATCCACTTCATGGGGGAGGTTCTTTAGGGGTGCACTGGGGTGTCAGATCCTCGCAGCTGGGTCCTCAGTCTGCTTATGGGGGCTGGTGATTCTCTGTGAGGGGGCACTGAGGGCTCTGATCTGTCTCGCTGAGGGGGTAGGTTCTCTTGGGAGTGCACAAAGGCAGCTGATCCCTGCATTTGGGGCTCTCAGTCTGCTTGTGGGGGCTGGTGATCCTCTGTGAGGGGGCATGGGGGGGCTGTGCCCCATCCCCTTGATGGGGAATAGTTTCTTAGGGGAGCCCAGGGATGTCAGATAGTCACTGTTGGGACTCTGTCTGCTTTTGGGGGTTCTGGCCCCCTTGTCAGCATCTCCAGAGACACTGAGAAGGGATATGGAGGGATTCTGGTCCCATTGTTGCGGTTCCCAAGCCTCTTGCAGGGGGCTGTGATTGTGGCAGTGGGTGTGTGGCCTCATAGCCTTGTATGGATCCCCAGATCAAAAATGATGTGGCCAGCAGGAGTGATTGCACTCTGGTACTTGGCACTGGTGAGGCTGCACCTCAAATTCTGTGTTCAGTTTTGGGTCCTTCAGTACAAAAAGGATGTTGACAGGCTGCAGTGTGTCCAGAGAGGGGCAACGAAACTGGTGAAGGGTCTGGGGAACAAGTCTTAAAAGGAGCGGCTGAGGGAGCTGGGGCTGTTTAGCCTGGAGAAAAGGAGGCTTGCCCAGTCAGGAGGAATAACCACCCTGTGTCAGCTCTGGCTGAGTTCAGGTGTTTTCTACAGAGCCTCTAGGAGATTTCACTTACAGAATGTTATTTTTAATACTCTTCAGCTGTGTGAGTGTTGCAAATTGTGACAAAGGCAAAGTATTTGTTTATATTTTATAGAATGGCTTCAAATGTCATTGCATGTCCGAGTCCCACCAGAGGCAGTTGCTGTTGGCTTCTGAGAATCCTCAGCAGTTCATGGATTACTTTTCTGAGTAAGTTTGCTGCATGTTCTTACCCAGATCTTCCTTCCTGTATCACATCTGTACCGCCATGCTGATAAGGCCCAGTCATGTCCCATTGAGACACTTTGTTCTGATACAATTTAGCATCAGCTCTTTCTTTAATGGCAATATGAAAATTTAGGCAATGTCACTTTTGAACATGTGTTCTGGGAGACATGAAGTTTGAGTGGATTTGACAGTTTTATTCTGTGTGAGTCCCATTGTAAGTTACAAAGTTTGGCATTGTCCTGCCCCAGCTGAGCAGCTTCCATACATAGAGCTACAAAGGAGCTGAAAGAACTTTTACAGAGAGGTACACTCAAAAGTGTGACTGATGTCCCAGTCCTTTGTCCAGCTGGCTGACATGATAGCTGGGCTGACTGGACCTGTCTTCAGCACAAGTCTGAGGCAGGGCTTTATCCTCCAGCCCTTGAATTAGCAGAGAGATGAGTGATCACTCCACCCTATCTACCACGGCTGCCCTTTGTCCTGCCCTGTGTTCTGTGTCAGTCAGCCTGGGAAGATACCTGGTAGAGAAATACCAGCAATTAGTGGGAAGTGTTTAGATTTTGTTCTTTCCATTTTATCCCTTTGAAAATGTTTTATCTTTTTGAAGATTTAACTTATATCTGCAGGTACCATATTGTGTTTCTTTGTGCATACAGACTGCACGTAATGGTGCTTTACTGAAAAAGGGAAATGAGCATTTGAATTTCATTATGCTCAGTTCAAAAGAATACTCATTTTTATACTGCAGCTATTTTGTTGTTAATGACAATAGAAAATGGTTTTGTAAAAAATTTTACTAAAATGCTTTCTTTCTATCCATGTAGAGAGTTCCGAAATGATTTCCTAGAACTGCTCAGGAGGCGATTTGGTAAATATTTTGCTGTTTGTTTGCATGGGTTTTTTTTAATGTCTTTTATTAGTTTAGTGCAAGAAGTTTTATTTGCTTTCTCATAAGTCCCATGTTTATATTTAATAATAATAATAATTCTGTATTTCAGGAACGAAGAGAGTCCACAATAATATTGTGTACAATGAATATATCAGTCATCGAGAGCACATCCACATGAATGCCACACAGTGGGAGACACTGACTGATTTTACTAAATGGCTGGGAAGAGAAGGTAAATGTAGTTGCTGAAGGTTGGAAGGTTTTGAAGTTTTTGGGTGTTGTGTTACTAATAACTTATCAGTGAATGTTTATGTTAGTTCTTCCCTTTCCTTTCTCTTTCTCCCCCTCCCCTCCTGTGTATATAGTAAGAGACATCCTAATATATTTCTGTGGTAACAACTAGGAATTTGCTTTTGAAAAATGTCAGAAGTCTGGGATGAATATGTCAGTCATGAACCTTTCCTTGTTTCATCTGTTGGTCTGTATTTACTGGAGGTATTGCTAGATTCTAAATCAACTTCTACCTGTTGTCATTTAAAAATTAAAAGCTGTGATGGGACATTTTTGATGACTATAGAATCTTTCTGTATTTAAGGCACTGAGAAGTGAGCAGTCATTTTCATTCCTGGGCTAGTGAAGAGTTAAAGTTTGAGATCTGCAGTTTTGTGTTAGTGAGAGGAAGGGAGCTTAAGTGGCGCTGTGATATGCTGGAAAGTTTACTTTGGCCCCGATTGCCTGTGTCCTACAGGATATGTTCATAAGTCATAGTGTTTGAAAAGTCACTCTAGCAAGAGGCAGTAACAATAGCCTCACACAATAAAGTTTCCTTTAGTGGGATGCTATTAGTGTGTATTGTTTATATACATTAGACTTCTGTTTTCTTCAGTGGGAAGGAAACATTTTCTTCAATAAGGAAAATATTATAAACCACTTAATATGTACTCTGGCCTATTTCCAAATGGAACCGGCTGGTTGAAGGGCAGAACAGTTATTAAAGACTTCAAAGTTGATTTTACCAGGCCAGTAAGGCATTCGTTGTCTCTGGTAAAGTATCTGCATTGTTATAGTGAACATGGACTGTGAAAATTTTCTTATTTGCTTTGTCCATTGTTGGCTTTTTTATTAATCTTACTTTATCTTCCATTGGCTTTTTAGGTCTCTGTAAGGTTGATGAGACTCCAAAAGGCTGGTATATTCAATATATCGATAGAGACCCAGAGACTATTCGCAGGCAACAAGAACAAGAGAGGAAGAAGAAGCAGGACCTTGATGATGAAGAAAAGACTGCTAAATTCATTGAGCAACAAGTTAGAAGAGGTTTGGAGGGGAAAGAACTGGTGAGGAAAGTTGTCAGCCTTCAGCTCCAAACTCCTCTTGGTTAAGTTAATGGTGAATTCGATGCTGCTGGGATTCTTGCTCTGGTATTTCCTTTACAGTCAGTCAGAAGGTGGTGAGTAGGCTTCATGCTTTGGTTTAGAAGCCCATCACCAGTTCAAACTGGGGAACAGTGGCTGCATTGCTTGTCTTTTCTAAGACGCAAGGAATAGTCTTCTCCCAGATGCTTCTGATAGCAGCCTTGACTAACTTGTTTCTGTTGAAATTGTGACTTGTTATGTTTCCTTGAGTAACCAATATGGTTATCTTGGATTATAACCTGCTGTGAAGGAAAACTTGGAGTTACTTTGTACCTGGCTTGCTTTACTACTACAGGAGTAGTAATTACTGTTCTTCAAGTGATTAATGATTTAAAAATCACTCTGGAGTTTAGGAAGGGAGAATAAACAATAGAGTAACTAGCATTTATGATATTTCACAACTTTTAGGGCTGCAAATAACATGTACCTTGTACAATGAAGAGGCTGAGATAAATAATCAGGGAGGGGGTCTGATGTAATCATATCTGCTTAAGTTTTATTTTGATAGTGTTGGGGTGGTATTTGGGATCTGTTTATTTGGTGTCGTTCCATGACTTCCATGTTGTTACCTGGGAATGAAACCTCCCATTTGATCCTAGGTATTGATAGGTAGCTAAGTTTTATTTTGGTGGTGCTGGTGTGGTGTTCGGGATTTGTTTATTTGGCGTCATTCCATGACTTCCATACATGTTGTTGCCTGGAACTTAAACCTCCCATTTGATCCTGGGTGTTGATATGTACCCTTAAATGCTGTTGTAAATAGTTATCTTTTCTTAATTTAAAACTAATTGAAATTTAAATGGTCCGAGCCTTTGGTGCTAAAAATTTGGAAGTATTCCAGTATTTCCTTCTTTGAGTTATCAATCTCTCCAGAAACCAGTCTAATCATGCTGGTGCAAATAGAGAAAACTGCTATAGTTAGGTCTCTTTCCTTTCATCCTGGAATCGAGCAAGTTTAGACAGCATCTCTGTAGGGAGTGTTAATTAGAGAATTTTGCACAGGACCCTCTAATGAGATAATGTTTTCAATTTAAAATCTTCTGTGAATCAAGCCAGGTTGAATATTACAGTTCCTCATAATAATCTCGCAGTAGTCTGTAAAACTCAGCTAATCAGTGATCACCAAAAAATGATATCATGGCTCAATTTTCTGTTTGACTTCTGAAATGTGTTTTGTGGGTTTTTTTGGCAGGAAAAGCCAGTCTATACTGAACTGAACAGAGAAAATGAAGAAGAAAAAGGTAACCAGATTTTGATATACGTAATTTTCTAGAATCTGCTGAAGCTGATTTTGTTATTAAAGCAAGATGAGCACTGAGGCTAGCTCGGTGTTTCACAAAGTGCTTTGAGATCAGTTATGAAGAGCACTGGAATATGGAAATACAGAATATAATTTCTTATGAAGTATAATGTAATTTATTTTAAAAACTGAACCAAAACATAGATTAGTAAATATTTTCAAATTTGTGATCTTTTCCATTTGCAGATTTTTAAAGTTATAACATCCTTCAATGCAGTTATTTTTAAAGATAGAAATAGAGTAATGTTTTTTTATTTTTTAGTTACATTTAATTTAAACAAAGGACCAAGTACTTCAATAGCAGCGTCTTCTAAAACAAGGTGAGAAAAGAATTTAAAGGCAACCCTTACTGTTGCAAAGCACTTACATGACCGTATTTGTATCGTCAGGGAGATGTGTCTTGTCCTGAAATATTTGGAGTCTTATATCTCATCCTGTCATGTTATTCAGGAGTGGATACTTGATGACTTTGTGGTTTCTTTTCTATTTTAAATGGATTAATGGGTTTATCTGAAATGTATACTTTGAGGAGCCTTGAATTCACTATGGTTCACAGCAGGTGCCCATAAAGTAGCAGGCAGTTATGAGTTCCTCCAAGAAGATACTGTTCTATGAAAGGGTGGATAAGGGATCCGGTCAAAGCATTTGAAGTGAATGCCCTCTAGCACCAGCTGCCTTCTATGAGTGGACAATTCTAGTTCCTGAAAGGTTTGGTTGTCTGGTCTAATTGAAGGTAATGCTTTCTCTGATCATCCTTTAAGAAGCTGAATCTACTTGGTGTAAATATTTCTAAAGCTTATGAATGTAATTGTCTTCGTGTAACCACAAGGAATGCAGGACAAAAGGGATCAATAACACAAACAATACTGACTTAAAGCAGTCTGTGAAGTTGTTTGATGGGCCATGCATCTCAATATTGTTATTAAATATGTGGCAGGTAAAACGAAAGCTTGCGTCTCATCACAAGCTCAGCCCTTAGATAAGGTATCTGATGGGAGGCAGAAAATGAGACGATGAAGTAGTTCTTTGCAATAATAGATAGAGATTTCAGGCTTTGAGGAAAACTTGTAAATTATCTCTAAGCATGAAGTTGTGCTTAAAATGAGTCTTCAAGTGAGCGTCTGAATTAAGTTTCATGGTTCCCATGAGGAATAGTTAAGGTGCTTGCTAAAATTTGGCTGAATGTGAAATCATATATGCTATGAAAAATTAGACTACTTGATATGAGAGAGACACTTGCCTGTAATGGTAGTGTAGAAGCAAAATTAGGTTACACACTTCATGGTAGAGTGACTAGACAATGGTTTGTATGTCACTAGTGATACAGGAATCACTTTGGAGTTAAATATGGAAACTACTTCTCTGTGTCTCCATAAAAATGTGTGTTCTGCAGCTGTTGGCTGTTACTGAGGATCAGGTGAGTTCGACCTGATGCCCAGTATCCCAGCAGTGTGCAGTAGGACTTCTGGCCTCCCACCTTCTCTGCGCACAGCACAAACTCCAGAAACCTGTCAGTTGTATTTCCTGAGTGGGTTGCCGAAATAAGACCAGGAGATCTGAGGTAGTGAGTGGTCAAGTCTTGAGGGCGTAGGGGTACTGGTAGTTGGTGCAGAGATGGAGTTGCAGCCTTGCTCAGAGGAGTGGTGTGTCTTCCCGTGAATGTCTGTGTGGCTGACACAGATAGGAGTCAGTGCTGCAGGCACGGTTTCCAGTGCTGACTGCCCTTGAGCAAACTTTTCCCTCAAGAAGTTACATTCTGAAATCCCTGCTTAACTCACACAGTGGACAAGTAAGATTAAAATTCCTTCTAATTAAGAAATGAGCAGGAGCTGACTATCAAGGTCACTCTCTGCAGTACTGCAAGCGTACCAGTGTACAGTCCTGTCAACACACTGATCAGCCTTCACTGTTAGGGTCTCCCCAGCCCTATTATCCCAAGGGAAGATCCTTCAAAACCTGTTTGCTCTGATGGTTAAGACCTTGTCTGTAATTTCCCAGGTAAATGTAGTCATGGCTGGTTTATACCAGTTGCTCTCATACTGGTATGGGCGTTTTAATGTAAATAATTCTTTTATTCCCTGGAATTTGCTTTTTCAGACAATGTTTTTGCAGAGAGCCTTTTTAGCCTCTTGGCCTCTCTGTGCTGTACCAGCAGGCCTGCATGGTGCTGGTCTCATCTCCCCATCCCCTGATCTACTCAGTATCCCTTCTTTGTCCTTATTCCAGTTTCAACTGATCTTGAACAGGGGAGTTGATCGAACTTCTGCATGCTGTAAACAAAACATCACTATGTTTCTATACTATACAACTATACAAGACACTAATGTTTGTCCATACTGATGCTACCTAGGATTGGATTTGGCTCTTTCATAACTGGTCCACACTGGTAGCTGTGATCTGTGATGATAACCAGAACCCTTTCTGATTTTGTTGTTCTTAAACAGCTCCCAGTAGGTAGAAGGTAATAAGAATAAACTTTTCCAAAGTATGTGAGCTTGCATAATGTGCTGTTGAATTTTGTGTTTTTTTAAACGTTTTTTGAGATAAACCAGTCCTTTCTGGTGTCTAGCACTCTGTATTGATGGCACACCCAAACAGTGTTGGTGGCTTCTCAGTCTTTGTCCCAGGGTCCCTAAGGAGTGTATTAAATTGTAGAATCTTAGGATGGTTTGGATTGGAAGGGACCTTAAAGATCAGCCAGTTCCAACCCCCTGCCATGGGGAGGGACACCTTCCACTGGATCAGGTTGCTCAAAGCCCCATCCAACCTGGCCTTGAACACTTCCAGGGCAGCCACGATTTCTCTGGGCAACCTGTGCCAGTGCCTCACCACCCTTACAGAAAAGAATTTCTTCTTAATATCTAATCTAAATCTCCCTTCTTTGAGCTTAAAACCATTGCATTTTTCCTGTCACTGGAATCCCTGATAAAAATCCTCTCCCCAGCTTTCCTGTAGGTGAATCTGAAGATTCAGTTTAGTATTGACACCCAGGAATCCCTTAGTAACCTCACAGCTAAATATGTTTTTCTTATTAAATACAGGCACTGTAGCTGTTATGTTTTAATTGTGCATTACCCTTTATGAGATGTTATTTTAAGTACTTGTTATTTGATTTGTGATTTAATGTACTATTTCTTCTAGAACTCTGCTTGGAGATTAACCAGCCTTCCTCTGAAATACAATTTTTCTTTCAGTTTTGCTTCTACTGCCATTTCTGTATCTTCTTTTTCATTCCATATCTTCCCTTTGCTACTGTATTCAACATCCTCACATGTGATTTTTTTTGTAAGGCTGTATTAATATTACCTTATTGTCCACAGCCTTCTTCATCTTTCTGGATGAGAGAACACCTAATTTTTTTTTTTTACTGCGTTCAGGCTTAACTCAAGCCTCTTTTAGGCAGTTCTGACTTTACCTAGATATTCTCTGATCCCTGAGATGTAACTTTTTGTGCTGATTGCTTTTTTCTTTCACAACTTGTAGGCTCTTTGCCTCTTTTGAATATGATTATAAAGGTGGTGTTTATTTGCTGTGTCTGGAGCCTTTCTTGCACATGCCTATGTGTTTTTTCCCTCTGACAGATAGTTTAAGTATCTCTGTCTGGAAGGAGTTCTAGATGTCTACTGTCTTTGAGAGTTGCTCTGTCCAGGTGGCTTCCTGTCCTTTCGAATTTGAAAATTTACTTGCAGACCTGCTTTTGTCTTCTCCATTGAATTGAACTCAAATCCCTGATTTTCTTTTTGGTTTTGCACTGGTGAACTGGTTGTTAAGGTTGCTTTCATTCAGCTGGACTGCCAGCAGCAAATGTCAGCGGACATGGAGTTTACACCTCAAGGAGATCAGTTCTAGCTGCCAAATGCAGTCCTAGAGAAGGAGGCATGCAGTGTCTGGAAGGTGACTTTCACAACTGAAAACTAGATAAGCAGGCCTTTTTGCACAACCAGGTTTTCACATGCATCTTGGTGGAGGAAACGGTGTAAGGTCTGCTGTGAAAACACCATCTTACTCTTCCAGCAGTGCCCTTGGACCGAATGCACTGAAGATAGTGGAAGGGGCACTTAAAAGAAAAGGATCAGCTCATAGCTCTGGTCAGTCCAAAGAGAAAAAGAAGAAATCTGCACTGGATGAGATTATGGAGGTAATAATCACGCAGGATCTGTGTCTTTGTAAACCCATGCCTATGGCTATGTCCACTTTACCAAGGCATCCCTTGGAAGTGACCTCAGACCTTCAGTTCATGTGGAATTCAGACTTTTCTCATGCAAAATTATTTCACTTCCCAATTAAAACTGCTTTGTGCTGCTCCTCTGTGCCTTTTTCCCAGGCAACTGAGATTTTGGAAGTAATGGAATACAGATTTTGGAAGAGAAGAAAATATCTAGAAATGCTTGACAAAACCAAATATAAATTTATCTCCAACATTTTGTCATGGCTTCCTGAATCTCATCAGATGAATTTTTATGCAACAAGCGCATGCTGACTTACCCTTATTTAGTTTTGTGGTTCTTTTTATTCCCCACTTCATGTAAGCCTGGAGAATTGGCTTAGCTCTTGAGAGGCATGGGAGAGCTGCAGTGAAAGGAGAAAGTAAATGGTGATTATTTGTTGTTGTTCTGTAGCTTGAAGAGGAGAAGAAAAGAGCAGCTCGGAGAGATTACTGGTTGCAGCCTGTAAGTGTCTTAAAAATTATTATTGTACTAAATACAACCAATTCTATGTTTCTAAAGCTGCTGTTGACTTGTGTAAAGATCCAAAAGCAGATTCCAAACTAAATATGCTCTTATTTTCCAAGATGGCAAATGTGAAATATTACAGTATCTGGAAGGAATTGCTCTTCTGTTTGAGCTTGGTCTGCAGTCTGAAGCATTGTATGCCTGATGAGGTAGAATTCTCTAATTAAAGAGTTGGTGCTATGAGTCTGTTTAAATCATGATATTACTTACAGCACTCTTCTTTCTGCACTGGTACCTGTGTCACACAGAGATGTAGAACTCAGCATCAGCCTTTGAGCTGAGAGACCTCATCTCAGCTTTTACTTATTGACTCATCTTCTAGATCAAGGAGTCCTGCCTTTGACCTAGTTTACTATTTCACAGCTTAACTATTGTTGCTTCCTG
The DNA here is from genome assembly GCA_033556795.1 of Tapera naevia. Lineage (NCBI taxonomy): Eukaryota > Metazoa > Chordata > Aves > Cuculiformes > Neomorphidae > Tapera > Tapera naevia. Next base: position 963,232 of record JAUMJJ010000074.1, on the reverse strand, counting down.
CACTGTGCTGTACAGTCTGTGATTGGACTCAGAGTGACCTGAATGTGGAATGAGTTTAGATGGTGTAGTTGTTAATATATTTTGCATTTATTTTTGCTTCCTTTCAAATCTTTCAGGAAATTGTTGTAAAAATTATAACGAAGAAGCTTGGAGAGAAGTATCACAAGAAAAAGGCAGTTGTTAAGGTAAAGTGTGTAAGTGGAAGCACGTGGTGTTGGTTAGGCTTTTCTGGTGTCAACTAACTCCTGAAGTTTCGTTTCGTTGTGCAAGATGTTCAGCCTTAAATCAACACTGATTGTGGCTGAAATGTCACTTTAACTGATTGGGGCTGAAATGTCACTTTAACTTTACTTCAACTTATTCCAGGTAGGTAGTGATTCTCTGGATTGATTTAATGGCATTTACTCAGTGATTCTTTCTAAAGTGCTGTTTTGCCCTGCATGGTTTGTCCCTTTTAACACGTCCCTCTTGGAGAATAGTGACTTTGTCAATGTGAAATGACCACAAGCTTTAATATGACCACTGCACTTTAATTTCAAACTAGGCAGTTTTGCAGTGATTTTTAAGCTGCAGGCTGCCTTTGGACAATATCCTGTTTGTGTATGAAATCTTCAGGCTGTAGCTTTGCTCTGTTGTTTGGATGTGGTTTCTTTTAGCCACTGCTGGTGAAATGATGTTGTGCTGGGTAGTCCAAGGCTCAATAGTCTCTGGCAAGAGTGCCAAAGGTGACACCCAGGTTTGTTATCAATGATTGACAAGAGTGTACAGAGCTCAAAATTGCAGCTTTTTTGATAGACATCTTGGAGTGTTTATGAGACCCAGTGGCTGTCGCTGAATGTGAGAAATGGAACGTGCTTTATACTGAGCACGAAGGTGATCAGTAACATTTCACTTCATTGACAAGTAGTATCCCAGTTGTGACTGTATGTTATCCAGCCAGCTTAGCCTCCCATGGGAGAAAGAAGCCTCTAATTTACTCTCCAGCTTTGAGAGAATAGCTAAGATAGCTATTGACCTGAAGGCTGACAAAACCTTCAGACAAGGCTGACGAAGTTAATGGTCCGTTTGAACAGTCAGGAATGTTCAGGAGAAGCCCTTTTAAACTGACCTTAATGAGGGGATGGATGGCAGTCTGAAAGCTGGATGCCTTTAGGGCAGCTCAGAATGTCTAGCTGCTTTTGAAAATGTACAAGTGCAGACTCATGGTCCTGAGTTTCTCTATATTTACATTGCAAATTAATAAAATTTTTAATTTTTCTGATTGGCCTCTGCATTTCACAACAGGAAGTAATTGACAAGTACACAGCAGTTGTGAAGATGATTGATTCTGGAGACAAACTGAAGCTTGATCAGACACATCTGGAGACTGTAATACCTGCACCAGGTACAGCTATTCTGTTTGTTTTTCAGCTTAGTTGTCGCTGCAAAACTTATAATTCAGTTCTTTTAAACTATATTCATCCACTTGAAAGTACCGTAGTAAGAGCCATCTTGCTCTTGGGACAGCATTTTGTGAGCTACTCTGATCATTTATCAAATATCCCCGGGTTACTTTCTAGGGAATTATTACATTGCTTCTGCTTTGAGTCTTCACAGTCCCTTCTTGTAAGAATTAGACTCTTTTCTGAGAACACAGGAGTGCTTTAGGAATCTGTTCATTTGATGAGATGAAAGCATCTCTCTTCAGCTGCCAGGAAGCATCTCTGTGAGCCCTACAGAGCCCTTGGTCATACTTATCCTGTATCTTCCCTCCAAAGTCACACCTCAAATAGCTGTGGGCACTTGGCAAAGCTTACCTCATCTCCTCTTTGGTTCACTGGTATTTCTTTGGCTGGTATACAATGATGTTTGAGTAGCATCTGACCAATATTTCAGGGAAAGGTCAGGGTTGGCAATGAGCGGGACACTGTTGGCTAACAGGGAAACAGGATGTAGAATTTGGGAATTCACAGGTTCTTCAGCAGACCTGCTGCATTCTGCATTTCTGCAGCTGATGAAGAGCTGGTTGATGGTGTTGGTGAGTGCTCTTTAGCATCATGGTACTTGTAGCACCCTTGTGGTAGGCTTGATGCCCTGTGGGGATTTCCTGGGTGAGGCAGGAGGCAGAAGGGAGATACACTAAGCCACTAGCACAGGGAATGGGACATGGGAGAAATAGCTTTGCTTTCTTTCCCTGATTTGGTTCCAATTTTTGGTCCATAGTGTTGGTGTAGCCTGGAGCAGTAAACTAAAACGGGCAGGCTGTAAGGCAAAGGTGGGAGCTGCTTACTGGAGCTGCTGGGAGAAACCTTCTCTACCTCAGCTGTCAGTGGAGTTGAACACGACTCCATCAGAAGAAGCTGAGAGCCCTTGTGTAACTGTTTTCATATTTCTCATTTCAGGCAAGAAAGTGATGGTATTAAATGGTGGTTACAGGGGAAATGAAGGCATCTTGGAATCTATCAATGAAAAGAGGTTTTCAGCGACGATAATCATAGACTCTGTAAGTATCAAAGCCTGCAAGGTCTCATTTGCATAGAGCACTCTTCATCTGTACATTGGAGAGCTTTCACAAAGGAAGGTGGTATCGTTAATCCCATTTTACAGGTGGGATTTGCAGTGCATAAGATGCTGTGGTCATCCCCTGCCTATTCCCAACCAGCAGGAAAACAGCCACCTATTCCTCTTTGCAAACTAATGCTCAGCTGTTTGCCTTTAAAAAGATGCCAGGATGCTGAATTTAACAAATTTTGAACTCAAAAGGGACTTGCAAAATATTTTGTATGTTTGTTTTCAATGTGACAGCTGTTGTACTATTTTGTGGGACGGTAAAAAATGTGGTGTGTTGCAAGGAGGTGAATTTTCTCCTGCCTTTTCCAGACTGAAAGTGGGGCTTTATGTGTTTGTTTGTTGTCTTGTTCATGGTTATCAGTTATTGGGGTTTGGGGAGTTTTGGGTTTAGTTTTGGGGTTTTTGGGGCTAAAATTAGGCCCTGTCATCATGCTTGTGTGGCTGCTTTATTGTTCTCCTCTGCAAAACTAATCTTTAAACTCAGTGATACGGCAGAGAGGATACTGGCTCCAAGGCAGATTTCTTAATCACAGCTTGCAGGAGAGAGATCCTGTCAAGGATCCTATTCAGTATTGGAGAATTTGCTTGAGAAGAGACTGTACACATGTCCTAACCACTGAAAGAGCTTGGGCTGGAGCTAAGGATCATGATAATGTTGGTCTTGGAAAGCAAGGGTAGTTTTTTGCTGGTTCTGGTGCTTGTATATTTTCAGATTTTCCCTTCCTGCATGAACTCTGAGTCTATAAGTTAAAAATGGGTGAAACCATTACTAGAAACTGGTCAAGTCTGTGAGAATTTTCTTATTGATTGTAGGGGACCAGGAGTTTTATATAGAAGAAGTTAGATTCAAAATTAAATCTTTTACTATTTAAAAGTTCACAGTGAATTGATTAAAAACGGCTGCTTATGTTTGTCCCCAAATTCCAAAGATTTTAATTAACACAAAAAGTGTCCTGGAAGTGAAAAGATTTCTGGGACAGTGTTGAGGCCCTTGTTCTGGAAGTGAAAAGATTTCTGGGACAGTGTTGAGGCCCTTTCACATTCTCTGATCAGGTTGAAAATAATGAAACAGAGAACGTTTTGTTGTAAGCAAATCCTAAACCTGTATTATTTTAGATGCACTCTTCTGTGCCTCCCCTCTACAGCCTTCAGTTTGCAGTTATGTGTGGCTTTAAACAGAAGAGTAGTTGCCGTGCTTTTCCTGTGTGCAGCACTGAGGAAAAATGGGATTGCCTGTGATTTCCAGTGCTGGTTGTGCTTCTTTAAAAACGTCTGAATGTGGCGAGATTTCATACAGCCTCTTTAGCAGTTTTAGTTTAAACTCCCTATTGGGAATTCAACAAACAAGTATATATTTTGATCTCATTTCTTTTACTATGTTATTCTCCAGGGACCTTTAAAAGGACGCAGAGTTGAAGATATCCTATATGAAGATATTTCCAAACTTGCCTGAGGCACACATTGTGGATCAGAGAAGATTTTGGTTCCCAAAAAATGTCTTTCTGGCATCTTGCAAGCAGACACAAGACTCTACCATGTCAGAGTTTTAATTATGTGTGTGTATGTATTTATAATGTGTATAGAAACTAACCACAAGCAAACTGGATTTATTTAAAGATCACTATGGATCTGTCGCATAAAATGTTTGTGGAAATCTTATCAGTGGAAATATTTTGTCTGATTCTATGTTGAAGTTAAATTATAATACTTGTTCAAATTTCCCTCTGTAAAATATAGCAGATAGGTGCAAGCTGGAGTATTTTATTTACTGAAGTGTGTTAGCAGTTCCATAAGAGAGAAAATGACTTACCAATAGTTGCTCGAGGCAGGCAGTGTGTGTCAGAGCCAGTGCAGTTTAAACAACACACTTTTCAATCTGCAAGCCAAAATTGAGTTCTGGCTGCAGGAACAAGGGAAGGGATTAAGAGAATAGTGGGAAGGTAGCAGTGCTGCAAGGGATTATTTTCCTGGATTCTGTATGAATGACTTGGTGTATTAAGTGCTGTCACCAACTTAGTTTTGTTTAGCACATCAGTGGTGGTAGAATCCAAGCCATCGCTCCTCCATCCTCTTGTTTGTCAGGGTTCCTAATCATACTGATATGCAATTTATCTTCACATGAACTCAAAGATGGAGGTTCCTTGTAGGGTTCCTAGGATGCCAACCAAAGTGTGTGCAGGTACAAATTGGTGATTGGTGTTTTGAATTCCTTTTCTTTTGTTTGTGCTTCCATTGTTTCACTGCTCTGCTACATGAGTAACGTTACTCATGCTAAATCATATAACATGCTCTTATTTTTTTAAAAAAATGTCACATTTTGTACAATGTTTATTTTCTGAGGCAGTTCAGGAATAAACATAAACCTTTCTTAGATCAGTGTGTTTCTTATCAGTTTTTTGAACACATGGGACAGTACTCCTTTGGTTTATATCCACAGTAAAGTGCCCAGCTGGTGCTTTGCCTTATTTGTGTAAAAGATGCCAGTGGTCCAGGGCAGAATATGAACTGATCCTCACCTCGTGGTCCAGCATGCATCTGGTTAGGCTGTGTGTGCCTGGACCTGATGAAAGAGCATCGATAGCCCCTGTACCCCTCAGAGCAGACCTGAGCTGAGGGTTGAAGAGGGCAGGATGCTCTCATGCTGTGTTCATCAGTTCTGTTGAAGTCTAAATGCTCAAGGTCACTAGAGGCAAAAGTCACTGTTCTTGTCCCTTTCCTTTCTCAAAAGGTTTGCGGTCTTGTTGGTTTGTGGTTTCTTGGGGACCCCTGCAGGAAAACAGAACTACTGCAGAAGTTTAGTGAAACAGCTCCTATCTGAATAGCCTAAGTAACCTCACACAGGACATCAAATGTCTTTCCAGGGATCCTGGCTGGAAATGCAAGGCAGAGTCAAGCACTAATACAGTAGCTAAAGAATGGAGGATTATGATGAAGGGAACTGGAGACAGAAGGCACATATATTTGTAAATTCAGACTCTTTATGCAACTTGTATTTTTGTAAACAGCCCTGTCTTTTTTCAAAGAACAGGTACAGTAGGAGAGGAATGAGGATAAGTGAAAGAACAGAGCAGCTTCTGTGCCACTGAAAATAATTACACAGAAAATTCTGAAGCCTGAATCATAGAATTTTTTGGTTGGAAAAGACCTTTAGGATCAAGTCCAACTGTACCTGTCCACTACTCAACCCTGAGCACCAAATCTACCTATCTTTTAAACAGCTCCAGGGATGGTGACTCAGCCACCTCCCTGGGCAGCCTCTGCCAGTGCCTGATAACCCTTTTGGTGAAGAAATTTTTTCTGATACCTAATCTGAACTTCCCCTGGTGCAACTTGAGGCCCTTTCGTCCTATCACTTGTTACTTGGGAGGAGAGACCAACACCCACCTCGCTACAGCCTCCTTTCAGGGACTTGTAGACAGCAATAAAGTCTGCCCTCAGCCTTCTTTTCTCCAGGCTAAACCATCCCAGTTCCCTCAGTTGCTCTTTATAAGACTTGTTCTCCAGCCTCTTCACTAGCTTTGTTGCCATTCTCTGGACACACTCCAGTGCCTCACTGTCCTTGTAGTGAGGGGGTCCAAAAAGGAATACAGTAGTTGAGGTGTGGCCTCACAATTTTGAGTGTAGGGGCACAATCACTTCCCTGGTCCTGCTGGCCACGCTGTTTCTGATACAGGCCAGCGATGCCTTCTTGGCCGCTTGGGCACCCTGCTGGCTCATATTCAGCTGACTGTCAACCAACACTCCCAGGCTGTGGAAAGCCAGGCAGCTCTCCAGCCATTCTACCCCAAGCCTGTAACTGAAAATTGAGTGAATATAATAGGTGTGTGAAGTTACAAATTCTGTGGAGATAAAAACAGAATGATTATTCACTGCTTATTTTCACATACAAGCTAGGAAGCAGGCAGGGGAGCTACCAACAGTGGGAATTTAAAGCCAAACTAGACATGGTTTTAGTGTTGGTTTTAACTAGGCCCCCTGCAAGGCCTGGTTAAACTGGGGAACTCGCGGCTGCGGAGTGTTGTGGAGGGAAAAGAGAAGAAATGAACTGTTTGTAGGGAAGTTACTTTGAAGGGAGTCTTAAAACCATTAGCCCTCTCACTTCTGACACCATGGCTGCCAGAAAGATCAGATACCAGCCCTTAGTTTGTAGTTGAATGAAATTAAAGTTCAGAAGGGCAAGTAAATTACTGGAGTCCCCTCCCTAGTTTAGGGCTGCTGAGAAGGGTCTGGCCAACAATTTTCCTAAGGTTGCCAGAAAGCAGAGTGTTCAATGTGGCTCTAGGTGCATACATGTGTGTATTTGTTTCACTGCTGGTCTCTCATTCATTGTTGAATATTGAAGAGAAAGACTTATTTGGGAGTTAATCCTTCTCGACGGTAAACTTTTAGCACTGATGGTGATTTCTAAATATCCTGATTTTTTTTCTGCTGTCCTAGAATTATATCTGGGTGTGAACTCTACTGTGAAGTCAGTCTTTTCACAAGAAATAGACTGGAGGATAGCTCAGACTCATCCTGCAATATGGCAGCATCATCTGTTTCAGGGATGTTCTCCACTCATGGAGTGGTAAGCTCATCCTTGAAGACTGGAGACTCCTCATCGTGCCCATTCTGAACCCTGTGTTTCTTTTCTGTTAGATTTCCCTTACATCTACTGCACGTCCTCCTGGCTACGCTTCAAAAACCCATTGCTTTGTGCTGAATCCAGCAGTGCACAAACTAACATTTCACCAGTACTCTGAAAAAGCAAGTATTGAATCTGGCCGTGTGTGCTACCTGCTGCAATGCTGCCAGGAGTCTACTATGAAATATGTATTACAAAATATTAGGAATTTTTAATAGGGTTGAATATCCACTAATTTGGACACAGGAAGTGCAACCATACTACAACCCAGCATGTCAATTTATTCCAGATTTTGTATTTTTAACAGAAAAAGGGAGTTACATTGTTTTGTACCACTAATCATAACGAAGCAACAGTGGTGAAGTCACCTTTGGTTGACCTGGCTTGATAGACCGACAGGTACTGTTTAGAAGGGTTCTTGGAGGAGCAGATGAGACTTTTTAAGTAATAAATTCTTTTCATGCTGGAGCATTCAGGGTCTCTTCAGAAAGCTGTACAGGTGGGGGACGAGGTAATCTCTGTAGTGCCCGTCTATGAAACCTTTCCCGCTGTTGTGCACAAACCAGCACTGCACGTCAGTCCCGTGCACGCGGTCCTCCCTGTAGTCCTTCTGCAATCCCCTGTGAGGAAGAGGCCACCCAGGATGAAGGTCACAGCGTGACAGGTAGACAAGAAGACATCGATAATCACAGGATCATTTAGGTTGGAAATGACCTTTAAAAATCATCAAATCCAACCGTGAATCTAACATTACCAAGTTCGTTCCTGTTCATTCATGGTTCTGCTCTGCCAAAGTGGTGAGGTGAGTGTCTTCCACCAACAGAGAGTGGAAACAACCACAAAATGCAGTGAATTTTACTGTTCTATGACCTCATGGGCCCTCTGTGGGGGTCCCAGGCACTTTTTCATGACCTGTCCAAGGTCAGATGCTGGGCAGCTCCGTGGTCAGAACTGCTTATGCAAAAACATGAAATAACCCAACCTGTCTGAAGTGTTTTGCCAACAGCTAAACCCAGTTTATTAGCAGAGGGCAAGCAGAGGGATTTTTATCCCTTCTGAGATGCTCAAGAGTTAATAAGCTTACAGTCATTGACGTCATTAATAAGAAAAAGAAGTCAGATTTAGAAAGAGGAATAAAACACATTATTCTTACCTGGTGACAGTGAGTTTGTTGCCTTTCACTTCCATGGTGGCTTGTGGTTTCTCTGGAGCTTGCCCAGGTGTTTGGTGGTGGATATACACTTCTGGTTCAGATGCAAACTGACCTGATCAAAGGGAGGTTTAAAGCTCTTTGCATGCCCTAACATTTGAGGTTCTCATGTAAGCTGTTGCTGGGCTTGGGAATCAAATCAGCTACAGCAGACAAACCCCTTTGGTGTGGATCACAGGGCACTGTCTCTCCAGTGCTGTTGGACCACCCACATTGGGAGAGTGAAAACCTCTGCTTTTGAGCCAGCAAGCTTCTAAGAAAGCAGACTGGAGTTGCAAAGAGTATTTGGGAAAACAACTTCTGGTGTTCAGGTTTCCCACATCTTAGAAAAAGCCTTGCATGGGTCCAGGGCCCACCAGGCTGATTTTTCCTATGAATGGTGCCCTTGCTTTTGTTCAGTACTATTGCCAGATAAGGGCTGTCATTGAGGTGATGAGAAAGATCTAGAAAAATCCTTTGAAAAATCCACCCTAGTGCTCCACCATTCCCACTACACAACCTGCAGCCCTTACCTATCAGTCCATGGGCCACAGGAGACAACTGGTTTTCAGGAGGAATGTAGATTCCGAGGAAATCAACATTAACTGGGTGATTCTTCCACACACGGTGCAGCAAAACCATGAAGGACATCTCCTCACCTACGGTAATAGTAACGTTGCTTTCTTTCTTCACAGAAATGAGAAGCCTAGCAGAGATGAACCAAAGGAAGGGCTCAGTTCAGGCCCCTTGAGATGCTTTCAGGCATCCAGAACAACCAAACAGGGTTGGCAGTTATGACAGAGGATCCATCAGAAACCCACGGTCTCAGGAGTGGTACCCAAGGGTCTGGCAGTACAGTGCCACTTCATGGAACCAAATCTTGCTCTACAAATTTAAGTTCTTGCGTCAATAAATGGAGATTTTTGCCTAAACAGGTGTCTAGTGCTGTAGGGTTCCCAACTTGGCTGCCAGCTGATAATCTGCAGGTGAAGGTCTCCTGGATGTTGCAAGTCATACCTCCCATCATGTCAGGAACCCTGAAGGTATCTCAAATAACATTTGCTGCTGTGTTTAGGCAACTGAATCCTGGTTTTATCTAACACAGTCAGCAGTAGGGAGAGGAATTCTGTTCCTTCTGCTCGTGTTTGGTCAACTGAATCGCTCTCTTGAACCTGCAGCCTAATTTCATTAATTATAATGACAGTTTAGAATTCTAGCTAAGATTCACATGATTGCATCCTGTGACCTGGATCCCACCCGCACCTGGATCTGTCCAATGCTGTGTTGAAAATGGCTTTGATAGGGCAGACAGCAAATGCTCAGCAACTTACTGTTTCCGAATGATGTGCCCCGTGTCAGACCAGCTCAGTGTGATGCCATAAGAGCCATCTTTCAGCGTGATCGTTTTTGTGGTGATCTCCACTTTCAGGCCTTTGTTTTTGAAATAAAACCCAATTTTGCCAAAATATGTGTTGAGTTTCTTATTCTCTGTTTTCTTGGCCCCAACAAGCTGCCCATTGACTGTGACTCCTGTGAAAAGCAGAGAAGAAGATACTGCCTAAATCTTGGAGCACCAACTATAGGCTTAGAGTTCTGATCTCAGCAGGGAGTACCATGGGATCAGCAGAAACAGGAAATCTTCTGACCCCCTGTTTTTCTCATATTGCCAGAAAAGAAAAGAGAGTAATATATCAAATAATGCTACTGTTCACCCCTTAGCACATGAATCTGGTGCGAATCGATGTCATGTCTTGCTGGTAGTATGAGCTGATTTACAAGCTATTTGGTCCCTCATTGTCTGTGAAAGGCATGGAGGAGATTAGTAGTGGAGGAATGGTACCAGATTTCCAGCCCATTTACCTTCCACTTTCTTCTTTAAAAGTACAAATGAGAGTGGGGAATCCTCACCTCATGGAGATTTTCTCTCCTATCTTGACTTCCCAGTCATAGAATCATAGAATGATCGGAGTCAGAAGGGACCTTAAAGATCATCCAGATCATCAACCCCCCCCCCCCCCCCCCCCGCCATGGGGAGGGACACCTTCCATTGGATCAGGTTGCTCAAAACCTCATCCAACCTGGTTTTGAGCACCTTCAGGGATTGGGCATCCACAACTTCTCTGGGCAATTTGTGCCAGTGCCTCACCACCCCCCCAGGGAAGAATTTCTTCCTATTATCTAGTCTAAATCACCCCTCTTTCAGCTTAAAACCATTGCTCCTCATCCTATTCCTTCATTCCCGCATAAAGACCCCCTCCCCAGCTTTCCTGTAGGCCCTCTTTAAGTACTGGAAAGTCCCCCTGGAGCCTTCTCTTCTCTAGGCTAAACAAGCCAAACTCTCTCAGCCTTTCCACAAATTGGAGGTTTGGCCATTCTCACAGTGAAAAAAAAATCCTAATAGTTCACTCCTACTCTGAACTTCACATTTTGGAACTTGTTCCTGTTGCCTCTTGTTCTTTAGCCATGTGGCTTGGAGATGTGTCAGGCTCCATCTTTACCTTCTGATTAGATGGTTGTAGACAGCAACAAGATTCACCATGGATCTTCTTTTCTCAAGATTAACCAAACCCAGCTGTCTCAGCCTCTCCCTGTATGTCCTGTGCTCCAGCCCCATTATCCTCTTGGTTGCCATCACTGAATTTGCTCCTGTTTGTCAATGTCTGTCTTGTACTGGCAAGCCTCAAACTGGACACAATACTCAGATGTGGAGGGAAATAACCACTTCCCTCGACCTGCTGGCCATGCTCCTGTTACCACAGAGAACTCCCTGTAAACATTTTCCCTGTTCCCACTGAGCACCTTTCAGAACTGAGAGAAGAAAAGCGTGCTGTAAAGTCAACCATATTTTATTTTCTTACCTGTACCAGGATCAGAAACCAAGTTTAGGATCTTTCCAGGCTCTGAGTTGATATTGAAGCAGATGTTTCTTTGGCTCTTGGGCAGGTGTATGATGAAATGTGGGTCATTGTCCACTGAAACACGGAAAAGAAACGGACATGAGAAGCAGGCTGGTATCTGCCCTAGATAAGGGACACAAAGACTAAGACACTTTCCTCAGAGGGTTTTGAAGAGCTTTTTATGACTCCTCAGAGTAGGATGAGGGCCCTTTCCACCCTAGGTAGTAGAATCATAGACTTAAGAATCATCTGGTTGGAAAAGACCTTCGAGATCACTGAGTCCAACCATACCTGCACACTAACTAAACAAGCTAAAGTAGCTAAGGAAGTTCTCAGATGCTCCTTACAAAAGCCCCTCAGACACTTTCTTCTCATGTACTTTCCCTGTTTAAGGAAAGAGAAAGAGCAGGACATTATTGGCTTGAGGAGCACCACCCAAGTGAAGTGGACTACTGGTTTAACTGGTCAGCTAAACACTAGGGTGCCATAAGTTCAACCTGGAGTTTTAGGAGCAGAGCTTCATTACTTCATGATGGAAGCCAGCCTCCAGGAGGGACTAATGACCCATATGGACACCAGACACACAGGGACATATCTTCAAGGCCTACACCCAGGAAAGAGCCCAAGGCATACTTTGGTATGTGATACCTCTGTTCAAAACTAATATTCCCCTGCCTCCCAATACCTGTTGCCTTGTTCTAGAAGTGACACATTGGCAAAATATCACTCTCTCAAACACATTGCAAGTCCATGGGTAAAGTCAAATCCTGCCTACCAACTCCTGTGAACAAAACAATCCAGAATTTGCTCTCACAGTATGTTTAACATCCTGGTGGGATTTGGCCCCTCTGAAAGTCAGATGTTTAAAGTTGGCCTCGGATGAGACAAACACTTGCACCAGTCACTGAAGGCAGCTGCCTCCTGTCTTGTCTTGAATTTCAAAGCACCACCCAGCTCTTACTGGTTTGGTGGTGGCTGGTGTCTCCCTGTCAACGTTCAGGCACATGCCCATACCCAGTGTTTGCTATGGGGACAGCCAGGCCAGCTTCCATTCATTCACTGGCATTCCTCAGCCTTTGGAAGGTAACTCTTCCTGTCCACTAGATGAATTGCAAACCCTTGACCAGGAACATCTTCACAGGAAACAGTAGGGCAGGTACCCTCTAAGAGTTGAAGGAATTTTTGAATATCTTGAATCTTTTGAATATACGGAATCTCTTGACTATAGAACTCAATCATTTTTCCTTATTCTCACCAACTGCTTGTTCTTCCTCAGCTTAATGCCAAGGCCTGTTCTGACCAACATTTCCAGGAACAAGAAAGAATTTCCCATGTAAAATACATATATAAGGTGGAGAATTAACTTTGCCTTCCTCACCTTCTTTTCCAAGCAGCTTCTTGACTATCCAAAGTCTTAGCTCAACCCTTGAGCTGTGCTGAGGGGTTTGATAGCTCTTTGTTTGATAGCTATGTAAATAGACACATCCACACACAACACTCCCAGAGTTATTGTAGTTATACTGCTTTGAGAGGCAGTGGTTCTCACAGCTGGTTTGTTTAAGAAAGCACTAAACTGTGGCAAAGGCCCAGGCATTAACAAGATCCATCAGTCATCAGTGCATTCAGAGATTTTTATCTACCACAGAACATTTGTCTGTCATTTATAAATGGCAGCAACTTTACATTTGCTTTCCTACTGCAGAGAAGCTGAAGGAAAGCTCAGTGAACGGCTTCAGCCTCAGGGAAGCAGCAGATGGGATCCTGTTAGGATCTAAACTAGTCTTATGCTTGTAACTTAGAGCTTATTGTTACAGGTTCATCTATTAAAATTCAAAAGAATTAAGAATTTTGTAAAGAAAAACATGATTCATGGGTGCTAAATGGATTTGAGGTGGCTGTGATTTGGGATGTACGTGATTGTGCCCTGCTCAGACCTTCAGCTGTACTGAGGACCTTTCACACTGATATCTTTTGCAACATTAGTGAACTATCTTCATCAGCTGGTCACAGCAGTTATTTATTCTCTTGTGGACCGGCTCCTAAATGAAGATACAGCTTTTACAACCATTCCAAAAACTGAACAAGAAAATCAGGACAACTTATAGACTCCTTCATCATTATTGGGCTTAGCACCCTGTCACAGAAGCTGAAATTCCCCAAATGCCCAGTAACTTCGGTTATATCGCCTTTATTTTTTTTCTTAGGTGATGAGTGTTGCTGTCTGGTGTTTCTTTGCAGAGAAATACTGTAGCATTTACCTCTGTTTATGCTCAGAGAGGACACGGGAGGACTTCTTTGCTCAGGCATGTAGCTGACTGGAACAGCTGTGACATTGGCCCAAGCTGGGATGCCTTTGTTGTTATTATTAGGTGCATTTGGAGTTAATCCTAGAGTACCTGTTAGATGACAGTTGTAATGAGGTTTTTTTGATAGTGCGAACATATTGATTAGTGTAATTTTTAAAGTAATGCAGTAGATCAGAGCCTGATGTCATTAACCAACATAAAGTAGACACAACACCATTCACAACAGATAGATTTGTATAACGAAGTTCAGGTGGATTTACTCCAGTGTCTCCACCAGAGGAATATGACTTACCAGGGCAGCTTAGTTAACCATAAGATACTGGTCAAAAACAGAGCCTGACTTTTTAACCCTTATTTATGTAAGTAGGTCCCACTTTAGCAAAGACCTCAATGCTTAAGTGTTTTTGCCAAATAAAAAGCTGCATTTTAGAAGTTTAGCATATGGTAAAAAGCTTTTCTGACTTGTGTCCTGAGTTTAGGGTGCCTGAGAAAAGGCAGGACTCTCTCTGCCTGCTGGCCCACATACATAAAAGCTGCAAATAAATGCAAACACTTAAAAAGCCCATCTCGTAGTATGTTCCCTACTGCTTGAGGTCTCTCTGTGTCTCTGCTATGACAGAGGCAGGAGAAAGTAATATGTGGACTCTCTCTAGTTCATAAAGCAATATAATCTTGAATTGATCCATGAAACTTGGTTTGCTTTAATATGTTGGCCTGAGGATGGAAGGGCTGAAACTGGGCACATGTTCTCTTCTTCTTACCCTGCTCTGAAGAAGGGAAAAAGGAGCAGGGCAACAACAGCAAGATCTTCTAAATCCCTGGCAGCATCTTCTTTCTTGAACCTCTGTTTCAGATCACAGGCTGTTTTTACTCGTTATTTCTATTAGCACAGTTATGTGTGAGGTCAGTGCAGATAACAGAGGAATTAAAAACTGACGACTTCTGAGTTTCCAGGTCACAGACTATTATGCATGAAGAAGCTCTCCCATGCACAGACAAGTTTTGCAATAACCTGTCATGATAAAAGAACCACTAGACAATCCTTAGAAAAGTGTGTGATTTCACTGGACGATGTGGTCTCTGCCTATGAAGACACCCAGTGCAACTTTGATGTGAGTTGTGAAATGACAGAGAAATCCATTTCAGATTACCTATTCCATGTCTCGTATACACAAACATTTGGGTACAGCTTGTGTGCTTCACAATCCAAAGCCAAATTTACTTTCATATTATTTTCACAAGTTCTGTTCTCCACTATGTTTCAATAGTCATGCCCTGCTGTCCACACGTCTTGACCCTGATTTCAGTACTGTTAAGTTTTGGCTATTTGATCAAACACAAAGACACAAGAAGCTACATTGAAATCACTTAAATCATCTAAATCAAGATAATTATGGTCTGAATTAGTCAGCTGGTGCCATGTATAATGAATTAATTATATATTCACGCAATGCACGCTATTTCTGTGCTGAACTGTTCAGTGACTGTGAGTTCATAGAATATCTCAAGTTGGAAAGGACCCAAAAGGATCACCAAGTCCAACTCCTGCTCCTTGCAGGGCTACGTAAACCAAAATCATGTGACTAAGAGTGTTGTCCAGATGCTTCTTGGACATGAGTTGTAGTATGCAGTATAAATAGCAACTAATTTCTCTTTGAGTCTCACCTGCAGACTTTGAAACTGAAGAGGAGAATAAACCAACAAAAAAAATAACAATTGGTGGACATAACCCCCTTTTTTCATTGAGCCAGCATCAGTACTTTTTTATAGCTACCCAGATGCATCAGAACTGAGCACGCAGGACAAGTGCTTGGAGTTACAGCAAAGTCACAGTCATTTCCAGTGTGAAATGATAGATGGATGATGTTCTCTGTTACTGTCACTTAGGCAGTTTTCTTCACAACCAATTGTAATCTCTCCCACTTATCAATAGGTTTTAAATCACCAGACTCAGTTGTGCAAGGAGCTGATCTTTCAGTGCTTCCATTGCATCACACTGGCAGTGTTTTCCCAACAGAAACAGTTGTGGTTTTCAAACTGCTGACTGGAGAGGGTGCAAAGTATCTGCTGTTAAGTTTTAATGGAAGCACATGGCTGTGCAGGGGTGACTTAGGATCTGCTAGACACCTGCTGACATCAACAGCTGCTGCTTTGAGACTCACTCTACCATATAATGCCAGAACAAGCCAAAGCCACTTCATTTGTCTAGACTATTGCCGTAAGAAGGACCTTGGGACATGTATTGCAGTAATGGGTTTAGAAAAGGAATTCAGAAGTTTTGTTAATGAGGGGCTCTGTTTCTACGAAACTCAGCTTTCAGGTAGACTCATGGCTGAGTAACAATCTTAGAAAGATTCCAAGTCTTAAAGGCGATGATAAAATAACAATTTTTTAGTTTAGTCAACTCTACAGCCTCAGTGCAGGGAACTAAAGGTAGCTGTTGAATCATAGAATCATCTGGTTGGAAAAGACCTCTGAGATCATTGAGTCCAACCGTACCTGTCCCCTTACTAAACCATGTCCCTAAGAAACTCATCCACCTGCCTTTTAAACACCTCCAGGGGTGGCGACTCAACCACCTCCCTGGGCAGCCTCTTCCAGTGCCTGAAGTGAAGAAATTTTTCCTAATGTCTAGTTTTAACCTCCCCTGGTGCAACTTGTTGCCATTTCCTCTCGTCCTCTCACCTGTCACTTGGGAGAAGAGACCAACACTCACCTCGCTACAGCCTTCTTTCAGGGAGTTGCAGACAGTGATGAGGTCTCCCCTCAGTTTCCTCTTCTTTAAGCTAAACAACCACATTTCCCTCAGCTACTCCTTGTAGGACTTGTTCTCCAGCCCCCTCACCAGCCTCATTGCTCTTCTCTGGACACGCTCCAGCCCCTCAATGCCCTTCTTGTACTGAGGGGCCCCAAACTAAAGAGTTGAGTAAGAATTCGTTCAACTGTAGGCTTATTTGAAACCTCACCATTGCAATGCTGGCACATTCAGTCCTCACCAGAGCAAATGGCTCCAAAGAGCACTTGCACAACAGGATTCTCTCAGACTGGTTGGTGATTTGGTCGACCTTCTCTGAATATACAGACTGTTCTATAAGCACAAACACCTGGAGTGAACAACGAGCACAGTTGTTCTTCCAACAAGAAGAACAAAGTCAAAATGAGCTGTAGAGTAACAAAATGAGACACTGACCTGGACAGCAGCCCCTTCTGGGGTCTTTGGGCTGGTCTGCCAGCATTATCTCATCCTTGTCAGCGTTCTCTATCAGCATGGCTGTGAAGGGGGTAACAATATGATGGTCAAGGGACATCTGTAGAATGGATTTGGTGATATTCCTCTTCAAAGCTGCAGTGGGTGCTGTGTTTCTGTGTGGAAAATAAAACAGAAGGCATGGTCAGCAGCTTTAGAGGGCAGCTGTCATGACAATACTTCCACAAAGTGGTCACAGAAACAAACTGGTAGGTGTTACATAAAGTCTGAGGACCTGTGTGAATGAACTCTCCATAAGAAGACTGTTCTTGGTTTCTATGGGCATTAGACTGAACTCAAAGAAGCCCAGTCTATTTTCTGATCTCAGCAGGAGGCCTCTTTCTGCTTCAGAGGGTTTTCATCCTGAACTCCTCCATAGCTTTTACTCAGGCTCCACAAGGCAATTCTCCCATTCATTTCATTCACTCAGCCCCACAGTCAGGTTTGTTCGACCCTTATACCTCTAATTAACTGCTCCCCAAACCAATTGCCTGATATCTGTGAGTGCTAAAAATAGGAGGAAGGTGGCTGAAGCGATCAACTGTCTTGATTTTTATATTGAAACCATTTGAAACCCTGTGAGCAGCCTCATGACTATGGTCTCAGAGAGGACCAGATTACTCTGAAGTTTCCTTTCCTCCCACTACAGACCATGTGTCTCCTCACCTCTCTGCCAGCATCTGGTTGACAGTCAGATATGCCCACAACTTCCTAGTGAAGTCGGGATCTGCATATTTGTCTTTCTTCATGAAGCCATCCAGTTCTTCAACATCTCGTAGGGTTTCCATGACAAGCTCTGCATTTGCCTATGCAGTCAGTAAGACATAAAGACAATAGAGGGTGACCCAGAGAATGAGGTGGCTTTGAGCTTCCCTTTTGCATCAAGGACCCACTCTGGCTCTTCTCACTTCTGAGTCAGAATGACTACAATGGGAAGAGAGCTGTAGCAAGGTCTTTGTTAAAGAGACTTTCAGTGAGGCTGGATTTAAATAGATAAAAGAGCTGTCAGCACAAAGAGGGTGCTACAACATGCCAAAGGAAAAGACTCTCTACAGAGGTCTGCTCTCCTCCCCCCAGGCTTTTTCACATCTAATTCCTGCTGAGGAAAAGGAACCAAATTCTATTTTCTCCCACAGACTCTTTTGTTTTGGTAGAAAAGAATATTGAATATGTTTGATTTTTCCAGCAAGCAACAAATGACAACTTCTAAGCCCTGTAAGAGAATGGATGTTTTGTGTCATGTGGATCTGCATGTAGCATTTCACCTCCTCCCACTTCACTTGGAACAGCAGCCCTGAAACACGGGAAAAGTCTTGCTGCACATGCCACAAGGCAGAGCATGAGAGGACAGCGCTAGAACGTGACACACCCTAGAGCCACCTGCTTGAGCTCCCCAACAGTGAGAGATTCAGCTATGAAAGGAGTAACCTTAGGAGATATCCTCATCACCTCCACAAAAGATGAAGAAGGACTCAGTAGTCTTAAAGCAAAATTCTGGTTTGCAATTGAATTTGGTATGGTACATTTCTCATTAGAAGGCAGTTTCTCCAGTGGGATGCAGGATGCAGGCAGTGGCTATTTATGGCTATGCTTGAAGCTACTGTAAAACATTATTGGACCAAACCCCACCTTGAGTTTCTCCAGGCTTCCACCCAGGACCCAAGCAGACAAAACACTTTGCTGGCAATGACCTTGAGCAAGGAGACTGCACATACAAGTGAAGGAACCAGCCCAAACCCCAGGAACAGGTATCCTTGGGACACTTTCACTCACTGCTGTGGCTGTGACGATGCTTTCCAAGTGCTGCAGGTTTTCCGTGTCCACCTTCCCAGCCACTACTATTTCCGAGCCACCAAAGTAGTTGTGGAAGCTGCTCTGGGTGACGTCTGACACTGACTCCTGGGGGTAGTTGAACTGAATCTTCTTCAAGAGTGGTGTGGAGACCTGGTTGTAGAAATTCTGAGATGGAAGGAGACGGGGAAGTGAGTCTGTTGTACCAGAAGCAACTCTCCCACGTGTGCCACTCTTGCTGCCCCACTGGGCAGGTGGGACTTCCTTTGTCCCAGAGAATGCAGATGCCTTTATACTTAGACCTCAGTACTTGTAAGAGGGTACAGCAAGAAAATCTGGGCCAAGTTTTGTGGAAGTCAAAGGATGGTCAGAAACCCATGGGTTGTGTTCTTCCTGACCCAAAAGGTGTGAACATGTATATGAGCCTGAATCTATTATTGGTGCTCTGTTAAGACACCCACCTAATTCTTGCTAAAATCTAGACCTGTATCTCACATTTGCTTCTGTGCTGTAGACTGCCTATCCTTTTCTGACCCTGTTGTTTGTGGCTGATGTGATATGTGCACAGTTGGGTTCAGCATATGGGAGCAGAGAAGGAAAAGCTGTACCCATACGGTGCTATGGATGGAGGCTGTCTCATACTGAGGGGTTGCACTCCTAGAGGTGCTCTGTTTGGCAGAACACCATGTAATGTGTCCTGGGACACCTGTGTGTGTCCTATCACACCTGTACTGGGAAAGAAGAAATATTAGAGGCCTGCATTAAACCAGTTAATACAAACCAAATTAGCAAGTTAATGTTTAACTACGGATTCATAGAACGGTTTGGGTTGGAAGGGACCTTAAAAATCATCCAATTCCAATCCCTCTACCATGGGCAGGGACACCTTCCATTGGATCAGGTTGTTCAAAGCCTCATCCAGCCTTGAACATCTCCAGAGATGGGGCATCCACCACTTCTCTGGACATTCAGAAATTGCTACCCACATATTTGGAGCCAGAGCCTCCTGGAACAGAACCTTTTCTTACACTGACCAAGTCTGATTCATCATTTAGCATTTATAGCTAAGCCTTTTGTTAGTGATGAAGTGGCCTGAGATAAAATCCAGGCCTTGATTTTAATTCAGAAAATAATTTTTTTTTGGTTACGACTGTTTTGCAGAAGATCAATATTACACAGCAATGAAGTAAGTATTACAAATAATATAAAAATTGTAACTAGGAGCACTTAAGCTAATATATGATTGTCACCTTGCAGGACTCTCCAGTAGAAATGATGCTTTTTGTGACACTCCCTATGGACCAATAGAGGCTCTATTCTTGCTAGTGGGGTTAACCAGCTGTCAAGCGAACTGGAGCCTCAGTTTCAGAGGCAACGGGCCAGGAACACACCTTCATTTGGACAGAAGTCTCCTGATTTCCAAAAATCCTCTGGGCCATGCCACGGTTGTCAGTTGCGATTCTCTGCAGGAAATCATAATCTACGTCAAACCCAATCCCGAGGCAGAAGAGAGAGAATTCGTCCTTTATGCTCTGCTTCACATTCTTCTGGATCGTCGTCAGCTTTAGCTCACCTTGGAGACAAACAAACAGTGACATCCATCTGAGCAACAGAGGAAGTGCCCATCAAGGAAAGCACCTTCATATTCTTCCAGTGTCTCTGGATTTCTCAATAGAAGTAGAGTCTAGACAACCATCTCAGATGCCCAATCTCCATTTTGCAGTGCCTACAGTGACATTTAAGCTTACAATTAACGATTTTTTTTCCACTGGAGATGACTCCTTTGAACTCTTTTTTTGGTATCTGATGCATACTCTTTGTATATCCAGTGCTCTTCTTAACTTCCTGGGGAGCTTGTGATTGTAACACATCTAGACTTCTCCTAGAATCATTGCTTCAAGCTCTCTGCAGGCTAAGACAGCTCCACAAATGTTTTACTTTGTTTCTCATACTTAAGATGTTCTCTGCCACAATTGGGACTGACATTTTTTTCAGACTTTCAGCCTCTTCTGAGCTGGCATCTTGCAGTAAGTGATTGCTTTTGACCTGTACTAAATCCAATACAAATTAATTTCCTTTCTGCTTTATTTTCCTGATTTTGATGTTACACTTGGGACTCCATAAATCTCTGTGGGCTAAGGTCATTGGAAGAGGAAATTATTTCTTTGGTTGTTGTGATTACCTCTCCTACAGGGCTTGTGCATCTTGTAATTGCAAGAAGTACATAACTTGCATAACACAATCTGTTTATCTTCTGGAAGCTTCTATGCAAAACCCCAGGGCACCTATAACTCTTGGCAAAGAGCAGCATGTGCACTGGAAGGAAGTGGAACAGATTTTTTTTAACTTACTGTCAAAATGCCTACACATTGCATAGTTTTCTCAAGCTAATCTCATTGTTATTTCCTTCCATGTAAAGCAAGATCCTTACCTACTGTTGGGTCTCCATCAGACACCAACACAATCATGGAGACTGAGTTAGGATCCAACATGCCCAAGTTTTGGGCTTCATTCAGGATGAAAGTGGCTCGGAGAAGAGCTTCATTGATATTTGTGCCTGTCAAAGACACAATGAAGAAAACAAGTTTGACTCTCATTGAGCCTCCTGTTAAATCCAGATCAGTTCTGAGATTTTAGTGGAATTAGTATGGATGAGACTAAAGATCAAGGCAGCAAACCCTCTCCTCTGTGATACTTATAATGCACCTGCCAACACTCTGGTTGCCTAATGAAGGCTCCATGTGGATCTTTGTGTTAAATAGACTTTTTCTGTTTTCCTTACCTATAGTTATACTATTACTGAAAACAATAGAATTAGTAAGAATGTAAATCTCTGTAAGTGGAAATAGTCTGTAGTCCTTCTGAATTTGTTCATCAGTATATTACTTTTTTCTTACAGTGATGCTGAAATATATGAAGACGTATTTGTATGAACTTATACACATCTGTATGTGAAAATATACACGTGTTTGTAACTAATATCCATTAAGAGACCAGATGCTGAGACATTTTTTCATCCCAGGCTGTTACCTCTACCTGCTCCCACTCCCTGGCTGATTCCAGTGGGACAATTTGTGATGTTGGGAACTATTTGCTGTGGGTTTTCAGGCAGATAATTGAATGAGAGAAGAAGAAAATGTCTTTTTTTTTGCCATCAGCCTGTTCCTTGGACATCTTGATTGGAATAGAAAATGCTTATGCTTACTGACTCTTGTCTAAAGGTTTGGCTTGCAGCACAGAAAGAACTGATCTAGAAATTAGTATGAGAGGAACAGGAGGAGGAAGGTTGAGCAGTCAGAAAAGAGGTAATTTTTTTAGCAAGAAAGAAAAAACATGAGCAGCTCCAGAGACAAGATAATAAAATGCTGCATTGTAAACTGGCTTTGCTGGGTGGTAACAGGTCTCTTAGCTTGTCTGCCAGGTCATTTGGATTAACAAAGTCAGACTTGTGAGGCACTCATACACCCAGCACGAGTTCCTTTTCCAAGCACACTGATGATTTCGGACAAGTCTATAACTTCATGTTGATCTTATTTTATGTGTTGCCAGTGACAGCTTCTGGGAATTAAGGTGCCACAGCACCAGAAAGCTCTGATTTTGTGTAGAGCCTCTATGCACTTCTGGCATACAAATAAATGAACAACTGAACCAGAACTGCAGTTATGAAACAGATTCAAATGACCACAAGCCCTTTCTGTACAAGTAGCTCAAGCACTAATGAATGAAGCATCCAAAGTGCTGTAAGGCTGAAAAAAGCAGCTGTCCTTGTTTATCAGACAGGGAATGAAGGCACTTAAAGGGATGAACAGTTTGCCCAGGATGGCATTTAGTAGATCAGAGTGTAGTCTACAATTTACAGCTAATAGAGACCCTGGAGTTGGGCTGCTTCTGATCTGCTTTACAAAGGCATGAGACAGCCTTGGTTTTTCAAGGATATTTGGGATGTGTGAGGATGGAGGTAGGACCTATAGATTAAAAACAGTGTTTTTTTTGGTCTATGTTCTAGCTATCATAACTTATTTAGTAGAATAGTATCCCATCCCCTAGCACAATAAACTGGAATCCTTGCTCTCCTTCAGCCCCAGGGCATGCTTTCCCATCTTGGGAACAAGATTTTTTTTTGTTAGGAATACTCTGCCAATGTGAGGGTTGTTTGAGGTACCCGTTCCTGTGATATCTAACTTCCATGAGCACCTTGCAATCAAAACCTCATACCCCCATTGGGATGGATTGCCTGGATGTACTTCTTAGCATCTTCAACCTGTGATGGGGTGGCTGAGACTAGATTATCTCTCCAGCATCGGACATTATGGTTGAAGTCAATAAGGGAGAACTGATCAGCAGCACGGAGCTCACTCAATATTGCCTTCATGGCCTCGATGGTCTGAGAAGAAGAAATTGAAGAGAAGATGAGTTCAGGATTCCTGTTGCTGAAAGCATCTTCTTAACTTGTGACTACAAGCAAATAGATGCCTCCAATGAATAAGAACATGAGCACTGCAATCCAAAATAGCACCTGCTATCCAATTCTCTCTTTTTTTTCCCACATTTCTTGCATAAAGTTGAACTTTTCTCCAAGGAAGCCCAGAAAAAGTGCCATTGGGAAGAAAAAAAACCATATGCCTCAACCAACTTGTGCTTAAATCCTGCTAACACAGAGTGAGGTGAGAAAGAAAAGCTTGTAAGACACTGTGGCTCAGGATAGAGCAAATGCACATATCAGCTCAGGAGACTTAACTCTGTCAGCAGTGCTGTCATTTCAGACTAGATAATATCCGTTTGAATATGATTTAAACAATGGTTAATGAGCCTGTATCCCAGTTTCGCAGCATAGATTTGCCAAGGAAGCAATCTGCTAAGCCTTAATATTGTGCTCCAAAGAATATTTAAATATACCTAGGTTGCCCCTGACTAATGTTTGTCTAGCCAGGTCTTAAAAACCTTCAGTGACCCAGGATACACAATCTCACGAACTCCCCTCTCAGCACTACAAAGTTTTTCCTAACTTACAATACAAATCTCTCCTGCTATAAATCCATCTGAATCATCTTATTCTATCCTGGGTGGCCCAGAGTATCAGTTGATGAGTTGCCTTTTTAGAACAATAATTGACATATTCTGGTCTGATGACATCTCTCCAAGTAATTTCTTTTTCAGACTAAAATCTTATTTTTTGCATCTCCTCCCTCTCCACGAGTTATGTTGTCTAAATAATTCTTACTGCTCTTCAGCTGGCTCTCAAGAATTTGTACACATCTTTTTGAAAGCAAGGATTTAGCATCCCCACTGAAACTTTCTTAAGGTTCAGTAGATGAGATTAGAGGAAAAGAATCATAAAATTATAGAATGGTTTAGGTTGGAAGGAACCTTAAAGACCATCCCGTTCCAATCACCTTGCCGTGGGCAGGGACATCTTCCACTGGATCAGGTTGCTCAAAGCCTCATCCGACTCGGCCTTGAACACCTCCAGAGAAGGGGCTTCCATGACTTCTCTGGGCAACCTGTCCCAGTTTCCTAATATCTAATCTAAATCTCCCCTCTTATAGCTTAAAACCGTTACCCCTTGTCCTATCTCTGTGCTCCCTCATAAAGAGCCCCTCCTCATCTTTCCTATTGACCCCCCCTTTAAGTACTGGAAGGCTGCTGTAAGGTCTCCCTGGAGCCTTCTCTTCTCCAGGCTGAACAACCCCAGCTCTCTCAACATCTCCTTTTATGGGAGGTGCTCCAGCCCCCTGATCCTCTTCATGGCCTCTTCCTGACTCACTCTAACAGATCAGTGCCCTTCTTGTGCTGAGGGCTCCAGAACTGAATACAGGTCTCCAGGTGAAGTCTCACGAGAAGGGAGTAGAGAGGCAGAATCCCTTCCCTCACCCTGCTAGTCACAATTCCTTATGATGCAGCCTGGTATATGGTTGGCTTTCTGGACTGCAAGCACACATTGCTGGCTCACGTTGAAGGGAGTCAGAGCCATTGCAAAATGTTTTATGATCTGTCAATTAAAATTTTAATTTAGGGCCAAATTCTGTATTCTGATGGCATAACGTCTTCCTTCAATTACAAATAAATAGTAAAATTATGAAGTATTTGATTTATGAAATATTCCCCAAATTCAGTGAGAGTTTTGATGGAGTAAAGTGTAAAGAACTCAGTAACTTTGAGTGCCAATCTGCTACAGAATTGTACAGTAAGGCAAATGAGAAAGGTTGGCAGGAGGTTCATATTGCAATAGAGGTCAAACACTTACTTGTTTCATTTTCAGTCCCCACATCGAGCCACTGACGTCTATAACAAATAAAATGTTTTTGGGCAGAGGATCAAGATTTTCCGGAGCAAAGAAGTGAATAAAATAGCCATTAAAAATCTGCAAAATAAAATAAAAAAAAATTCACAATGAAGGGAACGATGTCAGGAAACTCAAGGTGATAACAGAGCAGAAATGTTATTCTTCTTTATGGACCAAATCTGACTTTCAGTTCTGCACACCTCTTTATTTGTAGCCTTACACCATTTCTATTCCATACTCTTTACTTTTTATCAAACAAAATAGAGCCTGGTTCTCAGACAACTGTCATGCACTAGGATAGGGAGGAATGAAAAACATTTTTTAAAAGATTTTTCTGTCTCTAATTATTCAACCCCATAATTCTGCTTCAAGTTAACATAAAAATAGTGATTTTTGGGTTGTATCTTTGTGATGTATTGGTACAACTTCCAATGACCCCGTCCTCTGATTCAAAACTATATCACCAGAGTTCTCCTAAGTATAAAACACATTGGCTTTTGGACAAGACAGAAATCTGCTCCTGACTATATGTAGGAAAACGTCTTAGTCATAAATTAAATAAATCCATTCTGCCCATTTAAGATCTCTCTGTTCTTTCAATTGGACACAGAGCTCTTTCTCATGCTTATTCTTCCGACCCGATGAAGTCTAGCACAGCTTGTTTAGTGACAGCAATTCTTGTATTCACAGATCTCCCATCTCCCGTTAAACAGCAACACTTACTTCCAATTCTCCACCTGTGGTTTCTCTGTTCACATCATACTGCACCACAAAATTTCCATCTACTGCTGTGGATGAGCAGGTGGGGCATTTTCGTTGCTGAGCCATCGTTGGCTTGAAAGAAACATGAGCCTTGAAAGGAGAATTGATCATCAGTCAATCCAATGTTGTGTGAAAGGTGGATCATTGAAACAGAGTTCAACCATTTATGAAATACCTTATTTCAGTGAACACTCTCCTCCTTTCTTTATTTGTACACGTAGTTTAAGCAGAAAAAGGACTTTGCCCCATCAAAAGAAAAACAGCACTAAGGTTTGCCTGGATATGTTGATTCAGTAGAAGCAACCGTGACACAAACATGGTAACCCATATCTACAACACCAAATATTTCAATTACAGCTGTGCAAACCATTTCTAACAACTAATACATTGGTTCATTTAACATTTTCCTAGTCAAAACTGTCCATAATTTTATAATTTTTTTAAAGAGCTTTTTAACTGATTTTTTTTTCACACACAAATAAGAACTTGTAATATACCTGTAAATTGAATGCTAGGAATAATTTTCACTAGCTATGTGATTGGTTATTCAGGCTTTATGGCCTTATTTCTCTGTTTTGACTGGATAACGACATTTCCTGAGAAGGGAAGACAGCAACAAGCTTTCTTATACATTCACAGAGCCTATATAGCCAGCAACAAGCTTTCCTATACATTCACAGAGTCCAGTGCTGGTGCAGGACCTTCCTTATAATGTAGCATCTTTGGAACATGAGAAAATTCTCTCTGCATGAATGTAATGAACCAGACCACTTGAGACTAATATTGGCAATATTTTGCTATATCCTAGTTAGTTATGCTATTAAGAACACTGTCATGATGGTGAAGTTCAATAATAACAACAAACCACACCTCCAGATAATTGATATTGAATAATAACAGCTGAATGACACTCTGAGTCAGTGTTCACTTATTTGAATTCAAATTTGTGATTAAACTTGGTTAGAAGTCATCTGTTTACACTACCTCTGAAATAATTGGCTAAAGTAAGAATGTAGGTGAATGAGATATAAAGCTGAGCCTGGATATTGAGAAACAATACTGCCTGATATAGCATAGTAGTATAGACAGATTTCTGGGGCTTGATTCATACACTCCGTGTTAGATATCCGTGTAAGGGTAAGTGGAGTTGTACCCTCCTGGAGTCACTGCTTGAAGTTTCCTCAGGAAAACTTCTTTACAATTGGAGGGTTTACTTATACACAAGAGCTATGCTGGAGAAAGCTAGGATAAGACTGTTAAGGAAAAGAATAGTCCTAAAATAAGTTCCTATGCATATGTTCTCAGTTGAAATTGAGATTGTGGAGTTATTCCAGAATGGAATGATATTCATCACCAACCTTTTTCATATCCAGTAA
Source organism: Tapera naevia (assembly GCA_033556795.1). Lineage (NCBI taxonomy): Eukaryota > Metazoa > Chordata > Aves > Cuculiformes > Neomorphidae > Tapera > Tapera naevia. The sequence continues at coordinate 936,207 of JAUMJJ010000074.1, read as the reverse complement.
TCTTATGCATTGCTCTAAGCTACAAATTCAAACCTTTGCACAAGGATGGAGGAACTATACACTATTTCTATTCTGCTGCCACGTCAGTATTTGAGTATCTTATACCTGTGTTTAGGTACCAATAATCAAGACATTATATTTTTTTGCACATTTTTTGCATGCTACAAACAGGTATGAAAAAATGCCATGACTGCTTAGGAACAAATGTGAAAACTGGAATTTTCATGCTATTTCCAGTCTGTGACTTTTACCTTTTTCTCTCCCTTGGAGATGGTAGTGATTCCATCAAAATGACCTCCAAGTGAATTAGGAACATGCACGTAGCGAAGTCCCTGTGGCTCAATAATGCGGACATCCACCTAAAGACAGGAATGGAGGACATTAGTACAAAGCAATGCAATGTTGTACCAGGATCTTGTGCCCCCTCCACAGGCAAACTCCAGCTGGGGGTTGGGATGCTCTTGAGAATGCTTCTGCAGGGCTAATCTTATCTGCGGTGGGGATCCATGTAATGCTGAAAGTAGATCATGACGGAAAGATATAAAAAAAAATGTGTCCAAAGAATAGAAAAATTTGGTGGAAATGCTTATTCTTTTTCTTTCCCACCCTGTGGGGCAAGTGGTGGGATAAGAGTCAAGGGTGATACCATTGTTTATGCTGAAAGCACGAAAGAAGCATGAAGGAATTCTGGCTGAGTGTTGCTTTGGGTTAGGTGGTCAGGAGGGTGACGAGTTCTCACACTCATAGAATCATAGAATCATCTGGTTGGAAAAGATCTTTGAAATCATAGAGTCCAACCATACCTGTCCACTACTAAGCCATGCCCCTAAAAGCTCATCAACCCATCTTTTAAACACCTCCAGGGATGATGACTCAACTGCCTCCCTGGGCAGCTTCTGCCAGTGCCTGAGAACTCTTTCAGTGAAGAAATTTTTCCTAATATGCAGTCTAAACCTGCCCTGGTGCGACTTGTGGCCATTACCTCTTGTCCTATCACCTGTCACTTGTGAGAAGAGACTAACACCCACCTCGCTACAACCTCCTTTCAGGTAGTTGTAGACAGTGATGAGGTTTTCCCTCAGCCTCCTCTTCTCCAGGCTAAACAGCCTCGGTTCCCTCAGCTGCTCCTTGTAAGTCTTGTTCTCCAGACCCTTCATCAGCCTCATTGCCCTTCTCTGGACACGAGATGAGGAGTTCTCTTCCTCTCTATTGCTATTGACAGGACAAGGGAGTATTTACCCTTTCCATTGGATGATCAAGGTGATTTTGAAAGTTAAGGTTTTATCCTGTCAGCCTGAGATAAGGGCTTTTCCTGGTTGTATTTCTGAACAGTTAGTAAGACTACTGGGAGACCAGACATAAGTGTCCTTTTCAGTAAGATTAACTCAGGCCTTTGGACAGCTTGAAGCAGAAGGAAATGTGAGAAGCAAACTTTCATACACAGCTTGTGCTGAAGCCATGGAAAGCTGAAGAAGACATTTATGATACAGGAACCTGAGACTAACCAGATAGAAATGTCCAGCTAGCCCTGCATCCTCTGCCTATTGATGGATGACAGAGGACACTTAAGAATAAGACAAATCATCTTGTGGAGCAACTGCCATTAGCAGAATGTCTTCTCTCGTAGAACTCGCTCGTGGAACTGCGATAATTGTGAAAAGCACTGATCCAAATAAATAGCAAATATTGTTTGTTTTTCTTTAGTCAAGGGGTGAATATATACACATACATATATATAGATAAAAGCTTATTTGCCCAAGCTGTCCTGACATCAGTCATGATTCAAGAGACATCCAGCTATGTTAGTATGAGAGGAAGTGATGTAGCTACGCAGATCCTGGTTTGAAGTGTCTCATGCTGATCTACACAGTGACCTTGAAGCTATTTGTACTGAGCCTATAATAAAAGGAGGGAGCTGTAAATGAATTGTCCTGTGGAGCTCACAGGAACCTTAGGTGCTTTCTCAATGAGGAAATGAGAGTGCTCCCTATACACACACCACCTCTAATTTACCTCCATGTGCTTTGCCAAGCGTCCTGGCTTCACAGAGATGAGGTGCTCATAGGAGCTCAATTTCCTTCTAATCATTTCGTGATAGTGAAGTTCAAACTGGATCCTCATCCCTGGAGGCACATTCACTTCGGTTTTGAAGTTTTCCATATCCAAGGCATTGCTCCTGAAAAGTCAGCTGTGGGGTTATTTGGAAGAAAATACAAGGAGAAAGAAAGCTTCTTTGCATTTTGGTAGGTCTGATTCTCACTTGTGGCTTATACCAGGGGACTGCAGTTGTCTCTTAGCACAATATGTTTTTATCAAGTTCAAAGTAGAAAGACAAGTCCTTGACAATTAAATATCAGAGTTGCTGTAAGTAAGCAACACTTTTTGTTTCCCAGGGTTTCCTCCCTCATCTATCTCCTTCTGGAATGGGTCACCTCAGTTCTCCTATGAATATGTTTCGTACAATATCCATATGCTGATGTCTTTGTACCTTACTATGCCAGCAGCTTTGCCTTTGGCTTTTGCTTGAGAGTACATTTTTCTGGCTTCAGATTTTTCTCGGATTTGGCTGGTAAATGTTATACCATTGATATCCCTAGGAGAGAGAAGCACAGTCAGCTTGCAAGAGAAACAAAAATCAATAACTGTTTCTTCACTTTAGAAAAACATCAATGAAATCTAAACCAGTGGGAAATGAAATAATAAGGCTCTTGTTTAACCCCAAAGTAATGAACTCTCTTTTCCACTAAATCTGTATCTTTTCCTCTACCTGCTTTTCCATTTCTAGTAGTCAGCACTCCTATACTCTGAGGAGGATCTGCTCTCCTCTACCTCCTTCGAGCTTTCCCAGTTCTTCGGGCAGGGTATCATGGCTGGTTTGGAATAAGGCTCAGGACATGTCTGCTCACCAGCAAGCTGGCTGCTGTCTTTGAATGGGTAATAGACCAGGCTCGTTTCTTTTTGTTCATTGAGGGCTCTCGTTTAGGTCTCTCTATTCCTTGATCTGGTGCAAATTTGCACAATTTCAAGATTAGTCTCTTTGTTATTTCGGTCCTTTTGTCAAATTTTGTTGACATTGGCCAATGGCCAAATTATTACTGGAGAGGAAGAGATGGACAGACAGACTGTATGATGACATGAGCCTTTTTTTCCTTTGAGAAAGCCCGTTAAAACTACTGAACCTGGTAAATAATAAGAGATGTTTTGCTTTTACAAATGCCTCCCTCCCGCCACATTCCACCACCACGTTGAACCTCCCAGACCACACAGCTGATGTCTTTCCACTACTTACATAGTAAAATTGTCAATAAAAGCTCCTTTGGGGACTTGTACATCAAACACTATGTGCTGGGGCTTTCTTGCATTATTCACCATTTTGGCTTGGATCATCGTGTTGGCCAACCGTGATGTTATAGTAGATTGAACTTTGTAGCTGTAAAGACCTATCTTGTCATCGTCCTCCACCTATGATTGACAAAATTACTCTGTAAATTTAGGATACAGCTAGAAAATGGGCCCTAGAGGGCAATATGAACCCCTTTTATAACATCAGTGCCTTTTTTCAACTGCCACTCATTCAATACGTCAGCCAGATGGGATGTGAACTCAAGTTCAAGACATGTCCATATTTTACCTGGCAATTGTGAGTGAACATAGTTCGTTATAACAACTCAGCTGAAAGGAGGAATTTATTAAGCCGGAGTGTTTTCGTGGCTTTTGACCATGCAAATAGTCCTTGTAATGACTCTGTTGGTGCAATCCATCACAGAAGGTTGCACAGTAATCCTCAACACTTGAAACTGAGGAAAAGACATCTTACATTTTTGGTAAAGGTCCTAAATAAAGGAGACCTGAAGCACTGGTTGGTGACCTAGTCTTCTATATGTTTAAACCACGGCAGTGGGAGAATAGTATTAAATTGGTGTATTAAAATATTGCCTTTGTCTAATAACTACTGTTGCTTATTTCTTAATATTTACCATACCCTTCTCCCTCCAAGAGAAGCTGTATGAGCAGTATTGTGCAAACGGTGCTCTGTTTAAAGAAAATAGGTTAATATCCAACCAGCAGTAAAAACAAGGAACTGAACAAACAAAAGGATTGATTTAAAAAAATGGTTAACTAGAAAATCACTGTGTCCAGTTCTATTTTCCATAAAGGAAGAAAAAACTTACCAGATCTCCAACATACCCCCAGTCAGATGTGCTTCGCTGGAAAAGAAAAATATGAAGGACATATTTCAGCAAAGATAACAACATAGATTGTGGCTTTTTCAAGAGAAGGTTCTGACAATGGTAACATTGAGAAGCTGCTTCCCAAGATGATCAGAGTTGGTTTGAGATGTCAGACTTAGTGTGCATATTTTGTCTTATTTTATGTATTTATACAGGGGATGTTGGAGCACGTGGTCTCCCAGCTGTGACGTAAAGGCTATCAACAACAGAAGGACAGCTTGCTTCTTCTGTATTTATTTCTTATAGAAAATATTTTCTTCAAGAACAAAAATATTTTTACTGAAAGCAAAATGTGCTGAAAAAAATCATGCACAGAAACACTAGCTTTTAACATAAAATTATTCATTGCTCTAGGAAAAGTGGAAAAAAACAATATTCAGACTTCTTATATAATTATGTTTTCATTTACCTTCTAGAATATATATTTATATTAGTGTATTATATGTAATTTATATGTATACAAAAGCCTACTGAATAATTGATATTAAATTTATATACTTATACATAATTAAGTTTAGTTATGTATGCACTGCTTAGAAGGAATGAAACTGTTCAGTAAAAGCGAAGCTTTTTTCCTACTCTATGAATACTTCCATTTGGAAATTTCTGTGAAGATGTGATGACATCTTGTGGCCGTTTGAATCATTCTGTTTAATTCCCTTAAACTTAAAACTCGCATGAATAACCTTGTGATGGGATTTGGCTCACCTAGTTCTAAGGGAGATGCAATTGTTTAAAGCACCTATCTACTTGGTGCTATCCCACTTGGGCAAACTTAACTCTTTACAGTCAATGGAGTGATCCCTTTCACCTGGAAATAGATGGTCCCCTTTGGCTGAATGAGTCCTGCCCTAAACCATGCTGACTGTACTCATTAGAGGAGTGGGGTACCCAATGCAGTTGGCAGTGCCCAGGAGTGCCACCTTGGACTTCAAATGGGGCTTCAGGAGATCATGAGGCTCCTGCAGGTCTTGCACAATACCTGACACTCAGTAAGATGTCTTGGACACTTCTAGAGCAACCCATGCAGGTGACTGAACTGATCCATTCAACTCTGCTGGTGATGAGCAGGAGCTTAGTGAGACTATTTCAGATACTGATGGCTGCATTACAAAAATATACCAAAACATACCAATCTCAGTTTCAGTAGCACTTGAATCCAAGAGGACCCAAACACATGCAAGATGCTCATGTAAACTGCATTAGTCACATTGTGCATATAATGCTTGCTATACAGTTACTAAGTTCATTTGTAGCTAATTAATATATTGTTACTAGAAAAATCTTGGGCTGTGTAAGATCATGGCAAGATCATTTTAATGAAGTGATTCTAAGGATACTTTTAAGTCAGCTAGAGAGGCCTCAGAATTTCTGCCTGCCTGAGAAAAATGTGGGTTTTTATTTAGTAGCTGACACATCCAGAATTAATTTCAGGATATGGAAGTTTATGGCTCTCTAGAGACCCTCTGCAAAGCCTGATGGACTGATCCTTGCTCAGCACATCCTGATACCACACCGACAACACTATACAGTGCACTGGACCCTTCGTATCTAATAAACAACCAGACAATGAAGAATGACTGCTGCGCCCACACATACCCTTAGTGTAGGAAATTTCGTCAGCATGAATACAAATTAAAACTAAACCACCATTATATAAAGTTTATTTTGAAAACATGAAGCCCAAGACCTTAACACAGAGGGGATTTTTTTTATTTTTGGTACTTTTCTGGCTCTCAGAAGAGCACAGTCTTCCCTACTCACTTTATGAATAGTGCTTAGGATGCGCATATTTCCTTTCTGTTTGTTTTTTGTGAGGGTGGAGAAGAAGGGTGAGGTGCTGATGGAGATATGAGCTTATCACTTGCACATGAAATGACTCCTACTGCCATTGCCAAAGATCAGACATGGGGTGGCCCAACCCTCTGCTTAGGATCTCAAAGGTTGCAAAGGGCAGCTGCTCCAACAGGTCAGAGGACAGAGCTATAGATAACTATACTTCAAGTTTGAGCACTGGTGTGGTGACTGAGAATGTGGGCTTTGTAGGGATGATCCTTGCCTTTAAACCATATACACAGCTGATGATGACCACACTGTAACTCCTGAAGCAGTAACTTCTGTAATATTTAACACGTGACAAACTGCTGCTTAGGGTGGAGACAAGTGCCTCAGGAACTGTTTTAAAGTTGTGGTCTTGATAGATACTGGGCCCTGTCTGAGACCCATGCTCTCCTGATATCTGTGCAGGCTATGGGTATTTAGCCCTCTAAAATGATCTTTGTTCAAATCACTGTGCGCAAGTACTGCAATTACTGTGTAGCCTAACATCAAAAAAATACTTGGGTACTTCAACCTAACTACTATCCAGGGCTGCAGATTGGTTTCTCCTGTCCTGTCTGTGGAAAAAGAAGCCATGGTCTAAGGGAGGAATGCATTGCAAGAGGGAATCCATTGCAAGCAATTGCAGGTTTCAAGTCATCTACAGGATGCCCACCTTACCATTGCTTTCAAGTTGGAGTCCACAGGCTGCTTCTGAGCTGTGACTTAGTAAAATAAGGAAATCATATTCAGAGATGTCATACTGCATTTGAAGGAAATTACTTTTCTACTGGGGCATGAAAATTCCTAGGGAAAGTCATAAGAATCTGTAAATTAAGGAAAAGGTTGAAAAGCAGTTTTTTGTTGTTGTTTCTGTTGTTGCTTTTGTTGTTTGTTTGTTTGTTTTTTACACTGCAATTTCATTGCAGCATCTTCAGACTCCTTTCGGGGATTGCGACCCTTACTGCAAGGTGCAAGAAGAGCAACTTCAAACCTGGGTCTTAGCAGAGTTTGTCTACATGGTGCTGAAGATGAATCCTGGTCTTTCTGGTCACATTTATACCCTGGAAGCTGGAGGGCTCTCCAGTCAGCTAATTCTAGCCTCTCCATAATTCAATACCTCCTTCTTGTGCTGGTTCTCCTGGAGAAGAAATCAGGTAGGCAGAGCAGTAAGGAAATAGGTGTGATTTCACATGGCTCTGAACAGCCAGAGACCAGGACCAGGACTGAGGGAGATGCTACAGAACATCCCTCCTCACAGTCTAGATGAGCTCCCCTATCTATGTCTGAAACAGAGGCAATGGCAGTGCACCATCACACACAGCTTCACGAGGTTACCTGCATTCCAACCCATGAGGCGTTCCGTATCTGTGGTCACGAGGACCATCACATATCTGAGAAACGACACTTTTAGAATTACTCAGGAGCAAATGTTTTCCACCAAAATACCTGATCTGGACATATAACATCATTCTTTCTATTTAGAGCTAGTCATTAGGGTCAGCAGAGGAGTTTTGTCTTGTTGCCAATGGCCTAGTGACCTTGCTGTAGAAAAACACAGAGCTAAACCAGTAATTTGGAAGACAGCTTTCCTCTAGTGATACACAGCAAGATATTGTATGCCTGCTGTTGCCCAAGACATACTGTCATAAGATACTTCATGTAGTTCAGTTTAATCTCATGTATTTATATTTTACTGTGACTCAACTAACATAAGGGTAGCTCATTCTATAGCTGAGATCTTAGTTCTACTGGTTTACAAAGACTCATTTGATAGGTAAAAGGTGGGAAATAACATATGGAAATATAAGGAATAACTAGCATAATAAAGCCACTAGCAGAACTGCTGATTACTGCATGCATGTGTCTATATCACTATGTATCCAGTAAGTTGGGGAAGAGGGGCAACACAATACATACAGCACTAATATAGACATGTTGGAAAGAAATGATGTCTTGAAGAAGGGCAGCTAAAGTAGATTTTTGCTTAGATCATGTTCAAATTATTTAAATACTAGTGTGGCAAATGTGAGCTGGATTTATTCCCGTTTATAATAAAATCTTTCATTTCTCTGGCAGCATAATGGGGCTTTAGATGTCAATAACTTACATTTACCCTCTGTGTCAGGCCTCTTTCAAAAAGCCTTGGGATGAAGAAGAATCATGTTTGCCTATGCTTGACTTCAGAAATGGTGGGAAATCCAACTTCAGTCAAGAGGACTGAAGTTTTCACTTTATTTACTTATTATTATTATTCACTTTTAATTTATTTATTATTTCACTTTTTTGTTTTCACTTTATTAAACAAGCTCAACACCAGAGCTTGGTGGAATGCAAGGTCCATTCTGATTGTCATATCTTTCATGAAGTGTAATAAAAGTGAATACCTTCAAACAACTGGCTTCGTTATGATTATTGTTAATTACCACTGTGTAAAACACAAGAAAATTCCTGCAATGCCTTTTAGAATGGTTCTGTTTCAGAAATTGACAGAATACAATAATCTGCAAACCATCAGCATTCTGGAAACAAATTTTCTTCCCTTGTCTCAGTCTCCACCAGCTGATTATCCCTGTGACACCATGCTGCATTCTTTAAATGCGAATGAATGTAGTGACTGCAGGACTGAAAGGTTTCAGCCTACATTGTCTGTGTCTGAAGTCTTTTTCCATTTTCTCATGGAAAAGCTCCACCATTATCAATGGCATTTATCCCGTGTATGGTGTTAGACAAGTATCTCCATTGTTTAGCTGTTTAGCATCTGTATTATGGTACTTAGGACCTGCTGGTACCACCTGGTTGCACACTCACACCCTTGACATGGAACAAGCTACCTGGAAAGAGCTCTCAGGCATTATTACTTGTCTTTTTTTTGAAGCATTTCTTGGTACTGTACCTGGTACCTGCCATTTCTCGTCTTGGAGCTTGAAGGAAACCCATCAATTTCCAGGTCAATTAGGTTTGCCACTTCCTAGAGGAGAAAGAGGAAGAAAGAGATGTTGCTGCTGCCTTACTGTTTGATTTATCTTTTGATTTATAATTGATTAGGACTCTAAAAGAGTTCCTAAGAGAATTTACCTCCCCTTGGTGCAAATGGGGAGCAGAGGCACAAACTATCTGAGACTAAAATGCTGCATCTTTACACATTCAGTTTCCCTCTTTGACCAACTAACTCTACATGCTCTTACCAGATCATGATCTTTACCATCATTTTACAATCTTTCCTTCTGAAACAAGGAGTACTATTAAACATACTGAAATAACCATAAAGAGCAAGAGGCAGGTTATCATTGGGATGGTATCTATAACATTTCAGATACTGAGCTCACTTAAACCAGCGGGTTCAGAGAGTTCTGCTCAAACCAGTAGAAATCGTCTCTGGTTTTGTGCTAATATAGCTGAGAAGTCAATTTTTTCAATTGACAGCAAAGGAACATCAGGTCTTCTCTAAGTACAAAGCTGCACTGATTCAATTAGAAGCTTGGTTCTTACACCACAACAATGCTCTTATTTAAATTTTGTTAGAATTTTCATTCATGGCAGAAAGAGGTTTAAGTGCATGAATTACTCTCCAACTTATACAATAGCATAAACAAAGGTTTGCACAAAATTCTCTTAAGCTGCTTAAACACATTGATGATAAACTTACACGGTATCTATGGTTATAAAATACCACAAGTCTGGAATATTTTTCCTAGGAATTACAAACTCAGTATAAGAATCTGAATATGTCATGAAAAGTGCTGTAAGAAGAACAAAAAATAGGATATCTCCACTCACTAATTGTTTTTGTTAATCTTGAAAAGGAAAAGACAGCTTTGCACCATCCCTGCTGCCTTCACAGAAATATTGCACCTGACTCCTAGGGTTTAAATTTGAACTCAGCTTAAGAGTCAAAGCTGCAGGTATACTTCTTTTCATCATTATATTATCCTAAGCAATTACAAGATCTTCTACCAATTACCTCATCCTCGTGCTGAGGAATGTACAGGCAATAAGCTTTTAACTCCATTTGAATTCACATTGACAAATTTGAATTCCTATTGACAAAACCATGAGTCCATATGAAGTTTTGCTGAAGTTCCTAGTGGTCCATACAGCAGAGCCCATCCACTAAGATATTTAGGTGCTCTGTGTCTGCTTTTTCCAGGGAAACAGGATATGAAATATGCTGAATGTCTGAGCATAGAAGTCCATTGAATGCTGAAAGTTTAAAACCACAAGAGTTAAAAAATTGAATCCTGCTTGAAAAGATTTTTGGAGTTATGCCCATACTATGCCAACTTAAATAATATTTAAAAAACAATGCTACTAATGACAGGTGAAACCAAATGATGAGAACATTCCCATTTACAACTGAAAGTAGAAGAGAATTCGTGAGATACAAGTAGAGCTATGAAGCAGTGACCCAGTTCTGCTCCCACTGAAGCAAGCTGCAGCTTCTATATTGACTTCAGCAAGGAAAGAGACCTAGGACCTGCCTTGAAGTACTCACATCTGGGATTTCATCGATAACAAGATCAAAGCTTCCTACTCCAGAAACGAGGAACAAAACCAGGAAGCAGAGCAGACGCTTCATTTTCTTGCTGCTTGTCTCCTGAGAAGAGCGTGCATAGGTACTAGACACAAGATCTTTCCTTCTCTGAGACAAGTTCAAGGAAACAGCTCAGGATTATGCAGTATTTTGAACAAAATTTTGAAACGCTGACTTTGCTTAGGCCATAGGTAAATATTTGCCTTGCAACGTAAGTCTGAGCTGTGGTGCCTGAGCAAGGGTTATCCAAATAGTGTCTTCACTTGCTTCTGCCCGTGATAACAACTCAGGCTTGGATAGGCTCACTTCTTGCTTTTGTAGCTTCCCGTGATGTTTGACTAATTTCCTGCTAGGCTCAGACCTTGGAGTATCCAAAACTTTGAAAGATCAAAGCAGGAATTCACCCTTAGCTTGTTTGTTTATAGTAAATGAGGTGAAGACTGGTTCTCAGAGCGATGAAGCAGCAACATTGTGCTTCTCCCCAGGCTCACCCATCCAGACATCTCACAGCGGTTGGCAGAGACCCTTAGGCTGGATCCTGAAGCACACAAATACCTTTTTTCCACTCTGACTGGGAAAGGAACATAGCTGGTGGTAGGATAGTCCTAGTTTTTCAAAGATGGTCATATATTTAGATGAATGTTGCAAGGCTCTTGGGTGCTTTTTAAACTATTTTGGCCTCTCTGCCTGTTTGGGTATTTGAAGAGATGGGATAAAGGCAGCCAGCAAAGAAAAAGGGGGAGAGAAGGGAGGAAGCAGGTTTCTGGCAAAAGGCACTGGGTTATCCCTTCCACTCTTCCAGGAAGTAAAATTGCAGAGAGCTGAGCAACCTCAGCAGAAAAGAGTGAATTACTGTGTGGACCCTGGAAAAAGACAGCAGATGATTCTATTCTATCCCATGTTATGTTATGCTACATTACAAAGTTTCAGTTAAAGATTTCTGCAGCAACAGTTTGCATTTTCTCAACAAACTGTTTCTCAGGCTGAAACCCGAAACTGTATTAGGAAGTTCACAAGGAATGCAAGCAGAATTAGTGACCTTTCAGCTCACTGCTGTGTAAAAGCTACCCAAGCCACTTAGGAGAGAACATAAGAACTGGAGTAAGCGTATAAGGTGTTTTCCAAAGACCCTCCTAGTCTTCAGCTACATCTCACCTAACCAGGAGATGGTTTCCATTTATTTAGTAGTGCTCAATAATTTATTTTCGATAATCTACAATACGCTCTGAAAAGATTGGATAAAAATTTAGCATCCATAGCACCCCGTGAGAAGTTCTACATCCTAACTCTACGCTGCAGAAGGAACCACAGCCTTTTGATCACTTTGAACTTGTCACATGAAAGTGTGACAATATACTGTTTTACGGCTGTAACATTGAAAGAAGCACTGAATCATCAATTATGATTTGTCCTCTCCTGAGATCTTCTGGGCAATCATGGATCTTGAACTTGGAGATGACATTGTTCTGGATTTCCTACAAAGTTTAGAAGCCTATAGGGTGAATCCAAACTAGTACAGAGCCTTCACAGCACATATACTGATCCTTCCACACAGTGGTTTCACATATCACTTCTCCCTAAGCTCTGGTTCAGCTCTCGGATGGTGCATGTGTAAATCCTGCAACACTGCTTCTCCTGAAGAGACAATTTCTGAATGCAGAGGTCACTTGATAAGTAGTTCTTTGTCACTCAGAGCCAAAAAGCATAACTTGGCTAGTCTCCCCTCTCCTACATTACTTCAGGTCATATTCCCAGTCACAGCTTCCCATGGAGATGAGGGAAAGCGGTGTGATTGTGTGAGGGGACATACAGAAGGAGAATGGGGAGGATGGGAGCAGGGTTTCTCAATAAGTAGCATAATGAGGGATGGGATTAACCTTCTGTACATCTTTTTAGTCCATGGAAATAAACAGATTTTTTTTTGACCACATGGTGCTCTACTCAATTTAATCTCCTGTTTCCACCATAGAATGGGATGAATCCTGCCCTTGCTGGGTCTAATTCATGCTGTGTACAATATATTGAGTCCAGTCAGAGAGCTCAGAGGAGGATATCAGCTCTGGGGACATCTACGTTTCATCAGATGACTCCTATCTCCTGGAGTGAGCTGCCCTGCATTTACCACCATTGTAAGCATTTTGAGCAGAGGAAAATCTCAGCACTAAAATCCCAGGCACAAGGAGGCTGGTTTACAGCTATGTGGTATGCAAAGCATCCAGCTTGACTTTAAATCATGTAGACAAGACACCTACAATCTAACCATATACCTTGGACACAGTGCTTCCTCAGCCTCTTAGATGGATTTTGCTCAGTGCTACGTGATGGTATCTCTAGTAGTGTTTAGGTTAGCTGCCTTTAATTTAGCTTAGGGGGTATTTACTACAGTTTTAATTTTTCCTCTGACCTGACTTCTGTCTATACTCATGCCCTAGCTCAAAATGAACAGTCCTTTCTCATCAGAGACACAAAAGCTTAAGACAGGTCTTCTGTGAGCATCTGGGACCCTGGACTGAGAAGATAATAACTGCTGCTCTGAAGAGATGAAGAATCATAGAATGGTTTGGGTTGGAAGGGACCTTAAAGATCAGCCAGTTCCAACTCCCTGCCATGGGCAGGGACACCTCCCACCGGATCAGGCTGCTCAAAGCCTCATCCAACCTGGCCTTGAACACCTCCAGAGAAGGGGCATCCATGTCTTCTCTGGGTAACCTGTACCAGTGCCTCACCACCCTCAAAGGAAAATAGTCCTTCCTAATGTCTAGCCTAAGTCTCCCCTCTTTCAATGTAAACCTTTTGTTCCTTGCCCTTTTCCTGCAGTCCCTGATAAAGAGCTCGTCTCCAGCTTTCCTTTAGGCAAGAAGTCCCTATAAAATAGAATTTTCCTTAAACATTGATTTCCTGATTCCTTGTTTCATATCTTCTTTTACTGCCAAATATATCTTAAACTTTTAAGCAAAAATAACAGGATTGGGAAATCAGTGTGACCACTAGATGGCACAAACTACTCAAATATACTGTCCAAAAGACTCCAAAAAGCTGAAATTTCTCAAGGAGAAGGTACAGAAAACATAAGGGAGGAACAAGAGCTGAGGATGCTCAGAGCCCTCCCATTTGCTATCAGGGTAGGTGAATTTCCCCTCTCCGTTCCCATGGCGAGGGCAGGATCTCAGCAAGATGTTTTGTGGTACATGTCAGTTGGGCTGTTTAATGACTAGTCCTCTCCATGGTTGGGATTCCTCTGGAAGGAAGTTTTCAGCCCATCCTCCCTGAAGCACTTCGAGTTACTGTTGGGTAGAGTTTGTCCCTCAGAATAATTAAATTGTGTTAACTTGGCTTGCACCTGGCGAGAAATGCTCACAATTTCTGTGTCTTATGAGATAGACAGTTTCCTCTTCTCAATTTCCTATCTGCCACCCTGTCTGCCCAGATGACCTCTTCAAAGCTTGTTTCACAGAAGCTTCCCAGGAAGACTCAGACATCTCCAGCACCCAGGACCTTTGGCAGAGGATTTGGGCCTATTCAAAATTTTAATCCCAAATCACAACAATACCAGATTTTGAAGTTCTGAAATGCTCTGCTGGGCGATGGCCCACACAGCTAATGCCAACAGGATCAGCAGCCACTGGGACCTTAGGAAAACACTTTCAGGAACACAGGCACCAACACAAGCCCAACTCTCTCAGCCTGTCCTTATATAGGAGGTGCTCCAGCTCTTAGATCATCTTTGTGATCCTCCCCTGAACTCGCTCGAACATTTCCATGTCCTTCCTGTGCTGAGGAATTCTACAATTTGTTAGTGCTTTGAGTAGATTAAGTTCCTGGTTCAGACACTTCTACTTGGGCATTTAGTGTAGGTGTCTATGTGTGAGGTGGGTGTCTGGTGTGCAATTCTTCTACCTAGAAGAACAGGGAACTGGAAAACTTTAATTTACGAATCTGTGCAGCCATGGCACTGATATAATACATACAGTGAAAATGAAGAAGACTGCTCATACCCACCAGCTTTGTGTAGAAAAGGGGTGTATGTGTGTGTGTGCAGATGTGTGAAGAGAGCATCATCAAGGTGCACGTGTTTGTATGTCAACATAAAGAGATTCCTTGACATAACATGATCCATTCCAGGTGAAATGTGTGTGGAAAGCTCAGTGTTTCTGCTCATGCTGGTCGCAGGCACGCCAGGAAATTTAATTTGCTGAACTCCCACCCAAAGCACAGCTGCTCATCTTGCTAAGTCAGCAAAATTCAGCATCAAACATGTCTAATGTGAACACACCTGAGTAATTGCTTATCTCAGTCTCCAACGGCATCCCCAGAACAATGCCGTTCATGTTCCCCCCCAGATCAGGAGACCTTATTTGAAGAAGGGGGATAATGTGAATAATCAAGACCTCAGGCTTAATGTTCACTCACCAAACCTGAACATCTGAAACTCGTTAAAACACACCTTGGTCTTATTTAGCTACATGCCATGTCCTTATACGCCCTTGCTGAGGAAAGCATGAGCAGAACTGGCTGTTCCTAATCACTTTGTAAAGAGCAGTGCTTTTCCCAGCCCTTTATCTCATGCCTGTTGATTATCCCATACCTGCTTTAGGGTCTTGTTTTGGTCTGAACATCCTCCTTTCAGCAGGTGTGCTTAGGATTGGCTTCTCTGCAACACCTTTGCACTATCTTCCTTTTTGATTTACTCTGACCCTTAGCTCCTCACTTGTGCAATGAGAAAAGGAGAGTGACTTTAAAAACAAGATGAACACTGACCAGGAGGCAAAAAGTAAAAGTCAGAGAGATTTAGATGGGTTTCCAAGTGCCTCCTGACTGCCCAATGAGTATTTCAAACTCACAAACATCTCCTCATCCTGCCTAGGCACTACCAGGGTTAGCAGGGAAGTTTTGACTTGCTTTTAAGAGTAGTTCTTTGGTTTACCCTAGGTTTTCTAAAACAGTAGGAATATCATCCTATATGTACTGTTTTAAATGCCTGCTTCCAGGATTCCTAAATACATGCTGCAAGGCTTTTTTTCATTTGTATCCACTGGTTAGTGAAACATGGACAGAGCAGGCTGAGGAGCAACCTACCCTAATATCAGTAGTGAGGGGACAGGAGGCTGCAGTCCTACTTTCCATGTTACTCCATGCCTGAGCTAGAAAAGACATGCAGGAGCTGAAGCAAACTGGACCTAGATGAAAATTACTTCAAATCTTTTCTTTACCTGTCCTTAAACGAAGTCTCAGCCCGAATCATAGCTTTGGAATCTTTCTTGATTTCCAGCTGGATGATTGAGCTGTCTTCCACTGCCCTTTGAAAAGGTGAGGAGCTGAAGATAATGCCTTGACTGTCTTCTGGCAGGGACCAGATCAACACAGCAACCATCTGGGGTTCCTTTAGGGGCATGAAACTTCTTGCCTCAACCTCCGTCCAGCTTTCTCTCACCATCTTCTCCTCTTCAGCCACATGAGAGATTGGGTGTGTCCTCAGCAAATTTGCTGATTGCACCAAGCTGTGCAGTGCAGGCAAAAGGAAACCATCCAGGGGAACCTTGCAAAGCTCAAGAGGTGGGTCCGTGTGAGCTTCATGAAGTTCAACAAGGCCAAGTTTAAGGTGCTGCACCTAGGTTGGGACAATTCCAAGCACAAATACAGTCTGGACAGAGAATAGATTGAGACCAGCCCTGAGGTTTGGGGAGGGCTGGGTGATTGATGATTGGTGAGATCAACAGGAGCTGGCAATATGTGCTTGCAGCTCTGAAAGCCAACTGTATCCTGGGTTGTATCAAAGGAAGGCTGACCTGAAGTCAAGGAAGGTGATTCTCCCTCTCTGCTCTGCTCTGCTCTACTCTTGTGAGACCCCAGCTGGTGAACTCTGGGGCCTCCAAAATACAGAAAATCCTTCATCTTGAGAGTGATGAGGCACTGGCACAGGTTGCCCAGGGAGGTTGTGGATGCCCCCTCCCTGGAAGCGTTCAGGGCCAGGTTGGATTGAGATTTACACAGCACAATCTAGCAGAAGATGTCCCTAACAAATGCTGGATTTGGAGGATAGAAGGCCCCCAGGAGATATGCACTTAGAGGATGTATGCTTTCAGGTGTATACACATGTGTCTGTCCAGAAGGAGAAAACCCAGTGTCCTGAGGGTATGTTTTTACATCCTAGCAAGGCTGGAGAGACATTGAGCCACCCGCTGGACTCTCACTGTCATGGACTGGAGCTGAAGTAAAACAACTTCAGTCCCTGATGATCCAGAGCTGGAAAGGAAGAATAAAGTATAGTGGTTTGAATCCTGGCAGGTTTGGTCGTGAAGCACGTAGCACCTGCAAAAGAAATCCAAACAAAATAGAGGAAATTTGGGTCTGCTGGATTTAAGAATTTACTGCTGATGTAGAAAAATGAAGTAGTAAATGCATTTAATTTGGGGTTAGGTGAGCACTGCAGAGGCAGGTTCCCAAACGCCTCGGGATGCAGATGTGTTTGGTCCATGCCAGCTGGCATAGCTGTTCCTGAGGGAATGTTCCTGGCAGCTGAGCGGTGGGGACCAAACCTGCCCAACCTGCGGCTGCCTTTGCCCTGGGCTGACTGGGGAGCAGAGGGATCTTCCTCCAGTAAGAAGAAGGAAAAGTGGGAGGCTCACCCCAACTTAATCTGGTTGAGAAACAGTCCAGATGAAAAGAGAGAGGGGTGAAAGTACAGATCTCGGTCTCATCTATCTTCACCTGTGGGAAGGCACCCGGTTGACAGGTGGGGTGCCAAGCTGAGGGTGTACAGGGAACCCTGCCCTGCTCAAGGATGCCAGTTTCACAATCACACCAGGGCTCTCCAGGCTGGGGAGCAGAAACTGTCCTTTCAGAGAAGATGAAACCAAAGGGTTTTACCCCTCCTGGGTAAAGTCCCAGCCTTTAAGTGTGTCATTGCATCACGTTCCCCAGGCAAGTGGGTAGAAGGGTGCTTTTCATATGGACTGTGGTGAAGCTTTCCAGGTCTGCCCATCACCGTGGCTGATGCCCCCTTCACCTTGCTGAGGGCCACCACTGGGATGGAGTCCTGCTGCTGCCCAAATGAAGGTGTCAGTTTCAGGCATCCCCAGTGTCACCTCTCTCTAGCACAAAGCCAGACGGGGCCAGAGGGTGGCATTGAGAGGGACACGGTTGTGGCTTGAGCCCAGCAGCCCGTGGGACCCCTGGCTGAGGGGAGCAGCTGCAGGATGGAAGCCCTGCAAGGATCCCCTGCAGTGCCTGGCAGCATGGGGAGCCTCCCCGAGTTAAAAAGGGGCCGGTCCCAAGCTGGGAAGGAGGAGAAGAGGGTGGGTCATTTTGTCTCCTGTCAGCCTTCTCGCAGTCTGTCCAGCAGGGCAGGCAGCAGCAGCAGGCAGCAGGGCTTCCCCCTCACCTGCCAGGGCAGGGAGACCTGGCCAGCACTCCACCTCCACCATGATCCTTTTGCTGTGGCTCTGTTGCAGCTTCTCCACCTCGGCAGGGCAGCCCGACTCGGAGCTCATGGCAAGGTACCTGGAAGAGAAGCTGATGGCAGACTACAGCATCATGGAGCAAGTAGGTTTTAAGATGGTCATCATTTGGGAGCATCTGGTGGCTGGGGTTGGGTTGTTCCCTCTTAACTATTAGTATTGACAGGTAAGGCAGACTGTTAAAGATGCATTTATTGCGCCCGACCCTGCAGGGCGCCCATGGCTGCAGTTCAGTTCCATGGGAGCATCTACTGAGGAGCAAGGCAGTTGTTGGAGGTGTTAATCCAGGAGAACACTGGCACCCTACTGTGCTGGGTGCTGCTGCCTGGGGATGGGTTCAAAGCTGATATCCCTGTAACTTTGCTAACGAGGCGTTTTGCAGGGACAAGGGAGTGAACGCAGTGTCCTGGCTGTGCGCCAGTCTGAGTAATTCAGAATATTTCAGGCTCGAAGGAAAGTTTTTCTGCCTATGGTCTCGGTCTTACTGTACTTCATTTTTAAATCATGAAAAGAATCACGAGTTTCAGCTTGTAAAATGCTTCTTGACCAGCAGAGAAAAAGAATATATTCTGCAAGTGAGGGCTGTTAAATTGTGTCATTATGCGACTTAGATATTCTGGGGAAATAGGGCAGAAAGGGCAATGAACCTTTCGCAAGTTATCAAGAGATTTTGGGTGGTGGCTGCAGAGGCTGTGATTCAAAAAGCTGAGCTTCAGATCTGTGCTCACATCCTTCAAGCCCGTACCTGCTGTTATACGTGACTCTGGGTCACCTAGGGTGTTGATCAGGTGTCTAAATTGGATCAGATCTGAGAGGCTGTGCAGTATCTGAGACACCCATGTGGGACTGGCACATAGGAAGAAGGACCTGTGGCAGACTTGTGCCTTGCTGGACGCCAGACAGATACCGTAGCCTGTTTAAAATGTCACTAGATGTCTGTATTTGTCATCTTCTGCCATACAATAAGTGGGAAGAGTGAGCCTCTTCATATGTATAAGTAGTACCTGTCTTATAATTGGCCGTTCACTCATCCCATCCATGCTAGAATGGGAAGAATTTCTCTCCAAAAACATCTACCTCTCTCCATGATAAGGATGTCAGCCACTTCATTGTTGATACTGATTACTGTGCACATATATTCCTCGTTGGGGAATTCAGCCACAAACCAACACTGTCTTGCAGATTCACATGTCCAAGTGGGAGAGAATATCTCCATTACTGTTCTACCACTGGAGCGGTATCTGGGAACACTCACTTATCTGTTTTATGGGGAAACTCAGTTGTGAAGGACTGGACCACAGCATTGAAATAACCTGGCTGATATTCCTTGAGGCTAGTGAAGGTGTTTTCACAGGAGCTGTGTTGCTGGCAGATCAGCGGCAGCAGTAAAGACAAAAGTGGTGGTGTATGAGTAGAGGTGATGTCCCAGAGTCCTCTGGGACAGCCAGGTCCAGAAGAGGATGTCTGTCTGTCCTGAGTGAACACACAAGCCAGGTTAATAACAGCAAAGTGCTTCCCCATGTCAACATACTGCACTATAAGCAAATCTCTTACAGATTCAGGAGAATGTATAAAGCTGTGTTTAACATCTTGGGAGGATCTTCCTACACAAAGGAAAGTACAGACACAGGTCTTTGCAGGATCATGGTATTTGCAGTGAGGGTGGATTACTTATCCAATGATTGACCACTCAGCTAAGGTAGCTGGCAAGGTTGGTAGTTATTAGCATTGCACTAGAGGATGTTCTGGACAACTCTTCACACGTAGTTGGGTTGCTACTGCCCAGGTTATTCTCTATACCATGCTAAGACTAGCAGATGGCAACAGCTGTGGGGTTGCCACTAGCAATTACTGGGTTTTAATGAGTGCTTTAGAAGGTTTTAAAGGTAATGGTTGATGGGTACTTGGAAATCATTCCATTAGTTGATACTACTGATGTCTACTGGCTATCCTCAAGACATCAGCTTTTAAAGGTGCTGCATCAAAGGCTTCTTATGAAAATAAGCAAGCAAACAATATAGTTGTGTGGTGAGGAAAAATAAACCAGTAACCAAATTTCCAACCAATTTACAAATTAGTCAGTAAAAACCTTTGTGACCATACAGGATGACATGTGAATTTGTTCCAAAGAGTAATCCTTTAATTAAAAAAAATACCGAGGAACACTGATCTCTCATCCCTACCTCTGCTCCAAGCAGGACCAACTTCACTGACAAGTGTCTGGTTTATTCTGAAGAACCCACAGTGATGGAATTCTTCAGCCTCTCACAAGGTGCTTTATTGCCTGAGATAACAGACCCAGACAGAAAGTTTCTTGCAAAATTTAAACTGCAGAGAATTCCCCTCCTCTCTCCTCTCTCCTCTTCTCTCCTCTCTCCTCCACTGAGAGTTTTCTGAGGGAGCTGTTTTTCCTTGGTTCTAGTTTTACAAGATATTGGCTAAAATAATGCAGAAGGAAATAATAGAGATTCTAGCAGAGGAGACTTTAATTTTGCCATTGGGCTTTCCTGAGCTTTTCAATGCATGATATAAACAGACATAAACTCATCTCTTTGGCAAGGACTGATGTTATTTTAGTATAAATCAACAGAAAAGGCAAACCAGGTAAAAAATAAAAAATCATTGCATTCCTCTACTCTCTGGAGTTTCACTGACATTTTAAGAAGTCACTTGGCTTCTCTTATGCACAAGAGACTTGTACTCTGTTTCGGGAGGAATTTGATTTGGTGTTGTTGCTAAGCTGAGACTTACACCATGTGCAGAGAAGAAGCCAGAGAAGTTGTTGTGAAGGGCGATACAAGAAGTATGGTTGCATTGTCATAGGTGAAGCACTTCATTTTGTAACAAAATCTGTGGCTGAGTTTAAATATCTTTATTTCCCTTTTGCATTTAACTAGTGCTTTTCTGTCACTGCACGGTAAATCCACAGTACCGGTGGAGAGTCTTTAGGCAAGAGATCTGCTATTGAGGTAATATCAAGAAAGCTGATGCCGTAACATTAACTTACACAAGTCCTCCCTTGGAATGTGTCCAATTGTGCAGCAAAACAGGGTTATGCTTATAATCCCCATCACGTGGGTGCTAGGTTTTAACCTTGTTGCTGCTCAAGCTTGAAGTAGCCACGCTGTGCTGAGCTGAGGACAGCCTCAGCTGACTGGACTCGTGCCCTAAGCCCTCTCCCTGCTCGTGTCTAACCCATGATGAGTGCTGAATGGTCTTGCATGGATGAAGACCACATCTGGACTGAGGAACGAGCTTTAGCTTTTACCTGTCTGAGGATGTAGATTGATCCCGTGTGGCATTTGGTAGCATTGTGGACCATTTTGCAGCCCATCTCATGATGTGTATATCATCCATCAGGGCCATCCCAGCAACACAGAGCCTTTGTGTGGCTCCATAAGAAGCTGTAAGAAAATAACACTTCCAGGACCCTAACACAGCATCCAGGGCTAGGGCTGAAGCCCCTATCTTCAAAGAGAAGGTCTCTTGACAAGTGTCATTTGCAAAACACACAGTAACTCCTTGCCTGCAAGAGCCACATTCCACTGCTGAGCTTTGATCAATGGGTCTGTTAATATAGAGGAGGTATAAGTTTTAATTTTAACCAGAGGAACATTTGAGCCTGGCCATGGGTGATCAGTCACACAAACGCACGCCTGGGTTTAAACAAGCTACTGTGAGCTGACTGGGCTTCATTAACTCTCTTAACTCTTTGCAGGTTGCACGCCGTGTTCCAAGACAGGCCAAATTTTTGCAGAGGCTGGTATGTATCACACTATCTCTTTATTTTACCTCATGGAAATTGCACTTGATCTGTGTATGCTTACATCCCTGTGCCCAAGGATGAACTGCGTCAGTGGGTGATGGTGGAATGAGATTCTACGTTAAAAAACTCTTCATTTTGATCAATGCAACAGGTACAGTTTCTCCTAATACTTCCGAACCCATCTTCTCAACCCCAGATTTGGAGAGAGAACATCCGATGCTATAAACATTAAACATGCATTGAACATAAGCCTGAAGAAATCTTAGTGGATTTGAAGAGAAAAGGAGAATTTTCTTTGAAATTTGAAGATCTCTGTGGTTCTCTGTCCAAAGTTGACTGAAGACAAGAAGAAAACAAGGAACACAATATCTTTCTTTCAGCACTGGAACCTAAGATTTAGTTGTACAGCAAATCTGTGAGATTTGGCTGTATTGTTACACTGAGAGTTGCACGGCTTGGATCAAAACTTTGGCTGAAGAGGCAGCAAGTGAAATTACAGTTCATGGCCAGTTATTTTTCTAGTTTTTCTGAGGGATGGGGGCTTCCCAGTTGAGGAACTCATTTTAAACACTAAGCAGCTGTTAACAGCTTCTGGTCACTTTGATCTTTAAGAGATTTGAATCAGCAGCCTAGAGGAGTGCAACTCAGACTTTTTACCAGTTTATTACTTCTAATCTGAGATTTGTTTTGATGAAAGCAACTGATAAAAGTAAAACATGGAATATGTTTCATTTATCTTCATCTCTCTCTCCTGTCTTTCCAAACATTTGATGTAAACAAGCGTAAAATCATTTGGCAAGAAAATTTCAGCTCCCTGTTCATCATAATAACCAGGGCATCTTCATAAAGCATCCAGCCAACCTGCCTCATAGCAGTGTGCTTATCTCCCACCTTGGCATTCCTTAGCTTAATTTTTAATGGGGATAATAAATAACAGTAATAATAATATTAAACAAATGGTTTGTTTTGGTTTTTTCCTGTGTGCTGCCTGTCATCTTTTGAAGGCCTTAACAAAAAGTGTAGAAAACAGACAGGCATTTGCACAGCTGTAAGTCAGAGCATCAGGCACTGAAGGATTGTGCAAGAGCTCCAGGGAATGCACAAGCATCACAGTCTGGAACTCGGGCTGCCTGCCAAGCCCGACCTAGCAACCTATTTGGAAACTGCCTTTGCCCCCACTGTTTATATTTTCTATATACAAGGAATAACATATCCCTTCCAGGGATGGGAAGATGAATCAACTCTTTCATCCTCAGTTCTACGTGATGCCCTTTTTCAGTGTTTGCTTTCTCCAGCAGCAACTCCTAAGCAACAGGAAGAGCGAAAGGTGTTGAATATATTTTCGGTTATTTTTGTTGCTTCTCAATCTATGAGGATATCAGAGATAAAGGGACATATGACAAAGACCAATTGAAGCCAGCAAACAGTAGATTCAGCAAAAAACCGTAAGTGATGTGGGTCTTGAGCTATGGAACTCCTTGATATACAAGTTGTTGTGGGTGCCAAAAATTTAGATGGATTCTAAAAGCAGCTGTGCAAAGTCATAGAAGAAAAATCCACAGAGCTTTACTAAGCACAAAAATGCCATCGTTGGTTCAGAGTTTCTTCAGACACAAATTACTGAAAACTGAGAAAATATTTCTGGATAGTATCAGTACAGTTTGAGTTGCACTCTTTTCTAAGCATGTACTCTTGATCTCTGCCAGTGATAGGCTATAGGGTTAGAATGGCTTTTGTTCTCACTCAAGACAACCATTCTTGTGTTCTTGTCCCAACAAGAATGAAGTTCATGTCCTCTGTCATTGTATAAAGACTCTCTGACTTCAGATGAATCGATTGTTGCATTCACATTGTTAGACTCAGTTGCAGGTGTGTCACTGCAGAACCACTTGTGTTTCAAGTAAAAAGCAAAGAGCTTGATCATCTTTCGCTGTTGAGCTGTCAACTGTGTTTGAATCCACTGCTGCTGCTGAAATCCAGAACAAGGGACGCAGAAGATCTGGAATCCAAGAATCTGCTGTAGTTTCAGATTCTTTTTTATTTCTGTTATTAAATCCTCTTTATCCCTTGTTATGCCACAGGCAATTAGTGGTATGGAAGACTGAGTGAAACATCAGCTCACTATATCTGAAAATATTCCTACAACACTTCTTCCAATCAAAACTCCCCATCCTCTCCACCTTCAGGTTAATGAAATTGGAAAGTGATGCCTATGTATCAGGGAAGGTCCTAAGAACACCAGAGTCTAGTTGTAATCAACATGATTGAGTAGAAGCCACTAGTGGCCTAATGGGGGAATATTAGATCTGAGTAGATGTGTTCTGGTCTAGATTCATCTCACTGAGCTTTCTGAAATGACTGAGATGAGTCATACCCTAAAAGTGCTAATTTTTTGCCATTGAGCTCCATGGGAGCTGAGCCTGTGCTAAGCAGGATGATCATGGACTTGGAGCACATCATACATTCTCCAGCTGTTAAAGATATCTGTCATGATTAAGTTGATTTGAAACACGTTTATCAAAGTCTTTCCAAGCCTTGAAAGTGTAAGCAGGTGGGACTTTATTTCAAGTCTTTTAATAGTTTTGTGTTTGTTTCCAGTGGGTCCTCATTCTTCCATTTGTTTGGAATTCACCAGCCCAGCAGCTTGGTTAGTTGGATGCTCAGTAATAATACTGCCTCTGAGGCCATCAGCTACTACAGAAATGTTCTTGTTTAATACTTATGTAAACACTTGCTCCTTTTGTTAAGTCATTTGTTAAAATTACTTTTGTTTTGGAAAATGCCTGGAAGTGCAGCTGAAGAGCACGTCCTTGTCTTCTCAAGTGTTATGTGGCTGTATTTGCAATATATTTTGCTCTGCAGCTTCTTCCTGCTTTTGAGGGTTTGGTCTTTGACTGTTAAAGGCAATATATAGGCATTCTTTTTCACTTGGACTTCTTCTAGTTAAATATACTGAAATATTCCAGGAAGAAAACTGTTGACCTCCACATTAGACTGAAGAAATGTTCCAATTCAGGACCTGTGCACAAAAACACATCCCAGGAAGCAGAATTTGGCTTTCAGCTTCTATCATATGTCATTCATTTCAGTCTCTGCTGCTTCTTTGTTGGAAAGAATCCAGCGTGGGCTGAAAATCTTAAAATATTTTACTTGAGACATCACAGTGTCAGTGTTTCTTATTAAATCTCTTCCATCCATTGGCTGAGACCTCCAGGATGGATTCTCGGCAGGGGAGGGCTGAATAGACTCCATTTACAGCCAACTTATGGATCTGATTGTATGTATTTGAAAATGCTGCACAGTGATTTCAGTCTTTCAAGAGAACTTCCATCTGTTGTGCACAT
Organism: Tapera naevia; assembly: GCA_033556795.1. Taxonomy (NCBI): domain Eukaryota; kingdom Metazoa; phylum Chordata; class Aves; order Cuculiformes; family Neomorphidae; genus Tapera; species Tapera naevia. The sequence continues at coordinate 911,056 of JAUMJJ010000074.1, read as the reverse complement.
TTCTCAGGACAGTTTCTCTGACGTGAGTTCAGGAGCCTACAGGGACATATTTTGGGCTTCTCTTCACAGGCCACAAGGGACTAATACTGATCCTCTCACAAGGTCAGAGTTGAAGGGTGCAATTTAGGATACAGGTGGATTTTATCAGTGCGTTTTATAACAGAGAGACTGGCATAATCAGAGCTCTCATCCTGCCTGGACTCTTCCCAAGCACAGGAGAATGGCCGTGGCCTTTGCTTTTGTGTGTGAACAAAAGCAGTGTCACATTTCTGGTTTGCCATTTGCAGCTGACCTGAAATTTTGAGGGCAAGCCCACCTTGCCTGCTGTAGACTGTTTTTCACAGGGAGTGTATTACCCATAAGGTGGTTATTTGCTTGAGCATGTGATTATTAAACATAGGGAAATACTGAAAGGCTGAATTATCCATCTGTCAGTGTTAACAATTAACTTTTGATGCCTACAGGAAACCAGGCCTCGGATGTCTGAATTCAATGTGAAATCCACCATCATTTCTCGGTATGCTTTCACCACGGTGTCATGTACAATGGTGAACAGTGGATCTGAGGCACGAGAAGGTGTGTTTGAGATGCAGATCCCAGCTGCAGCCTTCGTCTCCAACTTTACCGTGTAAGTAAGTAGTGCTGACAGTGAGGTGGGCTCTGGTTCTCCCATCTCACAGACAGCTCTCTGAGATATGCAGTAGTACTGCATCAAGGCTTTTTTTTTTTTTTTGCATTTCTTTGGGAAAAATAAAAGCACACACGATATACTCATGACCCCAAAGCACAGAGCAAGTCCTTGGATGACAGGATGCTAAGATCATAGAATCAACAGGTTAGAAAAGACCTTTGAGATCATCAAGTCCAACCTTACCTGTCCATTACTAAATCATATCCCTGAGAAACTTGTCTGCCTGTCTTTTAAACACCTCCAGGGATGGATTCAGGTACGTGGGAAAGAACATTATTTCCAATCTGAGTGTCTTTTAACATCTTCCTTCTCCTCTCTCTCTGATTTTTCCAATTAAAATTTCAGCAACAGTGACACACCATAGTTATTCCACCTCACTCTGACGGTGATGCTTAAGAAGCTCCTTGACATTCCAGGTTCTCCATACCGTCAATCGAGGAGAAGAGTCAACTCCAGCTAGATGATAGGTAGACTTGCTGTTGGAGGTGCTAATCATTCTGTGTGGATAATAGAGCAATAAGGCTCATACTGAAATGACTCACTAATGAGTAAATTAAGTTCTTAGTTTCCAAAACTTGTTTGGCTTTGTGATGTTCAGATCCCCCCTAAGATTAGACATTGGGATGACAACTTTGGACCTAGCCATAACAGACAGTGGATCAGCTCTTTTAGAAAGATTTCCATTTGGAGTGAATGGGAGGAAGAACAGTCTTGTCATTGACCAGACAAAACACACGTTAAGCGTTGTTTCCTTATGGAATCCATGGCCCTATAACTCATTCCCAGGGAGAAACATTTTAGTTAGGGAGGTAGCTAATTGAGAGCAGTCATCCTAAATGTCACAGATAGTGCCACAGATTGGCACAGACAGTGGATCTAAGACTGAAAAAACCCCACCCTTCTTGTTGGGATTCTTGGCAATTGCTTTGCTTGCTGGTGTGCATACTTATGCTTTGGAGTTTACCTACTGAACTGGCATTTTAAAGATGTAAACTCTTGGACCAAGAATGTACCCCGATGCTAAAACCAGTCAGGGAACTTCTAACTCAGTTTATGTCTCAGGGTCTTGAGTGGACTCTAGGAGAGTTAAACCAACAGCCTACAGCCTATTCACACGTACACAATCTGTGAACCCTTCTACAGCAAGCTGTACAGCTGTCACCGTATATGTATGCAGAGTGGTCATGCTGAACATTTCTGGTCTCTCTAGGATCATTGGCAACAAGACTTATTATGGGGAGGTCACAGGGAAAGAAAAGAAACATAACGGTGATGACAAAGCAAGGCCCAATAAACCTCCAAGCCCTACAGATGGAAGGTAAGTGTCATGCATTTGTCTGTGTTCTGGCTGCTTTTGCACACCCATCTGTAGATTTAAAGGAAGAAAAAGCTAAATAGAATGTTATTTACACTACCTGGTGTCATTTATGTAAAACTGCATGTAGTCTTTTCTAGTCCTGTTACACAATATTTCCATGTCCAAGATTCTTTAGGATATACTTGAGAGGGAAAGAAGTCCTGAGTAACAGGCAGGAATATTAAGGTACACAGAAGTTCAGTGAGTTACAACTTCCAGACTACGAAGTCAGCCAGTGGTAGAACCACAGGTAGCCTTTTGTAGTCATGGTTACTTGCCCTGTTCTCTGTGCGTGAGTGTCTTTAGTCCTCTTGGCCAAGCACTGGGAGAGTCTCATCAAGTCTTAAAACCTGCATGTTTGCCTGAATGTGCTTGTTTAGCAGCACTGTGGGGCGTTTTACCCCTTCTAATTTTACCCAAATAGCTCTCAAACATATGCACCATTGGATGGATTTTGCTGCTCTGGAAAATCCTGCACTATTCTTGGAATGGTAACGTTATTCCAATGTGAACACATGATCAAGAATAGCTAAATAGACTGTGATTTTCAGATCAGAAAAGTGATCAACAGTAAGGTCGGAGAGGCCTGACAGAGATGTGAGCTAATGAGTGGTATGTGGAAGAAAAATAATCATCTCACTTGAAATTAATGAACAGAAGCCTGACTGGTCGGTTGGGTGACTGATGGCACACTCTGATCAGTCCTTTTAGGGAGATCTCTGGTGTAATTGTCTTAAGTGTCCTATTTCTCCTAATTGTCTATGTAGCTATAAACTGGTAATATTAGAGAAGAGGAATTAATTTCTACCTTACTTAAGGTACTGCAATGAATCAACAGTGGAAAAATCACAATTATATGAGTCTTGTAAATCCTCTGTGTAAGAAAACAAGAGGCAGCTTTTCTTCTGACTCTGCTCTGTGTTATAAATGTTTGTCATATTCGTCTCTGTAAGAAGTCATTTCGTCTTTTAAGAACTTCTCTCCTGTGGAAACCTCCTATGTGTCCAATTCTTTGAGAAGCATTAAGATGTTTTCTTGCTTGCTGTTTTCACATATTCATCGATAGAACATATTTACATTTGACAAACAAAATCCAGATTCATCAGTCATTGGTGGATGTGATACATGATGTGTATGGGATGTGAAGGTGTCTTTGGATTTTCCTTCCAGGGAGAACGGCTATGAGACTTTCAAAGCTTCTGTCTTCATTCCTCGTAAGATGCAGGCCAAGTTCTTACTGCATTATGAAGAGCTTTTGCAAAGGCGGCTGGGAAAATATGAGTATACAGTTAGCATCCGGCCCCAGCAGCTGGTGGGGAGGTTACGGGTGGAGGTGAATATCCTGGAGAAGTCAGGCATAGTATCACTGGAAGTGCCTCCACTCCGAAACAGCAAGCAAAAAGGCAATGGGAAAGTTGAAGGTAAGGAGATATTTTATGACCCATAGTTCTGTTACTCGTGGGACCTTAATCACTTTTCAAGAACTCGGCTGGCAGTGTTGGGAGTTCTCCAAGGCAATCTTGGATAATTACGTAGGCTGGTGCTTTATTCACTTTCTCTCTGCTCCAAATGAGGGATTATGCAAACCCCTAACTTTGTATTAAACCAGCATTGCCTAGGATAAAGACTGTGGTAGAAACCAGAGGACACATCTCATGAAGACATCAAGAAATACAAATGCTAGAGGCTCTCACTGTATGACAGATACATTCCACCCCAGAGGTGGCTGCATTTGACTGACAAGCAGGTCTCTAAGCATTACAAGCCATCAGCAGTTCCTAAAGGTCTCTCATTCACTGACAGGGCAATCTCCAGGTTCATGGAAGCTGGCATAATCGCTATGTGAAAGGGATTTCAGAATTATGAACTCTCTGTGGTTCAGTGGTGCTAATTCAGTGTTATCATAAAGGCTGATGGCTTTTGTTCTATTTTCTGTACATGACTGTGTCTGTGTGGCATCTGGGCATAAGCATAGAAGCATAAAATCATAGACTTGTTAAAGGCTGGAAAAGGCCTCTAAGACATCAAGTCCAATTGTCAGCCCAACACTACCACGCATACTAAATCGCGTCCCAAAATGCCACATCTACATGTTTTTTAAACACCTCCAGGGATGGTAACTCCACTACTTCCCGGGGCAGCCTGTTCCAATGCTAGACCAATACAAGAGTGTCAAGGCCCTGAGGGCACCAGGAGACTTGGCTGTCCCTGCCCATCTGCCCCAGGGCTTTTTCCAGCCCTGGGACCCTATTTCAGCCCAGCCTGAGTCTATCAGTCCCTGTCCAAAAGACTGCCTGGTAGGATGTGACCTGCTGGCTTTGGGGCAGCCTCTGCAGCTCTCAGTCTCCAGTGAGCTTCTGGGCCACACAATATCCTGACAAGCAGTTGTACTAATACAGATTTTTTTTGTGTGTCCCTGTTCATGACCTACAAGTGTGTGAGAACTTTGAAGCTTAGTGAATATAGGGCTGATCCCATCCAACTCAGTAGGATTTGTTTTTTTCTATTGTCTTTACAAGCTTTGAACTGGGCTTTCAGGCCTTGTGCTCAGCAGTTGAGCAGGCCCTTCCCTGGCTCCACATCTCCTGGGAACTGTTTATTTGAAGTGAATTGTTTTTTCCATCCATCCATGCCAAGGTAGATAGGAAATCCTGCATTTTAGAACATGGGAAATTCCAAGAGGAAAATCCATGTTGTGCCAAAGCACTGATTGTGGTCCGAGTATCTGCTCTTACCCCCAGCTGTTCTCATTCACTCTTCAGACAGTGTAAAGGTAATATTTCTAGTGTAAACTAACAGTGAGGAGCACAGGATAATGTGATTGCTACATGTTGGCAAAAAAAAACCCTCACTGAGCAAAAAGAGAGTGAGTCTGACCTGGAAGCATGATATAGAGTCTTGTGGGACTCGATCCTCAGTTACTCTAAGTGACATAATGCTAGCAAAATCAGTGGAGCTGTTCATGTCTGTTGGGTAAAGACCCTAAAGCATGTGAACTGGAGTTAAACTGAATGCTCAGAGTGATCCTACTGATTTCATCCAAATCACAGCAAAATCAAGGCTTCAGGACAAGCTTCAGCTTAAGCCTCATACAGCTAATTACTCTCTCTGCTGTACATCCATGCATTGTGTGATGTGTGCTCTGTCCTTCAGCAGGAGGGGCAGGAAATATTTTTCACCTATCAGGGACAATCGTAATGCATTATGGTACATGGTTTCCTGCAAAACATCTGGCATTGATCAAAGTTAGAGATAGACTAAGCACAGCAGACACATTTGGTCCAGTGCAGTATGGAAATTCCTGTGCGCAAATGACATAGAGGCAAAATGCTCCTCACTTGCTATCCAAACAGAAATCTGTGGACACTGATCACTTTTGGCATTGTGCTCCAGATTTAAAACAGCTCATATGAGAAATGTGCCCAAGCTCTAAGATTCCGTAATCCTCCCTAGCCACTAAAATGCATATAAAATAGATGTCCCATTTCAGGGTGGATAAAGCAACTGAAACTCAGATTCCTTGTGCTTTATCCATGCTCAGAATTCAACTACAGACTCTTTGTATCTGGAATTCCCCTGCACAGTTGGTGAAATCTATTTGGTGTGGTGAAACCACTGCTTGGAAGCAATTGAAATGCCAAAACCACTTTTGGTGTCCATCATGGGCAGTCAGGAGTGGGTTGTGTCTCTGCAAGATCATTGGTACTCAGGTGTGTGCCGCTCAAATGAGTGTGTTGGGTTAATGCATTCAGTAAGTTTGCTGAGATTATTTCTGATCTAAAGCAAGACAGGGAAATTAGGGTATGACCAGCTGCAGGACTGAAAAAGAAAAAAAACCCAGAATTGACAGAGGGTCTCATAAAGGTTTAATGCAGGACTCAGAGAAGGGAAGCTTGTTTTGTGTAGGAGGGATTTATTGTTTGTGACCATTTCTGGCCAACAAAATCAATCACACTCAGAGCAGACAACAGGAACTTCCTGCCTTCCTAAACACAAATGGAAACCACAAGAATACTCCTAGAAAGGGCAAAGGCAAGGCAAGAAGCATTTTGCTTGGAAATCCCCTACATGTAGTCAGCTGTCATCTCTCAGGCTTGATTCAAAAAGGCAAAACATCTTATTCCCTGCAAAGCATTCTTGCTTATGACACCTGAAGACCCAGAGCATGAGATCTCACATCCAGTGAGAGCTCCAGAGAAGGCTATGGGTTTTTAAGTGAGATAAATGTGAATTGTGAGTCTTACATTTTAAAGAGTGATTTGACAGACAGTCTGAAAACTGTGAGCAAATCAGAAAAATGTGTTTTCTTGGACTCCTGTAGCTTAAAACTGTTCAGCATCACTTGACAGGAGAGTCTGGTAGCAATTTAATAAATCCAGGATAAAAAAGTGACCAGCAAAAGATGCCAGACCAGATGCTGCCAAGCAGTGTCACCTATGGTGCCCCAAATGAGAGGTCGTGACTTACTTAAAAAAATAACCAAATAAGAAATGGAGGCCTGCACGTTGGAAAATGGTACCACCTGACTGGTTTGAGTTTGACTATGTCATGAAAATTCTCTTCCTCAATTTCCAATGTCTACAAAGACTTCTACAGTATCTCACAGTTAATGACAAAATGTGATATTTTGATAAGTATTAGTAATTACTTTAAGAGTATTGGGTGAAGAATGTATTGTGACATGAAGCCATCTTTAAATGGCATTCTGAGTAATTTGTTGAAAGCACCATCAACCTGAAACCATTGTTGAGGATGGGATGTAACTTCAGAAATCATTTAGGTACTATTGACTCTGACCAACATGGATGAGAAACCACGTTCTTTTTCTAAGTACAAGTCTTGAAGATCCAGTGCAGGATAAGCAAATTAAGTTTAAAATCAAATATATTTGGCTTTGGAGTCATCCACAGCTCCAGAAGATGAGCACCAGCCTTGACTGATGTCCATAACTGAAATACCAACCTCTCGTGGGAATAAACATTGTTAGCAAAACTAATGAAAAGATATATCAATAGTTTAGATGAGCAAAAGTGGAGGAATGGCTATTCTGCCTTGAGTTCATGGACCGATCCTCTCACATTTGTGGTGGTTTCTACATAAAGCCAATGTATCTTGCAGAAAGCATAGTGGAAGAAACCAATTTCTCTGTTTAATGCTCAATCAGGAATTGCAGCTTTGACTCAAGCCAGACTGCTGATATCTGTCCATTTTGAGATGATGAACAGAAGAGGTAAAACTTAAAGACCTATAGACAGATGTTCCTTGATGAGAAAGAGTGAAGGACAGGTTTTTTTTGTCATTTATAGAGCAGCACAGAAATCACTGCAGTAGCTATGCAGAAGCACTAAAGGCCCCAGTTCTGCCTGATTTTGGCTGTAGGGGCCTAGGATACAAGGGTTTGACTTGGTTCCACAAACTTCCAGTGATTTATGAAAGGTGATGCTGTTCTTTGCTATAGATAGATGCTCTTGGAAAATTCTGCGTACATCCTCACTGAATATGGAGCAGAGACAATGTGATGATAAGTGTTTCCAGGATATTTCCTTTGTCAGTGACTTCTGCACACACAACTCCATCTGGGAGCTGTATTTTTCCCAAAGGAAGATATTAGACATGGCAGTTTTGGAAAGCAATATTTTGGCATGTGCAGGTGTTGTCTTTGTCGCGTACAAACCCCAAAACAAGAGACATCGAAGCCAGTGATCCTGGCCCTCTCTGGTGGAGCCATTTGTTTTGAATGATATCCCAACCAGCATCCTCAGGGATGACTGTCCTCATCCTTTTCCTCCAGTGCGTTGGTGTGAGAACTACTCATGGTCAGGGAGATGCTATGCTGCTTGAGAAGAACTATTTCTCTTTAAAGATATAGGTCTCAGAAAGGTTTTTATTTCTTATCACAGTTGCCTAGAAGCTCCCATGCGTTAGTGGAGGATGAACTTTGCATTTGAGCTCTAATCCTGACTCTGGCAGTCTCCAAAATAATTTATGTTTAACTGTTTGTCACATGAGGATTAGAGTTTCATATGAAAAATGCTTTTTCCTTTTGGTGGAAAGTCTTCTAAAAACTCTATTTACTACCTCACTGTGAGCACAGAGCAGCCCAAGTCTTTGGAGTTCATTCATTCTCGGTACTCTACAATATCTCATAGATTTTCCTCTCTCAGTCACTTTTTAAAAAAGAACTGGGCCAATAAACAGAGAAGAGTGATTGCAATCCAGATATCAAGTGCTTCCTGAAAAAGAAACGTGGGGGAAGACATAGTTACTGTATTCAAATATATAAAAAGTTGCTGCAAGGACGAAAAAAAATACCGTATTTTCTGTGTCAATAGCAGAAAGGACAAGAAGTCATGGGTTTATAGTCCAGAAAGAAAAATGTAAATTAGACAATGAAAATGTCTAACAGTGAAAAAGCGAAGCTCTAGAAAGGACTGGCAGGGACAGGTACTGAGTTTCCATTACTGTAGGTCTGTAGTGTTTCCAGAACCATGTCATAAAGTTATATAGGAAGGGGTTCAGTCTGGGAATATGTGATGGATCAGATAATCTAAACCTATTTCTATTATTCTAGGGGGACAAAATAAAAAGTATCTTCTCTATCAAACCACATTTTGTTTTTAATCTCTCTTTTGGAAATCAGAGATGAGTTATGTGAAGAAAACGGGAGAGCTTCCACAGCTGTTCCTGTCACTGACAACAGCTATGTGAGGCAGCCTTGGAAACCTCCTTTCCAGGGGTTCCTAAAGCACTGTCTGTGTTACAGAGGATGAAAATTCTTACTCGCAGAAAGGGTTTTGAGGAGTAATAGAGGGATGCAATGTGATACACATGATCCCCTGTAGATTCCACAACGCTTTACAAAGCTGATTATATCTGATTATGCCCCTTTAACAGGTGAGGAAACAGAGGCATGAAATGGCTGCCTAAGTCAGTTATGTGAAACCCTCAAATAGATCAGAAAATATAAATGAACTGTTAAGCTATTTGTATGAATTCTGGGCATTTCCCACACATTGGCAGTTAAATGATATCTTAGAAGTGATAGAAGACAGATGGAAAATCCAGGAAGGCCAATACATGAAAATCTGATGTATTGTGTATAGCATTTGTTCATTCATCAGATCAGAGGGCAGCTGTAAAGGTGAAAAAATATCAACATGGAGGTAAAAATCTTATAGATCTATTGATTTATGGCTTTTCTTTGCCAGGGGAAATCTGGACTGTACGCAGATTTTAGAATAAATATCAAAGCTCTAGGTAATCATTTTATAAGTCCCCTTATAGGTCTGACAGCAGTGTCCTCAAGTGATTTCTATATATTTGCTGGGACCTCTCTTTTTGTTTCTGTCAGGATGGATGGATTACAGTTGGCATAGTTAGAGAAGCCACAATGCAGAGGCAATCCTTGACTTTATTGAAATTGAGTAGTATCTGTCATTCAAAATTCTTTGGTCAAGATTTTGCCAATGAGTTTGTTTTGCATTCCAGGACCTCCAACTACAGTTTATTTGCATAGAAGTTTGGCCTATGAGGAAGCTCTTCCCTGCCTTCACAGTATGGTCTTCTGCCTTAATATTCACAGGACAGCCATAAAAGTAAAGAAAATCAACGCAGGAGCAACATCATAGAGTGCTATTGATTCATGATTCTTACTTTCATTCCTTTGCCTAGAGGAGTCTAGGTTATGCATAGCAATTTAGAGTAAATGTCACAGCTTTGGCTAATCATTTTCTGAACCCACAAGAACCCTGGTCTCAGCATTTCTATGAATGTCAGCCTGCGGGATGTCTGGGGGTGTCTGGTGATGCCTGTCCATGCCTCCATTTTCCTACTTGTTAAAAGGACATAACCTTTTTGTAAATCACTGTTGGATCTGTGTCTGAGGTGGATTGTGGTCGATGTTGCATACAGATGTCACGTTGCATTCCTCTAATGTGCTGCTCAAAGTATTTTACAAAGGTGGAGAAGAGCCACTTCTTGTTACGTTGACAGTGTTATAGGAACCCCTGTAGAGGAGCTTTCCAAGACTGCCTGCGCCTTGACATTGTGATCAGTACTGTTAATGGGGTATAGCACATAATTAAAATTATCCTAAAGCAGCTGTCTATTTGTGGCCAGATGTATTATATCCTAATCTCCCCTGACACTCTTGACCTGATTTCCACTGAGCATAACAGGAGCCTAGAAAATAAGCTCGGATGTAGGTACTTCTATTGTGAACAGCTAAACTGGAACTGAATCTCACTCATTTTTTCTTCTCCCTGCCATACAAAACACTTCTTGAGCCATCTTTGGCTAAGATTTGAGACCCTCCCACACAGTATAATTAAATAGCTCATTGCCACCAATTTTAATCAGCACATGAGCAGATATTTTAGAACTTCTATGCCTTGATAAGAGTGTTGGAATAATTACTGTCATAGCTGAAGTGCCCAAGAAGAACATCAGTTGAGAATGTATTTTGGTGTTTGCAGTAGCTGGTTAGGATAAGGGGGAAAGTCCTCAAAATGTGGGGAAGTTTAAGGCCAAATCTGTCCTTTGGCCAGTCTTGTGCAAGGATCGTTATGGGTTTCGGAAGAAATGAACTGCTGGCCCATCAAAGGAAAGTAAGGTGGCATTTTAGCCACGCAGAGAGACAACAAGGAGTTTCTGTATCCCTCAACTTTAGAAAACGAATACAGCTAATAACACAAGCAGAGGTTTCTTTAGGGTAACTCAGACCTAAATTACTGTCTTTCTCTAAGATGCCCTCTGAAAGGTACATTGCTCTTTATTGACTCAGTAAGGGATCTTGGAGATTAGAGTGAGTTACATCTCAGGGATACGTTTTGCATGACTGCATTAGAAAGTGTTGGATTCTGTCTCAATCAGTAAGAATGAAATTGCAGCAACTGTGCTGAATATAAAGACAGCTAAGGTGACTTGTTGAGATGTAGACATTGCACATAAGTCAGTCAGATAAATCCCACCTCATGCCTACAGCACATCTGAACGAGTCAACTCGAGAACGCTTCATTATCAATAGGGAGAATTCTGCAGTATGATTCATCTAATCCTGAAGGAAATGTTTAAACAGGTGAAATGAATCATACTTGGATTGACTGTCAGGATCTCAGATACAGGACCTGCATTCTAGATGTTCTAATGTTGGCTGGAATGAATACCACATACATGTCTGAAGTTGTGTGTTCATTCCTTACAGACAGAAATTAACAGTCATACAGACAATGTCTGGCCTTAGAGTTCAGAGACTTCCAAACAGAGTGAGTGCAGGAATTTCACCTAAACATTTATATACCTGCTGGCATTGTAAAGTTGGTTTCAGTTTAGAATTAGAGGAGAGATGTTATTAAGTTCTTTTTTTTTATCACTGGTGAGCTCAGTCTTTAACCTCAGTATGTAACTGTGCTTGTTGACATGACTCCATGGTAATACTGTGTGTGCTGTGCTTAGACATCTGTAAGACAATGGCAAAAGCCTGTAATATCGTGGCTTTATCTCAACAGGTGATGTTTCTCCTCCTCCTTCTACTGTAGTTGGACATACCAAAACCTTAGCTAAAGTTACATTCAATCCCACTGTTGTCGAGCAAACAAGGATTGCCCGAAATGGCATTTTGGGAGACTTCATAATTAGATACGATGTCAACAGGGAGTTGAGTGTTGGAGATATTCAGGTACTGTACATGACTCATCTTTTCTGTTTTATTAACTATACCTGAGATGGTTCAATTACCTTGCATGCTCCAAATGTCCTAGAAAATGTTTTCCAACTGAAGACTAATTTTCCATCTTGTAAGAACTATCCAAAATAAAAGCAGTCTGTTGGCAGCCACAAGATGGACTTAAAAACCACAGGTTCCTACTTCATTAAGTTTCTTTCTTTGCATCTGCTTTTCAGTTTCTCAATATACTGGCTATATATATCTGGACAAAAGGCCAGTTTCCTAAAGGCTTAATGTTGGTCTGATTGCTGGGTACATAGGCTATATCCATACTGTATGGACCCATGGTCCACCAGGGAAGGAGATGTGGAATAGGCTTCCCCAATCTGGATAAACAGGGGACCAGGATTAAGATGGTTTCGAAGAAGCACTCATATCCTCCAATGGAGAAAGAGACATTGAAAGCAGGATTAGATGTGCCCAACAAATTTTCCCATAATGATGTATGTGAAACCTTTAATTCCTGACTTCCTTGCTCTTCCACAGATTCTTAATGGATATTTCGTGCACTACTTCGCCCCCACAGATCTTCCTCCACTGCCAAAAAATGTCATCTTTGTGCTTGACAGCAGTGCTTCCATGGTTGGAACAAAACTGAAACAGGTGAGGTCTTTGCATTTGTTATAGATTGGTTGGCTGTAATGTTGAAGAGAGCTTGGTTCAGGCTTTATCTCACCAGATGCATTCTTCTGCAAAATGTTTTCTATGTTTGAGGTGAGAGGAGGCTCTGAAGACAACTCAGAGTGAGATGATTTACCTTCAATAAGAATTTATCATGTTGGTGGGGATGGGATGGGAGCAAAAAGTGCAGAGGACTTCATCACTCTGTAAAAAAAGGTCAGTGTTGTCAAAACTGAGCTAGGATGCTGCAGATAGGACTGTTCTGGACAGTTCTGTTCCGGGAAGTTTGGAGAGAGATAGAATAGGAAGAATTCCCAGCAAAGAACATTCAGTGGACCATTGTATCCAGCTTAAGAGCAGAGAAAAGATACTGTTGTCTTTAAATTACCTTGGCAAATCTCTTAGCAATTAATAACTCAATGGGTTCTGTTGAAAGAAAAGTCAGCTTGTTCTATTTGAGTCTTTCAATAGAAATCTCTGACATTTTTCCAGTGTACAAATTTTTACATGAGTCAATATACCAAGCTGAAGAACACATCACCAGTGCTTAAAATTGGCCTTTGACATGGAGGGTTCAGGCTGATACCTAAATGTTTTTACTTCTTCAGTTCTTCTCTCTAGTCAGGAGCCAAGTATTTGGCTTGGAAGGGCACTGTGCCTCGGAGAATATCATAGAATCATGGAATGGTCATCCAATCCCCCTGCCATGGGCAGGGTCACGTTCCACTGGATCAGGTTTCTCATAGCCTCATACAGCCTGGCTCGTGGATGGGGCCTCCATGAGTTCTCTGGGAAACCTGTGCCAGTGTTTCACCACCCTTACGATGAAAAAATTTCCTCCTAATATCTAGTCTAACTCTCCCCTCTTTCAGCTGAAAGACATTGCCCCTCATCCTATCCCTGTAATCTCTGATAAAGAGACCTTTCCCAGCTTTGCTGTAGACTCCCTTTAAGTACTGGAAGGCTGCTGTAAGGTCTACAGGGAGCCTTCTCTTCCCTAGGCCAACTCTCAGCCTGTCCTTATCTGTCTAAACTAAAAGCAGTCTGTGTCTAAGGAAATATACTCTCTCACTTAACACAATATTATTAGTCTAAATTAGAAGCAGAGATTAATTAAGACATAAATTCCATTCTGAATGATTTCCCAGATGTATCTCACGTCTACACTCACACTGGGGAGCTAAGTTCAGTTTCCATCTTAAATATCTGTGCAGAAAAGGAGAAAAGTCCTGGTAGGGTTAGTATTGTTTCATTCCATTTGAAGACTTGCCCCACAGGCACGAGGTATTGAGAAATTAGTTGGTTTCTCTTTGTTGGATCTTTACCTTCTGCTTCTCACCATGGCCGAGGTGATGACCATGGAAAGCGATACTTTCTGTGCAGGTTGACACCATTACCAGGCAGTTCCACTTGTATGGGTGGTGTAATGTTGTAACTCTACTAGAACAACTGAAGGCCAATGGCTTGCACATGTATCTTGGCCACGTAAGGAGATCTAGTCCATTCAGGCTCCTTGCTTGCCTGCCTGGAACATGATGATATTTCTAGAAAATGAGGTTGTTTGAGAGCCTTTTTTTTACCCCTGACTACCAACACTAGGCTTGAAAACACAAACCATCGTCATTCTCCAACAATTCTCTCCCTTAGAAGGGCACTGAGGAAATATATGCCTTTCTCTCTCTGCTGAAAACTTTACTGTTTGGTTTCAATGGTGATAAATCTTAATTTAGAAGCTGTGTCCCCTTTTAAATCAAATTATCTCCACTGTGAGCTAAAATGGAGTATGACTTTTACGGCTCCTAATTATCTACCGCAGTGACTGCTAACAAACTGTACTGAATGAGGTCTTGAATGAAGATGCTTTTGAATCTTTACAAATTCCTGTGGACAGAGCCTGGGTTTTGTTTTTTGCTAAGCTTCTGCTAAAAAATGACTGCCTTGCCTTGCAGAATGAACTGATGCTGCAGAAATGCATCCAGTTCCGCACACTTCCAGCATACAGGATAGTCCCTGCACCAGGGAGGTTATGACTCTTAAGGGCTTTGGTGCTGGTGTGAGCTACAAAAGCAGTGCCTTGGGTCAGCAGGTTAACTCTGTACTATGAAAGCTTTTATTCTCCTCCTGAGTATATTGGTGTTTCTTTTTTTGTATGCTTACTAGAAACAACATGAGCAGGGATTAACTGAAGATCTACTTCATAGCCTCGTGAGCTCCTACTGGTGTACATACATAAATCGCAGGCCAATTAGGTACAAATAGGTGCCTGTTGAGCCTGAAGTGGGAGGAGTGTCTAGCCAGGACCTTTGCTGAGGTTGTACCTAACTTTTTGTCTGTTATCTCAGTTACATTCTTTTTATGGAGAAGCACTGGTATGTTATGGAGATGTGCCATGTGCAGGAAGCACTTATCTTCCTCTGATTTCAACTGCTCCAAAAAATAGAAATTCACAGAATGAGGACATAAATCATAAAACCCTCACACTGATTATTCAAGGAATGATGAAAATCTAAGACTGGCTGAATAATATGCCTCTCTTGATACACTAAGAAAGTGTGATCAGTTACAGCCATGACCCATGTCTGCTCAGTGGCCTTTTTGCACAGTTGTTGTTGTTAAGATGTTTGTTAAATTACAGACATGTCCCCTGATGGCAGAATACATCTGAGGAGAGGAAATGCCTCCTTTTCTTCTTTTCTCTTGGACTCTTGCAGCTGTTGTGGTCTACAGTGGTGTGTAGAGAGCTAGGAAATCCCATGGGACTGGTTTTCCTCATTTCTCTCTCCCGAGTCACATGCAAGAACAGCTAAAAATACTCTCAACACTCATAAAGCTTGCTCTTGCAGGTCAGCTGCTATAACTGTGGCAAAGGATGTTTTTTAGGGTTACATGAGCATGGATGAGAAACATCAGTTGTGCATCCTTGTCTACAGTAACTTCAGGAGATTTTGTACTCTTCACTGACTTGATTTCATGAAGTTAATGGCAAAGTGACTCAAATGGGGTCAGGATTTCATGCATCCTGCAGTTCTCACAATCTAATTGTGAGTTATTTCTTCTTTTCCTCTCCATAGGTTTTCCTTTTCCTACGTGAATATTTATGTGTTCATGCCATCTCTTTCTTACTAAGATATCACAGTCTTTGAAGCAACAAGATGTCCAGACCCAGTTGCAAAAACATAAAGTAGGACTCGATCTGCTTAAATCATATCAAGACCTTTGAGGCATTCCCCTCACAGCACTGAGACATAAAGTAGCTTTGTGGGGAAGATCAATTAACATGCCTATTCGTCGTGCAGTTTCACAGCCTCTGACCTTTGATAACTTCTGGCACACTCAACTGTGTTACCGCAGTTGACCTGCACAGAGAATCTGAGTGTTCATGACATTGACCTTCTAGCACTGGCAGGGAAATAAAGTTCATGAAGAGAAAACTCTTGAGCACCATCATAAAAATTTTTTTATCTTAGAATCTTAGAATCATAGAATCACAAAATAGTTTGGGTTGGAAGAGACCTTAAAGACCATCCAGTTCCAACCCCCCTGCCATAGACAGGGATGCTTCCCACTAGACCTGCTTGCTCAAAATGCCATCCAAGCTAACCTTGAACACCTCCAGGGACAGGACTTCTCTGGGCAAAATATTCCAGTGCCTCACCACCCTCACAGCATAGAATTTCTTCCTTATATCTAATCTAAATCCACTCTCAGTTTAAAGCTGTTACCCCTTGTCTTATCACTACATGACCTTGTAAAAAGTCCCTCTTCAGCTTTCTTTCAGGCCTCCTTCAGGTACAGGAAGGCTGCCTTAAGGTCCCTCCAGAGCCTTCTCTTCTCCGCACCAAACAACCCTAACTGTCTAAGCCTGTCTTCATAGGAGAGGTGCTCCAGCCCTCTAATCCTCTTCATGGCTCTCCTCTGGACTAGCTCTAACAGAGCCATATCATTCTTGTGCTGAGGAGTCCAGAACTGAATGCAGGACTCCAGGTGAGATCTCACAAGAACAGAACAGAGGGGGAGAATCACCTCTCTTGCCCTGCTGGTCACATTTCTTCTGGTGCAGCCCAGGATATGGCTGGCTTTCTGGGCTATGAGTATACAGTGCCAACTCATTTTGAGCTTCTCATCCACCAGCATTGTTCTCTTCAGGGCTGCTCTCAATCCATTCTCTGCCCAGCCTGTATTTGTGCTTGGGATTGCCCTGAGCCATGTGCAGGAACTTGCACTTGTCCTTCTTGAGCTTCATGAGGTTGGCACAGGCCCACCTCTCAAGCATGTTAGCTTCTTCATGTGTTCAAGATTTTACACATCATTACTGCTGTCCCACTGGCAAGAAAAACACTGATTTTGTCCTCATGAGCTTCATTCCCTCATTTACAAGGAGACAGTAAACTGTGTGGAATAGTTGCTTTTAACAGGAGCCAGAAGAGCCTGGGGAAAAGGTTATATCTGCAGGGTTTACTGGGAAGAACAATTATTTGCCCTTTGGGTGGTCTGCACTGCTGATTTTTACGGTACCTTTGGCTTTAGATGTGGAGGAGGGCATGACAGTTTTACATTGGTATAACTAGGAGAAAGAGGGTCTGTTTATAAGTTCACCACCCTTTGATTACCATGATTATTCCCAGATTCACTGAAAATGGTTAAAAAGAATCTTTATCCATCTGCAATCCAGTATTATAGATCAGGAATGTTCCAAACCATGAATGTGCCCACAAGCAGAGAGATTTGCAGATGTTTCGCAGACATGGAGTAAAAAGTACTTGTTTCAACCACAGATTCATTTCACATTACCTTTCCCACAGGCAATAAATACCCACACACTCAGTTAAACAGTTGGCTGCACCACAAGCCTGGCAACGTGTCAATGGTTGTGTGCCAGACTGTAATTTTCTTTGAGGTTAATTGTGCTAGGAGGAACTCAACTGAAGCTGGGACCTGCTGTGTATTTGCAAATGTTTCAGTTTACTTTCCTGCATCCATCCAGGTGGTACTGTCAGTGCCCTTCATCTGTGACCTTCTGAAGGCCTGTGTGCCTTATATACACATATCCCTAAACCTCTGTGCCTTGGCACGCAGACTCCCTCTGAGTAGTTTCAGGGTGGTGAGAGAGCAGAGAAGCACCTGAACGCTCAATGTTCTCCCTCTGAACTCCACTGACTTCTGCTGGTTTCTGCAGAACTGGCTGTGGGCCATTACTACTAGTAATTTGGACTACTAGTCCAAATAATGCCCTGGAGAACTACCATAAATCACCAAGGGACTTTGGGAAAAATGCTAATTCTCATTACAGCCTTTTGTGAGTTTAAAGCTACTGTGAAGAGGAAAGTTTTGTCAGCTTTTCCATATCTATTGGAAACCAACACCCTGAGTATGCAGAGTCTGCAGCACCTACAACTTTATGCAGATGCCTCCTACTTGCGAATTATAGAATCACTAGTTAGAAAAGAGATCATAGAGTCCAGCTGAATACACAACAGCCATGTCTTCTCAGCAGATGTGAATATGGAATACAGGGACTACTACAGTAAATAAGGCGTCAGATCCATATAGACTTTAATTGCCCAGCTTCCAAGAAAGATGCAAGTACTTGTCATGCAGCAAAAATAATCTTCCTTCCCCAAACCCCAAAACTTATAAATGACAAGGTTATACAGACAAATAAGTAGCCTTCAGAGCAAGGTGTCCTCAGATATTCAGGAGAGGTAGCACCTGTTTCTCATCTCAACACTAAGAGCCAGCATGCCCCCATTTGATTTCCTTCGTGCTGAGGCAGTAGAAGTAGAGACAGACTTTCCCAGGAAGGTCCCAGACCACCTATAAATGGCAAGCCTTTTAATTGGATTCAAAGTAAAGAGGATACAAAAGCAGAGTTTAACATAGAAATGCTGTTGAGGCTTGAACTGAAACCCCATGGGACCTCTGCTGAATTCATCAGAGGATGAACTGAAAATAGGTGCTGCTAAAGTGACAGAAACAACCCAGTGATTACCAGACAAGTCCACAGTGAAACCTGGGAAGTCAGTCCATTGATCAAGGTCGCTAAGGTCTATGACCAGATAAAGCTGTGATAGATCTCAGGACAGCTACAGCATAGAGCTGGGTCTGAGACTCAAATTAAGACTGAAGGCTCAGGCTGGAGCTTAAATGAGTGGGATTGTGGGTGGAGCCCCCAGGTGGTACTGGTCAGAGCCATTAAAGCCTGTTATTATTCTCAAGGCTCTGACGTACTCTTTAGTCTTGAAGGTATAGATCTGGATTTCTTTAATAGTTCTATCTAAGATGAAATTGTGATTTTTTTCCTGTTGCTGGAGCAATAGCTAGAAGCCAGCCTTGGCCTCTATTCATGTTTTCATCATGGATCTGTTGTGTGAACTTAGGTAGGTTATTCTCTTTGTCTGTGCTTCTATCTTTGTAGAGTCATGTCCATTTAGCTGGCAAGTTCCTGGCTCGGTTTATGGCTGCATGAGATCCCCCAAGTCTAAATGATGCCTGCTCTTTGCCAAGACTTCAGCTATTAATTTAACAGTGCTTGCAACAACATGGCTATTTCCAAGTGAACATCCCTTCACCCTAATAGGGAACGTGTACTACATATTGCCCAACTGGAACAGTCTGTTTCTAACTGTGAAGAGCAGTAGAAGCTCAGGAATAGTTGTGGAAGCTTGCTGGAGTGATGTCTTCTGTGTTATATTACTGTAATAAGTCATCAAACAGTGGTCACAGGCAGTTCTGTCTCTGAGGTTCTCAAGATATCATTTGAGGCCCGTTAGGAATGAGGAATATGATACTACTTGTGTCGTGAGGAGAGAGCTATTGCTTGAATAGTTACCCGTGATGCAGTGACTTCATCTTCCTCAAATCATCTGTTCTCTTCTCTGTAGAGTTCTGGACAAGGGCCTGGCTTGTGCTAATGTCTGAGGCAGTGGCTTAGGGTGGAAGAGGGATGGGTTGGAGGCAGAGATTTATAGGATGGGGTGGGGATCCTGTAGCTGGAGATGCTGAGAAGACTTCGAAGTATGGCTAATGGGAAGGGAAGCAGGTGTTGAAGGACTGTGAGGGTCCTGTGGTAGACTTTCAGGTGGGAAAGTAAGTTTTCTATTTAAAGAACATTTAGTTCTCTTGTATTGCTTAATGCTGACCCTGAGCGAAGGTCCTGGGTCTTTGCTCCAACCAACAATCATCACCCTCACTCACTGGTAATGAAAACGCAGAAGTTGCATTTAAAAGTAAGAGGTATCACAGTTGAAAGATGAAGGACTAGGACTGTGAGATGAGGTGGCTACAGAGTCACAGCCTCTGCAGAGGGATAACAGGTACCTCATCTCCATGGAAGAGCAGCACTCCTCTTCATAGAAGAAATAACACCCCCTCCCTGAGTAGGAATGGCACAATATCTCCCTGGTGAAATAGCATAGATCTTTTCTCCATGCAGAGGGATCATCTTGTTGAAGAATCATAATGTTAAGGAGCAACCCATCTCTCCTAGTGCATTATGCACATGGGTAGGATGTTCTAAGAAACTACAGGCTACTGCCTGCTGAACCACCACCGTTAGAGAGAGGCTGCATCATGAAGAATGGATAATCAACATGAAAAGCATTGCAACCTGGGTCTCGTCCCCTGTCCTGCTGTGAAATGTAGCAGCTAATGGTTGCTGGAATCAAGAGGATGTGCTGTGAACAGCCTCTTGGGTATATCACATCTTCCCAGCACTGTGTTGGCAGCTGATCTGTGTGACAGAGAATGAAAATCTCAAGTTTTTGGAACAGTTCTGGTGTGCTCGGACCAACTTCATCTTCTGAGGATGGGCAGAGGGAGAGGTGCCAAGCTGTGTTGAGGGCATGGGGCACTTTTCCCTTGGTGTTGGCCTTTTTGCTGCTAGCTCCATGGAAACTGTTCGTCATGTTGACAGGGTGGGGGTTTGAATGTGTGACAGGCATGCAATGGGATGCAATCCCACTTAAAATGACCTAGGCACAAGACAAGAATGTGTCTTCCATTCACTGCTGTGTCAGTCTGGCTGTCTGCCCAGGCAGCCCCGTTGTTTCCAATGAGGTTATCTCAGTATGGCATTGTGGGGCAACCTTTAAGCTTTTCCCTTTGACTTAATGTACAGAAACATTTATCAGTCCAAATGTAATTCATACTGCACTGTTGAGGACTTGAGTGATGGTGCTTGGTGCTGATAAGAACTTGCCTCCTTAGATTTTTGTATCCTCGACGCTGCAGTGAGACTACAAAGAGTGAGCATCTACTCTGCCCTCTGGGCACATGAAACTTCAGTTCCTGAGAAATCAGATCATCTTGCAGTTTGTCATGTATTTATCTTCACCGTGCTGTTGGATGCTACAGAAGTGAATTGCCCCGACTGATAGCTAAATTTGTCCATATCTTTGAAGACAATTTTTTCTTCCACTGAGCAGAATTCCAGTGTTTAAATGCCTTGGGAAAATGTGGAGCTATTAAGTGGAAAATATTTTTCAGAAAAAGCAATAGAAACAGTTGCTCTAAGTGATGCAGAATTTATTTTCAGACAGGGAACCTACAAAGGAACTTTTTCTAAGGCCTTATTGGGAGTCAGCAATGTTTGAGTTACTAGCAAGGGATCCATGATTCTCAGGCAGGGGAGACTGGACCGTGGACTGGAGACCTACATTTTCCAGAGCTCTACAACCAACACCCCGCCCCCCATCACAGGCCAGTGTCAGTGTAAAACAAAATGCTGGTTGTCCAGAATTGTGAAGGAGTATTCCTTGGTTACATGATCAGTGTCTGCCGGGAAGAACACACAAAGATACATTGAGAGGGAGAGGGTGAGCTGCAGTCCCGGAACTGCACAGAGCTCCCTGCAGAGGAAGAAAGGGCAGATTGTCCCCCCCCAAAAAAGGAGATGGAGGAAGGTAAAGAAATCCAAGAATACACTTCTGGGTTAAAACCCGTTTTTGGTACAAAAGGCCTTTTTAGTGGCAAATGGCATGTGATTTGCATTATGTGGGCATAGAGGAAATCAAAACTTGCAAGATGTGGCTTCAAACCTTACCAGGAATGATGCTGCCCAAAGCTTTACTCTTTCTATGCCTCAGCTCCTCCCTGTAAAACAGCAGCAGAGCTCACACAGCCTTTCCTTTGGCTACTGGATTCCAAACCAAGACAATGGTAGTACTTTGACCTCAATAGCACTACTTCAGGTGTGACTTTGATGCCAGTCTTTCCTTAAATCCCAGTATTAATCCCTCTGACAGATGTGGCCAAATTTGACCAGATATGGCTCCTGTGGCTTGAAAAAGCCAGCTCTGGACCTTTTTGTCAGCTATCTGTGCATGTTTGGAAAGGGAAAGCTATGGACCTAAGCATAGAGGATATGGAAGTGGCGGGGGGAGCTCTTCGGTTTTTTCTTCCTGTAATTCCTTGCACTGTTTTGCCAAGCAACATATTTACTTGCACTTTTCTCCTCACTGTAGGAGATCTGGTCTGGTTTCTGAGCCCTTGGACAGAGCTGTGGATTCCTCATTCCATTTGAGCTTACATCTTGTGCCTTAGCTCCTTTCTTGATAAGTATGGTCTTTCACAGGGGATCTGGAAGGACAAAGTAGAAGCCTACTGAAATTTTGTCTTCTAGTTGTGACATCCTTCAGTATATGGTAGTATATGGTTGCATATGGTCCTTTTAGCTGATGGGTACTGCTTTCCAAAGGTGGTGAATTCTTTCCTCCCCACTAGCCATGCTCTTTAGACTGACTGATCTTGAGTCCTTGCACTTCCCTGGTGCTGGCTGAAGCTGGAAAGGGGCTGTGTCACTGGTGTCTGTGTCTCACTGCCCAGCCATCTGGAGGGCAGATGCCAGCTGTGTTTGGGTGTGCAGGCTGTAGCTGAGGGTTGCCAAGTGATCTCAGAGGACTGGCAGGGTGGGAGCTGGGAGAGCTCCCTCTGTATCTGGAAGCTGTTTCCAAGAGGGACTGAGTGACATTACAGTGCTGCAGACACCCACTATCCACACAGAATTGGATTCAGAAGGAACTGAAAGTCTTTTCATGTTTTTTTTTTTAATGGGCTGGCATGAAGCTTACACAGAGGATGTGGGCCTAGGATGAAGCACTTACAAGTGCTTCTAGGCAATGGAAAGTGTGAATACGTGGGCTTGGGACGTACATTATAATGAGATGCTTGAATTTTCCTCTTGCTTCATAGCACAGCCAATGCCTGGCAATGCTATGGCATCTAACAACCACACATTGTCTTCCTTTGAACTGCACAGCTTCCAGGGTACCCAGGCTTTGCCCTCACCCTGCTTCTCAAACAACCAAGGGACTGTGACAGAAATGTCACTGAGACTTGAGTTCCTCCTAAAAGGTACCCAGATGGTCTGGCATCATCGCAGATGTCTCTGAGGCAACTCGTTGACCCAAGAAAAGGCCGAAGGCTCTCAGCTCTCCCATTGAGTGTGTCTCTTCCCACACTTTGCTGTACCAGTGTTTAAAAAAAAGCAAGGTCTGTCAGAGCTAACCCCAAGGGCCAGGTACAAAGGTGACAATTCACAGCTGAAACAGACTGTAGCTGAGGGTGTTCTCTTCCTGCTCTTGCTGGGGGTCATCCAGCCCCAATTCATTTTGGTCATGATGGAGGGTCCTTAGCAAGCAAGAACCAGAAAAGCAGCAGTTCTGTTGTAGCCCTGGAAGTGGCTGCTTCAAGCCCCACGTTCCAGCTATGCTGACAGCTTATTCACCAGCACATCTTCTCAACTCAAATGCGCTAGAGCGGCAGTTCAGTCTCCACCTTTCAGCTCAGTTTCATCCATCCTAATTCAAAGGAAATAGAAGAACCTTCCTCCACTGAGTTATCTTTTAAATCCTGATTTTGAACCGATCTCTGACAGCTACAAACCATTGCCATTTGGCAAAACTGGATTTTTTATTCAGCTGTTCTGTATTGCTACTTCCTGACATCTTCTCATTTAATCCTTGTTCCACCCTCCATGCAAAAATGCATCTACGCAGGCAAACACATTGGGAGAGGTGTTTCACCTTACAATACCTGAACAAGGGTGCTTGACCTTTTAATTGGACTTTCTCAGTGCGAGTGGGTTAGACCTGTGCCCAGTTTATCCCCAAAATGAATCAGTGTTGTGTGCACAGCAGTGGAGAAATGAGCTGGCCCTTCCCAGGGAAGAAATGGTTAATTTTCTGCCTCGCAGGAGAGCACCTTTGGCAAGAGCTTCAGTGCAATGACTCACTAGGGCCAGTCGGGAGTGGAAGTGCAAAGTCCTCATCTGCAGCCGAAGAGCTTGGGAATCCCACGGCAGCCTCAGCCTTTGGATCCTCTGAGCCAGAAGTTCCAGCTGTGGCCTTACAAGGCCAGAGTGAGAAACCTGCTTCTGTGTTCTGACTGAAGCTGTTGCCAGGCACACTCTGCACGAAGAACTTTGCAAATCCTTGCCTAAGGGCTGGTGGAGACTGGAAGAGAGGGCAGGGCACCCAGATCACTCAGCCATAGCTGCATCCTTAAGGATTTGAAGCAGTGCACTTTTACCAAAATATTCTCCTTGTTTAAAGATGCTTTGGCCTGCCAGCTCCTGAATCATATCCAGCCCTCCAGAGGGAAGTCACGTCTCACTCGCAGCCTCTTTATGGGTGAGGGATATTGGTAGCAAAGTGTGTGTTGCCATGCTGTAAGGACTACTGTCTTCAATATAAACCCGGAGGTCCTTACAGGCTGGCAGGAGATATGGAAACACACAGGATGAGTCGGGCAATTCAGAGCATTCTGGGAGAGATGCAGAGCCAGTTCAGCTTCTTTTTGCTCCAATAAGCACTCTGGACTGAGCAGGATTACGTCCTGAGGTGAGTCCCACCTTCTCCATACTTGAGCTACTCAGCCTCTTGGAGGCAGTGCTGGGAGACAGGCACTTCCAGATAGTGACTCAGCCCATCCTAAAACCTATCCAAAACAGATGGGATGGATTACTCTCTGGAGATGTCTTCCCTTGCCTAGAGAGGGATTAGATGCAATGCCCAGCTTTCTGATGACTGAGTTGGGAAAGCTTAATCCCACCCTATATTTTTGCTGGGGATGAGGTAAAAGCTGCAGGAGAAGGAACCATATGGCCTCCCTCATTCTGTTTGTTTTGGAGCAAAACCATGTGCACGTACACACACTTGTACATGTTTGTATGTATATATTACACAAATGCAAAGTGATTTTTTTTTGACATTTCAGAGACAAGCACATGATAGAGGTGCCAGAATCCAGGCTGACTGTGCACGTGCATTAAAATATGACAGAACTTTTTCCTTGGAAAAACTGACTCAGACTCCATGGAAATGACTTAACTGTCACAAAAATAAGAGATGCAAAGGAAAGAGAATGAAACAAGGGGAGAGAAAGAGATGGTCCTAGTCTCTCATTTGGCCTTGTATGAGGGTGTGGGGATATGCTATGTTTTCTAGGAAAGTCTGTTTCAGTTTCCTCCTGACCCTTCAGCAGTTCTAGCTTGGACGCTGTGTACACACAAACTACACTGCTGCTCTGCATTGTGTCTTCTTTTCTTTTCCTTTTCTTTTGGCTGAAGATAGGCAAGAATGTCAAGAGGAATTTCTAAGCCTACTAGACAGATGCATTTTCTCTGCAAGAAGGCCAAAGCAAGATTATTTTTCCTCTTGCCTTGTTCTCAGAAACAACAGAGCTGTTTGGGCCCTATAAATCCCTCTGAGAAAAGTGCAATTTGACAGACTTGCAAAAAACTGAAAAGAGGGGTTTTGTAATAGGAAAGGTCAAGCAATGTTAATTATAATCAGAGATAATGAGACTTGGATAGTTTCTCATCAAATCCTTGCTTCTAGGCACCTCTGTTTCTCACTCTCTTTTTGCTACTCTGGTGGGGAGTGGAGGAGGGATATTGCTCATTGGGAGCTGTTGTGATCTCTTTATGTCTTACTTTAACTATCCTGCCCAGAATTTACCACAGCATAGGTTGGCATGAAGGCCTGAGCACACTCACATATTACGGAATATTCTCCGTTTTCACTTTCTGCTTACTTTGATCCTGCTTTTTTGAGAGACAAAGGCATGGACCACTCTATGAAATAAATTCAAGAGCCCTTTTCTCCATTGTGTGATTGGTGCTTTGCCCTTCTACACATGCATGAGAGATAGTTTGATCTACAGGATCAAGAGCTGGTAACTCCAGGTTTTGGAAGGTCTTCATTTGTGGCCTTGACATCATTACTGAAGTAGTCTGTGCCTTGGTTTTCTCTTCTTTAAAATGAGGCTGCAAATGTTTGAGGGTCCCTCCAAGGGGTGATGTTATCTGTTATCTGCTGCATTTGTACAGTACAAAATGTAAAAGACAAGATGAGAGAGTGTGAAACCTTCCAATATTTTTCAAATAATGGCTATGTATTTCATCTTAGCAAGCTACGGACTGTTATACTGGGGAGACAACCCTTGTGTTTGGGGCAGGCATTCATCTTTTTGAAAGTTTATTTGTTGCACATTATGATGTGCATATATATTCCTACTGGGAATAACCTCTTCTCTTTGAAAGAGCCTCTTCCACCAACATTTGGTTTAATATTTTTATCTATGAAATATTCATAAAATGCATAGTGCTGAGATGTGGAGAAATGTTCCAGCTAAGCAAATGAAGGGATGAATTCTGGGATCCCTACAGAGAAAAATGGTTTATACAGAGGACAAACAGGCAGGGAGGGACTCCAGATCTGGCTCCAAAAATGTCTGAAGCTATGGGAACTATTCCCTTTAACTTCAGATGAACTGGAAGCCAAGTCAACATCTGGGAGCATGAGAGATTCCGCTGTGGTGGGTAATTTGTTTTCAGTTGCATCACTGCATCATCAGCTTCAATGTAGAATCCAGAGGGATACTGATGACACAGCTGATCAGTCCTTTAGCTCATTTCCAAACTGTCTTTACATAGCAACTTCAGGCCTAGAAACATGTGGTTTCCAGCACTGCTGATTAACCTTTTCTACTTTTTTTCTGGACCAGCCTTTTTTATATTTCCCTGACAGTCATGAAAGAAGGCTTTAAATGCTCACGAGTCCACCGTATTATTTCCTGCGTAGCTTTCCTTGGAATTTGAAAGGTCGAATTGTGGCCAAGAAGGGGAAGAGATGTGAAGAAGCTGATCCTTCTACTTACAGATATTGACTCATCCCCGTACTGTGTGTTTTGTATCCAAATATAGGATATGCTTGCATGAACAGAGGCTGCTTTAGGGCATCTTCTCTCAGCTGGTCTTACTAAAATGAAGTTTGTCTCCATGCAAACACAGCTGCATGGCTGGTAAATCAAAGTTGGTCACATCGGGGAGAACTGGATATCTCTGCACTCTTTCTGTTGGCTTATCCTTAATGGTCTGTCTTTCCCATTACCCAGGAACCTTAACCTCTCTTGCTATGAACTCATCTTGATACCAGCTATTGTCACTCTGCTTGCCTGTATTTACATAGGATAATGAACAACAGAGCAATATAATGTTGACATATAACTGGAAAAAAACAGTATGCCTGGGACAAAACTGACTCACAGGTAGAATTTGCAGTGAATAGTGAGGGCTTCTATTTGTATCTTATTCATAGAATCATAGACTGGCTTGGGTTGTGAGGGACCTTAAAGATCATCTCATTCCAACACCCCTTGCCATGTATTAGCTGAAAGGTTTGTTAATTGTTGGAATCGTTCATTGGAATATGTATATACCAACCAGCATTCTAATTCTGAACAGAGCAGTTGCATCCCGGACCTATTTAGAGGTATTTCAACTTACAAGTAACTTTTTTAACCATACACCACTTACAGCAAGTCTGAAAGGCTTTGGAAGAACTCCGCAAGGCATTCAGTATTAGTCAACATTATTCAGTATCCCTTAGTTCAGGGCATGGTTTCTCCAGTCAATGTGAGCATTTATACTAATCATCATGCATGGTTTTTAAGCTTAGTTAGGTCAAGGCACATCTCTTGCAACTTTGCAGAATCTTTTGTGCAAGAGTTTTTCTTTTATCTTATATTTGTGTAGCAATTGGCACCACAAAGATCAGGCCTTGTGACAGGGAAGGACATCACAATTGTCTTCATGAGACAAACTGGCAATGTAGAAATACCTATAAGATCAGTAAACATTTTAAGAATAAATTATTGCCCACTAAAGCATTGACAGTTGTGCCTATTGGTCTCTTTTCTCTTCTCTTTCTAGACCAAAGAAGCTCTTTTCACAATTCTCCAGGACCTAAGACCTGAAGACCACTTCAATATCATTGGTTTTTCCAACCGAATAAAGGTCTGGCAGCAGGACCGGCTGGTGCCAGTGACTCCAAATAATATAAGAGATGCCAAAAAGTACATTCATAACATGTCACCTACTGGAGGTATGATCCAGAGATATGAATGTGATTAGTTTTGCTATCCAATTGACTACACCAGCATGCAAAGGTGAACGTGGTCCTGTGCCACATAGCGATAAAAAGACATTGAGACTTAGGTCATGGGACAAGGGGTGCCCTTCTCTGCCTGCACTCAGGGTTATGTGACAGAAGGATACATGCCCTTTATCAGCATATATGGTGGGAAGGTGTCCCTAGGTCTAGTCATATGATCTGTTACACTTATTAAATCCAAGTTGGACCCACTTTCCCATTTATTTGGTGAGACCGTCGGAGTGGGAAAGTTCCCAGGGTTCTTTCTTGAGGACAGAGTGAAAAATACCATATCCTGATGAAGGACACACGGGGTCAGTACTTGTGCAGTTTCCAAAAACCTGTATAAAGTAGGCTTTGTTTGGACTGGAATCTCCAGGGATGAACTACCCAGTGTGGGCTGTGGGATTGCCTTCTGCAAGAGCTATTTTCTCACCTAGTGCTGTCTTTTATGTTTCTATACCAAAGAGTAGCCTGAATGACATTTAATAATTTATTGCACCTTTTGCTTGCACCTTGGGAAGAGGACGAGACCCCAGAATAGTGGCAGAATGCAGGCATGATTTTGAATTTGATTCAGTGGTCTCCTATGAGGCTGTGGATGCTTGTATAAAAAAACATAGCAAGATTTATAATCAAACATACTTTGGCAGCTTTGCCCATCCTAGCTGAGCACTCCCCAGGTAAGCAGAGAGCTGCAAAATGACCTATGCAAATCTTTCCCCATGGGAGAAGTCACAGCTTGTTGAAGGTCAGGCAGCATCTTCCCATAGTTGCCCCTGAGCAGTCACCACTCCTAGTAAAGGAAACTCTAATGGAAAAAAACAGCAAACAGGATGGTTTGCTGTGCTCTTTGTATTGTGAGAGGAAGAATTTAGGAAGTGGTCAAGGGACCTGCCCAGTTAAATAATTGCCAATAGTAAGACTAAACTCAGAGTACAAAACTTTTTACTCCTGAAATGCCAAAAGAGCTGTGCAGGAACCAGCTGAGTTTGTCCATGAACCTGCCAGAGAACAGAAGTAAAAGGAAATGATTGACGGGTTCAACAGGAAGGTGCAGTGATTCTCCACTACAGGCCAGTGGTACTTTAGTTTGGCCAACTCTGCATTTTCCATATAAAGGTACAGTTCCTTAAGTATCTTCCAGTGAACACGAATGCACTTGGGCTTACAGACCACACACACAAAGAACGTGCTGTGCTTACCCTGCCGTGTCACACTCACACACCAAATATGCAGGAACAAAATGTTGTTGCTAAACATTATTACATGTGTGAAAAGGCAGTTTTCAGTGCTTTGTATCTTCTGTGATGTGGCTGGGTTTGAAATGACACTATTGTCTGCCACATGGGATGGTTTTCTTTTTGTTTCTTGGGAGAAAATTCTGTCTGAGATTCTGGATCTGGACGGAGACTGAGAGAGAATTAGGACATTTAGGTGCAGGATTTTGGTTCAAAACCCTTTTGCCAAAAATACTGCCTGGATTTTGAGGACTGTTCAGACTGTTCTTAGCCCCTTTCCTATTCCTTGTCTTGCTGCAGCCACTGGAGCTATGCCCACAGAGTTTATAGAGTTTATAAAATATGAACCAGCCACTGGAGCTGTGCCCACAGAGTTTATAAAATATGAACTATTTTAACCCAGACTTACTAATGTTGCAAAGGTTCCACAATCAATCCCTCTTTGCTTTAACTAGCTCAAGAAATACATGGAGCAAGGAGATGTACTCATTTTCCTGCTTTCTTTTTTTCTGAACATGCAGTAGGTTTGCATTTTTTCCATTCTTTTAAAGTACATGTACTCCCTCATTTATTTTCTGTTTTCTCCCTCTCTCTCCACTTCAGGCAGCTCCATTCTTTGCTAGCCAGTTGTTTTGTGAAAACACACTCCTCAGCTAACAAAACCATTTCTCTTCCTTTTAAACTTGGTTAGCCCCTGGGGTTTGACGAACAAACCCAACCATTTGTTTTCTCATTTTAAGGCTTTTCTTCTTTCTCCAAATCTTATGCCCTTCAGACAAAGTGAGCAGAACTTGTTTTCAGTTATCATCTGGGAGAGTCCCATAATTAAGTTTAACTTTTTTTATGTGCCAGCAGACTCTGCTTACTACAGCTGATTATTGTACATTAAGACATTTAAGGGTAGAGCAATTTCACATAATAAACTGCAATTCATAGTTCAATTCATAAGACTATAAATGCCTATCCCAAACTGGTGCTGAGAACAGAGCTGAACAAGTTTAAAGGAATAGTGCAACCTCATGTAGAGAAAAGGAATATCCTGTTGAACAGAGATGTTGTCGTCTTACTAAATGGAGTGTAGGGAAGTTATTTGTACCCCTCTTAGAAGGAGAAATGAGTTAACCACTTTGGTACCTTCCCAGGGACTAATATTAACGGTGCTCTCCAGACTGGTGCCAAGCTGCTAAATGACTACATTGCTCAGAATGACGTTGATGCCAGGAGTGTTTCTCTGATCATCTTCCTCACGGATGGGAGGCCCACTGTTGGGGAAACACTGTCATCCAAAATCCTAAGCAACACCAAGGATGCCATCCGTGATAAATTCTGTCTCTTCACCATTGGCATTGGCAATGATGTGGACCACAAGCTGCTGGAGAGGATGGCACTGGAGAACTGCGGCATGACAAGGCATTTCCAGGAGGATGAGGATGCAGCCAGCCACCTCAAAGGGTTTGTTCTACTTTTTCTGACCTTTTACCTGTATTAGGCACAGGTTTTAGGAAGGAAGATCCTTTAAGGAGACATCACAAGAGATGGGAGCTTCTCTGAGGCTCAGCTCTGCATAAGAAGAGGTAGAATATGTTCAGATAGTGAGGATGCCTGCCTAGAAATTGCCTCCTCCTTAGAAGACACCCTGAGATGTACTGCAGCTTGCCAGCCCCTGTTTCCTTAATTCAGATAGTTGAAGAAATGGGAGGCATGAGTGCCACCTCTCCACAGGTGGACAGAGGGAGGAAAGGATGCATTGCTCACTTCAAATTGATAACATAAACAGCGTGGAGGGACTCAGGATTGGAGATACCAGTTTGGGGCAGAACCTTATTTTTTCATTTTTTGAAAAAGATAACATTATTGCCAAACTCCAAAATACTCAACTTTGAAAAACACACAATGGTCATTCCTAGGATGATCATGTAATTGCTTCATTCCCTCATTCTTTGTGACCCAAACTTCTAAAAACTTTCCTGTAATCCTCATCATTCAGTAGGACCAGAGATATGTTTTTCTTCTGTGATCAGGGAGCTGTAGTCCAAGGGACCATAGAGAGGAACCATAAAAAGATATCTGGACCAAAACTCAAAAATGCCAGGCAATGTGTCAGCATTTTCAGACAAAAATGTTTGGCTTTCACTCCCAAAATATTAGTGTTTTGAACTTCAGAAACCCAAAAGAGACAGTCATTGAGCAGAGACCTCTCGCCTAGCTAATGTCTAACTCATCTGGACCAATAAGACATGCACATTCCCCTGGAGTTTTCTTTCTGTGGTGGTTAGGCATAAACAAGATTGTCTTCCTTTTAAACTAGATTTTTTAGATCCATCTGCCACTCTGCCCATGTCAGAACATTTATTTTGGATAGCAAGTGGCATTCCCTAGCAAATGAAGGATGTGCAGATTGATTGGGCTGCAGGAAGCCAACACTGCAAGTACTTTTTCAAACACCTCTGTCTGATAAACAGCTCACTGTTTATCAAGCTCAGTGATGGCAAACCCATTTGGCATCCAATGCCAAATTTATACAGAAAAGCACAGTCACTTTCTGGAGGCTAATTCCAATCTCTTTTGGAGCAAAAAATCTACATGAGTGCCAATGTCATTCCTGATTCTTGTGGTCTATGGGTTGTATTTTTACACAGATACTTCCTTGCATTATACTATGACACAGGCTGTGTCTCCAGCTCCAACGTTTCTTACAAACCAGGAGTTATTTCACAGAGCATTCTCAGGTTTAATTCACTCATTTTTTAGTATGTGATGAGACAATGAGCGCTTAGAAAGACTTTAAAAGAAAGTCAACAAATTCAAGCTTTGGGTTTCCTTATAGAGAATAAAACAGAAAATGTGACTCTAGATTCCACAAAATCTGTTTAAGCAGATGTGAAAAATAAATGAAGCTTGAACTAAAAAAGGCCAATTCTTTGTTTATTTACTAAATTAGACTCAAATGACTTGCCAAGAGATGAGAAGTCTGGTATTTAAATGGGAAATATGCCATTCTTGGAGTAGCTTGGCTACGCAGAACACACTGCTGCAGGGAAAACAGTACTGTAAATTTAGACCTTGACCCCTTGTAAAGGGT
Organism: Tapera naevia; assembly: GCA_033556795.1. NCBI lineage: Eukaryota > Metazoa > Chordata > Aves > Cuculiformes > Neomorphidae > Tapera > Tapera naevia. The sequence goes on along the minus strand of JAUMJJ010000074.1, from coordinate 878,909 downwards.
TTCTGGCCTGTTCAGTGCAAGTGTTCTCAGAAGGATGGCAAGTCAGGTTAACAAAGCATTACAAGGTTAAACTCTGTGGATCCGCAGAACCCATGTCTTGCTCGAACAGAAAATTAGCAATAAGGTGGCAGTGAGTTCCCTTCTTTCAGGCCACATGTACTGAGTAGTGAGGATTCCTTGGAAATGTCCTTCTTTATGGGGGCATAGTGAGATTCCTTCTTGATATTCTTTCTCCTTTGTCCCTCAGAGAACTATTCCTGCCTGTCCTACAATGATCATCCCAATCGAAGTATCTAGGGCTCTTCCAGTGAAACAGAAAGTTTAGTTTAGATGATACTCTCCAGCTCTGGGGGAGCTAACATTTTGGCCTTACAGTTTCTGTCTCTGGAATACCATGCATAATACTACTAGAAAAATGTGGGTAACAGCATCTCAACTAAGTACATTTTGAAAAATAACCAGGGTGCTTTCTGTGAGCCTAAGAAGTCAAGAAATTGCTCTTAATAGGCAGGTCCTCTTAAGCAAGCTTACGTGGCCCCAAATATCTCCTTGCAGAGCTCTGGAGTCACAGTGGGATGTAGGTAACTACCACCCCATGCTGGGATGTTTCTGAACAAACTTAAGAGACTCTGTTTAGATGTCTGAGAAACATTGAAAACTAAAATGAGGCAGAGAAGAGGCCGGATGGGCACATAATTCAGCCTTCTTCTTATAGAAGAGCTAACTTCAAGTTTAGGTGAGTTATCTCAGGGCCTTGACCACTCAAATTTTGAAAATATCTAGTGGCAGAGACTCCTCCGTCTCTCTGGACCCAGTTACAGTGGATGTAGTAGCTAAATTTGGGGCCTCGTAGCTCTAACTTCTCCTGAATGACTTAGGGGCCATATTAGACAGTCTCAGTGTATCCTTGGCCATGTTTTAAGTGCAAGAGTTTATGCATACACTTGGATGAACCGTACTAACGGAAAGAAATGTGTCTTTATTTAAGGTTCTACGATGAAATAGGAACACCCCTTCTCTCTGATATCCGTGTTGATTACTCTGAAGACAACGTGGAGCAAGTCACTCAGAACTTCTTCCCTAACTACTTCAATGGCTCTGAAATTATAATAGCTGGCAAACTCATCAACCACACCTCAGACAGTCTCCATGTGGAGGTGACTGCTAGCAACTCCAAGAAGTATATCCTCCTCAAAACAGATGTGGCTATTGACCTGCCAAGCAGGAATGACATCAGAGGTGTCCCTGGCTTGGAAGATGTCAAGGGTGATAAAAATTACATTGAGAGGGCATGGAGTTACCTGACTATCAAGGAATTACTTAACTCTTGGTTGAAGAGTGATGACAGTCAGGAAAAAGACTCTTTGATGGAGAAAGCCAAGTCAATGGCCCTGGCTTACAATTTTGTTACTCCCTTCACTGTTCTGAAGATGAGAGAGGCTGGGCTGCACTCAGAACCACCTCAAGAGGAGTTTATCCACCCTTCCACTGATGGCATTGGTGAAAAGTTGCAGAGCTTGCAGGGGCACAGAGCACCACCAGGTATGAGAAAAAATAGCCATGTGCTGGTAAGAAATCTTTAATAAACATAGTTAATGTCTCGTGGCTGACTTTGGCAACAGGGATGTTCTATATAATAAACTAAAATGAAAGGTCATAAACAGAAAGCTGAGATTTTCATATTGATTTAGCTAATTGTGGGCTGGGTGACCTTAAGCAAATCTTTTAGGCACCTGACTTACCCTCTTGAAGCACTTATGGCTCTGTAGAAACTATTGAAGAAAAACTGATTCTAAATGAATCTTAAAGGATAATAACTGCGGAATATGCTCCATAGTATTGCTGAATAATATTTTGGGAACATTATTAGACTATGATTCTCTCTGCTGCTCAATAAATAATTGTAACAGCCTTCCTTCCCCACTTCTAGGTATACGCAGACAGCAAGATAAACATAGAATTAAAATCTCCAAAACTTCAGGTCAGTGACTGTTTTCATGCCTTTCATAATACAAAATAATAGTGGTTGATTTATGGAAACCTCAGATGCATATAACTGTGGTACAACCATCCTGAAGGATCAGCTGAAATACTATTTACTAGACCTGCAAAGTAGGGAGGAAAATTAAAACAAAAACAAAATACAGAGGGGATCAGTCATGAGAAGTGTGTGAGGAAACACAGCAAGGCAGATGATCTATAAAACTTGATCCTCGTGTTTGAGACTTCTGTAGATCAGGGGAGAATATAAAGCACGTTCTTTCTGTACTAGAACTGTTCAAAAAACATATTATGAAGTAATATTGCTGAATTATAAAAAGTGTTGTCGAAGGGAAAAAACCCTATAGTGTTTTGCTATTTCCCCGTTGATTCTGCACCTCAACTTTACATCCTTTTCATACAGTAAACACTGAAGAATAAGCCCAAATCAAGAATTTAGACTTGAATTGATAAGGTCAAATTTACCTTAAATACTAGGGGTTTGGCTTGTCTTTTTATAAATAACAATTATATGGTGGTTGATAGGTCAAAGATTTGTTGAAAAATTAAAGTTGTAGGATAGTTTAAAGTCTGCTGTTGACTGCTCCAATTTGATATAGGACCAGGAAGGTTCAGTGTGGGGTGTGCCCATATGACAGTTCTTGATTAGAGAATACATTTTTGTGTGTTATGGGGGATGTAGCCTTCCAACAAAGCATGGAGAAGAGTACTATAAAACACCTGTATGACAATTCCCATAAATCACTGAATTTATATCCCAGGAAGAAAACATCCTGATTTTCACCTGGACTGCAATGGGTTTTGAGTTTTCACAGAAAACCTAACCTATTCTGTGAGAAAAACAAACCAAAATAAAATAATCTTTGTTAAAATTAAAGCAAAACTTGGTATTTCCTGACAAACTCCACACAATCCTTTAAAAACAACCAACCAGGAGGTCCTTAGGAAAAAAAAAAGCACAAACAGACTTTGAGAAGCGTCTTTATTACATTCTTGGACACAGTTTTTGTAAGTAAGTTTCTCACATTTGTCTCTTTTTCCATGTCTTCTCAGCGGATGGAGACCCTCACTTTGTCATTGATTTTCCCTCCAGCAAGTTCTCTGTCTGCTTCAATATTGATGGAGAACCAGGTGATATTCTCCGACTGGTGTCTGATCACAAGGAATCTGGTGAGCAGCCAGGAAAAGCAGTTGGTTGCAGAGGGAAGCTGAAGTGCAAGGCCAGCTCTTTAGCAATAAGATTAAGCAACAAGGTGCTTTAAAGGCAAGACAGTGGCAGGAAATTAGAAAAAGTTGCTTTTCTGGCCAGCCAATGGAAAATTGGTGCACACCATTTTTCCAGTTCTAATCATCTGGATTGGAAGGGGAGGTAAACTATTCTCTTGCACTTACTGACCTTCAGCTTTATCATAGCTTATTGGTCAGGGACTGGCAGAGGCTACCCAGGGAACTGGTTGAATCGTCATCTCTGGTGGAGTTTAAAAGATGGGTGGATGAGTTTCTCAGGGATATGGTTTAGTAGTGGACAGGTACGGCTGGACACGATGATCTCAACAAGATCATCTCTGATTCTCTGATAAATTCACAGCAAATCTAAGCCAGGAGGATGCCTGGCCACAGCTACATACACAATTCATCTACAGAAGACTTTCATCAACAGAGTAGACCTAATTGTAGAGAGAATTTGCCTTTATGTGTATCCAAACTTTTCCTAGTCAAGTCTTCATTGACTAGAATCAAGGGAACAGCAATTACATGCAGACAGCCATGAGACCTACTGGAGTGCATGAGGACCACATTACACCCCTTCAGTCCAGCTAGTTCAGAAGGTTCAGTTCCTGATTATTATGACCCAGTAAGGTCTGAGGGTTGTGCCTGTCTGGTTCTACAACAGCCACAGTCATTTTGCATAACACAGGTAGTATTTACATAAGCCATGCAGCCATCTCCATGCTGAGAGATTACACAGGGGATTCAGCTTTCTGAATGCAGAGATAGGGCATGTCAGTCCTCTAGTTAACAAAGTCACAACATGCAAATAAAAGATTTGGACTCATTAAAATTACTCTGTTATTGAAATATCTTTTATTTACTTAAAGTCCTGTTTGCTTCAGGACAGAGCAAATTATCCAAACAGGCTAATACAGCACTGAGGCTGTTTCAGTGAAGGGACCACCAAACTGACTACTGAGTCATGACAGCCTTGAGAAAACCCACACATTTCAGGATCAGTCTGATTCCCAGGGGCCCAACGTGTGGTCTGATCTGATCTGGAATTCTAAGCAGGGCAGCTAATAAGCAGATTATGTCCTGAGCAGGAAAACGGTGGAAGGAAAAGATGTCAAAACCAGAGACAATGCACAGACTTGTTTTACAAAGAAGATAAACATCCCCATAATAAAGTTATAAGAATTATGTTCTGTGCAGCAGTGGTCTAGCCTCTACATTTCTGCATTCATGTCTGCCTTATTCACTAAGATCCAGCTCCTGGCAATGTTTCCTAAAGTGGTTCAAATGCAGAATAAGCTTGAGAAAAAGAGACTCTGTAGCACTAGAAAGTTGAGCCAATGAAGACAGAAATGAGAGATGCCATCAGCAAGGATGGGATATAGAGACATTTTAACACAGTGTTGATGGCTTGGGTTAGCTGTTATGGTCTAGTAGCTGCTCAGAGACCCGTGGGAAGTGAGACACTGTCTTATGGACAGGAAGTCACAAAAATCCTGAATACTATTGTAAGTCTTAATGTGAACATTCCAGGCTTCAGTTGAGTCAGTGGGATCTGCACCTTAGGCTATTCAAAAGTCATTCTTTTGAGGGAAAACTGAGGGAAGTTGGAGGAGCAGCACTGAAGAAGCTGGAAATAACCCAATGGGAGTGCAGGGTTCAGCATCCTCTTCTGTAGCTGCCATCTGAGGAGGTTCAGTACTTCACTTCAGGCTGTTGCAAGTCAGGTTGTTCCCTCTACAGGTTCTGCTCAGTCTTTAGCATGTTGACCAAAATAGTCATCCTTACTACCTTAATCTGTATCTTCCTTGGCTAAGTCTCTTCTTGTGAGTCAGGTAGAGAGGGACACCAAACTGCAACTCTCTGCTACCCTGAGATCCTCTGAGACAGAAGCACGCAGATACACCCAGGTCCTTTCCCTAGAAGTTCAGTTCCTATGCCAGTTGGTGATATGAGGAAAAGCAGGCCTACCAGCAGCTTTCCTTAGTCCTCCAAGATCTGCTATGGTTGCTTAACTTTGAGTTACCCATCAACAAATAGGTGAATTGTACCATGGTTGGTTACATTATAGCAGTCAGGAGGATAAATATTTGTCTTATGTGGATCAAAATCCTGGCATATCATTGTCTCAATGATGGGAAGGTCAAAGGCTGGATGGAGATTAGGAAGTGGCTGTGCTGCGGAGCAGCTGATCCTATCCTGTAGCATTGCATATGCTAGGACTAATGGCGCTGGGGGCACCTGTCTCCAGGGAAGGCCAATATTTCTGAGCTTGGGCAAATTTAGATGCTCTGTATAAGATAATAATTTTATAACAGACTGGCTGTACTGCTTTAAATACTGGTAGGTGAAATAACTGAGCACGAGGTGGTGAATCTGCATGTCCTCAGTTACAAGGCTTGTATCTTTGAGACATAGGCCTACTCTTTGTTCCAGCTTTTGTTTATTGATTGTTTTCCTGCAAGGTGTAACTGTGAATGGGCAATTAATTGGAGCTCCTGCACCACCCAACGGCCATAAAAAGCATCGGACTTACTTTAGCACCATCACTATCCTTAACAACAAGCCAGAGAGAGCCTACCTAGAGATCACACCCAGAAGAATCATCCTGGATGATGGGGAAAGACTTCTTCTGTCCTGTGATCGGAATGCCGTTGTGCGGAGTAGCAGCCTTGAAGTCTCCATCTCTGCTAATTCCAACGTCACTGTGACGATACAAAACACAATCAGCTTTGTCATCCTCATTCACCGTTACAAGAAGCCAGCACCATATCAGAGGAATCACCTGGGGTTCTACATCTCCAATAGTAAAGGCCTCTCTTCTGACTCACATGGGCTACTGGGTAGGTAACAGGTCCTCAGCTTCAGAGCTATAAACCAAAGAAAAATGATCCTTCCAAGCACTGTTAAAGGACAGAGACAGGAGGTAATGAACAAGGCAGGTGGGGATTAAGTTCTCAGGTAAGACTTTCATTTCCACTCTCAAACAACTTCTCTATTGCTAGAATTCCCAACTTCTCTCTCATCTTTTTCTGTATGAGTTATCTCTATCCCAGCTATGTTTCTGTGTCTGTTTTTCATATTTCCACTATTTTTACGGTTGTTCAATACAGTTGTCATTAGAATTCACATGCTAGAGTGTCCATGATGCTAGTAATCCTATTCTGAATTGAATAGCCCAGCTACTAATGTGCTCTCCGGGAGAGTAGGGTCTGAATCTCTCTAGGCAGAGAGGACATCTAGCTGAGGTCTTGCAGCTCTCTCTGAAAAAAGAGCTCTTGTCACAGAGCTAGCACATTGCCAGGGATCATTGGCTTAGCCTTTAAATACTGCACTTTGAAATGTCCACAGATTTATTTTTGCAGGACTGAGCTGTTTACACCTGAGCTTGATTGAGAACAAGAACCACTGGCCACTTTCTCTCAAATATGAAGTGAAAGAAGAGCCATCCTCACAATTTGAGAGCAACTGGGCTTTAGACAGACAAAGCAAATGATGAGATATTTGGGTTCTTTCAGCCAATGAGAACTAGTGATATTTGTGGCCATGTACAGATGCAGAACTCCAAAACTGAAGCTTTTTCTTTTTTCCATGACATTCAGGCACTCCCAGATTGAGCAGGAGATGATCCCTCAAGAGTGAGGTTTTGAAATTGGGCCACTCAAGCATAAACCCCTAAATCTGCACTTGGGTTTGTCCTAAAAGGGCTTGCCCCCAAGGCAGCAAAGGAAAAGAACTTGGAGCTTCAGGCCTAGATCTTCTTTCTGCTTGCTTATCATCATTGTCTAGGTTATTATCATCTGGTAACTGTGGCCCACAGAAGGAAACTTACTTCTAGCAGCTCAAAAACCTCTTTAGCTCAGCCAATGTATCTTGATGAGTGAAAAAAAAAAAAAAGAGACTGTTTTATTCTAGTCTCTATGTTTGTGAGATTTAGAAGGGAATTGCAGGACCTAGGATCCTGCTATTGCAGAGAAGTCCTTTACAATCCCATACGCCAAGAATCCTCAGAACATGATTTGAGGGACATGTTGGACTTGATGATCTCAAAGGTCTTTTCCAACTGGAAGATTCTAGGACCTATTAAAAAAAAAAAACAGCCACCAACAACTTATAAACAGGCACAAAACAGCCAGTCATGGACTCTATTTTATCTTGCCTTGCAGGTCAGTTCTTGAACCATGAAGTCAAACTTCTCCAGGGATCTTTAAATACAAGTCATCATCAAGCTGGCCAGAACCAAAGTGAAGCATTAAAGCCAAATCCTACAACTACCCTAAAAGTGAAGGGACGTCTTGTTCCTGTTGTGTGGAAGCAGAGGAGGATCTACAATGGCCAGCAGGAAGTTGACTGCTGGTTTGCCAAAAACAATGCAGACAAACTGATTGATGGGAGCTATAAAGACTATTTGGCTTCTCACCCTTTTGACACAGGAACCAGCTTTGGGATGGTTCACAGCCTCTAAGACCCATCATAGCCATGTGTTGCAGCAGCATGTGTGACAGCAGTTCCCTTCTGAAGCCTCTAGAGCTAGGCAAATTATGAATATTTCTTTACTTTTTGGTGCCAAAGAAACCAAGGCTTTTTGCCCTTGGAAATCAGCTGTCTCTTTTTCCTCCTAGGTGAATGTTGTTCATAAAATTCCTGAAGACAAGAAGGTTGGGGGGTGGGGGGGAGGGTTGAGGACATGGTTAAAGCCATGATTGGTGCTCTCACAGTGGGAAGTGGGGCAGAAATGGGCCAGCACTCATGGAACAGTGCAAAATGCTGCTGGCCTTAACCCCATGTAGGGATCTGTGCAATACCCCCAGGGACTGGTGAGTTGCTCAGTGAGAGGCACAGATCATTCAGCACTGTGCCTATCTAGAGAGAAAATGTTGGATGATAGGCTTTGAAAAGAAGTGACTCGGAGCACCTGCTCCAACCATGTTGCCTGGGGAAAGAAGAGTGAGAGGAGAGATAGGTGGATATTCCTCTGAAGTGACCCATTAGCATCAAAGAGGTAAACAAAGAAATCAAAACCTTAAATCAACAGGCAAAAAGAGGCTATTGCTTTCTTGGTTATTGGAATGAGATGGATTTGCCACAAACCACTACGGACCCTTAAAACAGTGGTGAAAACCTGCATGTGTTTTACTGCTATCTCAGTGCACAGGGTTAAAAAGGACCTCTAGTCTCTAGCAGCAACAGGAGAAGAGTAGGCTCCCATTCCAGGATGCATCTCATTTAAATAACATTGCAGGTTTAGTGATTTTTTTGAGTCTTGACTCCCTCAGAGAGAAACAAAGTTTCACTGTGAGCTTCCAACAGACCTGCCACCGCCTTAAGCAGAACATCACTTCTGCTTAGCAGAGATTTAAATTCTTTAAAGCATGTTGAACCAACATCTGCAATAGCTTATAACCCACAAAGCAGACTAGACATTTCTAGTTGCTTTTCTAATCAGGGAGGAAGTCTTTATTTACTCCAAATTGTAAAAAATTTTTCAACCCAATTTCCCCTGGCTCTTTAAACTGCAGGAATTTGGCAGCAGGAGGTTACAGAACCAGCCACCCCCACTGCAGGTGGTGCTGCTCTGCAAAAAAACCTCCAAACCCAGACTGCAAGGCTATTTTAAAGTGAGGCATCACTGAATAATGCTATAGATCATCCACGGGGCAGTTCATGGTTGTCAAAGTCCTCATTGGCCAAGTTCTCTACTAAGCAAAGGCATTTACACAGCAAGGCCAAATTGAGCTCATGTATACTCTGCCTTTCCAGAACTAAAAGGAAGAAGGGTGAATGTGGAAATGCCTCCAGGAGCTAAATGATAGCCATATGTTAGGAGAAAACAGAGTTGCCAGAGACCTACAGAAATAGGTTGTCTTGACTGATTTTTTTTTTTACATCTTTAACAGTTAAATCATATTGTTGCTGTAGGAGCTCCAGCTGCTGGTGATGGGGTGGTGATTTTCCAATTGCTTGATCATCTAATTAGTACTGCTAGCACTGTGGCAGCAGAGCAGGTAGAAAACACGGTTGCTTGTTCGCACCATGTGCTGTGGGGAAAAGAGAAACAGCTTAAAGCAACCAGCTAGATTTAATTGCACTCTGGAAGATCCTTGCAGAGAGCTCAGCTAGTGAAAAATTCGTGCCAAAGCTCATGTTTTGGCACAAAACATAAAGAAAAAACTACTGCTTTAGGCTCAGCTATCTTGAGAAATAGCTCTCCTGCAAGGGGGAACTGAAGGCGACCTTCAGCACAGTCCCAAGCACACAACAACCAAAGAGGTTAATGCTCTGCAGTGTGCTAGTGGGGCAGAAATTAAATGAGAAGGAGCATCTGTGAAGCTGACTTCTCCATTGGAGATGACAGTGGGGAGATCACCCAGCCCACTTCCAAACAACCTCCCATTTCACTGGCTTAGGGCAGAGAATAGTGGCAGTGAACTTCTAGACAGTCCAGGGTTCAGCAGGTATATCTACTGAACTTTATGAAAAGAGATCTTCACTCTCCTCCCATATTTTGTTGTTCAAATGTATTGCTAAGGGGAGTGATTACCTTGTCTCTCATCTCATCTCTCCTGTATATAGGTATGTGTATATATACATGTACACACACACGTATTGCTAATGCTTCAGGTGCATCACTACCCTTCTTCCTCCACCTCCAGCCAAGGAGAACATATTTCTTTCAGGGACTGAAAGGAGCAATGATCAAGTCCAACTTCCCAGCCATATGAAGCACCTGGAGCAATATACTCAAGTTCTCTTTAAGGCTCCAGTTATCCATTTCACAATAAATATTTTACAGTGAACACTGCAGTAAAAATTTCATTTGGTGAAGATAAAACAAGTTTGAGGTGAAGGTTATGTACATTTTATGGTGTGGGCAAACTCCTGTTACCAGATGGTTGAAAGAACGGCACACAGTTAACAATAGGTTGGAAACCAAAGTAATTTCAGTAGAAAATTAAAGGTCAATATTGTTCTTCAGCCTCTACACACTTGCAAGGAAGTTAGAAGTGTGTAAGGTAAATAGACCTTAGGGCTGTACTCCCACGTTAAACTGAGAATTTAACCACACGGGAAAGCAGATCCAGTCTTTAAATTAAATACAGCATTATAGGACATGGGAAACAAGAGTTGCTACTCCTGCTGTCCCAAAAGTAAGAGCAAAGGCAGGCCATGGACTGCAAACTTCAGCTTTCCCCACCTATAAAGGGGGCATCACAACAATTCCCTCTCACAGACAGGGAACATGCATACAGGTACACATTTATTTTCTTCTTCAGGAGCGTCACAGAGCACTTTGTCTCGCAGTGATATGGTTAAAGATTGCAAGCTGCTCAGATAGGTCAGGGATGAGGGCTGAGCAATCACTTTGCAGTGCAATGGAAACAATTGCACACCACTACTCAGGCAAGGGAACATGACTCCTGAATTTTGGGTTGCTGATTTGGCTCTGCAATGCTCAAGAGGAAAACCCTCCCCACATCATGTTTGCCCAGCTACCTCTTACTGGAAGCCTCTTCAGCCAGCTCCAACCAAGAGCTAAGACTGTCTTGTTTCTTCTTTCCAAAAATACATGAGCTTCTGCCATTTAAGGACAAGGACTTTGTTGTGGCCAAATTTGCACTTACTGCAGCATTGCACTGTGTGGCCCTATAACAAAAACCAAAATATCAGTACACCTTGCAACAGGGAGCAAGTTTCTAATAGGAGAAGGTGTTTTACTCCAGCCCTTACCAGTGCCCAACTCCATCAGACAAGCAGAAGTTGCATTGCGAAACTGATTTCATTAAGCAATATAAATGAAACATTGAGAGAGCTGTGTGCCATGTGTTCCAAAAGCCATTTGATGTGCCAGCACAAGTAAGACTGACCCTTCATTAACTAAGGGAGAAACAAAAAGGGACTTACTTAATTTTCAAAAATACAGTACAAGACTGCACAGCTGCAAGTGTAGCCAAGCATGTTGAGGTCACGAAGGGGCATGCAAGACTTTGATTTATATCTAATGCTTCTAAACTACTTTGAAGTTAAGAAAGAAAAAACCAAAAACCATAAATCCCAAAAAATTCACATGCTCTTAGCTTTAGATATTCCAGCTTTTAAAAGCCTATGTTAGAAAATCCAAATCCTTTATTTTCTACTCCTTAATAAGGAACGTTTTCTTGGGAAAATATAAGGGAGGAAGGGAAAACAAAAGATAATTCCTGCCCAACACTTCTAGGGACTGTCTTGCAATTAGAAAAGACTGTCTATGGCTCAGCTGAGTCTACAGGTTCATATCAGTGGATTCAGAATCAGGCCATGCCAAGGACAAGCCACAATTTGGACTTGGTATAGGTCTCATCACAGATCCATATCAGCACCCAGCCTGGGAATTCATTTTGCAGCTGCTCTGTGCTCTTTCCCCAGGAGAACTGTGAAGTGTTTTGCATTTTTGTGTGTTTATAGATGAATACAGTATGTGAACAAGAGAGAAAGGACAAATCCTGCACCTCCCACTTGGAGCAAAAGGTGCCAGGATCTGGGATGACCCAGGGGTCTTCTGCAACAGTCCTACCTGAGGCCATTCCCATCCAGAACATCAGGGCTGGTTCATGGGGCTTCAGTTGACTCTTCAGATCTAGTTTTTAACTGGCTCCTGCAGAGATCTTAGGTATTTATTTTAAACTAGGTAAAAGGAAACCAGTTGACTTCTAGTTCCCAGTAAACACTCATTCACAAGGTGGCAGCTAGGATCAGGTTCTGAGTCTGTTTCAGTTTCTGCTTCAGCATAGGTTGATGCTGCAGCATGAAGTCTTTGCTCTGAAGTAGCTCATACAACCCATCTACAGAAACTGAGCTCTATGGCTCAGCTCTTCTTCTGTCAGTTTACTTGGATAGCCCTGCTATGGAAGGCAACCTGCCCTGTGAAGAACTGATCAGGAAAGATTTCCTCCCCTTTACCATGTTAGGGGCTTGCACAACATGACATGCATGGAGGCTTTTCAATTATGAAGCAGTTTCAGGTCAAATATTTATTATATTCCTTACAAAACAGTAAAAAGCATCAGATCCAACTGAGACAATCTTCCCAATTCAAGAACTTTAAATACATATTGCAAACATTCTTTTGAATATTGTGAATATAAAAGTGTCACATTCCAGGTACTACAGGATAGATTATTTTTTCTTCTTCTTTATAAAAAAACCCAGACAATCTTTTGATTTCAGTCTCTAGCCCTGACAGAGAGTTACACCCAGGCTGGTCAGCCAGGGGAAGCACATATCCATAGCCCCTAACCTCAACGTGCCTGCATGTGTACAGGTTAGGGTCAGACAGGTAAAGCAGATACTGCTCAAGACTCTACAGGATGCACAGACACCATCCCCAAAAGACAATTGCAGAAGGATAGGTCTAGACAAGGCAGGCAAAAAGACCTCTACAGATCCTTAGCAATCAACTAGCACTCCCTACCCTGCCCTTCCCTGGCCAGCTCAAGGATCACAGTGCTGCTTCTCTTCCTCTACCTCCCTTGTCTCGGTGCTGTCAGATGACCACTTGATAGCTGGGCTGCTTCATCTTCTGGTTTGTTCCCTGGAGTCCTGAAGTATCCTGGTCACTTTCAGACTGATCAAAATCCATGTCTGGGCAGAGTAGTACCTAGAAAGGAGAACAGACAGATTCTGATGGAGTGAAAGTCCTCAGCTTTTCTTGATACTGCCTGATCAAAGGGTCAAGCACCCTCAGAGGTGTTTGCTGCAAGATCTGATCCTTTCTGGCAGATGGGCAAGGTCTCAAGGTCATCTTGACCATCTCTCCAACGACAGCCAGACAGACAGAGGTGCAGGTACCACAATGATCTGGTGTCCCAACCTTCTACCTCGAGATCAGAACTGGCAGCTAAGAGGTCTGTTCACCATGGGACAGGAGTTGCACAGACATGCATGTTCAGGCCAGGCTGCAGCCTCCATGGACATGTATAAAAACTAGGCCACAAGATTTGTAAACAGCTGTACCACATGTAGACCTTTTCCCAGGACCCCAGCTGCTTCCTATCTCCAGAGCTCAGCCAGAAAAGCAAGAGCTTCAGCCAGACAAGAAAGCAGGGTTATCTTCAGCCTTGGCCAGCAAGTGTGTCCTAGCCTGGTAGCATCATATTTCTACCTGTCACAGCACCTCCTGGCTCAGTCTGAATTGTGGGAGCCAAAAGAGAGCACTGATCACTCCCACTGGTACCTCTCCAGGTGAGAAGGCCCACAGCTTTGCTGTGTGATCAAAAGGCTGCTCAATGCCTCCAGGAACACCTGTGCTCTCTGTAGGCAACTTCAGACTGGAAGCTACCAACAGGCTGTTTTGAGCTAAAAGGCTGCCATCAGCCTGGAGTGTTTGCACAATGCAGACAGAGCCACACATGGGGCATCCTCCAGTCACATCATCCAGAAGAGGATAAAGGCTGGGTGTCACTAAGGCTACAGCTGCACTCACTGCAGAACAGCTGAAGCCCAAGGCCAGCCAGCAGGCTGGATGGATGAGCAGTTTGCATGGGTAATACTCACAGCTTGACAGATTGTTTGTTCAAGCCCTATCCTACCCCTTCTTCTTACCTCAAACACCCAGCTCTGGGCAAAAGCAGCCCTACTGTCGTTACACCTGAGCACAGCAATCTCTAAGCACAACCAAAGTGAGGTCACCACTTGTGCTACAACTTGTGCTGTGCCCAGCAGTGCTCAGGATCTCTGTCAAGTTATGGGACTTCTGGTGAACAATTGTCATTCACATTGGAAGCCTGACCAGGTCCTTGGCAAATCAGCCCTCAACTCAACAGAGGGGCACAAGCCTAACAGCACAGCCAAGGGCCTCCAGTTTTATTTCCCTAGATGAGCAATGCCAGTAGCCCTTTCCCTCCCCTACATTCACCCAGCACAGAACCCAAATAGCATCATTGGTTCATGGCTGATGCAGGGACAAGGGGCAGGTACCACAATTACCTCCACAAACAGCTTCCTCCAGCAAGGCAGTGCAGACCTCCCACCCAAGCCTCAGCCTCATTCGACCCCACTTTGCTCCAAAGACTGAGCCAATGCACTGTGAAGCCTCCCTGTGCCTGACTCCCAGCAGCCTTCCAGCTCAAATGCACAAGTCAAGGGATGGTGCAGGGTCTTTCAGCCAACCACGTTCACCTGCATTGTCCCCAACAGCTCAGCCAGTCCTGAAGCTGGAGCAAAACCAGGAGCATGAGGAATTAGTCTTACCCACAGCGACCTCTGGGCATAGTTGCAAATTAACATGCCCTCTACTTGGTGCTAAGTGCTAACATGGGGCCAGTCACCACAGCAACACAACGACTACATAGGAAAAACAAACTGCAATGAGTCAATGACTTCAAAGGAACAGAAATGCTGCAGGGGATGATTTCCTCCCAACCCTCACACACACTCCAACATCATCAGACATAGGGGCTATCTTTACAGCAGCACTCCAGGGGCAGCAGTACATCAGATTAAGGTCTCTTGCATACCCCATATTGGCCTCAATTTTTTTTTTAGTTCAAGACACACTGGAAATCCATCTCCTCCAACTGAAGATTTCCTCTGTTTATCATATTAATATTGTAATGCTGTTCAACTTGAAAAAATGGGCGGATAATTAGTCACACACAGCTTTATAAACTCACTGAACTCTGAACAGGCTGCAACAGGCTAGTTTTGGGGCTTACTGAAATGGTAATTTCAGTAGGTTTCAGCTGCAAACTCAAACCCTGTTTCAGCCAAGCATGGCTGACTAAGCAGGCACCAAGTGTTGTGCCTCCAGATCCATTCAGGCTGTTACCTGCCCACCACACATCTCGTATGAAACTGTTGGAGCCAACAGCCCCCAAGTAACCTTTCCACAGCTCCTCAGGAAGCTTCATCATGAGACAGCATCTCATCATTATGACAGCCACAGGACATACCTTCAGATATGGTTTTCAAGCTAAACTCCAGTTTGGAAGTTTTCAGCACAACTTGGACAAAGCACTTCCCCTGCAGATGCATCCACGTCAGGATCACAGCAGGCAGGTGGCACAGCTGGGAACGGACCACAGTTTCCCAGTCCCAGGACAATGTGCTACTGTCTCACTCAACAGTCCTGAAATACTTTCCTGCATTCCTTCCCACACCAGGAGGCCAGCAGCTTGCAAAACAACATGGGTCACGCTACCAAAACAGGGCTGCCCGTGTGCCCTGCCAGCTCCTTCTGCCTGGGGGAGGAGGCTGCCTGCTGGTTTGGTGCTCCATCCAAGCAGATCCTTCAGATTACCAGGCCATCTCAGTGGCAGAGAAAGAGACTGCACAGGCAGATGAAAACTATGACACAGGTCGTAAAACAAAGCAGTTCTGGGGCCATTTCCCTTCTAGTGATGAAAATCTGTTTGTCTAAAGCTTCACAAACTTGGAGTAGAGGTAGAAGCCATCTCACAGTCCTCCTGCACCTGATCTTAGATGAGTTTCCATGAGTCAGCAGGACTGACAGGTGCCTCTGGAAGGGGACTCTGCCACCTCTCTGCCCATCTTCACTTAGCTTCCCTATAAGGACCAGGCATCCTAGTTCACACTGAGCTAGTTAAAAATCAGCCCAGTTAAGCAACCAGCAAATCAAACTTGTTCTTGAAGTATTCTTCAATAGTGAAAACCAAGCAGCATAGGTATTGGCATTCATCAGCATCTTCAATCAAGGGATTTGCCAAAAGCCACAGCTCCTATGAAGGGAATTGGGATAGGTGCTGAACCCCATGCTCATCAAAGGCAGGTCCCCAGGTAATATATTAACTTTCCTCCCAACCTTAAACCATCCTCTAGTTTCACCCTAATGGTTCTCACAAGTACCATTGTTGTTAGACCAAATTATGCTTTAAGGCTCATCTGTGAAAACATAAGCCTTCTGCTCAGGAAAGGAACAGAAACTCACACATCGCCCTTGGGAAAAAAAAAACAACAAACAGAAACAAGTCAAAAAATAGATCAAATAAACCATTATTAAAACTGAGTTGTTTTCCTGAGTGGAGGAAACAAATCACTGATAAGATTTAAAGTTTATTAGCACTTGCAAGGGCAAGGGAAGAGAGACTTGGGTCAGGAGCAGGACGCATACAAAGCAGAAATAAGAGCCACGCAGATGAATGCATTTCCTAGCCTCAACAAAACTGGATTCAGACTGGCACTCTTGAGAGATCCCTTTCCATCCCACGAGAGGGCAAAAAAGACTGTTTAAAGATTTACCAAGGCAAAGCACAAGTCAAACAACAGAAAGCTTTAAGACTGACTTGAAAGGAATGGTGAAATTCTTCCAGCTGTAAGAGGTAGTTTGTTCCTTTCAGGGTATCGGTGTAAAAAAGTTTAGCATTTGCTCCATTATAAGCAAGAGCCCAATGTCACATTTGTGGCTCACTAGAAGGCCCTTAAAACTTACAAGAGGCTGCCACTTCTTTGGTCTGCACTGCAGCCATGGAGTCAGTAAGTGACATAAGCAGCAGGATTGCTGGTTGCCAGGTTTCTTGGCACCCAGTTGGTCTACAGCCATGTACAAAGCTGAGTTTTCCTGCTTTCACTATAGGAAGTATTGAGTGTGGGGTTTTAAAAGGTTAACTTCAGCTCCCTCTTTCCATTCACCTTCCTCTCATCCCCTCCTTTCCCAAACACAAACTGCTACTTCAAGTGAAAGTAATAACGCTCTCTACTAGCAAGATAGGCAGAGGGTTGAAATTCAAGAAGGTAGCATGATGGGGAGCTGCTGGCGCCTGCTGCTAGACAGCCCTGATGAACCCTGATAAACTGCAGCACACATCAGCCTCAGCCAGCTCTGCCCTGCACAGATGCTTCTCAGCCTCCCTCCTTCTTCCTCCGCTGGGCAGCAGGGAGGAAAGAAGTTCCCCTACTTGAACAGGTCATTAGCAGCCACAAGCCCAGCAAACCCTTATTTTCTGTTTTCAGTCGTAAATTAAAGCCAGTTCAGCTGTAGGGCCCAGTCAGCCAGCATGATCTTTAATTTATGGCCTAAACAGTTGACACATGAATCCAAAACCTATGGCTACACCTTGAGGTCCAGTGTCGAGAAGCAGAATTGGAAAAGAAGGTCACTCACTTCTGTGTTTCCTTCTCTGTCCAAACTACTTGTTGGGCCAGAGGCACAGGAACAAGTTTAAGCAGAAAGTAGGCAGACCCTGTAGACTGCTCCAGGTACAAACCAGTCCCCTTGGTAACTTCACTGCAATGATGGATGAGAGGTTTTCAAGATGGACAGATGACCTGCACGTAGAAGGTCTCAAAAAAAAAAAATGTGCCTGAGAAAAAGTGTCAAGTACTTGGAAGATGAGAGAAGCCTTTGACAGCAAGAGTCAGACTGCAGAATTTGTTCCTGCCACTTTAAAAAACCTCTCTAGGTTAAACTACCAGATGAGTCTTTCCTAGCTTCTAGAGATTACAGGTATTTTCCCTTCAGGTAATCCAAAACCGAGCTAGAGGCCACAAACCACTTGCTCTCCCTTCAGTACAGTGAGGCAGAGGCATTTCCATGGAGGACCAGCAACTGTGACACTATCTGTGCATCAGAGCAGCCACCATCTATGGGACTGGATGCTACAAGTTTAGGTACAAAAGGCTAAAAAGGAGGCTGGTGTCTCAACGAGAGATGTCACCTCTTTATTTCTGCTTCTGAGCTGGTGTGATTTTAACTGATTTAAACTTTTAGGAACATACTAGTATATCCAGTCAGTAAGGCAGATCTTTATCACCAGCTCTACATTTTGAGCAGACCTCCAACCTAGCTCTTCTAAGGAAGTACCACTCTTGAACATCAATCACCAGCAAGAAACCAGGACTGCACCATAACCAGGGACAAGATCATACCCAGAGTTAATCCACCTTCACATGCTATGTATGAGTTTTTAGCTTCAATGCAGAACCATCAAGACATATTGGTACTGCCCAGCTCAGGACTCCTTTCCCTCAACTTTGAGGATGCCCTCACCACACATACAATCCAGGAAACTCCCTGGGGCACACTATTCATGTGTTTCTAGTGACCTCACCAAGCTACAACTGTTTGTCTAGAGGCAGGGCCAGGAGGAGTGACTCACTTGTCTCAACAGCTGCTCACATCTGCTTAGCTTTCCTGCCAGAAGGAAGATTCCTCTGACACTGCATCCCCAGGAACAGCAGACACTTCCTCACTGAACCCTTGAGCCATGGAAGCCATGGGTCCTGTGCAGACTGCCAAGCACACCATTTAACACCATCAGCTCCATGCACATTGCAGTGCCACCAGAAATTGGCCATCTCACCCATGAGCACAAGTGCTGAGTTACTCTTTATAGAGGAACTCTTAGAGAGCAAGAGCTATTTCTGTTCATTCTGAATTCCTTGGCAGAAGCTACTCCAGGAGTCAGCCAGCAGCTACCAGAAGTTATCTTATCTCAGCAAGTCTCACCAGTGAGCAGCAGGATATCAGCAGTCATTCACAGAGAACTTTGAAACCAAGTCTAGGTGCCAAGGGAAGGAAGAGAATTCAACCCAGCTACTCAGGTTGTGATCTCTTCCCAAAAGGCAAAGAGAAGCACAGTCACCACCTGCCCAGCAAACCACACACCACTAATATGAACAAATTCTGCTGAGACTGAGCATTTCCTCTGTCTCAAAACTTTAAAGTGTCAAGCCCAGACTACACAGCACACAGGTTCCAACATGCTGGACCAATATATGGCTGAAAAAAACTCCAAAAGCTGACAAAAATAGGATTGCCAGCCAGACCTTAAAAACATCCTACCAACAACAGTATGGAAGGCAAGCTCTTCCAAGCCTACATTAATTACAACTAAAAATAGGAAAATTGAGGGTCAGTGTAGAGGAACCTGCCAGCTTCAGCCTGCTGCTCCAACAAGCCCACACAGAGCTCATAACCCACAAGATACCATTATCATTTAGGGCAATATTTCAGCAACACTTTGTAGGCTCTCATGTTGCTCATCATTAGACAGGGTCAGATCCTGCCAGGAACGTCCCTCTGTTGATCTCAGCTGCAAGCACAAAGAGTTAGTTTGACTTACCAGTGTTATCATCCATATTCATGAAGCATCACCCTAGGTCTAGGCAACATGATGGCACACTGCATCACTGTGGTAAAGCACACAGACCATACCACAAGCTCATAGCTTGGTCTCAAACACACAGGACATCCTTGGTCTTACCTGAGATTCCTCAGTCCTTCGAGCCCGAGGAGTTTCTACGGACCCATTGATGTCCAGGGTGTCCTTCTGCTTATATTTCCTCATAATCAAGCTGTCCACAACCCAAAACATAATGGCCTTGGAGAGAAAGAAGTTACATGAATAGATTGCAGGGACCAAAATCATTCAATCACAGCTATTTCTTCTCCTTTTGGTTTCTCCCGATATCCAGCCTTAATCAATCTAATTTGATATCTACATTAACCCTGCATCAAGTGTGTCCACGGGGGCTGGATGAGTCAGTTCCCAAGGTCCCTTTTTACAGAAATCCTATTGATTCCGTAGTTGTTGAAGATTTGGAGATAAAAAGACCATGATATGCCAAGTTCCTATCAGGAAATAAACACTGAACTGAGCTCTACTCAAGTTTCATCTGCAGTGGTCCTTGGTCAGTTCTTTAAGAACCAGAGTTTGCTTTCAAATAAGGAAATGCAACCCAATGTGTCAAAGAGCACAGGCAGGTAAACCCAGCTTTGCCAATGCTGCATCCGTTGCAATGCTCATGGCATGAGTTGAAAAGAGTTCAACTCTTTCCTTGCCCAGGGGACATCTGAATGTCAACACCTTGTTGTCTCTTAGCACATCAGCAGGAACTGAGAAACAGGTCAAGGATTACCCAGAAATAGGGGCACCAGGAGAAAAGCTGAACTTTCAAGAGGTTTTGCAAAACTAGTTTTGAGAAGATCCAATAGTTTTGGGTAACCTGTACACCTTGCCTCGCTGTAGTGCAATCTGAAGTCTAGCCAAATGGCTAGATTGACAAGTTGCCAAGGTCACCACTGACAAGCCATCCTATAGGAATTTTTAGGGCTTTGGGGCATCCTCATGACTGTAACTTGCAGCCCTCAGCTAATGAGCCCTCCAGCTTTCTTCAAAGAGAGTCAGTCATCCAGCAGCTTGGACAAGGAAGTGGGAATTAGGACCACCGCAGCAGTGACAAATTTTTGTATATGTGGCAACAAATATATTTGCTTCATTCTCCTTCATCCTGTCTCAGCCACTTCAATTACTCAAGGCTGCCCCAAACCAGTTCCTGTACATGTTCCCAGTTGAGGGGGAACCATTATTTCCAAACCACCCCCACCCAGTGCTTGCAGAAGCATCACTTACATTGACTATAAAAGGCACAACAAGCATGACCAGGATGAGCTCCAGCTGGGGGCTTGGGATGTATCCCAGGAGGATCTGCTGAAGCTGCAGAGAAGAAAGCATTTAGAAACATTATTTGAAAAGCTCTTTTGTGAGATCTTTGCTACAAACTGGTTGCCTTCCTTTGCCAGCAGCCTCCTAGCTAGGGCTCTGCAGCCTTTGCTTTAGCTCAGCTCTCACAGAGATGACACGGGCTATTCCTTTAGCCCAGCTGCCAAACACATGATTTGGTAGAGAGCAAGAAATAAGTGCTGCTAGTCTTTCAGTGTATCTACCCACGACAACAACTGCTCGGACTTTCCTTGGCTTCTTGGAACCTAGCTGCAAAATAAGGACACCAACCATGCACAATAAGCATGGTGAGGAACTCAGCATCATCTCTGCATTTAGCAGTGCGTGCTGCTGAAGAACACATTCTCGTCCAACTCCGAGCACTGTAGGCTACTGGGTTCAAAGGCCAAACCCTGAACAGGAACAGATAAGTGCTCCCACATTACTGTAAATAACTCCTCAGTCAACTCACATCAGCCTGTGAGGTACTAGGCACTACCTGTAAATGCACTCAAAACTGGAGTTACCCACTGACTCCCAGAATAATTTTTTAGACCCATCACATCTACCTGATACAAGTGTCACAGGTGGTTTATATTTTTAAAAGAGAAATTCATGATCAACACAATTACCACTGCATGAGCTATCATACAGAATCAGCTGAGGGTAGAAAGACTTGGACAGTTCTATCCAAGACCACATTGATAGTTCTTTCCAAATTACTAAAAGTCCCCCTTGTTTAGGCATGGGGTCATGAAACACCAACATTGACTTAATGCAGAGATCATCTGGCAGAACTGAAGTAGCTCAGCTGCCAGCCCAGCCCATTTTATCCTTCCAAGGACAGAAAAGAAAATTAAAGCAGCATCTTGTTCCACTAGCTTTTGACTAGAAAGAGAATGTACCAAAAGCCAAACTATTATGAAAGCCATGCTCCCCTAAACTTAAGTAATAGCTAATTATGACAGAGGGATGTCAACAAGTCATAAAAATTAAAGACCTATGGTGATGGGAACCACTAATAAGGCAACGCTGACAAGAAACAAGCCTTTAAAAAGTACAGCTCAGGAGCCTACCTTTGTCCAACCAGGGATAAGCAGGACAAGACTAATCACCGTCTTCTCAAAAACCATTATCAGCAAGTAGAGGATACACTGGCCAATCCAGGCAGCAGCTTGTGGAGGGTCACCTGGGAAAATAGCATATTGAATCTGAGACAGGAGGAGACAGCCTCGCAGGAAAGTTGCCTCACACTTTATACCTGAGCTGATTAGAGGGATAGGGAAGCATTTATATATTGTAAGTTTTGCAGTGAGACAAATAGTCAATACCAAGCTTAAAATTAGTGGAGAGATTTTTGATCTATAGTTGTAGGATCACATGCCTGGAGTTGAAAGTTTTGGTGTCCCTGCTGAGTCTACAAGTCACTACTCCGTTGAAGATGAAAACATACCAAGATCTAAGCTCAAATCTTCTAGTTTAAAAATAAAAGTAAATCTGACTTGAAAATTTAGCAGACTTGCATTCCTTATCAGTTGCAGTTCATTTTCCATCTTTGCACACTGATGCAGAGAAATAAGCGCAGAAAAGCAAAATGCACCCCACTTCCATTTGTGCAAACTCCCTTCATCAGGGCAGCTGTTTGATCTTTCCACTGCAGTTGTATTTTTGAATTAAACTTGGCTATAAGCAAGTCTCCCTCATAAGACCCAACACACACCACTACCACCATTGGCCTTTTGTTCTACAAGGTGATTCTCCTCTTCTGCTCCTTCTAGGGTGACTCAAATGGAGATGGCAATTAACCAGACCTACCTTGCAGATACACTTTGTATATTTATCTGCCTTCTATCCTGCTCTACATTCCACCAACCTACCCTTGAAATCCATCAAGAAGAAAAAAAATACCACTAAAAACCTTCTTCCCTTGCACGTCCTCCCCCATTGTATGTCCTTCCTAGATCAACGGCTTTGATGAAGCAAGAGTCCTACAAGCGTCCCAGAAGACAGGCAGTCAACTTTTCTGAAAGTGGAGATGCACAACTCCAGCTCTGCCTGAAGACCTGAAATTCCTCATGTTTATCCAGCAATCCTAGCACTCGCAGACACTCCTGAGTTCTCGAGTGCCACAGCCCAGCAGTATCACAAGTGTTTAACGCAAAAAGCCTTTCCAGGTAATTCTAAGGAGACTGGATCAACTTTTATTAATCTTGATTTGAATTAAAACCAAAATATGATCCTTCACTTTGGGGAAAGGACACACAGCCTTGGAGACACATGTTTTCCCTCTCCTTTGGCCATTGATGTGCACTGCCACCGTCTTCTTTAAGGTGTTGAGTTACTTTGAGCTGGACAGGGATTTGAGGGGAAGAAGCCTTGCAAGGGGGCAAGCACCTCGTTGTGTCAAAGCACAGGCCACTAAGAGAAAAAGCTCAGAAATCTCAGCATCCAATTCAAATGGTTCCTTACAAGCATGCATTGCTTTGGGGTATCAGTCATTTGGTTTGCACCTTCTCTGCTGCCCTTCTCTTCACATCAGCAAACCTAGAAAAGTCTGCAGAGATAGGTTGCCCCAACCTTTCCCCCATTCTTTCAATGGATAAATGCCTTGCAGGAGTAGCTCACAAAATCCTGGATTGACCAGAATGGCAACTGATAATCCCTCTGAATTAAAGCTAATCCGAACAGCAATCCCCAAGATAAGACACTACTCTCCCCTATATATGAACCAGTCATAGAATCATTAAGGTTGGAAAAGACCTCTAAGATCATCAAGTACAACCATCAGCCCACCACCATGCCTACTAAACCATATCCTGAAGTGCCACATCTACACTGTTTTTCCAAACACCTCCAGGGATGGCAACTCAACCTCTTCCTACTCCTCTGTAAAATAAAAATAAATCAAAACATTAAAGACAACACCTGCAACTTCCTCCCTGCCAAGCTTTACACGCCCGTTGCCAGTATTAGTCTAAAAATTTCTGGTCACCATTTTCAACACAAGCAGCATTAATTTTCAGTCCTAAACAGAATTAATTTTTTTTGCTGATGAAGTGAATGGTTTGTTATGTGATACTTTCTGTCTGAGCAAGAGACAGGGGCTCCATTGCCCAAGGTTTTAAAGCAATTTACTGAAAAAGAATCAATGCTAATTAAATATGAATGTTTCCAATGGGGTATTCACGAAGTAATAAGTAAAAGCATATTTGTATTCTTAACAACGATAATGGTACCATATCTATTACAAGTGCTTGCTTCAGCCCTCTGTAAGCACCCTGCCAGCTGGTTATCATCTTCCCAGGCTCATCAGAATATCTCAGGTCTGCAAAACTCAGCTACCATATCTGGGTTTGGAAAGCTTCAGCACTTCCTCTTACCATTTGAATATAAAGATAACCCCTGGCAACACTTGTTTACAGCATAATCGGGCCGGAATTTGGAATTGCATCTGTGCAACAGAACACAACCCACCACAGGATGCCGATGCTCGATGCCCTGTCAGACAGCAGTGGACTGGGAGCTCTGCCCCACTTTTCTCAGCACAATACTGTTGAGATGTGGCAGGGGAAGACAACACCAGGAGTTTTCAAAAGCACATTTATCCAAACCACTATGCAGACCTCCAGTCACAGAGCCCAGCAGCACATACTAGGATTCAGTAAGAGCTGGTATCCAACCAAGCCCAGCTCTTGGGGGATCTGCTTCCCAGCAAGGCAAAACAGGTTTGCATGTGTATTTGTCCTTATTCTGTCATTTGTTAGTAATGTACCAAAATATTTGCCTTGTTGCAAAGCTACAGCTAAGGAACAGAGACATCCAGCTAGTGTCTCCCTGCCAGAGACCTCAGAGTAACCACCTCGCATCCCAGCTTTTTAATTGCTTAATCTGTGATCAAGAAGGAAGAGGAAGCAAAAGAGAGGAGACTGAAGGACTGGGAGACCAGGGGTGCAGAGAGGCTGCTGAGCTGTGAGGACAGCAAGCAGAGCGTGCCAGACCAGCAGGCAACCACACGGAGCACGGGAAGGAGGGAGCCAGGAAGGTTACGTGTGAGTGTAACCAGCAGAGCCCACAGAGGATTTGAAAAGCACACGTCTCTGTTCCCTGGCAGGCAACAGCTTAATGGGTGGTCTGTGGAGGAGATGGGAGCAGTTTTATAAGCAGCTGGCAATTAAAGACTGGTGTCAGAGAGGCTTTGATCCTCCTGAAGCATGGACAGCCTCTCCTAGTAGACTTGGGTGCCTGGTTGTCCTTGGCACAGGTTAGGTATAACTGATCAACTCTCCTACAAACCCCCAGGTTACCATCACCAAGAGCTCAAAGTACAAACAAAACAGGAAAACAAACATATCCAACATGTCCTTCCTGCACTTGAACTCTGTCCCTTCTACTCTGTGTTGTCAGCTGTGCTTTGTCCCCCGTGGGGGAAGGCAGGACTCGAAGCCACAGCACCATTTGCAAGTCAGATCTACATTGCAGTCACAGTAGCACTTGTGGAACAAAAGGGGAAAACACAAGCATCAAACACTTCCTTCTCTCATCTAAGCTTGCCCCAAAAGCAGCAGCAAGTTTGAGGTCCCTCCCAAATACCTCCCCCTTCACACCCTTTTGGGGATTGGAGATCACCACACCATTCACCAAACAGCAGGTTATGGTTCTTAGTTCTGTATACTGTGCACTGGACAGCACTAGCCAGGTTTTGGCTAACCAGGCTGCTAAACATGCACTAGAAAAGACAACCTGCTTCTTAACCCACCCTAAGCATGGACTTGCCCATGTCTCCAAGGTTGACAACTCCTCACCCAAAAAATTTATCCTGCACTTTAAGTTTGCAAGAAAGCCACCAAACTGCTCTTGAGTTTTCTTGAGGGTTCATAACTTTGCCAGATAACAGTTTTTACCATGCAACTGCAAGATCCTATCTAGGGAATCAACCTTCATTCTCCAAGACCAGAGGTCTGCCCCAGTTTGACCAGTTTCACTGGCCAAGCACACATGGCAAGTGCAAGTGTGACAACAAGCTTGTGCTACCAAACAGGACAGACCTGCACCCCTTACTACCCACCACATCCCACCTTGTGCCTCCATCACATCATAGAGCTTCAAAAGTTCATATTTCTCACTCTGGTCTTTTCTGCATCACCTACAGAAGAAGCTCCAAATCTCCTACAGTTACAGGGACATCAGCACTTTTTACATGTCCAGGGTAGACAGTGGAAGCATATGGAAAGAGACCCACAGGACTATGCAGAGACCAGGTTTTGTCATCTTTTGATTATCTTAATCAGAAAAAAAAATGCTAGTGTTTTACAAGCTCTTCCTCCTCCTTTCCATTCTGAGCTTTGTTTTCAGACTACGGGATGAGATATTTCTGTACAGGAATTAATTCTGGAGCACAGAATTATGCAGGACAATTTCCAGCCCCCGAGAGGAAGATCATTGGATTTCTCTGTAGTTATTTTACTGTATCTTGATCTCTCAAAGACAGGAGGCTGCTCAGTAGCCAAACAACTCAGGATGAAGATGAAAATGAAATAGCAGCATGGCCCACAGGGCTGTAGGGATGACTTCAGCTATAAATAGACAGTGGTTTGTTTCCTTTTCACCAAGGAGCTCCACTGGCTGCTCCTTACCTCAACAAGTTTGAAGTCATCCAAAGGCCACTGATACACCTTAAAGTGGCCATCATCCAAGTCTTAACTCCCCACTAATTCATCTAACTCTGAGTAATACCAGAAACATACAAGTCACCATCTATTGGCACCTCATCAGGCAACAGGGAGCCTTTGGTATAGTCTCTGGATAAGCCCCTAAGACCAACTGGGCACATCATCTTCCACAGTTAGGAACTGAGGCTGGAAAACTTTAGCTGACTCCAGCTATCCATGAACCTCATTTAGTTGCTGGCTTTCTACAGCAAGATGGTCTGAGGCATCTGGATGATCAAAGGGCTGGAGCACCTCTGCTATGAGGATAGGCTGAGAGAGCTAGGGGTTTTTCAGCCTGGAGAAGAAAAGGCTTTGGGGGGGCCTCCTAGCAGCCTTCCAGTACCTGAAGGGGGCTACAGGAAAGCTGGGGAGGGACTTTTTACAAAGGCTTCTAGTGACAGGATGAGGAGGAATGGCTATAAACTGGAAGGGGGGAGATATAGATTAGACATTAGGAAGAAATTCTTCACAATGAAGATGGTGAGACACTGGCACAGGTTGCCCAGGGAAGTTGTGGACTCCCCATCTCTGGAGGTGTTCAAGGCCAGGTTGGATGGAGCAGCCTGGTCTAGTGGGAGGTGTCCTTGCCCATGGCAGAAGGGTTGGAACTTGATGATCTTTAAAGCCCCTTCCAATCCAAACCATTCTATGATCTTCCGATGTAACTTGAGATCTTTAATGTGCAAACTGATGTTCACAAGCGCCCTACTCCATGGATGGGAGAGGACTTTTCTTGCATTAAGTGTTTCCACTACAGGTGAGTACCTGCTGGACTGTTTCTGCCCCACAAGACTGATTTTTGCTAGCTGAAAACCTGCTACTTGGAAGCTGAAAACAGAAAAAAATAGATGCTCTTCCTCTTTGCTTTGTTCAGAGCTTCCCTTTCCTTGCGGGAGAGTGGGGAACAAGTCCAAAGCATCTCTGCAGCCTCCACATCACATCTGTTAAAAGATTATATGTATAGGCTCCTTTTGAACTATTCTAGTTTCTTGTCCCCAGTCCTTGTTGGAAGGTTCAAGCTTCGTCAGGGAAAGTTTAGGCTTGATGTTAGGAAAAAGTTCTTCACTGAAAGGGTGATTGGTCATTGGAATGGGCTGCCCAGGGAGGGGGTGGAGTCGCAGACCCTGGAGGTGTTTAAGGGGAGACTGGATGAGGCACTGAGTGCCATGGTTTAGATGATGGTTGGTGTTAGTGTTGGTTATAGGTTGGACTTGACGATCTCAGAGGTCCTTTCCAACCTTATGATGCTGTGAAACTGTGTAACCTGGGACAGCTCAGGTCTACACAGTGACTCTACCACCAACCTCTCCTTTTAGCTTAATGAACATCCATTGCTCCAACAGTCTTATAGCCATCACCTACCCTGATAGAAACAAACATCTTCCTTCACCCCAAAGGATGCACACACTACTTATTGTTCTCCTCCAACAACACTGCTGGTGCTTCCCAGCAATACCTCCTTGGTGCAAACCTAGGACCACTGGTGTCTGCAGCAACCTCACCCAAACACACATCTTGTATTCCGCTTGTGCGTGGGAGCCCAACGGCTCACAGAGCAAAACCAGCACTGCTTGAGGTATTTGAGTTGTTCCCACACAACAGGATTAGTTTTAATCCAAGCTGTCTAATGTACCAAGCTGTCAGCACAGCCCATGTTACTGCCAGACAGCTTTATTTACTGTGGTGAC
Source organism: Tapera naevia (assembly GCA_033556795.1). Lineage (NCBI taxonomy): Eukaryota > Metazoa > Chordata > Aves > Cuculiformes > Neomorphidae > Tapera > Tapera naevia. The sequence goes on along the minus strand of JAUMJJ010000074.1, from coordinate 850,850 downwards.
TGGGCATGCACGGAGCAGGTAGGAAAAAAGCTTAACCACAGCCAAAGCAGAAAGTTCAGGACAGTGGAGGAAAAATGGATATTTGAAAGCATTGAAAGTTGCACTGAGTAATAGAAAAAGTCAACAAAAACTCCTGAAGAGATACTCAAACTGTATGTCCAAAACCAAGGGATCTCATTAATAGTGCCAAGTACAGAGGAGGGTAAGATATAGCAAGAAAGCATCTGAAATTGCACAGAAGTGCTCACTTTGAGGGCAAGAACAGGTTTGCAAAGATTGGGACCTGAGTAGAAATTGCACCAGTTACGGGCAGGACAAGATGTCATAAGAGCAGCCAGATGGGTCCAGTGGAAATTCCAAACTCTGGTATGTTCTGTATCTGAACTACAAGAGAATGTACAGCTGCAAGCAGTCCCCAGTTTGCAGTGTCAGAGCACTCCTCTGGGTCTTCAGTCCCTAGAGATACTACAATTGCATTGGGGTAAACGCTGCTGCTATCACCCAGATCCAGCACAGTTCAATGGTTTGCACCTCTGCTCAGAGCAGGGGACCTGACCACACACTTCATTTGAGGATGATCCTCGGTCCTTTCCTTACTTTTTCTCCCTGGTCCTGGAGGTGGAAAGGCCAAGCATGCCAAGGACAGCACAGCCCCTCAGGTTAGAGCTATTTTCAGCAGTATTTCCTCAAGCATTAGCAGCCAGCTCCCTTGGCTGCTTCAGGATGTGGGAATATTTGTTATGGAAATTTTGTACAACATCACAACAGGGCCAAAAGCAGCCTACACAGGTCCTCAGTTAAACTCAGCAGTTGGCACAGAGAATATTCTCCTATAACTAAAGTTGACCAGCTGAGTTCAACAGGCCACTAAACAGACTTTAAAGGCCTCCAAGCAACAGGTCTTTTAATTTCCAGACAATGAATGAGAACAAAACATCAAGCTTAGACCAGTGACTGCAACCACAGTCAATCATAAGTCAGCATCCAGATGGGCATCCACAGAGGCAATTCCATGCAAGAACATCGTCTTTCTCCCCACTGTTTCCTAATGGTCCTCTTCAGCATTTTAAATTGCATGTTGCAGAAACCACCTCTTAATGCAAATTCCTAGCATTTTAAGCAAGGAAACACTTTTAAGTAAAGAAATACTCCAGTATTTCTGAAGTAACACTTCAGAGTTATTAGACACAACCACAATGCCAGGACACTGCAGCCATCCACAGGTTCACTAAATCTAGGGAGCTTCTTATTGACATGAGAACAGGCAAGGGAGAAGGTTGGAGCAGTTTGGAGGTGGGGTGCAAAGCTGAACCAAGCTTCACCTGCATGCTCTGGTTCCAGTCAGCATGTCCCCTGCCCCCTTTGTACAGACCCAGCAGCACCTCCAAGACCTTGGGTATCCATGTCCATGCTCTAAAGCCTACTTGAACCAAACCGAAGAATAAACCTCTCTAATCTTTGATCTGAAGAGCCAAGCACCCGCAGAAGAGACTGCAGCCTTCAGAAATGCAGTTTCCTGTGCTTAGATGTAGTCCAAAGAGTAATCAAGAACTGTCGAGCAAAGACAGAGGAACATAAACATATAGGAGCCTTTGACTTTCCACTAGCTAAAAATCAGGTCATTCCTGGCTGCAGCAGTCTTTGGCTAAGAGCTCAGGCACAAGAGATGCTGATCTCAGAATGGGTGTCTCCTGGTTTTCTTGAAATACTGAAGTAACTGATTTTTCTAAACAGTTCTGGACAGCTGGATGCTTAAAATAGCAGTGTAGATTTAGTGCTCTCCCTTCCCTTTTCCTTGCTTCTCCATTAATGTGGCTCTTCCAGTCACACAGGGAGAACTACCTGGGGATGTGGAGACAGGCATACCAACAGCAGAGCAGAATGGACTGCTGGAGCCCAAAACAAAGGATAACTGCAGCAGTTTGCAGCCATTGTAGGGGTGTAACCATGAGCTGGAGGATCAGAAAGGAAGCAAGCAGTTGCAACAGATTTTTTTTTTTGCTTGAAGACCACGCAGGTAGATGGGCAGTGGCTCTATAAAGACACAACATGTTCTTTCCTGGTAGCTGGAGCAATGGCACTCACCACTGTTTGCAATATGGATTTGGTGCTTTCCTGCCCTTCCTCCTCTGCAGAGCAGCAAGAGATGCTTTTGCTCCTCAGGAGAATTGAGGAAAGCAGCCTAAAGTCTGTTATAGCAATTAGACCAGAAAATGAATCATATTTCTGGAGCCTGTATCAAGCTGCACAAAGTTGACTAGCATATTCCAAGCTGTTCTGGAAGTTACTTAACACCCGAGATGAGGAAAGCAGGGTTTTACTTTCCTAGCCCTGCAGCAGCATTGCTTTGGACATGCCACTCAACTCCTACCTAACTTTTCCATCGTGGTCACTCTGGCCAGAGCCCTGCATGGAGAGCAGAGCTGAGTGGATGAGATATTTAATCCTCAACTCAAGAGCTAAATTCATGCGACAGCAGAAACATTTTTTATTAATGAAAGCAAGATTTCCTCAGAAGAGTGAACTGTTTTTGTAGTCTAAGTCAGCCTTCATCAGGGGCCAGCTACAGCTCAACAGAAGTTTATTACACAAGGCTCAAGCAAGCTGTCAATACAGTAACACTTCCTTGCCTCTGCTCAACTGCAGATGTGGTGCTTTGAAGCTGAAGCTGTGCCCTGGGGTGGCTGAAGCTGTGCCCTGGGGTGGCTGAAGCTGTGCCCTGGGGTGGCTGAAGCTGGGCTTCAAGTCCTTGTTGCTCAAAAGGGGAAAACCAGAGACCCTGAACCAAGAATTCCTCTGCTGTCTCATTTGAATGACACTAGTGCTCTGTGCTTGGCTCCTCAGCAATTTGAGAAAGAGCCATTAGTGGGGGCAAAAAAAACCAGGTAGTCTTCACTAAATGCATGCTGTTGTGATACTGAAACTGTTCTGGAGAACACTGCAGTCTTTAAAACCTTTCCCAGGTTTGATAAAAGCTGTCCTGCCACATCCCATCACTTCAACCTATTTCTTGTCACCTTAACCCCAGTCTGTAGTGGCTTCTACTGTCTCAAAGCAACCATTCCCATCATTTTGTGCCATGACCCACTTACATATGATGAGTGTGAGCCTGAGTAAGAGCTCACTAGTCAGTGGCATCTCCACTGTAATCCTAGTTTGGTCCAAATTTCACCAGCTCAGTTAGCACACCAGCTACAGACCAGTTACTAACAATATGAGACTACTTTTCAGACTTAATGATTAAGATATTAAAGGTGGGAATGTGATTGGAATGAACAGGATGTGTTTTCTAAAGTAAAACTGAATTAGTCTTTAGATTAGAAACATAAAGCAGGCAAAGGGTTAATATTTCCCTTTCCAGCAGGCAAGGAGCAGAACAACTCTTCTGGCAGCTGGCTCTGATTTTTCTGAAGAGAAGCGCTACCCTCTAGTGGGGCTCCTGAGAAAAGCTCTGCTGAAACTTTCTCCATCGCAAAGCAGGAGTGGAAGCAGAGAGAGGTCCGACTTGGGCTTATTTAAAATTGGTGTTGACTTTTTTCTTTTAAAAAGAAATCAACTGGAAAAATCGCACACCACAAGACACTTGAGAACTCGGTTTTGGGGCCAGACTGTCTCCTGCCTCCTACAGCCCAAGGCAAAGGCAAGAACAACTCCATGCTCTGAACTGAGAGGCTATGAGAAACCCCCAGAAGAACCCCACAAAAATCACCACCACCAAAACCCAAACACCTTAGTTTATCATAAAACCTGCCCTGGGGTGTATCAGCCACCCAACCTGTTCAACATTTCATCACCAACCTGCTACACTCAAGTGTGCTTGGCAAGGCAGCAGGCAGTCACCTTCAACCTTGTGATTTTCCAGCACACAGATCACTACCATGCTCTGTGAGCTCCTTGCAGAAGGGATAACAGAAGCAGGAGGCTCATGTATTTTAACCCCAGACTGTATTTTCTGCCATTTTCTTCTCCCATTCATAGCTGGGAGCAAACAAGCTACCTCTGTGCAGAGTGGTTGACACCTACCATATTCTCCAAAGACCAGGTACGTGTACTTCTTGCGTTGCACGACCCAAGAGACAACCTTCACACCAAGCCAGATCAGCAGCATTCCCAGGGTGGCATCAAGGATGAAATTAATAAGGTAGCTAAGAGCAGAAGAAAACTCAGGTTTCAGTTATGTTTTTCAGCCTTATTCAAATTTACTTCAATGTAGGAAAGTAAAGTGGGGATTTTTTAATAGTCCAAGCTCACTTCCTTTCTCTTTTATTGGATTTTCCTACAGGCTTACCAGCAATTTCTTAGTTTAAAAGCCTGTTCAGCAGAGAAGGGAGCAGGCTCCACCAACTCTCTGGCATTGGTTATTTATTTATACAGCATGGAATATTTTCTGAGTTAGCCTTAAGGGTTACCCCCAAGGCTTTCCATTTGCAGCATCTTTTCTTCTTATTAGGATGAAATCCCAAGATTCAGGGAAACAGAATCAAACATTTTTGGAATTTCATACAAGAAAATGGAAGCCTCTTGGACAACACAGCTGCTGTGCAAACTGTGCAGCAGAAGAGGCAGAAAGTCAATTTTAGTGAGCAGCTGCAAAAGGCTCCCATGAGTAGAGACGTGGACTGAGAAGCAGAAGGTCTTGAGAGATGGAGCAAGTCCTGTCTCAACAGCCTGTCTCCTGGGGTCCCTCCAAAGCCTTCAGTTCATGGTCCCCATTCCAGATCCAGAAGCTGAATCCATCCATACCAGGAGATCTGGGCTTGATAGGTTTGCTCTGAAGCTTTGTATGTTTAAACCTCACTGGACAGAGCGCCAGAAGCAGAAGACCTGCAGTGACCTTCTGGGGATTGCAGAGTCCAAGCTCTAATCCAGGGCTTGGTATTTTAATGACCTCCAGAGAAAGTCTCTCTCAGACTAATGTTTTCTGGCCAGTTTTCCATTATTTCAATGTTGTCTGCCAAACCAGGCCAGATTTCTACAGCGTGAAGAAGTTACCAAGCACAGAGCTACAGGAAAGAACATTTTCCAGAGCTTGAAATTGCCTCTGACTAAAGATACTGAAAATAACAATCTGCTTCTCATATCCACTTTGAAAACACAACATTAATTTTTTTTCTACAACCAAAGGCTCAGAGTAGCTTATTACAGTTTCCAGCTGCTGAGATCAGAGTATTCTGATACAAACACAAAGCTCTGGCAGTTTATACTGGGTAGGTCACGTACTGTATGAGCCTCAAAGCCCAGGGACAGGGCTGTAGAATTCTAAGCTGCATGGTTCAGGATGACAAGTAAGGCAGTACAGGGAAATGTAAAACACACATTAAGAAGAAAAAAGCCACAGCATAAGAATAAAAGGACTTATTCTAAAATGGTGTCCATTTAAAAAGCAACGATAAATCATTTCAGGTTATATTTAGCCCCAGCCAAACTCATCTCTGTTTAAAGAAACATATCAAGGTGCAGCACTTTTTATATAAAAAGGAAATGGGCCAGAAGTTTTTTGGCAGCATTTTGAAGCCTAGAGGAGCTTCTCAAAACAGGATAAAGTTAATTCTGAAACTAAATTTGTAGCAGCAAAGTGGCTGGACTGAAGCAAAAGTGGTGCTTCTACATTGAGCCTGAAGACTAGTTTTGAAAGCCCTCAAACAGGACTACAGGAAAACATGTGATAGATGCAACTAAATATCCCCCCCAAAAAAATACCCTTATATTGGAAAAGGTCTTCATTCACATAGTTAGGAAAGGATTCTGTATACTGTTCTGACACCAGCCAAATTGTCAAGTTTTGTGTGCAAACAAATGGCACATTTAACATTTGCAATTGCATGGGGCACCACTGCATTTATCCTTTTTGCCAGTATATTTCAAGGTGCTTTTAATAATCATAATAGCATGGTTGCACCACTTCATCTGCATCAGACCAGGAGACTGCAAAGGAAAGAGACAACCTAGACCCCGAAAATAAGCTCAGCATGGTTTGTTCTCACTTAGTAATTCAAATGGATCCATTTCCATGGTGTATGACATTTTCCAACAGGCTTGCTCCTGGCTTTTACAGTTGTAGGACATAAATGCAAGCACGTTGTGTACTTACAGAGAACAAGGGTCCTCTTCAGTGAGATCCGACAGAAAAACATTGGCAAAGTGGATGAAGAGGGCACCTATTGCTTGCTTGGAGGTATCATAAAACCTGGAAGAAAAAAGGGAAAGAGATCTGTGACCTGAAGCACCAGCAGCAGAGCAGTCACCCAAGCAAAGGCCCTGTGTGGATCTGCTTTCCTCCAAGATGCCTTCATCACACCCAAGAATTGTACATGGTGAAAAGGGGCAGTTTGGCTGACTCCAAATACTTCAATAAAAGATATTGCTTCAGCACACAGCAGCTCAGTCTGGCAGACCAGTTGCTGAGTTTCAGCCTGTAGTGAAGGGCAGTTTGCCCTCCAGCACCCAATCTCAGCTCCTCCAACCAGCAGTAGGTGCAGGGAAGGTCTTCAGCTACTTATCATTTTTTTTCACCAGAGAACTGGATCAAATTCCCAAATTATTTTAGAGGAAGAACCAAACTGAAAAGATTAAAAGGTTTTTCATCACTGACATTGTCTGTGCTGCCAAGCCAGCCTGACCATACACTGAGCCCACACACTCATCTCTTGGCAGACAGCAAGTCCTACAATACCGAGATCCTTTGTAAAGGTGTCTGAATCTGACAGCAATACCCAGTTACCTTACACCAACACACATCCCAACATGTTGCCTGGTCTGTGCCTGAGCTGGGTCAGGGGTCACCACAGTGATTTACCAAATTTAAGAACAAAACTTGACCCTATCTGGGAGACAGCCCGTATGCAGGAATGCCAGCAGCATGGAGAGGAAAACAGCCTTTTGCTTCAGTCACCTCCAATAAAAGCAAGCTTTCCTGGAGGACCTTGGCAGGGAATTTTACTTCTAGGAGCACCAGCTTCTTTATGGAGGTTTCCTTGGGAAGGTTCAGTGCAGCATTTCATAGAATCATAGAATTAAGGCTGGGAAAAACCTCTAAGATCATCCAGATCAATTGTCAGTCCAACAGCACCGTGCTTACTGAAACATGACACAAAGTGCCACATCTACACCTTTTTTTGAATGCCTCCTGAGAAGCAGACTCCACCACTCCCCTGGGCAGCTTGTTCTCGTGCCTGGCCACTCTTTCAGTAAAGAATTTTTTCCTATCATATGACTCCAAGCGATGGCCTTAAAACCAGCAGCCAATATTATTGAGACACTTCAGAAAACCACGGGAGCTGGCCTGCTTCCCAAGTAGCTCCTGCTTACAACACAGAAGGGAATTGTGTTATACATAGGCTTGGGAATCCCCTGTCTTGGTGAGATCATTAGTACCAGGCAGTTTAGGCAGAGATTAGCCCTGGTCAGACAGGCTGGCTGGAGGCTTGTCTCTCCTTGCAGCTGCCTCTTGCTGCCTAAGCTGAAGTTCTGCAGTGTCTCAGCTAGAATCATAGATTTACTGAGGTTGGAAAAGACCTCTAAGATCATCCAGTCCAACCACCAGCCCAACACTATCGTGCCTACTACACCATGTCCCAAAGTGCCACCTCTACACAATTTTTGAACACCTCCAGAGATGAAATCGCCATCATTCCCCTGAGCAGACTGTTCCAGTGCTTGACAACTCCTTCAGTAAAGAAATGTTTTCTAATATCCAATCTAAACATACCCTGGCATAACTTTCTTCTAGTCCTATCACTTGTTACTTGGGAGAAGAGACCAGTATCCATCTTGCTACAATCTCCTTTCATTTAATAACCAAATACCATGAAGGATATTCAGAGGTCCTAGAAGATTGTTAGTGTAAGAGAAAAAGTATATTACAGCTAGGTGGTCTTTTCAAGCTCCAAATTTAAAATCTCACCATATCCTCCAGGGACGTCTCTCTTCCTCTGGTTCCTTAAATCGTTTTACTGTAAAGAAAATTAGAGAGGTTACATTAAAACCATCAAAGCTGAACCAATACACATGTGCAGTCTGTGCCAACCTTCAATGCAAAAACAGTGAAAAAAATCCGGGGGACTGTCAGCATTTGCCAGCCTAAAGCTGACTAAAACCAAAGGGTCTGGCTCCAAACTGACCACAGGCAATGCATGCACCACTGGTTAGAAGGATGAACAGCAGAAGTGTTTGGGAAGGATGAACAGCAGAAATGTTTGGGAGGTAGATGTGTACTTCTAGTATCCTTTAGCAGCAGCATTTTCATGCCATGGGAAATGTCCTAAGGGAAGCTAGGGAGGGGTTTTCATGACCTAACATCCCTAATTATTCTCTCAGGCAAACTGAAATTATGGCAGCGACAGTGAAACAATACGGCCCAAGCTTTTGGGTCACAGCAGCACAATGAAGCCATCTCCTGCTTGCAGCTGAGAGGACCAGATGATGTTTGAGGAAGCAGGATCTTGCACACATCTCCAGCACAAAGGTACCAGTGTCAAGCCTCAAGACCCTGCGAGCTGACATCTCTCCAGCTAGTATTAAAATATTTAATTACACAACATTTTGCATGCCCACTGGCTACCACTGTGGAGGAGTAGCCTGAAGCACATGGCTTCAGTACCACCAACCATGTGCCCTGAAAACGATATTTGAAGCAACTCTTCCTTCCTCAAAAATGTTCAAGATTAGGTTGGATGGGTCCCAGCAACCTGATCTGGCTGAAGATGTCCCTGCTCATTCCAAGGGAGCTGGACTAGGTGGCCTTTAAGGGCCCCATCCAACCCAAACTATCCTACAATTCTTCAAACAAAGTTTCTCTGGCCACAGATGAGCTTGCTTGTTGCAACCCTTCAGGTCTGTCCTCCTCAAAGGAGTTCTTCAGTGCTGTCCACCAAACTGGGTGGCAGTGCTGATCTGCTGGAAGGAAGGGAGGCTCTGCAGAGGGATCTGAACAGGCTGGATCGATGGGCTGAAGCCAATGCAGAGACCTGCACTTGGGACACAACAACCCCAGGCAGCGTCACAGGCTTGGGGAAGACTGGCTGGAGAGCTGCCTAGAGGAGAAGGACCTGGGGGTGTTGGTTGACAGCCGGCTGAATATGAGCCAGTAGTAGCCCAGGTGGCCAGGAAGGCCAATGGCATCTTGGCCTGTCTTAAAAACAGCGTGGCCAGCAGGACCAGGGACGTGATTGTGCCCCTGTACTTGGCACTGGTGAGGCCACACCTCAAGTGCTGTGTTCATTTCTGGGCCCCTCACTACAAAAGGACATTGAGGTGTTGGAGTGCATCCAGAGAGGGTGACAAGGCTGGTGAACGGGTTGGAGAACAAGTCCTATGAGGAGTGGCTGAGGGAACTGGGATTGTTTAGCTTGGAAAAGAGGAGGCTGAGGGGAGACCTCATCGCTGTCTACGGCTGCCTGAAAGGAGGCTGTGGGAGACCGAGTGTTGATCTCTTCTCTCAAGGGACAGGTGATAGGACAAGAGGAAATGGCCATAAGTTGTGCCAGGGGAGGTTCAGACTGGATATTAGGAAGAATTTCTTTACCGAAAGGGTGGTCAGGCCCTGGTACAGCTGCCAAGGGAGGTGGTTGAGTCACCATCCTTGGAGGTGTTTAAAAAATGGGTAGATGAGTTTTTGAAGAACACGGTTTAGCAAAAGATGGGTGCGGTTGGACTCAATGATCTCAAAGGTGTTTTTCAGCCAGAAGATTCTATGATTCTACTGCAGCTGCTGCTCTGAGCTTTCTCCTGTTGTCTGCCTGGAGAGAACAGCAAGTTGGATTTTTACCTGGCTTTGCTCAGAGCGCAGTCTGAGCATTACTGAAACATCACAAAAAGGTTGCATTTAGTTTGTCATAGAGATGCTCTCTTTGGGTTCAACCAGCTTTTATAGGCACAAATTGGAGCTGCTAATGGAAAATTACCAAGTACCATGAGCCTTGCAGAAGTCACCAAAAAAACCCAAAAGCAAAGGACATTTATTGCTATTGTCCTGCTTTGTAGTAAGGCTGCTAACAGCTAAATCTAGAGCTAGAGACATCATCATTACAGCTGCTGCCTCCAAACCTCAGGAAGGCACAGAAGGTGCAGGTCCCTGACCTCACCTCGGTTGCCAGAAACACCCTCTTCCTCACTAGCACAAATGATCAATTCCCAAACACACTGCCAGCCTGAACAGAATTCAGAGTTAAAAATAAAAATAATGAGCAACATTTTTTGAGGTAAATAGAAAAAAATTAGTAATTCAGTGCATCCTCTCTAACTCCTGACAGTCTGGCTGAGGATGGGAGCAGAGCAGCTGCTTGATGGTGCCATCTAGTGAAACTGGGAGCCTGAAAGTATCAGGACGTGTGAGCATGCAATGTACAATCCTGTTAGAGAAACCATGTCTTAAATTGCAGTCACCAAATCCTTCTACACATCCAGCTGTGCCCAATACCAGGCAGATCACTGCAATCACTGCTGAAGAGCAGGTGGACTGCACAAGTCCAAACAGACAATCTATTTTATCATCACTAAGTCTTCACCCTTGGGAGCCCCTTAGCCTACTCTTCTCTTTTAAAAAGCAACCAAAAGTCAGAACAGACACACACCATCCCACTTGTCACAGTTATTCTTTCTTCATCCCTCCTAGTCTCATGTAAACAACCACTGCCTTCAAACTTAGAACCAGCAAAGTGACTTCTCTCATTGCTGACGGCACGAGGACACTTCCCAGGGCAACTTGGAGATGTAAAGACAGGGATCCAGAGTGCCACAGAAGAAAGCAGTGGCATCAGAACCACACAATTCTGCCTGCTCTCCAGTGGGGTATGAGATGCACTTTATATACATGAGTTTCCTTACTGTCTGTGGGAAGAACAGCGCACAAGCAACATCTCTGGTCTATTTTGGATCACTAACATAGCTGATAAGGCCAGTATGATTCTAAACATAACTTGGTATCCAAGAGTTTTCCAGATTTACATTCCACCCACTGATTAGCCTTTTAGTTGTTGAAACTGCAGAGAAGCTACCAGCTTCTGCTCAAGTAAAAATCACCCTTTTAGAGGCAAGAACTGACCTAATCCAGTCTCACCACAGTAGCTGGTCCCATGGGCATCCCATAAAAGACCCACAGAAATCCAAAAGACTCAGGTTATAACCTGAAAAAAGGCTTTTGCCTCCATTGCCCTGTGGGGAAATACACAGTTTTGACAGCACAACTCATACAGGCTACACGTACCAGAAGGCAAACTCACCCCCCAAAAGCAGAGGCAGCAGCAGGCTCTGTAAAGGCTGGAAAGAAAAACTAAAACATTGCTGAATACAGGTAATTTCTATATAAAGGTCTCTGCTCTTCAGCATCTAGAGAGTAATTAACTGAGCACTCAGCTGGAGCCCTGCCATCTGCCCCAAGGGACAGCCTGGGCTCATTCCCCTGACAAATGCCTTCCTGGTCCAGCCTAGAAGGACGAAGGAATTTCCCCGCCAGAAGGCTCGACCTTTCAGAGGCACAACTTTGTACTTCTTTCACTGGCAAGGTGACAGGGTCATATATGAAAATCTCATCCCCCTAAACCCAGGACTTCAGTCAGGCACATGCAGGGTTTTCAGTGCCACCCTCAAATCCACAGAAACCAGCACACCAATGACCTGATCTGTGATGGACATTAACGGGTAACAAAGCAGAAGTCAGGTCAGGTATACCAAGCATTTCCACAGCAGTTTGTGGCCTGTCTCTGTCCAGAGAAAACACCTCGTTTCCCTTATCCAGCTGCGTTCCACCATGAGATATCCCTGCAGCAATGACTTCCATCAGCACAAACAACTGTTATCGTCACTGATGCCCTTCAAAGGGCCACGTGCATTTCACCCACTCACAAGAAAGTTCCATGGACTAACCCAACTGTTTGAGTAGTCAGAAGTATTTAAGTTAAGCTTAACAAGCTTGCTCAGCTCATGGGATAAACAGCATGATGCTGCAGAGAAGCTGTTGAAGGGGTCTGCAGGCCACCAGGTCAGCCAACCGACCACTAGCCCAAGCACAAGAGCACCAGGGATGGTATTCATCATTTTCTCAATAAGAAGTGACATGTAATGCATCCACTCAGGCTAGAAATACAGTAATTCAGTGTGATAAGATGATAAGTAAGAGGTAAGAACTTAATGGTGTGGTGCCTTGTTGAACACAGCTTGTCATGCCTCATTAGATTTAAGAGACTTATCCGAGACTGTGTAATTATCAGAGACAGTAAAACTGTTGTATTAAAGATAAAAGCTAGTATTATAGTGAAATAATTAACTGCTTAATAGGCCATTTACTGTGCAGAGCTACAGCAGGCTATCTTCAAATTAAACCAGCAATCCAGCCAAGATCACTGAAGCTTAAACAGGCAGCAGTTATTTGGTAGCTGTGACCTACAGGTTACAGGTGATGCTAAACCCACATAAAAGCAGCACCAGGTCCCTGAAAACACAAGGAGCTGATGAAGTCCTCTTTGAAGCAGCATTGCTCCTTTTTTGCTTTGGGAGAACAGTAGGGCTCTGGAGCAACAGGCTGAGCAGCAACTGCAAAGCATCCCTCTCCTCTTCCAAGCCCGGCAGAGAGCCAAGCCATGGCATACAGAGCCACAGCTTCAGCTGGCTGGAGCTGGAGAAAGAAGAGCAAAGGAGACTTCAGCCACAAACCACATCTCCACACACTGGAGTCAATTCCATTTTCCACTTGCTGTAGGTATGGGTTTGCTACCACGGCTCAGACAGATCAGTCCACCCTTAAGATTTATTTTATTAGAAGCTGTGTGTATTTATACATGTATCAAGCAAACAAGAAATGTGAGATTTAAGTTCTAGTACGTACAACCAGTAACAAAAGAGTTTAGTGCATACAGAGCTGCACATGATGGGAGAGAACCCCCACCCAATTAGATTAAAAATGAGACTAGGACGTACTGGCCAACACCAGAAGACATCAAAAATTTTCCTTCCCAGGAGTGCTACCAGCCAGCCCATTGATTATTTTAACTCTGCTTCCCTTTTCAATTTTGTCCATTTGTAAAGCAAGCTGGCTTTTGCAAGGAAGCAATGTTTCTGCATATCCTTATAGCTAAGTGATCCTCCCAAATTACCAGACACCTGAAAGCCTAGTTAGGACAGCAGCTGGGAACACATCACAGGCCAGGAGAGCAGAGGTCTCTCAGGTTTTCGACATGCATTTGCTTCTGATGGACCCACATGGTAGTCACTGCTTTTTAAGTCTTTGCAAGCATGCTATACACACACAGTAAGGACTGCTCATCTCCTTTCATGCCTCTTCACATCATCAGTAAACAGGAATCTAGTCCTAGTAACATGCGAAGCAAACAAATTCTACAGAAATCTTCAGATTCTCCCCCAAATCTAAGGAGAAGAAAACACCAGTGAAAGTCCAGGCAAGCTCTCAGACAATGCTTCTCTCAGACTTCAAAAGTAAGAGCCTCCCTCAAAGCTGACTGCAAGTTGGTGACAATCACTCTGGAATTGACTACAAGCAGGGAAGCTTGAGAAATCAGCCTCAAATCAAAGTTCCACTGGTAGTGTAAAGTCTGGATGCTTGCAGCATGTTTAAGGTGAGAACTAGCTAGCACTGACAACATACAGAATCACCTCTTTTATCACAGGGCAGAGCTACTTGTGCTCTGAAGAGCAGCAAATTTGGGGCACGTGCCCAATCAACCATCTCTTTGGTGGCACAAAACCCAGCAGTGCTTCCTGCTGCTGCAGAGACACCACAAGTTGATATGAAATGCTGGGTGAAATAAAGCTGAACATACAATATTCATGGTTGAGGGTCCTTGTGACAGAGTAGGGTGCTACAGCAGGCACCATGAAAAAAATAAGCTGTTAAATGGAGGAAGATGGAGATTGCTTGTTCTCCATGCAGGGGCCCAACCCTGCATTGAAACCATTTCAATTTGATCCTAAATTATTCCATCTAAATTTCAATTAACAGTCAAGTGGGGGGATGTCAACAATAAAATGTCACACCAAAGAAATGAAGCCTTTCTGAAGGAAAGGCAAAGAAAGTCCTCAAGAACAACAAAAGGAAGACTCATGAATTCCCAGCCTGAAGCTCAAAGACTGCTCCAAGGCACTCAACCCTGCTGGTGAAATGATGTGCAACCATCTAGACTTACCACATAATCCAAACCACCTCAGGAGAAGGCTGGGCAGATGGGAAGATGCTCCCGAAAAAAGAAGGGGACCCAGGTCTCTCCCATTAAACAGGCATAAAGAATCAGTGAGATGACAGCCTGTCTGAGTTAGTGTACTCATAACTTATGACTCTCCCTCTACTTGGCTGCAGTTACTGCAGATAAGAAGTTGTGAAGTTAAAAAGCCATGAAGTTACACAAAAGAGACGGAATATCAGTGACAATTTGAGAGACATACCCTGCTCATGACTGAGAAAGGGCAGGGCAGGAAACAAAATACTGCCAGGCCCTTCCTCTTCAGTCAAGGACAATAAAGATCATATACACTGGGAATTCCCTGAAGCTCACTAAGCTGGGTGGAAGTTCAACATCTGAATAAGAACCTGTGAAATGTAAAAACAAAATAAAATGTTTTGGAGGAAAGTCTTTCATCACAGATCTATAACTAGTGAGAAAACTAGAAGATAAAAGCTCAATGACAGTTATCCTCACTTTTTTTTTTCCCCAGAGTAATAAGAGGCAGGCATTTATTATGGTGTTTTATTGAGGCAGTAGAAAGAGGACAGCTTTGTCTGTCCTAGACACCCAGAAATTACCCGATCTACAGCAATGCTGTCCCACAGTCTAGCTTTGGTTTTATAACCACCACAGAATTTGTTTAATCAATTCAGACAAGGACAGCAGCAACCCCCCAGTTCCCTCTTGCTGTTCCTCAGCCTACCCATGGTGGAATGCTCCCATGTGCAATGTCCTTCCTGCATTCCCCACTGACCCTACATAGTATTCAGAAAGCACTGCTGCAGAGGTGTGCATCAGCACAGATGCCTTTTACCCCTCTTAGAAATAACAACCTTAATCCTGGCAGAATTAGCTGCAGTAACAAGTTGCTGATGAGCAAACCAGATTGCTAATTAAGGTTTCTCAAAATCAAAGTGTGAAAACTGTTTCCCTAGGAGAAACTTAGGTGTGCTTTGCTGATAGTCAGATCATCACCTTTATAAACCTTACTGCCATCAACCAAAGGACTCAAAAGCTGAGGTCTGGAAGGGAGAAGCCAACTCAGACAAAGCTTTTAGGACTTTATTTACAGCCTGATCCCACCAGCTTAGCTGCAGGTCCCAGAGAAGGAATACTGAAAATGAATATTCAAAGCACTCTGAGAAAGCGTTGCAGCATTGCTACACTTAAATTGTGAATGGTCCATCAAAAATAAAGGCTGTAATGCCTAGAGCTGATTACAGTGTCACTGGCTTCTAAAAGAAGAGCCCATCACTGGTGCAACATTACACTAGCAAGAGAGTCAGGACTTTGTTTCTGGCATCTGCAGATGAGGACTCAGAGCTACTGTACCAGAGAGGAAACAGAAACTCTTCCCCTGCCAATCTCACTGTTATTTATAGGCATTACAGTCTCCAATAACACATTTCAACCTATTTTGAAGGACACACCCTTTCCCAGGCATTTTCCAAGCCCCAGGCAGGAAAGAAGCCAATATGCAGGATACAGAGACCAAAACCCTGGGGTATGCACTATTCTTAGCCTGACCACGCAGCTCCTCAGACATCTTGACCCGAGACACAATGGGAGGAAGCAGCAGTCACTGTTTGCAGACAGCAGCCAACATGCTGCTTGCAAGGTAAGTGCACACCCAAGTTAGAAAAGCTTAAAACATATACCTTCCACCAGTTCAGGGAGCAGCAAGAGGCCTATCTGAGGTTTCAGGAGACAGATTGCTACTGATTTACATCCTCCAGTCTGTGTTAGAAACATTCCGTCATTCCCTCCCAAATATCCTTTTACCAATGCTTCTAAAATTAAAGCATCTGTAGAAAAACTAGCAGAGGGGATAGTTTAGGGATGGAATAGGAATGGACAATATGTTTTAGGTTACTTTCAAGATATGAGGCAGCAGGGAAGTATATAGATTGAACTAGGTCCTACTAGAGACATACAATTATTGCTGGGCTACTTACACTACAGCATCTCCCAGACAAGAAAAGTTTATTCTGCGTTAGCGTGCTCTGACTTGCAAGAGGAGTCTTTGGGCTGCTCCCAGGCTGATGCAAGAGGACCACAAGGAATAGTTCTGCTTTTTCCTAACAAAACAAAAAAGACTCAACCACATCGTTACTTCCTGAAATCTCAACTGATAGCTGCTCCTCCTCCCCTTCTTGTGTAGTTCCTGATGTTGTTTAGTCCACCTACTCGTACTCCCTGTACAAATTCAGAATCATCAGCAGGTCCAGTGCAGGAGAAGCTCTGGAACCCAAAGAGCTGCATCACCTCCCCTGTCATCCCCCCTGCAGACAAATGCTCAGAGCCTCAAGTGAAGTATCCTTCCATCTGTGGACCCTAATTGCCCAAATGAAGGCAACACAGTACTTTGCTGTGGTTCTCAGTTTTAAGCTCTACGCTGTATGTCTTGTTTCTATGCAGATTTTTACAGCTGCCACTATAGCCAAGTGTAGGTGGTCATAAATCACCATAGTTTCAAGATAACAAGCATCAGTCATGATGATCTCTAAGGTCACTAAATCTTTAAGGTCCCTTCCAACCCAAATCATTCCATGACCCTATGATTCTGATTTGCATATTGAGAACAGAGCATATTATTAGATGATACAGTAGGTCTTAGAGAACCACAGAATCATAGAATCTTCTGGTTGGAAAAGATCTTTGAGATCAAGTCCAACTATACCCATTACCGCTAAACCATGTCCCTCAAAAACTCATTTACCTGTTTTTTAAACGCCTCCAGGGATGATGACTCAACCACCTTCCTGAACAGCCTCTGCCAGTGCCTCAGAACCCTTTCAGCAACAAAATTCTTCCTAATATTTAGTCTGAACCTCCCCTGGCACAACTTATGGCCATTTCCTCTTGTCCTATCACCTGTCACTTGAGAAGAGATCAACACTCGGTCTCCCACAGCCCCCTTTCAGGCAGCCGTAGACAGTGATGAGGTCTCCCCTCAGCCTCCAAGCTTCTCCAAGCTAAACAACCCCAGTTCCCTCAGCCACTCCTCATAGGACTTGTTCTCCAGCCCCTTCACCAGCGTTGTCACCCTTCTCTGGATGTGCTCCAACACCTCAATGTCCTCCTTGTAGTGAGGGGCCCAGAACTGAACACAGTACTGGAGGTGTGGCCTCACCAGTGCCAAGTACAGGGGCACAATCACCTCCCTGGTCCTGCTGGCCACACTGGTTTTGATACAGACCAAGATGCCATTGGCCTTCCTGGCCACCTGGGCCACTGCTGGCTCATATTCAGCCGGCTGTCAACCAACACCCCCAGGTCCTTCTCTCCCAGGCAGCTCTCTTCCCCAAGCCTGTAACGCTGCATGGGGTTGTTGTGCCCCAAGTGCAGCACTTGGCATTTGGTCTTGTTAAACCTCATCCCGTTTGTCTCAGCCCATCAATCCAGCCTCTTCAGATCTCTTATAGGAGACCTGGATTCCAACTGGGCTCCAGATAAAAAACATAATATTTTATTTAATTCTGTCCTGGAGGAGGCATAAAAAGTATCTCACCATAAGAAGTATCCCTGCATTTCAGGTCAGTCCCTTGAAAAATAGGTTTTAAACAGGGAATGCTGCATGTTAAGACCAAGAGATCCCAGATCATTAAGTAAATAACACCTGAAGAATGAAGTCATGCAGCTGGACTGGTAATTATCATTAAAGTTTATCTGCCACACAGTTTTCTCACAAATGCTGTTAAAAAAAACAGCTGGAAATTTAACAGACTCCTCCTTAAAGCTTTACTTGCTCCATCTCTTAATTACAGAAAACTAGTTACTCTGTAAAGTTGCTTGCATGGAGTCACCTATAATATCAACTGTTCACCACATTTTGCAGAACCAGTTCAGCAAGGGGCAAGGTGCTTCACAGCCCTTTGGTTACAGATATTTTTTCATGCAGTTCTATTTTGCCATCTCATTTCTCAGCTCAACCGACCCATTTGTTACTTCAGAAATCAGGAACGTCACAGGCCTCAGCGTGCAGCTTTCACTGCTCGGTTTAGCTGTTCAAAAGGTAACTTCCAAGAAGAGGTCAACGTAATCAACAGCTGAAATTCAAAAGCTCTGTAGAAAGTCGCATTGAGTTTAATGAAGCACATCAAGTGCTGTGTGCACCTTCCAGCTTACAAAGCACAACGCACTTTTTCAAGCTCAACCAGTTTTCAGATGTACTGAAGCAGAAGAAATAAGTCTTGAGAGTCCTACCATATGCAGCTTCTTGCTTAACCCACAAACCTACATGTAAATCTACTACTACAGTCCACAAAGCCCCATGCTTCACACCTCCTGACACACAGTTAACCTTTGTGGGTTTGTTTTCCTCAAGAAGGAAAAGCATCTGCAGTTGTGAAGTTCCCATTCAAATATACATGTGTGTGAATAATCAAAATCAAACACAGTTATGCATTTGTATTAGAGGAAGCAAAGTCAGCAGAGCCTCTCCTGGGCATGGTGAGCTTGTAGGGCTCTCATGGCCTGAGCAAATTTATTTAAAAAAACAGAATGGAAAGATGAAGTAATCTAGCATTTATTTCTTCTCTTTCCTGACACATGCTCACGCTTCCACATAGTCTTATGAGAGATTTTTGGCATTTCATAAAAGCCAAAATGCCACAAAGGGATCACTAAGGATAACTTTGAAGCATAGACACTCCTGCAATTCAAAGTATGTGCAGCAACAGGATTGGACTTAGCACTGGGGTAGGATCACAGAACAGTTTGGGTTGGAAGAGACTTTCAAGTGTCATCTAGTTCAACCCCCCCCCAGTGAACATAGACATCTTCAACTCAGTTGCATTGATCACAATCCCGTCAAGCTCAGCCTTGAATGTTTCCAGGGATAAGGCCCCCACCATCTCTTTGGGCAACCTGTTCCAGTGTTTCACCCCCTCATTGTAAAAAATTTCTTCCTTATATTTAGCCTGAATCTACCCTCTTTTAGTTTAAAACCATTGTACTATTGTTGAAAGGCCTAATAAAAACTCACAAAACGTTGCTTGATCTGATGGAGACAACTACCCATGGCTTCCATCAATCCCTCTCAGGACACTTCCATACACTGGGATGCTGTTTCCCATTTTCACTAGCCAATTGTGCACCATCCTGGAGAAAAAGGCACTAGAGGGTCAGCTGTTAAGTCCACAGGAATGAGGAAAACCCCAGCAATTGGGTGATACTTCTGTTCTTTACCAGAGGTTTTCCAACAGTCAAGAGCCACTGCTTCTTTCACAGTCAGTCTGGCCAATTTATGCTCTGTGGCCCTGCCTCAAGACAAGTTACCTGGAGCAGAGAATAAAACATCACCCTAGTTGCCAACAGCACACCATCCTCATCAAGCCCTGCCTGAGGGGATCAGCACCAGGGTTCCTATCAGAAACAGGTCTCTGCCTTCTTAGGCTAAGCTCAAGGCAAGATGTGCTGGTGGAACGCATCCAGCAGTGATGTGTAAGAGGAGGTAAAAAAGGGACACTGCTGTCACACAAGGCTGGACTGAGACATTTTCCAAAGTCAACCAGGTTTCACTGTGTAAAGAGGGCTATGAGCTCAATCCAGAGTAGCTCTCCTTGCCTGGCAGTATGAACACTCTCAAAGAGCTAAGCTATTTTGACACCTGCAGCACACATTCAACTAAACCTCGTTCAACAGGTCAGAGGGTTTACCAAGACAGTTTCAGGAAGAGAGGAAATTGGAAGAGAAATAACTGTTCAGATGTTTATGCTTTTTGTGGTGGGGTAGAAAACAAGTATGCTAGCTCCAAGGACAGACTTTCAATTCACAGTGGAGAAAAATATCCTCTAACTCCCAAAAATCTCTGTTTCTTGCACTCCAGTTAATCCAAAATGAAGGCTATGGGTAAAATTTCTACATAAGATCTCCCTTCATTTCCAAGGGTTTTGCTGTTTGGGGTGCAAAGCTGGACAACCTTTTGCTAGTCTACAGCCCTCCACTCAAAAAACATTTATGCTAATAGCAGCAACTGCAAGGACTCAACCCCTAAATCACACCCATCACCTGCAGCTGAGAACTGCAACATGCTTTCCTTACTCAGCTGAGTGATGATCAAGGCACAGCATGAAAAACTGCTTCAGATGGGATTGCACAACTACCTACACTGCTCCGTGTCAGGATCTCAAGTTCTTGCACAGGAAACTGGATTGCCACACACTTGTGGCTGATAGGTTTTACTGCCTCTTCTTTCAAGTGTTTGTGTCTTAGTTCTTGTAGCAAGTGTCCTTACAACCAAAGTGCCTCCGAAGCCACCGCAGGCAGGCGGGAAGGTTAACAACTCATTTGAATTTGATTACCAAATGGGGCAAAGCTGCAACCGGAGCAAAAGCCCTGGATCATATTGGAATTAGGCTGGACTACAGCCTTAGAAACCTTTTTACTGGAAAAGCAAAAGAGCATTTGTAGGCTTAAAAGGAACTCTGCCATCACTATTGCTCACAGTAATTAGACTACTATAACCCCACTAAACAGATTTCCTGACTCCCTCCCAAGGCTGGGCATCATTTACCTCTGGGTCCTGTTTTGACAACATGAAGGACCTATTTCAGATGCCCCACAGCAATGGGGAGCAACCATTTCACTCATTCTATTACAGGCAAACAAGTATTCCCTTCTGCTGTCTAAGAATTTTCACTCTAAACTGACCCTTTTTGTAGCCTTTGCAACAGGCTAAACTGGCCTCAAGAAATCTAGTGGGCTGTTGCAATAACACTTTAAATCATAGGTGTCAGCTCCATTTTGGCACTCCAGGATTGTATACAAACTGTGCTTTCTAAAACCCAGACATCTACTGGACAGAGCACCAATTCAGACAATCACGCAAGACTCATTTCCTCCTCCACTGGGTTCTCCTGGCAGGTTTGCAGGAGATATTCTTTCCACAGCCCCATGACACAGATATTCAAGGACACAAACTCTGCTGATAACAATATATAAATTTCTCGTTCCTGCAATGGGCCACACTGTGGATGCATATTCTCTGGGAGCATATCCCATGCACATGAAAACCTTTGTAGAACACATTATTGTGAGTCCAAGTTCTTCTAGATGTTTTCAAGTGCTCCAAACAGCATCTCCACAATTTGGAAATCTTATCTATTCAGATGCTCCTATAGTTAAGCTGAACTGATACTTTAAAGTAGACGGAATGCCAAAGGCATTGGCTTAGGTTCAGGCAGGAATTGAATTTCAACTCATATTGACCTGTGAGACTGAGCAATTTGGCCCACAACACATTCCATTAAAGCAGGAATCACAGACATAAAACCAGAAATATACACCCAGGAATGTCAAGGTACTAAAGGAAGAAATATCAAAGAAGGGCTGATGCTGAATCCAGTGACAGAAGTGTCCCAGCATCTAGAAAGTGTAGTCAGACAGCTGTGACTGCCCAATTTGATGCTGGGCTGGATGGACTAAAGATACAACTCATGGTTCCCTTTTTGACTTACACACGTATCACCACCAGCTCAAAGAGCTTCCTTTGTATCACAGGTGCTGGAACCTTTTCTTCCCCAGAAGGCTGCCAACTCAACTGGCCACATGAATAGCCCAAAAGCTGCTTCAAATCAAGTTACTGCCTAACGTAAAGTTGTTGGTAAGCCCACTACAACCATCGTGGGTTAGAAATCTGCATACAAACAACCCTACCAGCAGATCTGAGAAAGCCTCCAGTTGTGAGTGCGTAAATGTGACACAGATAAGCAACAGCTGGGGCGAATTAGGGACCACCAGCCCAGCTGCAGGCAGAGGAGGTGCTGCGGTTGTGATCCCAGGGCCATAAACACATCTGCTTTTGGGATCCCAGCCAGCAGTTACCCCCACAGCTTTAGTCACTGAGTCGATTCACAATGAAACCACACAGGATCAGCTTTCAGTTTCTCCTCATTAACCAAGAGGTTGTTAATGTTCAAGGAAATATTAGCCCTTGCACCATGGGGAGGACAACAGGCCAGGGTTGATGATTTGCCAGCAGGGGTTATGAAGCCTTCATCTATAGGAGTGTTTTAATATGATAAACTGATGTCCTTGTTTTTATGGGACACCTCATGGAGTTTACGGGCCAATTAACCCATACGTGAACAACACTAAGGGGAACAGAAACACCAAATTAATCTGGTTTTACTGTCAATATTTGGTGAAACACAAGCAGTGAAGTGTTGTAACTGGGCTACTCCAGCTGGAAAAAAAGCTATCAGTTATTGCAGGGAGAATTTGTTGCAGTTTCCCCTGGCAGCTTGATATTTAACCACAGTGCTGGAGCCTTTGAAAACAGTTTCCAGAAGGCAGAGGGAGCCTCAAAACTCTGCAGCTCCTCAGCCAGAAAACTTCAAGTTTCAGTTCACCATCACTGCAGGCTTTTAAACAAGGAAAACAGTTTGAGTCCTGGCATGTTATTAGATGTGTGTTAAACCACTTAAACGAAGAGAGGAGCAACACATTGCTCTGAGTAAAATGCAGCTGTAGCACAAAGCAACAGTAAATTTTCTCAGGTCTTTCACTATTAGTGTTCCCCATCATTTACTCAGCTGCTTTCTCTCAGTACCTCCCCTTCGTAGAAATCAGTGAAACACATTCTCTCAGTAACCTCCCTTCCCCAGCCTCTGAAACTTTGCTTAAACTGTGAAGTCAAAACAATATCACAACCCAACTAAGGGCACTACTACTCTAATCAAGCAGCACAGCATCTGACACCCACCCTATTTTTGTCAGCTTCTTCCTTGTAAATCACCGAGTTACACCATTAGCATTCACCCTTCATTAAAGTTTTCTAAGTGACTGCATAATCGCTCATACAAGCGCGGCCAGATTTTTACAGATTACAGCTGCAACTTTGTGGTGCTTCATTAGCAGCAGATTAAGCTTGGAAATAAGAGTTTTAAGAACGAGCATCTGGCACTTTAACCGCCGGCTCAGTTTCAGCCACAAACTACCGCACTGCTTTAAAAATCCTACAGGTTGGTAAGGCAGAGCACGATGCTCCGAATAAATAAATGGGTTCCCACCCCGGGGCACTCTGAAAACCTGGCGAAGGTAAAGAAGGGCCCTCCCGTGGGATGAATGAGCAGCTGGCAAATTAGTGCCAGCTCAGTTTTAGCCACAAAATACTGCTTTAAACCCTACAGGTTGGTAAGGCAGAGCACGATGCTCACAGAATCGCAGGGTGACCCGAGTTGGAAGGGACCCACAAAGATCATCGAGTCCAACTCCTATCCCTACATAGAGCAATCCCAACATTCACACCGTGTGTCCGAGGGCATTGTCCAAATTCCTCTTGAATATTGTCAGACTCGATGCCACGACTGCCTCCCTGGGGAGCTGTTCCTTTCCTAATATCCAACCTGAACCTCTCCTGGCACATCTCCCTGCCATTCCCTCGAGTCCTATCGGTATAAATAACTGGGCACCCACCCCCGGGGCACCCCGAGAGCCCAGCGAAGGCAAGGAAGGAGCCCCACTCGCGGGGCAGGGCATGGGGACGGGGTACCAGCCGCGCCGAGCATCCCCCGGTACTCACGCATGAGGGTGCTGAAGGCGCAGAGAGCCAGCAGAGCCTGCAGCAGGACCCCGAACCGGCCCAGCAGCGCCCCGCTGCCGCAGCCGTGAGCCGGGCGGGGGGCGGCCATGGCGAGAGACGGGGTGCGGGGCGGTGCGGGGCAGTGCGGAGCGATGCGATGCGCAGCGTACGAGGCCGGCCCCGAGCACCACCGGCCCCCGCCCGGCACTGCCCGCGGCCACAGGCGGGGCGGGGGTGGGGCCGCCGGGAGGGGTGGGGATGGGATGGGAGTGGGGATGGGATGGAACGGGGGTGAGGACAGAGGTGAGGATAAGGTGGGGATGAGGATGTGGATTGTGATCGGGTTGGAATGCGGTGGAGATGGGGACCAGGACTGGGACAGAGGTGGAGTGTGGCTGGGGATAGAGCTGCAGATGAATGTGGGAATGGATTGGAGTGGAATCGGGATGGAACGAGGACGAACACAGAAGTGAAGATGGAGGTGAGGATAGGGGTGGGGTTGGAGATGGAATGAGGGTGGAGGTGGGAATGGGAACAGGGGTGAAGATGGAGGTGGGGATGGGATGGAATCGGGATGGAACGGGAACAAGGACAGAGGTGAGAATGGAGGTGGGGATAGTGATGAGGATAGGGGTGGGGATGGGGATTGTGATTGGGTTGGGATGGGGACCGGGACAGAGGGGGAATGGGCTGAGGAAGATAAAGTGAGTCCCAGCAGGGCGTGTGAGAACTGGGTGGGGGAGAGGGGGTACATGAAATAAACCCAGCAGGGCTTTGGCGTGCTTGTCTGAGGTCATGGGAGGGGGCAGCAGGGTCAGCAGTGCAGGCATGGGGAGAAGATCCCAGCAGAGCTTTGGGTGTGCTGGGCTGGGAGAGGATGGGGATAGCCCTGGTCAGGGATTTGATGGTGCTGGGCTGGGAGAGTATGGAGTCAGCCCTAGGGGGGTTTTGAGGGTCCTAGTCTGGAGCCTCCCAGTATGCTCAGGGCTGGAGCACTTGCTGTGGTTAAAAAGGCTGAGGGAGCTGGAGATGAGACAGCTTTGGGGACAGCCCATAACAACCTGCTCATCCCTATAAGGAGACTTAAGAAAGACAGGACCAGGTGCTTCCTGGTGGTGTCTAATCAGAGAACAAGGAACAATGGACATCAACTGAAATGAGAGGATCTGCCTGGATGTAAGGCAAAACTTTTTCTCCAGGACAGCAGTGACACAAGCTGCCCAGGGAGGCTGACAGGCTTTGTCCTCGGAGGTTTTCAAGACTTGATTAAACTTTGAGCATCCTGGTCTGTTCTCAAAGCTGACCCTGCTATAAGCAGAATGTTGGATGAGATACCTCCCCAGGTAATTTCCAACCCAAATTACCCTATGGTCCTATTCCTGTGGTCTGTAGCAAGATGATGTGAGATCAGCAGGGTCTGCTGCTGTGGTCAGGATCTCAAACTGTAGCCTCAGTCCTGTGTTTTTGCTATTCTGTGTAACATCGGTCCCATTCCCCTTTACAGCCTCCTCCCCAGAGGGCAGGTCTCATTTTCTTTCTCTTTTCCGTATATTTGAGGCCATCTTTAGGGAGCACAGAGGTCAAACGTCTGAGTTTTCCTCCTTGACTTTAAGAGGTAGGAACTTGCATTTAGTTACAAAGCCAAAGAGGCTGCAAACCTCGTCATATCATATGACTCCAAGTGATGGCCTTAAAACCAGCAGCCAATGTTATTGAGACACTTCAGAAAATCACGGGAGCTGGCCTGCTTCCCAAGTAGCTCCAGCTTACAACACAGAAGGGAATTGTGTTATACATGGGCTTGGAAATCCCCTGTCTTGGTGAGTTCATTAGTACCAGGCAGTTTAGGCAGAGATTAGCCCTGGTCAGACAGGCTGGCTGGAGGCTTGTCTCTCCTTGCAGCTGCCTCTTGCTGCCTAAGCTGAAGTTCTGCAGTGTCTCAGGTAGAATCATAGAACGATAGATTTGCTGAGGTTGGAAAAGACCTCTAAGATCATCCATTCCAACCACCAGTCCAATACCATCATGCCTACTACACCATGTTCCAAAGTGCCACCTCTACACACTTTTTGAGCACCTCCAGAGATGGAGGCTCCACCATTTCCCTGGGCAAACTGTTCCAGTGCTTGACCACTCCTTCAGTAAAGAAATTTTTTCTACTATCCAATCTATACCTCCCCTGGTACAACCTGAGGCTGTTTCCTCTTGTTCTGTCACTTGTTGCTTGGCAGAAGAAACCAACACTCACCTGGCTACAACCTCCTTTCTGGTAATTGTAGACAGTGATGAGGTCTCCTCTTGGCCTCCTCTTCTCCAGGCTAAACAAGCCCAGTTCCCTCAGCTGCTCCTCATTAAGACTTGTTCTCCAGGCCCTTCACCAACTTCATTACCATCCTTTGGACACACTCCAGCAACTTGATGTCTTTCTTGTACTGAGACCAACACATCCCCTGGTACAAATGTGCTGACTCCATGTCACTGAAATACCACCCCCCCGTCAGAGAGAGTACTTCATTTTTTCAAGGGTGAATTGAATTTGTTTGATCGGTGTTCATTTACCTCACTGACCTTAGTCACAGTTTAATCATAAGTTCAATCAGCAAGCTGGAAGTTTGATCTTGCTAACTCACTTTCAGCTGATTTTCCGTATGTAATTGTTAGTTTTATAAAAAGGTCCATTCCCATGGGTTGTTAAATCTGAATCAAATATTAAAGTTGATAATTTTATATAAGCCAGTAGAACACA
This sequence comes from Tapera naevia, assembly GCA_033556795.1. NCBI lineage: Eukaryota > Metazoa > Chordata > Aves > Cuculiformes > Neomorphidae > Tapera > Tapera naevia. Next base: position 824,407 of record JAUMJJ010000074.1, on the reverse strand, counting down.
CTATGTAGAAGCATCCATTAAGCAAACACTTATCTTAACACAGATTTACTCAAGCTCTAACATTTTGCATTTTCTCAATTTTCCTAGGCTGTTGCTAAAGATATATTTTCAAGAATTGGCTGCTGGATGATAATTTCTCACCTGGGAATTGCCTTGGACTTTGTTTTGCCAGGTACAGTGCAGCAAATGGTGAACACACGTTAAAAAAATACATTTAAACTAGATCAGTATTTCTAAACAAAATATCATTTTCTATGAGTAACTTGCAAATTATCTGTAAGAGATGGCATCAATGCATTGCATCTGTATGCACAAATGGAAAGTTTTCCTAAGCCTTTCTCCCAACTGCTTATGCCTCCTCCATTTTCTTGCTAGCCCAATTAACAGTGATTTCTCCCTGCTGCTGCATTCAGCACTGCAAAGTTGTCTGATGTGCTGATATATTTACAAGAGAGCACAGTACCTCGTGTGTGAAAACATTCAGGCCATAAGAGGGCAATAAACAGAACCCCCCTTGATTTCACCCCTCATTGCAGGAGGAGGCAGATCTACTTCAGTGGCGATTACTGCTCAACACTCCACCGTGAAATCACAGCTTTGCTTTATCAAAAACATGATTTGCACTTCAAAATATTTGGATTTTCTGAACCTGTGCAAAAAAAAAAAAGCCCTTAAGGCTCAGCTGTATCTGAGAAGGAGTTTGGGAGCACTGGCTAAATTCTGCTATATTATTTTGGCAACTAGAATGCCCTACAGCTGTCTCTCTGTTTTTTGTTTTGTTTCGTTTTGGTTTTCCCAGGGTTTTCTGTCTCTCTGCAGATGCACAGAGAGGCACTGGATCGTGTTTATACCCAGCACCATTCCCAAAGTATGCATCTGTCTGGTTTTGAGTGGTGTAAGCTGCAACCATCAGGGCAGCTAAACCTAAATTGTGTTTCAGTTCCCGCAAGTACCACAGCTCAACTGATTTCCTTAAGGAAATTCTCCTTTAGGGCTGTGGATTTTATCCTGAGTCAATGCACAGCTGTTTTCCAAGCAGGAAAGTTCAGAGAGAGAATGTGCTCCTTTATTAGTTCAGGATAAGGGTCTCAAAAGCTGTGCAATGGCAGGGAGCAATCCTCGGTTTCAATACAGATTGGGGGATAATGTGATTGAGAGCAGCCCTGCAGAGAAGGACTTGGGGAGTACTGATGGATGAAAAGCTGGACATTTCTGGTCAATGGGCTCACAGCCCAGAAGAACAACCATATCCCAGGCTGCATCAAAAGAAGTTGTGACCAGCAGGTCGAAGGAGGTGACTCTGCCACTCTGCTCTCATGAGGCCCCACCTGGAGTCCTGCATTCAGTCCTGGAGTCCTCAGCATGAGAAGGTCCAGGGCAGGGCCACAAAAATGCTCAGAGGGCTGGAGCACCTCTCATACGAGTACAGAGCTGGGGTTGTTCAGCCCGGAGAAGAGAAGGCTCTGGGGAGACCTTACAGTGATATTCCAGTACTAGAAGAGGGCCTATAGGAAAGATGGGGACAGAGTTTTTAGTGAAGCCTGTTGTGACAACAAAAGGGATAATGGTTTTAAACTAAGGGAGAGTGGATTTAGAATGGATATAAGGAAGACATTTTTTACAGTGAGGGCACAGGTTGTCCAGAGAGATGGTAGATGCCCCATCCCTGGAAACATTCAAGGCCAGGTCAGATGGGGCTTTAAGTAATGTGGTCTAGTTGAAAGTGTCCCTGCTCACTGCAGAGGAGTTTGGCTAGATGACATGTAAAGGTCCCTTCCAACCCAAAGCATTCTATGATTCTATGACTTTCCCACCAATCACAGCAGTAAGAGTGATATGATGAGAGAAAAGAGAATAGCGCAGAATTTAAGTATTAGTCCATGTGTGTAAGCTTAAAATCAGAAAAGCCAGAACACCAAAGTGGCTTCAAGTGACAAGCGACGCAAAAAACAATCCAGGCAATTCAGTACGTGCATGAAAGCAAGGGGAAAATGAAGGGTGGAGTAAATCTGTGAATTCTCAGAGGGTGGAAAACCACAGAAAATACCTCCTTTTTTTCATCCTTCAAAGAAGGATTAGCCATGCCCAGCTAGCAAGTGAATTTAATTTCAGACAATGGAAGAAGAGATAGAGCAGGGCAATATAACAGGTTAAAAGATGAGAGGAGGCAGATCTGATGTGTTCAAGGGCCTGAAGATACCCATGCAAGAGTAGCTGTGAAGTGGGCAGAGGCCCCTTGGAAATTATCACAGGGGAGGTGGGGAGGTGGTTTCAGAGGACTGGGAAAGGGAGTGAAGGAGGCACCAAGTGACACACCTGCTGGAAAGAGGATCAGGAGGTGTAAATGGCCTGCAGATAAAATGTGAGTCAATAACAAAAAGGTGTTATGATTAAAGAACATCCAGTTCTGGGAGGTTATCTGGAGTGTTTTATGGAACATTTGGGGTAGTTTCTCCATTGCCTTCAGTGCCTGGGTTTGGCTCAGTTTTGCTGTCGAGCAAAGATGGGTACATGCTGGAACCTGGAGGAATGCAAGAAGAATGAGTAGCATTTGAGAGAATGGGAATTAGAAAGGAAACAGGATCATTTTTTTCCCTCCAGAAACAGGGATAGTAGGTGTTATTGGAGGAGCAGAGAAAGTTATTAGAAATAATCGTTCTTAACAGCTACATGTTGGTTTCTCAAAATGACAAAACACTTATGAGATATTTATGGATTTTTTTTTTCTGGATGAGAGCACTGAGAAGATCAGGTGTTCATTTTGGACTCAAAAATAGCTTTTTCATTCACTTGAGTTGTATAATGGTGGAGCCCATCATCACTGGACAGAAGGCAGGAAAGGACATCTCATTGCTCATTGAAACCCAGCCTCCACTGAAGATGGCACAGCCAGGACACCTGGGCATCTTCTGTGCCATTGCCCCGTTGTGTGAGCATGTCATGGAGGCTCAACACATCCGTGAAGAGCAGCGGCGGCAGGAGTAGCACTTAGCAACATGGATCAGTGCAAGTGTTTCAGGCTGGGCAGACCTCATTAGAGAAATCAGCCATAGCAGTTGGGAGAAAACATAAAATAAGTACATGATTCTGAGCTAGATTAGAGTGCATTTGTTTCCAGTAACCCTGCTCTAGTGTATCCCATGAGTGCTGAAGTGCCGTTCATTTTCTTCTTGACCTTCCGTACTTATCTTCCATTGCAAAGGGCTGGCCATATTCACAGTATCACACAGTATCATAGTATCACAAGGTTAGAAAGGACCTCTGAGATCATCAAGTCCAACATAACCCAACGCTAACACCAACACTAACACCAACCCATCATCTAAACCATGGCACTCAGTGCCTCATCCAGTCTCTCCTTAAACACCTCCAGGGTTGGCGACTCCACCACCTCCCTGGGCAGCCCATTCCAATGGCCAATCACCCTTTCAGGGAAGAACTTTTTCCTCACATCAAGTCTAAACTTTCCCTGACGAAGCTTGAGTCCATGCCCTCCAGTTCTATCACTGGTCACCTGAGAGAAGAGACCAACCCCTGCCCCACTACAGCCTCCTTTTAGGGAGTTGTAGAGAGCAATGAGGTCTCCCCTGAGCCTCCTCTTCTTCAGACTAAACAGCCCCAACTCCCTCAGTCGCTCCTCGTAGGGCTTGTGCTCCAGCCCCTTCACCATCTTCATTGCCCTCCTCTGAACACATTCCAGTATCCTGACATCTTTCCCAAACTGGGGGGCCCAGAAGTGGACACAGTATTCATGGTGAGGCCTGACCAGTGCCGAGTACAGGGGGATGATAACTTCTCTGGTCCTGCTCACTACACTATTCCTGATGCAGGCCAGAATGCCATTGGCTTTCTTAGCCACCTGGGCACACTGCTAGCTCATGTTGAAGATTCCTTGAAGATAAGATGTTTTTTTTTCTTGTCCATGTCTTAAAAGGCTAAACGCATATTTATTTATTTATTTACTAAAAAAGGGGTCTCTTGGAGCACTGAGAATTGTCCAGCCCACTGCAATGGCTAATAACTGTCTGCATGTCACCCTTTCCCATGCACATCCAACTGGGATGTCTGACATGCAACGCGGGCACCAGCTTATACACAGCAGCCCTTGGTGCAACTGAGCTCTGATTTTTAAAAGGGATCTGTGGGAAGGACACATCTGTCAAAGCTTCCTCATTTCAAGGGCACATAGTTCTAATAAAAAGTGTTGGCTTAGGATCAGGTGGGATGCTCGGCAAGAGGCCAGGGGCTCCAGCATATTTGAATCATAGAATCATTATGGTTGGAAAAGACCTCTAATATCATCAAGTCCAACTATCAACACAACACCAACATGGCCACTAAACCATGTCCCAAAGTACCACATCTACAGGTTTTTAAACACCTCCAGGGGTGGTGAATCCAATGCTTCCCTGGGCAGCCTCTGCCAATGCTTCACCACTCTTTCAGTTAAGAAAATTTTCCTAATATTCAATCTAAAGTTCCTCTGGCACAACTTGAGGCCATTTTCTCTTGCATTTGCTAAACTTGTATTTGCTGCTCCTTGCACCGAGCTGAGAAGGAAATAAGAGTACGGGAAACAGCATTCCCCTTCATGTCCAGAGTCCCAGTCTTGGTTTTTTTTCAGGTCTATTATTTCTTTTGTAGTGTCGCCATGGCCTTGGATAACCTTATAGCAGTCCTGGTACAATCACAGGATGAAAAAGCCAGTTCCTGCTCTCTACAGCCTAGATTTGGGTGGGATCCATCTCACTAGGCTTTAAATATCTTCTGTTGAGATGTCTCTTGGCCCCTTTCATAGCCAGTGGAGAGAAACAGTGTCTTGAAGGACACCTTCCTCTGACCTATGCTGGTCAGCTCCCAGATGAGGTAAGTCTGCTCCATCTGCAGGCAGTTCAACGATGGCCCCACTGCTGAAAAGAGTCACAAAAACACTAGTGATGATTTTTTTACAAAAACACAATGTTATTTTCTTCAGCTCATTTGCCCCATAAGCACTTAGGTGTTCTGTACCCCAAAGGTCCTCAGTGGGGATGGTAGGGTTGAGTAGTTGGCTGTGGCAAGTCTGCAGGTGGTTATTGTGGTATATTTGAGAGGGGCATAGGAAACTGCCCTTTCAGGGTGACACTCATGCAAATTATTCATCTGGCTTTATTTCTCATCTGATGAAGAAACTGCTTCTGAAAACGAGGTCTCTTGAGAAAGCTTCTTTTAACTGAAACTTCGAACAGACTTTATTCATGCTGCTGGTAGCAATGAACCCTGCTGATTAAATACTAGATAGACCTTATTCTTGCTGAATTATCTATTTTTACAAGGCCTGGCACGTTTAACAATCTGTTCTAAGTTATATTCATAAGCAAGAGGCCAACACCAATTTTTATATCAGCCAAGACTTAGTATTACAGCATACTCCAAGGAGTAATTGTTGAGATAATTCTTTTGTATTTTCAGTAAGTACCTTAGCTGTGTTATTATGAGATATTCTGTGTCTTTCTCTGAATGACTGGGAACATTTTCACACCTTACAGGGCCTGTGGTATTGTTGGCACGCTGTGTTTGGCTTGGACCTGAAGCTGTCAAACATTGTTCTCGCAGCTCACCCCTGGCTGCGTAAGCCTGAGTGGCAGGTTACAATGGCTTTCAGGTCTGTGCCAAGCTGTGTTAATAGGCATGAAGAAGCAGGTCTCATTCTCCCCTTTTCCCTTCTCTCATTCAGAACACCTCAGCTGTGCAAATCAGCCCTTTGAGGACATCCCATTTGCCCTGCATGGTCATCCATGTGGTAGGATGCAAAACTGGAAGGTCCTACAGCACTACAAAGAACCTCCTTCAGGTCCCACCAACCCTAGGGGGTGATGGTCCTGCACAAGAATTGACCCTTGTGGGGTCATATTGTCACCCTATATCCCCACAGAGATGATGGTCCTACACCATCTCAGTAGCTACAGACTTTATTGATGGTAGGGGAGTTCATATTTAGTGGCCAGACCCCACTCCTCAGTCCTGCAGAGAGCTCACAACAGCTAAGAAATCACCTTTCTGCCTTCCTGCTCCCCTGGAGTGCAGAGCCTCTCTTTGACTAGTTCATGTGCCATTGGTAGGACTCCAGCTTAATCTTAATGATGAAATGAGTGGACTGAAACTCAAGGGTCAGTGTAAGTTTTTGTGGGCCTGTCAATAAATCATTCAGCATTTTCCTCTTCCTCTGAGTAAACTGGAGAACAACTACAATTCTTTCAGTTCTTCACATTTTAAGGACACTTTGTAGTCCATGGATCACAATTAGTCCCTCAGAGTAGCAAGTGACATGAGCTTATTTAAACCATCAGAGCAGGTGGTTTGTATGGCTTTATTTTATTTTGTAATGCAGTAGCTTGCAGCTAGCCCAAAAGAGACAGCAGCCCTGCAAGTAACTACTGGTTTGAGTTGGTGCACCAGCTTTGCTGATCTCGTGTGCAGGGAAACTCTTAAAACATTTAACCTAGCCCAGCTGATAAGGGTGGTGAATTGCAGAGTTAGGGGAATAGGTGGGGATTTCTTGAATCAGCTTTGCCACTGACATGAAGGTATCCTATAGCTATGTCCTAATAGATGACAGATGGGTGATGGTCTCTTCTCCCAAATAACAAGCAATAGGACAAGAGACTGGATGAGACACTGAGTGCCATGGTTTAGATGATGGGTTGGTGTTCGTGTTGGGTTATAGGTTGGACTTGATGATCTCAGAGTTCCTTTCCAACCTTATGATACTGTGATACTGTGAAGAGGAAATGGCCTCAAGTTGTGTCAGAGGAGGTTTAGATTGGATATGAGGAAAAATTTCTTTACTGAAAGAGTGGTCAAGCATTGGAACTATCTGCCCAGTGAAGTGGTGGAGTCTCCACCCCTGGAGGTGTTCAGAAACCACGTGGATGTGGAACTTCAGGAAAGTATGTGGAGGTGGCACTTCGGGACATGGTTTAGTAGGCACAGTGGTGTTGGGCTGGCGGTTGGACTGAGTGTTCTTAGAGGTCTTTTCCAGCCTCAATATTCTATGATTTTATCGTAGGAGAAAGCCTGACAGAGTGTCTAACTGGAGTACAAGCGCCCTACTAAGCATATCCAGAGGCAGATCTTGATTTCCTGAGCTGGTTAATTCTATTGCCTATTATTTGTAATACTGCAATGCCAGGAAACCCCACCTGATATCAGAGTTCCTTTGAGGGTGCCCACCAAGTGCATGTGGGACAATCATCACACCAGAAGTTTACAATTTAAACATGTTTTCTTTAGTGACAAGATGATCCTCAGGTTTGCAACTATTTAGATAAGAATAGATCTAGTTGAAAAGCTAAAAATTTACTTTTCAGATCAATTTCTTTTTTTGAAAATTAAACTTTCTTCTCAAACCATAAACCAAAAATTACAGCACAATTTCAGCTCGGTCTCTGTACCTCCTGGCATGAGGTTGAACTCTGAGAGCATGGTGCCTTTAAATGTGTGGCTTGGGCCCATCTTTTATAAGAATGGTATGGCCCAATTCAAGCTCCTTCAAGCTTGAGTGGATATTTGAATTTATGGCTATTTTGGCCTGGACAGAACACCCTAGGTCTGAACTAAGACAGAGTGGATTTGGGTGGCATCAGGACAGCTTTTGCAGGCATAAGGATAGTTAAGAGATGCAGTAAGTTGTCAGGAGCAGAGGGAGAAATTCTACCACAGCAAGGTTTTAAGGACATCCATCTTTATAGATAGCCTTCTGTCAAGGACAGTTTAGGTAATTTCTGCTCTGGGGTGGGAGAATGGATGAGTCGCTTTTCTAAGTTCTTCATGAACTGTGTTTTCTTGGCTACCAGGGTTTTTTTTTTAGCCAGCCTCTCTCTGTGGTGAGTCATTATTTATTGGACAGACAGGCAGTGTGCTAATCCTACACTTTTGAAGATCTGACTGCTAATCCTGTTTGGAAGCACTACTGGCAACATTTTGGCTTATCATAGAATCATTAATGTTGGAAAAGACCTCTAAAATCATCCAGTTCAGCCACCAGCCCAACACTACCATGTCTACTAAAATGTTTATTGATCCATCTCTGTTGGTCACTGAGATGTGTGGTTACACCACTATCATGTTGCACCCACTCTGAGGATAGGATTGACCTGGACTTATTTCAGGCAAGGATCATATTGAGGCAGAATCACATGTCTGTCTGCCTGTCCCACATCCTTCCACTTCAGGGGGATCAGACTTCTTCTCAGGACAAAAAAAAAAAAAAAGAAAAAGTAACGAGAAAAAATCAAACACGATTTTGTTCTTTAAAGCTTTTTTGTCTCTCTGCCTGACCCAAGATTTCTCCAGGGAAAACAAAGCCTTTTTCTCTGCATTCTCATGGGGCTGGATGTGTCCTTTCAGATCTTTGCTGGATATGGGAATCTGACTGTCTGGGCAACAATTTATGTGAAAAGATCAGATAGGAAATGAAGACCTACCCAACTGGCAAAATGTTAAATATTCACAAAACTCACGTAACACGAACCAGAGAGGACCCTGATCATTTTCCCCTGAGTTCTAGCGCTCATTGGAAGTCTTGAAATAAGATGCTGATTTGCTGAGGCCTGGCGAATATTCACCTCTCCCAAGCCTTTATTCCTTTAGCACTTGAAAACCACAGGTTCCTTCACAAGTCATCTTTGATGTTTTATAAATGTTATAGCTAAGAGATCCTTTCTACTACAGTTAATACATTTTTTACAGCTGCAGGAGAGATAATACTTCGATTCAGCCTGCAGACAGTCATCCTGAAAGAGACCTCAGTTACCTCTCCTGGGATGTTTCCAAAACAGAAAATGTTACCTAACTTTAAGCTAATAACCTGCTCGAGGACTGCGTTTCATATTTACGGTGCAATCTCAGCTGCAGAACTACAGGTTAGGAGCATGATGTAACCTTAAAGGTACAAAAAATTTTCAGAAGAGGTCTTGATCCTCTGGCTAAGTTTCACTTTTTGGACTGATGGGGGTGTTGCCTTCCAGAAAATGATTCGAATGTGCAGCAAATGGGGTGTTAATGATGTCTGGATTAGAAATGATTAAAAGAACAGGCTGCCCTGGGAAGTGGTGGAGTCATCATCCCTAGAGGTGTTTAAAAGATGTGTAGATTTGACACTTAGGGACATGGTTTAGTGGTGGGCTTGATCTTAAAGGTCTTTTCCAACCTAAATTAATTTGTGAATATTACTGCAAATAAGCCTTCTTAGGATTCAGGAAAAAGCCTGACTTCAGTCCAGTAAAATCTGTAAAATCTGCCCCTCTGCTAACCTACAGCATTTGTTCACAGGGATTGCTAAAAATCATCAACTACCTTAAAACTGCTGTTTGTTACTCTCCTAGATTATCTCTGATAAGAAAAATGCACAAACTTTCTTCAGGATACAAGTCAAGTGTGGAGACTGCCAAGTTTTTGATACCTGCACAAGAAGCCCAACCGAGTCCACAATCATACTGGAAATTAAATGGGAAGGAGGTATAAAAGCAGTGAGACTTGTGTTATTTTTCTCAGGGTCCTACCCAGAAAACCAGATATTGTGAGTCCCAGCCCAGTACATCATCACAGAATCATAGAATCATAGATTGGAAAGGACCTTAAAGATCATCCAGTTCCACCCCTCCTATCATGGGCAGGAATACCTTCCACTAGATCAGGTTTCATGACCATCCATGATGCAAACATTGGGTTTGTGCTGTATTAATAGAGGGCAAAATGTTGCAAAAGGCACATGAACTGATTTAACTTGAGCCAGTTCCTCCTGGAGGATTGAGCGTTGGGATCTCAATTTTGAGTTCAATCCCTACTTAGTGACTTCCTCTGTTTAAGCAAGAAAGAAAAGTTACCAAGAAAATATGAAGGAGGGAATTTCTCAGTATTCTTGTGACAGGTAACCTGAAATTCGATGGTGATTGCTCTAAAATATGCACTTTATTTAAAACAACTTCACTGTTATTATTTTCCATTCATTATGGTATCCAGTGGTTTTCCAAAGCAAAGAACACAGTGACGAGGTTAGTTAGGTTAGTCCTGTGTTTTTTGAATTCAAGGGGAATCTTTTTCCTGGCTCCTTTTGATGTTAGATCAGATCCGTAAACCACATCCCAGATGAGATCTGATAGAAACCAATCTCAGTGGTGTGAATCCATTTACTGGAGAGCTGCTTTCACATTTTAGTTCCCAAACACTGGATGCATGCCACAAATAGTCAACATCCAACTGCTCTTAGTGCAGCATTATTACAACATAAATATGTACTCATACTGAACTCGCCGTCTCCTTCAGTTCTGGAGGGGACACTGGGACTGCAGTGCGCTGGGTATATTGCTTTTAATCAGCTTAAGGTTTTAGACATGTAGACATGCAATCAAAGCTGGCTTTTTAGGTTTTCTCAGATTGTCCCATGTTGGAATTTAGCATCTGGAGTGAACAAAAGAACAATCACTGTCAGGAGAAACTTATGAAAATATCTTGATTTAAACTTAGAAAAAATAGTCGGAATTTGCTGGGCTGCAGAACACAGCCAGGGAAGACCATGAGTTCTGGATAGAAAATAATATAACAGTATCTTAAGACCCAGAAGGAGATGAGGAAGTAGGAGAAGTGGAAATCCTGCAAGTAATATGATATCCATATTTAGATCAAGAATGGACAGATATTAGAGGCAGGATCCATCTCACCTAACCTTAGGGGAGAAAGGAGCTCTCTCACTATGCAATTCAGCTATTCTGGGGCAAATGTGAGCTGAACTACCCTCTGCAAGAGTTCACCTCTCTTCACTGACTATTGAGGGAGCCTGGATGCCAGCCTGAAATCACAGATGTAATCCTTGGTCAACTGCATTTGCTCAATTGAGTCCTACTCCAGTTCTCACTGAGGGAGTTAAAACAACATAAGAGCATTCCTGGAGGGATGTAGATAACATCTTACATAGGGAAAGGTAAACAGGAAGTATAGATATAGCTAAAGAAAGACCAATTTCCCTGTGAAAAGGGTATTATCACCAAGAATATATCATGATAAAAATATGTTGATTCTGCTGAAATAACTGTTGACAAAGCAAACTGAAAAAATGGAATTAAGAAAAGGGATAACGAAGGTGGTGGCAGTTATAACAAATAAGGATGATGTTTATAAGCCCAGGACTTTCACTTGTTGTCCCTAAGGAGGCTGCAGCACCTTCAGTCTGTTTTTTTCTGATGTCCAAGATAATTAAGTACTGTTCTCTCACTCAGACCCCAGTATCAGTGGGGTGGAATTCATCTCAGTCAATCTTAGCTATCTGAAGTTGGACCATTAGTCTAAATTAACTGTTTGAGCTCCCTCCAGAGCTTGTAAAGGGAATCAGAGTCCTCTAAATAAGATTCATCTCCTCTTAATACTGCTGTCTGAAATAGTGAGATTAATTGCTTTCAGTGTGATCTCCCTCCATTGAATTTAGACACCTTAGTCCTAAACAGCTACATTTAGTTGAGAACTACAGCCTTTGCCCTGCTTTGTCTTTGGCTGGAAATCCTAATCCCCTTCCAGCAGCTGCCTGTCTGATTGTATTGCAGACCCACCTCCTGCCATGTATTTTGCCAGGTTTGGCCCTCTGAAAAGCATGGCTTAAGCCAATTTGCAACTTCAGCTTGTATTGTTGCTCCAGATTAGGTATCTGTGCATCTCATCTGTTTCCTCTTCCTTCAGTAGCTTTTCATTCTTTGCTACAATGAGGTCTCTAATATTTGATGGCCACGATCTCCCACAACGTGGGAAATGGAATCCTTTCAGAGTTAGGATGATGTCCACTTCTACTCTTGGTCATACAAGACCTGTAGCTGTTCATGGCTTTCAGGAACAGCTGAATTGTGCAAGGCTAATGGGAGAAGCCCTGAGGCAGAGGATGTCTTTCCCTTCATTTTGAAAGGAGGACAACAACAAATCCTCCCTCAGAAGAGAAAGACTTATTTTACAATGTGACAAGGTGTTTCTAATGGGAATTTCTTTTATTTATTTATTTGCTTGGTATTTGGACAAGGAAGATGTAGTGTCATCACCTTAAAGTCCTATCTAAGCCACTGGGGACCTTTGCTCAAAGACAACCATGCAATAGGTAAGTGGTTCTGTACCCAGACTCACAGCTCCCCAGCACATGCTTCTGGGCTCTGCCAGCTGATGACAAATAGACATTGATTTTCTGACCCAGTATTTGTTCCCTGGGGAAGCTGAGCAAAGGTTCTTTTGCTTAGGGACTGATTTGACATATGGATCTTGGAAGCTGAAAAGTGTCTGTAGGTGAATTGGGGCTTGTTGCCAGTGTGGTTTATTCAGGAACATAATTAGATGAGCACACACATGTACATCCACAGAAAGATGCCCATAGGCTTTTGGGAAAACTATGCAAGTAACATTCACAAGGTGTTTTTTCCCGTAGTTAGTTTAGAGGGAAAAACCTGAATATGCTTTTCATAGCATAGCATAGCAAGAAGTTCTTTTTGTGACAAAAAGTGACAGAAATTTGATGTTTGTTAGAGTGATTTACAAATTCCCAGTCACTGTAGCTGTATGAAACCAGGTCTGTTCTTTGAATATTTTTCTGATGGTGTCACCTCAATGAAGAGGTGAAGTTTTACAGCCACCTTCCTGTCATACATGCAGTTGAAAACAAGGCTTTAACTGACTTAAATTTTACTAATTGTAGCAGAACAGTAACTCTAAAAGCTGAAAACATATTTTTTTTTTTTGCAAGGAGATCTGTGCCTACTGACTTTAGCCATCTCTTCCTACTTGACCTCTGCTTAGATCTTAGCTTTTGGCACAGCTCAAGGTAGAGACCCAAAATTGAGATTTTTCCTTTCTGCCTGGGAGGAGTTGGTCTGTTATGATACAGCACTCGATAAGGATTTATTCTTAAATTCAATGTTTATTTCAGATCCTCTCTAAATCGTATTTCTACTTTTCTTCTACTTTTGCCCTTGCTCTAATAAAAGGCTGCAGTTGTAGCAGGCAATCTGTTAATGCTGTTGTAGAACATATGTTATTGTCCTCCTGCCTCTTCACTTCTGGATGTTACAACTGAAATGTAAAGCCCTGAATGCACAGGGATTTCCAAAGTTAACACAGGGGAGAAATAATATAGGCCAGTGAGATTCAGAACTGAATCAAATTTCTGGAATTAGACATAAATTGTGCTTTGATGAAGAATTAAACAAGAATGAAAAAATGGAACACAGGAAACTAAGAAGAGGAACTTTTTCATCACAATGGACCTCAAATATCACTGGCTTTTATTCTCCTGACTCAACCCTTTTGGCAGTCTTGGACTTGCAGATGCATGAAAAAGTATTGCAGCATTGGGATGGTGGGTTTGAGTCCATCCCAGCACAAAACCTCACCATATAGACACTGTGAGGACCTTGGGGGACTCTTATGGAGAGTCAGCAGGAAGAAGCTGAGCATCTAGCTTAATACTGTTGTCTGTACTTCTCTTTCAGGCAAAGACACACATGTCTTCAGCATGTAATTCCTCCTGTGTGGGACAGATATCTAGGAGTGCTTGAATCTACTCTATGGAGGTGCCTGTTTAACAACAATGGCCATCTGGGCAGTAGATCAGGCAATTATATATTAGTGGAAGGCTTCAGTGTTGAATTTAAGATGCAAGCTTGTGTGTGAAATGGTCCTAAATAATCAGGGAGATATTATATCACAGAATGTCATTTCAGAAGACAACTGTTGCCAAGTATACCTCCATCATTCAGCCTAAAGTGAAGAGCTCAAGTTATCTTGCTTACAGGAACCAATCTTGCTGTAGTAGGAAGAAATGCCCATGTGGGCTCATTTTACCCCATTTTCAATAAGGAATGTGTTACAGCAGCTTTATGGTTTCTGGAGAGTTTTGTCTGCATTGGGTGCAGCACAGATGCAAGTGTGAAATGGGAACCTGCACCAAACCTAAGAGGGGAAATGGAGAGATGTGGCTTAGGGATGTAGTCCACGAAAAAGGAAGATTTGGCAGCAGAGATGGATCCTACAGGGAGATGTGAATGGCACAATTGTTACTTAGAGAAGCCAGCATGGCCACCTTCAAGAAAGGTGCAAAGTGAGTTTGTCTCTCCAATAAAGCTGGTATTTTCTCTTCGTAAATAAAAAGCACGTTGTTCACTTGCTGTGCCTATACTGAACTCCACAAAAAGTCCTGTTTTATTCAGTAGGATCCTATTGGCTAAGGGAATAACAATTTCAAAAATCATTCATTTCTTCAGGAAGTGTGGAAGTGCTGTCAGTTCCCATCCATCCCTTTTATTGGGTAGTATCAGCACACACTCTTCCAGCAATGACTGCTCAATGGCACACAATAAAATTGATTCATTTCTCATTTTCTTCTTATTATCTTTCAATTGCTCTAGATCTTAATACCACTTAAAGTGGACATTAGCTCTTTGTAACCAGAGCATGCCACTAATGTGATAACACTCCCAAATGAGAATGCTTTCCCTCCAAGCTTTTATTACATATATTTTCATTTAGTCTTTCTCATGAACTTCTTCTAATGCCTTTGTACAAGTTTGCTTTACCTAGAAGAAGGCCACCATGATAAGGAGTGAGAAAATAAATGCATTTATTGGAAAAGCTGGCCCACTTGCTCTATGGATGTAAATGGGAAGCATTTAGTGCTGGGCAGTGGTTTTATGCACAGGACGTGGTTCTCAAACTCTATGGAAAGAAAAAGGCTGAAATCACTGAGTGAAACTCAACTTTTGTGTTCTTCTTTGAACTGAAAGTAAAAATGTTTAACCTCTAGGAGAAGCAAGACTTTCTGTTCATAATCAGCCTTGAAAAATGGAGACGGGCATCAATAGCTTTGTTTTGGAATAGGAGGGAGGATGGTTTGAACTTCTGTATGCATTGGGAAGGATTGCAGTGATAGTGAATTCATGGCAGTTTTGCAGACCTTGGTTTGCCTTCTGGGAGGAAAACTTCCCCCAGTCATGGAACTCATTCAGAGTTTAACTGAAAGAGATCCAAAGCATTCTAGACACAGTGCAGCAAAACTCATAAGTACATGCATAGTTTTGTCATATGAATAGTGACCTTATGGGGAATCTCTGTTCCCCACAGGAGTCTGCACGATCAGGATTTCTTCTAAGCTTTTGGTTGAATTTGGGACTCCTTTCACCTGAAGATCCAGATGAACCTGCTTCACAGACTTCTTTGGTCCCGGGAGCCAGTTTTCCTTGCACTGAGTCAGGGCATGACCAGAGTGAATACTCAAACACGGGAGTTAGTAAGTCTCAAGCTTAGATACAATATTTGATGTTTACCCTAGAGTAACATGAGTTTCCTATCCAGGTCCCTACAGTGATTTTCTCCACAAATTATAGCAGGGATTAATACTTTAAATGCAGTTATCTCAATACATCCTACTTCAGACAACCTTACACATTCTATGGGATCGGATTTCTTTTTAATTAAAGGAACCCTTTGTTTCACAGTAACTTTAATAGTCTTTTTTATCATTACATTCCTTAGAAGTCTCTCACGAAAATAATTTCCTGCTGCTGTTTTTACTCAGTCTTTGGATCTCCTGTCTCTTGTCACCTGTAACAAAGTGTTATAGGAATGAGTGCTGCTGTATTGCTTTCATGTTCTCCATCAACTCTGATATGGATAGTTGTTATAAAGCCTCATACATAATATATGCCGTGACTTAAAACAGCCCTGTAAACCACTTTACAACTGTAAAGGTTTCTTAACTCAGTTAGCCTCCAGCTACCAGCTGTAAAAAAGACATTTAAGCAGATTGTCTTTAAAACTACCTGGTGACATGAAAAATGGGGAGGCAGAATGGCCTCATGATGGATCGTTGGGCTGTGACCAGTCACATGGGAAAGTTACCTTTCTGTGCCTCCAACTGGAAGCACTGGTGTGAATCTCTTTTGGAAATCATTCCGTAAGCGTAAGGTTTTCCCTCAAAAGGGCCACCTTTCCAAGCACACAAAGGGACAATTTTCCAAGCAGCCAAAAGGAAATGTTTCTCCTTTCCCATTGGGTCTGAATTTCTGATCTGATGCCCTTGAAAACTCTGCCTTTGCTATGGAAATGCCTTTGAATAACTTTTCATGCTGCGTTTTCTGCCTTTTTGCTGTAGCAGAGTGCTCTGAAACAGCTGGAGAAATGCCTTTGGAGCCTTTTCTGTGAGGAGGCAAGGTCCTATCCATGTCTGGAAAGCTACTTCTAATGGCTTGATTTTGTGAAAATTGGAGCTGAAAATCAAGTCCATTTTAAAGCTTGTCATGAGGAAAATCACATTGCTTCCTTACCTTGGCTCCTGTTGCCACTTAGCAGAGTAGGAACATGAATCCTCTGCCCTGTGCTGCCACATTCATCAGACTGGGATCTGTCTTTGTGGAGATAGACCACCAGTCCCAACTTACTACTGGGCTGGACACAAGTAATTTTATTAGAATAGAAGAACACATGAAGAGTCAGACCAAACATCTCAGCTACTTCAGTTTTCTGATTTTTCTATAAAGCCTATAAAAAATTATGACAATTTCCCCAAATTACTGACATTTCCCCCAATCAGAATCTCATTTCCTGCATCTGGGATGCATTCTTGGGTACCACAGATGCTCTCAAAGGTTTTATTGAAGTATATTAGGAGTAAGATTAATCTGAAGAGTCAGCTTGAGGATCTTCATATGACGTGGATACCTGAGCTCCCATTATACTTGGTAGATAGCTGGTCGATGCAGCCAGTCAAGTCTAGAAAGCAGTTCAGGTCACCCCTAAGTTTGATACCTGCATTTGCTCAACTTTGCAGTTCTCCAGATCCCACTGACAGTTGACTTACAGATCTCCATTGCCTTTGAGCTTGGGCACCTAGGGTACGTGTTGCTGACCTAACCTAGAAGTCCTTCTAGCAGATGTGGCAGAAGGTATGTCAGAGATCCAACCTAGAGCAGTAGCTGGAGAGCAGGTGGAACCCTAAGACAAGTGACAGGGCACTAGATATCTCAATGTAGTAATTTGAATCCATCTCCTGACCCACATGGAGGTACCTACATTGGTGACCCCTAGATTTAGATGTGCTAGTCTGGAACTGCATCACAGGAACCTCATCAGACTCTGTAAGCCAGCCAATGGAGCTAGAGAGGCAATGCAGAACAACCTGCCCACAGCCATTATCATCCCCCTTCCTGCCTGCTCCACCCTGCTCTCCAGAAGGATATCCCAGGACAATTGGGGCTGATCATGCTAAGAGGAAAAACTGCTCCCCTGGTTATAAATATGTGAAGCTTGTTTGCTGCTTATCACAGTATTATGCTTGGAGAAACCTGGTTAAAAGGCATCATTAGAAGCACTGGCAGGGTTTACAGATATACTTCTTGTAAAGACAAGTGGGAGTCAAAAGCCTGCATCATATTGATGGAGGGAGCTGCAACCCACCCATACAAACCTTTCAAGCACATCTGTTGACACATCCTAATTATACAACTGTGACATTACACTCACCAGTTTAAGAAGACATTATCACATGAGATTTCATCCCCAACATTTCTACCTTCTCACTTTTCAAACAGAAGATACGTGCCCTGGCCCTTGTCTTGTTAGCATCTCTTCTGAAGTCCCCCTTTGCCATGGCTTGTGCTTTGCACTCTTTGTTTATACTAATTTAATGAGTTGCCTTTTGTGGATACTGGATAAATAGGATGTTTCATAGACAATAATTTAATCAATTAATACTAGAGTGTGAGCGTGATTTATTTACCTAAACACTTCTATAAACACAATGTTTTTCAGCAAGCACTTCCTCTTGACAGGACTAGGCAGATCCTATTGTTTCTATGAAAGGAAATAAAAGGACATTGAGATGAGCACTAAGAAGATTTGTCAGGGTGAAACCTGGTCTCGTTTCACGTTATGAAATTGTAGATGTGAAAGAGAAAACAGATGCTGTTTGCGTTGTGCAAATAAAAATGTGATTCCTCTTGTGTAAAGAGATCTGTTCCTTTAGATAAAACTTCTCAGAATACTAAAGCCTATTATTTTCTCAAAACACCATACCAAGAAGGTTTACATTTACACCTCACGTTTATAATGTGAGGTTGTCAAAAAGCAGGGAGGGAGGTGAAATTCTTCATGTTAAAACATCTTGTCTGTTGGTAGCATATCTTCCCTGGTGAAGACCCAGCTGGTGTTGGTGAAAACTTTACTGCACCTACTCTGCTTGTATCACTTGCTCTAAGAGGAGATCTCCAGCGTCCAGGCTGAGTCATGTCCATCCAGCTTGTGGCTGGCCTCTTCCCAAGGCCACTGGCCTTTGTTGTCTTGCAATGGTACTTGGCCCTGGTCTCCTCTGGGGTTCATATTGCCTTTCTTTGGCCCCAAGATAAGAGTTAATTTTTAGTGCAAAATCCTTGAAAACACATCCCACCATAGTGACACTTTCATTACTAATCCTTTCCATGGGATCCTGCCAGACTGTCCTAAGTGTTCTTGAAGTTGAGTCTTGCTTGGATAACACTGGAGAACTGTGTAGGACAGAGGGAGGTAAAATTATCATGGGTCATACTGCCTACAAAGGAAAATCCTTCAAGCAATCCCTGAATGCACTCACGTTTCATTTCATGGAGAACTGGCTGGTTTAATCCAAAAGAAAACCTGGGAGAGAATTAGTATTTATGGTGGGTAGAGTCAATATTTATCGTGAAAGAGGGGCAGGTACAAGCTGGAAAGCAGGTTTTCTTCATCGTACAGCTGAGCAAATGGAAAAGTAGGGTTAGCACAGATATCAGAAGCTGTTTCTGCCCTGCTCTTTGGTTTTGAGGCAATATTTAGGAGGTGGCCAGATGTGCATATTGGCCAGCTAGAAAACAGGTGGACAGGAAGCACAATGCAGAGATCCCACCTCTGTTCTTGGCCTCCAGCATTGACAGTTAATGAAATCAAAAGGGAAGTTGCAATATGGTTGAAATGCTTAAAATCTATGTCTTAGTAAATGTCACCAGTTCACACTGACCATGTGACATGTGTGTTTTAGGAGATCAGATCAGTGCCACCATATAAATCAGAGTGGTTGACTTGGGTGGCACATCTGGGTGACTGTGGGCATCTTCTTCTGCTGGCACCATGGACTCTGGGTGAGAATTTCTGCACACAGCCATATGGCAAGATTTTTTCCATGATCCTCCCAGAGTCTATGGGTGAGTTACGGGAGAGTCAGCATTCATGGTGCCCACTGAGATCCAGAAAAACCCAAACTACTTTTCACTGAGGGGGTACACAGGAGGGAGCCCTGTGTTTTGGGCTAAAGTTGTATCTCATCCCCCTTGCAGGGATTTCTGGACAGTCAGGATGAGTAGTGTGGATTTGCACCCATTCGGGCTGTCTGACTGTACATGTGGCAGCAGCTACAATTTTTTTTTCTAGCCTGAATTTTTCAGATTTGGCTTCAGCTTAGTGACAGACGTAGGATCTGAGATTCTCTGCATGATTTCAGAGTGAGTGTGAATTTCAAGTAGACCAGATGCTGCTATCGGACCAAAACTACTCTGTACAAGCCAGGGGATGCTTGAATGTAACCAGGCATGTCCTGGGCAGACTTACTGAGAGTCCAAACGTGGAGAAGAGGCTATCAAAGTCATAGTAAAAGTAAGGACTTTGAGGAATTGCCTTGAGCAAAGATGTTTACCTAGAAAGTGAGATTCTGAGGTGACCCATGGCTGGTTATAGCATTTTGTGTTCCTTAAAAATGTTCCCACATTCTTAAAGTCTATTGTTTGCAAAAGAATATCAAAGAATTATTTAAATTCTTAAATGCCTCTATGGACCTATCTTTTACTTTTCCTAGATTTCAGTCACCCACTTGTACAGTCCTTCCTTTCTAAATGTAAGATTTTGGGGGAAACAAGGATTAGTCCTTCGTTTGGGTCCAAGAAGCACTGGAGCAGAATTGGGCTCTTGCTGTGAATGTCTTTTACTGTATTTGTCATTGCAACTAAATCTGTGTTGTTTGACTCCCCAAAGGTCTGTAGAAAGACTGCTAACTGTGTGCAGGGACCTGAGGATGATCTCTGCCTCAAATGAGAATGAGAAAATGTCCCATTTAACACGGATGTACTTTACTTTCAATTAAGAAAAAAATCCATCTATGGGGCCTGAAACTGATGGGGGTCATCATAACTGCTACTTTCCTCATCTTCACGGACCTCCCCAGCCCCACACACCTCAATGAGCTGCCCAGCAACAAGCCTTCACCATGGCTGAGAAAGAGGAAAAGCTGGAGAGCAGAAATCACCACACTGCAGCTGAGGATTATCTGTGCGTGCAAGTTGGCCAGGAATATTAATTTCTAAAACCTTTCTTTTCAAAAAAATGTATTTTTAAGGCTCCTGGGTTATCAGAGGTGCAGGCCAAGACCCATGAGCACACAATGTTTTTAAAAAATTTGGCTTTAGGAATATTTCAAGGATTTTTCATTATCTCAGGAGCGAGAGGATCTGGCATAGCTGCAGAGAGGAGAATCCGGAGAGTGGAGAAGAGAGATGTAACAGGAGAGGAGCTACAGGATTTACTTTGGAGTAAAAGGCTGACTGGGTTGACAATGCTCAATTAGAAGATAAGAGACACCAGCATTTTTCAGCAGTAAATCTCCAAGCAGTTCATAAAGTCGGGGCATTTTTCCTGGTGGGGAAACTGAGGCACAGAAGCTGTCACTTGTCAGAGACCAGCCAGGAAAAATTAAGGTTATCTGTAGGTAGGATATGAACTACCAAAGGAGTATGATCTGAAATGAGATAAAAAAAAAAATCTACTGCATGAGAAAAAGCTCCATTTCCTTCTTTATTTATTAACTCATAGCCATGCCTAGCTTGACAGTGCCCTAGTATGGGAAGTATTTATACACATTCCCTCCTGATTCCTGGACTGAGATACTCTCTCCTGAGCTCATTATGACCTTAAATATGTTACCTATTACCTTTAATGGCATATTGTAGACTCCTCCACTCATATGCATGCTTATTAAATGCACTTTGCAATCTGGCAGTAAAGAAGTAGAAGGGTTCAGCTTCTTCAAATTAATATAAAAAAATCAATTATGCTCTTAGGGGCAGATGGAGATTAAGCTGAATACAATGTACGATTACACTATTGTGGAAGCCAGGACCTTTGTGTGCAATTAGTGGCATTTCATTCTTCACCTTCCTCCTTAGTACAGAAGAAGCTGTTAAAAGAGTAAAAGCCATCCACAAGCCCATTGCACAGTCAGATTCAGAGAGTTGCTTACAAATGCATGATTTTCACATCTGTTTTGTATGTAAAAAAATTACTTTATGCCCCTTTAATTCTTCACTGTTGTTTTGGGGGATGACAATGAACAGGGGCTGGAAGGGGAAAGGAGAAAGTCAAGTGCATGATTAGTGTTTTGTTGCAAGAGCTGCAACATCTGAGAGTCATTTTGGCCACTGCCTTCTGCCCATTACATCCTTTCTTCCAGATTTTGGCCAGCTCGTTGAAAATTGCAAAAGGGAGATGATCACCAGAGAAACTTGAGCATAAAGCATTTTGTGCATGGCTTTTTGGGCTGTAATGGGAACATGTCAGGGCATTTCTGCCCACAACTGGCCTGCTCATAAATCTGATTCAGTACCAAACCCATGGAAGTGCTTTGGCTAGTTTTCAAGTCTGCTATGGAAGCAGGACACATGGAGAGCCAGAACAACTCAATATTTTTGATACTGTGATGTAGAATTCACTCAATGTGCAGCAACTGCTCAGATCCCCCACTGGGTTGCTTGCAGCAATGATGGGAAATGCAGATGCAAAGCACAATTTACATTTCTTTAATACAATATGAACTCCTGGTCATCCTTGTCAGTTAGAGGTTTTGTTCTTGTTCTGCCATTATGCTTCTCCTGTACTAAAGGGCGAGAAGGGAAATGGAGAAATTACTTGTTTAGCATCAAAAAGTTGGGCAGAAACACCCCTGTAAGTGTAAGCTATAAACACTGCACTTTGCTGTCCTGCTAAACAAACCAGGAGGTGCTTTCCTGCTGAGGAAAAAGCCTGCAAACAATCAAAATAAATAAAGAAGCCGTTAATAAATGGTAGAAATGAGCTAGTTTTTGATATGTGAGTGGATCTGTGCGATAGTCTAGGCATGATCAATAAGAATCATAGCTATGAACCTCCGTATTGAACCTCATCGCTGTGATTGATTGGATATAACATGTGCTTCCTTTTCATTTACTGCTAAGGTGGAAGAGCTATTGTTTAGCACTGAGACCATGTTTTCTAGGAAATTTTTGAGCTGCAGATGTGATGCACTGGCTTGGATTTTCTTGTTAATGTAAAAACTAGTCACTGCCTCTCTGTTGAGTAGTTACAGCCCCTGTGCAGTGATTTCTGGTCAACAGACAATAAAAATAAAATTTGGTAAGCAAGCTGTAATAAAGACTGGTTTGGGCTGTGGAGTCGATGTGTGGATCCCCATATGCTGCGTGCATCCTGGGCAGGGGTCTGCAGGGCAGCTGCTGCTGGAGACTGCAGGGCTGGCTGGCTCTGAGACCTCCCATTTGAGAGCTGTTCTTTCATTTGCCAAGGTATCCATCGAGCTGCTGCAGGAGAAGGGATACAGCAAGGGACAGAATTTTTACCCCTGCAACCACTGCACGCAGGGCTGGTGCTGTCCAGGAAGAGGTGCAAAGCGGTGTGAGACTATAACCCAGTGAGCACTTTATGAATCCCAAGCCAGCAATCTCATTGCTCTTCACAGCATTTAAGAACCAGGACTTTTACTGTGAAGCATAATTAGGGAGTTTAAATTTTGGATTAACTTCACTTATGCTAATCTCTTCTTTAGATCATGCCTTAAACACCTGGCTTCAAAGAGCCCGGCACTCAACGGTAAATCGAAAGCAGAAACGTTATCTGCAAAACGCAGCCTAAAGGTGGTATCTCTCTCCAGGAGATGGCACTGTGAATCTAGTCTTTCACCATCCTAATGCCAGTCCCAGGGCCCAACTTCTCTCTGCATTAGGGCTGATGAACAAAACACCAAAGGTATAAGTGGTAACCCTGGCCCTGAGACGTAACACCAACCTCAGCTGGCATGAAACAAAGGTTTTATGGTGTTTTTTCCTCTTGTAAAGATTGAGTATAAGGTGGGTTGAATACTGTAACATTTATAAGCTGAACAGTTTTTTACATGTCTAATCAAAATCTCACCCCATTCCAGTTTAAAGCCTCCAGTTTAACAGCTTTAAATTGGAAGGGGAGAGATTTAGGTTAGGCATTAAGAAGAAATTATTAACAATAAGGGTGGTGAGACACTGGCACATGTTGGCCAGGGAGGTTTTGGATGCCCCCTCCCTCCCTCTGTAGCCTAACTGCTTTTGATCAGTTGAAGATAAATCCCTGGGGACACAGTGTCACTGAGACTAAAACTGCAGCTAATGTCAGTGTGGTTTTTTTCACTAGGGATTAAATCCATTTTATATCTTGGGAAACTATGCTGGTACAATTCAGTATTTCTCCAAGCACTTTGTTTTTCCCACCGATGCTCTAAAAGGTAGCATTAAAGCAAAATCTCTCAGCTATTAGTGCAGTTCATGGCCACTACGCCAATTTGTATTCTCAGCTGTGAGCAAAATCCAAAGTCTTTGCTGTTAACAGGAGCTGTTACAGCCATTTTTCAGATCAGACCTGATATAAATCCGCACCTTTTCATTCGTATCTGAAAGTCATATTGTAGCAGCCACTTAGAACAAAAATCCAAAGGGATTTTCTTCCTTAACCTTGATTATTTTTGAGTTTTTTAAATCCACCTCTTTGGACACTGTCTACAAAGCTAATTTAGATCACAAACTCTTTGGACAAGGATAATCCTCTCTTTTACATCTCTATGTAAGGGGGAAAATGCACTGTCAGTGCTTCAGAAATAGTCTCTAAATAGAAATAAAAGAGGGCAGAAAAAAAAAATCAAAGCCTGGAGGGAAGAAGAAGCTCCAGAAAGGTCAGTGGAACTGAACCTCCTGCACTTAAGTGTGAGTGGAAGGGCAAAAGCATCCAGTGTTGATGGAAAGGAGATGGAGGAACATCTGAAACACTGAGAGCCTCTGTGGCTGTGTCCCTAAGCTGGATGAGGGTAGTGTCACCAGTTTTAGATAGGAATGTACTGCAGCAAGAGGAATCTTGGTGTAACCTTATTTAGAGCAGGTTAAAAGGAGCAAGAACGCTGACATCATGTTTGCAGAGCATCTTCCTTTCAAAAAGTATGTTTAAAATCTGAAATGTCACCATGCTGAAAATGTCAACCATTTCCACAATCATCTGGAGAAACAAGACTTCAGCGCTTTCCTGACATCTGTTGGGTTTTTGGTCTTATTTTTAAGTTCTGACAGTGTTCCCTTGTTGATTTGAAATCCCATTTAACCCAAAGCCTGATTTGTATGTCTTAAAGGAATTCTGCTGCAACAGGAATGGCTGAACCCATCTCCATGACTTTTCAGAGATGGATTGTGAATGGCAAGAAGGTGGATTGTGGTGAAGAAATGCACTGTATAATATTTGCTCTTTCCTCTGGTCTTCGGTGTCTTCTCCACCAATGTATCCTAGAAAAAAATCACGCCCTTCTTCATCTCTGTTGCACACCTCACTTGTCTTCTTGCACAAAATCCCTGCGGTGTGCTAATGTGTTTGTGAGAGGCTGGTGGAAAAAAAAAAGAGTACAGGCAGAATGGAAGAGAAAGAGGATGAGGAGGTTCAGCAATGAATCCCTAGCAAAGATCAGTGCAAATAGCACTGGTGGTTGCACTGGGACAGATGAGAGCTAGAGTTACAAGTGGGGAATTAGTGCCACTGCTCTGCCATGTCCCAAGGTGTGAGATCAGCCCTCCGTGCAGCACTCCCTGCTCCTGCAAGGAGGGATGCTCACAAGATCCCCTGGAAACTTCAACCTCAGCTCAGAAAAGATTGGAGAAAGGAAAATGGAGATATCGATTGCATCTGAGTCTGTGGGGTGGGATGAAAACATGACAGCCTGAGCGTGGGGACAAACGCACCAGAGTTTGGGGAGAACTTCACCCTGAAAAGGACAAAACCCAGGACTGGTTGCTGCCCCGCAGCAGCGATGCCCTTTCCTCTCCTCTCCTCTAGACCTGTTGAAGATGTGTGCGTTGCATCCCTGAGGATGCTCCAAACGCACCTGCCTGCATCCTCAGCCCCATTAGGGATGTGGCCCCTGCCTGCCTGCAAGGAAAAGAGAGTTAGGGCTCCAAAAATCTCCTTCAGGGCTGCAAGACAAGGCGCGAAATCTCTGCAAAAATACATCCACAGTCCCACTGCTGTGCAAACTCGGGTGGGGAAAGCTCCGGGCACCACCGGTCAGAACATCCCGAATAACCTTGGCTGCAGAGAGGGGGTTTATCCCCATTCCGCCCCCGGGGGATTTATCTGGCATCGCGGGGAGGGCAGGAACAGTCAGGGCGGGGGCTATGGGCGGTGATGCCTGGCCAGAATTCCCAGCCGATTTTCTCGAAAGGGAAACAAAAAGAACTAGAAAAATCCCGCAGTATGGTTGTACGTGCAAACACCCCCGCACAAGCACAGCCACACGTACCGACATTTCACCGCAATTCCTGCCGTGAATCCCCCTCCTCCTGAAACCTCTAAATAAAGAAATAACCATCAAATAACCCAACAAAGCAAAGGGCAGAAAGTTGTGCGGGTGCCTGCGGGAGGGATGTGCACCAGTTGATTTTGCACCTTTGCCTTGTGCCCTTCGCCTGCTTTTTAAATTTTAAATCTATTTTCTGCAATAGGGAATGAACAGGTAACGGAGGAAGAGGCTGGAGGGGATGCGGTGCATTTTTGCTTTCCCTTTTTTTCCCCATCTCCTTCCCTGGAAGTTTCTTCGCCGCACGAAATAAGGCGAGAAACCGAAATGAATAGAGAAACCGAAATAAAAGGTTGCGGAGAGCGATGGGGAAGGGGAAAATCAGTGTCAGAACTCCCGCTTTGCTGGCGGTGTCTGGTATTTTTTTTTATCGCATTTTTACGCGCGGGCAGTGTTAGAGATGAGCATCAATTCCACGAGTGAATTTTCAATCGATTATTTAATTCATTCCAAATGCTCGGGGCGCGGAGGCACCGCGGGGGGTGATGTTGGTTGGGATGTGGATTTTTTTTTTTTTTTTTCCTAATGTGTGTGGGTTTTTTTTTTTTTTTTGTAACTGCTGAAAAAAGGTCACCGAAGGAGTTGGCTGTTAAATTGGGAGGAGGGGGGGGGGGAGAAAAGAAAACCCTAAAAAAGAGCGGCAGGCATGCGCACTGCGCGGATGCCATATTGGAATGAGGCTGCCGCGGGTGCGGGCGCAGGCACGGCTCGGGTCCACGCAGCGCCGCGCAACGCTGGGGCTGGCACCGGGGCAAGGGAAAAAAGGGGGAAAACACCCCCCAAAAAGGCAAACACCCCCAGGTAAGACATTGCACCCGGCAGTTCCCCCTCCAGGCTTACAGCTCCTTTTTTTTTTTTTTATTATTATTATTATTATTTATTGGGTTGGGTGGAAAGACTCGCTTTTCCCCTCCCAAGATTTATCAAAAAGCTTTATTTTTTAATTTTTATTTATTTCCCCCCTTCTTCCAAAGTGGAAAGTCGGGTTAGAGTTGTCGGGAAGTGGTGATGGGGCAGCCGGAGCAGGGTCCCCCCATGGTCCGAGGATGCCGCTCCCGGCGCTGCATCCCGGGATGCAGGGCTCGGGGAGTTCTCACGGGCAGGGTTTGCCGTCTTCCTGCTATTAATCGCAAGCGGACAGGGTTTTTCTTTTTATCAACATCGCATTTGAGATGCTCTCATTTTTCCCCCCTCCTTTTTTTTTTTTTTAAAGTAATATCTATCGTTTTGATGCTTTCCTGATAAACGCTTGTGCGACCTTCTTTCAAATTTCCTAGGCTGATGCACGTCTCAGAGTTATTTTGGGTGTGCGGGTGGGTTTCTTCTGAATCTGCAGGGGAGAGGGAAAAAAAAAAAAGCCGCTGCAAAAGGCGGAAGAAAAGAAAAGAAAGCAATCAGCTGTGCCAAAATGTGCAGCCCCTGGTCTATACATATTTTCCCGTAGCGCTCCCGAACTGCGGTAAATGAATATTTATAAAGGTTTTCAGCTCAACATGGCGCGTTAAGGTGTCTTTAAAAAAAATGAAAATAAACATTTTTGAGAGGAGGAAAGACGGAAGGCGAGGTGGCACGCGTTGGGTTCAACTCTCTTTTGTTGCTCGGAGAGGTGCGCTGGTGAATTAAATGCGAAGGGAAAGGGATGGGATCCATCCTCGGGGTCCACCCCTCCTCCCCGCAGGAGTCGGTGGGAAAAGTATGGGGTATTTGTGTGTGCTGGGAAGGAACCATAAGAAGGGGCTTGGAGACTTAGGAGCCCGGACGATTTGCCTTTGAATGCCAAAATTGCAGACATGCCATGGGAAGGGGGGGAAAATACCGAGAGACATAGAGAGAGACACAGAGATGATGGGTTTTGCATTAACAGTGGGCATCTCGTGGGATGAGGTGTCCTGTTGGAGCTGTCAAGCCTTCCCTCCTCTTCTCGGTGCAGTCAGCTGGGGATGCGGGTTTCCACCCCCCTCCCGGGGTTGTCGAGCAAAACCGCTCTGAAATTGCTCCCCGTTGAAATTTGGGCTGCCAAAAAGTGACTTTACCAGTGCGTGCCGCAACGAGCGTCTCTTTTGCAGAAAAGACCCTGAAAAGCCCACGACAACGGAGACGAATCGCAGCTTTGGAGAAGCAAGCAAATGAGAGTTTGCGAGGAGTTTGCCCGGAGTTGTTTGTGCCCTTCCCAGCTGCCTTTTGCAGAAGCGTTTCCCAGGGGAGTGGAGGAGTGAGGCTGCCTCAGAGGCACGAGAAACTTCTTGTTCCTGTACGGGGAGCACTTCATTGCTGCTGTTCTCTGCTGTTCTGGGGTTGTTTTGCCTTGGTTGCAAGATGTTAACTTTGGAGCATCTGTGTTTTGTAGTCGTAGGAGGCAATCAGAAGCTCAGGCATCACAGGCTGGCAGCGCCCGGGGTGGGGATGGAGGAGCCGGGGAGGATCCTGAAAGAGGGGGAGAGCTAATCTGCCTGTGCCTCTTGGAGATGCTGTCCAGAAATCCACCATTCTTTTATTTAGCAGGAGTGGTTGGAGATGCTGTTTGCACACCTTGCCACGCAGGTTGAGGTTTCTCCTTACGAAAGGGCTCTGTGCCATCTTCCCACCTCATTTTACCTGGCCACCCCCTTTTTCACCCCCTGCCAGGACCAAGCTTTGCTGCTCAGGGAGTCAGCAAACTCACATCACAGAATATAGTGGCAGGGAGGGGGACACAGGAGAAGACTGGGAGGGAAGATTGTGATTTTTGTATCAAAATAGTAGAAAACAGTTTTAATTTTAAGCAGAGTGGCTTGGGAGGCAGCTCTCGAACAGTAGTGGGTCTTGGGTGGCAAAACCCAAGAACTGTAGTGAAGAAGTGTCAGCCTATGGGGTTTTCTGTGGGGTTGGAAGGGATGGAGCCATTGCAAAATGGAAGCAGTATTCCTCATGCGTCTCTCTGTCCCCAAGTTTGCTGCCCCTTGGACAGGACAGGTTTTAAAATCAGTTTACACCTTTGGTGCTCTTGGAGATGTTGTAGCAGAGACCTGGTGTCTGAGCAGAGAAGCAGCTTCTCCTCGTTGTGTGCTGTGAGCGTGGAAATGGAAGGGTTGCAAAGGTCTCTGGAGATCACTCTGTACTCTTGCCTCTCTCCCCTGGCTTTACTTTTTTTTCCTTTTTTTTTTTTTTCTTTTTTCTTTTTTTTCCTTGGAAGTATCTGCTTAAAAATGGAAAAAGCAACCTAAAATGTGTCTTTCCTCATGGACTACACTTTCTGATGGGAACACGTCACTTTACATCAGCATTACCTGTTTCAGACTACCCACCCAAGATGGGGTGATCCCTCCTCCCATGCTCCCCTTGACTCTGTGCCAGCCAGGGGACACCCGCATCAGCCAAAGGGGCTGTATTTATGGAACCACTTTGCTCCCTCCATCTTTACTCTGTTTTCCCTCAGGGAGAGGGAGTCCTGTTGATGCATGAAGCCCACAGACACCCCTGCTGCTGCACCAGCGAGACTGCATTAGGGTTAGCTCTGCTCACACCATGCAGACCTCCTCCAAGGACATTTTTTCCTGCAGTGGCAGTGGGGTGCTTGCCAGTGTTTAGTGCAGTTTGCTTTTCCTCCCTTTACATAAAACCAAATTTGATTTCCTTCGCTGGGGCAAAGGAGGAGCAGGTGCAGCAGGTCTTCTCTCCGGGGCTGGGACTGTTGCCCGGATGAGCAGGGATGGAAGTGGCTTTTTGCCCATCCTTTTTTTTTTTTTTTTTCTCTCCAATAGATTATTTATGGAAGGGAAAAAATATTCTCACAAGTCTAATAACTTTGGTGCTTATAAAGGATTAGGTCCTAATAACTCCTCTGATAAGATGGAGGCTCAGTGTAATCTGTTACAAAGTGAAAATCTAAAAGCCATTTAAATAGCTGTTGCAAAGAGCTATCAAGAGACTAGTACATTGTAAACAACAAGGAAATACCTTTTCTCTGATTTTAGGGAGTGCAGGGGTTAAGGGGACAGTAGATGCATTATAAACAAGACAGTATAATTTCATTTATATAATGAGAAAATATTTATAAATATTCAACAGATGTTATAAGGATGCTGTGTAGGTGGAGTGTGTTTCACACAGATGTAGGAACATCTGTAGAAGACATTATATATTTATATAGTTGGGACTATGAGTGATAATTGGCTAGACAGTTGATGCTTTAATGAAGCAGTTATTAAGACTGAATGGTACTGTTACTAGAAGTAGCAGCCTCATAGCAGCCTTACAGTACCTGAAGGGGTCTACGGGAAACCTGGGGAGGGGCATTTTACAAGGGCTTGTAGTGATAGGACAAGGTGGGATGGCTTTAAACTGGAAAGGGGAAGATTTAGATTAGACATTAGGAAGAAATTCTTCACAATAAGGGTGGTGGGACACTGGCACAGGTTGCCCAGGGAAGTTGTGGATGTGCCCTCCATGGAGGTGTTCAAGGCCAGGTTGGATGGAGTCTTGCGTAGCCTGGTCTGGTGGGAGGTGTCCCTGCCCATGGCAGGGGAGTTGGAACTGGATGATCTTTAAGGTCCCCTCCAACCCGAACTATTCTATGATTTTGTGAAAGAGAATAAACACTGTGACTATCAACTGTTTGGGGATGCTTTTCCCTCCCACCTTTGATTGGTGCTGCTCGCCTGTTAAATACATATATGTATCTGGAATCACTGTTTCTGGCCTTTTTTTGCAACCATGGGGTTGCTGGCCTGATAAAATGAGAGCATCAGTTAGCAGATGTGGTGTTACATTGGTGAAGGATGGGACAGAGAAGGTGGTGTCTTGTTTCTTTACGGACTTTTGGTTGGGGTGTGATAAAGGGAGGCAGGGAGAGCAGCTGAGGGGATTTTCAAGGGTGGTGGAGGCTGGCTGGTCCAAGTGACAAAGTAATGGAGTTGTGGAAAGACCCAAGACCTGGGACAAGTAGCCAAAACATGAAGCAAAGGAGCCAGAGGAATGTTATGAAGGTGCGTAGAGAACATGAATGTAATGACCACAAGGCCCTGAAGGCAGTGGAGGTGTCGGAGGTATTTTATGTTGACACATATAGAGTATATCAGCTGGTGCAACAGGGTCCTCAGTGATGAAACTGAAATGCAGTTGCTGTTGTTAATAGCAATGCTATTTGCAATTACTGGGTTTGTTCTGTCATTGTAATGTGTTGGTCCCCGAGGGCTTTTTTTTCCTAGAATTAAAGTAGCCAATGGTACCTTGTCAATATTTAAATCTCATCATTTGAAACTGTCAAACACTACACTACAGTCATCTCTGATGAAACCATTCAAATCCACCGTGTGAGTTTTCTGCCAGAAGATTTCTCTTTACTATATTTTCTGTGTTTTAGATATGTCTCCTACAGTGATCAAAAGTGTTTGGGTTTGCAGGCGAATGCAGAAGTATGAGCAAAGACTCTGTCACTGACATTTTAAAAACTCCTGAAAGAGTTTATTTTGAGATTGGCATTTTGCAGGACCTAAACAAAACGCTCTTGAGAGGGCTGGTTTGGAAAATATGTTCACAGTTACTCCATTTTTATGAATCAGAAGCATTTGCTCAATAATGAAATAGTAATAAGAAGAAAGAAAAAAAAAAAGCCCCAAGCAGTTCCTGACAGCTGAGCGAGAGATATTTCTGAGTAGGTGTGAAGACTTAGTTATGTGCATAATCCTTACTATTTTTACTCTCACTGATGATTCTTGCTTTCTTGATTAATACGCTTAACATCACAGGGTGGCTTGTGCAAGGGAGTCCAGATTTCTTGGGTAAAATTTTGCGACCCAGTTTGAATATAAGTTATTGGAAAGTTTTATGTTTATTTGCTTGGCAAGAAAAATGATTTGTCTCTACTAAAATCCAGGAGATGACATTATTCTTGCTCCTGCAGTGTAGGAGATAAGACAAGATGACCGTGGGCTGAGGATCCTTAAAGTCTAAGTATGCCTAAGTGCCTTGCTAGGACTGTTGAGTGGAAAACTATAACTTTCCTGGATGTATTAAAAATATCCTTTTAAAGATAGGACAAGAAAAAATAGTATTTAATTGTTTCTTGGAAGTTGCTTTGGGTAGAGTGCAGGTGTAAGAATAGGCTCCACGAGCCACCTTTGTATTGGAGCATTACATTTGGATGTCCTGGAGCAGCTCACATATTCACCATAGTATCTTAGAGGCAACGTGTAGAATGAAAGGGAATCCAGTTTGGTTTTGTCTTAGAGAAAAGTGATGGAATTACATTTGTAATGCAAGTTGTAAGTGTGACTTGCAGGACTCTGAGTGAAAATGTGTTGTGGAATTTAGTTCTGGCTAGAACTTGGCAGGGGTCTGCTGGCTGCCCTCACATGCCCTTGGGGAAGGGTCCTCCTCTTTGCTGTTGTACAGAGGAGTGGCAGGAGATGGTTGCAAGGGCTGGATCTTTTTGTATTTTTGTTGGCAAATCCTGCCAGTCAGTGAAGCTGCTTCTGGATGTAAAGTGCTGAGAGAGATGTGAGTGTGTGTAAGACTAAGCCCCAGTGCTGATCAGCTGTGCTGTCTAAATGAACCAAGCAGTGCCAAGACCTAAAATGTCACTTTTCCTAAAAAGTGTTGGAATCAGATGGCAGATGGTTCCTGGATTCCGGCTTGCATATTGTATTTTTTTTTGTAAAACAGCTCTGACTGCTGCAAAGCACTGCAAGATTGCCCTGGGCGATGAGAGTTTTGGCTGGTGAGGAACTTCTGAACTGGGCCCTAAATTAAGTCCATAAAACAGTGTTTTCTGTTTCCTGCTGGGTGACTTCTGTCGCTTGGCTGATTAGTCCTGTTCAGGGGGTCTGACTGACTTTTTTTGGATGCAGGTGGCTGGTGTTTGGAGAATATAAGCATCAGGTGTGGTGTTTCAGGATGATAAGCAGCTGTGAGTGTTCACTTTACCCATCTAAAAAGCCTCATTCTTTCAGCTCTGTTTCAGGCATGGAGATGCAAGAAGGCAGGATGTTGCAGGTGGTTGGTGTTGCTGCCATTTTTCTTCCCTGCAGTTTTTTTGTCTGTTGTAGAGGGCATTGGGGATGTTGATTCAGTCTTTGTGGCCGTGATTCGGCTGAGAGCTTTAGAAGATGCTCAATCTTAAATATGCCATATTCCCAAAGTGGTTGGTATATGTTGGACCATTACCATGGGTAGAAGTGCTTTACCAAAGAGGATATTCTTCATAGAAATAGCCTGTTGGATCATGGAGAAGGTGAGAGCCACCTAATAGGTGACAGAACAGCTGGAAACGAAACAGGTTAGTACATGGTGGTCTCCCCTTCCTTTGTCTGGCACATTATGCTGACATTTATATCTATGCAAAGAGGATGTAAAATATCAGTGCTGTGTCAGGAGGGGATTTTACAGCTGCTTGGGATAAGCATCAGTAATGCAAGCACAGGGCAGAGGCACCTGGTGGCTTTGCCTGGCTGTTCAGAGCAGTGCTGTGGGATGGTTAAGGGCTGGATCCCGTGGTTGGCATCCAAATCTGGGAGGCTCCCCCAGCCAGCTGATGTGGGAACTCAGGACAGTATCATACCACGCACATGTGCTGTGGGGGATGCTTGAGGTAGGAATGTCCAGCATTAGCAGGGGTACTGGTGTGGCAGCAGTCCTTTATAACACTTGGTTATAGAACATCCAGCTCAGTTGAGAGAAGGGAAGTGTAATGAATAAGTGCTTTAAATTGTAGAAGTTTGATCAAGTTCTCAGTGAAGTCTGTGGCAGGCTTTTACTTTAAGTCTGTCTCTGGGTCCTTAAGCTGTGTTTACAAATAGGGCAGCTAAAAGTGACTGCCTTAGTCAGGCTAAGTGTGCCTGGATGTCATCTATCTCTTTTTTTTTTTTTTTTTGCCTAATACTGCAGGGATTTTCACTGTAAACAAGTTAGTTACTC
Source organism: Tapera naevia (assembly GCA_033556795.1). NCBI lineage: Eukaryota > Metazoa > Chordata > Aves > Cuculiformes > Neomorphidae > Tapera > Tapera naevia. The sequence goes on along the minus strand of JAUMJJ010000074.1, from coordinate 790,830 downwards.
TAATTAGGCTTATTTTACTTTCCCTTATCTTACTGCTCTTTATCTCCGTGTATATCCTGGTATCCTGGACTCTGTAGTGTGTGAGGTAGAAAATTGCCTTGTGCAATAGGTTTGTCTCTGTTGGCCTAAAAACACGAGGCTTTCGACAACCAGTGTGAGAAGAGAGGAGAGCAAAGACCTGCTGAGATATGGGGTGCTATCACCACCTCACATTATCCCTTCTCCACCATGTGTCTTCAGAGAAGATTGGTTCTTCCTCTTTGGGATGGACAATCCAGACCCTCCCTGCTCTGATGATTCCTCTCATTTCCCATCTTTTGCATGTTCTCCCTCCAGGTTTAGTAATTTATTTTCTATGCTGCTGCACAAATGATACTGATGCTTGACTTCAAGAGCAGAAAGAGCAGCCCTATTGAGTGTCTGGAGCAAGAGGGCTGGAAAGGACCTCAATGGCTCACATAGACCATCTCTTATCCCAGGGCAGGATTAACTGTACCAAGATCTCTTTCTGGACAGATCAGAATTGTAACCTCTCCAAAAATGGAGGTCATGTTCCCTTCCCACTGCCTATTTGGCTTCTTCACCAGCTTCATAGAATGGTTTGGGTCAGATCATCTAGTTCCAGCTCCCTGGCCACAGGCAGGGATATGTTCCACTGGATCAGATTTCTCATAGCCTCATCCAGCCTGGTCTTCAACATCTCCAGAGAAGGAGCATCTATGATTTCTCTGACTAACCTGAGACAGTATCTCACCACTCTTACTGTAAACCATTTCTTCCTTATCTAATTTGAATCTTCCCTCTTTCAGCTTAAAATCATTACCCTTCATCCTATCCCTGCACTCTCTGATGAAGAGCCTCACCCAGCTTTCATGTAGCTCCCTTTAAGTGCTAGAAGACTGCTCTAAGGGCTCCTCAGAGCCTTCTCTTCTCTGGGCTGAACATCCCCAACTTTCTCAGCTTGTTTTTTTTATATATATTAACTATTTGCATTCTCATGCCCAAATCAAATGCCCCCTCCTGCAGTTTAAACCCAAGCCTTCCTGTTTGATCCACCAAGAACATGGAATACAGATTATACTCTTTCTCAATTCATCAGTCTTTTATATATTTGAATATTGTGAACATTGATAGTTCTCCAGATTAGTTGGGATTTGTTTCTTCCACTCCAGAGTACATCTGAAGCAACACAGCCCCATTCAAGGCATCAGTTTACCCCTAATGAAATCCTGTGGAGAGTTCGATATGAAAGAGAAATTGTCACTTGATATAAATGAAAACATTTGGCGAGAGAAGCTCTCAAATAAATAATAATAATAAAAAACAAGACAGGAATTTGGAAGAAGTGATTCTCAAAAGGTTTCCAACTGGTACTTTGTCTGAGAAGAGAAACAGGCTCTTTCTCTAGGAGGTGAAAGCTGTTCCTTGACGTGTTCAATAGCCCTTCCAAATGAGTCTCCATTTGCATTGTGCAGATGCTCAGGGGGTGTAAATATTGTGGCAGGCTGCCACTAGCAATCCTGCATGAAGTATGGTTTTATTTAGGGACCTCTGCCTGGAGGAGCAGACTTTCTTCTCAGCCACAGTGTTAGTCCTATGCATCCTCATGTTAAATGCAGTGGGATGATTTGCAGCATTGCCTGTGAAGTAGCTTTTTGGGAAGCTGGGGACTGCATTTGTTGCCTGCATGCTCTTGGAGGTGATCTTTCAGCGTTGAAAAAGTTCACTGCATTACTTACAGCAAGGAATGGAGATCCAGGCTTCTAGATCTAGAAGGGAACACGCCTTAACTTGAGCTATAAAAAATCAGAGATTGTGTGTGTTGTGATTTTCAGTGTCGTTTCTGGGAAAGCTTATGTCAGTGTTTACTGGGATTTGGATCCGCTGGGACGTAGGTATCTCCAGGCTAGCAGGCAGTGGAAGCAACCAAAAGGGCTGCAGGAATGTCGAGTTGACTCATACCTTCCTGATGAAGGGCAGAGTCCCAAGAGGAAAAGGACATGCTGTGTAGAAGAGTGCTTAAGGGTGGGCAGGATATCAGCTTGGTATTGTTTGTCTTGACTCTTGGGTGGTGCCTGGTCTTATAATGTGGTCTGTAGGACAGAAGATACCTCGATGGATCACCTGAGGAGGAAAGAGCATGATTCAGGGTCAGCCTTGTGGCAGCCAACTCTCTTGCATCCTATATTTAGTACCATGGGGCTGAGTCCCACTTCCCCCTGCACCACATACAGGGCCAGTACCAGATGGCATGTGGGTATCTCACTTGTTCAGTTTGTTTGATAGCAAATTCGGATGTCTAAAAACTTAACAGGTACTACTGTGCAAGTGTAGACACCCACTGAGGGTTGTTATGTCATCTGAACTTTGTGTGTGTGGCTTAGACCACACACATCATCCTTTGGAGATGCTTTCTGTTGGTAAGCTGCAAATGATGGACTGGGTGAGGCAGATCCCATCTGAGATGGGTGGGATTAGTGGGCATCATTTCTTTTACTGCTGTCTCGTGAAGATTTGCTGTACTGGAAAATCCTGAGGTGAAGTCAGCAATGGAGTCAGGACTTGGTTTACCTCAGCTTTTGCTCCATCTGCTCAGGCCCTAGGTGCCCCATTTTACTTGATGTAAAGCCATTTACCCAAGTGGGGGACATTAGCAAGGACATAAAATGATGTGTTCTGAAAGTAGGATGGAAGAGGAGACAGTTGCAGTGACAATCTCAGCTCCAGGATTGGGTAGAGGCAGGACAGGTCTCAGCAAAGTCCTGCTTCCAGAGAGCCTCAGCACTAATTGCTGCAGTTTCCCAGTTTTTCAGGCAAGTGAATTTCAAAATGGTTTCTTTGATAGCTTTGCAGTGGCTTTTTCACTCATGGCTTGAAGGTGGTAAAGGCTACCTGAAATTGCACACAGCAGGTCCTAGGTTTGAGGAGATTGGGTGAAATCAGCAGATGCTTTCACCAGGTAAGTCTGCAGGGAACACCCCATGTTCAACTTCCCTCTCATTTGGTTAGAAAAAGAACTGCAGACTCCTTCTATCCCAGCATATCTAGGGCCAGTGAGCCTTGGAGCTGCGCTTGGACCTACCTGTCCCTGGTAGGAGCCCTCCACCAAGGACATGGGGTTGTGCTGATGGCTGTTACTGCATGCTGTGCTCATCAAGTGGCTCCTTACTGAGAGGTGGGACCATCTCAAGCCAAGGAATGTTGGTGGATATTGGAGATGTGGGCAAGATCATTGGGGAACCCACAGTTGGGTTTCTACTTCTCCATGAAGTTTCAAGGATGTAGGAGCTTCTTTGCATCCTCCCTTCCTGTAGCCTGTCTTTTTTATGTCAGTCTAGCATGTATTGGAGGGAGAAGGTTAAGTTTTTCAGGTCTTACTCATCTGTGCTGGATATGTTTGTGTAGGTAGAGTACCTCTCTCTGAAAGGTCTCAGTCCCAAGGAAGAAAACCAGGGTGGAGTTGACAGGAGATGACAAGTGTAAAATGATGCAAGGAAGCCAATACTGGCACTTTACAAAGAGCCAATATTGATAGAGATGACAAGGCACTGTGTTTGAGATAATGGTGTGGCTGAGACTGACAGGCATGAGGAGAAGGAAATGAAAGAAATTCTTTTTTTATATTGACTGGCTTTTTCTGCCTGTGAATTAAGAGTCTGGATCTGAGTTAAATAGCAGGGGAATGAGGGCTGTATGTGGGAAGAATCAGATTGGTTTCAACCACCACTATGCAGAAACAATGAACAGGGATCTGAAACCAGGGAATTTCCACCCTTCCCTGATCTTTCAAATGCATTTCGTAATATTTTTCTTTGTGTTCCTACCTATTGTAGTGTCACCCTGAGCCTCTTTTGCTGTTGTTTCCCATCCCCAGCTTTACAGGCTGGCAATGTGGCTTGTGGTCTTTCATTTGATTTCCAGTACACACATTTCTTCAGACTGACAGAGAAATCAGAGTACAGTAGTGTGTGCTGCTTGTTTAACATTGATGATTGCAGACCAGTTAGTGTGCTACTGTTAACAGTATGGCTGGGGACTCTGTTTGAAGTGCTAATTAGCAGCAGTTAATAAGAAGTGAAAAATTAATACCCTATGTCAGCTTTCTTTGCTGGTTAGTTATATCAACACCAAGGCTCAGAGCTATCATGAAGCTTATGTTTGCGTAAGAGTTTGGTTCTTTGCTTTCCTACCATAAAAGCTAAACTAGTTGTTCCCAAAATAAAAAGATAAGCTATAGCCTCTGACAGATCCAGTCTTCTGGGGTGTGGATTCTCTCAACATAACATTTCAAACCCAAGAAGTTGTCCCCAGCTTAAGCAAAAAATACATTAAAATAGAGTTAAACAAACAAAAATGCTGATGACATTGCTGAATCTAGCTGAGAGGTTGTGCGTTGCCACCTTTTCATTGTAGTGGACTCAAGCCCAGCACCAGATGTGGCCACTGAGGATGGATCTCAGCTGAGCTGCAAACACCTCAGATAGGTTCCTGATGGTTTTCCCATGCATTTTCCTTTTATGGTAGGAGATTCCCTGACCCAGGGAAACAGGCCTTTCTCATGAATCTGGTGGCAGATTTGGGGTTTGACTGCGTAAGAAACAGCAAGTGCTGTTATCATCTGATTGGACACCTTCAGCTTTTTATCAGCTCTTAACTTTGTTTTATTGGCATCATAGGAGCATCATAAGATTTAACTGTGCTACCAAGAGTCTTATCTATCTTCTCGGTATTTATGTTGTTACCCTTGAGTTCTGTTAAAGGTGATTGATTTGTTGTGTTATTTAAATTGATCTCTGCATTTCTGTATATACTTTGGAGTTTTTTTTAATAGACCCAGATTACCTTCCATCATTTTCTTGTCCTAAGCAAAAAGAAAACAGCTGAATCCACCCAGTGTTTAGCTTCAGCTGACACCACCCCTTCTCTCACATTTAACAAGCTTGATGTAAAATCCTGATACTTAACTAATTTATTATTAATGATATTTACGGAAGTATTCTCTACCAAAGGAGAAGTGGTTTTTGACTTTCAGTAGACTGATTGCTTCTAGTTTTGTAGTTAATTGTAACTTATTATACACCAGGGATGAGTGATACATATGTTCTGAGGTTCACTGCACTCAAAATACTCATAGTATATAATACACTTAATTCATTAGCAAGTCTCATGTCAACAAAGAATAAAGATGAAGTGCTGTAGTGACCATCACAGTGGGGAAGTGATCATTATTTATGGAGTGCTCAAAGTATACTAAGCACTTTGAGACCAACAAACATAATGTTCTCAATTGGTTTATGGCCTCCTTTTTTAAAAATATCTTTTTCCTTGCATGAGCATGTTCCTTTGGGGTGGGGGACACAGATCATAGAATCATAGAATGGTTTGCATTGTAAGGAACCACAGGGATCATCTAGTCCAACCCCCATGCAGTGAGCAGGGGCATCTTCAACTGAATCAGCTGATGGGCGTCTAACTTTGCCAAAACAACCTTCAGTTGGGGGTTGTGTCACCTGTGTTGGTAATTTGCTTCTACCAGGGATGCTTTGTGAAACACTCATGGTTTTAGCATGGTTTAATTGCAGCCATCACAATGCTGTTGTGTTTGCTCCAGCAAACAGTCCCATTTGCACTTGACATGCTGCTCATCTTTTTCAGTTCCTCCTATAACTGCTCACAGATGGCTATTTCTTCTTCTTCTTAGTTTTCATTGGAACAACGTTAAAAACCGAGAACGAAAAATCTACGACAGAACACTCTCCCTCTTTCTATTTTATAACCACCATATCTGGTCTTTCTGAATATGCTCCCTGAGTAATAAAAGTTGAAAAAATCCCATAATATTTTTACAGTCTTATTACCTCCTGCTTTGCCTGGCCTCTGGCAGTAAACTTTTTTCTTACTTTTAATCATGCTTCTTGCTGGGGATTTGTGCTGCCGCCATAGTTCTTTTTGTCATGCAAGTCTTGGATTCATCCACTAATAAACAGGACCTGTCCTTTGCATTGTGTATTCTGGACATGCACCTTCCCTACATCTGTCTTTGCTTTAGCATATCTTGTGTGAATAGCTGGTTCCCTCTGTGCCTATAACCTGAGCTCTTGGTTTCTCTTTTCCAGTCCTCCTTTGATACCTCGTAATTCATCACCATCTCAGGGCTTTACTGAAAAGCTCACTCTGGAGTTCTTTTTAATCTACTCCTAAGGGTGTATCTCTGGCTGTTGCTTGTCTGGTAGCTAGAAATATAGTTCTCATTTAGCTTGGTGTCTGCTTCGCGATCTAGTCAGTCTGCGTTGCCTTTCTTGTATGATTTTTCACCTCTGCGTGTTGTTATTCCACTTTGTATTTACTATGGTCATTCCATCTAGAAGAATTTCCTCTGCCAACATGACCCAATCTACACCTCAGTTAACATTTGCTACCCTACTTGGTACTAACTGGTATAGTTACCTTAGGTCAGTCTTAATTCAAAATGCAGGCAGCTCTATTTCATTAGGGTATCTGCATTTTGCATGGGGAACTTTATTGTTTAGAGTTATTCCACCCTCTCTCAAATATTTTCCCTTCAATGTTTCCTCTGTTTCATTATCACAAATCTTCCTCTTTGGAAGTTTGAATATTTTTGGAGTGAGATACATCTCACTATATTTTTTTGGTGTGGATTTTGCCACATTATGGGCTTGTTGATGATTATCTTGTTGGTTGTCTTTCTGTTGGTGGTACAGGAATATGGATTGAACTTTGAGATATACTTGGATTTCTACGTTCAGTTCTGGAGTCCTCAAAACAGGAAAGACATAGATCTGTTACAAAGAGTCCATAGGAGAGCCATGAAGATGATCAGAGGGCTGGACCATCTCTGATATGAGGACAGATTGTTCAGCCTGGAGAAGCAAAGGCTTTGGGAAGACCTTATAGCAGCCTTTCAGTACTTAAGGGGGGTACAGGAGGGCTGTAGAGGGGCAAGAGTGAAGGAATAGGACAAGGGAGAATGGTTTTAAGCTGGAAGATGGGAGATTTAGGTTAGGTGTTAAGAGGAAATTTTTTTCTGTGAGGGTGGTGAGGCACTGATACAGATTGCCCAGAGAAGTCATGGATACCCCATCCCTGTGGGTGTTCAAGGCCAGGTTGGATGAGGCTTTGAGCAACCTGATCCCATGGAAGGTTTCTCTGCCTATGGCAGGGGGTGGTGGAACTGGATGATCTTTAAAGTTGCTTTGAAACCAGATAATTCTATGATTCTGTGATTCTGAATGAGTCCTGTGGATGCTGTTTACTACCTCATTATCTTCTCTCTTGTAATTATTGTTGCTGTTACGGTATTATTTCCACTGAAGTCCTTTGATGTGGTTCCTCATACAACTTGAGCTTCACCTTGGAGGAGAGAGCAGGATCAAGGGGCTATAATCAACATGGGATGGCTTGAAAATGCTTAAGAAAGGCTGAGGGAATTGGGTTGGTGCAGGTAGAACAAATCACTCTTTTTTTTCTTTTTTTTTTTTGTTTTGCTTTTAATTTGTCCTCTAGGCACTCCCTGCTGCAGGATGAATTAGGAAGGCAAGGCCTCTTCCTCTGAACCATGGATACAAGGTCGTCTTTCATTGCCACCATGCAAGAGACTCAGCATCTCTCCCCAGAGAAGGGTCAGAGCCCGGCCAATGGCAACAGGGAGCAATTTGATTCAGGTGAGCTCTCCTTCACACCTATGGCTTTTCTTCACTGTCACAGCCCACCAAGTGGTCACCAGTAGTGGTTGGGACAGCCATGTTGCCAGGAGAACATTGGAAATGGTTATACAGCTTAAACCTTTTTTTTGGATCTTATGGATTAAGGTGTCTTGATGTGTTGGGAAATCTGAGCATTCTTTTTCTTGGTCTCTTCTACAGTACGTAGCAGCTTATCAAAATTTGAATAAAAAGCAGTGGGAAGCCTTTCCTGGGACATCATATTGTGTTCTTTTTTTCACCACCCTTTTTATTTTGTTGGACTTTTGTGTTTAAAGAGAGGAAATGAACATTCAGAAATTACAGTATTTCTCTCTTGTTTTGCTCCTTCACCCTGTTTCCTCCAGAACTTTTTTGAGTGCTTCAGATGAGAGGGCTTCACAAACAGTAGACCAGCTAGCAGAGAGGAGCTGGTTGCATGTAGTCCTTGGTCTGATGGGTATGTCTGAATGTTCTGTAATGCTCTGGGATGGGCACCTGAAGATGAGAATTCACTATGTTGAATTTGAGCATGATCATGGTAGGTAAAAAAATAAGTGCTAACTTCTGGTGATTTCTTCTGGAATTAGGTGCTTTAACTTCCCATATCTAGCCTTAGCAGGAGGAGACTGTATCTTATGGTGAAATTGCACATTATGGTTAGACCTTTGCTTCTGATGCCAAAATGGGAGGCCCCTCTTTATACTTTCTCTTCTCTTGCATCACCTCTGCTGCCCATCACACTGTGGGCTGAGTCACTTAACTCACTGACCCAGCAGAGAGGTAATTCAAACAAAAGAAGTCAATAATTTTCTACCAGCTTTGTGAGAAGAAGTGACTAGAGGAGGAGATGAGGCAGAACACATGCTGGTGGGAATGGGATCTCTCCCAGTGGCACTGAACTCTTTATTTGCCTCAGCTATAACTTGTAACTTCACCCATGCTCATCCTTGAGCATGGGAGAGCTCAACTGAGGAACTTGTGGACAGCACTGAGCTATCACTCAGCTAATCTTTACAAAAGAGTTTGTTTTTGTGTTGTACTTGTGTTGATGCTCATATGCTTGAATCCTTTTCCAGAGCTTGCTTCCATTTATTTAAGAGCTATGCTTAACAAAAAGATCCTGAGTTGTAAATGGTAGATGAAAGTCTGTGCTTGCATGTGGCCCTCCTGAAGGGCTGCCTAAAGTATATTTCCATGGAAATATGTGCCCTCACCTCAATAATTCAACACTGCTCAAAAGCAGCAGTAGCAGCATTGGGGTGACTGCTTAAAAGCTCTACATACTTTGCCTTCAGTATCTTTGGCATCTTTTATCTCCAGTGGTGCTGTTTGCACTTTATTGGTCAGTGCTGTGCTGAAGTCCTTTGCAAAACTGTCTTTGGTACCCTTTGCATTGTTTCTCCCTCAGCACCTCAGAAATTCGGCCACCCAGCCTTTAGTTTATTCTCTTCTCATAGTGACTCAGTGATTTTTCCCATTTCCCTGGACACTAACCACTGGAAAGCTGTGACCGGCTTTTGAATCTGTGCGACATTCACTAATAAGTTGGGGAAGGAAGATTTACAGCAATGTAGGACCATGCCAGTTAAACTATGAGCTGTGGTCCTTGAGGTGACTTTGTAAGCTTTTTAGGGTGAGGATGAGCTAAGGTGTGCCCAGGGAGTTTTAGAATGGGTATTAGGAAAAAAATTCTTCAACAAAAGAGTGGTAAAACATTGGAACAGGCTGCCCAGGGGAGTGGTGGAGTCGCCGCCCCTGGAGGTGTTCAGTAAATGTGTAGAAGTGGCAATTTGGAACATGGTTTAGTAGGCACGGTGGTGTTGGGCTGACAGTTGGAATTTATGATCTGAGAGTTTTTTCCAACCTTAAAGATTCTATGGTTCTAGGATTTCTTGCACAGCCCCTTGTGCAATGCGAACATTTTCTACAACTTCTGCTATGAAGATAATAAACAAGGGTAGAACATTTGATTTGCAGTTGCCAGTGCCCACCTGGGCAGCCCTTAGCAAGCAACTGCATTATGCTTGTGCAGTTGAGGTGGAAGTGCAGGTGGGCTTTCAGGAGGTCGGCAGAGGTAGGGATAAATGAGAGGGATGTTCTATAAAAACCAAAACTGTGTTGCACTGAAAATGTGTTTGAGATGTGGAGTAGTCCAATTGGTCTTGCTGTTATGCTTATAGGTTCAGCTGGGCTCTTAAGCTCTGCATGTTAGGTGGGACACAGAGAGGTGGAAGCTTTGCTGTGCTGTGGGTTTGTTAGCCCAGCTGAAGTTTTGTGGGTTTTTTTACCATGATATATGCAGTGGTTCTGATTGTTTTAGAAGGATTCGAAGGGAAATCCGATATATTTACAGAAGAAAGATGTACTAACTGCTTAGAAACCATCTTTGTCTTCAGGAAACCTCTGAACCAGCGATAGTTGCATGATAGGAACTTAATTGAGGGGACGTGTCACACGCAGTTGTCCTCATCTAGTAGGTGTCTCTAAGCATCCAGGAGAAGGCAAAGCATATAAGAGAAGTGCACTGTCTCTGTGAAGGGGAGGTTGTGTCGGTATGGAGGGCTGTGATGAGAAACCTGGATTCATCACACCTAAAGGATGCAGAATGCTCTTATATTACCTTGGGTAAGAACATAAGGTTCTCTCAGGTGACCAGTGACAGAACTAGAGGGCATGGACTTAAGCTTCGTCAGGGAAAGTTTAGGCTTGATGTGAGGAAAAAGTTCTGCACTGAAAGGGTGATTGGCCATTGGAATGGGCTGCCCAGGGAGGGGGTGGAGTCACCGACCCTGGAGGTGTTTAAGGGGAGACTGGATGAGGCACTGAGTGCCATGGTTTAGATGATGGGTTGGTGTTAGTGTTGGTGTTAGTGTAGGGTTATAGGTTGGACTTGATGATCTCGGAGGTCCTTTCCAACCTTGTAATACTGTGATAAGTATTGCCCTAGATTCTCCTATTGACATGAAAGAGAGAGAGTTTCCCTTCCGTACTGTGGATCATAGGGGTGACTACTGAGGGTCCTCTAGTTAAACATCTGAATCTGAAGATATGAGGTGTCTTAGAACACCTTACAAAACCTAGTCATCTGATGCCACCTGTATCACTAGTGAAGAGAAACATACAGCTCCAGAAATCAAGTCATCCCATTTTAACTAAGGTGCTCAGTTGCCTTTGGGTTGAGTTGCCATCTGAAGCTGTCTCTTTCTTCCCGCTGAGGATGAGGAAAGCTAACCCTGGTTGAAGCAGAGGGCAACTTATCAATCCTTGTTGCTCACGTGATGCAGACCCCTCTCTTGGTGAGATTCATGTCGTCTAATTCAGACGTTTCCTGAGTGAACACCTGCAGCCTGATCTAGTCATCATTGGGTCGATTTATGTCTATAGGAGAGAGGTAGGAAGGAGTCTCTAGGATGAGATTCAGTTGGCCAACCATAGATATTGATTTTGGAATGAGAAGAACCAGCCTGTGCCTAAGTTTCTTTGGGGATATGGATCTTGGTGACTCTCCCAAGGCCGTGCTGGAGTTTGATCAGGTTCCACCACCCCCCAGCTCCCCCTTGGTAAGTTCACTGCTTAAGCTTTTCAGTTCTCTTATTTGTTCAAAAAGTCATGAAGGCATCTGTGGTCTATAAATAAGATGGCTAAGCAATTTTCAGTAAGCTTGGGAGAAATCTGTGTTTCTGGAGCCACAGGTTTGGGGTCTTTTATCCTCCTTATTTCCCATAGCCAAACATCCCGGGAGGCTGTTAACAGCTGGAACAGTTGCATTTTTATAGTGTCAATGCACAAACACTTTAAAGCCATTGAGAGGCTCACAGATAATGACTTGATTTTATTTGCCATCCTGGGCTTGTTTATACATCACTGCATTGTAGGCTACAGCCTTGACTCTTTCATTAAGAGAGAGCACTGGGCCTAAGTAGCAATAATTGGAAAGGGAGTTGTTGTGTGGAATAGGCGTAATGCCAAATTTGTGCTCTCATAGGGCACTCTGTGAAGTGCTGGCACCTGGGGTTTTGCAGCTCTCCTGCAGAGCCAGGACTTTGTTCTTGGAGTGTGTGACTTGAGGGGTGAGGAGCAGATCGCCTTTGTGATAACTGCTTCTCAAGTGGCAATGATCTTTGTTGTTTATTGAGACACTTCACATTTCTATATCTGCGTTTTAATCTGGGGATCTCCAGGGAATTGAGTGAGATCAGGAAGAGGTGTCCTCCTCAGCAAGCAGGGCTTTTCTGATGATGAGGAAATACGTGCACAGATGGGGTTGTGTCTCCTGGGTTGGTCTCATCCCTTGGCCACAGTCTCTTCACTGAATGTCTCTTGCCAGATTTCTGGAAGTCCAAAAAAAACCATTTTGGAAAAATACAGCCCCTTCAAAATCCTTTTTGATAAAATGAAAGAAAGTATAACACTGATACCATGATAAATGAGTACTCTGACATTATTTTTACAGACCTTGTAAAAGTAATTTGCTGATAAAATCTCCAGATAAAACACAGTAAAGGAGTCAGACTTGTGTCAGAGTGAAATGAATTGACAGGGAGGCAAGGCTGCGGCTCTCATACTGCCTCCCTCTGGGGTCTTAAAGCCTCTCTATTTGGGTTTAGAAAGCAGAGATCTGGGTGTTGTTTTTTTAAACAGGTGCTGTTGTGAGTTTTTCTGGACTGTATGTGAATGAAACTCCTGATGGGACTGTGGGAACAGTGGGGCCAGTGAGTCTCTCTGTGTTGGCACGTGGCAGAGTAGGTCACGGGTAATAAGATTATGAAGTACAGAAGGACTTGTTCCATCCATAACTAGCGTCTGTAATGCTAACATAATTAACATGCTGTTTGCAGATTCTGGAGATTTTGTCACCCTGGAGACATTGGCTGGGGGTTGTATCCTGAATTGCCTAAAAATCCCTGCTTGCACTGCTCTGTGGAATGACTCCTTCCCATAAGAATACTGAGGAGTACTGGAGAAAAGGAGGTATTTGTCTGGACTCACCCAGTGGGTCAGAGCAAAGAGCAGTGATAAAAATGGAGAACATAGAGAGAACATCATGGACTGAGGGAAGTGCCTCATGCTCTGAAATATAGGTATCTGAAGAGAGGAGAGAAGAGAGTCCAAGGCTGACTTGGAAATGTCATAGAATCGTAGAGTAGTTTGTGTCAGAAGGGACCTTAAAGATCATCCAGTTCCAGCTCCCCTCCCATGGGCAGGGACACCTTCCACTGGACCAGGTTGCTCAATGTCTCATTCAGCCTGGCCTTGGAACACCTCCAGGGATGGGGTTTCCGTGACTTCTGAGGTCAGTCGGTTCCAGGGCCTCACCACCATCATAGTAAAGAATTTCTTCCTAATATCTAATCTAAATGTCCCCTCTTTCCTTGTCCATGTCTGATATCCTGAGGTAAAGATGTCCTTGGGCTTGTTGAGGAGCCTATTCCAACACTACAAACCAAGTTGGATGCAGAAGGGGGGAGCAACCAGGCAGAGGAAATGTGCTTTTAGCTTTTTGCTTTTCATGTCAGATGTTGCTGACCTTTAGTGGAATGGGGCTTGGTTGTGCTCAGGGTAGAAAGTTGCTTGAGCATTGGAATAATTTTAAGCCTAGGATGGATAACTATATCTGCCCACGTACTTGTGGACTAACAGACTTCGTTTTAACGGCTCAGCCTTTCAAATCTCTGGACCTGGGTCTCCCCTGAAACATTAACTCTGCTGGGTTGTGGACATTAAGGCTCAAAAATATCCCTTATCATCTAAGTTACCTGCCTGCATGATATGAGTGAAGGAAACTGAGCAATTTTTGCACCAAGCTCCTACCTTGTGGTTAAGCTGTAACTTATTTCTCAGTCAACAATGAACAAAACCTCATTCTGAGTCAAATATCTGAGTGATTTTCTATGCGTGGAGGTTTTTGCAGTGATTGCAAGAAACAAAACAAAGCCCATCTCTTAATCTACACTGAATGGTGGTTCTTTCAAGTTGTAGTCATGGAGTTGGGTTATTTCTTGTCTTGCTGAGTTGAAAAGTCATCTGGTGGCCACTTTATCACGGGAGTAAATGTTGATTTACATCTTCATATTTAAGCAGGTTAATTGAGTTTAAGGCAAGGAGTGAGACCTTAGACGATGCAGCACTGTGCGAAGTGTTTAACAGCGATGACAGCTCAGCCCTCCTCTTTGAACTCACAGACAAATCTCTATCCTCCACCAGCTCTGTCTCAAAACCCCTCTTCTGATCCACCCCTTTCCCCTCGCTGATGTATGTCTGGCTCCACAGGCAGCAAATAAAACCAATGTCTTCCCCTTTTAATAATGATTCCTATTGCACAACATAATTTTCTGGTCCTGAAAACTGGAGACCTGTAGCAATAATTGCAATAAATTCACCCTGCTGTTTTCTTCATAAAACTGTCTGGGGAGGTTTCCTAATTCAGTTTGTCACGAGTCACTTTAATTACATCATGGCCATGCTGATGAATGTTTGGGCAGGTAAGGGTCTCGCAGAGTTTGCCTGATAAATGCTTATTGCAAAGAGCTCGTTGCTGGACTGCAAATATTTTTGCTCTGGGGATGAAACTGTGTTTGCAAGATTGTTTGGGAAGAAAATGAAAACAATCAGATTTGGCTTATTTTCTGTAAGTGAAAGAAGATTTATTTTTAGTTATTGCAGTGTGTGTTTCTGTGATGGTTTGAGGCCTCAACTCTGCTCTACTCAGTCCAGCTATTAAAAAAACAAGGAGTAGTAATGCCAGGTCCTTCACTGTGGGGAAGGATTGTGTGGGGCAGTGATGTGGATGTGGGGGGTGTGATGCAAAGCCCTGAATCTGAATTGGGAAAGGAAGAAGTGCAGGGAGCAAGAAGGAAACATTGATCTGGTGAGGGGTGCTGGATGATTTTGGGGAAAGCAGCTGGAGGGAGAGGGAGGCGTGCAGGCCTGGGCTGAGGTTTCTGGGTGGAGGGATGCTGAAGGAGAGAAAAGGTGGCAGAACTAAGCCTGGGGCTTCCCCACTGGAAGAGTATTTGCTCTACACACTGTTCAACCAACAGAAGCAACTTCTATCACCAGGGCACTGCTGTAATTTAACAGTGCTGGGTGACCTGATTTTGGGGCACAAGCATGGCCATTGCACCCTTGTGATAATGGACAGGCAACCACCTCCCTGCAGCAAGAAAGTCATCAAATACAAAATAAAAGAGCACAGCTGCCTTTTACAGTATGACAGGTTTGTTCCCCCACTACAGTGAAAGCAGAGTCATTTCTGGTCTCAAAGTGCTGGCTGTTAAAGTCCCAAAGTCTACTGAAAGTGCAGTAAAGAGTAAAGTGCAGTAAATAGTTGGTCAAACTAGATAATCACAGATCTTTAAAACATACTTTCTGTTTTCCCTTGTGTTGATGTTTGGTTGCCATTGTCACCCTGAACTCTTTGACACAACTTTTACCTTTTTTGGTTGTATTTTAGGCTGCTTTTCTTTTTTTTTTTTTTCTCTTTTGAACAGAAGAGGGCTCCAGCATTGAGGATGCAGACTTCAACTGGGACGAGTACCTGGAGGAAACAGGAGCCAGCGCTGCTCCCCACACCTCCTTCAAACATGTACGTGCTTTATCTGAGCTTTGGCTTTAAGTGCATTCCCCCTTCAGGTTTTCAGGATGTCTCTGGAGAACTGAAGTGGGGTCTGACCATTTGGGAAGAAATTGTCCCTCTTGAGCTGCTGAGGATGGATTTAGTGGAAATGCTCTCATTGGTCTGCCTGGCATTCAGTCCTTGGTGCTTATCAGGCCTCAAGAGGTGCTTCAGTGTTGCTATATGACTAATGATTATAGTTGGGCTTAACTCCTAGAAGTGCTTAGTACCTGCCTTCCTACCTTGCATGTGTCCTGTAATTTACTTGGTGGAGCTGTGCAGCAGGAAAAGCAATCTCATTTGAGTTATACTGTCTTTTCCCCAGTCATTACTGAGATTTATTATGTGAAGATGGGTACCAGTCCTTTCTTAGATCTAGTACACCTGAGGTTACCACTGCTGGAGGGCTCCTTTGGAGCATGTGGGACTTTGCATGGTGAGGTATGTACCAATAAACTAGGAGTGTGACATTGTGAAGGTGGTTGGGTTAAGGAGTAGAGTCAACTCTTGCTATCCTAGAGCTGCTCTATCTTCCTTAGCTTGGGAAACATTATTTTTCTTAGCTTGGGAAGAAGGCCTACCTGCAAAGAAGAAAAGGTAACACCGTGCCTTTCTTATTTTTGAAGGTTGAAATCAGCCTTCAAAGCAGTTTCCAACCAGGGATGAAATTAGAAGTGGCCAACAAGAGCAGTCCGGACACATATTGGGTGGCTACGATCATTACAACATGTGGACAGCTCTTACTGCTTCGTTACTGTGGCTATGGAGATGACCGCAGGGCAGATTTCTGGTGTGACGTGATGACAGCAGATCTTCACCCCGTTGGCTGGTGTACACAAAATAACAAGGTCCTCATGCCTCCAGATGGTGAGTTATATGTATTTTGTTAGGGTTGTGCTCTAGTATTAGGTTGGTGGTTGATCTCCAGACTTGCAGTCAATCTGAAATGAGTACTCAGATCCTCAGCTGTTGATAACACAGTCAGGGTCCGGTCCCCATGGGTCAGTGGGTAATTCTATTTGCCAGTTAATGCTTTTGCTCTGTTTGGTAATAACAGAAGGTATTTCTATAGGAAGCTGTCTTAACAAGGAAACTTACTGCTAAATTGCAAAGCCATGATTTTCTGAAGATTATCCTGCTCTTGTAGGAAAGAGTGATGAAATTCATAGTGAGAATAAACTAAAATAAACAAGATCAGTTTAGGTTTAACCAAAACCAGAAGATGGTTGTGCACTCAGGTGTTTTACCCTGAAAGTTGTGAATGTTCCGTTGACAAATTCTTGCAGCTTTTAATGCTGAATGTAGATACACAGCATTAAAGATGGCAAAATTTGCAATCGTAAGTTAGGGCAAATCTTGATTATCAGCTCATTTACAAAAGCTGAAAGCAAGAGCTGTGTGTTACCGAGTGGCCTGTGTAGATCAATTTATTAATAATATATTTTGATCCCCAGTGTTATGAAAACTGTGGGGTGTTTTTGGTTTTGTACAGCAATGTAACAGCTGTGTATCCTTACTGCTGCATAGCTCCAGGCAGAGGCATACTTGTCACTGCTACTCATAGTTATTCCCGCCATATACCCCATTTGTTCTGGATCAGGGGAAGAAGAGGTGAATATTTAGCCTCCAGCTTGTGCATGCATTTAAGAAAAGTCCATTTAGGGATTCTGCTGCTGCAGTTATTCCTTTACTTCCTGTTGCTTGTGACCATTGAAAAAAATATATCTGTCATTTGTGTGCCAAGTGTGATTTCTCCTGGTGTAGGGGTTGCCTGACTTTCCACTGAAGTGAGCTGTAGACATTGTCTTTGAATCAGAGCTGAAATGCCTTGTGTGTTGCTGAACTCTTAGCTAAACTTACCTTTGTGTTCTGGTCTGTGTCTTCTGAATAGACAGAGGATTGGGGTCTTGAAGACAAATTAGTTGGCTTAGCACTAGTGAAAAACTGATGTGAAAAAAGTTAGGTATTTTATTAGTCTCTTAAACTACCTTGTGTTACATGGATTATAATCAGTGTTACCAGAACGGTGTACAGTCCAATAAACTACATTTCAAAATGCCAGGGTCAAAGGGTAAGAGATCCTATCGACTATTGTAAAAGAAAATAATGACTGTTTTATAACCAGGGGC
Organism: Tapera naevia; assembly: GCA_033556795.1. Lineage (NCBI taxonomy): Eukaryota > Metazoa > Chordata > Aves > Cuculiformes > Neomorphidae > Tapera > Tapera naevia. Next base: position 773,383 of record JAUMJJ010000074.1, on the reverse strand, counting down.
AACTGCTTTTCATGGAAATGTTAAAAACTGCTCTTTTGGTTGTGGCTACTTCGTGTGAATTGTCTTGCTTGAATGACTACAGATGTGCAGTGCGTCATACATCCTTTCTCCTCTGCCTGGATGATATAACTGTGTATCAGGGTCTTAAATCCGGGCAATTGCCCTGTTTTGTTTTGTGGTTTTTTTTCACTTACTCCCATTCTCACTGAATAAACTCCATTGAATGTATATTAGTATAGTTTTCAGACAGAATTAATTAAATGCATAGGTTATAATTTCAGAAGAGATTTAAGCGTTTAAGAGCTTGAGTCGTATTTTGGAATGAGGCATCTAAAATGCCCAGAAGCATTTGAGCCTTCAGGACTTGTCTCACTTGGAAAAGAGAGAGGTCCTAAGTGTGCTCCTATATTGCAGAGCTCTTCTGGGTGTTTTCGCACAGGGTTCGTAGGTGGGTTTTCAGAAGATCATAGCTGCCATTGGGACACTTGAAGGAAGAAGCTGAATTTTCAGGAGTTCCCATTTTCTTCTGTAAGGAGAACTGAGCTCTGACCAACTTTAAAAGTAACTTATGAGTACTAGACTTGCTGTACGCAGATGTCTGGAGTTTGTGCTATGCTTAATTGCTTTGCTGATGAGTGGATGAATCTTAATGAGTCAAACTTTGTTGCAGTGCTGAGAGTTTTAGTTGGTGAAGCCTGCAGGATCAGACTTCGTGTCACTGATAAAGTGATGTTCTCTGTGAAATCCATGGAGGGTTTTTTCGTTTTATCATTGCTCACTATTTTATTGCCAAACCTTTGGAAGAGATAAAAGCCAGCTTCAAATTGCATGGATCCATTTTCTAAAAGTGCCTGATTCTGCAAATCTTGTTTATAGTGAGGAAATCTGTTGATAAGATCATGCAAACAGCATAGCCAGGCCCAGTTATCTGTTGTTAGGATCTGATACTAATCAGGAGCTGAAGACTTTGGTTAAAAAGCAGATTTACCAATAAGGACTTCTTTAACAGGCTTAATACCAGCACTGGTGCAATGCTCTGTTTCTGCTTATGAATCAGATAGTACTGATAGGCATTTGTCTTATCAATGTGATGCCAGAAAAGAATGGTACAGGGTGATAGGATGAAGGATTTCATTAGGTGGGAGAGAGATGAGAAAAAGTGGGCCAGTTCAGTTTAATAAATCAATAGAACTTGATTTAATGGGCAGCACACACTGAGCTTTTAAGAAGCAACTGCCAAATAATTGTTGTTTATGGTCCCAATAGAAGGAAGTCATTTAATTTACAGACTGTTACATGATTATTTATTGGGTGACGTTAGTATTGCATCATGGGGCCTATGAGTATAATGTCAAGTCATGTTATGTCCTCTCATGACATTATGGTGCAGTACACTGGAATACAGCTACTCAAGCCAAATACTTGACTTTGCAATAAAGAGTATTGGCTTATGAAAGGTTGGTGTGATTATGTGTGCGTAAACGTCATCCTCCACCCTCTCCTTCCCTTGCAGGAAGTCAGAGAAGAAAAACTGTAGTTACTTCAAGCTTCGCCATTAATTATATTTTTCTCATTACAAATCGGTGTGTAATTTGAATTGCAAACTCAACTATTCTGGCAGAGTAGATCTGTTTATCATTCGAAGCAAAATGAAAGTTATTTAAATTAGTTAATATAGAACTCATTTGAATGAATTGGATGTTTATTCATGAACTAGTTGAGGCAAGTGTGAAGCTGTCCTTATGGTCTGTAGCTTTGGCACTGATCAGCTCTAAAGTCGTGTCCTGGGACAGAGTTTTCTATTTTATTGCATATTAACTGTGGTGTAGACCAGCGGGTAGCGACTTCCTGATGTACCTGACTGTGAAATTTTCATCCTTTCTGACAAGGCCTCTCAGCAAGTGTAATTCATATCAGGAAGGACAAGCTGCTTCAAAGTTACTAGACATTGGCAAGGCTGTTGTGGTATAGTGGGATTTGTTTTCTCCACTATAGGGGTGGGATGTAACATAGGCTTTCCATCAGTTTGTTAAAAAAGCCCCATTGTATTCGCTTGCGTAGAAACAGGGGCAGCCTTTATCCCTTCTGGTATTTTACCCAAACACTCTCCTGCTCCTCAGCACAGAACCGATGCAGTTGCTTTTCAAAATCCTCCATGTGTTGAGATGTTTTACACATTGAGTATTAAAAATTGAAGTCTAACTAAACTTTCCCTTAACTGTAAAAAGAAAAAAGGTCTCTTGCCTCATTTAGCCTGTTGTTTCCATGTGCTGTTTTCCTTTGTTGATGACAGTTGGGTTCAGGAACACGTTTACTATCGCGTAGAAGAGCAGCGTGGAGAACCTGACAAGCGTAGTAGCTAAATTATGCATTGTGAACCACGCGGAGAGCAGGAACGTCTTTTGATTGACACTTGGGTGTTTTTGTACAGATTGCAGATTTACAGCTGAGCCAACAGAGCTGAATCTCTCCTGGCACTATCTTAATGCATTCTAGGATATGCCAAAGACACTGGATGACAAGATTATTGTGTACACTTGTAATTGCCACGGTGGTTCTGCTTTAATGTTATTGACAGATGGAAATTCAAATAGAGCATTGCTGTGTGCAGATCCACCTGGTAAACTTGAGTCTGCTCACCATGTAAACCAGGAGATGGAGGAGACTGGAGATGTAAGGAAGTACAGTGGGAAGAGAACCAGGCCTGTGTTTCGATTTTACAAAGAACTGATACAGATGAGAGAACCTCTGAACACCATCTAGCTTTGGATTTGGTGATCAGTGTTATCAGTCGTACTGCAATTATGTGTAGGAAAGCAGCCTTTACTTCTGTTACACAGAGTTCTCTGTGGTGAAGGGGCTGGAGCACAAGCCCTATGGGAGCGATTGAGGGGACTGGGGCTGTTTAGTCTGGAGAAGAGGAGGCTCAGGGGAGACCTCATTGCTCTCTACAACTACCTAAAAGGAGGTTGTAGTCGGGCAGGGGTTGGTCTCTTCTCTCAGGTGACCAGTGACAGTCCAGGGCATGGACTTAAGCTTCGTCAGGGAAAGTTTAGGCTTGATATTAGGAAAAAGTTCTTCACTGAAAGGGTGATTGGCCATTGGAATGGGCTGCCCAGGGAGGTGGTGGAGTCGCTGACCCTGGAGGTGTTTAAGGGGAGATTGGATGAGGCACTGAGTTCCGTGGTTTAGATGATGGTTGGTGTTAGCGTTGGATTATAGGTTGGACTTGATGATCTCAGAGGTCCTTTCCAACCTTGTGATACTGTGATACAGTATGAAGAGGATTAAAGCTGAAAAGTCTGTTCCTGGGTTGAAGTGAGCCCCTCTTACATGGTGCTGAGCTGTGAAGTATACTGTTAAGAGTGGTGGATATTAATTGTTCTGCTTGCCCAGACTTCCTTTGTAGACAAACATCATCATTTGTTCACTATTTGAAATAAGTTTTTTTTTTTTGTATCATTCAGGTTAACTTCTAACCTAGATTCAGGCCAAAGGATTGGAATTTCACTCAGATTCTAAGTACTGAATCTGATTCTGGGCAGCATATTGATAAAAAAGGAGATAGAACTTGTGCCACAACAAACTGGGTTGTCTTCAAATGACAACTTGTTTGGGTTTTTTTTTACGTGTATCATTCAAGACTCTAAGAGGTGCACAGGGGCACAGCTTGGGATAGTGTTGGAGATGTGGCCCATACGCTTGCCTTTGAGCATCGTTCTTGGAGGTCACTTGTATCTGCAAAGCTTGTCCACAGGTTCTTTGGACAGTGTCGCAGAGATGTTTCTGAAAGTAGATGAGGCCCTATAGGGCTTCTCTCTCAGAAAATGTGATCGTGGATTTTTTTTTAACTGAAGCCAACTTTTCCCGGGTGTTCTCATCCCAGAGGAAGTAGTGTTCCTGCAGGTCTGTGGTTACAGTGCAAGTAGAGGGATCAGATGGACAGGGTGGACTTCTCAATTTGTGAGGAGTTGCTTTTCCTCCATTGACTTACCTGAGATGAGTTTGCTTCTCTACTGGTATAATTGAGACCAGATCTGGCCCCGGTTTGGCTCTTTCACTGAAGGCTCACTTGAAATATTACTTCCGAAGAGCTTGAGGCTGGAGAAAATCAGTAGGCATTCACTGAGCTTATGCTGTTTTGCATCAGCTAAGAACTGGGCCCTGGAGCCAAGTAAAATGAAACTCGGAAATCTTTTTTGGCAGATTGTACTGTCAAAGTCTGTGGGTATTCCTGAAGTAGTATACAGATTTTCTTTTTTTTTATACCTTATTTACCCAATCCTTACAATTTTATTCCATCAAAACCAAGTTTAGACTAACCTAATGTAAATATACTTCATTTTTTCTTTATTTTAAATACTGCGAATGACTCCTAGTACAGTGGTTTTTGTGTGCTTTTCAAGTCGACTTTAGCAGAGTATTAATTATGCAGGGGTGACGTTAGCATAAATAACTAGTCAGCAAATAAATGTCAATTAAATATTCTGTTAGCATAGTAGGCATCTTTATGCATTGGCATAGAACATTTAGTGGATTATACTTAACGAGCATATAAAATAAAGCATTTTATTTCTTTGCTCTCCTAATGATGACAGAGGGGAAGAGAGGAGGGAAGGTAAAAACGTCAGCTTTGGCTGATGTATTTGGGGCATTTGGTTTGAAACTTGCCCTAGTAGGAGCCATGCCAGTTGACTCCCTTGCCTCTTGGGAGCTGGCAGCAGCTTGAAATCACTGGAGCATATCATGGCTTGGCATCTCCGAGCGGGCCCCACGTAACCCCTCACAGACTCACATCCAAGAAGAAAATATTTTCATTACAGCACCCACGGGAGATTTTCCTTCTCTTCCTTGACATGACACAGATGGCTCATGCAGGGATGTGGAAATTCAAGAGTTAGCCCATTTCTCCTGCAGCATCGAGGAGGCTGTGAAGATGATCAGAGGGTTGGAGCCCCTGCCATATGAAGACAGGCTGAGAGGGTTGGGGTTGTTCAGCTTTGGAGAAGAGAAGGCTCTGGGGAGACCTTATAGCAGCCTTCCAGTACTGAAAGGGGCCTGCAGGAAAGCTGGGGAGGGGCTCTTTATCAGGGAGTGCAGGGATAGGAGGAGGGCGAATGGTTTTAGGCTGAGAGAGGGGAGATTTAGACTTGATATTAGGAAGAAATTTGTTGCTGTGAGGTAGTGAAGCATTGGCACAGGTTGCCCAGAGATGTCGTGGATGCCCCATCCCTGGAGGTGTTGAAGGCCAGGTTGGCTGAGGCTGTGAGCAACCTGACCTGGTAGGAGGTGTCCCTGCCCATTGCAGGAGGTTTAGAACTGGATAGTCTTTAAGGACCCTTCCAACCCAAACCCTTCTGTGATTCTATGATTATATGACCAGAAAAATGGCGTTTTCACTATTGTGTGAAACTGCAAATCTTTTGCATGTGCTGCTGGCATTAGTTACTTTTTAAAGACTTAATATTGCCAAGTAAGGCCCTTTTGGGGTAAACTGAGTGTAACCAACTGACATATCTCTTATGGGACTTAAGTAGTTGTTGAGCTACTGTGCAAATGTGGCATAGCCTGGCCAGGCTTTGCAAAAAGTTTGACTTGTAGGCTCTATCAAATACAGAGGTTTTTAGCATCTCCAGGTGTACTGGGCTTGAGACCAACCTTTTCCATTTTGATTTTCCTTTTTAATATAATTTTTCAGGTCTAGAGGCACAGTTGAAGAGAACCTTGTACAGAAGACATGCTGGCAAGTTTGCAAAGTGATCTTGAGAGTTAATGACTTATCCTGATGTTTCTGTTGTCAAAGTCAAAGAAACACCGTGTGAGTGGGAAATGTGAGGTGTGCGCTGCTTTGGCTTTATCGGGCTGTCGTGAGTGATGGAGGCTATTGAGGGGAAAAAATCAGTGCTTGGTTAAACATAGGTTCTTTTGTTTCAGGTTTTTCAGGAGTGCAGTGGAGGTGGTCCTTAGGGAGCATATCTAGCATGAAGCTCCCACCCTTGGCTCTGCAATGACCCTATGGTTTAGCTATGTGGTGGTGAGCACTGTCATGCTTTCTGCTGAGGGGAAGATTTTCTGGGGGTCACTCTGTGCTTCTCTATTGAGTTTTTGGTGGAACTGACTTAAAGGTATTTTTCCTCTTCTGAAAGAAAAAGCTATAAATGCAAAGCCTCTGCTTTGTTCTCATCAATATTTTCCTTTGGAAAAAAGTCATTGCTTTCCCCCTCAAAATGTCAGAACATTGTTTCTGAGATTAAATACCCAAAATGTTGTCTTGACTTGCAGCAGTGCCTTATGGTATTCTTATGTAGGTGCTCATCTCTCCTTGCCCTTTTGCCTGGACTAGACTGTCTCTCACGAGGGTCTGGTTCTGTGTTTATGGAGTCATGCTGTGAGATGTCTTCTCCTTGATACTCCAGGAGGGTTTTTTGTGGCTGGGGTACCCCGTCCTTGATGTGAATCAGGCATTTGAAAACCCAAAGCTTTTTTGCAGGATGGTTTAGGTTTCCAATTAAATGAAAAAGCCCAAAACTTGCACATGAAGTAGACTCTATTCATTAAAAGCAGGAAAAGAACATACTTCAATCAAAACCTGATTTTCCAGTAGGAAGCCATTTCAGCAGAAACGTATCCAGCAAGCCTAGTGTCTAGGGACAATGACATCTGCTTATTCTGTATTTGTATTTATACTCACAAACAAATGGAGTGAGGGAAGCAGGAGCAGATCTGACCAGAGAGCCTGTGGTCAGGGATTCACACAGTGACTGTGGCCACCAAAACTGAGAGAGACAGACCCTGCAGTCCACCCAAAGTGCCTACTCATCTGGTTTTGGGTGCTTTTTTTATTGCTCAAGATTACTGGGCCTGTACCCAGATTAGATGTCAGTGCAAATTCTTAAAGAGGTGACAGTGTCACTGGTGCAGTTTTCCCTGTACAGTCCTAGTGCAAATCTTTTTTTTTTCATGCTTTTGGGTATAAAGTACTTTCATTTATATTTCATTTGTATTCCTAAGTATAACCTGTCCTCATTCCTGTTCTGGACTGAGCTATAGAGTCAGTAAAACTAGTGAAACAATATTACATAGTTTTACAGCTAATGCTGAGAGTAATATAGAGCTGTTTATGCTAGTGTGTTATTAAACCAACTTGGAGCATGGGTTTAATCTGTAGACTGGCTGACAGCCAAAGAAGGGTTCAAGAAGGGGTTTCACTGCTGGAGTGAGGTTTGAAAACAAACGACTTGGACGTACTGATACTAAAGTGAATGCTTTTCCTTTGCTTGAATCAGCTGTCTGTCCTGACTTTCATTTCCATGTAATGTTGCTGGTGTGTGGTGCCTTTCTCCATAAATGAATGATGCTGCCATCCCTGTAGCAGGAGCACAGTAAAAGAGCACTGTGGTTTGCAGCAGTGTAATGGTCCCTTTTGGGTGGTACAGGGAAGTCTGAACTACTTTAATTACAAGTATCCTGTTATTGTGTACAAGCAACAGTGGAGCTGAGGATCAGTCTTCTTGTAATGAAAACTGAAAGCCTAATCCTTTTATAAACAGTCTGGAGGGGAATGGAGGTGGGGGAAAGACAAGAAGTGATTTTCCTGAACTTTGACAAGTTATAAATATATCCTGAGTGAAACCAATAGTGTAGAGCTTTATGAAAGATTTAATGAATAAATATTTCATGCCCACATGGTGCTTCTTCAGTAATGCATGCTGTTGGTAAAAAGCAATAAACAAAGAACCTCCTTCAGGGTTTGTTTGGGCTTTTAAATTAAACTAATTTAATCAACTTTTTCAGTCAAGCTTGATATTAGTTAATTTCTGTACACAGCACTGTACTCAGATCTGTTTGTTTTCTCCTGATACCTGTTCTCCTCTATGGAAAATACTTGAATATCAAAGAATGATTCATTTCATCCTACCTCTATGGTGCACATCTGAGTTTTCAAGGCAGAGAACATATTGTGACTTTTTCCTTATCTTGCAGCTTGAGGAGTCAACTGTCCTCTACCATCGCAGTAGTAGGCGTTATGGGACCCCAGCTGAGGTGTTCATTATCCCTCAGGGAGATTGCTTCAGCATGGTGGCAGTTTATCAGTGCAAGCATCTTTTGGGTTTTGGAACTCTTTTTTCTGCTACAAGCACTCATCTGGAACTACTTTTTTTTTTTTCCCTACTGGGTAGCTTTGGTAACTGAATTTTTTTTTCCTCTTGGATGACTGTGCTACATCCCTGTGAGGTTTGTGCCACAGTATGGACAGTGACAAAACAGGTTGCATCAGAAACCTAGGAACTTTGATTCATAGAGTCATAGAATGCTTTGGGTTGGAAGGGACTTTTACAGATCATCTAGTCCAACTCCCCTGCAGGAGAAGGGACATCTTCAGGTTGGTCAGAGCCCCATCCAACCTGACCTTGAATGTTTCCAGGCATGGGGCCTTCAGTGCCACCCTGGGCAACCTGTGCCAGTGTTTCACCACCCTCATTATAAAAAATTTCTTCCTTATATCCAGCCTAAATCCACTCTCCCTTAGTTCAAAAGCATTACTCCTTGTCCTGTCACAGCAAGTCTTTCTAAAAAGTCTGTCCCCATCTTTCCTCTAAACCTCCCTTAAGTACTGAAGAGCCGCTGTAATGTCTCACTACAGCCTTCTTTGGTTGTCCAAACCTATGTAGACCTGTTTATTTATATATATATTTCTTTTAGTGTTAGGAAATATGTGAGATTATGTCTATATAGATCAAAACCTAAGCCTTTTGCACAGCAAAAGGGTTCATCTTTGGCGAAGGCTGATGCATCAAAACTCCTTGCAGTAGTGCTGAGCTGCAGTAGTTGATTGATCCAGCCCAGAGCGTTGGCGGAACAAGTTTCTACTGCAGCTCCTGACCTCCTGCAAGGAAAGCACATTCTGATGGGACACAAGCTCTATTCAGAATGCTCAAAGGGTTTAAAATGAGCAGTTGAGACCCCACAGCTTTACCTTCTGCTGCTCACAGTTCTGGTCACAGTCCACAGGATAACGCTGCAACCACTGCTGTGACTAAACCATTGGTTTTGGAGCTGACATTTACTACAAGTTGGGCTGAAGGAACAAAGAAATAGGAAAGGAGTAATTGCAGTGTGAGGCAGAGACTGTGAATGAGAAGCTATGTTTACAAGGAAATATTGCAGGAAAAAGCTGTAAACAGACATCAGGCTTTTCTGTGAGTAGAGGTTTCCTGAGATTCCCTTGTTCTTTAGCAGCAAGTGAAATGGGGTGGAATTTTGGAAGGTACCTTTGAGAACATTTCAGGTAAAAGCTCCCTTTGACAACTGTTGCAAAACCCTCCCTTCCACCTATTGTAGAAACCATTAAAATCCTCCTCTCAAGGCACTTAAGTGAAAAGGGATAGCAGAATATAAATTATTGTACAATTAAAATCCTAGAAAGGTTCCTAATTAAAAAAAAATTGATTGAGAAGACAGTAAGTTTTAGAAGTACTGACTCTGGGACTCCATGTTGAGCCACCATTTGACATTGACCACTATTTGGTGGAAAACATACAAATACAGAACAAAATGCGTAGCAGTTGAGATCTGTGATTTGGTGAGTTGTCTTTGAGGAACAATGTCCTTATTCAGGCAAAGACCTGTAAGCTGTGCAACTCAGTCATGTCTATGGTGATCTCCACACCTTCAATATCCAGCAGTGCCTGTTTTGAGTTGTTCTTCCACACTCACACATCTCCTGGGGTGTGTGCTCTGAAGTTATGGAGCTAAAAAGCCCAGAAATTGTAGGAAAGTGGGACCTTAAAAGCATAACACTGAGTGCAAGCTGCTGTTTTCCTGACATGGTCAACTTAACTCATGTCTGAGTGCGTTTTTTTATAAAATATTCTTTAAAAATAATAATTGAGAGACTGTGAGTAGCCAGTCTTAGTAATTGCATATCATTTTCCTTCCCCAGTCTCCTGTGATTTCCTCCAGAGGAGTTTTGGAATGGAAATGACATCTTTACTGTAAGAGTAGGCATAGATACTTAATGCAGTGATATAGTAAGTAAAACATTGATAGACTTAAATAATTCACCATTGGAAGTGTCTATGGAGGCTTGAAAAGCCCCTACCATTCATATTCTAAGTTAAGCACAGTTCTGAGTTTCTATATCAGAAAAGGAGGTGACTTTCTCTGCACTTCTCTAGGAGCTGGGAAAGGTAAATAGCACAAGGGAAGCTGACGTATGTGTTTTTTCAGTGGACCTTTTTTGATCAGCTTGAAGATGTGAAATGGTGAGTGGCTTTCCTCAGGTATTGCTGGTATTGGGACTGGCACATTTTTGGCAACATGGACAGTGGGATCTGGTGCACCCTCAGCAAGTTTGCTGATGACAGTAAAGTGTGTGGCACAGTCAACACGCTTGGAGGGAAGGGATGCCTTGCACAGGCTTGATAGGTGGGCCTATGCAGACCTCATGAAGTTCAGCAAGGCCAAGTGTAAGGTCCTGTGCCTGGGCTGGGGCAATCCTAAGCACAATTACAGGCTGGGCAGAGAATGGATTGAGAGTAGCCCTGAGGAGAAGGACTTGAGGATGTTGATTGGCGAGAAGCTCAGCATGAGATGGCAATGTATACTTGCAGCCCAGAAAGCCAAACGTATACTAGGCTGCATCCAAAGGAATGTGACCAGCAGGTCAAGGGGGGTGGTTGTCTTCCTCTACTCCAGTCTCATGAAACCTCACCTGGAGTACTGCATCCAGCTTTGGAGCCCTCAGCACTGGAAAGATATGGTCCTGTTGGAGCAAGTCCAGAGAAGGACCACAAAGATGATCAGAGGGCTGGAATAATTCCCTTATGAGGAGAGAGTTGGGATTGTTCAGCCTGGAAAAGAGAAGGCTCTAGGGAGACCCTATAGCAGTCTTCCAGTAATTAAAGGTGGCCTACAAGAAAGCTGGGCAGGGACTTTTTACAAGGGCTTGTAGTGATAGGACAAAGGGTAATGATTTTAAGCTGAAAGAGGATAGACTTAGCATAAAACTTCTTCCTTATATCTAATCTATGAGGAGAGTGAGGCAATGGCACAGGTTGTCTAGAGCTGTCATGGACACCCCATCCTTGCAGGTGTTCAAGGACAGATTTGATAGGGTTTTGTGCAACCTTGTCTAGTGGAAGGTGTCCCAGCCCATGGTAGGAGGGGTGGGACTGGTTGGTGGATTTCCAACCCAAACTGTCCTATGAGTCTATGAAGATTAAATTGTGTCTATTAGAGCTGAGCAGACATGAGAGGGTTTTATATGCTCTTTCAGACCAAGGACAAGTCAATGTGCCTGGTGTGTCATGCCTTCAGCAGAGCATTCCTTCAGATGCACCTGTGGGCGCCTCCAGTTTTGCCTGTGAGGAGCATACATATAATGAGCTCAGGAAGCTGCTAGTGGCAGGTGCATGTACCAGCATGGTCCCAAGCCAGCTGTGACTTACACTTGATTTTTTTTTCTGTCATTATGTATGATGGTGTGGGCTCCCAGTCACCATGGAAGGGAGACTTGCTTCCTGGAGCAGACCGTATGCTCCTGGAGCCTGTGGATTTAGCTGTTAAGAAGTGCAGAGATTTAAGTGATGCTGCTACAAAGAGTTTTCCTGATCAAAATTAAAAATCAATTGCTCTAAACCAGTTTCCAAATTCTGAATTCAGATATGATTTGTTTCCATGTCTGTGTGTGCGCTCTCATTTCTATCTGATTTTGGTCACAGAAGAAAATAAAACCCAACAAGCAAATAAGCTTAAGGACGTGCTGAAACCCTTCCTGATTGATAGTTTATTTTGTGTTGTGAGGCAGAGCATCCAGTCCTTGCATTCATAGCAAACCCCCACATTTTCCCACACAGTCCCTGTTGGTAATGGATGGAAAAAAAAAAAGGGGAGAGTCAGCATTTTCGGGTCATGGTGGAAAAATGAAACTACTTCCTAAAATGCTGAAGTTCATCTTGAAGATGCATCCAGGGAAAACTTGGCCAAACTCAGCAAACCATGCTGTTATGTACTGCCCAGGTTTTACTGAGGAGGCTGTGCCGTGATGAGGATAGAACCTGAAGAGAAATCCTGTAATTCTCCCATGCTGAGCGACTGTGGGAAGGTTACTTGAGGAGTCCCTGGTCACGTGAGGCATCTACACCTTGGTCATTTGACTACTGAAGCTACCTCTTCCATAGTGTTTTGCTTTGCTTTGAGCCATTCAGCTGTTGTCCTTGAACTTCTCAGCATCAGGAGGTGACGTCATTTTGATGCCCTCTTTCTTGTAGAACATCTGTAAAATTTATTTAGGAACAAAGAAGCCAGAAAAACTCAGAGAAAACATTGTGTATTGAAGATAAGGTAAAGAACTCACAAACCAGCTCTTCACTAGGATTTGGGTGCCTTCAGTTTAGCAGGGAAGGCATTTGGGCTCATCAGAGCATCGTCATCTCCAGTCAACGTGTACCAGAGTGATGCAGAAGCTGAAGCTTTAGAATTTAAAGGAGATTGTGAAAAAGCTGCTGGCATTTCAAATCCTGCAACACATTGTTATTCTCATTTCAGATGATGCCTTGTATGATGTTCCACGTTGATCTCTGATTCAGACTCGAACTCTTCAAAGTTTTGAGGATTTTCTTTTGATCCTGGAATTTATAGTTCAAGTCCTTTTTTAGTTTCAATTAAGGAAAACACGTTTAGCAAGCACAAAATGAGCCTTGATGGAGTATTTCTTTGATGGCGTTGTGATGCTGATTATGAATTTACATCTTATGCGTAGGATGTTAAGCACCTCATGGGGCCTGGCTGTGCTCAGACTGTACCATTTATTTCAGAAAGGTTGTGTAATGAATGCTCATAAGGACTTTCTAGGTTCTGATTCGTGGTACTGATGTCATCACACAGCTGAGATGCTTCAAAATGATTGAGTTGGTTTTGGTCATTAGAAGCTGGCAATAGAATTCTGATTAATTGCAGGATGCACTACAAAGACCAAAATTATTACTTTTTTTTTAAACCTATCTTTTTTCCTTTATGAAATCTCAGAATATGAAGCTATGGTGAGTGAGGCTTGGTGGCTATTTATGTGATAATTTGGGAGCGTGCTGACTCACTTTTGTGTCGTGAGTATGGTTAGATTTCCAGCACAGTCGTAGAATCATTAAGGTTGGAGAAGACCTTTAAGACTGTCAATCCAGCTGTCAGCCCAACACCACTGTGCCTGCTAAACAATGTCCCAAAGTGCAACGACTGCTTGTTTTTGAACACCTCCAGGGAAGTAGACTCAGTCACTTCCTTGGACAGTCTCTTCCAGTGCTTGACCACTCTTTCCATAAATAACTTTTTCCTAATATTGAATCTAAACCTCCCTGACGCAGCTTGGGGCCACTTCCTCTTGCCTATCACTTGTTGCTTGGGAGAGGAGACCAGCACCCATCTTGCTACAACCTCCTTTCAGGGAGCTGCAGAGACTGATGATGTCTCCCATCAGTGTCCTCCAGGCTAAACAATCATCTCAGTTCCCTCAGCTGCTTCTCATAAGGCTTGTTCTTCAGAGCCCTCACCAGCTTCGTTGCCCTCCTCTGGACATGCTCCAGCACCTCAGCGTCTTTCTTGGAGGGGCCCAAAACTGAACACAGTATTCAAGGTACAGCCTCACCAGCGCCAAGTACATGGACACGATCACTTCCCTAGTCCTACTCGCCACACCATTTTTGATACAAGCCAGGATGCTGTTAGCCTTCTTGACCAACTCTTTCATGCTCTGAGCGTGAACAGTGAGATTTAGGGCGAACCATGGACAAATCCTTAAATTAGACCTAATGTGTCCTGCTTTGTTGCTTGTACCTGACTGCTCTGTTTCTCACCAGTTTGAACTCTGTGACTGCAGCATCTGCCTGGGTTTTCCCACAAGGTATCCCTCTGCCTCTCTTCTCCGAGATGCATCTTTGCCCTTGTGTGGTGGGTCCAGGCTGAAACTAGTAATGGCTTGCTTTTTCTTTCAAATCACTGCTTTTGTCTTCAAAAGAAAGCACAGTTTGAGACTGCCAGTCTGTGGCTATATAGCTAGCAACATATTTCACATGTCTGTAGCCAAAACACCTAATCATCTTAGATATTGTGAGATCAGATGCTTAAATTCTATATAGGTGGCTTAGAGTGAGGTGAATCTGTGCTTACAGTGTCTATGGGCAGAAAAGGTAAAAATGTGCTTTTTGGCTATTCTCTAGGTCTCATGCATATCTGGTGAATGTGATAATAGGAAAAAAACTTTAACCATTAACCAAAGCTTGCATTCTTTTTACTTTTAATTGATATTTCACTCTAGAGCTAACAAGGAGTTGTCTTAATTTTTTTTCTGTAGACTGTTAAACAATATGATGCCTATACTAAACTGCAAGCATTATCCCCTCTAATTGTCATCTTTCCCTAGAAGATAGAAAATAATGAAAAGCCAAACCTAGAATGGACATTAGATCCCCCTGTATGTCTGCTATATTTTGATGCTTTTGTTCATAGTGGTTATTTGCTGTAGACTGTTGGAGGTGCCAGGAAAAAAAAAAAGGTAATTGTGCAGTGAACTGGTTTATGGTTTATGTAAGAACATAGTGCTGTTGTAAATTTGTTGCATTTTACAGAGCTGTCTCAGAAGAATAGCCTTCAGAAAGCGACCACAGGATTTAGAAGTGAGAAAAGGCACTTAGTGTGTGAGATAATTGGGTAGAGCTTGGAGGCATGAGGTCAGAGCCTTGGGCGCAATATTTATACTGCAATGACATCCCTTTACAAAATGGCCCATAACTTTTAGATGTTGTTATGCCACAGAATCCATTTGGGGCTGGCCTATGAGGTCCCGAATAGATAGGGCATAAAAGTGTCTCTTGTGTCCATTTGAAAAGGTGAGCCAAGGGGAGAGTGTTTGGTGTTTGCATCAGGATAAGGTAACCTCTGCACCTCTTTCCTCCATTTTCTAACATAAGAGGTGTGGTGTAATGCAGTATTATGTGGAAGAACCCTGTACTAATTCACAGTAGCTATTGGCACGGTCCAGTGTGTGCCCAGTAGTGGTCAGAGATACTAATTCAGAGTATGAGCCAAACTGATGGCCATATTGCAGTAGTTCTGGCTATGGTTCTGAATGCTAGCTTGGATGGGGATTTAACCAAGAATTACTGTGTTTTGCTTTGTAGACACACCTTTTTTCCATTTTCTGTGTTTTCCTTCTAGAGCAGTACACAGGAAGCATATGAATTGTTATACATAGGCTTTACCAGAGTGAAGATGGACAACCAGCACGGATGTGTCCTCCCAGATGGCTTTTGAATCAAGATTCCATATGAGGACAGGCTGAGAGAGTTGGGATTGTTCAGCCTAGAGGAGAGAAGGCTCCAGGAAGACCTTCCAGTACTTAGAGGGCCTATAGGAAAGCTGAGGAGGGGCTCTTTATCAGGAAGTGCAGGGACAGGATGAATGGAATGATTTTAAGCTGAAAAAGGGGAGATAGAAATTAGGTATTAGGAAGAAATTTTCTCCTGTGATTGTGTTGAGGCACTGGCACAGGTTACCCAGAGAAGTTGTGGATGCCCCATCCATGGAGATGTTCAAGACCAGGTTGGATGAGGCCATGAGCAGCCTATTCTACTTGAAGGTGCCATGGCAGGGGGAGTTGGAACTGGGTGGTCTTTGAGGTCCCTTCCAACCCAAATCATTCTATGAGTCTTTGATTTCTGAGAGTTGTCTGTGCATCTCTGTCTACCTGCAACAGCAAATATCTGTGTCCTCAAAGTGGTTTTCACCTATGGTTTTCAAGCTACTGATTGGAACTAACTGAGCAACTGTCTGCCAAGTGCAGTTTTGTGCTGGGAATCTGGTGAATGTACCTGTGTCTCACATGTGACACACAAATTATCTCCTGCAGTCACAGTCTTCAAGTCTGTGGCCTGGGTTGCTTCTGAGCCCTTTGTTTAAGGTGCTGATTTTGCCTGGAAAATACAGCTCTTACAATTTTATTGGTTTTTTTTATCTCAATGGGATAAAAATAGATTTAGAAATTACAATAAAATACCAGGTTCCCCCCCTCTCTGAATGCTCCCAAGCTGCTGATTTGACAAGGCAGTCATTAAGACTCTTGGGTCTGAAGACTGGGAGTTTGAGCTCTCATCACACATGATACATCTTTTTTGAGCACTGAGCATGGTGTTTAATGCAAGCAGAGGAAAAAATAATCAAGCAATGTCTGTGGAGGCTTGGGGTTAAGTAACGAGAGCCGTGGAGTTTGGATGCTCATTTTCACAGTGAGCCGTCACCCTAATGGACATTGATACTAATGATGGGGGAACCCCTATGGTTATATGGTTTGTTCAGAGCTTTCAAACCCTGGGCGTTACCTGGCTTTCAGAAATACCTTTCAGGAACTCTAGATGTGTGTGTACACATCTAACACCATTTAAGTCAGTCATTCCTGCTTAATTTCTAAGACTGCTGTTGCTAAAAATGGAATTTAGTTACCTTATTCCTACAGTTGCATTGGGCAGAGCAATGTTACTGCTGCGTGCAAAGAGAGAAAATAAGCTTTAGAGAAGTAGAAGCTGCTTGCTCTGAGTAAAACACCTTTGTAGATATGTATCAGGTTACCTCTTAATTCATTGCATAGATAGCAGAGAACAAAATTGTCCCCTTTTTTACCAGGTTGGATGCTATAGCAAAATAGGAATAATCAACCTTCATTCATGCCACAGATACAAGAGAACAGATAACTGATGCAAATAAAAAATATTCAATATTCTGGAGGATCTTTTGCACTCCCAAATAAGTTGCCAGGTGGCTGCTCTTCCCAGTTCCTGGTGGTACAATTGATATTTGCATTGTTTGGTACCTAAACTGCATGATAAGGTTTCAGAATTGTGTTCCAGGTAAAATTACTATAAAAACACTTCAAAAAATAAATAAATGGGATTACATATGGCAAATGCTTTGAAAAGTGGAATGCTCCAGCCTGGAATACCACCACATTGAGGCTGGCTGGCTGCAAGTGTCTTGTAGTTGTGTTGAGGGTACCAGATGAATTAAATTGGTTGCACCCCTGTAAGGCCAAGGGTTTGAAGAGATGAATTTCTCTCACCTCTTGCTGTCTCCCACCTGCATCTTGCTCTCCCTCCACCCCAGTTCCTGTACTCCCAAAGTTTTGGGCAGTTTCAGGTGCCACAGTATAAAAGGACATCAGTCTATTGGAGAGTGTCCTGCGGAGGCCACAAAGCTGTTGAAGATTCTAGAGAGGAAGTCGTGTGAGGAATGGCTGAAGTCACTTGATCTGTTCAGCCTGGAGAAGAGGAGGCTGAGGGGGGATCTCATAGCTGTTCACTGCCTTCTCACAAGGGAGGGAGATGGAACAGGTGCTGAGCTCTTCTCTCTTGTGACCTATGATAGTACCAGAGGGAATGGCAGGAAGATGTGCCAGGGAGGTTTAGATTGAATATTAGGAAGAGGTTCTTCCCTCAGTGGGTGGTGGAGCACTGGAACAGCTCCCCAGGGAAGCAGTCACTGCACAGTCTGCCAGCATTCCAGAAGCATTTGGCCAATGCCCTCAGTCACACGGTGTGAAAGTTGGGAGTGTCCTGTGTAGAGATAGGAGTTGGACTCCATGATCCTTTCGGGTCCCTTCCAACTCGGGTAATTCTATGATTTTGTGAGAGGAGAGCGGTGCTGCATCTTGGTGGTCCCTGGCTGTGCTTGCATGAAGTCTCCTTACTGCAAAGGGATGTGACAAGTGCAAACAGAGCTGATAAATTTACTGCTCTTCTTTATCTGCATAATCTCATTGTAATTGATAGATAATGCCACCAAGATAGACCAGAGCTGCTTCCCATTATCAACACACCTCTCCTTTTTATCCCTTTTTTTTTTGTTTTAAATAATCCAGTGCAAGTAGAATATTGACTATAACTGAAGGGAAGTAATTAATCACAGTACTTATGAGTAGATCATTTACTCCCAACTTGCATGCAGGATGGGTACCTGAGGCTATTGTACTCAGTCAATCAAGGCAGGCTCATACTGGTTAATCACACCTGGGTCACTGTGCTGTTGGGATTTATTTGTCAAATTTCTTTTCTGATCTTGAGCAGTTTAACTTATAAGCACAAAGCCATAGAAGCAGACTCTTGATAAAAGTGTGTTTGTTTCCATAATGTGGTGTTTGAGGTGAAGATGATGACATCACGGTGGTGATGCATATGGATGGTGCAGTTAACATGCTTGGAGGGAAGGGTGCCATCCAGACAGGACTTGAGGCATGAGAGGTGGGCCGGTGCGTACCTCATGAAGTTAAACAAGGCCAAGTGAAAGGTCCTGCACTTGGGTCAGTGTAGTCCCAAGCCTAAATTACAGGCTGGACAGGGAATGGATTGAGAGTAGCCCTGAGGAAAAGAACTTGGGTGTGTTGTTTGATGAGAAGGTCTGCATGAGATGGCAATGTTCACTTGCAGCCCAAAAAGCCAACGATATTCTGGGCTGCGTCCAAAGGAGTGTGACCAGCAGGTTGAGGGAGGTGATTTTCCTCCTGTACTCCACCCTCATGAGACCCTGCCTGGAGTCCTGCATTCAGCTATGGAGCCCTCAGTGTTGGGAAGGTTTGGTCCTGTTGGAGTGAGTGCAGAGGAGGCCACAAAGGTGATCAGAGGGCTGGAACACTTGACCTGTGAGGACAAGTTGAGAGAATTGGGGTTGTTTAGCCTGGAGAAGAGAAGGCTTCAGGGAGATCTTAAAACAGCTTTCCAGTACTTAAAGAGGGGCCTACAGGAAAGCTTTGGAGGGGCTCTTTATCAAGGGGTGCAGGGGTAGAATGTGGGTGTTAATGGTTTTAAGCTGAAAGAGAGGAGATTTAGACTAGATATTAGGAAGAATTTTTTACTAGGAGGACACTGAGGTGCTGGAAAGGTTGCCCAGAGAAGTCGTGGATGCCCCATCCCTGGAGGCATTCAAGGCCAGGTTGGATGAGGCTTTGAGCAACCTGATCCAGTGGGAGGTGTCCCTTTCTATGGCTGGGGTGTTAGAACTGGATAATCTTTAAGATCCCTTCTGACCCAAGCCATTCTATGATTCTGTAAGTGTAAGTTCCTAGTAAGTTCCTAGTGCATGGAAGTGCCTCAGCTGTTGCTGGTGGTGACTCTCCTGCCAGTTATTTCTTGTTTGGTAAAGTGTCTTGCCAGGCTTCCTGAGCTGCAGTGAGTTAATGGAGGGGTTTGCTGCAGGATCTTGCATTGTTAAAATAAAGTAAGTTCATCGTAATAGCATCCACTCAACTTGACTGCACACAGACATATGCTTTTTGCCCATGGTATCCCACATCCACGTCCTTTTCTTCTTTTAGTCGTAGTTCCCACAGCTGAGTTGGAGGCATGGCATAGGCCAGTGCAAGCTTCAAGAAATGAAAAGCAACTCCCAACCCCCACCCTGTTTTTTTTGTTGTTAAAAAGGTAGTGGTTAATTAAGGACTAGATAAACCCGAGGGGAGCGGTGTGTGTATTGTTGAAGGACTCAAAGGATCTTAGAAATAAAGTCTCTTGTGGACAATGACACAATTTTTTTGCATGTTAACTTCCTTGTTTTGACTGAGAGGATGTAAGTGGATCATTTCTGACATGTTGAATGGCACCAGGAAGGATAATAATTGCGTTGTACTGAAATTCAGTGTAATTGCATTGACAAATTGTAGGGGAATTCTTCAGGTGGAAACCAAAAGCACATGTTAGAATAGAATCCTGGAATTACCCGAGTTGGAAGGGACCCGAAAGGATCATGGAGTCCAACTCCTATCTCTACACAGGACACTCCCAGCATTCACACCATGTGATTGAGGGCATTGTCCAAGTGCTTCTGGAATGCTGGCAGACTTGGTGCCATGACTGCTTCCCTGGGGAGCTGTTCCAGTGCTCCACCACCTGCTGGGGGAAGAACATTTTTGTAATATCCAGTCTAAACCTCCCCTGGAACATCTTCCTGCCTAAAGGAAGTTCATGCCTTTCTTAATTTTTAATTCTCTTTTTCTAATCAAGGAGTGCATCCAAAATTGAATATGCAAGGATTAAAGTTTGTGTATTGGCCCGTTCTTGGGTTGTGACCATAAAACATGCAGCATGGATAGTCTTTTATTAAAAATGGGATTAGGGTGTTTTAGGTAGCCCAAAGAGCCAGAGCATATCAAGTATTTTGAAGACAAAAAATTGTGCAGAGTATTCTTACTAGATGAAGGAGCTCATGAGGACTGTAAAAATAAAATTATTTGAAGTAATTTAAACATTTTTAATTTTATTTATTAATAATTATTGTATAATTAACAGTTATAAGAGCTAGTAGATCAATTGATAACTTACAGTACCAGAGATACTCATTCTCCTACAGCTATCCCTTCTACCATCTGTTTATTAGCCTGTTGTAAATTCATATTAGCCTGTTGTAAATTCACTGCAATGTACTGCTGACTCCAGGAATGTATTTTGAGCATGTGTATTCTTTGATGCACAGTTGCTTATAACTTCTGGTTTCCATGAAAATCCCCGATTTCCTTTGAAGGCTTTCCAGATTTAAGACAGGTGTCGAAGAAGTGATGCCTGAACTCTTATGTTGCTATCTCTTGATATTTGTCACTGATCATTAGGAAATCAGATCAACAGCTTTTGATGCACAATTTTTTTCTTCTTTTGCACTGCATCTTCATTATTTTGTGATTTGATTCAAACCACAGAACTCTGCTGTTGTGAGAACAGAAGATTGTTTGAAGTTTTAAGTAAGGAAGTCATCTGAAGCCAGATTTGGCTTTTTCCAGGCAGCCTAAAAAACAATCCAAAAGGAACAGTCAATTTAATAGAAAATGCTATTAAGTAATTAAGTAGTTTTTAATAATAATTAATAATTTTATTATTATTATTGATTTATTTTATTTTTGAAACGCCTAATGGATGATAATGTGCTAGGCATGTAGAGAATGCAGCAGAGGATCTTCCCTGCCCTGAAGGACTTGGGAAAGGTTCAAAAGCAGCGTAATCACAGCCTGAGCCCTTTGCGCAGGCGGATCCTGGAGCCAGGACATCACTTACACCCCCATCCCACTGCCACTTCCAGTCTGGTTCACAAGGATGTATACAGTTCAGCAAGCTGAATGAAACTGTTTGGATTCAGCTGTTTTCTGTCAAAATGCCTTTTTATCAAAATGGAAATATTTTGTGAGAACATGTCAGTTTTGACAAATTGTTTTGATGGATGAAGTCTAAACAAATTGTTTTAGCATTCTATGTTATTTCGATATACAGACATCTCATTTTGACTCCATCATTTAGACCTTTATAACATAGTTATAAAACACAACATAAAAATGTAACATAAATATTGCATCAAATGTGTCACAATTTTAAAATTAAAAGAAAATATCAATATTGTGTCTTCTTATAATATCATAGAATGATAGAATGGTTTGGGTTGGAAGGTACCTTAGAAATCATCCAGTTCCAACCCCCTTACGATGCACAGTGACACATAACATGCTGTTTATCATTTAAATATGCTATTCATCTTTTTTTAAAAAGCATACCTTAAATATATATAATATCTATCTATAGAATATCTATATATAAACTTTTGAAAATCTTTAATTACTTGCTTAGAAAATTTAGTTTTCTAGGAGATCCTGATATTATATATTACTTCATAATTAATTGACAAGACTTGTGCACATCCTATCCGCTTATAATTCCTCATTAACCATTTTTGTTCTTTTCAGTCCTAGGAAGGAGTTAATTTTTATTAAGAATAGTTGCCACAATGAGACTATTGCCACTTAGCAGATTTATTCCAAAGATTTAAAACCATTTTATAAAGCTGTTTAAGGTAGTGTCTTCACATGTGAGAAAGGAACTCTGTTGTTTGGAGGTTGATGGGGTCCAGTGCGGATTCTCCAGTAGAGGTGTTGACAGGTTGCTGGTGATCCTGGGTTATTAAAAAATAAAACAACACGAAACCCATTTTTTTTCAATAATATTTTTAAAGTAGGGACAAAAATGAACAGTATTTGATATTATTAATTGTCTCGGGGCGCTGTTACTGGTTTCAGCAGTTCAGATGCTCTTGGATGAACTAGTGTTAGGTTGTCCTCATGCCTGCAAGTTTGTACTCAACATGTTCAGGTGGTAGATAGATAGATGGGCCTTGTGCCTGTAAAGGGCAAGGGTGTATAAAGGTGTTTCTGAGGAGTAGCTCGTGTAGGTGCTGTAAGACCATAAGGTATTTCTGCTACTGTTTGTTTCTTTTGCAGAATCATAGAGTGGTTTAGGTTGAAAGGGACCCTAAGGATCATGCAGTTCCAACCCTCCTGCCATGGGCATGGACACCTTCCACTGGATCAGGTTGCTCGTAGCCTCGTCCAAACTGGTCTTGAACACTTGAAGGGATGGGGCATCCACAGCTTCTCTGGACAACCTGTTCCAGTGCCTCACCAATGCATGGTCAATGCAGCAGTTCAAATTCCCGTGTCTTGCTCTTGTCAGTCAAGAGAGTGGTTTGGGAATTTAAAAAAAAAAAAAATCACAAAAAGTCAAAAAAGAAAAAGGAGAAAGCGCACGTTCTTTCCATTTTCTTCATCTTTTGAATTTCAAGGTTTTTCCTCCACTTCGCAAAAAACAAAGGAACAATAACAAAAAAAAAGAGAATTTTCATATAAACCTATGACCCTGGGAGAAATGGCTTTGAGAAAACGAGCAACTAATGGGACACTAGATAAAATTTAAAGAGTTGGTAATGTGGTAGTAGTGTCTTGTGTTCATTGGAGAGAGCGCATGTGACTCAGTGCTTTCATGGGACTGTAAATGTTCTTTTAATCTTTTATTTCTCTAGAGGGGCAAATAAATCTGAACTCATATACGCTATGGATGAGGCAGGGCATGGAGATTTACAGATCAGAGGGGCAAACAGTTGTGCACTAGGAATGATTGGTGATTGGTCATTGGGTGATTGGTCATTGGAATGGGCTGCCCAGGGAGGTGGTGGAGTCACCGACCCTGGAGGTGTTTAAGGGCAGACTGGATGAGGCACTGAGTGCCGTGGTTTAGATGATGGTTGGTGTTAGTGTTGGGTTATAGGTTGGACTTGATGATCTCAGAGGTCCTTTCCAACCTTATGATACTGTGACGCCGCTGTCTTGGTTCTTGGGCACATTGTTAGTGGCATCACAGGGATACAGTGGTGCAGGATGTACAGTGCTCTGGCCTTTTTTGACAGCTACTTGCATGACTTTCATGGTCAGTACACACAGTGCAAAGGGGAAGGGGGCTGGATTTGAGCATAGAATCATGGAATGGTTTGGGTTCGAAGGTGCCTTAAAGATGATCCAGTTCTAACTCCCCTGCTATGGACAGGGGCGGCTTCCACCTCATCAGGTTGCTCAGCTGATGGTGAAAGCCTGGTGCATGGTGAGTGATGCTAATGGTCCTTTGCATATCAACCAGTGGTTGCAGTTTCCCCTGGTCCTCAGCTGCTGCTCTGGTGCCCAGGTTTGGAGCAGGTCCAGCCACAACGCAGGGCTGTTTGCTTGGGAAAATGAGATGAATGAAAGTGAGAAAATGGCAAGGAGCTGAAAGAGGAGAGAGGAATGGGAATCAGAGAGGTTGGGAGCAGGGTTAGTCGAGTGGAGAAAGAAGTGGAAAAAATTATTATTTGAGGGATATTGGGTGCAATCCATTTCTTGAAGGAGTTCAGCCCTGTGGAAAGGGAGCTCGGTCATGTGCCGTGACTTCTGTGGAAGTAAATAGCATCTTCATGTGTAAGAGTTCTTTTTCTTCCTGCTTTAATATCTGCCAAACTAGAAGCTGCTTTCTGAAATGAATATTTTTTCCTTGGAGGAGGCAGGAGGATTTTCCTCCAGGAGACTCACAAGTAGTGTGCTGCGAAGACTGCAGTGGAGCAGGGGTGCTTGGTTTTTACTTTTACAAGTGTGGATAATTTGACTGAAGTTTATTAGGAGAAGGCAAAATTGTCTTAGCCTCAACCAGCCCAGCTTAGTGCTGAACCTGGAGTTACTGCACCACTACAACTGCTCCTCAGGAATCGGGGAGAGAAATGTGGGATCTTTCTTAGGTCTTTTTATGGTGATCTGAATCCAGATGGATTTTCCTCTCTGTGCTTCTGGTCTTGCGTGAATTCAATCTGTAGCAGAGCTATTGGCTCTGCTGTGGGAACACCTTGGCCCAGCAACATGCAAATCTGACTTCTGTTTTGGGCTGCTTTTGCTCTGAGGCAGGTGGTTCTGTGGCATTTTAATGCCAGGAAGATGCTTTAAAGCCCTTGGCCTTGGAGCTGCAGAGGTGCGAAAACAACCATCCATGCCAGCTCCAAGATGAACTGAACCTGATCCAAAGGGAAAAGGCACATCTGGGTACACAGGCAGCAGCTCCAAACGGGACTGTGGTGTTGCCTGCTAAACTTGGAAAGAAAAGCAGTTATGAGAGCATTGGTGTTCCAGGAGCATCACTTCATACAGTGCATGCCTTCTCTTTGGGATGTACTGTGTCTAATGTGATGCAAACTCTGACTGATGCTTTTTCCACAGTGAGAGTGTTGCTAATGGCTGACTTCTCTCTGGATTATCTAGTGTTTAATCACTTGGTTCGGCTCACACCATGGCCTTTGCCATCAGTGTGATCACCAAACTGAGTCTTTTTTTTCTGCTACCATGTCTCTACTTCTCTAGAATAATTTCTCTTCGCTATGATAATTTTGATGGCAGGGTCTCAGTCCATTGCACAGCATCATATTGGTCACATCTCTTCACAGCAGACTCCGTGCAGGACCACAGGACTGACACTATAGCAATAGTGGGACACTTGGCCAAGTTGTATCCTCACAGAACATCAAAGCCTTATGCTCTAGAGGACCAGTCAGTGTGATTATGTTCCTGTTGTCTTGGCAAAACAAGCCATCACTGCTTAAGATATAATTTCCAAAGTAGCCTCAATGTAACTAGAATATATCGAATGTTTTCTTGTCATTGGACCTATTTTATACAGATAAACTGTAACTGGTGAGGGAAGGGTGGATGTGTTTATGCATTGGTAGAAGTCTTCCTCCTGATTTTATCAACTCCCTGGATTGTGAAAAACAACGGATTTTTCCTCCTATGCTATCCAGGTAGAAGTACCAGGGACTTTTTGATCACCTTTTCAGTCTGGACAGTTCAGTAAGAACTAGGGTGGCAGGAATTAGGGTGACATTAATCATGTGCTTGTGAATTACTGCTTATGCCCATTACAGTTTGTGATTGGAGGGGTCTCATCAGGCTATATCCGTTTGAAGAACACAATTTTGTTTCCTGTGGCTTTTGGCTTCTGTAGGAGGATCTACCTCCCTGCGTTGGATGGTTCTCTTTGATGAGGAGGCTTCTTTTGCTTTATTGTTTGCATGTTTCCCCTGCTTCTCATGGCACCACAGATGTTCACTGAGATCCCAGAGCTGCATTCAGTTTGACAAGTTCTGGCTGAGTAAGTTCACAGAGGTCTTCTGGGAAGATGAATCCATTGAAAGGTAGAAGAAGCATAGATATCTGAGCCCCGTGGACCCCTCCTGACTCACTGAAGTTATTCAAAGAAGGAAAAATTATTTTGAAAATAACAATACTAGTGAAGCTTAAGTCCCTGTGGAACAGGATCCATTGTCCTGTCTACATTTTCCTCCCACCAGTTGGCAGTCAGCTGCAGATGGGCTCTAAAAGCAAAATTCTGCCATCCTGTTTGCAGTAGGAGAGGGTCAGTTGGGTCTTTTCCTGTGACTAACATGCAAAAATGTGAATTAGCATTTGAAAATCAGTGCTTCAGTTCACAGGTGCTGAGTGTGATACATGAGAAAAGCACCAGCATTTCTTGAGATGGATTCTCAGGTTGGGCACCCATGTGTTACAACTGCCAGCTATTCTCATTTACCCAGCGGATTTTTCTTTGTTTGAATATCCTTGTTTAACATTTTACTTGGTCCTCAAAGGCTTTTGCAGATATTGTGATGATTAAGATTCACTTTGTTACTACTAAAAATTAATATTTGCATTGCGGTGCCTTGAACTGAAGTACTGAGAAGCCTCATTGTGCTCAACAGGCACAGAAAAAAAGTGTAAAACCCGGTTCCTAAAACTTTCAGTGCAATCTCTTCTCTCCCAGAGGTTTCCACAGTCCCTTTATCTTCACTACAAAAGAAGAATAAAATAAAGCAAAACACCATTTATTAGGTTTGTTTTGGAGAGGATGACTCTGAAAACGCTTAGAAACTGGGAGTTTGTTTTTTCAGCTGAGTCTGTGTAGTCTGAAAACAAAGATCACCTTGGCACTTTTGGACTTCGGAAGCCCATAATCCCTACTTGAATCTGGAGAGCAGCCCCATCTTAATTAAGTGTCAAAAAGCTGTGAGGTGAAAGTCTTTTAAAAAGGACGAGAGATTTTGGGTTTGAGAGGCATTAGAAGTGAGACTGACTGACAGACAGTGAGATCTGTGAGTTGGGCACCATTAAGACATCTCAAATCAGGCATCTGGAAATGGAGGCCCCTGAAATCTGTTGTCAGCTTTGAAAATCTTATTTTTTCCCCCCTTCGTCCTGCCAGCTTTGAAAGTTTGAACTGTGTTCTTTTTATCACATTTGTCATTCCTTAGTAATGAAGCTCTGGCATTCAAAATTTCGCTGACAACTTTGTGGGTATGAGCCAAAATGAAGTTCAACTTGCACCTTTCTCTGGTGTGCCCGGTGCTGTTCTCAGTGCGAGGCAGAAGTCTGAACTAGAGGGGCTCCAGTCTCCATTCATCAAGGCAATTGCTATCTTCTCCCTGGTGCCAAAATTAAGATTGTTTTCTTTATTGTAATGTAGGTGGACAGGAACTGATGAGATGTACGCAACAGTAGTGTTGAGAGAGAAAGTACCATGTATGCACCATATCTTCTCGGACTATTTTCTTCATCTTAAATAATGGAAAGGTCATAAGTCTCCTGGAAATCATGTAAAATCAGTACTGCAAAAGACTTAGAGCAATTCTAGGCTAACTTTGGTTTTATTTTATCGAGGCTCAAGTCCAGCACTCTGAAGTTTGCTAATTTTAAATGCACTTTCAGACTAATTTGGATCTATAAACTGAGTGTATAGCTCAAATGACATTGGGAGAAGTGTCTTATGGGGAAGGAGCATAGCTTAGAAATGTGCTCTGATGTCCAGTCTGCTGGGCATTGCTTTTATCCTTGTCTGTGGCAAACTATATGGATTGCATAAAGTATTTAGAGTATAAATTGAGTATGATCCCAAACATCCACACTGGAAGTAGGCCCAATTATGAGCATGTTTTGTGGCAATGTCACGTAACTGTCCTTGGGCAAACCCAGTGCTCCATCTTTGCATTTCTTTATTCAGTTTTTGTCAGCAAATGGTTTGAGGATGCATTTTGATGAGGCTCAGGTTTGTTCTCCTGTCTGAAGATAGCAGTGGCAATATTTCCCTCCAGTACTTGAAGGGAGCCTGTAGAAAAGCTGGGTGAGAGATCTGTATCAGGGAGTGCAGGGATAGGATGAGAGGTAATGGTTTTAAGCTGAAAGAGGGAGATCTAGATTAGATAGTGGGAAGAGATTTTTTTCCTGTAAGGGTGGTGAGGCACAGGAACAAGTTGCCCAAGGAAGTTGTGGATGCTCCAGCCCAGGGGGTGCTCAAGGTCAGGTTGGGTGAGGGTTTGAGCAGCCTGATCCAGTGGAAGATGTCCCTGCCCATGGCGGGGAGGGGTTGGAACTGGATGGTCTTTAAGGTACCTTCCAACCCAAACCATTCTATGATTCTGTTCGTGCTTACATTGCTGTTTGCGTTTGCCGTCTGAACTCCTCCTGCTCTAACCCTTGAGCCTGCATCTTCTCAGAGGTCCCACAGGTCAGGTTTTGCGTTGTCGAGGCATTATGGTGGCTGACACCGATCTCTGGGAAGGGCTGAGAAGTCACAATTGCCGAGCTTGTAAAACATTTAGAAATCCCACCCTGATCTTTGTGAAATCTTAGAGTGCTTCAGAGTGAATTTCTCTTGGTTGACTAAGTATTTCCCTAAGGTGTGGAGCAAAGGACTCTGATTCCTCTGAGAAAAATACGAGTGCTACTATCATTTAGTTATTTTGGACCTACAGGGGTTAATTACAGCCCTTCCTGGGCTCCCAAATGGGACAGTGGTCTTTAAACCATGTATCCAGTTCTTTGCTCAAATGAAATATCTTAATTTTCAAATGCTTGTGATTTTTCCCTTTTGTAAGTGTTGCTACGTTAGCAACATAACTATATAACTCTTGATTATCTCACACTTAACTAGGAGTTTTTGGGAGAGGAGAATGTTTCTGATGTAGTTTAATTCCCATTTACAGGCAGGTGGAATAAAAGTTTGGTTTCCAGTTTCTGATTGGAAATGCACAACACATTTGAAGAGGCATCTGAATCTCTGAAGCTAAATTTTGCTGAATTGCCTTTTGATTCTGTGATTTCCTGTGAAGCCAAATTTTTACTAATTTCAACATGAACTGAGCCACAATTTGAGTCTCAGAGGGAACCTTTATATATTTCAGTTCAGATCTTATGTAATTGTGTCAATGCAGGTGCCCGAAGTAACACATGCTTACAGTATTGAGCTCAGAAATCATTCAAATATCTTTTTGAAATTAAATAGATGTTCCTGATAAATTCTTTAAGTCTTTCTTCTTATAGATCTATTGACTCAGTAGCTGACATGATTTTTTGGGGGTTGAATTTTGTGCTTATAGGGGGCAAACAGCTTGAGTCTGTTGTACTGTCAAGGAACTGAAGGTTTGCAAAGCTTTTTTTTTTGTCCCTCTGAGGTAATTAGTGAACATACAAAGGAACTCTTGAAATCATATGTGGTAAGCAGGAAAAGAGTGGTTACAAAAGCAATGACCAATTTTGTATGGGAGGGATGGA
Organism: Tapera naevia; assembly: GCA_033556795.1. Classification (NCBI taxonomy): domain Eukaryota; kingdom Metazoa; phylum Chordata; class Aves; order Cuculiformes; family Neomorphidae; genus Tapera; species Tapera naevia. The sequence continues at coordinate 744,426 of JAUMJJ010000074.1, read as the reverse complement.
GATAATAAGTCATGATGCTGTGAATCACTGTCAATAGCTGCAGTGGAGCAACACCTTCCTTATTTTGGGGTTTAACCATGTGAACAGCTTGCCCAAAGAACTGGACAAACCAGCTTTTCTACTGGTATGGGTTGCGGTTGTATCTGAAACATTAGAGCTGGTAAAGCCCGAGGAGATGCCCCTAAAACACACATGGCAAGTCCATTGCAGTCTGCTATGCTAAGCATTTCTTTTCTTTCCTCCCCCTCCTCAGCAATCAAAGAGAAATACATGGACTGGACGGAGTTTCTCATACATGACTTGACCGGCGCTCGGACTGCACCTGCAAATTTACTGGAAGGCGTATGTATTAGATTGCAGTTTCTATCTCATATGGTGTCACACTGTACATGTTGCAGCAGTGTTTGTGCTCCTGATGTGTAGGATAGGACTGTGTGCTTGCAGTGTCTGTGTGCCAGCAGCGAGGTCTGATCCAGCGCTGGCCAAAAGTTGGTGGCAACGTTGTCTCGACTTTGCTGGCTCTGCTTCTGACCCAGTGATGAGTAATCAGTTTTGCCTTTAATCTTAAGGATGGTGATTAGAAAGTTGAGTACTAAAAAAGAGTGGGTGGTGAGGAAGAAGATGGAGGAGGTCCATAGGAAGGAGGACACAGCCCTTCAGTGCCCTGTTAGATTCACCAAACTGGTGACCTGAGCTTTCAAGTCAGGACCTGCACTGGAAAGGGTGCTTAGTATATTGATGGATAGTGCTGTTAAGTTTATTTGTATGTGGAAGTAGCTCACCCAAGCACGCTCCATCCACTTAAACGGAGCAGTCATATTTAGCAGGGAGGTTTGTTGAGGTGGCCTCAGTCATTGGTAGTCAGGAGAGAAGGGTCTATTTTATTAAATGCACACATATGGCCAAGAGCCCAGTTTATGCAGCGTATTTTCAGGTTGACTGGCACCTGGGGTAGCCTCAGCTTGCCTTGAGATATTGGACAAAAATCCTCTAGATTCACTTTGAAACCATGAGAGCAGGGCACAGTCTCCATCGGGACCTGTCCTGCTCTCATATGGGTGCTCTGTGGGAACTTGGAGAGGAGACAGCCCATCCTGCAGGAGATAATTCTCTCTGCTCCTCTGTATTTAGGCTGAGAGTGAAGGCATACAGGTGGCTTAGTTTTGTGTAAGTGCTTATAGAATCACAAAATGCTTTTGGTTGGAAGGAACCTTTACAGGTCATAGAGCCCAACCCTCCTGCAGGAGCAGGGACATTTTCAACCAGATTGGGTTGCTCAGAGCCCCATCCAACCAGATCACATTGAATGTTTCCACAAATGGGGCATCATAACAGCTCTCTGGGCAACATGTTCCAGTGTTTCACCACTCTCTCATGTTGGCTTTTTGGAAGCAAGTCTGCATCCAGGCACCATTTTTGATCATTTTGTCCCTGGTCACTCCCACCTGGCACAGCTGCATCCTGTTTCCATATTGCCTGCACAATACGAGCTGCCTGACAGGGAGAATTAATAGTGTACCATCAAGGATTCTGCCCCTCGCCCCAATCTGTTAGCCAGACAGCTGTTGCATGCCCAAAATTACGCACATCCTCAGGTCTTCTGCATCCCTGTTCCTGGACCGCTCCCAGGTGGCACATGTAAACAACTGGTGGTGTCCGACACCCATCTGTGGTGTATGTCAGTGCCATCATGAACCTCTCTGGCAATGGAGACAGCCCCAGGCAGATATGCAGAGAGAGAGAAAACATTGCATTGGCTTGAAACAGTTCCTGACCCCTTTTGTGGTGTTTTATGTAATATATGTGCTTAGTGCTGTCTGTGTTGTGCAATGTATGTGACACCCTGTCGACAGATTTGCTGTTTGTGAGTGCTGCAGATTGTTGTTACACTGTTAAATCAATATGTAGTGATACTTGTTTTTTTAACCTGCTGGCTGTGCATATAAAGAGTTCTTGCGTTATGGTAAATGTTAATATTTCATGTAAGCATATTATTAATCTTAGCCATTCAGTTCTCAGGGATAAGTGACAACCCATTGGCTCAAAATTTAGCACACAAATCAGAGAAGCAATATTCGCTTTTTTACAGCCAGGGGTTTATTGTAATAAGTTAAATCACTACAGCATCATTTCATATTAAAGAATGTTTTGTTGCAATGAAGCGGTTGTATGAGAGGAAAAACCCATTAAAGTAGATTTCTATTATATTATTAAATTTTGACACTGCATTTTGCCATGAAATAATATTTGAAGAGATTATGCAGGTGCTTGTAGCTTATGCTATAGAGGAGATGGTAAATACATTGTTCTGAGAAATATCTATTAATCATAGGGCTGACTAACACTGTATGTGTGATAAGTTTGTAGTTAATTTTAATTACATTTTCTACCAAATTCTCATTCTGTTTGCAGCATTTTTGGCTTGAGAGAGATGTGCTCAAAATTTTCGAAATTCAGTATGGAAGAAGGTTTTTTTTTGAAAAAGAAGGCTTTTTTCTTTCTCTCTTTTTTTTTTTTTTTTCCCCTAGCCAGTCCTATAAAGAACGATCCTGGACTTACTCTGACTTACAAAATTAATATTTTAAAAAATACTGTGAAAGTTTTATATTGTTTAATTAAGTAGAAGTGAGACAAACACATAAGAAAAAAGAATCCTTGTTTTTAATATGTTTTTCTGGTGCTTAGCATATTCTTTGGGGACCAGTGCTCCCAACTCTGGGGATGTTTTTTTAGTGCTACTCTTAAAGCCCTGGAATTGAGAAATTGAATAAGAATTGGAACTTCCATTTAAAATTAAAAAAGAAATCTAAGTGTTAACACTAACAGAGAAAAGCTTGACAACACAGAGGTGCTTGCAATCACAAAACAAAACACTGAGCCCCAAAGGTATCGTTCTGGAAAGCATCTCATGGTTTTTTAATGCCTGCGGTTGGCAGCTTTGCAGGTGTAAAGTTAAGCACATGTCTAAATAGTTGCAAAACTGGCATCACAGAAAATACTGTGAGTAAGCAAATACCATCATTCACTGGGGTTTGTTAGACATGGTGGCTTGATCAAGCAAATCCTGAGTGCCTTGGGCTTTGATCCCACGGGTGCTTAAGCTGATGGGCAGCTACTGTTGGCTTTGGAGTAACCACCATAGACTCCTGCAGCTGTGGCAGTGAGGACTAATTTGCTTTACGTGCCAGTAAAAGCAAGATAAAGCATTCAGTGGGAAAGATGGGCACACAGAAGGCAGTTTTAGGGTTGTGCCCAAAGTAGTCGTCTTTTAGATAAACACTGGTGTCCAGTTCTGTGATTTGTTCTTATCAGCTGCAATCAATGAGAATTTGGTTTTGAGTTGTTCAGGAGCATCTTAAGCTGGATATGTCTTATAAGCTGTTCCACCTTTTATTATTCTTTTCTTGTTGTTGTTGATGGTGTCGGTTGAGAAATTAGCACAACTGTTGTTTTCTGTTTTACTTCTGAATTTGCACTTGGAAGACATTGGGTAAAATAGAAGAAGAACAGACTGTTTGCTGATCGCTTGGATGATGGTGTGAAAAACAAAAATAATCTTCTGCTGTCATCTGTTTCCTTGAGAAGTCTTCAAATAAAGTTTAAAATAAGGAGTTTTGCTTCTATTCAAACAGCCTCTGCGAGGAAAAAACCCTGTAGACCTCATTACAGTTGATTCCTTAATAGAGCTGCAGGATTCCCAGAATCCCTTTCAGTACTGGATAGTTAGTGTGGTTGAAAATGTTGGAGGAAGATTACGCCTTCGCTATGTGGGATTGGAGGAGACTGAATCCTATGACCAGTGGTTGTTTTACTTGGATTGCAGACTTCGACCAGTCGGTTGGTGTCAAGAGAATAAATACAGAATGGACCCACCAGCAGGTAAAGAGCTTCATGAAAATGCTGTTTCCATTTGTGACACTTACTGACATTTTGAGATATTCTTGCAACCCTTTTCTTCTCTGGTATTCACATTGCTTTGGCAGTAGTTTCTACCTGTAACGCAGATGGCATGTGAGACCCATCTAATGTAGGTTCAAAATGGATCAGATAAACTGTGTTAAATTTATTTAATAAATTTAGTTTAGCTTAGTTCGCTCCTGGAAGGAAGTGGTATCCAATAAAAGCAGCTTTGTGTATTGTTCCACTAAGGAGCAGAGCTGATGGGGCAGTCCAAGCATGTCCCTGCTTGCCTAACCCTTTTCACTGGCATTTTAGTGGCTAGGTTTTCTGGGCCATATTGTGGGTTTCTTGGTGGAGGCTTCACTGGGATCGTGTCTTCCTCTGTCAGAATCAACTCCTCAATATCTCAGTATATACCAGGCTCCATTTGCTTTCCCCTCCATCAGACTCCTCTTGTCTGTTTGTCTTTCCATGGCCACACACATTTGTCTTTGGTAGTAGACCTCCATGAGAGTTCTTGGGGCTGTAGAAAGTGTTTTGGGACCATCATTGTCACTCTAACACAGGTCTTTTGTACTCTGCTGTAACATTGCTGTGTATCTGCCAAGTGAGGCCTGCCTTGTGTGTAACAAGTCAAAAAGTGCATTGAAGGTGCTAGATCTGCCTGCCTGTCCATGTCCCGTTGAGGGGTTATGGGGTATCTGTTTCTAGAAGGAAAGAAAATATTCCTTTGAGTAGATGGGTCTTTCAGATTTAAAAGACCACACAGATCTTTTCTTGCATTTTCTCCAAGGGAGCAAAATCTTTGCAAGCAGGTTAGACCAGATTCAATGTCAGGAGACTGCAACTCGGAGAAGAAGCTCTCTAGAGTCGAGTCTAGTGTTTAAACCAACTTGGAAGGAGGGAGATAGGGAGAGCAGTTAAGCTAGTCTGAGGTCAGAAAGTCAGAAATCCAGGGGCAGGAGAATTTCAAGGACCAGGAGCCAGGCAGAAGCCGCACGCTGGGCCACGAGGCTGGGCAAGAGTAGAGCTTAGAGATCAACTGGAATCAGACTCCAAAGAGTGAGACTGGGTTTGGAGAAAGGAGCAGGATCAAACCAGCAGGTCAAGGATGAATGCAAGGCTGAGTGTAGGGAAAAACTAAGCACTGCTAAAGTTTAGCAAGCAGGATACGAGCTAGGGACTCAGGGCTGCTTGAAGCCTCCTGGAGAAATACTTGCAGAGGCATTCACTGATGGGTTACGGGGCTTGCTTTGGATATTCTTCCATTCAAGCTGTGCACCATTACGGGAGGCATGACTGGGAGGGTGAATTTTCTCCAGCACCCAATACTATTTGTCAAAACTTTGTGGACTTTCACTTTGAGCAATCATGTTTCACTCCAGTCAGGGTGTTTGGCTCAGTCGACTGAGTTGGTTGCGTAAATTTGGTTGACTTCACTTTTCTTGGAGTTAGGGATTTGGCTAAACGTGACAGCTTAGAGTGTTGATTGCACATTCTTCCTTGCAGCAGAAAGTATGCAGCATCTGTATTTTTCATAAAGCCATATTTTATACTTGAGGCTGCAAAGCTATTTGCCAAGTCCTGTGAAGCATGGCATCCATTTTCCAGGTGTTTGCACCTCCAAACTGGATGCCCCAGGACTCCCATTTCCTTTGAGAGATGAGATGCTTTCTTGATTAATGCACAGATTGTGGCCCCACGGACCTATTGCACGTTTTCATGTCCAGGTCTGTGCCTTATTTTCCTTGTGCAATGGGTGAAGTTTCTCCATGAATTGCCAAAGGATAGCAGAAAGATAGCATCCTTTTGGGCAGGTGTTTCTGATGTTGCGTCTGTCCATTGCACCTGAATCAGAGAGGATATTCTAATAGGTGCCATTGTCATGTTCACAAGTCTGTCTGGGTCTTTGAGTCTGACTTGGGGTCTCAGATGCTTTTTGGAAGCATCTGTTTTTCTTCACTGATAGGTAGGAATCAATGTTCCCCATCACTTCTAAATTAGATGCGAATGCTGGAGAGCATGAATATCACTCACTCTGCTATTTTACAGAGTATTTGTGTTACAGAGGAACACTTCTTCATTGACTTGTCTTTGAATCCTCTTGGCCTCTAAAGGTTTGGTGAATCAATATAGAAATGGCCCGAATGAGATTTGTACTTCCTCTTTGTTTGTTCCATTTTCTTTTTACTCTTTCCTCTTTTCAAAGAGGAATTCAAACTTTTCAACCAAGTTGTGCTTCCTTCTCTATAGATTACACACACACCCTGCCTTTTTTCTTTTCATTTTTTCAATTGTCTTGTCTCTAAGATTATTGGACTTTGTTTGCTGAAGTTTATGTTTCTTCTCCCCTCTCCTTGATTTCATTGCTTTTTAAGTTTTCTATTTTTTTCATTTTCTTTCTCTTGTTCTTATCTGTCTTCATCTAATACCTGTTTTCTCTCCTTGGCTTTTCTCTGGTCTTTCACTTTTTAGTGAACATTGTTCTTAGGGAATTCAGTGTCCCAGATCTTCTTCCTGACTTTCATTGACTTATGTGGTCATTACATCTCCTAAAGTTGTGTCACAGTAGGAGTTTGCTGAGAAAACTAAGGTCTATCCCTTCCATTTTATCACATGTTCCCTCATGAACGTTGCCCCCAAGGATATTTCTTTGACCCCCCCCCCTTCCTCTTCTGGTCAACCCAGTTGTCAGGCTCTGCACTCCAGTGAGTAACTGGTCCAGAGGAATCCAAGGACTTTCTGAAGGCAGGAATACTGGTTGTTTTCTTCTGACTGTATCAGCCATTTGATGTCCACACAACATCAACATGTTCATAAAGCACAGTGGATAAGTAAAGCTTGTGAGGTGTGGTGTCACATTAACCCTGAAGAAGAAAAGGAATAAAACCAAGTGGCTCATAGCATGTTTCAAGTTAAAGAGTCTGCAAAAGAAATCTTGGAGGAGGCAGGCAGGCAGGCAGTAGTGAGTTGTCAGGATAAAATGTGGGCAGCAGGAAGCTCTGAAGAAACCCAGGGATGAAGATACTGCACTGCAGACTGTCAAAGGATGCATTTTCTGAAGGACCCCAGGCCAGGAGAACATGCCAGGTATGCACCCCTGACTGCTTCTGATGGACTTCTATAGAAAGCAAGATTTGGTCTAGAAAAACCTTTTTTGTGTATGGATCTTCTTAGAATGAGAGAAAGTCTGTGGGGGCAGTATGTTGGTTTTTTCACACATCAGGGATTAGGTTCATCTGCCATAGTGTAGACATCAAAAGGAGAGTTCGACATGAGCTATTTCTTTCTCTTTATGATGGGTGGACAATTGTGTTCAATGAATCGCTCAGTACTGGGGCCGGTTCTGTTTAATATCTTTATCAGTAAGCTAGATGAGGGGATCTAGTTCACCTTCAACAAGTTTGGAGATGACACCAAGTTGGGTGAGAGTGTTGATGTGCTTGAGGGTAGGAAGGCTCTACAGAGGAATTTGGTCAGCATGGATTGATGGACTGAGTCCAAGTGCATGGGATTCAACAAGGCTGAGTGTCAGATCCTGCACTTGAGCCACAACAACCCCATGCAATGCTTCCGGCTTGGGGAAGAGTGGCTGGAAAGCTGCTTGTCTAAAAAGGACCTGAGGGTGCTGGTTGCTGAATATGAGCCAGCAGTGTGCCTGGGTAGCAACGGTGGCCAACAGCATCCTAGCTTGGATCAGAAAATAGTGTGGCCAGCAGGACTAGGAAAGTGATTGCACCCCTGTACTTGGCACTGGTGAGGCTGCACCTGGAATCCTGTGTTCAGTTTTGGGCAGCTCAGTACAAGAAAGATACTGAGCTGCTGGAATGCACCCAGAGAAGGGCCACCAAGCTGGTGAAAGGTTTGGAGAACAAGTCTTATGAAGAGCGGCTGAGGGAACTGGGATTGTTTAATCTGGAGAAAAGGAAGCTGAGAGGACACATTATCGCTCTTTACAGCTACCTGAAAGGAGGTTCTAGTGAGGTGGGTGTTGGTCTCTTTTCTGAAGTAGTAAGTGATAGGATGGGAGGAAATGGCCTCAGGTTATGGCAGCGGAAGTTCACACTGGATATCAGGAAAAATGACTTCACCAAAAGGGTTGTCAGACTGAAACAGGCTGCCCAGGGAAGTGCTTGTGTCACCATCCCTGGAGGTATTTAAATGATGTATAAATGTGGTGATCTTAGGGACAGTGTTCAGTGATGAACTTGGCAGTGTTAGATTTACAGTTGGACTTGATGATCTTTTAAAGGTCTTTTCCAACTTAAATGATTCTGTGACCCTGTGAGAAAAGAGGATCCCTAAGATATGTCTAACATAGGTCAGATGAAGTGACATCTTCATAAGCCCTTTTTTTCCACTCAGGGGATTGAAAGCAATGAACACAGACTTGGTTGTCTAACTTCTGAACATCTGAAGCCAGCTGAGATGACTCCTTGACTGGTAAAAGCCTTAGGCTGTGTATCAGAGCTGTTATGAATCTCCTCCCAAGAGATGCTGAGGAGGTGTGACTCCTGCCAAACCCAGCTGTGTGTTCGGTTGCTATTGAATGAGGATGTTCAGTTGTCCATCAGTTCTCAAGGCTGTGACGGTACTTTGCCTACTCTTGACTTGAGTGCTGCATATGCATCTTCAGCTTTATTTCCTGTCGTGTCTGGGCTGTGATTTTTCTGCATTGATCCACTTCTGAGACCTGTCAAGTTGGGTTTCACCTTGTATAGCAGTTTGAGGTCAGTCTTTCAAGATGCAAAGCATCTCATAGAAGTGAGATCCCATGGATCCAAACGTGTACAGTATTTTGCATCTCTTTTCTGAAGCCATCCATGTCTTAGCACCCACTTAATGTACAAGAACGTGCAAGAGGGTCCTTAAGAAATACCGTACTGACTGTCTTCTCCAAATGGCACATTTCAGGGGTTTTTATGTCTTCTGAACCTCAGCACTGGTCAGGCCTCACCTTGAATACTGTGTACAGTTCTGGGCCCCTCAGTTTGAGAAAGATGTCAGGATGCTGTAGTGTGTCCAGAGGAGGGCAATGAAGATGGTGAAGGGGCTGGAGCATAAGCCCTACGAGGAGCGACTGAGGGAGTTGGGGCTGTTTAGTCTGAAGAAGAGGAGGCTCAGGGGAGACCTCATTGCTCTCTACAACTCCCTAAAAGGAGGTTGTAGTCGGGCAGGGGTTGGTCTCTTCTCTCAGGTGACCAGTGATAGAACTGGAGGGCATGGACTCAGGCTTCGTCAGGGAAAGTTTAGACTTGATGTTAGGAAAAAGTTCTTCACTGAAAGGGTGATTGGCCATTGGAATGGGCTGCCCAGGGAGGGGGTGGAGTCACCGACCCTGGAGGTGTTTAAGGGGAGATTGGATGAGGCACTGAGTGCCATAGTTTAGATGATGGCTTGTTGTTAGTGTTGGTGTTGAGTTATATGTTGGACTTGATGATCTCAGAGGTCCTTTCCAGCCTTATGATACTGTGAACCATTTTAACTGAAGGAAGGGAGTCATAACATATTTTTCCCCTGAGATGTGTATCTGAATCCAAAATAAGCCTCCTTGCTAATGCGAATTGGAGCAGGCTGCTTGACACAGAGCCACCAATGATCTTGCCTCTGCTGCTTATGCAGAAAAAGATTTTCTCATTTTATGTTACTTTCTTTTTAAAGACAAATTGGCAGTCATGTTAATTGCTCATTCCTTGTTAACCTAAATGCAAATTGACACAGTGCGCTTTTTTCAATTACCTGCAACACTGTCACTTAAACAAAATGCTTTATGCTCTTTTAAGCGTGCAATTTAGTGTCCATATACTTGCCATCATAAGCTGGCTGCCACAAATAAAATGCACATATGATATTGCTTGCTGGTTATTGAAACCATTGGAGTTGTCTTTATCTCTCAAAGTTTGTTGACGCTCCCCAAAGAAATTGCTGCTTATTTTCATTGATATCGGGCAAAGTTGCCCAAAATGCCCCTTTCTTGTTCTTTCCTGTGTTCCGCTGCCATCATGGTAGAAAACGAGGATCTGTTTTCAGCTTGCTCTGTCTGAGGAGCAGGACAGCATCCAGCCAAAAGTCAGAGTTTTCGTTAGTTGAAACAACAGGCTGGCTACAGCTTGGGGAAAAATTGTGTTGAATTGAGTATTTCCCTGTTTGGTGTCATTTAAGCCAAAAAGGAAGAAACAGTCGTTTCCCTCCTTGCGCTTCAAGCCAATCAGAGCTCCTGCAAGTAAGGGAGAACTGGAGCAACAGGTCTATAAAATAATAGTTAGATAAAGAGTACACTACTTAACACTTGTGACTGCTGCACATGCTGTGAACAGAGACTTGAGATGTATATTCCCTTTTAATAACTGAACAGTTGAGGAATTAAAAATACAGCTGTGAAAGGTTAGCATTTCCTTTTAAGTATGTTTAAATCCATATGCATGTCTTGATTTCTGTTCTGAAGTAGTGAGGTTTGATATAGTGAAAGTACAAATACATCCACTTCCAGTGAGTGATTCTACAAATCCTATTTTGATAAGGTCTTAAATCTGTTGAGATTAGAGCATAAAATTCTCTTGTACCGTCAGTGCTAGGTGGAAACAGTGCTTGCCAATTCCTTTTTTAATACATATTTTTATCTCCTGTTTCAGAACTGTGAGATACAGCAGTAAATCTTTGCTAGCTAGTAAATATATATGGTTATTAGATGTACAGAATTTAAATGCAAATTGGGCCAAATTGAACTGTGATGTGTGTGAAGCTGAACTGACAAACGGGAAGCTGCACACTATCCACTCTGTATCAAGGTTCAGGTTTATTATTGAGTAAATGTTCATTTCCATTTTAATAGTTGTTACAGTCTATCTACCTGTCTTGTCTGGTTAAGGCCTTGATATGAATGTTTGGCAATAACTTGTTATGTGCAGGATAACAGTATGTTTTCTAGGTCAGAAGTAAATCCAATATAATGTTGTTCTTCTCAGTAGTGTTTCCTATGTTGTTGCCTTTGGTCATTCATAGGCATTTCACTGCACTGCACCATAAAGGGCTTGTTAGTATAATGATTTAATAATATTAGACCTATTTAAAGAAACTCACTGAAAGCAATGTGAATTTGCACAGAGATGTTACCTAAAAGTTTAATGATGAAAATTCATAGGTGCAAGCCTTTGAATTGGTGTGATGGTCTGGTTTGAGTGTGGTACCAACAAATGGATCTGGATAGAAACTTGGCTGAAATGTTCCTTCCCGCACCTACCCACCACAAAAAAAACCAATCTGCAATAATAAAAAAAGACTTTTAAATGAACAGAAGCCTTGGTAAAGGTATTTCTGATTTTGTTCAAATACAACTAATATTGGCTAAAGACCTGAGGCTTCTCAAACTGGGAAACATCTGGTATTTTGAGAACTGAAAATCAAAGAAGAGGTTTTGTTATTTTCAAGTAATGAGATAACACGGTTATCATTTCTTCAACAGAAAATGAAAGGTACATTTTTCTGGGTTTTACTTCAGGATATAAAACACAATCTTCCTCAAATGTGCCTCTGGTAGTTGCTTTTGTGTCGAATTTATCCACGCTGTACAGCTTGGAATTTATACACTGTTCATTTTGCTTGTACTATCCGTTTTTATGACATAGGAACTTAAGTCTTGCAAAAATATTTGATCCCCAAACAGTCACCTCTTTTTTCTTTCTGCCTTTTTTTTTTTTTCCTTTGTTGACATTGCTTTAGATATCTATTCTCTGAAGACTATATCTGAATGGAAAAGCGCTCTGGAAAAATCCCTTAATGATGCAACAAATTTTCCTCTTCCAATGGAAGTGTTCAAGGTAAAAGATACTAATTTTTCCTTCACTTTCAGAACCCGTGATGAGTAAATACCATGCAGTGTTAAGCGGCTTATGTTAAACTTCTGCAGGAAAGGCTGTTGCTCTGACACGTCACAGTGAGATGTTTATGTAAAATGCAGTTTTATATGTGGACTTTCCATTCTGAGAAGTGATTTCTTGCAGTCAATGTTTTCTAGGAGCTGAAGGTGATCAGCACTGATTTCACTGTTATTTTTAATGTGTCTTATTCTGTTATACCTGTGCAAAGGCATAGTATACAACTGTGAAGTTGTAAGCTTATGAGTATGAATGTTGACATGAGATGGACAGATTTCTATAAGCCTTGCACCAAAGTTTACATGTAATCACAAAGCACAGAAACCTCTTTCAGGGACCTGTACTGAAAGTGTGGAAGTAATTTTTCTCCCACATATTGTTTTTTCTTCTTCTCGCTCTAAGTTATTAGAGATGTGCTTTGGCCCCGAGGCATGAGTTTTAATTTGCCATCCAAATCTGCACTGCTGTTAATCATGACGACTCTAGATAATCCTGATTTCTAGCTGTGCCTGTCTGGTTTCTAACAGTTACATCCTCGCTGCAGTGTTGATGTGGGCGCAAGAGGATGCTCAGGGAGGTGTGTTGAAGCACAGCGTTGCCCCACTGTCTCAGGTGTCACCTCCTGCTTGGGGATCTTGTGGACCATGGTACCCTCCTCATCATTGTTCCTCGCTCATTGAGCCCTTTGGGTCCTTTCTCTGCCCTTAAGCAACCTTGCACTGAGACACCCCAAAACACCCTTGCTGTTGGTGTGATTCATGTGTAGACTGAGGCTGAGGGAGTTGTGGTTGTTCAGCCTGGAGAAAAAAATGCTCCCTCTGGGGGGATCTCATGGCAGCCTTCCTGTATGTGAAGGGGGCTACAGGAAATCTGGGGAGGGACTTTATACAAGGGCTTGTAGCAATAGGAAGAGGGTTAATGGCTTTAAACTGGAAGGGGGGAGATTTAGGGTAGACATTAGGAAGAAATTCTTCGTGATGAGGGTGGTGAGACACTGGCACAGGTTGCCCAGGGAGGCTGTGGATGCCCCCTCCTTAGAGGTGTTCAAGGCCAGGTTGGATGGAGTCTTGATCAGTCTGGTCTGGTGGGAGGTGTCCCTGCCCATCTCAGGGGGGTTGGAACTGGATGATCTTTAAGGGCCCTTTCAACCCAAACCATTCTGTGGTTCTGTGATTCTGTGTGTTGGTTTATGGTTGGACTCGGTGATCTTAAAAGACCTTTCCATTCTAAATGACCCTATGATGCTATGATGGGAAGAAGGCACTCATCATATCCCATGCTGGTATGCCATGAAATCTCAGTGCCACTTTCACCCTTTCTGGCAGTTTCCTGTGAGAAATCCAGGCTCCTCAGCCAACTGAATTAGCGACATTAATTTTAGAATGCTTTGCTAATGGCCCAGGCACTGGCTCATTTGTGTGCGATGTGAAAGCTCTGCTAGGCTAGGAGAAGTGGGAAGATTTGTGTCCTGACTTTTGACATGGACGTGGTTTTGAGAAACCCCATGTTGTGATGGGAGTGGCATGTGGAGAGTTTTGTTTCTCTGCAATTTATGTCTTACAAACTTCAATCCACTAGCTCTATTTAAGTTTGCAGTTTCAAGATGAAAAATGAATTGTGTGGGGCAGGGAATAAATCAGAATAGGGAATGCCTATATGTGTTAATTTTGTTCCTCTCTGTGTGAAAGAGTGAAGAATGTTTCTGATGAGGCTCATAAAACACGCTTTTTAAAAAAGTTTATAACTTAACAGCTGTTTTGCTGTCTCTTCTCAGCATGCAAGACTTGCACCCACTTATTTTAATTATTGCATGAGGGTCATAAATTTAAATTCAGCAAATCCTGTTGTCGTGCCATGCGGTTTGGAGGTTGCAAAGATATTTCTCTTAGAAGACAATACAAAACATTGGAATGTGTTTATGGCCCAAGAAGAGAGTTACTTTGGGGCCAAATGTGAAAAAAGGCAGGATTAGGTCAATAGGACTTCCTTGTTTTTAATGTGGAAGCTGAGCATAGACTGAGCTGAATTCAGTGTCTGGTGTTATCTGAGCCCCTGATTCTGGTGCTGGGAAGGCAGAAGAAGGATGAATTAATTATTTGTGTTTGCACATCGCTTTATTCTGCCCATTTGGGATGAATCACCCCATCTTATGCCTCTTAATTAAGGAAAAAATAATATAGTTTGTCCATGCCTGTCAGTATGTCTTCCTCTGGTAATGACTTAAACATAGAATCATAGAATGGTTTGGGTTGGAATGAACCTTAAAGATCATCCAGTTCCAGTCCCCCTTCCATGGGCAGGGACACCTTCTACTGGATCAGGCTGCTCATAGTGTGATAACAACCTAGTCTTGAGCACCTCAAGGCACGGGGCATCCATGACTTCTCTGGGCAACCTGTGCCAGTGCCTCACCACCCTCATAGGAAAACGTTTCTTCCTAATATCTAATCTAAGTCTTCCCTCTTTCAGCTTAAAACCTGTACCCTTTGTCCTATCCCTGTGCTCTCTGATAAAGAGCCCCTCCCCAGCTTTCTTGTATCCCCCTTTAAGTACTGAAAGGCTGCTCTAAGGTCTCGTGGAGCCTCCTCTTCTCCAGGCTGAACAACCCCAACTCTCAGCCTGTCCTCGTATGGGAGGTGCTCTGGCCCTTTGATCATCTTTGTGGCCCTCCTCTGGTCTCACTAACAGATCTATGTCTTTCCTGCGCCGAGGACCCCAGAACTGAATGTAGGACTCCAGGTGAGGTCTCATGAGAGCAGAGTAGAGGGGCAGAATCACCTCCCTCAACTTGCTGGCTATGCTTCTGATGCAGTTAAGGAAAGTTAGATGAGTTTAGGAAAGGCTTTAGGAGACTGTAAGATAGGCCACTTGACTGATCTTACAAGATAAGCCAGTATTTATGTGTGAGACCTTCAAGGAGAATTCCAGATACCAGCAAAAAGTGTTGAATCCCAAAGTGTCTTTTTTTTAAACAGTTATAACATTTTTTTACAAACCCAATGCGGAAGTAATGTCTCTACATGATGCCTGGGGCTCCGTGCTACTGTAAGTGTCATGTGTTAGATGAGATATAAAACAGAGTTTGACAGCTGGCAACTATTAAAAGATCTTCTGGAAAACTGGAAATGTTTCCTTTGATGGATTTAATGAAATGCACACCAAACAATTATATTCTGCGTTTTCCACATTTCGCTATAGAAATCTATTGCTGAGGAGAACGTAGATGAGTGCTTGCTCTACAGACATGAGCAGTGAGCATGTGCAAGTTTGGCTGGATTATGGCTTAAATTAGCCTTGTCCTTTGAGCTGTGCGTGACTGTGGGCTGTGTCATTTATGGGCCATCAAACTGGTCCTGGGTGGTGCTGCCCAGAAGGCAGATCTGCATTTTTAGTGTGGCAAGTGGGTCCTCTTGTGGGTCTGTCAGCCCATTGTTGCTGTTGGTGGTGATGCTCTTTGTGTAATAGGGCTGGGTTTTGCCTGAGACCCCATAAGTCATGGATTTGAGACTGAATTATCAATACTCAAAGGTGTCGCAGAGTTGAACTTGGATGTGGTAATCTTCAGCAGCACATCCAAAAATCTTTTTCAAAAGCACAGCCCTGGTCTTCTCTTGGCATCCAAGGAGAGGGCACTAACTACCAGACTACATAAACTGGTTGCAAAACTCAGGGGAAAGGCTGCGAAGAGGAACTTCTTTTTTTTTTTTCTGGAGCTATTTTACACTTGACCATATGTTGAGAGTGTTTGTAAAATGCTTTAAGATCCTTTGAGAAGGAACGTGATGTTCAACTGCCAGAAAATGCTGCTATTATATAGCTACTAAACATAGTGTTTTGCAAACTGCACCTCCTGGAATAAGTTTCTTCTTCACAAAAGCTTTTTGCAGCACACCCGCTACTTCATCGTTCTGTTCTTTTCAGAAAATATGTTGATCCTTTAAGGAATCTAAATACAGGATTTTCAAGGGTGTTTGAATGGTTTAAGAGCACAAATACTTCTCAAAGGCTTACAGCACAAGGAGGTGTTTCTGCTCTGATTTCAGGGTGCTGTAGGGGGATCCCTCTTGCTTGGCTGGGTGCTGGTCACAAATGATGGCTTAGGCATCAGAGAAAATGGCCAGGCTTTGTTTATCAATAAGAATGGTCAAACTGTTACTGGGACCTGGTTTCAAGTTAAGTGTGACAGTTTCAGTGGTTTGCTTCAGTTATGTCATTTCTGGTACTCTTTAAGAGAGAGCCCTGCTTCAGGAAGCCAGATTCCAAACAGAACACCTTCTAGACCTAATATTTATGAATCAGTACATTTTTTAGAGTTAGAGCTCAGTAGCTTGGTGAGATGAATATTGCACACAGATCATGGGATTAATTTTCCTAGAGAGAGGCAGGTAGCATCCTGAGGGTCTTCTGTGACATTGTGTTATACTTCCCCTGGTCTCCTGTCCTGTATCTATGGGTCCCACGCAGATCTGGATCCTCAGGTGTCTTCCACTTCATCCCAAACACCTCTCTAAATCCTACACAGGGTTTGGGTTGCTCATCATGTCTCCATAGATGTTGCGTATGGGCATCCTATTCCCAGTGCCCTCCAATTCCTCTAAAGGGAGTCCTCATGATTACCTTGGATGGAGCTGTCGCCGGCCACATCCCTGACCCGAACTCTGTGAAACTGCTTGAAGATCACAGGCACTTGGGAGAGAGAGGTGTTATCTAAGACAGGTGACAATGCCTGATTTACAGCGTTTAGTCCCATTCCTCTTGTCTCCACCTTCTGGTCCTCCTTTGCTGAAGTTGTTGGTTTTTTTCAGCTCAAAATTTTCCTCTCTGGCAGAAAGCCCTCTACACTATGCCCAGGCCAGTGTGGCCCTCTTGCTGACCGGAGTTTGTGGATGCTTCCTGTAATCAGTAATAGTATTAATTAATGGTAAGACTAATGACATAAGAATCAGTTGGGACAAATCTCTTCTAAGGAGAGTGATGGAGGGACCACCCATCACCTCAGCAAGAGCTGCCCCCTGAAATTCAGGATGGAGTGGTGATTCTAGTTCTGCACTCAAAAGTATGAAGACTAATATTAAATAGGACTCCTTCTCTTCCTCTAAAATAGAATTTTTCCATTAGGTGAATTGTACATTTTAATTATAAGAGTAAGATGGACTATTTCTCCAAGGCTGTTTTTTTTTAAAAAAAGGAGGACAACATTTCTCAAAAGTTAAAAAAACTTGTGGACGTTTTAGGGTGTTTTCTTCCATTATTTGGTATTCTGGAGTAAGTGTAAGACAGAGAAAACCAAGGGTTATTTTCTGCACAGAGACAATCCTGACCTGGCTATCTGAATAGACTTGAGGTCCAACAGAGTTTTCCAGTCTTCAGCTTTCCTAATAGATGGGCATGTGCTGATGCAGTAGCTTAAGATGAATGTGCTTTTGGTTTCACTTGAAGGCTGAATCCCAACATAAGCAAATCCCAGCCTCTTCATGCACTGATGGCTTGGCTGGCCCTCGCTACGCACGCTGTGCTTTAATAACCTACGAGTTTCCATGTTGTTTGCAGGCTGCCAGATTATTTATACTCCATCTGTTCTTCCCCATCCGTAGCACTCGCCAGCCCTTCTCTCTGACTGCTGTTTGCCTGGCTGGGAGATGTCCATGGCGTCCCAATTCCTCTGTTGCTCAACTGCCTTTTGACCCATTCCTTTCTCAGCTCACTAAAGCCATTTATCTTTGTAAGACTAATAACCATCATTAGGAAAATACCACTAAGGTCCTTACAAACATAGTTGCCTTCAAGACTCCTGGAGGCAAGGATGGCTCTGGTATGAAAGATACCACTCAGGTTAGGTGGAGTCTGGTGGTACCTCTGTGGACCAGGGAGAAGTTTTGACTTTGCTACAGCTCCCCCTGATCTGGCTTTGACAGGAAGAGGGTGAAGAGAGCAATCCAAGGAGGAGAATGAAGCCAAGCCCCATCTGAGATACCCCAAGGGACTGTTTGGCAGCGCTGTATGGAAGTCGGAGTTGGAAGAGAAATGCCAGAGACAGTTCAAGCAAAGCAGATGGGCTGAGTGGGAGCCAGGTCTCTTACCCTTCCTTGTCCCTCTGGCCTTTGGCTGTACATTTAGCATGTGTTGTTCTTTCTCTTTCACAGGCCCGGAGTGTCTCAGGATGGTGAGACATTAGCAAAAGGGCCTGATCCGCTTTACCTACTGCATCCTGGCTCAGTGTAGGGGATTTTGTGAATGATGACCTGAGCTCTTGCCTCTGAGTCCTTGGGCATGTCAGGGTTTCCCACTGAGAGGGGCTGATGTGCACCTACAGCCAGAACTGCTCCCATGTAGGGAAGGGATGTTACATCTTGAGATGGATGACTCTTAGCTATGATTTTTCTCAAAGAAAGCAAAAGCCATCTCTGGTCCATATCTCTTTTTCAGGGTGGCTGCAGCCCAGTATACACGGAGTTTGTTCTAATCTTGCAACAAATACGCCTTGATTCCTCAATAGCAATTATTGCTATGACATTACTGATGACAGATTGGATCCAAACAAGTGTCTGTGAGGACTCCGTCCCTCTTTATGATTGAGGAATTTTTTTAGCAGTGTGAAAAGAGACACTAATGGTTCATTTTGAGGTTCATATTTCCACCTCTGTTTACTGTTCTGCTCGATTTTCCCACCTATGGAATGGGACCAATGCATGTGGCACAACCAGAATTCATTCGTGAACACTTGTGGAGTGATGTGCCCATCCTGAATGCTGAATTTTGCTGTAAGATGTTAAAAAGCCTCAAACACGCAAAAAAATAACCCTAATGGATGGATACCTGTCTCTTTACCTCTGCTGTTTGTACTTCTGCTGTCTGTACTTCTGCCACCCAGGCCGAGCAAAGCAGGCGCTGCGTAGGAAGGGATCTTTGCCCTAATGCCATCTGCAGTGGGCCGAGCCATACGGAGAAGGTGTATTTGGATTTAGACCGGCTACTCTGCAATGTTGCTGTTTCTATGGTAACTATTTTTTATTCAACAAGAGGAGCTTAAAATCTGTAGGGCTAAATTTGATCCTAGGCAGAAGCATCTGCAGTTCTTAAGGGACTCTTCAGTAGGTGCAGTTCGTAGCCGGCTCTTGTGCTCGTTACTTCAGGGTCACAGTATCTCTAAAGCCTTCCTCCCAGCACCCTTTCCTCTTCATCCCACCCCGCATCTCTATATTTTGGTCTTCCCATGTCTGCACTTGTCAAACCAAGGGACAATTTGCTTGTGTTTTGTTTTACGGGGAGAGGGGGGAGGATTTCTGTCTCTCTACAGGGAGTGTGTCGTTAGGAAAAATTGCTCCGTGTTTAGCAAAGGAAGCTGATGAATCACAAACAAGACTGATTCATCTGCAAATAATGCAGAGGATTGTATTTAGGATGGATTCTTTATTTATTTTTTCTTCTCAATTAAAAGACAAATGCCAGATTCCTGTAGAGGCAGTTTAACCACTGCTATTACTGTGTTTGTGACTAGTTACCGCACATGAGCTTTGTGATTAAAATTGGGCTATTAGAAGCAGCCAGTTGCTTAGAGAATTAGCAAAAACACTGGGGGAAATGATTTCTTTGAAAACAAAACTTGAATCAAATAATATGTTTCCACTCATACCA
Organism: Tapera naevia; assembly: GCA_033556795.1. NCBI lineage: Eukaryota > Metazoa > Chordata > Aves > Cuculiformes > Neomorphidae > Tapera > Tapera naevia. The sequence goes on along the minus strand of JAUMJJ010000074.1, from coordinate 725,017 downwards.
GATGGAGCTCGGTTCTGTATTTTTTAGGAGGATAAACCAGGAGAAATGTTACTGAAGGCAATAACATTTCACACTGTTACAGTTGGTGAGGATTAAAGGAGGCTCAGATCGATCATTTATTAAGTGCTTGGTGTTTCTAATCAGCCTCTCTACTTTGCAACTTTTCATATTCAGACTTAATTCTGAATTTTGCACAAAATTGCAGTCTTAAAGTGGTGCAAGTCTGACTATACTGGACAAAAAAAAGCTCTGGGTTTTAGGGTATTTAAAAATTAAAACCTTTTTGTCTTATATGTACACTGTGTAAACTGCTGGGTTTACAATGAGATGATGCCAGTGTTATAGCTGGAGCAGAACGTGTTAGCAATGAACATTTCACAATCTGAAGGTGATACTTGGATTTGTGGACACAGCTAGAACAACGAGCCCATAGTATGGCTTCCCTGAATGTCACAGGTAAGAGCAGCTTAGCCAAGTCCCCTGCTCTATCTGAATTATCCAGACTACTGTAAAATTACCTGAGCTCTAGCAGTCAGAATGCCACTATGATGTGACAAATTCAGGTTGATTTATGCTTAAATTACATTTGTTGAGTAAAAAACCTCAGAAGATATTTAGGTACCAGAAAGGGCAAATTACTTTGATTTTGAAGTATACCTTTTTGAGTTCAAGACCCAAAGTCAATGCTTAGTGACTTTATTGTTAGTACTTCAGCATATCACTCACACAACTATATAATAGCAGCCTTCCAGTATTTAAAGGGAGCCTATGAGAAAAATTGGGAGGGGCTGTTTATCAGGGAGTTTAGTGATAGGACGAAGGGAGACGATTTTAACACGAAAGGTGGGATTAGATATTAGATTAGATATTAGGAAGAGATTCTTTAGTGTCAGGGTTGTGAGGCACTGGGACAGATTGCCAGAGAAGTTGTGGATGTCCCATCCATGGAAGTGTTCAGGGCCAGGCTGGATGAGGCTCTGAGCAACCTGGTCCAGTGGAAGGTGTCCCTGCCCATGACGGGAGACTTGGAACTGGGTGATCTTTAAAGTCCTTTCCAACCCAAACCATTCTATGATACTTCCCTAAAGCCTGTCTGCATCCTTAGGAGTCTGAATAGTCTTGTAAATCTGTTTGTGGATCTCTTTTGGAATGACATTTAGGCTCCCAAGTCACCTGGCATTTTTTTAAACCTACACTGCTAGTGGCTTGTTAATTATGAAGGAGAAAATTATGCAGCTATCTCAGTAACTAAAGAAGAGGGTTGGGAATTCAGAGCCTCATTCTCCTCCCAGCACTGTTACTGTCTTGTTCTTTGACCTTCAGACATTCCAGCTTTCAGCCCTGAAGGTGATTCTGGTTGCAATGGGCTGTTGTGAACCTCATCAGTGTTTTTGCAGAAGGGTTGCAGAAACTCATGCCGAATGAAGATAGAGATAATGATGCAGATGCGTGTCAAAGTGGGGCTGCCTTTCAGGTGGCCTGGAGGGTTGCAGCCTCTGTATGTTGGCAGATTTGCAAATGCTTATTGATATAGAACTATGAGTGTGGGGCTGAATTTAATTGCTTCTTGGGCTTTGTAGTATGAGCTATGACAACCCAGGATTTGCCAGTGGGTTTGGGCTGTAAGTGACAGAGGGTTATCTGATTTTCCATTCATTACCTGTGAGCACTACTGTAGGCTGTAATCCATCATGTTAGAGACTGTGACCCTTTGAATGAGTGACTGTGGTGCTTGTACCATGCTAATTCATTGTACTTGGTACAATTTTTCACTTTACTGTAAGGGACCCATCTGTATCCTTGTCGACTGTTGCTCCAGCGTACATTGCTGCTCTCCAGCAGTTAGAGGGTGTTTACGTGACCACTCAGGGCTTGTGAACCCCATGACAATCTGCTGGTGTAAATCCATGTGCTCCTGGGAAGCAGTGACTGCCAGTAGGAGTACAGTTTCACCATGCACGAGGCTATAAAAGGCTCCAACTTGTCGAAAATATTCTGCCTGTTCATCTCAATTTCAAACAAAATTGAAACTCACTTGTAGAACTTGCTAGAAAATAATGGCTGATGACAGCCTTGTAGGTTGCTTTGAATGCCATGAAATAACTGTGAAGGGTTGAATTCTGCCACCCATAATAATTTCAGGCATTTCTTTTGCTTCACTGCGGAGCTGGTGAGGACCTGGGAAAAATCTCAGCCCTCCAGTTCTCTTCTTGTGGCTGCTTTTATTAAACAGGCGTCTTTCCTGTCAATGTGAATAAAGGGAAGAGAGAGCAGTTCATTAGCCAGTGTATCACTTTGAGTCTAATACTAATTAAAAGCTTTGCCTGCACTTCTGTGCAACCTATTCTTAGAAATTATGTAAATTAATTGGAGTTTTGAAGAGAAGCATATGCCAAATCCTATGTAATTCCCTGCTGGCTGAGGCAGCTCCAGCACTGGAACCAGAGAACGGCATCAGGATCTTTTTTTTTTTTCTTTTGTGGCTACAAAAATCTAAGGCTACTTTGGTAAATTTTGATGCCTCTCTTTAGCAAATATAAGAAAGAGATGAAATAACTAGACCCTGACCGTTTTCCGGAGAGGTACAATACAAAGGTTTTTTCTCCTTGGAAGCTTTTCTGTGTCAAAAATGACATTTAACACAGACAAGCTTTTTTTACTTTTGCAGCCCTTCTCCAAACAAATGAATATTCCTGCTTCAAAGAGGATTTTGACCCTCAAAAGGGAGATCCCATAAATTCCCCTTGCAAACTCACTCTTGCTGTTAATTTAATGGAGAAGATGTTTACATGCTATACTGAATGAGAAGAGAGGTTTGATCCTAAAATACATAGTGCGTGGAGAAAAGGAGGTATCCTTTTGAAGTAAAACAGTTTTAAATATTATTAGCTTTTATTTTTTTCCTACCTAATTATTTTTTCCCCTTTGCTAAAGCCCAAAACAAATACAAGGAGAAGAACTAAAGAAATGGATCAAAATAAAAATAAGAAACAATATGTTTTGATCTTGGTTTATTTTAGTCTCAATTAACAAATCATTTAAAGTTGATGAAACTACCTGCATGTTTAAAGATAAACATGATTAAGTACTTTGGTGGATCTTGGCTTCTTACGTATCGAAGCTGGATACAAGCGTGAATTGAATCCTGGAACTTTTGATGGGAAGATGCTGCAGTGTAATCTTGCTTCCAGATGTACATTTTTCAAAGTTGCCTTTTCTTTAAAACCTCACCCTAAGGATTGAGAGACACTGTGCATGGATCCTCATGCAAGAGGAGGCAGTCGTCCAGTCCTGATGCTTTTTGCTTTTGGAGATGTTAAGTTCAGTGTTGGCAAAGGCTGATTTTTACAGCTATCATCTTTTCTCAGCTGAAGCTTTTTCAGTAGCAAAGATGGCAATTTTGATAACTTGTCTGTCCGATGCATCCCTAGTATGATGCAACCTCTACGTACAAGGAGTCAGATTCTCTCAGACTGATTCAGAGTGCTATTTGATGACACATCCACTTTGTAAAGCTGTGTTGGAAATGAAGTGGTGCATTTCTTTCATAAGAGAGAAGCAGCAATTCGTTTATCAGTATAGAACAGTGATTTATCAAAATTTGGTAGTAAATGTGACAGTGGTTTAACAAGGTTCTCCAGCAGAGTACACTTGATTGTTTGCTGCATAGGGGATAGGGTCAGACTAAACTGTCAGGGAGACCCTGCTTTTGAGTCACAAGGTTTAGAAAGGATCCCCTTGCTTTCTAAACTCCTTATTAGAGAGGAGTCTAGATGTGGTTGGGTCCAGACATAGCCCTATGGTTTATGTCTAAAAGGTTATATATGGACAATCAGTCCTTCCTGTCACTTAGCTAAGGTATCAGAGTTTCAGTGCACTCATTCCCAATTCACTCACCAAGTATCTGATGTAATAAGGATTCTCTCAGCCTCAAGGAGTAACCTTGAGAGGTTTCCCTGCTCAAGAGATCCTGGCTGCAGCCTGTCATATTTTCCGGAGAACACCAAGGGCTCTTGGGCTGCTCATGATTTATGGAGTAAGGTCACTGACTCATAGTCATGTTTGCATGCCCTCTGCAGATGCCAGTTTCTTTCAGGTTTGGCTTGAGTTGGACTCTGACCAGCACTGTGGCCAGGTGGGCGCATCGGCATAGATTGGCCCGTGGCTATTGTGTTACCTGTCTCCTCTGAATCCACGTTGAGCTGGATGCAGTCATCAGACTGGATGCATCCATCATGAATGCCACGTATGGTTGTCACTTTACCAAACATGCAGGAAGAGGCCAGGTCCAGGGTCCGGGCAAGCACACTGTCACCAGCTGCCAGAAATGGATCTCCTAGAGGAAAAATGGGGAAGGACTGTTTATCAGGGAGTGTGGTGATAGGATAAGGGGTAAAAGTTTCAAGATGAAAGAGGGGAGGTTTATATTAAATATTGGGAAGAAATGTTTTCCTGTGAGGGTGGTGAGGCACTGAAACAGATTGTCCAGAGAAGTCTTGGATGATCCATCCCTGGAGTTGTTCAAGGCTAGGCTGGATGGAGCTTTGATCAGCCTAGTCCAGTGGAAGGTGTCCCTACTCATGGCAAAGGGATTGGAACTGGATAATCTTTAAGGTCCATTCCAACCCAAACAATTTTATGATTTTATCTCTCTGAGGCTTTAGTATTATGGAAGTGACTGCCCACAAACACAAGTATGGCTGATGGTTGTGCTGCACTGCAGGATGCCCAGAGTTTTGAAGGTCTGCTCCTTCTTCAGCCATTAGTTCACTGGGCTTTGGGCCATCATTGCTAAATCTTCAGTTTCCCCATCAGTGTATAATTCTGCTGTGAGACTAAATCCATTATGATTTTTTTGATTGCTTTTTGTTTCTTATATAAAGGGCTCCATAACACTGCAAGTTAGTAAGATGAAAGTAAGAATTCATTTAGCTGTGGTTGGAGCTTGTAAAAATCCTTCTCTCTAATGGCAGCAGGAATGTAAAATCCCAAAATAGCAGTTGTTAAGTCTACAAGTGAAGACAGTTCTTGGGAAATGAAAGCATAATGACACAGGACTTTGGATCAATAGAATATCATTTTAGAACAAGAAAACAGCATGTAGCAATGAATGTAGATGGAAATGACATTGCTCGCCACTTAGTAGATAGCAATTTTTCTACACGTATTTGGAGTCATCTGTATGTGTTAAATATAACATCATTTCTTTTTATGGTTGTGTTCTCTAATGCATAGAGGGTTTAGAAATACTGTAGGACATCTTTTGTTAAATGAACACAAAATATGAGCGTTATTCTAGAATTAGGATGCCAACTATTAGACAGAGGTCATGGGAGTGGAGTAATTTGATAGGTAAACACTAACCTGGTGGCAGATCAGGGAGATGAACCTGGCTTGCGTATGAGTTTTTGGGACTGCATCCTACTGCCATCCCCAAAGCTGCTGTGTGCAACCATCTGGATGCATCCAGGTTTGATCCTTGGTGAAAGTGTTGCTGTGGGCATATACTTGAGTGTAACTGCATGTTTCCCACCAACGTGTTCTCTTGTTGGCCCTAATTGAGTCCAAGTTCATTGTCTGGACCTTAGTCCATCTGTAGTTCCGTGGCTGGAGAAAAGACCTTTCTATCTTGCAGTACATGGAAACCAGCCTAGGCCCTGATTTTGCTTCCATGCAGGGGCCAGGCATCCATCAGGGTAAATCAGGGCTATCCTGAGCTGTTTGCATCCATGTTGTGCATTATCCACAATGTGACAAAATCCAGATGGACACACTTCAAATAGATTCTCAAATGCATCAGTCTCTCCTCAGTGGATGGCACTGGCACACTGCACATTATTCTTCTCCATCTCTTTCTGCAGGACCATGCTGATTTGCGAAACCACTTCTTTACTGTGGGGATGAAGCTGGAGGCAGTGAATATGAGGGAGCCATTTCATATCTGTCCTGCATCAGTGACCAAGGTGAGCTCCCAGAAAGAAGGGCTGAAAAGAGTCTCATTAGGAGCCTTTTACTGATTTCCACCAAGCTTAAGAAAACTCAAGAGTGGTACTTAATTGGCTGGAGAACACATTAAAAGATATGTTTAAAATCCATGGATGTTCCTGATTAATGAATTGTTTCTGTCTCACAAGCATCACCAGGTTACTATATATGAACTTAGATCCAATAAGTATGAGCATATCTGTCTTTCAGTTCCATGGAAAAAAAAGAGAATCCTTCTTTTATCTGTTTACTCTCCATGTATATATGTTTCTTTTTGAAACAAAACAGCTGGATGGAGGGTGTGCCTGGATATTTAATCAACATTCTCAAAGGCAAGAGAGAGGAAGGCTGTGGGGTGTTCAGGATTGCCTCCAGTCCCTGCTTATCTATGGGCACACCAAGTGACCATGAACTCCATTGCTTTCCCTTGCCTTTACCCATCTCCAAAATTGAAGCTCTTAAACATTTTGATGAAAAGTGTTTGGTGAGAGTGTGTTATTTTCAGGAGTCAGTTGATTCCAGAGCCTGGCTGTTCCAGCTTTCCACATTTTCTAATGTTAAAGCAAATTAACTTCTAATTTTGTTTTCTTCTTTTTCACCCCTTAGGTTTTTAACAATCATTATTTTCAAGTGACCATTGATGACTTGAGACATGAACCTAGCAAAATCTCAATGCTTTGCCATGCGGATTCCTTAGGGATCTTGCCAATACAGTGGTGCCTTAAAAATGGAGTCAATCTCACACCTCCCAAGGGTTCGTATTCATTCTTGGTGATTTCCAGGTTTCCTCTGAAGGAAATTTTGCTGCTCTTTGTGGTGATTGTGGACATCATTTAGTGGTGGAGTTGACAGTGCTGGGTTAAAGGTTGGCCTTGATTGTATTAAAGGCCTTTTCCAACCTAAATGATGGTATGATTCTTATTGCCTTTAAAACTGCTGTTTGCTGCAGAACATCACCGTAAGCATCTCAAGCTGGAGTAGCTCTCTTGAGTCACTGGGTCTCTTCTAGCTCCTGTCAGCCTGTGAACGTCTCTGCAAACACATCTCACTGACAAATTGATGTCAGTGTACTTTGTATTCTGAAGCAGCCTGCACCAAAGCCCAGTGCATTCCTGTAAAATGCATCTTAGTGATGCTTTGTGTGTGTGGAGAGCAAAAAGAGCATTACAAGTCATATACTACAGGCATCTCTGGATGCACTGGAACAGCTGCCCAGGGAAGCAGTCACAGCACCTGGTCTGCCAGCATTCAGGATTTGGACAATGCCCTCAGTCACATGGTGTGAATATTGGAGAGTCTTGTGTGGGGATAATAGCTGGACTCGATGATCCTTTTAGGTCCTTTCCAGCTAGGGTGATTTTATGATCTCCCTGCACATCCACCTTGGTACAAAACTGAGGCCAAGCAAAGCTCCTAAATCTAAGCTAAACTCACAGCTGTCTGCACAGGAGCATGTAGGCACTTCTTAGGTGTCTCAGAAAATCCCAAGCAAGGGCAAATTGCGAGCAGCGTTCAGGTCAGCGCCAGGAGAAACAGCCTCCAACCGTGCTGTTTCCCAAGGTTGTAGCAGCACAGTTAATTACTTGCAATTTCAGACAACCACCTGTGGTGCCCTAGCAATATTTCTTCATTTGCAAAATGTTTTGGTTCTCTGGAATTTTATATTTTTGATTGTGGGCTGTTACCCTTTGCCAAAAATTAGTGTTACTTGGGAGAAAAAGAAATGCCTCAAAAAAAACCCTCCACTAAACTTTGCACAGCAGATTTGTCTTAATTTTCAAAAAAAAGTATGCTGCTGTCAAACCCAGGGAAGTGAAGTGTTATTCCTTACCAGAGTCAGTCCTCTTATGTATATCCAGAGTGTCTCTTCAGCACATGTGGTTTGAAATTCCTACTGAAGTCCTGGAGTCCTGCACATGCAGCTGCATATGGTGCATCCGTGATTACTCTTACTATTACTGAAATGAATGTGCTGTCTGGCTGCTTTAGCTCCCTTCTGCTTAATAATAATAATGAAGTTGGCCAGAAAAGTTACTAAAAAAGAAAGTAAGTGGAAAGTTTTGTTTTTTCCACCCCAAGTTCACAGCTTCCCCCAGGCCAGCTAATTAGAGTAGACCATAGGCCAGATATTTCCTTTTAGAGGGTCATGACCTAATAATTTCCAATCCATACTGGTACAAAGCTTGTCTGAGATGGTGTTTTACAGGTCAAGTGCATAGGAACTCTCTTTTAGATGCCAACATTTTTAGAAGTGTCTTTAGCATGTCATGTGGATATTTTTCAGCTTGGCCAGTAAAGTCTAAGGGATGGGTGAGTATTTGGTGGGATGCCTAGTGATTGGAGTAGGAAGTCTCCTCTTATTCCCCTAATGAAAACAAAATGTTTTCTGCTGTCAGATAAGAAATCCTGGAGGGAAAGCGTGGAAAAAGCATAAAGGAAGTGGCAGATAAATGCATGATGTGCATTAACTTATTTATTATACTATGTTTGAGGGATGCATGCCCAAACTGCCTCTTAGCACCTTTGGTGTCAAAAACCTCTCCCATTGGCAGACATGCTCTTTGAGTTCCTAGGACACCCCACAAACTGCCAATAAAGAAAGCAAAGGGAAGGTGAGAAGTATCCAGACCCCCACTGAGGCAGCTGGTCTTCTCTGAGCAGAATAATACCAGCTTTGGATAAAGGGGGAGACCTTATTACTCTCTACAACTACCTGAAAGGAGGTTGTAATGAGGTGGGTGCTGGTCTCTTCTCCAGAGTAACAAGTGATAGGATGAGAGGAAATGGCCTCCGCAAGGGGAGGTTTAGATTGAATAGTAGAAAAAATGTCTGTACTGAAAGAATGGTGAGGCGTTGGAACAGGCTGCCTAGGGAATCATAGAATCATCTGGGTTGGAAGAGACCTCCAAGATCATCAAGTCCTTTGTCCAACGTCCTCATGATTACTAGATCATGGCACTAAGTGCCACATCCAGTCTTATTTTAAAAACCTCCAGGGATGGTGAGTGAATCCACCCCCTCTCTGGGCAGGCCATTCCAATGCCTGATTACTCGCTCTGTGAAGAACTTTTTTCTGATATCCAGCCTAAACCTTCCCTGGCAGTCTAAGCTCGTGCCCTCTTGTTCTGTTGCTGGCTCTATGGTAGAAGAGACCGACCCCCACTTGTCTACAACCTCCTTTCAGATAGTTGTAGAGAGCAATGAGGTCACCCCTAAGTGAAGTGGTTGAGTCACCTTCCCTGGAGGTGTTACAAAACCACTCAGACATGGCATTTTGTGACATAGTTTCATAGGCATGGTGGTGTTGGGCTGTTATTTGGACTGGATCATCTTAGAGGTCTTTCCCAACCTTTATGATTCTATGATAAATAACCAGGACAGATACAAGAGGGCTGCAGTGCTGTGAAAATGAGGAACACTGTGGTATGAGCTGGCTGCTAGTGAGCAGGTCTGCAGAAGGAGGAAGAAATCCTACTATTTCCACCCAAATCACTGGAGAGCTCTACCTGCACTGGGGTGTCCAGAATTGCCCCTTCTCCACTGCTCACACATTCCCAGTCAGTATCACTCTTAACAGAGCATACATCAACAGTGTTTCGTGTTGCCCAAATGACTCTCACTGTTGAAAGTCAAGAGGTTTCTATGGAGCAAAAGAAGACAGTGGAAGAAGTCCTTTTCATGAAAAGGATTTCTTTACTGTGCTCTAAGCTTGTGTTTTTTTTTGGTTGACTTATGGTTGACACAGAGGTTTTCAGATGTAAAAATTAGTTGATTATATTTCATCAGAACAGTGTGCAACGTTGGGGTATTTGGGTTCAGAGTCCTTTCTTTATTTGTTAAGATATCCATTCTCTTCCCTTTTTGCCTATTAGGCCTTTGTTGAAGCCAAACATACAGTAGATGAGTCATGAACAGGAGGTGCAAACATTTGCTACTAGAAATAGAGAGCAGTATTTTCCTGTACACTGCCAAAAATGAATAGCCATTTACTGCTGCTGTATAAACATTGAACAAGCACTGTTTATATTTATTAGAACTGAATTTATAGACTACTTCCCTTTAGAGTAACAGCCATTGTTCCTTTTTTTACGAGCTATTAAGGAGGGGAAAAACAGTTCAGAAATGCTCCTAGTTGTAAGGCTTACTAAGGAAATGCCACTTCCAAAACCTCTAGTGTTTTCATATTGTTGTATTTGCTTCTGATTAGACTGCTGCGCCCATCCACGCTGAGAGTTGGGAGCGCAAACACAATGAGGTTTTACATGTTTGAGGAGCAGCAGCTGAATCACACAACCAAACTTTGGATGTTATTGCTTGGGCTGAGCCTTAAAGAATGCTGGGTGCAAATGGGGTTACTGGATACATGGTAGTTCCTCATGTGCTACGGGAGGTAGCTTATATCGTGATGCTCCGTGAAAAGGCTGTATACAGATCCAGACTTGTTTGAAGCCAGTGCCTGAGAATGCTGCTGTTGGAGTCATCTTCATTGGACTGCTGAAGTGTGTTATGGCAAACTAACTGCTCTCCCAGGTTTCATTCCTGCTGAACTCTACAGCAAAAGGTCTTCCAGTGATTTCAGTGGTGAAAGGCCAAGCCAACAGGTTGTTGTGCAGTGACAACAAAGTCAAGTTTTTATACCTCACTGAAACCTTGTCAATGTGCCTCTTCCGTCCACTCTGACAAAGTTTTGCTTAGTTTCCAATTAAGATTCAAGACTTATCAATGAAGGGTTTAAATTGGAGGTGACTGAATTTGCAAGGTGGCAGCAGGTTTTTGGGTCGCTGAAGGCAACGTCATCTGGCAGCTGGGGTGGACCCTGGGTGATTTAATATAGGCAGCTATGCTGTGGTGTCCCCAGCTGAGCCCATCCTCCTGGCTTCTTCTGGAGTCAATGGAGAGTAAAAGGGACTTCAATGGGGAGATACTGCTGCTTCTGCGGGAGGACATACAGGTGATTTCTAGACCTGCCTGTTTCTCCATTGACTCTTTAGGAAACCCAGGGTGACAGGCACAGCGATAGGCGTCTGCATTGCTGACATTTGTATGTGAATGAATTCCCTTCTGATGCAAAGTGAGGAGCACTTCTCCTGTTTTCAGTTTTATTTTATGAAGTTGAAATTATTTGGCAAACAACTGGAGAGAAAAAATGAGGCAGGGAAGAAGCAGGAAGAAAATATTGTTGGCAGAAATTGGTTGTTAAAAGAAGTGTAAGGATTTGTTTTGGTATGAAAAATGAACATTCTCTCTAAGTAATTGCCCCTTTTTACTTCCCTGTGCATGTTTGTTTCTAGCTTTCCAATTATTATGCACTTTCATGCCCCAAAGAGACAGACATCTTAGCTCAAGGCTTTATCTCATTAATTTGTTTGCTATGTATGCGATCATTAGGATTAGAATTCATCTTACCCCAGATGCTTACATCTTTGTAGCTTACATGCTTTGGACTTAATTTTAAAATTTATACCTCCTTTTTTGGATGTGTGTGACTGATAGGTGACTCCACTCAGAATTCCAGTCCTTTCATGCCTACAAAAAAAATTCATAAATTTCATTGTCATAAATGATTCATTCCTATCAGATCTTGAGTGTTCTTTTTGACTATCAATGAAGAAGACATTAAGGGATGTTCTGTGAAATGAGATGCCAAGCAGAGAGATTGAGGGGAGAATTTGGCCTTTAGGTGACTCTTGAAACTTTCCAGTGAGAGTAGTTCTGCAATAATATTATTAGAGTATTGGCAGTGTCATCACAGGGTGCTGGGCAGGATTAGCAGTCGCTGGTTTCAAGCACTGTAAAAACATAGACTAATGCAGGCAAAAAAAAACCAACCCAAAAAGCAAAATAAAACCTCTCTCTGTCCCAAGAGTTTACTGCCTCAGTAGCCAAGTAAGAACAATGGATGAGCAGAAATCTGTTTTGTATCTCTGTGATGGGACTGTTTGAGAGATGCTTGTGTAAATCAATGTTGCTTCGCTTTATTTTCTTAGAAGCAGGGGCTAAATGGATCATTTAATTGCTGAGACTTTAGTCTGGGAAACCTGCATTCATTTTCCTGCTGTGCTCCAGATCTCTGAACAGCCTTGGATAGTATGCCTACTATGATGGGATTCAGCTCACGTATACTGAGCTGCTGGAAGTTTAGTCATGGAGGTTACATCCGTATCAATGGAGAGAGAGGAGAATCTATCTTTGAAAGAGTGGATGGATCAGCTTCTAATGGTGCTCGTCATCTGCCTGTCCACTACTCAGGGAGTCTTGATTTCCAGCTTCATAACTGTATCTTTTAGATAGCTCAAGGAAGAAGAAAGAATTCCATGACTAAGCCCATCTGGAAGTTGGGGACAGTAGCACTTGGTAGTTCTGGGTTTATTAAAGCCTGGGAGATGCTCACAGGAAAAGAAGAATAAGGAAAGTGAATATGTTTTGTTACTTTTTATAAGGGACCTAGAATTTTCAAAGAGAGATGCAGAAGGTGTATGAGTGGGTTCTGCAGAAGCATTGACATTGGCTCTCGTGGTATATAAACAGGCATCCAGAGACCTTGCCTGCTGGTACTGCACAGTTTGCTGACATGGAATGGGGTGCTGAAATACAAATAATTGTCTTTATGGGCCTATTTTGTGCTTTCTCTTTCTGGTGTGAAGTGGTGGCTGATGGCACTTTCTGTTTTGCCATCCTGCAGGTTACTCTGGCCAGGACTTTGACTGGGCAGACTACCAGAAGCAGTGTGGAGCGGAGGCAGCGCCTCACATGTGCTTTAGAAACGTAAGTTCTTTTTTTTGCCTTTGCCTTACTCCTGATGATCCATGTGAAACTAAATAACTTGCACAGAAAACCTACAGCAAGGCTTTGGGAAGTTCCCCCAACCACCATGAGTATATCTTAGGAAGGAAGCTGGAGAAACATTGCAGATCTCCATCCCTAGAAGAGAAAAGATGGTTTTTTACTTTTGTCTGTGTCTTATTTAATTTAGACTTCCTGCTCTTCATGACCTCTCTGATTTTGTACAGCAGGTAGCACAAGAAAGATCTCAACTGACCATTAAAAGTAATTGAAGTGCTATTAAAAAAAAAAATTAAGTAAAAAAAATAGTGTGATATCATCTGACTCTTTTCACATTTTGGATGTTTTCTCCAGTTCCTGGGGGATATGTTTAGCTCAACCAAGTGTGTTAAAAGGTAAGGTTGAAACTGTTGGAGCTTGGCATGTTGGGAGGGCCATCAAGATTCAGAGCTTTGGAAGTAGTATTTTGCAGGTTGTTTTCTGGGAATGACGTTCCAGCCTGCCTTGGATTCGACAGATATTTGTCATTTGGTGAAAGGCAGATGTAGCTTTTAGACTCCTTAGGTAACCTGGTGCTCTTCTTTATGCTTCCATCAGCTAATGGAAGTTGAGGCCCTGTCAATAACTTTAGGTGGGACCTAAAATGAGTAAAATCTGCTCATGTTGTGGAGTTTCCTTCTTTTGAAATATTCAAAACCTGCCTGCACGTGTTCCTGTGAAACCTGCTGTGGGTCAGCCTGCTTTAGCAGAGGGGGTTGGACTGGATGAACTCCAGCACGACCATTCTGGGATTCTCTGAGTGCAGAAGTGTTTGCAAAATGAAGCAGAGTTGTGGATGCTGGACAAACAGGCTCCTCTGGGAGTTCTATAGCCTTTCACTGTACTCATAATTCACAAGACTGGGGGACAATGTGTTTATGAAAAGCAGAATTGAGACAGTCTCACAAGACACCAACTGTGTTTTTGCATGGTCTTCCTCATCTGTGGTGACCCAAGGGCAGCCTGGCTTGGGACAGACCTTTGATAGTGAATTGATGAATTTGATGTTGATGAATTAAGAAGAACTGTATCATCAACAGAGTTTGACCTGGAAATGAAAAGAGAGTTACTATTTCTTTTCCCCATTTATTGTGCCATCCTATGCAAAAGTCTCAGCATCAAGGGTCCTGTAGGAATTCTAGGGAGAGGCTCTTTATCAGGGAGTGCAGGGATAGGACGAGGGGGAATGTTTTTAAGCTGAAAGAGGGCAGATTTAGATTAGATATTAGGAAGAATTTTTTGCTGTGAGGATGGTGAGGCACTGGCACAAGTTGCCTGGAGAAGTCGTGGCTGCCCCATCCCTGGAAGTGTTGGAGGCAAGGTTTAATGAGGTTTTGAGCAATCTGATCCGGAGGGAGGTGTACCTGTCCATGGCAAGGGGATTAGAATTGGCTGATCTTTAAGGTCCCTTCCAATCCAAACCATTCTGTGACTCTATATGTAATAATTTCTGAAAGTGCTGAGGGAAGCTGGACAATGCTGCATCGTACCAACAGAGTGGGACAATTGTCACATTTCTTTCCTTTTGCAAGCACCCCTCCCTTTTCTTTTCATTACATCTCTTTTCAATTTGTCAAGTAATGGATCTACACTCTCAGCATTGGCAAACTTGAGGATTGTCTCTGTATAATATCCTCCAAAGATTAAATCAGATCTAAGGACTTTTTTTTTAAGAAAACATTAATCAGATGAATATGTGTCTGTTATTCTTTCACTCTTGAAAATGCATTTCTCTGCAGAGAGATGTAGTCTCTCTTTTGTTGCTTGCACAACCTTCCTGGCAGGTTGATCCATTTGTTTTGTGGCTCTGAGCATCTCTTTGATAGAAGCTGTGTTCTAAGCACATCTTCCACCTAGTGCAGCCAGGCGTGGTGCTAGAAGTGGATGTGCTGTAACTGTTAACCAAGGGGGAATATTTCACAAGGAGAGGCAGTTATGAAATGCATTGACATGACCAAATGCTTAGTAAAATAAACTCCTAGCTAACTGTTTTGCCATTGATTCTGTATAAATTAGCCTCCAGCACTGCATTGCAATGAAAGAAGCTGGAGTGGTGATGAATGACATTTCCTAGTTAGGCAACATAAAAGGCATTTAAACCAACTCACCCTGCTTTTCTGCAGTCCTGGCCATTGGTAGCTTTTACAGAGTGAGGCTGGTCTGTGTGCTGAATGAGGCTTGTGGCTGTCCAAGCAATATTTGAGACTAGCAGCATGTTATTGGAAGTTCTTTTGATGAGAAAAAGACCAAATGCAGAAGTTTTTAGTCTCAGACAGATCTCCCAGTGACTTTTCAAGGTGAATTCCCATCATTCTAGGTGCTGTACTAATAGCAGAAGGATTGGATTTGTCTGCCTTGTAGTTGCTGGATGAGAGGTTGGTGTCATTTTGAGTCAGTGACTGTTACTACCCATCCTAGTTATTATTAGCCAGAATCTCAGCCAAGAAGGTGAACCTTTTCATGCAAACATAGAGGTGGAGTCACTGAGCTGATGTGTTGTAGAACAGGTGGAACAGAGAGGAGGAAAATGCAAGGAGAGGAAGCCATGGCATGACCACAGGTACTGCACCAGTGCATTTTAAGGATAGTGGTGGTGGAGGTATTGGGAAGAGGCTGAGCTTAAGTGAATAAAGGGGCAACAGTGGAAGAGATGGAGAGTAAGGTTGAAAGTGAGTGGAGAGTAGCTTGAGGCTCAGCTTATGCAGGAGGTTTTGGGGAGGATTGTAGGGTCTTGGGATTCCCTTGTACTTAGGATTATCTGCAGCAGCTACAAACAGGAGCTCTGGCTTGTTAATGTTAGGACTAAGCCATGTTGGCTCTGGTAGGAGCAGGAGGGACTTGTCAACAGCCTGCTGCTATCACTTGGCCAGGAGAACCTCAGATAGAGTCAGTTTGCCAAGGCATGTGAAACCCACAGCTGTGGTACGTGAATGATTTGAACTGCAGCTTCTCTCAGGCTCCCAAACTCTTGGTACAACAGGAGATGCTGCATTCTTACAAGATCATGACCCCACATTTTGATCTTGTTTCTTCTGTGGGGTGATGAGCACTCTTTTAGAGATCATTGCTGTAATAACTGGCCTGTCTTTGCCTTTGCTGGGTAACGGTGGGAGGGCAGTGGGGGCCTCAGAGAACCTGTGAAACACCTGTTTATTTGATGTTGTATTTAAGTGTATAGAAGCACTGCTGCAGCAGTAAATGCAACTGGCTCTGTCTACACCAACCAATGAGCTTACACACCTGAAGTCTACAGAGGAGACTGAGCTTAAAATAGTCCATGAAGAAAAATACGCTCAAATAGGTTACACTCAAATTTCTCCAGCCTCAGTCAGCCTGGGCAACTAAATGTGTGCAGAAGTTTCTCTGGTCTCAGTCAAGATAAGTTATTTGCTTTTTGAGGTTTCTCTTATCAAGGCAAGACATGCTCAAGCACAAAAATCTTGGACCCCCCTGAGTAATATCCCATCAACAATTGTAGACAGCAAATGCATCACTAGCAAGCACTTGGAACTGGTGTGGGTTAACCTGTTCCTGGTCTCTTCAGCTTAGAGATCAGCATAAACCATGAAATACATCGCTTCCTGATTTGTTGCCATCATTGTTTTTTCATATGGGTGTCCACAGCAGCTCGGGTTTCAATCTGATTCCTTTGTGTTCTTTGGTGTCGCCTGCACTTCCAGTAAAAAGCAAACCATGTTAAATTTGTGTTTCTCAGTGGATAGCCTGCTTAAGGTAATGCAGTGTCGCAGTGTTGGTCCTTGACTCTTTCAGACGTCCTTCAGCCGTGGCTTTACTAAGAACATGAAGCTGGAGGCAGTGAACCCAAGGAACCCTGCAGAGATTTGTGTCGCTTCTGTCACCTCAGTTAAAGGGCGGTTAATGTGGCTTCACCTGGAAGGTATGTGCTGTAAAGGCTCCTTGTGTTTCTGGGGTTTGCTCACTCTTAATTTTGTCATTCATCTTCTGCACAAACCTGCTTCTACAGCCTTTCCTTTTTTATACTAATATGTTACAAAGAGTTATCTTTCCCTGTCCTCTCTGCATGATCTCCATTGATGATAGAAACCTCCTCACTGCCATCATGATAGACCTCCATCCTGGGAATGGATTTTGCATCACTTGTGCATCTGCTTTCTCTGGGATTCCCAACACTCTCTTATGGGATCTCCTGTCCCTCTGCAACCTCCTTCCTTCATCTTCCTTTCACTCCTTTTTTCACCTAGGTCCATAAAAATACTACAGTATATTGCTGCTCCTGACCATGGCCATCACATGCTCATGTCTCTTCTCCCTCTGACTGTGTAATTTCATTTGTTAATCTAACAGAGCTCTTGCAGGCAGTAGCTCAATTATATAGAGTCTAGAAAGCCATCAGCCCGTGGAGAACACCACTACTGTACAAGCAGTGTTAGGAGAGTGCAGAAAAACTAGCAGAGCATGGTACAATATCAAAACTTCCATTTCCACCTTTTTTGAAATGAGGTATAGATGAGCTCATTTTTATATGGTTTTGCTCATGGGATTTTCTTCCTCAATTCATCTGGGCAAGGACTTCTTAAGTAAATGTAATTTAGAACAAAGCAGGGCTTCTTTCTCATTAGTGCTTTAAAAACAGTGTTACTTGTAAAGGTGCCAAGATCAGAAAGCCAGGCTCATTTAGGTGTGTTGATGGGCACTGTGATAAACCATGATGTTGTTGTAGCATCTGTCATTGTCACAACACAGCTTAATTATTACCTATCAAGGTAACACACTATTGTTTGAAGCTACTGGCTTTATC
The DNA here is from genome assembly GCA_033556795.1 of Tapera naevia. Taxonomy (NCBI): domain Eukaryota; kingdom Metazoa; phylum Chordata; class Aves; order Cuculiformes; family Neomorphidae; genus Tapera; species Tapera naevia. Next base: position 707,430 of record JAUMJJ010000074.1, on the reverse strand, counting down.
TATAAGGGATATAAGAGCTTCGATTTCCCTCTGAAATCAATAGTAATCAAGTCAGCATCAACTACAAATGTAATATGCTTCTTTGCTTTCTTCTGGAGAACCATGAAGATATGAAAAACCCCTTCTAGTGGCCCATGTTCTGCTTATCACAGTCATCTGTAAGATCTGGGCTTCTGCCTCTTGAGGAATGCGAAAGGCAGATGTGCGCTCCCTTGTGCTGCCAGCCCTGACATAGTCAAGAGCAAAATCTTGCTGGAACCCTTCCATTTGCAAAATAAAATGCATTTAGTTAAGCTGCTGTGATGCTTCAGGGAGATGTGATGTTAAAATACCTCCACCCTTTTTTAGCAATCACATGCTGATACATAGATGCTGTGCAGCTCTACTTAGGCATTTCTGATAGATGCCACTAGATATTTCAAGGCATCCCTGGAAGATGGGGCTGATGGAAGAGTAACATCCCTTAAACACTTGCCACGTGCAGTCCCAAGAAATACAATGCCACGTTGTCTTAGTGAGCTGGGAGGAAAGCAAGCCATGGTCACATTCTGCTGCTCAGGTATTTGTATCCAGACTCTTAAGACGAGGAAAGGATGGGGAGAAGTGAAGCTTGTGCTGGCTTCCAAGTTACAGAGTTGCCCTTGAGAGAGCAGAATCAAAAGGAGGCATATAAAGTCTTTCCTTTGCTAAAGTCAGTGACACGTGCTTGCTTCTTGGGAGCTCTGTAACAAGAGGTGGGAGGGAGTCACCCAGCTCTTTTGTGGTGTCCTGTGAGGTCAGTGTGTTGTCTTGTGAGTAATTCTTCTGAAGTGCATTAAAGCCAGACTGCTATCAATATTGTTTCTGCAAAAGCCCTCATTCTAAGAGATTAATGCAAGTTTGTTTGGGTCCTTCCAGGGTGAAACAGTTAGGAAAGGGTTAATGTGAGTACAAAACATAGTTGAGTACACGATTTCAGGATAGGACAGAGAAAAGGAGGTTGTGACAAGGGATTTTTGCAGAAATCCCATGTGAGATGAAGTCTCAAGTGTGATCTGCACAAAGGGTCACTTTCCCTCCTCTGCAAGATGTTCAGCTCTCAGTATTTTGGGGCTGGAAGACAGTGGAAGCCAGATTGGTATTAATTATTGCTTCATCATCACCTGACACGTCACCTTCAGCATCATGTTGCATTGATTATGATAACCCAAGAAGCATTTCAGCATCTGACAATGGTGTGATTTGTACAAGAGGAAAGGTGTTTAATCAAAGCCCTTAAAGTTGGTAAAAACATTGTCAGGTAACCCAAAGTACGTCGTTTGTGCTAGCAGCTTACTCTAAAATATAAGGAAGACAGATATGCAGTGGTGTTCAGCTTTACAAAAATAGCATTATATCATAGACAAGACTTCCGTGATGCCTCCATGATAAATTCCATTTTCAGAGATTTATAACTCAGTTGCTACCTAAAGAGAGATTCCTCCTGACCTAATACTTGGCAGGTCAAATTGTTCACGCTTCCTGTGTCATTGCTGCTAAGCCCTGTGGTTTGGGCTAAGATCTGGGGAGAGCAGAGCTGCAGGTGTGTGCTCAAATGCAGCAGAGGTGGGGATGTAGGAGAGCTGGGTTGTCATCCTTCTCCATACCTGACATAGAGCCATGGCCTCAGGCAGTTTGTCTCTTCTGTAATTGTCTCCACTGTATGGAGCAGATAGGACTGGGCATCTTTGCTTTCGGTAGAGCTGTGTGGGTTGCACTGTGGTAGAGCAATAGTAGATTTTGGCTTTTTCTTCTAAGATAACTTGTTACCCTCTGACTTGAGGTAGTAAAAGCTCCTCTGCAGTCTCATCTGGACACAGAATATTTCTGTTAAAGAGCTGGAATCCATGCTTGTTTGAAATTCAGTCCTCACTGAAGCTGTTGTTGAATTTACACCAATCTGGTCAAGGAATTTGACCCATTTTGACAACTCCCCTTCTTTAACGTCCAGGTGCCTTCACTTTTGTATGCAGATTTTATGGGGTTTGAGAATCCTTATTTTTATTTTCCCCCTAAGGGACTCTGTGTCCCCTAAACTTTTGCCCATTGTAGTGAATAGTAAGTTCTGTTTCTTGGGTCTTTAAATCAACTAGTTCTCCAAGACCCTGGTTAGAGGCAGGGAGAGGGCCACACACTCCTGTCTTGCTCTGCCCTCCCCCTATCTCTTTCTCCCTGCTTTTTGCTTTTTTCATTTCTTAAAGGATTTTTTTTTCCAGCTTCTCATAAAAAAAGCCTGTGTGCATCTCCTTGTCTTTTGAGTTCTGATATATGGATGCTTTATGCTAGTTTTATATCTCAATACCAGGAATAGAATGATCTGTAGTAAAAGGAAAAGATGCAAAAGACTGCAAAAATAAAAAAAAAGTCTTTACTGCTGTTGAAATACATGACTACAGTATGAACAGTCTTAGGCTAAAACTAGGCATTAAAAAAAACCAACCAAACCTTGCTTGTAGAGTTGTAAAATAAACGTGGCTTGAATTGCAACATGTTTTTTGACTCCATTAATACACTATTGTTTCTAACTGGTTATTTATATTCTGGTAGCAGCAAGACTCCCCAGATACCATGGGAGCCCATCGCTGAAGACCTCTGGTCCCACCATTTATCATGGGCGCGTCTGAAGCTTTCATTGTTGCCCTCCCAGTTTTGCTGTTTGACAGCCCAAACTGCAGCCATAAAACAGGACACAGTAGTTAAGCAGCGTTGAGTTAGACACGAGGGAACATTGCTTAATAAATCATGCTTTGTACAGTAGCAAAACTCTGTAAACTTCAGGGAGAGCATTTAATGAGCAGCACTGTAGTTCCCCTGTGGTGGTGAAGAAGCACAGGACTGATCCGAGGCTGTTGCACATCCCATCACTTTCTGCTACTTTATTACTCATCATCTGCATTGTTAATTTTTACTGGTTCATTTTAGATTTTAAAGCTGAAGCTTTCTGGTGTGAATTTATACAAGTAATAATGTACACTCTCTGCACAGCCTAGGAATTTGAGGAAAACCCTTTCGTTAATCACTTCTCCAGGAACTTTTTTCATAATTTTCCCTTTGAGAGTTTTCTGGAGTTGCTCGTCTATTCTGCCAATCCTGTAAGGTTCATAGCAAGAGAAAGGAGTCTTCCTTGCCCTATTTCCAATCTCCTTATTCTCTTCTTTTCCATTTAACCTCTCAAGCCTTAGGGGCATTTCTTGTTTGGAGAAGTTGGCAGCATAAAATGCAGCAAATGAAACTAATGAATCTCAAACAAGCTGTTTTCCAATGAGGCCAAACGAAGCGGTAAGATGTTGGAAGTGGAAGGCAGGGTCATCAAATGCCAGAGGGAAGAAGCAGTGCCAGGGAGGTCAGAGTAACTGTGAATAGATCTTAAAAGAGAAATGGTGATGTTGCAGGAGAACAGGCATTATGATGCTTCCTTGCTTATCAGGGCAGCTGCAGTTGTAAACTTTAAAAACAAAATTTTCCCGTCACATATGTTGCTGTTGGCAAGCAGAAAAGTACATTTGATCTGTCTGTTGGGTCAGAATAAAACCATGGAACAGTTACAGTAATGAAAATAATGGATTTTTCCAAATCTGATGAAATTTCAATGAGGACTGTTTTGACCTCTTGCTCTGTGTAGGGCTTGATCCATGGCTTGCTCGCTTTGCGCATGTCTTAGCGCTGACTTCAGCGCTTCTCACATCACTTTCTGGGCTGGATTTGTGGTGCTAAGCGAAAATATTTTGCTCACTGGAGAGTGCAGCTTCTGTCAGATTCAGCAGTGACCTCTTGGCATTTCCTCATGGAGGGAAGTAGTTGTGCAGGGAATGCCAGCTGCTGAGACCTCGCAGTGAGGCTCAGCTTCTCATTTGAGCAGGTTGTGTCCTCTGTCATGTGCATTCATCTCAGCCTCTTCTCTTCTTCGTATCCCAGTGAAATAGAGACTGTATCTTCAACGTATGATCCGTGTACATGATGCAGGGCTCAGAGGAATGCTATTAAGATATCTATGAATCTACAGAAATCATGATTTTGTTTTTTAATTATTTCCTCCAGCAGTGTGATCACCAACACCTATTCCCCTGCTTCCTTTGGGTTTTCATACAACCACACACGCTCGAAGTGCAGAAAGTTTGCTATTAGAGATAAGATTGATCCAAATGCTGCATCTCAGCCTCGATGCCATTCCCATCACAAAGTTCAATTACTGTTTCAATTACTCAGCAAGCCCTTGATGAACGTTCATCATCCCCATAGTCATCTGGCTGTGCACAGTCAAACACCACTGCATTAAGCAGGAGGCAAAGATGTTGTGACAGATGCGAAGGTGAGGATGCTGCAGGGAAAACTGCTGATCCTTTGATCTCTTTTATTAGGAGATCACCACATGCTGGTGCTGGAGGTATAGATCTTGGGGTGGAAATGGTAGAAGGGGGTGAAGTTGCTGGCCAGGCTGTGCCAGCGCAGACAAGCTTGAGCTGGAGTAATTAAAGGGTGTCTTGACCCAGCACCCAGAGTTGTTTTCAAAGAGGTTTCAAAAGAGCAAAAAGCCAGTGGGAATATTTCCATTTGCTGCAATGGGATTTAAGTGTGACCCACATAAAAAGAAGACACTCTAAAGGAGACATAATAACCAAACTGGAAGAGATTTGCTTTAGGCAAATATTTTCAGTGGGGTTTTGGTGTCAGTATTATGCCAGAAATATTAGTGCATCCATCCCACTTTGTGTTTTTATGCTGCCTCTCACTTGTTGGGTGATCAACTTACGTTTCATGTGGATTCAGGAGCCCTAGGGGAATCCGTGGCACTTCTAGACAGAAGAGTGCCCATCTTGCACCCTCTAAAACAGTGACTTGAGGGCAGAAATACACAAAAAAGCTTCAGAGGGGGCATAAGGCCTATTGCATAAGCTGTCATACTGTAAAAGCCCATATTCACTCTCTTACTTTTAAGAGCAAGCACCCAGCAAGTTCTGCTAACTTGCTCATGCAACTGTATGAAGTACTCAAGTGTCAGTCAGGCCATCTTGTTACATAGTCATGCATGTTTAACCTGACTTGCTTTTGGCTGCTTCACTGCACACCCTTAGAGTGCTCTTAATGAGGATTTTCTCTGGAATCACATTGCACTGTAAATGCAACAGCCTTATCATTGCTGTCTGTGCAAAATTGAAGATGAAATGATGCCTAATTTTGATGCAGGGAAGCAGATTTATTTTTACGTGTTCCATTGTTTGCTTTCCTTGGTTCACGATGAGTGCTCGAATGGCTGTGAGCTCAGTATTCCCATGTCTAAATTACATTATAAATTTGTGTTTATAGGTTTACAGATGCCCTCTCCAGAGTACATAGTTGATGTAGAGTCTATGGATATTTTCCCCGTTGGCTGGTGTGAAGCGAATGCTTATAACCTAACTCCACCACACAAAGCTGTTCGTAAGTACATGGAAACATCAAGCAGCATAGATGTTACATGTTAGACTTGATGTTAGGAAAAAGTCCTTCACTGAAAGGGTGATTGGCCATTGGAATGAGCTGCCCAGGGAGGGGGTGGAGTCGCAGACCCTGGAGGTGTTTAAGGGACCATTGGATGAGGCACTGAGTGCCATGGTTTAGATGATGGTTGTGTTAGTGTTGGGTTATAGGTTGCTTTCGATGATCTCAGAGGTCCTTTCCAACCTTATGATACTGTGATGCTGTGATCAATGGATTAATCAAGGAGTTTGTCTTATATCTGTAATCCAATTCTTGAAACTACCTACCTATCAGATTGGTAGCAAGGCTGTAAGGGTGCTGTAATAAACAGTAATAAATTAGCGGTCAGACTCCACTGCACTGGTGTTATGCAATTTGTAGTTGTCTGTGTAATCAGTCCCTCTAAAAATTGGATTGCACTGAGAAAGGCTGTTACATGGCTTGGGATTGCATAGTGTGGCTTGTGGGTTTGCAATGGGGTTGTTGATGTTAAACCAGGTTTTGTTGTGCTGAGCCAAGGTCCCTCAGGCAGCAGAGTGAATAAGGGGACGTGTGATCTCAAATCAGAAAAATACCCATGAAATATAGGGCAGAATGGACATTCAGACTAGATATTAGTAATAATTTTACTGAAAGAGTGGTCAGGTACTGGCAGAGGCTGCCCAGGGAGGTGATTGAGTCACCATCCCTGAAGGTGTTTAAATAATGGGTAGGTAAGATTTTGGGGGACATGGTTTAGCGGGTGATGGGTGCTATTGAACTCGAAGATCTCGATGGTCTTTTCCAACCAGAAGATTCTAATGATTCTATGATTAAGAAGCCATACAGGTGCTCCATCTAAATTGAGAAAAGTGTTCTGGCCTCTCGTGATGGGGTTTCTGCCCCTTTTCTGGATATGTGCCCCATTGTTTCACTGTCTTTGCCGGCTCAGAGATTTCCTTAATGTTTGATTTAAATCTCTCCTGGCACAACTAAACCTTTTTAAAGTGTTTTGTCCTGCCTTCGGTGCATATTAAGATCAATTTCTTTCCCTTCCATCTGCATTTGAAGGTAGTTCCTGAGTGCTTAGTGGCTTGGTGGTGTTCTCCTGTTCTTTGCAGAGACTTCCCAACCCTGATCTCAAGCCACCAGACTATAAATTAACATTGCTGTTTACATTAATTAACATCTGAAAGGCAAATTTTAAAATGTGTCAACCGTTTTGAAGAGTTAAATATGCTTAAGTTAAAAATCAGGCAGCGAGGGCCTAATTTGGGAGAATACTGCTATGGCAACATTATGCAGCCTTATTGCAATTTATAGCTAGGGATAAATTATGCTGGAGGTAATCATGCTTGTAAAATGCAATCTTATCCATATGTGTTTCTGTATAGAAAAATATTTGTGTTTTTATTTTAATTTCTTTTTATACTGATCCCATAAAACACAATATTAGCATTCCAGAGGAAAGATTAAATGTATTATAACATCTTTAAAGTAGATTTTAATGATGTAGTGACTTACTTAAAAAATACCAAGAAAAGATGGTGATGGTAATTAAGTACCATTTCATTGTGTTAGAAGTCATTTTATAGTCAGTGTATTTATACAGCTTTTTATGTGTGATGGGTATACTTTATAGGACAGAGGGGTACAAAATTAATCTTTTTTCTTCCATGCTATATTTCTGCAGTGCGAAGGAAGAGAAGAATTGCAGTTGTGCAACCAGAAAAGCAGTAAGTTTTTGTTCCTTGAGGTGATATTTTCACAGGAATGCATCAGGTCTTCCAGGGAATGACTTTGCATTCAGTCTTGCAGCTGAATGACTTTGCTAACTACTGTGGCAAAGTCAACAAGGAGGTTCCTTTAAATCTAAAATGTTTGTGAACGTGTAAGAAAGTCTTTGAAATATTTTCCTAGGTGGGCCTGTGTAGCCAGTGTTTGATGGCCAGTAAGGGATACTGGCTATAGGAAGGTGGACTTGGGTACCAGCAGGGCATTTCCCTACCTACTCCTTACAGTTTCTAGAAACTAGAATTTAAGGGACCTAAACACAAATAGTTTTAGCCTGAAGGGCTAAAGGTCACAGACCAGAGTATATTTTTGGAGGAATGGTGGATCTGGCTCCTTCTTCTGCAGTGATCAGGCCCTGGGTTATGATAAACTATGCAGAAAGCAGGGTTACAGTTGAAGTATCTCCATTCCTCAGTCTAGACAGGTCCTGATGTATCTCTCAGTCCAGCCTCATGGCTGGTTCTGCCCCTTTGCCCCATCTGACACTATTAAATACACCAAATTGCTGTTTAACAGGTTACCATCCACAGTGCCTGTTGAGAAAATACCTCATGACCTCTGCTCAGTTCCTCAACCAGATACAACAGGTAAGGCTGCTCAGCACCAGCAGGATCCTTCTTTCAAGGACCCATTGCCTGTGTGGAGGGGGAGGAGCCCAAAAAGGGAGTGTGTGTGTCATACAGGTGGGGAGGTGGAGCCACGTCCCCTGCAGCTTGCCCATTTCAGCTAACAGTGTTAGGGCCAGGCTAATGAAGACCTGGTGAAGATGGATGTGACTTTTAATTGGCATCAATGAAATTGCTTACACCAGGACTTAATGGGTCCCTGTGTTAACATCAAAACTGTGTGGCATGGCTGCTAATGCTGCTAAAGGCAATTTTTTGTCCCATTTAGCAATAGCAGGGAACTCTGAGAGTGCAATATTCATCCAGTTGGTTGTATAAACTCTGCAGGAGAGGCAGGATTTGACTCACTTTATTTCAGCAGACTGCCCGACAGACATTGGCATCTGAGACAGGATCCCAGGAACCCTGTTACAGTAAAATGAGGAGAATGTGCCACTTGGATGGCACATTAATATCTGAAAATGCCTATTTCTCTCCATGTGCTATAAAGGAGCCCAGAGTAATTAGCCCAAATGGCTCTGTAGTCCTGTGTTGGGTCAGGGGAATGGCATTGCTGCGCTTACTGGGTTAGACAGCAGCTGAAGAGGGGCTTGTAGAGCTCTGCACCTGAATTTTCTCCCTGAGATGTTTCCATATTTGTGAGAGGCAGATAATATGTTCCCTTTTTGGCAGGTTGCACCTGAGTGACACATGTCCATCTGCAATATGAGTTATGAAAGAGCCTCGGGTCACGTTATGAATGAAATACTTTCCCAGTTCTCCTTTTGGTAGGGTGTGCAGCCATATCAATTGCTATTAAAAGCACTTGATTTCCTCCTGTTGGATGAAATCGAGTAGCAGAAGCTTCTCTACCTCCTATCCCAGTGAAGACTCCTTTGTGCCTCCTTTACTCTTCTCCCCACATCTAGGAAGAGGAAGAAGGGCCCATGATTTGTTGTAAAGAAGTGCTATACACACATCAATGTGACTTTCTCCTTGCAGGCACCATCAATGGGAGATACTGCTGTCCCCAGCTCTACATCAACCACCGCTGCTTCTCAGGTCCATACTTAAACAAAGGCAGAATAGCAGAGCTACCTCAGTCTGTGGGTCCTGGCAAGTGTGTGCTGGTCCTCAAAGAGGTACGGCTCAGCTATCATTTGGGGGAACCTCAGGGGAAAATGTGGGTGATGGTTTTCCAAGGCCAGAATTTGAAATGAAGGCACCTAAAATTCTCTTGGAGCTTTATAGCAGTTTCCATAAGTCAAAACCTGAAGGTGGGAAGAGAGGGAAGGTATATGCATTGTGGGTTTTGTTGGGAGCGGTGGTGTTTTTGAAACATGAAGAGTTCTGTTAGCTGGGAGCAAGTCTCATCTAACTGTGGCTACTGCACCAGAGCTGTCTGCAAAGAGGATCTCTGTAGTTGTTGTGGTCAACCTGTTTGTCTGCATCCATGATGCTATTGGGCCAGCAGATTCAGTGTGGGTGACACCTTGGTATGTGTGACCACGGTCCAGTGGGGCTCAAACCATCAGGATACAAATGAGGAGGACAGAAGGCCAAGCAGGTGTGTATGTGATGTGCTGAGGGGAAGCTGTGGTGTGCCTGACTCTTGGGGAATGTGGATGGGTTAATTCCACACAGCAGGGGTGGCAGAGCACCACCCTCTGTTCTGCTTTGTCCTGATGGAAGCAATACTTGTTTTAGGCTAAATCTGGAGTGCTGTTGACTTCAGAGAAATGCTGGTTCGTCTGTAAACAATGCATAAATGTTTTCCACATGTTAACAGTCCATATACAGATGAGAGGCAAGATAGCTACAAGTGGGAGAGGACAGCAAGATGGTACTGTTGGAAAAGCAGAGTGCTTTTGGTGCCTTCGGCACCGTTTCAGTTTGTCTTGGGTCTTCTAGAAATGTAGATCTTCCAGCTTTCTGGTCTGTATGTATATGAACCCCACTTGATTGTGAGTGCAGGGGGATACCTGAGCACCCTCTGCCCTTAGTGGAAAGCTGTGGGAACTTCTAGATCTCCATTTATCTGAGTTATTTGCGAGACTCGGTGTGCGACTCGGGATGTTTACAGTGGTCTGAAATAAGATGAATCCCAGCCCTCTACAGAAACACCTGACAGGTGAGATTCCTCCCAAATCACCCACCAAATTTTAGTCTGGAGAAGAGGAGGCTCAGGGGAGACCTCATTGCTCTCTACAACTCCCTAAAAGGAGGTTGTAGGCGGGCAGGGATTGGTCTCTTCTCTCAGGTGGCCAGTGGCAGAACCAGAGGGCATGGACTTAAGCTTTGTCAGGGAAAGTTTAGACTTGATGTGAGGAAAAAGTTCTTCCCTGAAAGCATGATTGGCCATTGGAATGAGCTGCCCAGGGAGGTGGTGGAGTCACTGACCCTGGAGGTGTTTAAGGGGAGACTGGATGAGGCACTGAGTGCCATGGTTTAGATGATGGTTGGTGTTGGTGTTGGTGTTAGTGTTAGGTTATAGGTTGGACTTGATGATCTGAGAGGTCCTTTCCAACCTTGTGATACTGTGTGAAATTTGAGAATACCAATGCACTGTGGAGTGACTCCTGTGTCCCCATTCACTTCCTTGTCACCTACGTGCACTGCTTTATGCACATCCAGTGCTGGTTGTCTCACATGGTTGAAAGCTGGCCAGTGAAGAGAGCCCAATAAACCAGCTGCCTGTGCAGGTGGGACACTCTGGTGTGAAAGAAGCAAATCAAAAGCAGCCCTCAGCAGAAAGAAGGATAAAGTGGTTGCAGAGCAAAACCTGACAGCTGCCAAATTTGAAAGCGAGTCCATAGCGGCTTGCATTAGCATTAGCAATCTGCTGCTGCTTGAAAAACAGGCAATGAAGTAGCAATGTGAGGGAACCATGAGGCATGCACAGTCGATGCTTATGCTAATATTTTTTCCTCCTTTCTTCTTGGAACTTGGGTTTTGAGAATTTTGAGAACATCAGGAGTGCAAAGCTTCTGCCAGGTCCTGCCCTCGTATTTTAAGGCTTTGCTGCATAGCCTAGCACCAGCTTCTCCAAATTCCTCAATTGCCAACTGTGGAAACCAATCTGAGTTTCTTACAGAAAAGCTGTTTTCTCTTCCTCTGCCTCCTTACAGAACTGCTTGCTGAAGTAGCAAGTAGCAGTGTCAATGAGACATGAGCATCTTGCTTTTGAAGACATGAAAGACTTCCCAAGGAACAGGACAATGGCTATGATCCAGCATTGGTCAGTGTTACTTTGCAGATAAATTCAAGCTTATTCTGTCCAAGGAGATCAGGTCCAAATTCTAGGGAGGGTGAAAAGAAGATATTCACCTTTTTGTTGCAAAGGAGATAGACCTGTATCCTGTCAGCTGCTGCCAAGATGAGAAAGGTGTCAGCAGCTTAGAGAACCATGGGCAAGGGGGAGGATGCGTGAACCTAGCATGTGGAAGAGGCAAGAAGGTGGCAAAGAATATGTCCCTGCATTCAGATGAAGAATCTGTAGCAACTACTAGAGCACCCAAAAGGACTGCTGAACTGAGTGGTGAGAACAGTGCAGGAGGTATCTCCTCCAGTTCAGCTTTGCGCAGCTGAAGAGCTCACAAGCGTCCACATCCCTCTGAACCCAGTCTCGATGCCCTTGTTTCTCTTTACACCCTCTGATGATGTGGCCTCGAGAATGCAGATGCATTATAATTATCTCTCTCTCACTATATAGGAAAATTACAGGCCATTGTAAATTATGCATCAGCATAACTTGTCTGGAATAGATAAATTATACATGGGCTTTATTTCGGCAGCACATAGGGGAGGGTGGGAAAGACAACTCAAAACAACAGCTATGAAGGAAAAACAAAGTCAGTAGCAGTCTGGCAAGAGCCTTTTAAATAACTCTGGTCTCCACTCATAAATCATTGCCTTAGAGACGTTCTAGTTAAAAATCTGTGCTGGTCGCCAGCCAGTTGACAGTGGGCAGCAGTCTCTGATGGAGATGCTGCTGTGTTTGACACTGATGGAAACCCTAGACTAAAACCAACCAACCCATTCGCTGGCCTGGATTACCTTTAAAGCAAGTGGATAGCAAATATCCTCTCCTCACTAGCACCAGGTGGTAGGAGACCTTGGTCCCAGCTGGGTGCTGACAGAGTAGCCCCCTCATCCTCTGCCTTCCTCCACATTCAGTCATGATATAACGAAACAAGTGCAGCACAGTTGTAGTTCATGATGTTCCATTCTCAGTTCTTCAGCCTTGTTTTCCTCCAAGATCTTGACCTTCCTTGCCTCCATCACCGATGCACTGAAGCATCATCTGGGATCCAGCTCTAAATGATTTGGCGCTACCAGCCAGCACACTAATGGTAAGATAGCTGTGGGTCAGTGCTACCTGGCTCTGGGTTGAACAAGGTTAGGAAGTGCCCTTATAGTGTGGAGTAGGAAAACGTTCCTCTGTTTGAGTGGTCTGGGCTGTTCTCACCTGAGGTGCTGGAAGAGAAGCAGCACAGATAGGTTTGCTTTTGTACAGCACCTACAGAGGGACCTGGACAGACTGGAGATCTGGGCTGATTCTAGTGGGGTGATGTTTAATAAGTCCAAATGTTGGGTACTTCATTTTGGACACAACAATCCCATGCAGAGCTACAGACTGGGGACACAGTGGCTGGAGAGGAGTCAGGCAGAAAAGGACCTGGGAGTGCTGGTGGACAGGAAGCTCAACATGAGCCAGCAGTGTGCCCAGGTGGCCAAGAAGGCCAATGGCATCCTGGCCTGCGTCAGGAATAGTGTAGTGAGCAGGACCAGAGGAGTTATCGTCCCCCTTTACTCGGCACTGGTCAGGCCTCATCTTGAATATTGTGTCCAGTTCTGGGCCCCCCAGTTTGGGAAAGATGTCAGGATGCTGGAATGTGTTCAGAGGAGGACAACGAATATGGTGAAGGGGCTGGAGCAGAAACCCTACGAGGAGTGACTGAGGGAGCTGGGGCTGTTTAGTCTGGAGAAGAGGAGGCTCAGGGGAGACTTCATTGCTCTCTACAACTCCCTAAAAGGAGGTTGTAGTGGGGCAGGGATTGGTCTCTTCTCTCAGGTGACCAGTGACAGAACTAGAGGGCATGGACTCAAGCTTTGTCAGGGAAAGTTTAGGCTTGATGTTAGGAGAAAATTCTTCACTGAAAGGGTGATTGGTCATTGGAATGGGCTGCCCAGGGAGGGGGTGGAGTCGCTGACCCTGGAGGTGTTTAAGAGGAGACTGCATGAGGCACTGAATGCCATGGTTTAGATGATGGGTTGGTGTTAGTGTTGGGTTATAGGTTGGACTCGAAGATCTCGGAGGTCCTTTCCAACCTTATGATACTGTGATACCTCTTTTCCAGCAGTACAGACATTTCTACTCAGTTCGATGTTGTTACTACATCCTCCTGATTTCTTCCCAATGGCTTTGTCCTGGTGTTAGATTCAGAGGTTGTGAGCTCTGCAGGGGCAAAACTGCTAAGGTACCTTCCAGAATGGCAGCCTTTGAGCAAGCTTTCCCAGAACAGTCTTGAAAGCAATTGCAACTTACTTGGTATTATGATCAAAAATACTGGTTTTAACTCTGTACGTGTTTTTGTGCATGTATCTGTGCATCAGTGCAAAGCCTTAGGTGAGTGTCAAGTATCTCTTGTGCTGTGTAGTGCCAAACTTGTTTTTAAGGCCTGACTGTTCATTATTCCTGGTGTGAACACGTCTCAGCTGAGACCAGTGGTTTTTGTGGTTTCTTTCACCCCAAGAGGCGAGTGAAGTGGTAATAACTGTTGTTTAATATCAGCTGCAAAGCTTATCTCGTTCCTGAGGTACTTGTTTGGAAAAGAAGTTGAAATTTGAAGCCAAAATACAGTGGTGACATCAACTATTACCATCCAACACTGCATCTGGGCTGAAAAATAGTGACTATAGTAGCTAAGATATGTAATAAATGCTAACTTTGAGTTAAATTAAAATAAATTTGGTTTCAGCTTTAGATTTAGCTGTTGGATCAGAATGTCTAAAAAATACTTCTGAACAGTCCTTCCATCTATGCCAACTTACTATGGCAACATTGTAAAACAAAATGAGATGTCTTACAAAGACTTCAGATGATCTGTAACCCACCATATCTTAGCGAAATATGCTCTACATATCAATTAGCCTCTTTGCTTACTGCTTGTACTGTTTTTGTAATACCTTGCTCTTTCTCTACTTAAAAAGAAAATTGTGTTAAAAAGAGGAGAAATTAGCCAGCATTCCTGAAGGAGGACTATTCTGTGGGCTATTTTTGGTAGCACAGCATGACTTCTTAGGAGAAATTTACATAACTAAATCACGGTGCTCAGAAAATTAAGTAGCTTGTATTGATCCTTAGGTGTGTGATTGAGCCCAGGCTGATAGTGTTGTCATTAGTGATGGATACAGTGTTGGAATGGCAGAAACTTCTATAGTCTGAAAGATATAAGTTGTATTTCTTCAAGAAGGTTCAATAACATCCTCCTCCTTTAGTGAATCAGACCAAAACTTGACCAGCCTGATACTGGTGAAGTAAACTTCCTTCTCCAGAGAAAACTGGAAAGTTGGAAACTGTTCTGGTTTCCTTCACTGTTTTTTCTTAACCACAGTTAATTTTTTGACAAGAACCCATGTTCTTGTTTATCTCTAGTATTTAATAGTGAGCAACATGAAGTGATAATGTTGGATGGTAACACTGTTAACATGGTTGATGGACTTCTGCTGTAGGCTGAAATGCCAAGCCCAGTGACTTATTTGAGCTACAGAAGAGCAAAAGCCAGAGGTTTTAAAGAAACATTTTTTCTTCCCTTAAGGGGAAATAATCTTAGAAAACACTCTTTTTTTTTGAACGGAGGTTACAGAGTCCTGCTGATGACAAGCCAGCTTTGAGAAGAGTCCTGGCATTGTGGGTTGTCTTTGCAGGGCTGGAGTTGATTAGGTGTGTGGGATGATTTGCAGGGTTCGGTTTTCTTTTCTTACTCATTTCCTAACTGTTCTGACAACTCATAGAAACTCCATCAGCCTGATGAAGGAGCAGGCTAGCACTGCTTGTGGGAATGGGCCAGTAAGAGATGCCTGCTTTCTACTCCTGACTTTCCCACCTGCAAGCAGAGTGGGTGTAGAACTGTACTTAAGGAGAGCTTTCCCAATGTGTTCCTCCAGAGGCATTGAATAATTCCCTGGATTTGCTGATCAAGGAGGGAACACATCTAATGAGTTGTGAATGTGCATGGGAGCTACCCAGGGACTTGGTGTTTATTGAAAACCCACTTTTGGCTTCCCTGCATCGGGTCTCTGTGTCAGAGGCCAATGCCCCATCAGTTTTTATGCTGAGAGGCAGGCAAGAAAAGATGTGGATGAGCAACTGGATGGGCTCACTCAGAAACTTTCTTTTGATCTCTTGGGAATCAGTATGGCTTAGTAATTAGTATAGTGGATTGTGTGATGAGATGAGAAGGAGCTGGAGAGCTGTGGGTAAATCTGTTTTGTAGCTTCCCCTTGTGTGAGATAGGAAGTGTACTCCTGCCCTTCTTCATAGACTGTTTTGAGATGTACAGATGATCAGAGCTTCATGAGATGTTGATGCTGTTACTAGGCATCACTTGAAGTTGTCTCTAATTGCACTGTTTTGAAGAGCAGGTCAAATGTTTCCAAGAGTCCAGTGATAAATCAAATTTTGCTTCCAGCAAGTAACTTAGCCAGGCAGCTGTAACCACTGGCATTTTACATGGTATTGTGCAACATTGAATAAAGTACTTGCCTGAAAAGAATTCATCCTATGAGGTCTTCAAAATACTAGAAAATCCTCATATTTCTGGATTGAAAAAATAGGGGAAAAAAAAGCCCAAACATAAACACATTGCTCTTTGCAATATGACCTGGTCACATTTCCTTTCTGATAATCCGTGTTCACAGGTGCTGGAGAAACTTAAATCTTATCATACTGAAGTCATTTGCAGGCCCCCAAGGAATTAAGAACAGGCGTTAGGTAAAGAGCTAAATTATATCAAAACCAATCCAGACTCACTGTGGGGTCATTCATGTACATACAATGCAGAGTGTTCAAACACATGGTCTGGTGCTGTTAAGAGATTTGTTTTTCTTGTATTTATCTTCTTAGGCCAAGTGTAGCCTATTAAAGCTTGGATTCCCTGAGCCAATAGTATGAACCATTTTTATTCTCAAAGACTTTGGATTAAATGGATTGGCACATGTGTCTTGTTGTACAGAGTGGATTCATACTGGGCTTCAGGCACACCTCCTGCAAACTCTTTTTGTGTGGACTTCATTAATATTCTGTTAATACGGTCAAGGCACACAGCATTCAGATGCTTAAGCCTATTGCTGACCTCAAGTATGTGAATCTCCCCTTCAGTGTTCAGAGTGTAAACAGTGCACATGACTTCATACCTGGTTGAGCCATCAGAATTATTTTCATTTTGTATTAAATTGAGCCAGTACAAGTGCAGAGAACGGAATCTGCTTTGTGTTGGAGGCTTTGGCTCAAGGAAAAATACTGATTAAAAGGAGACCTTTGGGGTTAGCTAGCAGCATTTAATGCAGTCACCAGATCAGATCAACGTGTCATCTACAGTGTGCCTGGTACATTGATCCTATCTGGGAGCCCTTTTTGTTGCATCTAGCACTTACCCTGTGCAGTCTTGGACCTAAAGTGGCACCTATAGGCTGCTCTTGCCTATGCAGCACCTGGGATGTTGTTCAGTGTGGTCAAAGACTACTGCTAAACCCATCAGCATTGTCGCTTTTGTCTCTCAATAGGTTCTCAGCATGGTGATCAATGCAGCTTACAAGCCAGGCAGTGTTTTACGAGAACTGCAGCTAGTGGAAGACCCTCAGTGGAATTTCCAAGAGGAAACACTTAAAGCAAAGTAAGTCTCCAGTGTGTGCTCTTTTATTTGAGAGGCTTCAAAAATGACTGGGGAGGGGGGGGGGGGGGGAAGAGAAAAAAGAGAACGAAGGATTTTCTCTGTTGTGAGAGTTTTGATTTTCTAATTATCGCTTTGCTTCATTGAATTATTTGACTTATTCTGTAGCAACTTAAGAAATGAAATATTCACCTGAACGGTTCATTTCCATTGTCTTTCTCCAAGCAGCCATCCAGATTTTGATGAAAAATGCCATGTTTATTCAGTGAAGTCCTGCGGTTTATGATAAGCTGTTCATATAAGCTTGGCTATTACTGAATTAACTCAGTTCCTGGTTTTCTAAATGTAGGAGTATTACTGCTTTTAATGTAGAGCCTGTCACTGTAATGCAGAAAAAACTGGTAAGGATGAATGGCACAAGAAAAAGTGCAAACAAAATAGCAGGGACACAGTTTTAAGCAGGAGAGTGATTAGGACAAAATAATAAGATCTGGGATTAAATCACAATTTTAGTCCTTTCTAGAATATATGCTTCAATTCTTGTCTAAACAAGAAAAATGTGGATCTAACAAATACTTCCAGCTTTGAAATGTACCTATTCATTTTTCCTTTATATAATGAGCACTACACTTGGGATGTATTTCAACAACCTTTGTCTCTCTGAAAGTGTTGAGTCTCACCTAAGCTCTCTCCAGAGTCTCTCCAAAGAGCAATTCTTCCCACTTCAAGACAGATGGCAAAATATAGTTCTTTGAAGACAGCTCTCTCCATTGATAAACTTAGTCACCTTGACTTTTTGAATACTGAAGTTAATGCAGTGAATCTCACTATTTGTACTGTACTCTGTTACCCCTTTTCAAATAAAAGCAATTTTAGTTATTTGAAATGATTGGCTGTCAAATATGGCACATGCTGGGTGCTGTTGTATGTGATCTTTAGCCATGCAGGTATTGCAGAAAGCTCACGTGTGCTCTGATTGAAGGAGAGAATTGAGAACCTTTTGTTCTGCGCACTTGGAAACTGCTTTTGTAAAAGAGGATTGAGATTAAAAATGAAAAGCTACTAGCAAATCCTGGTTTTAATTTGCTTCTTTCACCCATGTGGAAAGTCTTGGGTTTGTCTTTGTCAGTTGAAATTTTGTGGATGGAAATCTAAAAGTCATCCTTGTGCATACAGATTTTCATTAAGAACAAGCATGGTCCATGACCTGGTTTTCATCGATTCGAGGTTGCCGTATCTTGTACCAGCAAATATCAGATAATGCACTCCTCTGGGTAATTAGCAGTCATGAAATCGAGTTGTAATGCCCCACCTTAATGTTCTGTCCTGCAAAGACTTGAGCTTACAGGCAGTTTTCTTGCTAACAATATCCAGCATAGAACTTTGTTGGATTTCTCATTTGATTGTGGGATTCTGCCTTGAGCAGAAGCCACAGTGTCTAGTTCTTAAGGCTGCTGCAATCCTTGTTTCTGTTGGGAGACAGCCTGGAAAATGTTTAACTGACGGTCAGGTGCAGGGGTATCTTGTCCTTAATCACCAGCTGTGTCTGCAGCCCAATCCACTGGGACCCCAGGCAGCCTACTGACTCTGTGTCTTTACAGCAACTAATTTATGAGTACATGGGCCACTAGAGATTGTTACTTATCTATATCATTTCAAATACTTATCCTCCCTCACTTTTACCTGATGTGCTAATATACTGTAATGAGCCCATCCATCTCTGTGACTTTCCCCCATGAAGCTCTACGCGTTCATTCCTGTGTCCGTTTCCTCCTCCCATCTATTTAGCAGGACAGGGAGCTTGCTGGGATGTACCTTATATCTACATATCCTGCCAGATAAAAGTATACCAATGCTTTCCAGCAAGGAGGCTTTGTATTTTGTGTTGGACAGCCAGTCACAGGCTGTGTATGTGTTCCTGTATGACAGTTACCCCAGGAGGCAGCAATCTCAGCTCTTCAATGAGTCGCACAGCGTATTTCAACTTTATCAAGGTACAGAATGGATCATTACAGGCTCAGAGCTGGGACAGCAAGTTTTGGAGTGACTTCTAAGCATGTAAATACATTCTCATTCAGTGTGGCGTTGTCCTCTGAGGAGACAAAGCTCATGGGACTGAACAGCACCTTGTTGCTGTAGCTATTTGGCTTCTGAGGCTGGACCTCTGTTCAAAGAACAGTGCTCGGTGGTCGTACCAGCTTGCCTGTGGGTAGAGGCTTGTCACTTCTAAAAGTGAGTGACAGAGGCTTGACATGTCCTGACTCTGTCTGGGTACCCTAGGACTTCCTTCTTTTTCCCCTTCTCAGTTTACTTCAGTTGCTTCATCAAGAAGCATCCCAGGGTTATGATTGCATTTGGTTGTGCAGAAGCAGAAAAAAAAACATGCTTATGAAATTGGATACCCTGGGATGCACAAACAGCGCGTGACATGTTACATCAGATATGACAGTCAGTTGTGCTCCAGAATCTTAAACAGAGACCCGTAATGAGCAAATGCCTGTCTACACCAAGCTCCAGCTACACCGGCTCTCAGTGATGTCTTGCTGCTAATGATGGCAGCTCTACAGCCAACTGGAGCGTCTGTGCTGTAATGTGACATGTCGTGTCACCACCTTCCTTCTGATGTTAACTGACAACTCCTCGGATCTTGACAATGTTGTTGTTTGTTTGCAGTGATGGCTGCAGTAGGGTAGAGCTAAGGGAAGGGAGGAGGATGGTGAGGAGAAGGCTGGTTTTCCCAGTGGCCCAAATGCCAAATCATGCACTGCCAGGAATGCATTATCTCAGTCCTAGTGCAACCTGCATGTAGTTTACTCTGCTGTCATGAGTGACCACCGCAGAATCAATTACGCTAGCCTTGCGAAGAAGATAAACAATTTAGATTGTCCAAAGAGATGTGTCTGCAATGCGTGATGGCAGTCGCTTCTTATCAGTGCTATTGACTCTCTGTGGAAATAGTCAAACCTGATTTCTTGATGATGAGTTAGAAATGTCAGGCCTGATCCTCTGAATTCCCATGAGGGTCAGCCAAAGCTATGGGCATTCAACCTTTATAGTTTCAATGCTCAAGCTCAGTGCCCACATCTGTATTTGGCTTTCAAGTCTTACATAAATTCTTGAGGAACTTTATGCTTTTTAAGGCCTTTCATTCCAAAGGGCTGTAAGTGGGGCTGTTTGGTCTTTGACATTTTTGCAGGACTTTGGTTTTTAACAGTACCAGTGTGAGCAGAGAGTTATCTCCTGGGTCCTGCACGAAGCCCAGTTAATGGAAATAAGAACGCCCTGAGTTGGAAGGGACCCACAAGGATCATCAAGTCCAACTCGTGTCCCTGCATAGGACAATCCCAACACTCACACCCTGTATCTGAGGGCGTTGTCCAAATGCTTCTTGAATATTGTCAGGCTTGGCGCTATAACCTGCCTGGGGAGCTGTTCCAGTGCTCCATCACCCTCTGAGTGAAGAACCTTTTCCTAATATCCAACCTAAACCTCCTCTGGCACATCTTCCTGCCATTCCCTCGAGTCCTATCATTGGTCACCAGAGAGAAGAGATCAGCACCTGCTCCTCCTCCTCCCCTTGTGAGGAAGCTGTAGATTGCAATGAGGACTTCCCTTGGTTTCCTCCAGGTTGAGCAGACCAAGTGACTTTAGCCTCATATGGCTTTCCCTCTAAACCTTCAATTTTGTGGCCCTCTTCTGGATGCTCTCCAGTAGATGTATACCAGTTTTTTATACTGTGGCATCCAAAGCTGCACACAGTGCTCAAGGTGAGGCCACAAGTGCGGAGCAGAGCTGGAGAATCCCTTCCCTCAACTGGCTGACAGTTTCATGCTTGATGCACCCCAGGACACAGTTGGCCCTCTGGGCTGCCACAGCACACTGTTGAAAGATGAGTATTCCTGCACTCCTTCATTAAATGAAATTTGAGATCTACCCAAATCCAGTAGTTGAACTGTGTGAATATTTACCCCCCATCACAAACATGGTTGCTTATTTACGAAGCTGCATTTCAAAGAAAGTCTTTTCACTGGGATGCTTTAGAAAGCTGTTTTTCACTTGTGATAAAATGGTGTTTAAAGTCTTCTTCAGGTGATTCAGCCTTTGACAGCAAGGGTTACTTTCAGACCTCCCAGGTCTCTGTTACTGTTTGAGTGTTAGCCACAGTAGATGGAAAAGAAGCTAAAGATGCTGTAAGCAAACTGTATGTGTACAAGTGCGTGGAACCAGATGAGATGCAGCCAGCTCTGCGTGCGGGAGTTGGCCAATGTCATTGCAAGTCACTCTCAGTCACGTTTGAAAGTTGATGATGATCCAGGAGGTTTCCTGATGTCTAAAAAAGGACGTCGCACTCTTCCTCAAAAAGGAGAATCCGAGTAACTACAGGCTGATAGCCTAACATTAATGGGAAGGTTATTAGGCAAATGCTTCTAGAAGACATTGCCAAGAACATGCAGGACCAATAGGTGACTGGCAAGAAAAAGCATGGATTTACGCAGGGCGACTTGTGCCTGAAGTGTTGAGATGACTGGTTTCGTGGTTGAGGGAAAAGCAGTGGAGGTTATTTGTGTTGATTTTAGGAAGGCATTCAGCACGGTTTCCTGTAGTGTCCTTGTCACCAGACTGTGGAGATGTGGATTGGGCGTATGTGTGGTGAGTGGTAAGTTGGCTGGACAGTTGAACCCAAAGGGCTGCAATCACTGATATGAAGTCCAAGTGGCAGCTGGTTATTAAAGGTGCTCCTCAAAGGTCAGTACAAACCTACAGCTCGAATGATCTGGTTTGTCTTCCACATCAGCTCTGCCACATGCTTCTTGAGGCACTGCAAGGGTGAATTACAGAACTATTTATGTTGGAAAAGACCTTTAAGATCATGAAGTTGAGTGGTAAACCTAACACTGTCAGTTCACTACTAAACCACATCTGAGTGCCACATCTATACATCTTTTAAATACTCCCCTGGATGGTGACTCAACTACTTCCCTGGGCAGCCTGTTTCAATGCTTGACAGCCCTTTCTGTGAAGAAATTCTTCCTAATACCTAGTTCAAAACTCCCTGAGCTCAACTTGAAGCCATGTCCTCTAATCCCGTCGCTTGTTACCTAGGAGAAGGAAACCAACACCCATCTCAGTACAAGCATTTTTCAAGGTAGTTGTAAAGAGTGAGGATGTCTCCTCTCAGCCTCCTTTTCTCACAAGTAGTGTAAATCAGGTGGCCTTCTATTGGAGAAAGGTGTCATTAGCGCCAGTGGAATGACTTAAACTCTTTCTTTCCTTAACCAGGAGGAGAATTAACAAAACATGTCCTTACAACCAGAACAATTTGAGGACATTTTCTGAATCCTGTCTTCAAGAGTACAAATAATCACTGGATGTATAAACATCTTTGGAGGCAAATAACTACTACATTTTTATTGACTGGGATTATTTACCAAATACTTGGTATTCAGGATACACTGAGTAGCTTCAAGGGTAGTCAGGATTTTGATGAGAACGTTAGGGTTTTCTGTCATTGGATGTTGGAATGGTCCATACAAGCAGAGTCTGATTCAAACACACTGAAATGGATGTTAGACAGCTTCTCATGCTTTACTGGTTAAAGTACCTTCTGGTAGATTGAGTGATCCAAAGAGGCTTTGGTTGTGTGCTGTGAGTACCTAGGGTTTACTGGAGATTTTTCATGTTTGGCAGACTTTAAGCTAGAAAGACAAGTTGGTGATTTCTGGCAAAAGCATAGGTAGAAGATGTTGGTCCCCGGGGAAAGGAAATTCAGGCTTTTAGTCATTGAATTTTTGAAAGGAGTCTCAAGGATTGTGAGAGCTGTGGATCATATCGATATGATGAAAGTGTGGATAGTCTCAATGCTGTTTGAAGTGTCTTCCACACAAGGCTTTTCACGTCATAGCACTATGGTTCCCAGCTGGAGCTCCTAGAAGATGTTTTGTTCTTGTGAACCTCTGTTTTCTCACTGAAGGAGGCTTCAAAAGAGGAGTGATATTGCCAGCAGTGTGCTATTAGCTTAATATTGTTGCTCATGGATCAGCAAAGAACCTGAGTGTATTTGTCATGGAAATAGTTTCAGCCGTAAGAGTTTCTCCAGTTTTGGGGGTTTGAGGGCAGAGAAAGACTGGGAGGAAAGGAAGATTTCTTTGACTTTGGCTGAAAAACATTTTTAAAAAGAACTGATTTTTAAGAAAACTAAATATGTTGTGCTTGACACCGCTGTTTTCCAAGTCTCCAGTGCTGCCTTGCTGTGCATGCAGGTTACTTGCTAATTGGAAGTGGTTGGGAAGATAGAAATCCTAGTATAAAAACATCAGTAGGAACACCAATATTTGGTAATCTTTTTGAGTTTTGCTGATGGATAAGGATTTTCTGATTATATCCAAAGGAGCTCTTTCCACATGACTGTCATTGAACAACTCAGATTACATTTGGTGGTGTTTGTGTTAAAAAAATTTAGTATGTGAGGAATATGGAAAATATTAGTAGAATCTGGTTTATAGTTGAAAGAGGTGCTTCCAATGCCAAAATAATGTGAAAAATATTACTGTGCCAGTACTAACACCTTGAGTTATTGAGACTGATTGCTGCAGTCATGTAGATCTCCATTTTGCCATCCATTCTGTTAATTACGATGTGTATTGTATTCAAACCAGACTGTAAAATCAGTCAATTGTTCATTTTCCCGATATCATCTTTTTCTTTCACCAAGCACTTTAGTACAATGGGCCCTTTCTGGGCAGCCAGACACAATAGGAAGCACACAGAAGAAGTCAGCCATCCTTGAATAATACCCATCAGGCAGCTTTCTTAGCTTATAAGAAAGGAGATCAAGAGGCAATTTGATTATAGTGCTTTTGCAAGGAAGCAAAACCAGATGCAGTCTTTTCATCCTAGTGGTGAAAGTCAGAACAAAGACAAATAAATGTAAGTTATATCCAGACACAAAATGAGGAATAGGCTCGTGAGGGATGTGTACAGGTGCTCCCACTGCCAGGATTCTTCCAGTGTGTAGACCCTTCAGGGGAGGTTGATGCTTTTCTGGAAGTGCTGCTTTATTTGTACCAGAGTTGTTGGGATTCAGGAGAATGCAACACAATGAAATTCTACAGCCTGTCCTGGGAGTCAGACTTACCAACCTAATGATCTAAGATGTCATTAAACTTAATGGCTCCTGGAGAAGTAATAAAGGTAGGAGTCTTTTCAGACGCATTATAAAAGAAATATAAAATGTTTATAATTTAAATTATAAATTATGAATTATCTTTAAATGCCCCTGGTATTTATTCTTTTGGTATTAAATATTGTCAAACCTTCTTTAGCCAGCCTGCTTGTGCAGCTGTTCCATAGAGAAGCTGGGATAACAGCACTCTGTACCTGGATGGTACACTTTTTGCATTTTACATCATCTGTCCAGGTCTGTCAGGGTGTATGAAGAACTGGCTAATAAAGTCATTCATTCGTTCAAATGAATGAATCCAGGATTGTCTCCTTGTCTTGGAGTCCTTGATCAGGCACCAAAAGGGGTGTCAGAAGCTGGTTCCTTGCAGAAGTGTTAATATAGGTTATGGAGGAGCATTATATTGAGGCCATAGTTTGGATCGAGTCTTCTGTGATGTGAGTTTTGTTGGGCTGGACTGTTCTCAGACTCGAGTTTTATTTAAGTACCCTCTATAACACTTTATGTACCACGGTTTCAAACCCTTTTCCCATACCCCAGTGTTTCAGGAAAAGCTTTTGGGAGGGAGAGCAGCAAAAGATGGTTTCTCAGTTTCTTTATGCAACTCAGTAAAGCCTTCTGAGAGGGAATAGGGTCAGGCACCTGCTGCGTATTTTAGCTGTCCAACCACATCTTCTTTATTTCACCTTCTCCTCCTCTTTCTCTTCCTTATCTCACTGTCAGCAGCTGATTCCCTGCTAGGGAACCATGGGTCTTAATACACTTGCAAATGGGTTCGTCTCATTTTTCTCGATGACTGTGTGTTTTTCTTTCATTGCCTCCAATCCAGTAATCTTTCTTTCACTGTCCCTCCCTCTTTTTCTTTTGTGTGTTACTTGTCTCTCCTCTAAGCAAAATTATATTGCCTTAGCACTAGGTGCTCTTATGATTGTCTCTTGTGTTGTATTCCTTAGGATGTGTAAGAGGTGTTTTAAAAACCTTATCTCAGTTTACAATAGCTTGGTGCTGCTGTTTAATAAATTATGGGGATAATTGTTTTTTCTGTTCACATCTACAGTGTATTACAGCAGGGATGCTACCGTATCTTTGTTGACTATTTATTGCTCAGAAACACTTTATATAAAACACTGAAATAAATGTTTTAGTAGCACATGGATAACAAATTTGAGGCAAACCTTTTATTGCAGATTTCTGCTCTAAGCATTTTGTGTAGGAGTAATTTTGTTAGGGCCTGTTGCTTCAGCATTAAACAACTTGAGATTCCTGATTAGTTCCTTGAGTTTTATATTGCCCACATCTCATAGTGGTTGGTTCATCTGGTCCCTGTATGGCAGACTCAGATACTTCTGCACAGTGTGTGTATCCCAGTAACCACAGTTGGCACAATGAAACTGTGGGCTTTCTGTGAGCTAAAACATGATATGAGACCTACCTTGAGAAAGATGCCAGTGGAGAAGACCAAAGGTGTTTTGGGGGCTTATGGAGCCTTCAGTGCAGCACAAACAGAGGGTGGTGACTGGAAACTTCTGCAAGATGTATAAGCTTTTCATCACAGGTCAGTATATGAAGAGAGACCACATCCCTCTCCTCAGAACTTTACATCAGATCTTACTATGGGCTTGCTGTCCTGTGTAATACCCTCACAAGGCCTACTGTGATTTTCTTCTCTTTGTTGCCGTATTTACGGATACATCCAGTCTGCACATGCAGTTATTCCCAGATCACACCTCTGATTCATTTCAGCCTGCCTTTCCTTCCTCAAGTCCATCTGAAACGGAGCCACTAGAGCAAGTAGACCTATTCTGCCTGCCTTCCCAAGAGAGACACTCTGCCAAAAGTCATTAGGGAAGGCGTCTCTCTAGTAGAAGAGTCTGGTCTGTAGCATCAAAGGACATAGCTTGACTGGTGACATGGGATCATCTTGTACTCTTTTCTAGATACAGAGGGAAGACATACAGGGCGACTGTTAAGATTGTGCGGACGTCGGATCAGGTAGCAGATTTCTGCAGAAGAGTCTGTGCAAAGTTGGAGTGCTGCCCCAACTTGTTCAGTCCTGTGCTGGTGGCCGAAGTCTGCCCAGAGAACTGCTCCATTCATACTAAAACCAAATACAGTGAGTATTGGCCAAAATGCTTCTTGTTGATATCTGGGAATCGGAGCAGTGAAAGACTGCGCGTGAGGCAATCATGTAGAATGGGAGTTGTGTAATACATTAATATTAAGTAGGATGCATCTCATCCAAGAGAAGTTATTTAATCCTGACTAGGCCACCATAGACTCCCTTAGTATTCTGTAAAGAGAAAAGGCATCTCCAGAAAACTGAACATCTCACTCTATCCTGTATGTCTGTTTGAAAGTCATATGTGAAGTTAATATAAGGAGCACACAAAAGGAACATGTAGTCACCAGCTAAAATTCAGACTGCTACATCTGAGATGGCTTCATTAGGTGAGATGAACACTGTCGTACTCAGCAAAGAGTTTCTAGTATACACAGCAGCACAGACCAGTATCGTGATGCTGGAATGAATTTGGGAACACTGACTTCCTCTGCTCAGGGTGTTTAATCCTTAAAGATATTCCTGCCTATCCAGGAAGGCTGAAATTAGGCATGTGTTCAGCGCTTTTTGTTGTCAGTGTAACTGATATTATTGGTTCTTAAACAGATGGGGAAGTGGAAGTGAATGCTGTCCTTCTTCCCCAAAGGTTGCAAGAAACTAATGTATTTGATTTAAACCAATTAGCTTCTGTTTGACACCAGAGTAGAAGTAGAAATGGGCTCAGGGAGATCACTGAATATGGGTTTACGTAGAAGTCTGCACCTGAGCTAGATTCTTAGCTCCACTGGTAGGGAGTGGAGAACTGGAGGAATATAGCTAAGGGAAGGTCTAGCTGAGATTGTTTCATCTCAAAGTTGATGATTTTATGTGGCTGGATGAATTTTTCCTCAAAACTCCATTGAATTGCTAAAAGGCTCTATTCAGTTATGAACTTTCACATGGGTGCCAAGTGCCATTTTAGTTGTCACAGGGTACCCAAGCTGGTGAAGGGCAGAGGATCTGTCATCACCAGAGGATGCTGTAGAGCATGTGGAAAGGCATCTAAGACAAGCACCTAATGTCAGGTCAGAGGACTGTCACATCCTTCAATTCAACTGTGGCCACAAACATTTGAAAGTAATAAAAACATTCCCTCAAGCACTGAACAAACACATACAGTTCAGGATAGCTGACCCTCTGCACTCTCTGGTGAAAAAAGTAGCAACAGAAAGTGTATCTAAGGCTCTTACCTCTTGCAGAAGGGCATTGGAACAAATCTGAAACATACTGGCCTCTCTCCCTCCAAGTCACGGCTCAGCTTAGTGGAAGCTTTGCCTAAATACATATTGTATGGTTAAATTCAAAACTCCTCACTCATCACCAATAAATGTGCATACATAAGAGCTGTAAAACTTGGTACTAGTCCAACATGACATCTTACATTTATGCTGAACGTTTTTTCCAGATCAGTGTTTTTTAAAGTTTCTCAGTTTCTAGAACTCTGAAGTACTGAATCAGTAGCAAAAAGCAAGGCAAAGTGTCCTTATCTTGGTGATTAAAGTTTTTAATGGGTATTTTGCTTCATTTCTGCAGCTTATTATTATGGGAAGAGGAAAAAAATCATTAAGCCACCAATTGGGGAAAATAACAACATGAAAAGTGGACATGTCAAGCCAGCCAGACGCAGAAAGAGGCGGAAATCCATCTTTGTGCAGAAGAAGAGGAGGTCGTCAGCTGTTGATTTGAATGCTGCAGGCTCTGCAGAGGTGTGTGTTGCGCTGGCATGAATCAGCAAGAGCCCCTTCGTGCTTTTTTGTCCCACATTTGCATCTTCTTTTAGAAGGACTTCTCAGCAAACCTCAACGCTTCCATATTCCATTGTGAATCCCTCCTTACTACTCTTATTCCTCTAAGGGTTGACTGGTTTCATTAGAACACTGTGGGGACTTCTACCCTTGGCCGTTCTAGAGTTAACAAATAGAGTTTTTGCCCCCACCTTTTATATCTTTTCTTTTGCTTACTTACAAGCCTTTAGAAGGCAGATGAGCCTATTGGATGCTTTTCACAGCACCTAGCAGAGGGAAGGAGGTCTGTGACTCATGTCTTAAGATCTCTGATTATTATAATAAATAATAATAACTCATAGGGCATTGTGGTTTCAAGGGATTTTAATTTTTTTATTAACCATTTGTAATATTTTTGGTTCACAACATCAAGCAATAGAAGTTCTAGAAGAGTTAGAGTACAAGCAAATGGTTTGTGTCCCAGATATATGGTGTTTGAGGTCTCAGTCTTCCCAGTCCAGTGTGTGATCTGACAGGATCCCAGCAGTGATTCATGTCCAGTTGTAACCTGGAGCACACTTAGTTCTGTGTGGACTGTTCCCAGGCGGTTTTCTCATGATAGTAACGACAAAGTTCATGTGTAGTTTCCTTTTCTCAGTTGAGTGCCAGTGATTGCTGCTTTGTGCAAAGTGAAATAAAACTGATTTACTTAAATTCCTTCTACTTCAGCTGGAGGGGGATATTTTAGTCAGCTTTCGGTTGATTGCTTGCATCTTCATGACTTCACCCTCGTTTAGGTGTAGTTCTGCTTCATTTCCTTAGATTATACCTGCTTCAGAGGAATTTAAACTCATGTTAAGCCTAAATCAACCATTACCCAAGTTTTTCAGCTTTTCAGCCAATGTAACTAACTTTGTCTAAAATTGCTCTTTCACTTTAGACCTAAGCATATGGCTTGGATGCGTGCTCACATTTCTGTCAGAGCTAAGCTGTCGATGCCATTTGGGGCACTTATGCATATATAAAGTTCAAAATACACAGTTCCCATCAGTAGATGTCTGCTTGCAAGCTCTGTGACTGAAATAAAGAGACTCTGATATGATGTTCTTTAAATGGAAATATGTGTTCCACCTTCAGCTGTTTGGTGTTGGACTGAAAGTAGGGAAATCTGGGTGAAATCCTCTGTCCTGGGTTTTACAGAAATGCCAGATAAGAAATTAAATACAAGTATGCACTTGTAGGAAAATAAAATCATAGAATGATTTGGGTTGGAAGGGACCATGAAGTTCATCTAGTCCAACCCCGCTGGTGATCAGGGACATCTTTAACTTGGATCAGGTTGCTCAGAGCCCCATCCAACCTGACCTTGAATGTTTCTGGGGATGGGGAGTGTACATCTAGATGTTTATTTAAAGGCACCAGAATTTCCTTCCTTTCAATACCAGTGAAACCTATGAAAGTTTGAAGCAAGGTAGAGGTTTAAATTCAAGCCTGTTTCTGATTATATTTCATCTCAAGCAGCCTGAGTTCTGTTTTATCCTTTTAATATTTTCCATTTCCTCTTCTCAGGCACATCTGCAGCGTTATAAGGTTTGAGATGCAGGCTGAATAGAGGAACATTTAATGCCACATGAGTTATTGCTGTTGACCTTCTCCAAGATACAGAAAAAGGATTTGTCCACCCTGTATTTTTTTTTTTGTTCTATATTTTATACCAAATCTAAATTGAGGGCTAATCTACTTAGCACTGTAATGAAAATGAGATAATGCATTTAAAATAAATGTTACCCAGGACAGGAACGGGTATGGGCATACAGGTTGACCCAATACCTTTTGATTTGCTGCTGTATTAATCTCTGTGCTTGAATGCTGTTTCTGTGATGGTCCTTGTGCAGGAGAGCGAAGATGATGAGCCGGATGCAATGGAGGACGAAACGGGAAGCGAAGAAACCAGCTCAGAACTCCGGGATGACCAGACAGATACCTCCTCTGCTGAGGTCCCCTCCACCAGGCCTCGGCGAGCAGTTACCTTGCGGAGCAGCACCGAATTGGACAGAACTCCTCCCACAGAGAGAGCCCGACGGAGCCGGAGACCGCAGCCCCACTCCTGCAGCGAGGCCGAGAAGTGCGCGCAAGCCAAGGAGGTGAGCGCGCCCGTAGACTTTCATTGCCAATTAATAGCAATATTCTTACTAAGTCAACCTTCAATGCCAAGCCTTCCTCATCTGAGGAGGGCATCCCTGCCCTGTTTCTCCACACAAGGTAGTTTTCTTTATGAGAGCTTTTATTTTTTGTGTAGGAAATTAAGCAAGAGGAGGAGGAGAAGCTCATCCTGGACAGTAATCCGTTGGAGTGGACCGTGACTGATGTCGTGAGGTTTATTAAACTCACCGACTGTGCACCCCTTGCCAAAATATTTCAGGAGCAGGTAGAACTCTTCGTGTAACTCTGCTCTTTGTCTCTGTGGTTTCTTATTCACATCACAAAAAAAAAGGGAAGCACATACCGCTTTGCTACATGGGCCCTGAGCTTTGACAAAGAGATCATGATCAGACTTCGTATCCCCAAGCTATAGCACAACTTTTTGCAAGGCATGGAAACTGTTGGAAGCTTGAGTCAGAGCCTTGCCAGATCCTCAGAGAAACCAGAAACACCTCAGCCAGAGTGCTTTTGAAAAGCAGGAGGTTGAAACCTTTCTTGTTTATGCCAAGATCCACAGCACCATCTTGGTGTGACAGAGGCCACCTCAGTGTACCAACAGATAATGGTTATTTGTTACCTGGCAAGCTGTATTCCCTGGCCACATGGGTAACGTTCTGTTTTAGAGTATTGACCTGAGAAGAAGGAAAATGCCTCTTGAACCCAAAACTGGCTGCCTAAATTTTGGCACCGGGATGCTCCAGTTATGTAGACACCTATTTCCTATCTTCATCACTCTGAAAATCTGGCAGCCAGGCCTTTGGATTACATAGTTTTAGAAGATGCCAGGCATCTCCCAGTTAAGTACATAGGTTTGCAGGAGCAGAAGTCAGTGTGAGCATGTAAAATGTGTATAGAAACAGCCATTTCTTGGCTAATGAGTAACAGCCATTGCTGGAAATAAAGAAGAAATCATAGTTAGAATAAACTAAGTGTGGTTAATTAGGCCATTGCCGGTGGCAGTCAGAGTTATGGCCAACTGCACATTGAATCTCTGATTCTTCAGGATGAATAACTCAGTACCCAGGCACAGCTGCTTTGACTTTGGAGAAGTTGAAGTGCAAGTCTAGAGCAAGGCTGAAACACTCCAAAGCAAGATGCTGTAGTGGCTGCATCGCAGCGTATTCCGGCCATTTGTTAATCAGCCTGGAATAATGCCAGGGCTTGAAAGCCAACCCTGTCTCTCCTTTGCCAAAGAGTTTTATGGGGATTTTAATCAAACACAGATGACTGGAGTTTTTCCTTGTGATTTGCTAGGAAGCTCTGGTGCAGTGGGCCATGCCATCAAGCTTTAGTGGAGGAAGAACCTGAACTGTGGACAGTCCTGATCAAAGCAAAGCTTAAAGTGTCCAAATCCTCCTTGTGTTTAATGCTGCCTAATCAGGGCTGTCCTGGGGAGTTTATGTTGCTTGTGCCTTAGTTCTTTTGCTGCACTTGATTCTCCCTAAGGGGTAAAAAGTGGTTTTGTAGACTGCTCGTCTGCTTCTCAGTCCATTAAAAAATAAAGAGGACTTGAGCTTTTAATTAAGAAGAGGGTCATAAAGCCAACAGAAATTCCTAACAAAATGGCTTTTGTCTGGGGTGCTAGTTCATGGCTTTGGTGCATAAAAGTGCCTGAGGGAAGGAATTGACCTCCCAAGGTCCCTTCCAGCCTACACCATTCTGTGACTCTGGGACACTGGAGACTGCAAGTGCTCCATGTGGTCCGGACCCCTCTGTCTTGGTTGTTTAGTGGCTGAAGTGGAACAAGGCAGGTCTTGGGTGGACCAGGGGACACAGCATGGAGTAAGGCAGATACAAAATTTTGCTGAGCAGATCTTGGGCCAAAAGGGAAGGGAAGGGGTCAGCATCAGTTTCTCCATGCAGCTCTCTCCTGTGTTTCCTTGTGTACTCTCTGCAGTCTCTCCCTGCAGAGTTTCTGTAGAAGGCAATTTCAGCAGCTGGAAGGCTTTTCCCAAAGTGGGGGCAAGGTGAGAACCTATGAATACAGACTAGACAACTTATGAAAAAGCATGAGGTGTCCCAGATAAAGGAGATGGGCAGCATCAAAGCGAGAGGAAAGGGCAGAGGGCAAACCCACATTTAATTTTGGGGACAAACTTCCCTTCTTGCTTCTTCCAGACCTAATTTTGCTTTTTGCTCTCCGGAGTTCACAAACAAAAATGCTTTCCCTGTCTTTTTCTTCCCCAGGACATTGATGGCCAGGCCCTTCTGTTGCTGACACTGCCCACAGTGCAGGAATGCATGGAGCTGAAGCTTGGTCCAGCCATTAAACTGTGTCACCAGATCGAGAGAGTAAAAGTTGCTTTCTATGCACAATACGCCAACTAACTGCACTTCTCCATTCCTTTCTGTTCTCCTCCTTGTTCCTTCTCCTGTTTTTTTTTAACATTTCAGCTTCTTCAGAGATTTTTTTTCCACTTTCCCTTTTCCAAGAACACATGGAATTGGAAGCACTGGGAATTAATCTGTAGGGAACAAAAAAAAAAGCTGCAACTGAAAACTAGCAACAAATTGAACTCATTTTTGTGTACTTGTAAAGCACACTGAAAGACTACTGGCATCTCTCCTCGTGAGCCTTGCCAGCCCCTTATGCAGTGGTGCAAGGCCAGCACGGATCAGATGTTAAAACAAAGCTGCTGATGGCAGATGCATTCCCAAGAAGAAAGGTCGGACATTTCCAGTTGTTGGTTGCTTGTTAAGGCCAGTTTCTGGACATGAATATTTCTTTTAGCCAACTCTGACGCATTCCTTTCATATTGAAATGTAAGTGATCAATTGTAGCATTACCTGAGGTTTTCTGCAAATTTGATCTTAGTGATCAGTGGGCTTTTTTTCTCCTGCCTCTCTTGTCTTAGAAAAGGAAAAAAAAATTATACCAGTCATATGCTGTTTTTTATTACTGAGTGATTTCTGAAGGAGGACTCAACCCATGGTCTCTGTACGGTGTCAGACTACAGTGAACTGGCAGGTGTGCAACAAGATCTGGTGTGTAGTAATGATGTGTCCTGAGCTGCACTGGCTGTGCACAGTAGCCTGGAAGTCTCTGTAATAGGGTCTCTACAGTTCTACATTCTTGTACAGGAACATGCATGAAAGCTTTCACAGTCAAGCCCATCCTCTTAAATCAAAGTGACTTGAGCCTCACGGGAAGGAAAAAGGAAGGCTGTTCAGATTTAATGATGAGACTGTTGAGTGAATGCTGGTTTCATTTGCATCTTCATGAATCTGGTTGCTAGGTGGGAATAAAAAGCATCAATGTTTTCAGGCTGTGTACGCCATGATGCTTAAGACCATCTGAGGATCTGACCTGTTGCAGACTCTATAAAGCCCCCAGATTGTCCCAGTGCCACTCTGGCTAGTGGAACTGGGGCCTTGCTTCATGCTAAGCAGGATAAGCACCAGAGATGGTGAAAAAAGTGGGTCAGACATCTTGGGTTTGCTGTAGTTGTTGTTTATATGAGTATATTTCCCATTTACTTTGCAGGGATGTATGATCCCATTAGTCCCATGTGTTTAGTATAAAATTCTCTCAAAAGCATGAATCAAACTGGGATTAAGTCTGAATTTTTCTGTAATTTTAAGGTGCAAGTGAATCCCTCCCTCAAAAAGCGAATTGGATGGTTCATGCTGAATTTAAGCTGGATTTCGTAGGAAACCACTGACTTCAGCAGACTTCTGTTCTGAAACCATAAATAGAGCCCTGTTCCCTTGCTTTGGTAAACTCAGCTTGGAAACTCTTAACACAACTCTGTTATGATGCTGTGATGCCGAAGTCCACTCAGTGAAGACCACTTCAAAAAGAAGTATCATTTCTAGCCCTAAATCTGAAGCCAGTCCTTATGGCCAGATAACCCCTATCTCAAGCACATACCATATGATGACAGCAGACTTGGATCAGATAATCCTGCTGACCATTGTGTGCTCGGAAGAACTGACCAACACCAGGCTATAGCTGCTGTTTTCTCCTTCATCAATTTCCCCCTTAATTTCTTTGGATTAAAAGAGGAAAGCCTCAGAAGAAAATATTCTGGGCTACATCCGAACCTGCTCCAGAGCGCGTGTTAGACAAGAAGCATCACCTCTATTTTCCATGCATCACTAGGGAATTTCTAGTCTGTCTTTAAGTGAGTTTCCTGATTTGCCACTGAGGAATGTGATGACTGTAACCACTGCAGGCTGGGCCAGATCCTGCCAACTCCTGAGACTTCATTGAGAAGTGTCTTACGTGGGAGGTCAGCAGAACTGGATCTGTTTTCTTGTACTGAACATTTTGTTGTTCAAGTTTGAATCAATCAACTGAGTAGGAAAGTAGTCACCTCTGCATTGAATGGTTTTCCTTTGTTTCTCAGAAATTCAGGAATGGGGTTCTATAGTGGTGCAGACATTCAAAAACTGAGTTTTAGACTGGATTTCTTACTGACAGTGGACTGTGTCCATGCAACTGGTTTGAAACCTACTTGGGATATCTCTTAAGGTTCTGCAAAAATATTGCTCCATGTGTTGTCTCACCAAAATGAGAGCACAGTTGAGAATAACAGGAAGAATGCTTCTCCCAACTCCTCCTTACTTCAGCCCAGTCCCTCCAATGGCTGGTACAAATCTGTCAGCATGACATAGCTCCCAAAAGACTGCTGTCAGGAGAACTGCTGTATGAGAACATTTCAAGGAAGGGAAGCTGAATGGCTGTTTGCTAAACAACATTCCAGCACTGATCCTTTGCTTACAACATCCACCTTCTGGGTATCCTGTTGCTGCGATGTTCTTGGAGTTGCTGACCTATGGGATTTGTCAGAGGCCTGGAATACTTCCTGGGGCATGTTGCAAAAACATTGTCGTTTTCTCCATCAGCCTTGTAACTGTTGATATTCCTATGGCAGCTGAATACTCATGGAGGCACAGCCAGGGAAAAGCCAGCCTCAGTCTCACAGAGCATCCAGCTCTGATGTTGACCAAGCAGGAAATGGGTGAAACGTTGAGCCCAGCATATGGGAGTCTTTACTGATTGTTCAGGGAAGTTAAATCATATTTAAAACTCACCCTTTAAACAAACAAACAAAAAAGAGTGTTAATTTTATCTTGTGCTGGCTCTTTGATTTCCTCAGGTTTCTCTGTCCTCGCCAATTTTCTTTCAATTTATTATTCTGTGTCACCTCATTTATAAGACTCTGCCCTTTCAGAGAAGATGATAACCTGAAATCTTTATGCTAAACTTACCTTGGGTGGTAAATGCTTTATTATTGTATTTCTGTTAGTCTGCAAGTTGGAAAGAAGTAAAGAATTGGGGTACTGTTGTCTGTTGCACTGATTGCCTTCCAGAAAAGCTGGAGCTGAACTTCTTAGACAATTTGTTAAGCAAGTGGAGAATGGATGGTGTGTACTTAAACTGGACAGTATACTTTGATTGTCACTTAGAGCTTGACCAGAGATCAGAAGCAACTTCTTAGTCTTATGTGGAGAGTTCATTTCAATTCTGAAACATTAGCAAGGCTTTGTAGTAATGTATTTCAAAGGAGATGATGTAAACCTGATCTTTCTAGGGTGAAATATCACTTTACTTTGCAATGTAGAAGCATAGGCCACTGGAAATTGGTTTTTGGTTGGTCTAGCCATGCTTCCAACTTAAATTCAGAGGTGGTGCAACTTCAGAGGTATATTTGAGGCACTGGTCAAGCCGTATCATCTCCCCACCCTGTTCTGAATTTGGCATGAGGCCTGAAGTTTATTATCTGATCAGCTACAGAAGGTCACCACTGTCACGTGATGAACTCTTGATTGTATAAGACCATTTCCAAGAGCTAAGGAGCAACCTTGCATTGCAGTTGCTTTTAGGCTGTTGGATGCTGATCTTCAGTGCATTCACAGTCTACTTTGCTCCTGCAAGAAGGAGGTGCAAAAGTAGGGAGTTGAAGAGTATATGATATTCTCTTTGGTTGCAGAGCTCTTCTTCCATTTTCAGCTCGAAAACACAGCTGCCATCCACAATCATGTTTTTTTCTCAGTGCCAGCATTGACTGAACCCTGGCTTTTTTCTGTCTCTCAGAGGCTTGATGACCTCTTGGCTCTGGGAAGGATTTCAGGGTCTCCAGCTCCACCGTGTTACCCATATACAATAGCCCTTGTTAGTTTAGTCCTGCAGGGTGCAGAAAACCTAGAAATGCTGTGTGCCCTCAGAAACCACTGAAATCAGGACAAATGATTGCATACCCTGTCTTTAGTGAAACATCTAATAGATGCATGTCTTAGCTGAGATGGCCTGACCCAGACTGGCAGAGATATATGAATGTCTGCTAGGGTTTACAGAGTTTTGCAGAAAGTTAGGCACCTAAAACCCATTAATGCTTCACTCTAGGTAAAGAGCTAATTTGCCTTAAGCTGGAAAGTCACTGTTCCTTGGCTTTAACCTTCAAACTTTTTCAGTCTCCATTGTGTGGTGTGGAGCAAACACCATCTCAGCTCTTTGAAGGAAAACTAGGCACTGTTGGGCAGCCCAACACATCGTTTGCCTTAGTCTTTTCAGGGCTGAATTTGGCAGAACTGCAATGCCATCTCAATGGTTTAGAAGCTCAGTACCAACAAGGCACTTCAAATACTTTTTGCTTTTCTGGTGCAATGTGTCTGGAAAATGATGAACTTGAATTGTTCCTTCTGATTCCAAATTCAAGTGCCAGAAGAGAAGAGCATGCTGCAACTGAACACCATTAAAACCAGCTTTATTACGTGTAGATAAATATATTCTCAAGGGCTCCGCTTTGGTGCTAAGATATGTCATGCTGTGGTTCCATTGCTGAGGATTACAAAGCTGATTCTGTACGCCAGAAATATTTTATGTAAACTGCAATGTCTTAAGCATTAGGATATTTATTTTCTTGTGGCTCTATTTTTTTTTAACTTGGACACACGCAACAAATACCACCACCCTCCCAATCATGTGAGTTTTGGAGAAGTTTTGATACAGTGTATTTATGTAAAAAACTTTCAAAATGAGGGTGTATGTGTATTGTTCCCTCAATAATACTGTTAATCACATCAGCTGACCTAGAACTAAGGGAATCTGTTACTCAGGATTTGATCCAAAAGTAACTGGGTTTGG
Organism: Tapera naevia; assembly: GCA_033556795.1. Taxonomy (NCBI): domain Eukaryota; kingdom Metazoa; phylum Chordata; class Aves; order Cuculiformes; family Neomorphidae; genus Tapera; species Tapera naevia. The sequence goes on along the minus strand of JAUMJJ010000074.1, from coordinate 670,389 downwards.
TGGAGGGGCCCTCACAGATATGTGGGCTGTGGAACGAGGTCTTCACCAAAGTTTTTCACTTAGAAGTCAGAAAGTGTGCAGTTAATTAACATAAAATTTAAATCCCTTCTTCTGGCAGGCAGAAATTCAGCTGAAATCTGCCAGACTTAACAAGAGAGGGCTCATGTCCTTAGGTGCTCATGAACTCCAAAAAAGGAGCAGAAGTATTTAATGTTCTCATTTGGTACAATACTGCAGCAGAAAGTGAAAATGATCAAAATAGCTGCATTTTAGAATATGAGCCATCTCAAAGATGAGAGTTTGATAGTCCAATCGTCCTTCAAATGTCAGCCATCCTGCGGAAGAGAAGTGCTTTGGTGCCATGGACTGGAATTCTCTTGAAGAAGGCAGATGGACTGTTCAAAACCAACATGAGCCATAGTTTTAAATACTCATGGCCTTTTTCTTGTTTTACTATTTTATATGAATTCTTACCTTGAAAAAGGTCTATGTTCTCGTGATACAAAACTCCAGTCTCTGTAATGGCCCATGGCACAGCAGACCAGCAAAATGCCTTTTTACCCATCATGGCGCGAGAGATGAGCACAGGGGCATTTTGTTGACAAACAGGTCAGGTGAACAAAAATGTATCGCTTCAACCTCTTGTTGGAGGAGCTGTCTGTGCAGTCTGGAGGACACATGCTCCCCACAGCTCATTGTGGAGGGAGAGACAGCTGTTTCTGGTGGTGCTGTTGTTGGATAGGTCATATAGCCCAGGTAGCCTAACGCAGCGGGTCAGTTGCCCAAGCCCCTACCTACCCACAGCTAGTCCTGATCTTGATGACAGCCAAGGATTTGGGAGAGGGGAGGGAAGTTTTCAGAGGAGGAAAGAAATTGGAGTTCTGGGCTTGCAATGTCTTTGTGGAAAGGAATCTCTCAGAACAGGTAAGCACAGCTATGGCCCGTGTGCATTGGTCCTGAAGGCTTCTCTGACATTTTCATAATAAAGTTGCCACGAGCTGCAGCAGGGGCCAGATGAAAGGAAAAAGCTGGCAATACCTTCAGAGCTACAATGCTGAAAGGTTCATATTTTGTTTGGAGATAAAGAGATCTGCCTCTAGGCTCCTTGGCTGGATAATAGGGAAAATCAGTCTTTCATACTTGTTGCCAACTTCTGTGCATCTTTTTGGTTTGGGGAGTGAAGAACCTCCTCTTGCACCTTTCAGACCTCCATAGAAATGTCAGGGGCTAAAACTTGAGCTCTTTCCCATAGAAAAAGGTGACATTGTCCTGAGTTCAGGTTCTGGGTCTACAAAAACGCTCTGCTCTGTGTTACATGTGACAAGATGAAAATGATCATTCCCAAGTCACCTCACCTGATTGTTGGTTCTGCAGTCTCACTGGAGATTATGGATATTATATCTGCTTTTAAATCTATGCATTAAATTTCTCAATTGCTGTTCTGCCAAACCTGGTCAGGATGTGCTGATGTGCACTTATTCCAGCAGCCTTCACTTTCAGGGACCTACTTGCTAGAAAACACTCACATGGGGAGCAGTATCGTGACACTTCCATGTACATGGACAGGCACGTCCAGTACAGCCCGGCAGTATGGCCCAACAGAGGTGAAAGACAATGCAAGCTTTGAAGGGAGTTGATTCTTCTCATGTACCACAATAGGACAAGGCAAGCACTCAAACCCTCCTATCTCTTGTGGAACAACAGAAATTAGCTGCACAGTCAGCAGTTATGGTGCATTTGTGGCGATGCACATTGCAAACCTTTGAAATGTTTTGCATTCCAGTTTGTACGGAAATTTTGATTCAAACTTTTGTGTATATAATCCTTTTGGTGTGTTACAAGTATATATGTATGTATATACCTGTATATATGTGTGTGTGTATGGATGTGTATATATATACATATAAATCAATCAATGCTGGTGTTTTTACTTTTTAAAGTTCACAGGGCAAAGGGCATGTTGTTAGTTTGCTGTAAGGTTTTATTCTGTATATATGATTTCATGTAAATAAGTGAAAATCTATATTCAGAGTTATATTTTAATTTTTATTCAAAATGAAATAAATCCCCTTTTTACTTGAAACAGTTGTAAGCCACCTTGTTAATAAAGTAACAGTAACTCATATCTCTCTCCAGGGTAGTTGTTTGTTTGGCAGGGCAGTGAGGGTTGTGTTTCCGTGTATGGATTCATCCCTGAGGAGGTAAGGTGAGAAAACCATATGCTTGGTTTCACTACTAACACCAGCTTACCTGCATCTTGAGTGACCTCACACGTTTTCTAGGACAGGCCAGTCTAGATGTGTCTGTTATGGTGTTAGACACCTACAGAGGAATCTCCGGAGCCTCCCTTTTTGTCCTTGGAAGGAAGCACCTGAGGTAGTCTTTATATTGGCTAGTTCAGATTGCCCTAGGGAACAGCTGGTTTTCAGTGCCCTTGGAGGACACACAGAAAAGGTGGACTCTTCATTTAGAATCATAGATTCATAGAATCTTCCAATTGCAAAAGACCTTTGAGATCATTGAGTCCAACCGCACCCATCTTCTGCTAAACCATGTCCTTCAAAAACTCATCTACCCATTATTTAAACACCTCCAGAGATGGTGACTCAACCACCTCCCTGGGCAGCCTCTGCCAGTGCCTGACCACCCTTTCGGTAAAGAAATTCTTCCTAATATCCAGTCTGAACCTCCCCTGGTGCAAGTTATGACCATTTCCTCTTGTCCTATCACCTGTCACTTGAGATCGATACTCGCTCTCCCACAGTGCCCTTTCAGGCAGCGGTAGACAGCGATGAGGTCTCCCCTCAGCCTCCTCGTCTCCAAGCTAAACAACCCCAGTTCCCTCTACCATTTCTTGTAGGACTTGTTCTCCAGCCCCTTCACGAGCCTTGTCTCCCTTCTCTGGACGTGCTGCAACACCTCAAAGTCCTTCCTGTAGTGAGGGGCCCAGAACTGAACACAGTACTCGAGGTGTGGCCTCACAAGTGCTGAGCACAGGGGCACAGTCACCTCCCTGGTGCTGCTGGTCACACTGTTGTGATGCCATTGGCTGCCTTGGCCACTCCAGCCCCTGCTGGCCCATATTCAGGTGCTGTCAACCAGCAGCCCCAGGTCCTCCTGCTCCCAGCAGCTCTCCAGCCAGTCTTCCCAGGTCTGTAACATTGCATTTAGGTTAATACTAAGCGGGGCTGAAACTAAGCCAGTAGCTTCGGGTATAGATACACACTAGCTGTGGTTGCATCGCTCAGAGCACAATGGGCACACAATGATGACTTCCAGGCAGTGCAGATTCCTGTCCAAGCAGAGGTGTGTCTCCAACCTCCTTGTGCTCTGCATACTCCACACTCCAGCCCTGATCACAGCATCACAGTATCATAAGGTTGGAAAGGACCTCTGAGATCATTGAGCCCAACCTATAACCCAACACTAACACCAACACCAACCCATCATCTAAACCATGGCACTCAGTGCCTCATCCAGTCTCACCTTAAACACCTCCAGGGTCGGTGACTCCACCCCCTCCCTGGGCAGCCCATTCCAATGGCCAATCACCCTTTCAGTGAAGAACTTTTTCCTCACATCAAGCCTAAACTTTCCCTGACGAAGCTTGAGTCCCTGCCCTCTAGTTCTGTCACTGGTCACCTGAGAGAAGAGACCAGCCCCTGCCTGACTACAACCTCCTTTTAGGGAGTTGTAGAGAGCAATGAGGTCTCCCCTGAGCCTCCTCTTCTTCAGACTAAACAGCCCCAACTCCCTCAGTCGCTCCTCATAGGGCTTGTGCTCCAGCCCCCTCACCATCTTCGTTGCCCTCCTCTGAACACACTCCAGTATCCTGACATCTTTCCCAAACTGGGGGGCCCAGAACTGGACAAAATATTCAAGGTGAGGCCTGACCAGTGCCGAGTACAGGGGGACAATAACTTCTCTGGTCCTGCTGGCCACACTATTCCTGATGCAGGCCAGAATGCCATTGGCCTTCTTGGCCACCTGGGCACACTGCTGTTGAGCTTCCTGTCCACCAGCACTCCCAGGTCCCTTTCTGCCCGACTACTCTCCAGCCACTCTGTCCCCAGTCTATAGCAATGCATAGGATGAATGTGCCCAAGTTGGATGGATCACAGTATTGCCTCCACTGAGCCACGAGACCTCCAGGGAGGTGCAACACAGCCTCCCTGGCTGAACTCTCCATCGATGCCAAGCTGCAGGGTTTGGGTTTATTTACCTGGATATTCTTCCCAGAAGCAGTATGGCAGAATATGAAAATAGAAACATGGTGGGTGGTAAGGAGACACAAAAGCATCTGAAGACCTTTAAGTAAAGTGACAGGGAGTGGGGTGAAAGACAGTAATGAAGGTAATACAGCAGGCAAAGAAGTATGTTGTGAGAAAGGAACTGATGGTGGCAGCATGAGAATTACAGCAGAGCCACAGCACATGCAGTAGAGACGAAAAAGAAAACTTCCCAAGGCACGCAGCAGCCATTGAACATGGGGGAAACCATCCTTCAGTGGTGGACAAGAGCTATTTGTGGAGTCCAAAAGATGGGGTGAAGAGATAATGACTTACTTTCCAAAGGCAACCTTGTATTTCGTACACGTTTCATATTACATCTCCACAGTTACAAGCTGTGTTGAGGAGTTCCAGCTTTGCAAGTGAGTCCTCTTGCCTTTCAGATCTCTCAATGACATCCCGAGTCCTGCCCAGAAAGCCTCAGCTTGTTGGGCTACCTTGGCTAGAGGGCATCTGCCATTGGTCTCTTCACCCATTCCCTCTGCCACAGTGGAAGTACACACCTCAAGGCAGAGTCCACAGAATTAGCTAACAAGAGCTCAGTTGACCCTCATTTTGCTCATACTGCATCAGTCCCATTCAGATGACTCTTGTGGATACAGCAAAAAGAGAAATAAAATTGCCTCTTCCATGGTCCACCATTTCTCTTAGTTCATCAAAACTGGCTATTGTTTAGCAGGCAAAACTACAGGCATAGGAAAGCAAGTGGATTTAAGGTGATTTACAAAAGGATCAAACCACTGGAAAGCTTTTACTACGGCAACAAAGTCTTGGGATGGAAATTCTTTTGTGTTACTCATTATGACACAGTAATCACAGCCCATATTTTGGTAAGGGCAAAGTACAGGTAATCAGAGAAGTGAACTGTCCAAACAGCCTTAAAATAGACCAATGGATAGTGATGCAAGTTGACATATGACTTGCTAGACCACAGAAGTAGTCACTGAAGGGAGATGTGGAGAATCGGAAGGATTTATACAAGGAAATAAATCTAAGCTAAGTGTGGTGATGACATAAAACTAAAAGAGCAAAGGCCTTAATGTTTTATGATATTCTCCAAATTCCAGAGGTGAAAATAAATCCGTGTATCTTCCTGCAGCTTATTACACAGTCATTTAAAAATAATGCAAAGGTCAGGCATTGGTTTTTACATTTCTGTCCCAGGTCAGGGAAGACATGCTCAGAACTCTGCAAAGAGCTAATTTTTGAAGGATGTAATGCAAAGCAAATTTACTAAAAAGCTGGAAAGATCCTCCAACTCCTTGAAATTAATGACCAACACATGAAATATAGTTGCCATATGTAATTGCCTCAGGGAAAAAATGATCTACCAGCCTTGGTTCTAACATCACAGGTCAAAAAGTTAAGACACCTCCATTGTTAATGTTGTGGGGTTTTTGTGCACAATTAATTTGGGAAAGATTTCTAGATCACCTGATTTGTGGACACAATCAAACACTCATGTAAGCAGCAGTATGAACACCAACATGTAGTCACCTACCCCATCAAAGAGCACCTACCAAAGCAAAGCTGGGTTTTCAGGTCTCTGAAGAAACACTATCCATCTTTTCTGCTTGTAGAATGAACAAAAAAAAATCAGTAGTTATGTTTCATTCCTAGGGTTTTTAAACAGACTTTCAAGCCAAATAATTATTGGTTTTAATAACCATATTGTTGCTGTTACTGCTACTTTTGTTAGCATTGTTATTGCTTTTTTAACGTCAAGATTCAGGCCTTTTGGTGCAATTTAATGTTTCTCAAAGTCCTCCTACTGGTACAATATTTACTCAAGAATGATACACCTCTTGCTAATAGCGTCTGTATTCAATTACCGTATGTTGATTTTATAACTTCATCTCAGCCAAAGTTGTAATTACACTGTCTTCTTTAATATGTCATAAAATCTTAAAATCAGAAAAAAGTAGTGCTGCAGGACACCTTGAGGAGTCAGCTTGACTGTTTCCCCTCTACAAGGCAGCACCAATTAGACAAATCTTATTCCTATTTGGCGTTTTTTTAACCTGACCTTCAGATGAGTGTCAAAATATGACCTCCAGCAACGAGCCATTCCCAGCACCTCTACGACATATGAAAAAAGTGATGGCATTTGGATGATGAAACATTCCCAGGCAAAACCACTGAGATGATATTGCCATTGAATGGCAGTCTTGTTTTGAAAAGACCAAAATGACTAGTGATTAATATAGCCTTTAATAAAAATTAAAGTATAAAACTTGTAGTTAAGATGGATTAAATTTCAAGTCTGGGAGGTAAAATGTACTGTCTGGAGGTTACAACAGATGATGGCACTACAAGCAACTTCTCTGCAACATCTAATGCTGCCACCATTATACCTGAGTCTCCTGATAAATCATCTGTGGAAATAAAGCTTGTAAAGCAGATCTCCCAGCTTGCACTCAGGCACCTCAAAGGCCCACTGATCCACACCCATGCTGGCTGAAGAAGGTCACATCCAAAGCTGCAAGGGCTAAAGGTTAGCATTTGCCCAGCTGTGTCTAATGGTGAGTAGGTGAGTCAGGCACAAGCTGTTAGCCATGAAGAAGAGTAGATGGCCTTGATCAGCAATCTCAATAGCTTCTAAATCAGTTGAACACTCTCTCATGCCAATTTAGGGAATGTCCTATGACAGATGTGTGATGGGAATGCTTGAGCATGCATTCCTTGATGATAACACAGTCTCCTTTGCAGACAACTCCCACTAGATAGAGAGCGAGCTGGGGGGAAGTCCTTAGCTCCTGAAAGAGCTGTTAGCTCCTGATAATCCTTCTCTAGGTGGAATTTCCAAAGTAATGGCTCTCTGGAACCTGCCTTTTGTCCCAGGAGAAAATATCTACTGTTCACCTGATTTAGTGCAGGATTAACAGCAATCCTTTGTTCTCTGCCCTAAACAGAGCTTTTAAGAGTCTCTTTTTTTTTTAACACTTGTGGTGGGTTGATCTTTGGCCAGAATTCAGGTGCCCACTGAAGCTGCTTTATCACTCTCCCTCCACAACTGGACAAGGAAGAGAAAATATAATGAAAGGCTCACGGGTTGAGATAAGGGCAGGGAAAGATCACTCAGCAATTACTGTCACAAATCTTAAAAAAAACCCTTTCCCTGACCCTTCCATTTTTTCCCAGGCTTAAATTTACTTCCAAATTTCTCTACCTCCTTTCTGCCAAGCTGCACAGGGGTACAAAAACCAGAGGCTGCAGTTAGTTCATCACACATTGTCTCTGCCACTCCTTTCTCCTCCACAGGAGGACCCCTCATGCTCTTCCTCTGCTCCAACATGGGATCCCTCCCATGGGAGACAGTCCTCCATGAACATCTCCAGTGTGGGCCTATATTACTAATCACATCTTTATCTTGGGCTGTTGTTGATAAGATGTTAAAATCCTTTTGGTTTAGGTGCAGATTGCTCTGTTTTATATGACTCTCCTTCCCTTCAGACAAGAGTGAAGGCCCTCACTCTGGTCTTTGCTGACATTACCCACACATCAGCCACCCATTTCTATGAAAATTTCCAGCTGATTGACATAACTAAGTTAAACATAGAGCAACTACTGTTGGTATGTGCTTAATCTGAGGCTTGCAGCTGCTATTTCTGATGTGAAATATGCCCATGTGTCGGAAAGGCCGCTTTATTTTTCAGCTGGACATACAGAAGGAATGGCCTGTCTCCATAAACTCCCCTCCCTCACCTGTAAGCACATATGCAGAGCACTCAGGAGATATTCCCTGCCAAGGTGATTTATAATCTCTTGTGATGAGACATAGAAAGAGGTGAGAACTTTTTCAGGGGAGGAAAGTGTTATTATCACTTTCATGGGACTTGTCACTGAGACCTGAAGGCCTTGCAGCACTCAGGAACCTTGTTCCCACTGGTTCAAGGTGAAATCACACATGTCTCTAGGGAAGAGTTTGCTAGAGAAGATCACCACATCAAAATGCAATTGTTGCTCTGAAATTCACCGTAGTTCATAGTTAGAAGAACCCTTGAGCATCCAAACTGTAAGTCTTCAAGCTTTAATTTGAACAGGAGACCTGCAAGCTCTGCTGAGCTCTTGAATGCATGCTAGACCTTACTTACATTTTACCAGTTCAGCTTTCTATGTCACAGCCTCCACAGTAGGGATTTACCCAGCCAAGGATGGCTTGAGCTTAGTAGGACCCCAACTACAATTGCTCAATGTGCTGCTTCTGAGTGCCAGGCCTTTGGCATCCCATTTTCATGCTCTGTCATGAAGAGACAAGCACAAAAGGAGAGAAGAGCTGGGAACCTGCTCACCATCTGTGGGTTGCGCTGCCTCTAGGATAAATGCCTCAAAGCACCTGTGTTAGGCTGAATTAAAGTCCTAAAGTATCCTCCTGTTGGTGAAAAATCCCTCATTTTGTTCTGTGCTTGTCCAGTATCTACAACTTGGAGTTTGACTTTGGCTTTAGGTTATTACAAATAAAAAATAAAGCCAAAAGAATATCTTCTACCAAGAATTTGGATTAAATTCATACACTTTTTTCTAGTGAGAAAGTTCTGTTGTCCTCTCAGCACATTACTATTGAAAGAGACTAGGCTGTTCCTGCACATCACACAGCATGGCATTGCAAAAATTGGAAATAATTTTCCCTGTTCTTCCTACTCAAGGGTCTCCAATGCACCTCAAAAGCCAACTTAAATCCTTCCCTCTCCTTCTGTTGGCTGGGAACACTGTGTCCCTAAGAGAAAAGTCGGGATGGTAACTTGGTCATGGCATTTCTAGGAGAAATATGAATTTCTCTAATAAGACCATTAAGTTGTGAGAGGGCAGGGCAGTAAGGAACTGGTCCAGGCCCAGATATTTGTTGGCAGTGAAGTGAGTGGAGGAAAAAATTGTGTCCACAGGCCTCAAAGAGAGTCATCACCAAGAGGTACAGATTCAGCAATGACCAAACCGTGGGATATATGTGGTGGATGGGCCTGGTCCATAACCAGTGAAGGCAGTCTTCCCTTTGACTTTAGAATCACAGAATTATCTGGTTGGAAAAGACCTCTGAGATCATTGAGTCCAACCGTACCTGTCCCCTTACTAAGGCCTGTCCCTAAGAAACTTTAAAAGCAGCTGGAGCCAATCAGGATGCTCAGTGCCTAAAGGGATGGGCAACAGGATAGGAAGAAGCAGTGATGGAAAGTGGAGAAAAGGCTTGAAATTTAATTGCAGACTTCTGAAGGATGCACCCAGTGTTAGGGGATACTGTTCAACTGTGATTCCTCTGAAACACAGTACATGTTCAGAAACGGGTTTCAAAATTTTACTTCTTTTCTGGGAATGGAGCCTCTATTGCATAGGCATTTTGAAGCTGCTTTTTGGGGGGATTTTCTTTCCCTTTCTTTTTCATTTTAAATTCCTTTAATAAGAAGCAGCTTTTTGTTTCCATTTACAATTTTTAAGCTGCAATGTTTATATTTGCATGTTTCTCTGTATGGGAGAGCCTCCAGTCCACTGTGAAACACAAACCAGAATATCAAGACTTTGCATTTCCTTAGGCTGTTCCTTATCTGATATTGAATTAAGTAAAGAACTTAACGTTCAAAGTGGTGTTTGGGGAATTACTTGCACAAATTGTGTTATTGCTGTTAATGGGATTTGTGCAGATTGCTTTGAAGATGACTGCCTTAATAAAGAATAAGAAAAGACATTCTAAATTGTAACTTATTTCAGACAAATCTATCTTTAATTCTTACTGATAGAGTGTTGGAGTTGTGAGACAAGCATTTGCTGCATTATTTTATATAATAGTATTATTAATAGGATTGTGAATACAGGTTTGTTTCAGATAATCCAGTGGATACTTTGCTGAAGTTTGAAAAGTAGAAAAAGGACTTTAAGTTTTGAGATGATGAAATTTGGTGATGTTTCAGAGAAAGAAATGGTCACAAAACATTTCCTAGACATTATCTTACACTGCAGACTCAATACTGATGGAAATCTTAGTTTGCAAAGTGGACATCTCAGCCTGCAGCTCCTTAGTACTTCCCTTAGCTATTGCACTAAGTGATGACTACCCTGGTTTTAATGTGACTAGGAGCAGAAAAGAGCAGGCAAAGGGAAGCCTGGCTGATGGGACTGCAGAGAAAAAGGCTTGAGGATCCAGTATCACTCATTTTCAGAGAAGAGTCAAATCAAGTTTGTCTTATAGGAGATGAGAACAGGCAAGTTTGGGACAACAGGTCAGCCTGCAGACTGAGGCTTGCAGCCACTAAGGACACAGCAGGGCAGCACTAAGATAAGGGTTATTTAAGATAAGGGTTATTTATTTTTTTGGTGCCCAGGCAGACAGCATCTCACCCAACTCCAGCCAAGGCTGGGGTTACTGATCATCCCAAAGTGTTCACAGCAGTAACTAGATGGGAAATCCAAGGAAAATCACATCATCTTCAAGCAGCAGCTAGAAGTGGCATTTTAGGGTCTCTCACATAGAGGCAGACACCTATGTAGAGGCAACTGGTTCAAGTCCCACCTGGGTATCTGCTTGTACATCTCCACAGACTGTAGGTGCAATCATAGACATCCTCATGAAATCTTCCTTTAGTCTTAGTGCAACAAGCAAGGTCCACACCTCTTTTGTTGTTTCTCTCTCTGGAGAAATGCATGGGGTGATAACCACACTGGTCCAGGCAGCTCTACTAAGATTCATGAGCAGTTTGATGCCAGCTTTCTCACTGCTGAACTTACAGAGAAGATTTGTGGGCTGTTTCCTTCTCAGATCCTTGCAGCCCCCATCTTTTATCCTCTGATCTAGATGATAAAGTTGACAGAAGCTATATAAATTATAGCCTTTGGAGTATTAATTGCCTGTTCCTAAAAGATTAATTACAGAATATCTCTTACATTCACAGATTAGTATTAGTGAGACATGCAGTATTATTCAACAATATCTCTTCCTGCGCCACCCAGTGTGTTCTGGGCATAATCAGGGTGGTAGTTTCTAAGCATAGAGTTGTAAAGAAGTTATAAGAGAGAAAGATTTAGTATAAACTTTTGTGCTTTATCTACTTGTCATAATTGCCTATGCATAAGCTCATGGTCCATAGTAAACATGGAGCAATATAATACTTAACCCACCTTAGTGTTAGCACTCTTTCTGCTTCAGTGAGTGGTCTCATCCTCTCCCTGTGTCATTTCTGCTTTTTCACTTGTGCTGGCATCAGTATTTTGGTAGTTGGGGAATTCATCTGGCTAAAGACCAACCCACATTAAAAAGCCATCCTATCTCTCAGCTGGCTCATTTTTCCAACCTATCTGCCTGGATGCATGAGCTGTTCCATCAGTGTGTTGGGATGGGCAGGAACAAGTACTTTGGGAGGAAAAGGATCATCTTTTTCAGTTACATGTGGATTTCACTGAAATTAGGTATGGGAGTTACCACTCTCCTAGAGACAAGGGCAGACACTTCCTTATGCCTCATACATCTCACCTGGCGTTCAAGTACCCATAAGCCAAGCAAAGCACCACAAGATCAAACTCATATCTCCACCCTAGATACACTGTTTTTCTGCATATTTGAAAGAAATACCTCAAAGACATGCAGAAAGAACGCAGAGAAACCACATGGAGGTGATTCACTGAGAAGCTAAATTAATGAATTTGCATGCAGAGCCATGCAAAAATGTTTCTCAGACCTAAACCGAATATCTTTATAGTTGATGAGGTTTGTTTAGATCTTTCTAACCTGAGGCATTCTGCTGTGATGCCCAGATTTCCTCTATAAAACCTAAAAATCTTTCTCTACTGACCTCACTTCAACTTTACCACCAGTTATCCACACTTTTAAATTGGACAAAAGCTTGGCATACTGTATTTTTTTCTCCATGAAAGTATTCTTTATAATTGGCCTTTCATCCCTCCCCAAAAACCTGAGAAGGTTGCTCAGCACAGCTCTGTAACCATCCAGTCACATAAACATATAGTTAAGTTTCAGCACCCAAATAGTTGTCACCTCTGAAGTTTTGGAAGGAGTTTTGAGATGTTTTTTTGTGGGGTGACAGGAAATGCCTTCAGGTGCTTCTGATATTATGAGTTGTGTTAAAAAGCTGTTTTATTTATTGGCTACTTTTTATGGTAGTGTATGTATTTTACAAATATTTCCAAAAATACTACTGAAAATATTCTTACTCTGTTCTAAGTTTTCCTAACCTTGAGATGTTGTTTTCTTTGCTAATAAATGCTTTATTTCCTCACCCATACCTCAACCCCATCCTTGTAGGTTTCTCATTTCCTCCCACCATGATCTAGCATTATCACTTAATTTCAGCTTTTCAGCCATACACACCACATCTAAATTCTTTCTGCAGCCAGGGAAGGAGACAAGCATCTCCAGAGGGCAGTTTATCTCATCTATTTAAGATCGTTACAGAGGACAGATGAATTGTCTTCTGTAGCAAAGGGAGGTAGGTGTCTCCAGAGGACAACTAACTTAGTCAATGTGTCTAAATTCTAGAAACCTGAAGTCAGAGAATTCTCACCACAAAGTTGCTTTGGGGATAAAAATTGATTTAGTTGACTTTAGAGTTCTAATATATTTCCCCAGTTCCATTCCAAGTAGTTTTTGCATAGCTAAAATAAAGAAACAATGGTCCCTTTGAAATGAAGAATCTGCATTGCAGACTAGTCCCGATAGCCCTTTTCTGCTTAACAGAAACTGAATCATCTTGATGCAGACGTTTAGCACAAGCCCTTCTAAAATTTTTTCTTCCTCACTATTTTCCACCCAGGTGACCATCACATCACAGATATTTGAGATCAGCTCTTAAAAGTAGTGTTTTATCTCCCAGTCTGCATCCAGGATGTTGAAGTCTCCTATGATGATGCCATCCTCAGGGATATTATTCCCCTTAACAAGAATTTCTTCCCAGATACAAGTCCAGACGTGGCGGTTCATCACAGTCTCAACACTATCTCCAGTGACCTTGTTCTACCGTGCAGTCCAAAAGGACTTCAGTTCAAGTTGATTCTCTGCCAGTTGTGCTACGTTATTTTAATACTTCACATTATATCCTAAGCATGTAACTCCCTCTTCTCCATTCAATTCATTCACAGAAATCTGCTAACTAACTTCTCTGTCTGCATTACAGATTTATGCCTATAAGAAACAGATTTCCTTTGTTGCCCCACCAGGGATCTGTTGCTCTTTGTTTACCCATTCGGTTCCTTAGACTCCTTATGTTAAAACTCTACAGCTCTTTTTTTTCTTAACTCGTGTTTATATGATCAAGATTCACAGGCAGACATGTCCTAGATCTCCAGCAGGAGCTGCACAGAGAAGTGCGATTTCAGAGGAGTGTGCAACCAACTTCAGAAGCCTTGTTTGTTCATCTTCCAGAGCAGCACATTGCTTTAACACTGAGAAACAGCTTGAAGAACAGACCCACATCCCAGACACATACCTGGGAGCTCCTATTTTTTTGGGGTATAGTTCATGAATTAATTCCATTCTTTCCCTCTTTCTTTGACACTCACCATCTTCTTTTCCTTATGGCATGCCTTAATCCTTTTCTGTGCCCTAGTTTCTCTGTTTTTTTTCTCATCTCATACATCAAGACCAGCTATTTACACATTTATATACACAGAAAAACATCTTGTGGGTTTTCAGAAGGAAGTGTTCAGCTGTATCTTCAGACATCTCTGAAATGCTGGCCCTGAGGCAGCAACTGTTTACTACAAGCAAAAGCAGGTACTTTGCTAAATAAAATGATTCCCTGACAACATAATTCCCGAGGGAGACAGGGAGGAGAGTAGAGACAGGATAAGAGACTTTAATTGTCTCCCTTTCCAGCAGGAAGCAAGCAGAAGGCATAATTGTTAATTGCTGCTAATTGTTAATTGCTGCCTCCTCCATCTGCAAAGCTTTCATTAGGAACTAATGAAAACTTGAGCTTGAATGGGTATATTGCTCTCTGGCTTTACAACTTTTTTTCCTCTATAGCAGAAGAGGGGTAAGTTTTCCACTGACATTTATTTAGAACAAGGCTCAGAGTCTCTAGCCCTGCCATGTGGTTTCAACCATGCCAGGGAAGAACACCACCATGAAGGGTTTAATGGCTTGTGAAACTCAAAGAGTGTTTTGCTCTTATTTTGTCTCTAGGAGTGCACACTGCATGGTTTTCTTTGACTAAAGTCTTTTAGTAGACTCAAGAAATGTGTTGCAAGCCCTCTTTCTGCTATGGCCTTCTCATAAAGTCCCTGCTCTGAGGAGACTGAATCTGTCAAGCGACCAGGGGATCATCTGATCTGCTGGTTGCTTTTGACAACCCACGCTCAGGGCACTTCCTCAGATGAATTTCAGGTTTGTAGAGAACTTGAGAGTGGTGGCCAATGGGCAGAACCCACTGTAATAGGTGATTCAGGACACCCATTGCTGTTGTTCTGTCCCTGTGATAGCAAACCCTTGTATTAATAAATCTAATAACAATTCGTTCAGAGCAAGTATTGATGCTAAGGCTTAAAAAGGGAACTAACAAATCCACTTTTAATTCCCACCATTAATTATTGTGGCAAAATGCTCTGTTGACAATCTTTGCGCCTCCTCTTATCAAGCATTTCTCCTTATTAGTTCATTCTTATTTTAATCAAATCTGGAGGTACTGGGCTGTGTGTGGGATAAAAAGATAGCAGATCAATACTGAGAGCTGTAATTCAAGAGCTGCCTTACCTCCTGCATGTATTTTGGGTATCTTTTCCTCTCCCTGCCTGTAAAATGTGCGAAGTATTCCTTACTGTACTACAAAAATCTTGTGACTTCTTTACTTGTGGATAACTAAATATTATGACATATGAAAGCACAGGACATTGGATATATCATAGACTTCACACTTGTATTTCACACTCTCTATTAATGTGGCACTCCATGATGACACAATACTCACCAAAGACTTCCTGGGAGCAGATTTGAAATGTTATTTATGTATTTTTTTCAAGGCTAAAAACTTTTAGGCACAGTATTTATCTGGAATGGCAAGAGAAGGTGCTCACTGAACAGTAATGATAGGTTTCTAGCTAGAAAAGTAGCCTTTCCTATGCTAAGGAAAGAAAAAAATACTGTATGAGATTTTTCTGGCATTAAGGCAGTCAAATTGTCTTTTTAAATAGTGTGGAAATCAACAGATCATAAAAAATAGCGTGAACAATCACTGGAGAGTGTACAATAATCTGGCAATATGGAAATTTCAGATTTTAATATTTCCTCCGAGTCAATGAAATATGCAGAGGAACAACTGAAAAATACAGCAAGCTCTATGTAATCCCTAGGTAGCATGAGTCAGAAGATACTCCGTCCTGGTTGGTTTTTCCTTAGTTAATAACAAATCCACCGAATTACTTCAACGGTGAAGGATAGAAAAATCTTCTCTGAAGTTCAATTGTTGTACAAAGCTGCTCTATCCACATTTAATGATGTTTTGGTAGTTTCTGATCTTGCTGAATTCTTATTGCAATGTGAAAAGTCAGTTGGCCTAAATTTGTGCAGCTGCTATTCATTTGCCATAATGGATTTTCTTGGTGATCCATCAATCCCAGCTTTTTTTCCTCCAACAGAAACCAGCAAGCCATCTGAAAGAGTGGGGAGGTCTGTTCCTGGAACCATGCTCACGAGCTTGAGACTGGCTTCATTTTTAAATCAAAGTATATGTCTTGCAAATTTAGAGGAAATCTGAACAGACATCAGATTCAGGATTCCTCCCTCTGTAAGAATAGAACTGCAGAGTAAAAGACCAATTCCTTCACTAAAGAATGCAAAATATTTTGTTACCTAATGGCCTAGAGTCATAGAATTACCTGAGTTGGAAGGGACCTAAAAGGATCATCCAGTCCAACTCCTGTCCCTACACAGGACACTCCCAACACTCACACCAGGTGACTGAGGGCATTGGCCAAATGCTGGCAGACTCGGTGCTGTGACTGCTTCCCTGGGGAGCTGTTCCAGTGCTCCATCACCTGCTGGGTGAAGAACCTCTTCCTAATATCCAATCTAACCCTCCCCTGGCACATCTTCCTGCCATTCCCTCTGGTCCTATCATAGGTCACAAGAGAGAAGATATCATCATCCATTTCACCTCTTTCCCTTGTGCGAAGGCAATAAACAGTTATGACATCCCCTCTCAGCCTCCTCTGTTCTGTGATGTCTCTCACAAAATTACAACAGTTATGTCCCTGCAGCATGCAAACCTTTGCTCAGCAGCATCAAACTCATCAAGCATAGAGCTGTCTGTGAACATGACTGAACAAGGTGTGCCTTTTGATTGAGAGCCTCTTTTTCAAGGTCTGTTTAGTTTCAGTGCCTGACCTGCACTTTGAATAAACACAGCAGAAAACTCAGCCAAAGCTTGCTCAGCCCCCCAAATTCAGAAGAGCACTTTAGCACGTGCTTGATTTAAGCATATACTTAGGAGTCTAAAAGGCTGAACAATACACTTATGCCCCTCTAATTAGAGATTTCTCAAATCATACTGCAATACAGACCAGTGACTCAGCCCATCTTCTCTCAATGCAGGGCCAGAAGCAACACCAATGGGTGGAAAAACCTACTTCTAACAAAGAGAGAAAAGGGGTTTGTCAATATTTAAGAGTTATGCAAGCTTATTCTGGGCTAAAATAGCCAGGGAGGCACTGGCGAGATTGTCCAGAGAGTCCTGGAAGAAGAAATATTGGTGCATACAAAGTTAAAATCAGATTATTTTACTCTGTCCCTCCAAGGTCAGCATGGAAGGAAGTTGCACTGTGAAATTATATTGCCCAGAGGGATGACAGCTCATGGCTCACCCACCCAAAATTAAAGTGGCTTCATGCATGAGTGAATGATTTTACAGTGGAACTTGAGGTAGGGACAACATATCAGTTACTGCAGAGGGGAGAGCAAACTCCAAATAACAGCATGGACAGGTGAGCTCCATTGAGGTTTTCTACGAGAGGATCTAATCCTTTTAGCTCTGATCCAGGTTCTCTAAACTCAAGGGAGCCTGCAATGAGACTTAGTATTGTGCTAGTGCTGAACAGGATGTTTTCACCGGAGGCAGGGTGCACCTGTCTGATTTTTTCATTGTTTCTGTTGAAAAACTTCCTGTTCCAAATAGCTCTGGCTGTAATTCTCCCAAATACAGGTGCTTCAGACAGAAAATACTCCTCATGCATCTTCTCTTTTAATAGCAAAGTCAACCTGCCTTGCACCACTTGGGCATTGAAGATATCAACAATAGTTTTGAAGCAATTTTACCATTTTTTTTTTCCTCTCTCTGCAAGCTATACTTGTTAAATGTGATAGAGTTACTGCTGGATCAACAAGCTGAAACAAATACAATCCCCCAGTAACAAGAGGAGCAGCCCTTTCTTGGCGGGGAGCAATCAATCCCTTACTGCAGCACGTGCCTAATGGATTTGTCTCTCTCATTAGCTCTGGGATCCTAACAACCACTGTCTTTGTCAAATGAGGGATGTGTTATGTCAGCCTCCTCTCCCACCTTCTCCTCCCTTCCTTGCCTTGTCAGCAGCATGCTAATTTATGTAATCAATTCCTAGTACTGCTTAATGAATAGCTTTGAAGTCTTTAGATTCATCTACTGGTAAAGAGGCTGATTGGTCAAATTCTGAATTATTTCCATTCTCTGAAACTTGTCAGTGTCAGCCAACATAATTGCTTTAGAAACACCCTTGGGAGACACTTGGGAAGTAGTTGCATGCTTCCCCTTTATATTTAAGTGGAAGACAAAGTGGAACAATAATAATACAATTTTTACCACACTTGATATCATTAAAACATTAACTCCCCAAATATTAACTAATTTTTGCAGCATGCCCAAAAGGTGAATCATTGTTTCACTTATACAGAAAAGAGTCAGCAGTAAAGACAGTAGATTCTAAGCTCCTCCAGTGTTGCAGCTGGTGGGTACTTTTGTGCTCAGGAAGGCCCGTGGTAAACCCAGATTCACAATGTCCCTTCAATACTCAGCTCGTGTGGAAATTCATCAGGAATATAAGCTCTAGATTTTTAGATCACACGAAAATCAGAAATTGCCATTGACTTGTAAAAATTTGGAACACATTCAAAGGTGTTATTTCTTTTCAGGAATGTAGTCCTGACGGAAGCCTTGGGGTGACAATATTTGTTTATCTTTATTGACAGCTCTGTGGATGCCTCTCTTCTCACCATCCAAGCACTCTTCAGTCTTTACATTTGAGTCCTGATCTCCTGGTGATGGACACAGTGCTGTACAGCTAAGCTCATCTCTCCTGCATAATGTGCACCTGGCATAGGGAAAGGAATTGTAGAAAGGGGGCAAATGCTTATTGAATTCCCTCTCCAAGACAAAGGAAGCATCCTGTGTGCTCCAAGGGGTGCCTGTGTGGATGCAGTTTGATGTTTGGGTCAGATACACAAATGTGTGCTCAGCCACCCTGCTAAACCTGTGTAGATGAATTCTGGGACACCAATCACAACACACAGATTTAGCTAGGAGATGGTAAGAAGGTGGGCTTTCCTTTCAGCTTGACTGTATTCTACCAGCAGAAATGAGTATGACTTTAATTACTCAAAAACTTTCAAATACAGAAGAGTTTGCTGTGCTTTGTAATGTTTATTCAAGGATTTCAGACTCTGCAGTGGGCTGTGATGCAGGGTCCCCTCCGGCCACACCACTTCAGTAATGATTCTGGCATTTCTGACACAGATTAATAGCAGAAATTGTTATGAATGTTTTTGGGAAAATACTGCAAGGCAGAAATTGGATTTCCCCCTCTCCTGCCTTCTCCTTCACTTGCTAATGAGCTCCTTTTTCAAGGTGCCAATGGTAAAGCTGTAAAGTGAGATGGGCAATTTATTTTCTAGCCTTGAGACCCGAGACATAGTAACATACAATTGTTTATTTTAATGCATCATTCAATATAAAATTACATGATGCTTTACAGGTATAGCAGAAAGACAAGTTTCCTTATGCTGAGGACCTGTAAAATGTGAAATTGATCAGATGCTTGAGCAAGATGAACATGACATGAAGGATTCTCACGCTCTAAGGGTAGCTGAGGGTGGTGAGAACTGTTTTTGTCATACATTACCTCTTAGACTTCAAGAAGCTGGGAGGGAACAGGCCATTTTTTTTTAATAGGGATATTTAAACCCCTTTAACATCACTGAGAGATGCAGCCTTTCCAATAGAATGATTTGTCCTGCTCTAATTCAGATGTTTAAAATCAGTGAGATGATGAATAGTGGTCTATTTCCAATTCCCAATTTCCAATGGTAGCCAATGGCATATCTATCAACCAAGTGTAGTGTGCTCAAGTATTTCAAGGACTGTCCACTGGTGCACAGGACACAAGGGTGGTAGAGTTGCACCTTGGATGACCAGCTCAAGTGTAGGTGTTCCACCTGCAGTTGTAGACATTTCTGGGCTGCTGCATCCTGTGCAACAGGATTGCTTTCCTCCATGCTTTTCTCAGCTTTCCTCCCCTTCAAGAATATTCTAACTTTCTCTCACTGTTTTCAGGCTGTAGAGATAAATTATCTCAAATTGGACAGATATGCTTCGCTTTTTGTCTGTGGAAACTAAAGCAGGCATCATCATTATCATTAAGCTGAGAATATATTAATATTTTATTGGTGTATGAATTTTTTATTAATATATGAAAGAAAATACAGAAATCAGAAGATTCAAGTGTATAAGCCTGTGCCAGTCACTCTCAGTGATGTCCCTGCTGCCTTGCCTCTGACTATTGCTCTGAAAGTGGTCCTCTCCCATCTGTCCTGTGCTACATCAGCACCATGGGGGATCATCACAAGTATCCCAGGAAGGTTCATACAACACTAGATGTCCATGTGTGAGCAACAGCATTGTGTATGGGCTTGTTGTGGTGCACAGAAAAGACAAAAGATCACTGAAGGTAAGGAGCTGGGAGAGTTTAACCAAGAGCATTGATAGAGGATGGGCCTAGCCAGAGGCTATGAAGCATCTGGGAGAGTAGACACTGGTGTTTAAAATAAAATGCTCTTTCAGCTTTGAGGAAACAGTTTATCTAATCTGTTGGATTAGTGCACATTGGCAGATGCCATCAGGAAAGGACTGAGACAAGGTCTTGATTCTTTACTCCACGTAGTTACAGTTGGAGACAAATATGTTCCAGAGTGGGGACAATACAAAAATGGGCTTTCGGCCAGTAGGAACTGCCTTTTTCCCCCTATTTATTTTTCTTCCAGTTTTTTTCCTTTTGTTTCCTGAAAAAGTGCAATGCTGCTCTCCCTATTTTTACTTCCAGGGGAATGGAGGCAAAAAAAAGGTGATGTGACCTTCCCGTGGTGCTTGCACACAGGACTTTGCAAGCACATCAAATAGGGGCAATATCTGGTTTGCCAGGGATAAAACAGGGCTGCACCTTCTCACAGGGACCATCAGTGCCTGTATATCCATCAAAAATTTTGTGTTATTCAGACCCCCAGGGTCACCATGGGTGGTTGAGCAGGGAAGAGGCACTGACACAATGTGCACTTCCCCCTGTGAGAGAGCACAAAGTAAAACCATAATGGACAAGTGTCACATTCAGTGCAGCAGGGACAACCGTGGCACTTCTGGCCATCATTTGGTTTCCCATTTCTCCAGGGAAGCCAAACCTCACTTGTCTTGTCGTGTTCTCCAGCCCATGCTACCACAGGCACTCCACAGATTAATATTTACCATGTTTGTCCAGCACTGTTTTAATCTTCAGAGAAGTTTAAACAAGAAAACCACCACTAGCAAGTGAAAGGCTCTGCTCACCATGAGACTATTTTTTATTTCTTGACTGAACACCAAAGCAATCTTTTCACCTGCAGTATGTACCTCTTCACCTGCAGAATGGAGAGGGAAAACCTGTGTTAACTTCCTGTACTTGCTGCTTAAGCATGTCCAAGGGATCCTAATACACTTATTATTTTGCAAGAAACTCTTTTTGTGCATGGTTTATTTGATTTGATTTAGAAAGGGAAACAGCAAGGTAGTTGTCACCTCTTCTTCCCATGTAGAAATCAAGTTTGAGCCAGAGACAGGAGGTGAGTGGTGCTTGGTGACATTTTACTGCCAACATTGAGATACAAGGCCTTCTTTGTTTTATTCTTCATCTAAATTAATTACAGCAAAGAGAACTCCCTGGTGGAAAATTAGTTTCAATATTTATTTCCTACCTGACACGTTATTGTTCCTTTATTGAGTGGGATGTGTATTTTCTCTTTCAGAGCAGGTTTTCATCCACAGCTTTCTATAACCTGCCTGTATTGTTTTGGTTTCTAAACTTAAGTCAGGTGCCTGTTACAGCTGGCTACATGGAATGAATGAGTAAATGTCTGGGGGATTATCCCCTGTCCACAATCAAAATTAAAGACAGTGTAAACATCCAGTTCAACTTAACTCAAGGTGGGAATAATTTATTATTTCTTTCACAAACAAAAAAAATAATGAGGGTTGGGGGGAGCCTGGCACAATATTCCTATGAAGGAATTTCCTATCAGGAAACATTCCTATGTATTGACATAAATACTTCACTCAAAGTCTTTTTAGTCATTTGTAACAATAGGAAAGCTAGACTGAAGTGTCCTTCATAAATGGAGGAAGGGGGCAGCTCAACCTGAATATGTTCAAGTTTTGGAGACTACAAAGTCTCAGGTGTTGTCCACTGCTCCTCTCTACCTGGGAGAATGTAAATGCTCCGTAAGGGTCTGCATCTGCTTTTTTTTAATCCTTCCCTCTTGTATCTCTCTGCTTTGTATAAATGTTCAGACATGCACTGGAGGGGGGCTGGAGGCATGGCCTTCAGGGCACTGACTCCTGAGCACCAAAGGACAGTAAGTTCTCCAGCAGTTCCCTCTCATAGGTTTTGCCTGTCCTGGTAGGAGCACACAAGTATCACTGCAGCACAGAACTTACTTTGCATGGCAGCCCAAGGTCTGTGGCTGTGGAAAACTTCTTAGTAACCCGCACCACTTTATATCTGCTTCCCTTGAGCAAACTTGAAGTGAAGCTGTTCACATGCATTGTGTGATTCCAAGAGGAGAAAGCAACACCCTTCCCTGTGCTACTTGTCAACCTTTCCATTAAGAGGGGATGAATGTGATTTCAAATCTCTGTAGGTCAAGGAAATTGAATCCCAGTCTAACATCTCTCTGATGAATTACAAGGAAATAGGTGCCATTGTGTTGGCTTTGTGAAGGACTCTAGGGTAAAACCACGTTTCAGCTGAAATGGTTCTGTAAATTCCATTGTCACAAGCAGTACTCAGTTTACAGCTCATACCTTGCTTTGTTTCTCTGGTCGCTCTCAAAGGCTCCTGTGAGCGCTGCTTCTCTCCTGGTGAAACAAACTCTGGAGTTCAAGAGTCCTGTGGCTACTGCTGCTGCTGTCAGTTCAGGCCAAATAATTTCATGTAATTATGTTCTCCTTTCCTACTTTTCCATAGTTGCATTGTTAATGTCTTCATGTAATACTTGAAATTTAAGTAAAAATCATGACTAATAATCTGATAGTGCTAAAGCCTCATTGCTAGGACACAAGCGATTTAAATATCACATGGTATGCCCAAATCATTCCACCCTCCTAATGCTGTGGCTTCAACAGTTCCTTTGAATTTCACTAATTCAGCTGCCTCTGGAGTCCCATTTATCAGAATGTGGTGAATACTTAGAAGTCACCCCTCAAATATGATGGAGAATAGAAGTCACCCCTCAAATATGATGGAGAATGAACAATCTTAACAGCACTTTTCCTCAAAATTTATCAAAGTGCTAGCCAAAGATATACTCAGTTACAAGTGAATTTCAGATATTTAGAGGGTAAAGATTTAGCAAAAAAATGTTAATAATAGAGCTCTCTCACCAAATAAATATATACAGGAGAATGTAATATTACAGAGCATGTCAGAGAGACCTTTACATCAAGAATGTAATCTATTTTCATAATGGAAATACAGGAGTTTCTGCTGATGTTTTGGAGACTGAAATGTGTTTTCCTCCTCCCTGAGCTGATTATTTTTTCTCACTTTGGCATCTTACTTGTATCATTTCTTCTTATACAATTTTATTGTGACATCTGGCTGCAAAATAAAAAATGTAGCCTACAGGAAAACTTAGAATTGTGTTCCCTATAGTGCATCAGTCAGACAATAAAATAGCCATCACTACAAAAATGTGTTTACAAAAGGTACTATTTGTAAATAGGAAGTTTTCTTCTGGCTTTACGTGCAAATGAATACGCAGGAACAACCTTTCAGATGATGTAAGATGGCTTTAGGATGGCTCCACGAATTTTTGCAAGCTGAAGTCTTCTGTTGAAGAGGCCTCCTTTCCTTTCTACAACTTATTCTGAGAGCATCTAAAAATATTAGATGTGTATGGAGTTGGTTTTTTTGGTTGGTTGTTTTTGTGGATGTCTAAGTGTCCTTTTCTACTGTGTTAATCCCACTGTACCTTCTTATCTGTGACCAGCTTCACTGACCAACTCGTGGTCTTGTCAGTGATGTGTCTGCCCAGATATAGGAAAACATTTCTGAAAGAAATAGTAATTTGGGCTTCAATACCCTCCTTTGAAAACTATGAATAATACTACTAAGAGGTCAGTGGGATAGTTAATACTGGATCAGAAGCAGCTCCAAGTTTACTATCCCAAAGCTTTAATACATTGATTTTCTAAGTCTACTGTAGGCTTAGGAAAAGAATGAAAGCAGCATGATTACCTGCTTACAAATTGGTTACATCCACGCAGACAGTGTAGAGAAAAACTCAGGCAGATCAAAGCACAATTTTAACAACAGACTTGGTAAACAAGTTGTTTGCAACTTCTTATGAGGCAAGGCTGCATTGCATGAAGAAATCTTGCAAAACTTTACAGATCAAGAGGAAGTGGCTTGAGAAGAGGTGGTTTGGAATTCATAACCCTGCTCAATTCACCTGATGGTGAATATAAATGTATTATACTGTAGTACTGCCGTGCACTGAAGTAGAACCTGAACACGCAGATGAAATGACAGCTATCTCTGAGACTGGCATTACAGTCAATGGAAGGAAACAAATACTTCTCAGATACAACTGATTTTGAATGGCCAATTTGGGATGAAATGAGGTGTGCAAAACATCTGTTTGCCTCCAGTGACTCGGAAAAGAGGATAGGTGACTAGTCCAGATGGAGACATCTCCATTACTGCTCTGTCAGTGGAAATGAATCTAGTTAGGATTTCAGGAGTGGCTGACTGACCATTTTCAAGGAGAAGTGATTAGATGAGACAAAAACCTAAATCTGCAGTTTAACTTCTATTTCTTCTACTAACAATAAAGAGAGAAAGGGCGAGTCCAACACATCTTCTTTAGCAACAAACTGTAGAATTTGGATGCCTCAAAGGAAATTGGATGGGGTCAGCTTTGAATTCCTACACACAAGGTTTGATTCATCTCTTTGGTACAACCTGAGATGCCTTAGGATATAAGAGTGGGCATGCCAGTTGTGACCTGAGGCTAGAGGGGTCCTGTTCTAGAAACATGGCAGCATGTTACAATTGAGCTCAAGTGACACTTGCTACCTCTGTTTAGACAACAGCGTTCAGTCCCTGACTTTATGGAGCAATGATGACCACCTATACATATGAGCTGAGTATCTGGTCCTGTCACAGCCGGAGGACACTCCATCATTACAGTCCATGGAATCCTAAAAAGTACTTATCTGTTTCACCAAATAAAAGTGTTAGCATTGCTGCTGATGTTCATCTGCTGACTCGGCTGAGTGTGTCAAGATGTTTAATAAGTCCAAATGTCGGGTACTTCATTTTGGACACAACAATCCCATGCAGAGCTACAGACTGGGGACAGAGTGGCTGGAGAGGAGTCAGGCAGAAAGGGACCTGGGAGTGCTGGTTGACAGGAAGCTCAACATGAGCCAGCAGTGTGCCCAGGTGGCCAAGAAGGCCAATGGCATCCTGGCCTGCATCAGGAATAGTGTAGTGAGCAGGACCAGAGAAGTTATTGTCCCCCTGTACTCGGCACTGGTCAGGGCTCACCTTGAATATTGTGTCCAGTTCTGGGCCCCCCAGTTTGGGAAAGATGTCAGGATACTGGAATGTGTTCAGAGGAGGGCAACGAAGATGGTGAAGGGGCTGGAGCACAAGCCCTGTGAGGAGCGACTGAGGGAGCTGGGGCTGTTTAGTCTGGAGAAGAGGAGGCTCAGGGGAGACCTCATTGCTCTCTACAACTCCCTAAAAGGAGGTTGTAGTCGGGCAGGGGTTGGTCTCTTCTCTCAGGTGACCAGTGGCAGAACCAGAGGGCATGGACTCAAGCTTGGTCAGGGAAAGTTTAGACTTGATGTGAGGAAAAAGTTCTTCCCTGAAAGGGTGATTGGCCATTGGAATGGGCTGCCCAGGGAGGGGGTGGAGTCGCCAACCCTGGAGGTGTTTAAGGGGAGACTGGATGAGGCACTGAGTGCCATGGTTTAGATGATGGGTTGGTGTTGGTGTTAGTGTTAGTGTAGGGTTATAGGTTGGACTTGATGATCTCAGAGGTCCTTTCCAACCTTGTGATACTGTGATACTGTGAAGATTTCACTCAGTTCACATGGCATTACCTGCATTACAGTGTCTGCCTCCTGCCCCTGCATTTCACACGGCAAATGTGGTTGCTGGGACAGTAACTCAAAAGCTCTTTTCAGCTTGAGGAAGGCGTTGGGAGCTGGGTAGAACTTAAGTAAATACAATCTAACCCAACACGTATTTTTATATAGCTCAAAGATGTTCTTTTGCTTACCAAAAGACATTTGGGCTCAAGACATTTATAGTGACATTGAAGGCCCTGCAAAGAAGCTGCAGGTACTCTGCAGTGTGAGATCTGGGCATAAGATCATTCTAACCTATTTTGTCTGTAGGCATCAGTAGTCCATTCCACTTCATCTTGTCAAGGTTATGCTTTTTTCATCATGTAGTCATGTTCAATATGACCATAGCTCAAACAAATCCATGTAATTCAATTTTCTTCCAGTAATTATCTGCTTATCTGATTCTGATTGGGTATATCAGGGTAATTGCACAAATGTCATCAAAGTTACACAAGCCTAATCAGAGCGTCTCTTGATCTGAAATTATCCACTGAAGACTTCTTAACCTCTTTTACTCATATCACTGTTACACAAAACAGAGATGATGGATCAAGTCTACTGGGTTGAATGCAAGCAAATTGACCTAAAAAGTCCTTTCACTCCTGATGAACTTGTTGAAGGCTTTAGTCAGGAACAATTTAAGTCTTCAGAGATAAACACGACTGCAGGACCCAAGCAACATTTTTGTTCAGCTAGAGGAGTTGCAGACAAGAGGTGGGGAGGCCAGAAGCAAAGAGGATAAATTATTCTGGAGGTATTTGACACTGGAGAATGATGCAGGTATTTCCAGGAAGATCTGCATTGTTTCCCCTAAGATCTCAAGACACGTTGTGTCAGTTGAGATGCCTGAGGACACCTTGCTGATGACTCAAGTTAATGTTATAGAGGAACAGAGATAGACCACTGCCAGCCTCTTTTGGCTGTGCCTGGTTACCAGAGACTTCAACAACTATGACTGCACAATTGAATCAAACCTTTTGTATCTGGGAAATCTAATGCTTCTTGGAATCATAATTCACAGCTACTGGGAAAATCTTAACAGATATAACACAGTTGCGTTCACTTGAGTACAGTTTGCAGAAGATCTCACCAAGATGTCAACTCTGAGGCAGGTATTTTACTTTCCTAATTTTCATGCATACACCTAATTACCTCAAATCCTTAAAACATTCCAGTAACTACCACGGGTTTAAGCTAATGACTCCTTTTTCATAAAGGGAACTACAAGTAGCAAAATAGATACTTCATCAAGGTATTAACTGGGCTTTAAGACTGTGAACACACAGAAAAGGACCTCACAATTTGGGCTACTGCAAACATTGGTGTGCTGCTTTCATTCAGGCTAATGAGTCTTATCTTCATGGCCTGTACAGGGAACAAAGTTGGAAAACCATTTTACTCAGAAAACATAGCTAATAACCTGCAGAGCCAGATATTTTAGTGGTTATTTATATCTCTGCTGCTGGAGAGTTGATCTAATCCCAGAAAATCTTAACTAATGACAAATAAATGGGCTCACATTACCTGCTTTCTACCATCACACTTCTTAAGCTTCTCTGAGTTGCACTTCAAAAGGCTTTGGTGATTCTGTCAGTATAGATGCAGCCATCACTTATGCAAGGGCCAGAGTATTGAAAAGAGATAAGCAGTAAAATAACTCATCTCTTTCTTATGTTACTTTTCCTCTTCCAAACCGAAGCTTCCTAAGGCAACAACCTGCAGTTGCATCAGCAGATGGTGACTTGCTTGTCTGTGAAGAAGTCCATTGTGTTTCAGTGGCTACAGATGGTATAGATTTGAATTTATCCGATCAGTTACACAAGTCATGCGTGTTAGATGAATTCCACCTACACACAACACTGATTACCATTTGAGTTTTTAACCCTCAGCTCCCATTTAGGTCAATGGAAACAAATAGACAGACATTTTTTGAAGAGAATTCATGGGATTGATTTTAAACAATTATTTTAAATGAGGCAAATCATATTCTAAAAGTGTTTATTTCTTTTGCTGACTATAAAAGCAGTCTAGACAACTAGTTTCGTTGTAGATATTTGAAGCATCTTGATTGGGACAGATGTGTCCACTCCAGGCTGATTGTATACTGAACCTAACCTGCAAAACTTTCCAGATCAATGAATTTAACTCATTTAAGAAGTATTACAAAGGTGTAAACAAACACTAGGTTTACAAAGACAGGGATTTGAGAGTATACACTCTGATGAAATATTCGGGTTTTTTCCATTATAAAGCACTTGAATTTATGTTGTGAATACTTTGGCATCAAGAATTCATGTCTATCTGCAAGGTGAGATGTGTAGAGCTTATTGAGCTAGCACAGTGATAACAGGGTTGTAAAAATTATCTCCAGATAGATTTATATCTCTATGTATATTAATAAATTATGCAATCTTGCTTTTTCTATGGTGCAGTCATAACATTTAATTCAAAGATTAGTACCAAAGGAAAATCTTTTCCCAATGAGTTAAACTAACACCGTGTAATTTAATTAACCAATTGCTATAAATATAGAGCCGTGCAGTCTTGGACTGTAAAATTTTTGACAGCAGCAGAAATACACTGTGGATTTTTCAGTGTTGTATTTCCTGAAATTTTTCTTAATAAACTTATTGACTGAAGCTTATTGAAACACAAAATCTCCAGAGACTTTCCCATTTAGTTTTACCGTGGATTTAGATTTTTCCATTTAAGGCCATTTGAAATCCCAAATGGTCTCTATCATAGCAACTTTCACTTAAAAGTAAGTTGCTGTGGCTTCCTGACCTCCCTTAGAAATAACCTTAACCAAATCATGGCATTAAGTGGGGCAATAGTATTTAATTTCTGTCGGGAAATTGACTGTTATACATCTTTGGTAGTACAAAGTTTGCTGGTAATTTATGATTTTAAAGGACTTTTGGTGGATTCACAAAGTCCTTGAGATTACTCTGAAGGAATATGATATTGTTTTCTGCTTGTAACTAAAATGCCTAAGAGATTAAGCAAAGAAGCAAATCTTGCATTACAACAGGTTGACAAGATACATGATCCATTAAGAACCTGTCCAGCTCATCAACAGAGATCTGATTGATCTCAAACAGATCTCAGTCTCTATTGTAAGCCATAATTTTATGCCTCTATATCTGAATCTTATATACTAGTCTCTTTCCCAACAAAGCAGTATGACAGCTTCATTGGACAGAAGAATTGAGAAACTGCACTTCCAACAAGCATACAGTTAGATGCTAAGAGGCAAAAGACATATGCTAAATTCCTGAGTTCAAATCTCTGGTAGATTAGAAGCATTTCTGTTTGATTTTAGAGTAAACCAAGTTTTAAAATGAAGATATTCCTTCGTTATTGTTTTATTATTTCCTGTAGGAAAAAACTGACCATGACTGAACACTGGTAAATTCATTTTGCTCTAGAGAAGCTTTCTTTTCCACCAAGACCATCATAGGAAAGGATCTGTCTTGACTGTACATTCATTCATCAAGTGCTCCAAGGCTGTCCTTATCTGATACAACTAGGAATTGATCACATCCCTTTGTGAAGACTTGTGGGACATGGCCATTGGTAGGGAATACCACAAACACAATGTAAGTTGATTCTGGAGCCAAGATGACCAACCAAGTGGTGCAACAAGATAGGATTGCAAGAGATGTTCACTCTGCAAATTCCACACCACTGCTTACTAAGCTCAGTGAAACCCAGAAAACACTTCTTTAGCTATTCCTACAGTTCAGACAGCTCTTTTGAGAAGAAAAGATGTTTTCTACCTGTATGGTAAACAAGAAATTAGAAGCCAAATGTCATATTTGGTGATCCTCCTACTTACCTGCTTCAGTTGTATGGGGGGGACTCTAGATGGTAAATCTACCTACTCACTCCTTGCAAGAGTAATAAATTAGAGAAGTCATTCCTACTCTTAAAAAAGGAGCTATAATTAAACAAGTTTCATTATATCTACCCCCTTGTCTTCTCTCTCCCAGCATCTTCCTTCTTCCCCCTGAAAACACTACCCATCTCACTAAGAGAAATGACAAAAGCCCAAAAAAGACAAAGGTGAATTCATCCCCAATGCAAACTAAGTACCCTGTGGATCACAGTAACTGAAGGCTTCAAGTCTTATGAAGATAACCCAGGGCATTGCTCAGGACCAGGAGACTTTTGCTGCAGTGGGCTCAGCTGTTTGTATTAGTGATTCATGCTTACTTTGCCAGCACATAATGTATCCTGATCATATGGAACCAGCATACAGCGGCACTCAAGGCACATTTGTCCAGATAATAGTTTGACTTCATCTAAAATGTTTCATTGGGTCACTGCCCTATTAATTGTAGGCAGAGTGCAGAGGATAATGTATGGTCAATACGCTCCCGAGGCAGACTCCCTTCTTCACAGTTACCAGGCAACATCCCTCAGCTTTGCTCAGCACTGCTAATACTTCTCCTTTCTTCCCATTGCAAACTTAGTGATGGAGAGCGTGTGTTCATGAGAGCATCAGAGGGTAAGAGATGAGGCAGAGCTTATTTTAGTTAGATGGCTTTTTACAAGCATTAAGCAATGCACTCCTGCAATAAACAACTATGCCAGAGCTAATACTCAATAAACAGTGTGCTTTATAAGCAATTAGGGACTCACATTGTGGAACAGCCACTTCAGTGGAATGTACAATACTACCCTAACAATGCTTAGCAAGATAAGTGGCTTATTAAAAGCGTCATAATTCTTCTTTAAAAATCAATTAACAGTTTGGTGCATTTTTTTTGGTCTATGGGCTACTGGGTGTCTTATTCAGATGAGGATAAATCCAGGGAACTGTTTCTCATGTTCTATTCATTGACTGCTGTTTGACCCCCAAAAGTGCAAAGGGAAGAAAACCTGCAAAATAAATAAATAAAATTATACAACCATAGTCAAGTTCAGTTGGTTTTCAGCCCAAGAGACAGCTGAAGATGCTCAGATGACACAGATAAACATACTTCCTTTGGGCAAAAGAGAAGCCAGAGCACATTATAAAACCATTTCCTTTATGTTTCTTGGTATTTTTTTTAAATTAAATTAATTAACAATCTCTTCCCCAAGTCCTGCTGGGTTAGGTAGCAGAGGTTTAGTTCAGAGAGGTTTGATTGTGATTTCTACATAAACAGAGGGTATGTAGTTCCTTTCCTGAAAATACAGAATATGTCTTCCTTCTCTTCTACAGAAACCTGTTTCATGCAATCCTTGGGAACAAATAGTCTATTAGCTCAGAAAAGAGGGTGAGAAACATGGGAGAGGAATACTCTGGTCAGGCCCCCCTGTCACCAGCAGGCAGGGCACTGAAGAACAAAATGCCTTCTCTTTTGCCATCAGAAAGCCAGAGATGTTTTCAGCCACTCCTGCTTGTGAAGGTAAAAAGCAAGAGCCCTTTTCTGAGTGAGACTGAAAACTTTCATCCTCTAAATAGTCACAGGATTTTTTTCTCAGCTGAATCTGATGCACTCCTTATTTCTCCGTGAGCAGTGTTGTGATCTCCCTGCCATTGATTTCCTATCAGCCCTTTATAAATGCTTTCTTTCTTCCCTCCCTGATTAATTATTAAACTATTAAATCAAATGCTGCGTCCAAGAGTTTGTAAATCAAAACACAACCTCTCCTCAAATGCTGAGCTGTGTAAGCTACAGGCTTTGCCGGAGGAAAGTCAGACACTGTTGTCTGGAAGCTTCCCCTTCACACCAGCCAGCCCACTCAGCAAACAAATACAAGAAAAGGGAACAAACTTTGGAAGATGATAAAGAAACATTACTGGACTTCAGTGCAGGTTTTCTGTTCATATTTACAGCACATATTAAGCAGGCACTGGGATTGCCCTGGATAACCACTACAGTTCATGTGTACCTTTCAAATTCAGGTAATTGCAAAAGGGTTTGTACAGACCTTATAATCCTGCTGGACTGTGCTGATCTCACAGATAAACGTACACATAGACTGCAGATCCTCAGAGGTGATATAAAAGCATATTGTACTCTTGGAGATGGGACAGAAAAATGGAAAGCAAAGGGTTTCAGAAACAGCATTCGGTAGGAATCATGGTGTAACGTGGGATGTTTGAAATTTCCAGGTATTATGCTTGGATTAAACTAGCTAGAAAGTTCTTTTGTCTCATCCACCATGGAAAGCTTAATGCTTAAAAAAAGAGAATACTTAGACTGCCTAAAAGTCACACAGCTTAATTCCTCCCACCACCAGGGCTGCAGAGCCAGCTGAATTTTTCCCTACCTTCTTCTCCATCCCCCAGCCTGCCCCAGAGCAGAAGAAATGCATCTTGTTGTAATGCTTTTGCTTTTACAAAGCCACTTCTCCCTGACTCCTTTTTTAATCTCTACACTGTAAACTCTGAGAGCAATTGAACAGACTGAAAACTGGGAGGTGGTACAGTCCAAACAGGATGCCACAGCTGCTCCAGCTAGAGGCAAGTGTGTCTTAAAAATGTGAGTACATGTCAAAATATATGCTTTTCCAATCTAGAAAATACCTCTTGCTCTCCTAAAGAATTTTTTCTTCAGAATAAAGACCTCCTTCCACTTAAAAGCAGAATGGCATTGCTGAAGGTAAAACTGTTCATAGACACCCAAGTCTATGAACACAATAGCTAATAAAAATCAATAGAGAAATCTGATTCTTACACTTATATACACAATAACGAAAGGTTTGCAGATTCAATCCCTAAAAAGCAAATTCCTCTCTCTTTTTCCTGACATTTTTTTCCTCCTTTGCTTTTTAAATTACTTTTTTAAAAAAAATCAGATCTGAATGCGCTTATTGCCAAGTCAGAGAGGAACTCATAGCTCTTCTTGGGGTGAAGTGATGCTGAGCAGTCCAGGGACTAAAACTGGACCAAATACATCCAGATATTACAATACTGAACTGAAGAGAGACAGCTTCTTGCTGTCTGCTGCCTGGCTCCTCTGTGCTATGAATCTTTCATTGGTGCTTTTGTCTCAGCCAAGGAAGAGACAGAGCGAAAGAAATGTCACAAAAGCAATATAAAATGGACAGATGTAATACTTGAAGTATTGTCATAAAAAAAATCAGTGTGCATATTTTATCTGTTCTAGACAGCCTAAACCAATTTTCAGGATCACTACACATTTATTTCAAGCAGACCAGATCTGTTCAAGAAGAATAAAAAGGCTTTTGGGGGACTTTGTGAGTGAAAAAAGGATGATTTTTTATTCGCTTCAAAGTGTTTTGGAGCATGCTTTCACCTTGTTGCCAAAGCAGCAAAACAAGAATAAGGCACATTGGCATCTATAAGCATTTTTATATTGATTGCTTATTTAAAATTGCAATTAAGTAACATAAGTAAAGCATTTTTAAAAACTGTTCTGACAGAAGAGAGCCTGTTGCCCTCTGACAAATGACAATCTGCTGCTCACATTTAGCTTCGTAAAAACACTTCCTTCATTTTAATAATGAAGGGTGTTCATTCCAGTGTGAATGTGTTTGGTCAGAAATGAATCTAGTAAAAGCAGTAAGTGTTAACGCTGATTAGTCATTCAGTCCAGTTTGATGTCCCACCTTAGCTATTCAGACTACTAAAAGATAAAGCTAACAGTATTAAGGCAGGGTTCAGTCACCATCCCTGGAGGTGTTCAAAAAGAGTGTAGACTTGGCACTTTGGGATATGGCTTAGTAGGCATGATGGGGTTGGGCTTGGTGACTTAGAAGTCTTTTCCAACCTTAATGATTCTATGATTTTACAAAAATGAACTGCTAGTCAGAGTGAACATCGTTTTGGGAGCACTCACCTCTGTGTTCATCCCAGATAATGCTTCAGCATTTAACAGAGGCACAGCTAATTATCCCAGGCACCCTGTCAAGCAGGAGCTTGCCACCTCTAAGGCGCTCCAATGAACCCAAAAGACAACTAAGAAGAGATAACCTATGGGCAATAGATGGACATTTTCTCCTTGGGATCTTCATCTTTAATGTAAAGTATCTGTAGAGTCTGAAAACTGAAGAAGGGGTTGAAACCACTACTCTGAAATGGCTAGAGAGGAACACAGTCCCTTGGGTTTGATTTGGAATTCAGCGGATTATATTCTGCTCCTCAGAGGCTCCTCTTCCCTCTGGTGACTCCAGAGGACCAGATGGTGACTCTGTTTTTAATGTAACTCCTCTGTTAACTGCCCAAATAATCCAGCTTGCACGTATCTGGGCCCTCACAAAGATTCATCTTGCTTTTTAAATCACTAATTACCAGGGAGAATGTCAGCAAAAAGTGCTCTGTTCTGCATGTCTGACATAACATTGTCAGCTCCCAGGGGTATAGTGCAGTATCACAATATTTGGTGAGGGGTTTTTTTTTGTAAGCCTCCAATTGCTGCAATCACATCAGAGTTCCCTCGTTGCCTTCTCTTCCTCTTTTCTTTCTGTCTTCCTTGTGCTCCTTCTCGTTACAAGAAAAAGCTGGAAAATGAGAACCTGGGGCATGCTGCTGCAGAGAGAGGAATTAAATATTGCATTTCACTATTTTTAAATCATGTGACTTTTTAGCCTAAATTTTATTCTGGGAGCTGACTGATGCTTTTTTTGTACTTTTTAGTCTTGTCAGTCCTATGACTCACGGAACCACCTCTGAGATAATCTCAGGCATGGGGTTTGAAACTCAGGTGGAAGCTCACGTCACCTTTCACCTGTTTTACAACACATTGTGTGGAAAATATACTGCTTTGTTCGGGGTTTAAGCAGGCAAACAGGATCATAACCTTTTTCATCCTGTGAATAGCCACTGCAATAGTAAAACACAGCAAACCCTGCTTTGTAATGCACACTGATTAAAAGCTCTGCCATGTGCCTCCTGTTTTGAGCCAGTAATATATAACAACTGCTCATGAAGTCTGTTATGATACCTGAAAAGCATATGCTAAGCAAAGCTGAAATGAATGATAAACAAAACAGAGTCCATTTTTCTCCAGTCGTGTTTAAGTGTATGGGGGCTGTCAAGGCAAGAAGTACGTTAGTACTTAACTGAGAATGACTTCAGAGAGCAACTCATAAACCTCCATTAATAACTCCCTGACAGGCTGGCAGTGCTGGTCTTGGCACTTATCTAACAGCAGGCCACTATTATACTGTGACAAGCTTCACTTCTCCAGAGGCCTCTAAAATACCTGTAGGATCTGAAACATTTGAGAAGGGAAAAATGTACCACTTCTCTCTTCTTTGCACCAATTAGATTTATTATCATATTTAATCCAGCATGAATATTGCCTTATTTAGCATGACAGCTCTAACTGCATACCTGTTAGGTCAACCCAGTGTTAGCTCCAGGTGAAATTATTCCTGTTCTAGTTGAAAATGAATGACACAGACTAGAAAATAGCTCATGTTAGGGTCCACATTTTAGGTACAGTGTGCACTCAAGTTGCACAAGACATTTCTTACTCGGGGCATTTTTGTCTTCTAAGGCTATTGCAGCCATCTTCAGGCTTTCCCCAGTGGGTTGGGAGAAGCTGCATGCTCTCTAGGCATGAAAAACAGCAGGAAGAGCTCTGAAAGTCTCCTGGAAGGACACATCTTGAGCTCCAAAGACTACTGATACTTGAAGATTAGAGATATAAAACAGCTTCCGCCACATGGCCCCGGGACTATGGTCTGTTTCTTGGACAAATCCCAAACATGGTATAGATAAATCCTATGTAATCTTGGCAACCACTTATTTCCCTGAGGGCAAAGATCTCATCTGCAAAATACACAGAAGGAATGTACCAGCTTCGCAAAGCTTTAATTCAGCTCATGGTTGTAACTCTTCTAATAATGACATACGACAGCTCTGTAAAAATGTTTATAGTTGCCAAGACAAGTACTAGAAAAGGAAGGCCAGATTATGTTTACAAATACAAGTTGAACTACCTCCTCTTCCCCTGCACAGGTGGAATACAATTTAAGGCAGAGGGGATTTATCTTGAGTGTGAGATGTGGCTTGAATGTCTGCTGTAATGGTGCAGATTCAGAAGATCAGAGGAAAGTGAAAAGTGTTACAGAAAAAAAGAGGGAGGAACAAGGAAATGCTGATAATTCAATTTGACTTTAAATGCCTTCCCAAAGCAGAACAAGCAAGCAGTTATACAATATAAGGTAAAGACATTCAACATTTCTATATACTGGTGCTGTTTCAAACAGCGTGGTTGTGTCAGCTGGAGGACAGCCTGCACGACAGCAGAAGTCGTTCTCCTGTCTATCCCAGGTGCCACTCTATGTCTGGTTTTGATCTCACCCTTCAAGAGAGATGATTGGGGCAATGGGAGCATTTCCAGGGGAAAGTAATGATAACGACTGTCAGAGTGATGTAAGTGGTTTGTAAGAACTACTGAAAGAGCTGGAGCTGTTTAGCCAAAGGAGAGAAGTTTTAAGGGGAAAGCGTTAACAAGGCTGTTGCAAAGGAGAGAGTAATTTTTCTGTGTGCACATGGGTGTTGGAACAAGAAATTATGGACTTTAGTTTCATCAAGAAATGATTACTTTTTATTCGTTCACCATCAGTTCAACAATGGGGTTGGGTGGGAGGTTTAGAGTACCTTACACCCTTTTAACTGAGCTGCAGGCTGGAATATTGGAGTTGATGTCTACCAGATATGTTATTGCAACATCTGCTATAGCCACAAAACCCCTTCAATTTGCCTATGAGAACATCAGTGCATCTTGGAATGTTGCTGGCTTCTACGTGGACTTGCCCCAAAGCAGACAAGACCCACATATAACACTCATATTATATAATCAAATACCAGCTGGCTGCCCCTCCTCCCTCAGGTTTTCCCCAGCTTTCCTCAAAATCACATTTTTTTCCATCCCTTTGAACCTCCCTTAGTTGGGTCTTGAGTGTCACACTGCTATACATCACTCTACAGTCCTCCAAAACTCATACATCTGCAAGAATCTGACCTCTGAATAACGTCTATCAAAACTTCTAAACATATTTCCCAGGAGAGTTTTACTAAAGCTTGGAAAGGAATCTGGGATCCTCATCCTACCATATACACAGTAATAATAATTTTCCATTGCTCCCAGGGAGATGAAAATACAGAATAACAGATCAGTTAGATCCATAGTTACATCTACAGCCCATTGAGGGGGAAGGAGCATTAGATCCTGGAGATTGAGCTTCAAGAGAAGTTCTGCCTGTATCAGGATTTCAGACAGTCTTTCATGTTAGTGAAATAAAAGAGAAATATTTCCCTCAGGGAGTCAGAAAAAAATACCCAAAGTCTTTAGCCTGACTTTCTTTTGTATTGCTGCTCCAGCTACTGTCTCCAGAATTCATTACAATAAGCAAATGCTCATACATCATTGGTTTAATATGACAACTACGATGCTTAATAAGGCTGGAAGAAACATCACTGTGACTCTATTTGAGCCTCCTAAACAATCAGTTATTCTGAGAAGGTTACACCAGTTTTATAGCTCAGGAGCTGATTTGCAATTTGTATTCATCTTTCATTTTGACTAGGCCAATTGTATGTTCTATCTGCATTATCAGCTCCATAAAAATTCATTTCTATCCATAAAGATATAAGATTCCTAATAATGCTTCTCCTATTTGTATGGGTGTGTTTCTGGTTTTATTTAGAACAGAAAGGCAGTTAATCCAGTAACTGGATTGTCTTTCTGTCCAGTTTCACTTCCGTCCACTCTAAACCCATGAAGTCAGATTTAAACTGAACTGTTTTTATGATGAGATGGGAGATATTTGTCTTTGCACAATTTATGAATTCTGAGTAACTGTGAAATTATTGCATGTCAAATGTCTCGCTGTGCAGAGTCACTCTGTGTAGACAGGACTCCTGGCAGGTATGGCCCTGAAAGATGGTAAAGAACTAAAACAATTAACACATTTGCAGCCTGATTGAGCAACAGCAGTGTTATAGAGACAGCTGAGCTGAAGATATTGGTTTAACTAAAGTCTGTCTCCAGAGAACTGAAGTGTAGAAAATTCAGTCAATGGGCAAAAATTATAATATTGAGAATTAAAATTACTAAGAAGCTGTGGATAAAAGAACTAACAAATGTATTTAAGTAATGGGGGCCAATACTAGCTCCAGAAGTCTCAAGCAGTTCTGTGACCTCTACAATTTCCAGGTGAGTCTGTGCCTGTAAGTATACTGGGAGACCAAAGCCAGCACTGAATTGCCAAGGGAAGAACGGGAAAATACTGACCTTTCATGATGAGTTACAAATGCATCATCAGATGAATGTAGAGAGTAATGGGTATCACTGGGGCCTAAGAATTTCTTGTCATTGATTATCTTGGATATTTGACTGATATGCACTAAGCAAAGAGCCATGACACTGTCAGCTCCTCCCAGATGCTTTCTGTTTTCCTCACAGCAGAGGTCATGCTCCTGCAGCAGAGGCAGCTGGAGGAAACACGTGCTCGTGTCCTGACAGCTCTTGTTCACAGTCCAGCATCCTGAGAGAAGCTCACGTTCATGAGAAGTTTGAGGCAATGCGTGAAATTGAGCAACTGAGGCAGGGAAGGTGTCTGGTTCTGCCAGCTCAGCTGTAGGCAGTGACCATCAACAAAGGGTGGGACAGACAGGTAGTATCATCCAAAGCTGGTAGAGGGAGGCTAGAAAGAATTCCTAGAATGAATAGCAGTGACTGGGCATCTAGCTACTTAAGCATCAAGAAGACTTGTGTAACCCCCATCTTCTCCCCT
This sequence comes from Tapera naevia, assembly GCA_033556795.1. Lineage (NCBI taxonomy): Eukaryota > Metazoa > Chordata > Aves > Cuculiformes > Neomorphidae > Tapera > Tapera naevia. The sequence continues at coordinate 631,775 of JAUMJJ010000074.1, read as the reverse complement.
CCCTCTACTCCTTTCTTCTCCCTGCTCTCTCCTCCCTCCCCCCACCTTTATATTTTCATCTTTCTTCCCCTGTACCATATTAAAATGTCTGTGCCATGGACAAGTTTTGTTTCATGATTCTTGCATAAGTACTGTTCAGATTACATGCAGGTAGTTAAAAAACAGGATATTTTGGTTTTTCACAGCTGGTGCAATGTGTTCATTAAAGTGCAGATGTGTTGCTGTTCCCGGCTACTAGATCTCAACAAACTGACTAAACAACCTTTTTAACCTGTTTTCTATTGTTAACCATGGCGATAAGACAGACCCAGAGTCTGCAAGGTCTTTAACGGGTACAGAATTGTATTTTCATTAAGAAGTTAGAGAGGTGAAAAACCTGGCTGGCATATTAAAGAGGCAGAGAAGCATCTGTCTGATCTCAGTGGGTGAAAAAGAAGCAAAAATTTGTCTTCAGGCAAGAGCACTTCCAGGGGAGTCCCACAGAGATCTCTATCTGGCTTTGCATACTTCAGTGTTCCTACAGTCTCTGTGAAACCTACTAGGCTGTATCCACACTTCCTACAATACATAAGCAATAAACTCTTTTTCCTACTCATAGACCTAGAGTCTGGCAGCCCTCTGGAGAAGCAATTTCAATATTTCAGTTGTACTGGGAGATACCACAGCAGTTGTGAGGCCTAACTTGGACATTTTTCACCTAAGGCATGGAACTTGGGCACTAGTGGCTTGTACAGGGCTGGAAACAAATGTCAGCAGTCCAAAGATATGAAAGGAGATGGGGAGTTGAGGAAGAGACAGCTCTGCATCACTCATTGCTCCAGAAAAGTGCCAAGTAAGACCTAAATGACCTTCCTCCCATTTGGCCCCTCCCTATACGAAACTGGGAAGCAGCCTTTTTTGTCTCATCATTGTTATCAATTTATGTTCTAGAGTCTAGTTGTAGGCTCCTGCCTTGGCTAAGCCCTTCTTACTTTTTCTTCCCAACCTGCCTCAGCACCCTCCTCCCAACCCATTCTCCAGTCCACCTTGCTAAAGCATGTCCTTTTGTCCCCACAAGCATCCCACTGTGGCATGGCTGCCCATCTAAGAAGACTGTTCTCCAGCTGGGGAGGCAAAGTGGGATCTATCATAAGGTGGAAACAAAATCAGAGGGAGATTTTTTTCTGAGAGATAGTCTTGTAAGTCCTCACAAAGGGCTGACGTGGAGGCAAGAGACAGCAAGGAAAATAACCAAGCCAAAGCTTCAAAATGGCCTCTCCAGGTTAATAAAAGCACTGTCAGATTCTACAACTTGTGCTGAATTTTAACTTGCAAGATTCCCCAAACCACCACTGCCTGAGTCTGAAATGCTATGGTTTTACATGTCCAAATCTTAATGTATCCTGAAGAAACCTCTTACTACACTGAGCAAAGGAGTTTCTGAGGACCATTTAGTCCATTCCCTCCAGCTGCAATCTGGAGAAAGTCAGGCACTAAAATCAAGTTTCATCTTGGCTACTGCTGGTCACATTACTTTTACTACAAACTGTAAAATAGCCTTAAATATTTGAAGCAGCAAATGTAAGCACCTTAGCAAATGGGACATAAGATCAGGTTCTTCATCTGAAAGCTTCCCAGAAAAGATCCTTGATATTAGGGCAAATAACATGAAAGAAACTGGAAGCAGAAAGACTTGTGAGGGCTACAAGGCATGTCAGGACATGATTATTCTGTCTCAGTCCATCAGGCAACTACTAGACAGCATAACTGAACACAACAAATACTTGACCAATCTAAAAAAAACCTGAAATCAGAGAATTTTTAATGGGGAATTTTCCAAACAGCCCACTTCACCAGTTTAAAGAGGGCAATGATCAAATGAATGACCACGGAATCATACACAGTGTGAAACATGGTATGTAGATGCTCTCCACAGCAGTTTGCATGCATGCCTTGCTACAACATATACTGCCCTATATGAACAGGAGACTATGTCCCAATGAGAAAAAGATTCACATTTTCCTTCCTTTTTATTTGTCCTTCATCTTACATCCTAAGCCAACATAGATTGATACCTTGACTCAAACTACATCAGTTTTCTTAATGAACACATGTTTATGTCTCAAAGACACTTCCAAAACAACATTTTTACAGATATTCCACCAGAAGACACTATTGGAATCAATGAATTATAAATCTGGACCAATCTGCAAAGAACTGGAGTTCAGTTCTCCCATAGTACAACCAAGAAATTGTGTTTACTGCCTCAGTTTCTCCATATAAGAAATGGAGATCACAATAATTCTTTGAAAAGTGCTAAGGAAATCCACTCGTGTAGAAACACTATATTCCGGAATTACTACTGTTATGGCTGTTATTAATAATGCAATGACCACACAATTCATTAAACTACAAACAACTGTGAATGATAGGAACAGAATATTTGCCTGATATTCCCAGTACTGTTAATCTCAAAACATGATGCTAGAGGCAGCAACCTCCTTCATGGTGGATGACAACACGTACCAAATGGAAGACGAAAAATTACTTCCACCCCTGTGAAGCAACATGCCAGAACAAATAGTGACAGCTGCTGAAAAATGCCTTTTACTGGGAAGAGCTGAGAATAGGTTTTGTCCAGTTCCCATTGAGAGGATAGTATTCCTTTCTCTCCCCCACTCCCTCGCCTCCCCCATAATCCTATTCTTAGTTTGAAAAAAGATCTTGAGAAATAAGCATGGAGAGGAGGTGGAGGTGTGTCCTGGAGAGGAGGGATATTCAGCATTTTTGTCTCAGCCTTAGCTGGAGAAATGTTAACATATCTGGAATAGCAGAAAGAAAATCAGAATTACCAGGGAGGCTCTACTGGTTAAGAAATAGGAAGCAGTTCCAGAGAAGATATATGAAGCAATAAGAGATGATTTACTTCCACAGCATTTATTGTTTGAATACGTGCATACACCCCATCCATTTTCGTTTGCCCCTGCATGCGTGGCAGTTGTTCCTGTCAGAGGATGACATTGTTGCATTTGTTGGCATTCCCTGCAATATATCATGAGGAATAGTTGCTCCAAGTGCAGTGTCTGGGCCTGGATCGAGCGTATGGGGAAAAGCAATCCACTCCCAGTGCTAGTTCTGATAATGGGAGCTCTCCATCACACTGCCATTCCACAGTGAGGGGTACAAATCTTGCCTGGCTCGCAGGAATTCATCGGAAGCAATCTTGCCATCACCATCACTTTTACCAATAAAGTAAGCTCTTCCCAGATACATCTTTTCACCTCGTGTTCTCCCATATCATGACACATGTCTAGAGGGCTTTTGAATATCTCTAAGGAGGGGGACTCTACAACAACTCTGATTTTGTTTCCACCCTATGATAGATGCCACTTTGCCTCCCCAGCTGGAAACTGTCTTCTTCGATGGGCAACCTATACCAGTGCTTAATTATTCTCACAGTAAAAAAATGTTTCCTGATATTCAGAGGGAACCTCCTACACCTCAGTTTCTACCCATTACATTTTGTCTTGCCACTGGGCACCACTGAAAAGAACCTGGCTCCGTTGCCTTTGCACTCTTCCTTGATAAGATTCCCCCTTGACGCTTTCTTCTCCAGGCTGAATAGTTCCAGCTCTCTCAGCCTCTCAGATTTTCCTGTCAGAGCAGATGCTCCAAATCCTTCACCTCCTTCATGACCTTTGTAGGACTCTATCCAGTATGCCCATGTCTCTCTTGGACTGGGGAGCCCAGAACTGGACACAGTACTCCAGGTGTGGACAAACCATTGCTGAACGATGTGAAGCATCATCTCCAGTAAGACTCTGACAATAGTTTATGTAATGCAGCCAGGATTCATTTGCCTTCTTTGCTGCAAGGCCACAGTGCTGTCTAACGTTCAACCAGGAGCTCTAGGACCTTTTCTGACACCTTATTCCCAAACTGTAACACAAGCTCAGACTTCCACTTCACATGTCTACACTTCTATTGCAGATGCCAAAATCAAGGTGGCTGAATAATAATGTGTTCTAGCATGGTTATTCTGTCCACCAGCAAATTAAATTGCATTGTATTGAGTTATGTTAGACTTGCACTCAACATTGAAAAGATTGGGAGCAGGCTGCAGAGAAGGACTTGTGGATACTGATGGATGAAAAGCTGGACATGAGCTGATAATGTGTGCTCACAGCCCAGAGGGCCATCTGTATCCTGGGCTACATCAAAAGAAGTGTGACCAGAAGGTCAAGGGAGGTGATTCTACTCTTCTACTCTTCTCTAGTGAGATCTCACTAGGAGTACTGCGTTCAGTTCTGGAGTGATCAGCACAGAAAAGACGTGGACATGTTGGAGTGGGTCCACAAAAGGGCCACAAAAATGGCCAGAGGAATGGAACACTTCTCCTATGAGGAGAGGCTGAGAGAGTTAGGATTATTCAGCCTGGAGAAGAGAAGGATCGGGAGAGACCTTATTATGGCCTAAGGGGGACTATAAGAACAATGACCACAAACTTTTTAACTGGGCCTATTGCAATAGGACAAGAGGTAAAGGTTATAACTAGAAGAAGGTAGAGTTAGACTAGATATATGGAAGAAATTTTTTATGCTGAGGGTAGTGAAACACTGGAACAAGTTGACCAGAGAGGTGGCAGATGGCCCATCCCTGGAAACATTCAAAGTGAGGCTGGACAGGCATCTGCGCGAAATGATCCAGTTGAGGAAGTCCCTGCTCATTGCAGGAAGAACTGGACTAGATGACCTTTAAAGGTCCTTTCCAACCCAAACTATTCTAGGAATCTGTGACTGATGTGCCTGAGAACAGTTAAAGCATCTTAGCAATAATATCCCCCACCATTCTAGCAACAGGGGCCAGGAATATCTGCACTGCTTGATCTCTTCCTATGTTGTTGTCAACAAACACAATCACTTCCCAGACAATAATATATTGCAGGGATGTTCCAGTAACAAGGATCTGTTCTTTACTCATGAATTTAAAAGGCTTAGTTTGGTTCAGTCTTCTCAGATTGACAAAGAAAAGGATGATTCATCAACTGTTCATTTTTCCACCCAATTTGTTCCTTGTTATTTTTAATGAGCTTTTGAAAGCAAGCAAAAACATGAAGAAGAGATGAATTTATGTATAAAACCAAAACAAAACCCCCAAGCACAACAGCTGAAAGTTAACAGCTTTTAGTAACTAACAGAATAAATTGATGGAAGAAATGCTGAATCATCCTAATAGGCAGTAGAATGAAATTGGTTTTGTGTTTCAGAAAAGAAACAGTCCACTGGTTACAGCCGAGGTTCTGAAAACATGAAATTATTTTACCTCACCTCTGCTCAAGGCTGTGCTAGCTAACACTCATAAAGCCCCTAGTCTGCCAGCAGACACCTTGTGCTGTTCTGCATGGTTTCGTACCTGCAGCCTTTTTGCATGACAAGATGACAACTCCAACTGCGGTACAGAATTGCTTAAAAGGAGTTTGCACAGGGAGAAATCTTTCCTGAACTTCAGGAAAAAAAAGCTACTGGTGGCTTCAGCAATCCCTTGATTTAGCCTGATAATCAAGAAGGCCACCTGCTTCCCTCAAACGTCATTATATTTTTGCATGGATTTCCAGGCTTTGGAAGAAGTAGCTGTGCTGCAAACATTGAGTGGGCAGCAGTCTGGGGGCAGGTGTGTTTTTGTGTGGACTTTGTCCATTATCATAAAAATAGAGGCATGTGGAAGTAAAAAAATTTCTGTGATATGAGAGACTTATCTCGTAGAGTCTTAGATTTCAAATAGTTTGGATTGGAAGAGGCCATTAAAGGTCATCTAGTTCAGCTCCCCTGCAGTGAGGTTAGGTTGCTCAGAGTTCTGTTCAATGTGACCTTGAATGTTTCCAAAGATGGGTTTCTACCATCACTCTACTACCTCCATTCTCTTTCCTTTCCTCTATCCTACATCATCCTTGGTGTTTCTAGCTTTCAGATCTATATCTTCTAATCCCTTACGCTGTAATTAATTTTTCAGTATACATGAACAATTCAAGTCATCTGCACTCCAAACCAATAACTGATAGCTGACAGTCAAAACAGAAACAAGGAAATCATGGTTAAACTGGTAGGTTCTGAGTGACAGATATAGGCCAGGCAATTTCTGATATGCTGGTAATATTTTATTTCTAAGTATACACTTACAAGTATACTTGTAGGCATACAACTCCATAGAACGAGTGAACAGGAGGAAAAGTGCTGTTCACCTACATTAAATACTGGCATTCATTGTATAGGAGCATTTAGTTCATATGAAATCAAATTTAATGTTAGTAACATTACTAACAATAGTTCAGTGAATATGGGAATCTGAGGGCACACTATAATGCCCCTAATACAAAAGCCCATAGACAGCATGATGAGAAAAATTGGCTTTGATAAGCCAGCTCCAAATGTAGCCAAAGCCACCATAGTTACTGTAGTTTCAGTGAAATTTCTTTTATTTTACACCATTTTCAACATGATTCAGAGAGGAACCCATAATACCCAGTAACTGAAGCATCCAGCAGGGGTTTTCTCACCATGTCAGGATCCAAGACAACAAAGTGTATTAGTGAGACTAGATGAGGCTCATGAGACTCGACGGCTGCCCTGCTCACTCACAGAAGATGCACCATAATAGTCATGTAATTACAGGCAATTTTGCAGCATTTTATTCCTCTACTTATTAAAGTGAAATAAAAGCTCCTAGAAAAAGGGAATATATTTGTATTTATCTTTCCATCGAGTGTCATCTCTTGTCTGCCTCCCTCCAACCCTTTTCTTTCCTAGAAAAGAGTAATTCGGAGGATCATAACAACACAGAAAATTACTGACTGAAAGGATTCTATTATAAATTAGTAGCTAAACCTTAAAAGGTGTGTATGCTCACACCATCACGTACTCATTCATACAATTGTCCTATTTTATTACTGGCAGCCATTTGTTCTACACACACTCCTATAAATAAACTCCATACATGTCCAAAACCTTGCCTTTCCCCTAGCTTTTATACATTTCTTTTCTCTTTTGGCTTCTTTTTTCTCTGGGTGTCCTGGTTAAATACTCACCTGCACTTTGGACAATATCAATCCAACCAAAATGAGGACCAGTTTCTCCTTTTACAACAGCTCTATGCCAGACATGATTTTATATTTCCTGTATGTCTCACATTAGCTCATCTAGCCTCTTATTTTGGTGGCCTCACAGTTTGATTGAATTAGTTGATCAGCCCATGATTTTTAGAAAGGGGACAAAAAGTGAGAAGAGCAGATAATGAAGCAAGGAAAAGGGAGCTTTCCAAAGTAATTCTTCCCCATCAGCAGCAAGGTTCACTCAGCTGCCCATGGGACCTCACCCTCTGTCTTCAGCTGCCAGTTTACCGTTTATCTTGCTCAAATTCCCTGGAAGGAACATCTCTCATACTGAGTCCAGAAGCACGTGGGTGTTCAATGGCTGGAAGCACTGTAGTGTCCTCATTGCTTCCAATCTTGGGACCTAAAATCTTGATGCTAACTCTACTTTCTATCATCTAGTCACTGGAATAAAGAAAAACAAAAATAGTACATGAATCAAACCACAGACCAGAACTCCCTCTTAGGAAAGGGGTCTTAAATCTAGGTACTGATCCCTCTAATTATTAATGATTTTACACCTTAATGCAGGAGATGAATGTCATTGGGAGGGGGGGGGAAATGGGGGTTTGGATGACTCCACTTTGCAAGGAGAATCACTGTCATGTTTCTTGGATAGGCACTCTACCTCCAAGAGGTTTTGAAAATCAAAGGGTATTTTATGGGCATCTGTAAGAAGTATTTTAGGAGAATCAGGGCATGTTGTGATCCTTGAAGCCTGTATGCACAACCCTGCCTACATACTGTGACCTTGGCATGTTCTGAGAAAATGGAATGTTAGCTGATAGATAAGAAAGAGAATGTGAAACAGGAGGTTTCAGCTGCAGGAGAAGGGGGGCTGCAGGGTATCAGGTAACAGCGCATTAACAGCTCTCATTGACCAATGATGAGGTGACAAATGGTAGCGTTTAAGCGCACGGAAAAGCATATATATTCGTTGTAAAGAAGGCAATAAACGTCTGCTTCAGCTAGCTCAGATTGAGTCGTCTGATGCCTTCCACAAGCCCGTCTCCCGCAGGCATCTGAGTCCTACTAATGGGGCTGAGTGTTCTCAAGGCAAGGTGCCAAAGACACTGGCATGGGGAATCCCTACCAGGCTTCTTTATCCTTTAAGTACCACCCTGCTTGGGCAGTTCAGACATGCAAAAAGACACAGTGCAGGAACATTAAAATCACAGATGGAAGCACATTCGGTGTCTTTGAGGCTATGTTGCAGCTCAGAGGATGTTTCCGGAGGAGGTTTCCAAGGTATGTCAGTGTCAAAGTGTCTAACCCTAAACTCAGCTCAGGGTCCTTAGACCTTAACTAAAAGTTTTTGTTCCTGTATCGTGTCCAAGTTGTTTGAGAGCTTTGGTAGCAATAGTACTTGTAAATAAAACACTCCCCTATTCTCTGGGATGCAAAGTCCATCCCAAAATATCCATTGCTGATGCAGAGTGGCTCTTACCTTCCGCCCCAATAACTGCTGAAGGAATTTTGTGAGAACAACTCATACCATACAAATGTACATCATAACTATTGTCCTTCAGACTGGAATCAGCTCTGTAGTGTTTATGTTGGGTTTTTTTTTCAAATTTTTCTGTGCAGGAAAGCTGTTCAGTAAAATAAAATATTTTGTCATGTGGCATTGTTGAACTTTTCGATTTTTTTTCTTTTCATTCTTTGGGGTTTTTTGTCACTGTTAAGACATTTTTTTTCTCCAGTAGACATTCAGGTTTATTCTGCAGGCCTTGGCTCACCAGGACAGCATCCATCACAGAATGGTTTGGGTTGGAAGGGACATTAAAGATCATCCAGTTCCAGCCCCCCTGCCATGGGCAGGGACACCTTCCACTGGATCAGGTTGCTCAAAGCCTCACTCGACATGGCCTTGAACACCACGACATCCACGGCATCCACGACTTCTCTGGGCAACATGTTCCACTGCCTCATCATCCTCACAGTAAAAATTTTTTTCTAACATGTAATCTAAATCTCCCTTCTTTCAGTTAAAAAACGTTCCCCCTCATCCTGGCACTGCAGTCCCTGACAAAGAGCCCCTCCCCATCTTTCCTTTAGGTCGTCTTTAAGTACTGGAAGGAAAAAAGTACTCATTGCTAAGCACAGATGAAGTAGATCTTTCCAGTTAATAAAACTTTTCTATATATGCAGAAATTTTGAAGGAAACATCTTGGGAGTTTTGTGAAATACTCACATTTTGCTTTTGGACTGCTCAGGAAATGCTTCTTTTGGAAACAGCTCAACGAAGTATTAAACTGCATTTTCCTGCTGGTGTAAGGCTTGATGGGACTGGTAGTTTTAGCCCATTTTCAACAATATAATAATCTCCTCAGAGGATTGTGTTTCCACTAAGAAATTGTGCTGATTTCCCACCAGCCAAGTGATGTGGTGTGTCATGGACACTACATTACCTTGTAATTTGTGTGTAATTATGAGAAGCAGGAAGCCTAGTCGAGGAGAGTGGGGAAAATGTATTTCTGTTTTAACTACACTTCCCATAAGACCATGTGTTGCTGTGAATAAACAAAGTTGAATGTTGACATGAACTCAAAACAAAACCTTTCAGCAAACCAAAAGGAAAGATTTTGATTTCAGGCATGTTGAAACATTTCTCTTCAGCTGAAAATGTCAAAAAGAGCATTTGACATCTGTTGTGTTTTGACCTTTCCAAATTGAGTTTCTTTGTCACTGCCTCACCCATTCTGTAAAAAGAAAAACACACATTTCTTCTGTCCTGATGTGTGGGGGAAACACAAACCAGAGAAATATCTGCAGAAGTTGACATGGAGGAAAATTTTACAGGTTCACTTAGCTCTTTATAAAAAGCTTTGTCTAAATTAATTATCCTTTTTTTTTGGGTACCTACAGAGGACTGGTTTTGAGCTTAGCCCTGCAGCTGGACACAGCAAGGATCAGAGGATAATGGAGCATCCCAAAGGGCTGCTCCTCTTGCCTGGGCACCCCTGAGCTTCTTCATCTCCAAGCAAATGATGCAGAGGTAGATAACTCTGCTCCTACCCTTTATATACCTGCGGCACATATATAGATTATGTATTTTCCTTCTTCTCAGTCTTTTCCCCTTGCTGCTATCTCCTGTGACATGTTGTCTAATATATTCTTTGTATATCTAATACAAAATTGAATAAATGTCCTTTAAGTTACTTTCATCTCAACATCTTCATTATTTTCATGTCAGAAGTGTCTCAACAAGGAAATTCAAGTTTGGGTGAGCTCACTGACATATTTTTTACTCATAAGATATGAACAAACCATCTGGCACAGTTAAGCCACTCAGCATGATCCTAAAACAAAGACAAATGCTGCTGACGTTGTTTTATTGTTTAAAATAGACATTTTTGGAGCATGGATTACTTAGGTTCAAACCTTCCAGCTCTTTTCTGTTAAACCCATGTATATTGATACAAGCTCCTTTATGGGTCTACATAAAGAAATTGTCTCTTTAAGAAATTGTCTCTTTATAAAGAATACAAACTAAAGATAATATAGGAACTATTTCTGTGAGATGTATCCTAATTCTAAAATCCATTTAAAATAGCAGAGAAGCTAAATGAGACTCTCGGTGTTTTTTTACTGTATACACAAATAAGACAGAATCAAGCATTTCTACACTTCATCCGGTTGAGCATGGGTATTTAAGACTTCGCTCATGAGCCATAAAGGTGCCCATGGAGGGACAGAGATCTGAACAGTTCTGAGGAAGAAACAGTTGAAGCACTGATGGCTTGAGCTGAGCTTTCTGTTGGGATTTTTTAGCGCAGGATTATTGAACAATACTATGTGTTCTCTTGTCCAAATAAATCCCAGGAGATGGGAGGTTTTGTGTGATGTGGTTGATGCTCCTTCTTTGGAGCAGTCTGGGGAGAGGGCTGTCTTCTATTTGAAATGATGTGTTACATTCAGCAAATGGTTTTGTCCTTGATGGGGACTTACAAGAAAGGGTGATCTTTGTTAAACAAAGGAAACAAAGCTGGAGATGAAGTTGTGTGGATGTGCATTTTCTAGAGGAACAAACTTCTTTTTTTTATAAGCCAAATCTGGATTTCAGAAGGGTTGAAGCCCACCACTCTAGCTGTAACTTACTCTGTTAGAACTGATGATAAGGAAAATGGATTCCAAATACAGAAAGTCCATTTACTGACTGCGCCTAGAATTCCTCCCTGTTTTTCTGGAACAACTTGAACAATTATTGATTAGAAAATAATCCCTTATCTAGACTGATAATGTCTTGTGCTATGCAGTCACTTTCATGCAACAGGCTGACTGGTGCCAATGAAACAGTTCTCATGAATCAAAGCTTTTATCATCAGACCGGGACACCAGTTTCTAATAACTGAAGGAGATGCTGCATTAAAATTCACATCCTTCCTCTATACAGATTTCTCTGACTAAGTCTGAAAAAATATATGATGACACTAAAAAGCACTGGCACCTTTTCATGTGATCCACAATTGCATAACAATCACAGCAATATCCTTTTTAATATCAAGTGGCTCTAATATGACTAGGAAAACACAAAGGGCCTTGCTGGTTTACTGGTTCCCATGAACCCATCACAGGCTCATTGTTCAATAGACTCTGCCTTTTAAATATGGCCACTGTGCTCAATTAATATGAAAAAAGTTCAATTCCATTTTCGCCCTCCAGTCTTGGAAAATATATTATGTGAAAGGATTTTATCACCTGCACTGTGTATAATATCATGTACTGGATGTGATTAAACGTCCACATGGTTTCATCCCTACTTTCAAACTATCTGACATCTCCAACCATGCTTATTACCCACAAAATATCCAAGAAAAGAAGTGTTTTCAACACAAAAATATATTCCAAAGATTTTATTAACTTTTATTTGCTTTACAAAAGTCCAGGGAGCCTGGATGGAGGCAGTTATTGAAGTACTCTGTAATTATAATTCAGTGTCTGCAAAGTCAAGGGTAGCCTGCAGTATGCAGAGAGTTAGATCCTGGGCTGTGTTAAAAAGCGCATTGCCAGCAAGCTGATAGAGGTGATCCTTCCCTTCTGCTCAGCATTTATAAGGTCACATCTGAGGTCTTGTGTCCAGTTATAGTCTCCCCAAGAGCCTATACCCAAGGCTCTTGTACCCAAGGTACAAGAGATATGTACCTACTGGAGCAAGGCAGTGAAGGGCCAAGCAGATGACTAAGAGATTGCAGTATCTGCCATAAGGGAGGCTGAGAGAGCAAGGACCGTTCAGCCTGGAGGAAACAAAGCTCAGAAGGGTCTCAACAGGTGAGTATAAATATGTGGAGGGGGGAATAAAGAGAAAGCTAGGCTTTTCTCAGATTTTCCCAGTGACTGGACAAGAGACGAGAGGCACAAATCGAAGCACATTAAATTGTTTAAATGTAAAAGAAGTCTTTTACGGTGAAGGTGATTGAACATTGGATCAGACTTCATAGAATCATAAAATCACCCAGGCTGGAAGGGACCCAAAAGGGTCATTGAGTCCAACTCATATCCCTGCATAGGACACTCCCAACATTCACACTGTGTCACTGAGGGCATTGTCCAAATGCTTCTTGAATGCTGGCAGACTGTGCTGTGACTGCTTCCCTGGGGAGCTGTTCCAGTGCTCCATCACCCACTGGGTGAAGAACCTCTTCCCAACATCCAATCCAAATCTCCCCTCTTTTCCACAGACATTGCAGTGTCTCCGTATTTGGAGACAATTAAAGACCTGCTGGACATGACGTTGAGCAGACCTGTGGCAAATGACCCTGCTCTGACCAGAGGAGGTGGACTGGACGTTCTCTAGAGATTTCTTCCAACTTCAATGTTTCTCTGATTATGAGCAATGCTGAGCTTATTCCAAATGGCCCACACTGTTATCAAAACAAATAATTTTCTAGCATTGATAAGAGAGTCTTCCTGCAGCATGGAAAAGTCCTCTTGAGATATTGACTCTCAGGGGGATGCAGAAGAAAAGTTTGGCCATTTACAATGTGTTTACAGGAAATGGATCAACGCTAAAGGACTGCCTTTACTGTGTGCTGCAGTTCCACTTGCCTTCTTCGGGCATCTGCTCCTTTGTGACTGCATTTTTATCTTTTTCAAAAGGGCAGATGGTATTCTTTTTTCCTGTGTGCATAATTAAATGAATACAAAACAAACTCATCTAAAGATACTAATTAATTCCTTTTCCTAATAGATTGCAGGCAGCCTATTAATATTATTTGCTCCTGGGACTAAGAGTCTGTTAGCAAAAGCTTCCTCCTCATGCTGCATTTCCTTCTCCCATGGTGATGCTGGTGAAGTGATCCACCACATCCCTTCTCAACACATGAATATTGGAAGTAGCTGTAGCTAGGCCTGTATTAGGGTTGGTCATAGTGATAAACTGACCATCTTTTTCTTCAATTGTTAACAACTCTTCAACTTGGGTCCTGTCATCACCCTTTCTAGCTTTGGTAGTTTAGGTCTGAGTGGCCATGATGCTGCTTGGATTAGGTAATGGCTGAAGTTCCTAGGGCTTCACACATTTATAACAAATTTAGGCTCTCTGATTTTCTTGGAAAGTATGTAACAAAGGACAGCAAGTTTAATTCTACTGCTTTTTATAGATATATATTTTTATATATAAACATTAAAAAAAAAGATGAGATCAAAAATATATTTGATGGCTCCAAGTGATGTGTCAGCTCTATTATAATTACCCAATTAAAGAGGTGATAATGAACCCAGACTTGAAACACTGAAAGGAGAAAGGGAGAGTGTCATTGAGAACTCAACTTTTGTTTTATCCTAAATCTTTATTGTAAAGGAATCACCTGTCAGGAAGTCTGCTGCTCAGTGCAGTGCTGTGATCACAGAAACAGAGTGGGAACAAAGCAGCAGTGACAGATTCAGGTAAGGCAGTCTTCAGCCTGGGAAACCTAAGCAGCCTGGGGTCTTTTTGAAGAGTCCATCCGTCCTGGGGGCAAGCTCGTGCAGTTTTAGCTGAGGGCTTTAAATGGGAGCTGTGCTTTCCGCAGATATGAAGTGTTTCAACTACTTAGAGGGTGTGTTGTGTTTTTCAAAGTACTGGACAGAATTTAATCCATGTTCATGTGTTTTGTCATAGCAGCTCTGTTGAAAAGAACCTGTTGCAGTTTGTCTCCCCAGCAGCCTTAAGGATTGATAGGATATTGCTTTGCAGTGACACAAGTATAACCTGGAGGACATGGGAAATGATCCCTCTGTTTGACTTGGCATTTCTTAGACAAAATCTAAAAAATTGCCTCCAGTTTGGGGCAAGAAAGACATTGATAAAACAGAAATGAGTCCCGTGTTGGGAACAGCAACCGGAGCTGTTGCCCTGTTCAGAAAGGTGGACTTGTTGAGCCTGGAGAAGTCTTCAAGAAGGATCTCACTACCATCTTCCAGTACACACAGGGAAGTCATGAAGAAGACAGAGTGAGGCTCTTCATCGGGAAATGTTGTAGATGAGAAAATGGACAGAAAATAAAACAGTGGAAATGCTAATTAGTTTCTCCTTTCCCCGCCCCCCCCCCGCAAGATGATAATCAGATATTGAAATAGGGACCCAATGAGTCTGTACGTCTGCAACCTTGGACGTTTTCATGACCTGGCTGGACAAAGCCCTCATGTGGTCTCTTCCACCTGAGTTATCCCATGTCTCTATGAAAACTTGCCAAATCATACCTTTTGTTGATGGGAGTCAAGCGTTTGACTTCTGCTCTGAGCCTTAAGAGATGTGCCCATGTTGCACAAAGGCTGTGTGAAACGACACCATTATCCTACTCCGTGTTCAGCAGGTTGGCAAGTTTGTGAAACGCTGACATGAGGGCTCCTGCTGTTGGGATCCTAGACTGCAGCTGGTGGACTTTGGGACCTTATTCCATGACTTTCAATGGCTCTTTCTCCACTCTAAGAGGCAGACAGGCTCCCTGTCATTTAGGTTGATGTATATTGTTTATCCTTTAGGAAAGCATATCCTTGTGAGACTTGCTGTGTAGACCACAAGACCAAAGCTAGGCCACACGAAAACACATGATAAACCTAGGGTTATCACCTTATAGGATCCCAATAGTCACTTCTGCATTAAATCAAATTGAGTATTGCATCTAAAAAGTAGCCACCTCTTCATCTTCCCTCAACTTGATCCTTTTATTTTTGTAAGGATTGTCCACTTTTTGGGATTACAAATCCCACCGTGTTTATGGTGGACTTCAGAGGACCACATGAACAGCCAGGTAAATCAAATGAATCCTCCCTTCTGAGAGACAGAGAGGAAAGTATCTTATTAAATTCTTCCAGCTTTTAATATGTGCAAAAATATGTTTCTTTTCATATGATACTCATTGCTGGATTTCAGTCAAGTTCAAAGATGACAAAATGAAAAAGATCAAATGATAAATCAAAACAAGAGTAACACAAAAGCCTGAGGGATACAGAGCTGACAACAGATGATCACAGAAGAAAGTGATCAAATTCTTGCTTCCTCCAGAAAAGCCTGTCTTAAATAAGTAATATTTCCTAGAAATGTGTGTAAATGACACAAAAAAATTTAGGTTGATCATTTTTACTGGATATTGTATGGCCAAACTTTCAGTTTATTAGAATTCTAATCAGCCTGGTCATCATTTTCAAGGCTGATTAGTACTAATATACATATGTAAATATTTTAAAATGTATTGAACTAGGTGAAGACCCAGCAACTAACAAATCAATTTCTTATTAGGTTACACCAGAAAATAGAGTGTCCAGAACTGTGTACCATTAGTAAACATTAGGTGCATCAATCTTCGTTTCTTCAAACAATCAATTTTCCTGTGAAAGGAAGACAAACGTTACAAAGAAAAAAAAGAGAGGGAAAAAAAGAAGAAAATACCCTGAAACCAGCAATGGCCTGGTAGGCTAAATCTAACTCATTGTTATTCCACTGTGGAGGATGTTGCTACCCTGTTTTTTTCTTTCATTTTCTTTTTTTCTTTCTTTCTTTTTTTTTCCTGATTTGCTGTTGTAGCTCATTATAATGGCAATTGACTTAAAAGTGTTAAGAGGAAAAGATAAATCACTTCTGAGATGTGTTTTGAAACTGGTTAGTTAATACAAGGAGCCTTGCAAGACTCGCTGCAGTTATTTCCTGGATGATGGATTGGTTTTGTCTTGTGTCTGATCTGTTGAGGGACGACTTCATCTCTCATGAGAGCAGTAGAGGAATATCGTGTGAGGGAAGAAGGTATCTGCAAGGCAGCCCTGGAAGGAGATGTCAGAGGAGGTTTATGTTGGATAGTAGGAAAAATTTCTTTGCTGCGAGAGTGATGAGATTGTCCAGGGAAGTGGTGGAGTCACCATCCCCAGGGGTGTGGAAAACCATGTAGATGTGGCACTTGGGGACATAGTTTAGTAGACATGGTGGTGTTGGGCGGACAGTTGGACCTGATGATTTTAGAGATCTTTTCCAACCTTAATGATTCCATGAGGCAAAGCAGATGTCCTGGCAGAAGGAATCTACATAGGAGCCTGGAGCATACTCTGGGGTTGTGGAGAGCATGTTGCCCTCTCCTTCTAAAAATCAGTGTCCTATAAGAGCTGGAGCATATCACAACAATATCAGTTTCTCTCTGGTTCAAAAAAGAATGTGTCTAGCTGTGACGTAGCTCTCAATGGTAGATACCATCTTAAATAGCTCTCTAGGTTGTGCAGATTGAAGACACGTGAATGTATCACAGTTAAGTGTGGGGTAAGAGTACCTAAGCTGAGTGGTGTGTCCCCATGGCTAGTAAACATTAGCTCAGGACCACTCTGCAATCATCATCTTGGCATGGTGCTGTTCCTGGGTTATTAAACTCCATTCAGCCTTAGGACTAGCTGTGTGCTGGTTAATCTGGGTGCTCGGTCTCCAGCCAGGAATCTAACTAAGCTGCTATTACTTTCAGGATCTGTGCACCCAGATGTTGTGTGGACATCTAAAGCCCTTGGGCCTGAGTTCTGTTTTATGTCTGTGCCATCTCCTTAAAAAGAGCCAAGGACCAGTCTGAGGTCCTCAGGCCAACTGGTAGTGATTGACTGAGGGTTGTCTAAAGGCTCAAGTTTACTCCCTTTTATTTAGTAGGGTAGACCTTCTGCATCAGTGGAGTCCATCCTGGCCTGGGAGGGAGGGTCATTGTATCCAGCAATGGAGGCTCATGGGGTCTTCAGACACCGCTGTGATGGTGCCATGAAATTACAGGGAGTTTGCTTTCCCCAAACTCTCCTCCACTGCAAGGTGGACCATCCCACTCCTGCATTCTTACCTCTGCTTTTTGCATGGTGGTATTCACGTGTCAGTTTTGGAATAGCTACTTTCCAGTAATCCAGCATTCGGCCTGAAAATGATATTCCAGACCCTTGGACAAGCCTGAGAAGGGTGCTGTGGCTGGAGTCCTGGCCATGAGGTCATCCAGGGCACACACCAGTGTGGGAATGTCTAAAAAGTCTGATGGAGTGGTTTGCCAACAGCCTTGCTCACCAAAGCAGCTGCCATGCAGCAGGTGGGAGCTGGATGACTCGCTGAACATTGATGGAAATGGATGTGAGATTTACAGCTGTTTCTGATGATTCACCACTGGGCAGCAGCTGGCAGCACAACCATCACCAGTCTAGAAAGGACCACTGTCCTTTCAATAGGTAACCATGAGTTTCCCAGCTTGGCTCATTATAACTAAACTATTTTTAATGTGATAACAATATGTTGGCTGGGTTTCGAGTACCCAAATAGGTGCCCAGGATCCCCACCACACCTGTGCCTCCTGTGGCACAAATCCAGTTCCCAGGCTAATTTAGGCAGTCAAATCAAGCACCTGCTGCATCTCATTCATATGCCCCATTGCAGTGTAACTTCACTTATGTGGTTCCAGATTTCCTTCTCTGCCTTCACTGTTTCATATTCTTTTTCTTCAGCTGAGCCTCACTCATTATTTCCAGCTGATATTCCTAACCTCTTTCCTTCACTTGTTGTTATTTTTCTGTGCTTACTGCTGCTCCTCTCACTCTGGTTATTATCAGTACCTGTTATTTTCTTTATTATTAACAGAGTAGAGGCCAAATCTGCTATTCTCCACACCACCACCATCTCCAGGATATCTCCTTTTAACTCCAGCCTTAGGTAACGAACATTGCTTTTTGTTTACAGCCCCATAGCCATGACTATGCCTCCCTCTGAGTTGATTTGAATGAGCTTTGCTTCAAGAAAGGTTTCCTAAGAGATGTTAGGAAGTGCTTCTGTAGCTGTGTCAATACGAGTAGAGGCCTATTCATCCAGACACACACTGTGCTGTAACAACCATGGGCATTTCATACTGTTTTGGGGGTAAATGCATCTGCTGTGGCAAAGCAAGGGGAGCTTGAGCTAAGCTGCTCTTTAGATGGGACTGGGAAAGCATGCACTAATTAGTTAATTGGCTAAAGGACCCTGCATCCTATTGGGTGGATTTAGCATATAAACTGACACTCATGTTTAGGGGGGAGAAGTGATGGGAAGGCTTGTGCAAAGCTTTGTTAATCCCAATTTTGCCTTCACTTATCTCAGCATTATGCTGACAAGAGGCTGACTGATGTTACTTTGTGCTCAGGAGTATTGTTCAAGCATAAAATTGGGAGTGAAGTCTGAATCATGTCTTTCTTTCATGCTCTGCTATAACTTCAGTTTGCTTTGTTGTGAAAAGACAGAATGAGTCACTGACTTAAACAGAGGAAGCACAAGTGCCCCCTTTTTTACATCAGAAAAGCATATGGTTTTAACCACTACATATAAGCAAGAGGTTTGTGACTGGCTTATGTAACCTGAGTCCTAGCCTATCCAGAAACTGCTTTTTATATCAACACAACACAGTGACTCATCCACTTCATTGGGAACTTCTCTTCTGGACAAGCATATCCCTTCCTTTTTTTTTTTATTTACTCCCTCAACCACACACACAGCTCTCATAATGAACTTTTCAGAGTAATCAGGACATATTCACGTTACTGTTGTTTTGTTCTGAGCTTTTTGGGGGAAAAAACCCAAGATTTTTGGCATATGGGAAGAAAAGCTTTGAGCTTTCCTGGCATTTGGAGTTTTTCTGATAACGATGCAGAGGAGTGGGGAGGAGTCTGTAATGTGAAGCAGAACAAAGATTGCAATAATGAGAGCATGAAATTAGCTTGGCAGTATGAACTCTATGATATTGTGCAGAGTTTTCCAATAGGATTAATTAAATTGTTGCCAAAGTCAGAATGGATATAAGAATTGAGTAGGTTACGAGGGGAGGAAGAAGGTGAGTCCTAAAGACATAGGAAGTAATAGCTTAGAGAATTTTTTGCACTTAGGGAATAGCTCATTCATCTGTGTAGAGAGAACCATGGAAATTACCTAGGAAATAAAATATATGTTTATATAGTGGGGATGAGAATCTAAATCGATGTCAGGGAAATCACAGCAGAAGAATAAGCGATGATTAGAGCCTCTCTTATTTTGCAGACCTGCCAATGTTATGTTTTCCAAAAGCACAGTGATAATTTACACCATTGAAAAATATAAAGGACCAGATTTCTTCTGTGTGTAAGGCCAGGAAGGGTCAAATGAGACTAGGTACTAGTTCTGTTTCTGAGTGACCTAGCGTCTGTAATTCTGCACACAAAATGCCTGTAGTATTTAATTAGAACATAAGATCAAGCTTATTATGTCTCATTTTATTTATGGCAAATTTCAGTAATGCCATTCAAAGACTAGTCTTCAAGCCTGAGTTTTTGGACACAAATAAAAAGCAATGATTTGCACAAAACATTCTTTCATTCACTAAGAATCTGATTTTTTGAGATACAGGTGACAAACATTAAGCACTTTCCAAAAACTGAGGTTCCTAAAGATTCTACCTTGTAAATCCTTGCCATCCATCTCTTTACAAGTCTTCAGATGTCAAACATGCAGAAGTGCTTGAAAAGCTTTAACAAGACCTTAAGCACCTGATTCCCACAGAAACACATTTGATGTCGAGTGCCACTCCCCTTTTGCATTTGCCCACTTTATCCTTCCTAAATAGATTATAATGAGTGATTTTAATATTCCAATCATGCAAATCTTCCCCCAAGATTTCAATAATGCCAACAAGGTCTAGTGTATACTCATAAATGAGCTATTCCAATTCCAATTCTTGTTTATTACTCAGACTCCCAGCATTAGAGTATAGGCAATTAAAATATTTCTTCTCTTCACATCCCTTGGTGCCTTGATTAATTTTGTTCTTGACATCTTAATTTCGTGCTAAATGAATGCTCGTTTGTTCCTCCCTTTCTGCTTTCCTCTTTTCATAGTTTAACACTCTCCTGACTACTCAGCTTGACATCTTCAAGAATTTTCTCTTAAAATAGAGACTATTGAAGCTCTATGGCTTTATCTTCTCACCAAAGCAGGTCATTGCATTTCTTACCACCACAAATATCTGCTTCACTCTAATTAATTATAACAGCATTTCTTTTCTAGCGGTTTTTGCCTTCCTGTGCTTGGAAATAAGACTTTTGGACAAAAGATCCATCTGCAGTATCCAGGAATTCTTCAGCCAGCTCCAGTCTCTCATGTAGATCATAAAGAGTGTGCACTATCAGTAGTAGGAACCTTGGGCACCATATGCACATTTACCTTTGCAGTAATACATCATGATGGGCTCTGGAAGAAAATAGCAAATACTTTCTGTCTCTAGGAAATTTATTTTTTTTTCTGAACAGTGTCTTTGTCACAGTTGATGGGATTTGTGTGTTCAGATGTAGACCTATCAGAGGTAAATTTCTCCATCTCTACCTTTATAGTCAGACAAGAGAAAAAAAGCCCTTCTGGGGAGAAATTAATCTGAATTAGGGTAAATGAATCATATCTGGGAAATGCCCCTTGCTCTCTATGGGTTAGGATAAATACTTCATCTGTAGCTTTCTCTAATTGAGACCTATAAAGCACTCCTGGGGTCATTTTTACCCCATGACGCAGCACCACAAACAGCATTTCAGGCCCTTGAAGATTCATTGCAGGATCTCTGCTCTGAGATATGTTCAGGTTTGTGGATGTGCATTCAGAAAGCGCATTATGTTTGGCACCATGTAGAAACACAGTCAGAGGCAGCCCATTTTCCAGGGAAACTGTAATCTAAATGAAAGCTTCTATTCCTATCCTTTTCCTGGCCTGGCATAATGCAGAATAACTTTTAAAACATTAAAAAACATTCTTCCAGATCATGAGTGCTTCTCTGCCTGACCATTTGAGAGATTGAAAAATTGCAAGCATGCTCAGTTAAAAATAGACCATGTTCCACCACTGACATGGAATCTCCAAGCCAGGCATTTCCACCAGCAAAAATCTGTTGTGGGATGCAGCTTTTGCCATTGAAGCTAATAACTGTGTGGAGCTCCATGGAGAAGAGCATCAGTGTGGGACGTGCCCTGGATGCTGCCTGCCTGGCCTGTGTTATTAAATTGGATGTAGAAAGAACCAGGTTAATCAACCAGTTTGTGCATGTGGCAGAGGAGATATACGTGAGCTGCTGGTGTTCTGTCTAAGTGCGTGCTTCTGGGATAGCCACAGCAGATTAAGTTGCCAACGTGCTGTTGTGATTTACTTTGACCTGATTTAATTTGTGCAGGTTAGATTAGAAGCGCCCACAAAGTCTGCAGCCATAGCTCAGCTGAAGGGACAGCCAGATCACCCCACATCTCTGGTTCCTTGGAAACAGCTCCTTTTTCCATCTGGATATTTTTTTTAAATGGGATTTTAAGAATTTTTTTCAAGTTTTTTGTTTGGGACAAAGCAGATGTCCTTGGAACCATCTAACAGAAATACAGCTGGTAGAAGTAGAGGTTTTAAATTGTTTCAGTTGTATAAATATGAACATGTCCATGATTATTGGCTTTTTAGCCCTCACGTTTTCTGTTTTATCCTAATTTAATGCTTGAACTTCTACTGGTGAAGTTCAAACTGGAATCTGTCCTTTTTTTCTCCAAGAAGCACAGACAGATTTGAAGATGAGTCTCTGGAGACCCGAGCCAAGCTCAGCTCGTGATTTTTCTTGCTCATATTTCTGGTGTTGGAGATGTTAGAACTTGTTTCAGTAGGTGGGATTAATCTGACCTAGCTTTGGTTGTGGGACTTAGCTTGCAGATTAAGACATCTAAACCTCTGTCTCCACCTCTGTGTCGCTGTGCAAGTTGTGACTAAATTCCTAAGGCAGTCAATGTAAGTCTGTGATGGCATCCAGTTGTCTTAGCACGGGGTCTAGTGCTGGTTTTGGTGGCTTAGGATGTCCTCCTGGCCTCCGGCAACTTTCTAAGAGGGCAAGAGTCTCCCTTAAATCCCAGCTACGTCTCAGTTCCGTGTGGGCCCCTCTGATTCCTCATCTCATTTCAAATGCCACTCCATATCCATGGTTTATCGTTAAACTAAGTTTCAACATTTATCTAGGAAAATAGCTTTTTTTTTGCCTAGTTCTTTTTTTTGCAAAAGAAAGGGCAATAATATTTTTTTTCCTGTACCTTCCATGCCTTGTTCCTCTTGCCTGTGTGGGGCTCATTAGAACACTGATGTTCCCAATGTACTCAGACCTCACTCAGGGTCTGATCCTGGCTGGAACTATAAAGCATACAGTTGTTAGTGTGTCCTATTATATCTGCATCTGTGTTCATAGAGGAGAGAGCTCCTGGGACCACGCACACAGCAGTACTGCAACAGCCAAAGAGAGATTACAGTAAATACAGAGAAAAATCAATGCGGTCAAAGGGAGATCTTGAGCCTTTTCTCAACCAGTTCCTCTGTCTTCAAAAGTTAGAAATGCTTTGGCAACGTAACACTGTGAACCACAAGATTGTACCCTGGAAAACTCTTTTTAAAGCAATTAAGTCAAACTGTGCTACACGGTGTTAATTTAGAATTTCAATTAGTACATACAATTTGCTATCAGCTTAGTCCAAGTCATTTTCTGAAACCAAAGCTGCCCCATGCTTGACTGTTTGCTTGAGCAATATGAAGATGGGAGCAATTTGTTAACATAATCTGATTTAATGTGATGGCTAATGATTTTCAGAAGAAAGTATGGATTGGGTTTGTCAGCTTGATTATATCTGAAGCATGACTGAATAGGGAACTGGCCATTTCAGCTAGCTTGATCAATGCCAATTTGCAGGATCTAAACTGGTCCTTGGCATTTCCAGGGTAAATTCAAAGTAGATTCACTTTATTAGCTAAGTGTAGGATAGTTATGTTTAGTTGTCTAAGAGTCCCCCCTCCCAGACGTGAATCTTGTTCCTATTTGTATGATTCAGTGATGGCTCCATGGCTCCCTCATTCACATGGAGACTACATTCCCCCAAACCCATCCTATCATTTGTTTTGGTATTCACACCCTGACTATGGAGACCCTGTACCTAATTTATCTTGCTTTGCCTTCCTAGAACGACTGGCCTTGCAAATCAATACATAAAGAAACTGGGAATTTTCAATTGTGTGTTTTTTTGGCTCAGCTTTGCAAAGATTGTCATTTCATCAGTGGCTCTTGCCTCAGTCATTGTCGATGGCTGACCCTACATCCTGCAGTGTAAAAAAGAAACCTTGTGCATAGTGTCCAGAAGGTCACTTTTCTCAATGCCCTTCTCTGCTCTTTCTCTTGGCCAGCAGTTTTACCACGACTCATGTAAATATTGACATTTGCCAGCGACTTGCCTTTGTGCTTTCACTTCCTCCTCAAAAGGCTTGATGTTTTTCTTCTGAGTTTGCCTGGACATTTTCCTAGCTCTTTTCTTTTACCCAGCTTTTCTCTGAAGAATCTGTAAGAAAGAAAACCCCTTTTGTAAAGGCTTCTGTTTTTTTGGGAAATGTTAACTCCCTGCACAGATATTCTGGGAACTTTTTACTGTTCTTTTGCCCTGTGACACAAGAAACTAAAACAGGAACATTATCTCTTTGAGGCAGAAAGTCACTTTACTTGCTTCTAAAAGTTGATCTTGTTTTGTTTGACTCGCTAGCTGTTTTATTCTGGCAGCAATGCACTGAAATATCTTTGTGCTAGCTCAGTTGCACTTGCTTTCCTTCCTTTTAATACCACTTTTCTTGCACTAAAGCTGTCCTCACCACGAGCAAACCTATCAGCATCTGGCCCATTAATAATGACTTGTTATGAAATAAAAATTAATCAAGCACAGAGATTATTGCACAGCATTTCCCAGGATGACTTATCAAGAGTGATTGTGCAGACATCTTGTTGCATGAGGGTAGATTGCAGTTTGGTTGGAATTAACTCACAATAGCTGCTTTATTACGGTGATGTATTATTATTTATGTAGGATGAAAGATGTGAAAGGCACTTGAGCGCAACAGATCTGTGTACAGAGGAGTTTATGCTCCTTGGGAGAGGCAAGGCTGGAGAGATAACAACAAAAAGGGAGTGGGACAAGTATTGCTGCAGTTGAGTCTGTGAACTTTAGCAGAGACTTTCTTTCTCCTTTCCTCTTGTTCTTCCTTATTCAAGAAAGAGTTACAAGCAGTACTAATCAAGTAGGTGAAGAGTCAAGAGCTTTGTCTTTAATAGCATTTAAGTATTTCTCGTTTAACTTTCTCCCTGTGTACCCAGTACTCAAATACAGCCACATTTCACCCAGTTGAGGAGACAAAGAAAACACTTAAAGAGGCAAAGAGGGATTTATGTCAGAGGAACAGCAAGTATATTTTCATGAGACATAATGATTTAGTACAAGAGTACATATTAAGCATCTTAAAATATATTTAAGCTGTGTGCTGGTCTTTATTCTGAAGCCACATTACTCAGCTACTGGTAAAAATCCTGCAAAATAACAGAAGGTGCTAAACAAGTAACTCAAAGAAAAAGGTAGTCAGTTGTAGTTGAAAAGTATAAGTGGTGGTCCTGCCCAAAAGGATGCACATGGGATTTGGTTTGTGGCTTTCCAGGACTGAAAGGACTGAAACACTCTGTGATAGGGTACCAAGATCCTCTGTTTGTTGGAGTGGGATGTGTGTGTGTGTGTACCACTGTTTGTTATCACTGGAAAAAATGTTAGGAGAGGAAGAAAGAAACACGAGATGGGTGACATTTGGGGAGTTGGTTACAAACTATTTGGGTACCAGAGTCTTGAAAAATTTGGGAGCAAGTGTTATAACCCCGATCGGGGAAATGTTGGATGCCGGAAGTGATTCAGCCCAGGGTGGATTTGTGTGAAATAGATTCTCTAATTCCTCTAGTCCATTGAATATCCTTCTCACTTGTGAAAAACCCTTCCAGATCCTTTCACCCGTTACCTTCCACCCCAATATATTCACCCAACTCCCCTGCCAATTTCAAATGTGCACCATGCCCCAATGCATTTATTTTTATGAATACATTTCACAATGCCTTTTTCCCCAAAAATGCTGAGGGATCTGCTGTCAGCTGCACCTTGCCCTCCCTCAGAAGTGTTTTTAGCTTTTAAGAATTTTAAAACCTGCCAGGGACAAAATGGTATATGAAGAACCGATTTCAATTACAGTGTGTGAGGTGGTTTCCCAGCAACAAGAGTATTTAAAAGCAACAAAAATTAACATACCTTACAAAAAGCAGTAGCAACAGCCATTAATTTTCAGAGTGTAATATTTTGTATTCATTAAAACGTGCTTTCTGAGCATTGCTTCTGACTCAAGTCTCAACCCCAATTCATCTTAAAATCATGTTTCACTTTTCTTTATTGAAAAGTACTTAAAACTTTACAAAGACAGACAAGAAAAGAAAATAGAGGGAAAGACAGAGCAGAATAGACCAGAAACATAATTGCTTGGAGCTAAGTTATTGACCTCTCTTGCTAGAATAGCAAAACTCAGTTGCACTCTCCAGGAATAATCCCTTTTCCTTTAGGATCCAACTCTTGTTTTGAACCATAGAAATAAATATTTCACCTTAAAATTGCCCTTTTTTCCCCCCTTATACCTCTTTCATCATCTCTGCTGTGCATACATCTCTCCCTTTTCACTCTGAAAACTTTTGTTTCTCTCCAAAGCCTTTGGCTTGACAGGTAAAACCAGGAGAATTTGTGCTCTGCAAAAGGGCTGTTTTAAAACAGGGTTGATCAGTCAAAAATATTGTGTCCCTGAGCAGGTAGCACATTTTTTACCTGCGAGGGAAGGAATCAGAGAGTGGTTTGAATCATACAACAATTTGAGCTGGAAGGGACCTTAAATACCATCCAGTTCCAACATGGGCAGGGACACGGCCCACTGGACCACGTTGCTCAAAGTCCCATCCAGACTGGCCTAAGGATGGTATCAGTAGAGACCAGTATGCCACAGCATCCCAGTAAGGTCTAGTGCAAGAGGACACTGGGACAGAATGTATTTCCCTTTTAGCTTGAAGTATTTGGGCTGCTCATGTCCCTTAACATCTTATGCTTGAGAATGAGTATGTGTGGCAGTGACATTCCCTTTGTACAGGTCTAAGGGAGGGCAGATGTGAGGAGGCAGAGAGCTGTGTTTTGCCCAACACTAGACATCTATATTGTTGACATTTGCCTGAAGGCAAGTCCCATCCCACAAATAACACTGGGACTATAGGATCCTGAAGCGACAACTCCTCTCAGGGCACAGCAACACCAAAGCCAGAAGGACAGACTAAGCAAGCCCAGTCTCTACCAGTGGCAAAAGCAGATGCCTGTGGTGATACTTCCAAGGTATATATAGAAATGAAGTTTAATATTGAACTGCTTAAAACAAAGAGTTTCTGGCCAACTCAGAAGTGAAAATGAAACTCACAAAGCTATGAAATCTATTTCCCAGTCCTTTTTGTTCCCTGAAAGAATTTGACTTACTCAGAAAAACACTTTCATTTTCATCCCAAGTTGGACCTGAAAAGCAGTCCCATGCACTTATATGGTCTCAGTTTATATTTTCAAAGAGTAGATATCAAAGGCATCTGTTGCATTGCACAAAATCCACTCACACTGCAAGCACTGCCCTGACAGCATCAATATCTTTGGCATTTCGAGATGTGCAGAGATAATTTTGGTTATTCTGCTTTGTCTGGGCTGCTAGACATCCAAAAATCCTGTCCAAATGCTCAAATGCAACTCACCCCACCCTGTTTGAACAGCGTTCCTGAGCAAATAAGGGAAGATATGTCAAGAAAACATGTTGGAGAACGAATGTAATGAGAGGAGTAGGGGCAATAAATATTTTGTTTCTTGAAAGGTTGCTGATTGTCTGATGAAAAGCTAGGGGTAAGCAGATTTATCTCCATGCATCAGTTTCTGTAGCGGGGCAAAATCACAGGCTACATCGTCCAGTGTTGATTAAATGCACTGGTTAGAACCTCCTCAAATACAGATTTTTTTAAGTAGTCACAGATTGCTCCAAGTACGAGGATCCAACAAGGGTTTGAGACTCTTGCCTGGATATAGGAGCCTTTTTGCAGATGAATTGCTGCTTGAGACATCTTTGTACTCTTGGTATGTGCAGTTTGGGACCTACAGGAGCCCTGTGCTGCCTGCAACAGTAGCTGAAGGCCAAGTAGGACCTTCCAGTTCCACTACACACCTATGCTTGAGCAGCTAGACTGAATCCCCCAAGGTGAGCATATGAATCCTGCCCTGGCCTTCTGCTTTCATTACAGAGGTGACCCTGGAGAAGATGAAGTGGCAGCCAAAGAAGCTACAAAGTATAATGAAATTACAGAGATAAAATTGGATGTAGACAGCTGTCTTCCCCCTTCCTTGCGAAGAGCAGAGAGGAGACCCAAGAGAGACTTGTAAGCTCAGATTCTCAACAGGCAAACTGTCAGCAGAAAACTGCTGGGACTAAGATATTTGCAATTTAAATGGATTGAAATCAAAGGCAAAGGGCACGAGGAACTGATCAGCAAAAAAAATATTTGTTTCTTCTTTAAAAACAGTTACTTGAATTAACTGCTGCCGTCCCTTAATTCAACATGTCCCATTCCATGCAAAGCCACCCAAATACCGATGTTTCATTTACTCTGCTGAGTGGTAAAAATCTCCCTAAAACTTTCTGCTTCCCTCATATCACCTTCCTCATTTGCTCATGGTCCCTTGTGGTGTCTGTATCTCTCTGCAGCTGAGGTGGCAGTGAGATAGAGCAGCTTTCTCTCATAATCAGTGTTTATTTACCATTGTCTCCCAGGCCATCTCTGAAGCTGAATTCCTCCATGGTTCCAGCCATCCAAGCCTGGAATTCGATTTTCACCACAATTTTCAATCCAGAATAGCAAAAATATATATAAAGCAGAGGGGGTGAGTTTTCTCAGAGCCATGGCAATTACATGAAGTAGGGCTTGGTTGAGTGATGGGGAACTCTTGACCCATGGTACATCAGGGCCTTGGTAAGGGACTGTCTCAAGGCTGATGCCTTGAGACAAGCTGGAGAAGTGGGGTAGCGTGAACCTCATGAGGTTCAACAAGGCCAAACGCAAGGTCCTACACATGAGTCAGG
This sequence comes from Tapera naevia, assembly GCA_033556795.1. Lineage (NCBI taxonomy): Eukaryota > Metazoa > Chordata > Aves > Cuculiformes > Neomorphidae > Tapera > Tapera naevia. Next base: position 603,189 of record JAUMJJ010000074.1, on the reverse strand, counting down.
GCAACGCCCGCTGTCAATACAGGATGGGGGATTATGTGATTGACAGCAGCCCTGTGGAGAAGGACTTGGGGTGCTGATTGATGAGAAGCTTGATGTGAGCTGGCAAAGTGTGCTTGCAGCCTAGAAGGCCAACCGCATCAAAAAAAAAGTGTGGCCAGCAGGGCAAGGGAGTGGATTCTACCCCTCTATTCTGCTCTTGTGAGACCCCACCTGGAGTGTTATGTCCAGTTCTGGAATCACCAACTTAAGAAGGATATGGAACTTTTGGAGCGGGTCCAGAGGAGAGCTACAAAGATGACCAAAGGGCTGGAGCACCTCTGCTGTGAGGACAGGCTAAGAAAGTTGGGCTTGTTCAGCCTGGAGAAGAGAAGGCTTTGGGAGGACCTCATAGTGTCCTTCCAGTATCTGAAGGGGGCCTGCAAGAAAGCTGGGGAGGGACTTTTTACAAGGACTTGTAGTGGTAGGACAAGGGGGGATGGCTTTAAACTGGGAGAGATTTAAGTTAGACATTAGGAAGAAATTCTTCACAATGAGGGTGGTGAGGTGCTGGCACAGGTTGCCGAGGGAAGTTGCAGATGCCCCATCCCTGGAGGTGTTCAGGTCCAGGGTGAATGGAGTCTTCAACAGCCTGGTCTACTGAGAGGAGTCCCTGCCCATGGCAGGGGGGCGGGAACTGGATGATCTTTAAGGTACCTTCCAATGCAAACCATTCTATGATTCATTCTGTGATGCATCAAGTCCACAGGAACCGAGAACCATGACCAAGAAACATGCAGCCAACATTATCACCCCTTTTCCCATATGTTTTTTTTCTGAAATAGGGATGTGAATACAGCTTTAATAAAGGTGGCTGCTGTTTCCTGGTATTTCCAATGGGGTAGATGTCATGAGCAGAGGTGAAATGGTTACTGCAATGGGTCAGACTGATGGGCAGCTGAGATTTGTGAATAAGAGAACAAGGACGGGGAGACTGCATTAGGAGAGTGGGGAAGGAAAAGGTGCTGGGGTGAAGAGGAAGTAAATGGGAGAAGGACTCTGAAAGGTTACAACTGCAGTTGGTTGTTACATGCATGTGCAGCTGGTGGAAATTTTACAAAGCACAGTGGATTCAATTACTTCTGAGATATTTCAAACATACTATACAGGATTGATTTATTAAGGAACACTTTAAAAATCTTAATAAAATCAGTGTGAGAAGATTATTTTTTTTTAAACATCAGTCTGCCAGTCAATGTGGAAAAGGTATCCTTACATGGAAGAAACATTGCAGTTTTTGTAAATCTTCATAGAAAAATAACAGAAAATCTTAAAAGGTAGCAAAGCACAAACCAATGTGCACAAGGTGTAGATTTCTCACACTGAAATTTTCTCATGGACATATTAATGGAGAAATAGGGTCAGAGATAACTCTTGTCTATGCAGGAATTTGACACAAACCACTGCCTACGATGCCCCAGGTGTGCAGAGCCACTTCTGATCATGCATGCTGGTGGGGAGCCTGTCATCTTGTAGGGATATGGAAAGGACCTGTGCACAGGGAGTGAGAAGAGGGAAAGGACCAGCAGCTGGGAAAGCTGAACATCCCCACTCCCAGACCAGGACAGTAGAAATTGTTTTACCCTCATCCTCCAAACAATTGAAGTTCCTTTCTGCCTACAGTGCTGAGAAGGAGTTAAAAATATTGCAAAGCTGGCTGAAAACAAAAAAAGGCAAAATCCCAGGGCTGATGTTTCTGCTGTTTGATCTTACAGTTTGGGTGAGTTTTGATCTCTCAGTGTAACTGAGACAAATGATTCCTATCTGTTGAGGTTGGCAGTGCAAGGGAGCAATCTTCACATAAGCTGCCTCAGCTGACTGAATAGAATATGAGGAGTAAAACACACTCACATTTAGAGGCTTCTGCCTTCATTAGTGAATTACAATATAATGAACAAATAAATAGTAACTTTCCTATTTTCTTCCATGGTCCTGCTATCTCATCCATAGTCTTGTTTTAAAGTGCAGCCAAACTATTTGTATGAAGGGCAGCAGCCCAGTCCCTCTTGAGTTCAATGTGAGCCAGCCTGAACCCTAAAAGTGGAGCTAGAAATAAACACAGCACTAGTTATGCTGGAGAGAAGCGTTCAATAATTTCATTAACCCTGATAATGTTTCAAATGAAGACCTTAATGGTACAATCAATAATTCAGCCTCTGATCAGTTTGTTAGCCAGTCTCAAAAGCTTTTCTTTTAATAGGGGACTCCCAGAAGGATCATGAATTCTTACATCAAGCAGTAATTTGGGGTGTGTGCAAAGCATGACTTCTGGGTTTTACTTTGCATCTTTCTGACAATCACAGCCCTTTTCCTGTCTCTTTAGAAGGCTGATGGATGACTACCTCAGGTGTCACAAAGTCCTCTGTGCTCCACCAGTCTGGCGTTTCTCAACAAATTATTTGGATATTTCTTCTTGTCCTTGATTTGCAAGAAAAGTGAGTCTCTGAGCTTTTCCATGCTAAAGGCAGAGCTGATGGGACACCACATGCAGCTTTTTTGTTTCTTCACAAACTTCCAGTACCTGAAGGGGACCTACCGGAAAGCTGGGGAGGGACTTTTTACAAGGACTTGTAATGATAGGACAAGGGGGAATGGCTTTAAACTGGAAGAGGGAGATTTAGGTTAGACATGAGGAAGAAATTCTTTACAATGAGGTGGTGAGGGCCTGGCACAAGTTGCCCAGGGAGGTTGTGGATGCCCCCTCCCTGGAAGTGTTCAAGGCCAGGTTGGATGGGGCCTTGAGAAACCTGATCCAGTGGAAGGTGTCCCTCCCCATGGCAAGGGGGTTGGAACTGCATGATCTTTAAAGGTCCCTTCCAACCCAAGCCATTCTAGGATTCTGTGATTCCCTAAACTCTGCCTCTGCTTCAGCTCCAAATCAAAGGCTGTGCAGCTACAATACGATGGAACCAAGCACAACCTACCATTGCCTCTGTGGAGCTCATGAGCTCAGCTCAGCTGTGTGTCATTTTAGTGCAGGTTCCCAGCTGTCTGGAAATCCTCATGAAGACACCTCCAAGACAGGCTCTGCCCTTTTGCCAGTGCCAGGCTCCTGTCTTCCTCCTTATTCCTTCCTTTCCTTCTTTTCTTCCTCTCAGCAAAATTTTCTTGCTGACTGAGAAAAGGCTGTCAAATACCTGCTAGGGTGCTAAGGAGCACTTGAAGCAAAAACCCTTGAAAGAGGTCCAAATCCTGCAGGCACAGAGCACTGTTCTGCTCTTTGAAGGCACTCTGCCCAAAGGAAGGTGGGCAAGGGGAATCTACATGATAATATTCAATATTTGAGGTGGATGCAAGACAACAGAACAATTTCTTTGTTCAGTTTCAGTTGTAAGAAATAGTGATGCTCCCTTTCTGGTTTGTTGGGTAGAATTTTATCTTCTGGTTTTGACACTTATTAGTTTTCCACTTATTAGGCTGCCTGTGAGATTTTCATTGTTGCGGTTTTTTATTATTATTTAAAAGAACAGTGCATGCACAGTTTTCTTTGTCACATTAAATACACTAAGTAAATATAGTCCATGAAACAGGAGATTTTATCTGGGAAACGCAGATGAAATTCAATGCTTAACAGTTGTTCAAATGAGCCCTCTCTGCCAGAGTACAATAGCAAACGATATTCTTCATTCCCTTTACCTTCTCCTCATTATGCATCAGAAGGAAGGGAGCGAGAGAAAAGCAGGGTCGTCCTGGTATTGCATTTTTTTCCACTGTGATGACTTCACTGCACACAAGTAACAAAGCATTCACTTTCAGCACAATACTTAGCAGTGAGATAGGGTGTAATATGATAGATGGCCTGTTCCAGGTTGCAATGACTTGCTAAGTCAGCTAATTTCTTTTCCTTGTCCTTACACAGCAGAAGAGCAGGTAAGAAGTGAATGGTGATTATACTGTTTCCTTCCCAGAAGTCCTCACTCTTTCTGGCATCGGCTGAGATAGCCTGGAGTTAATGTACCTGTGCACCAGGGCAGCTTTCTAAAGGATGTGCTCTGTTCTCCGTGGCATAAATTATATTTGTAAGTGGAAAAGCAGGCTCAGCCTTGTCTGTTAGCAGAGTCTTCATGTGGTTCATAATGAAAGCAACCACATTTGTTTTATGAAGACCTGAATTATGGAAATCTGTGGGTGGTCAGGGCAGAATGGGATAATACAGTCAGCCGATCCTGAGGGCACAAAACGGAGTCTGGCATCCCATAAAGAGCATCAGGCTTGGGCTAAGGGGATCAGCCAATGTGAGCAAGAGGGATTAAAATATGGGATGGGTCTGGGCATGGAAATGGCTCAAATTTACTCTCAGAAAGCAGGATACACCTTCACTTAGTGCTGTTATACCCAAACACAGCACCCCTTTAACTGATGTACTCCATTCAAGTAAGAGCTGGGGCTTAAAGTGCAATGGCAGAATGAGAGCCTCTGTGTGGGAAGTAAAACTTAGGTACTCAAAACATCTTCAGCCCTTCACACCTATGGGCCTGATTCTCATTTGCAGACAGACCTATCATTCTTTAGAACATGTCAAGGCTTCAAAGTAACGTACATGGTACTGACTTCTCCTTCAAGGCCCCCCTTTCCACCAGAGCTAAGTGGCTTTCACATGAAAGAGAATATGGCTTTGCCAGACTCCCAATCCTTTCCTTTTGTATTTTGCCAAAACCCACAAACATACAGCCAAGAGGACTGGAACTGAACTGGTTCCATGATCCCTACCTGTGTGTAATAAAACATGCAACAATTTGGATGAGAAATAATGTCTGTACGATAGATCACAAGCAATGTCATCAGAGAGGTGTGATGGTGGTAAAGACAAGGAAAGGTATTGAACTTTTTGCTTCCTTGTTCCCATCTCTCACAAAAAATGCTTTGATTGTTTTCTTGACAGGAACTGGCAAAGCTTAACACCATAATTAGGATTGTAATCCAAAACTAGAAGTGTTAAGAAAGAGTGCTAGAAAACATGGTTACAGGTATTGTGGGCCCAAAGGAGAAAAGGCTGTGATAAAGATAAGCAGACCCAAATTACAGAGCATATGCCCCAAAACAGAGTGAAGAAAGACCCATGGCCCACAGGAGCATTAAGACAACACTTCCATAGGAAGCTTTCATAGCTGTTGTTTAATCTGTGGCAGAAGTTTGTTTGTATCACAGTATCACAGTATCACAGTATCACAGTATCACAGTATCACAGTATCACAAGGTTGGAAAGAACCTCTGAGATCATCAAGTCCAACCTATAACCCAACACTAACACCAACACTAACACCAACCATCATCTAAACCATGGCACTCAGTGCCTCATCCAGTCTCCCCTTAAACACCTCCAGGGTCGGTGACTCCACCCCCTCCCTGGGCAGCCCATTCCGATGGCCAATTACCCTTTCAGTGAAGAATTTTTTCCTCATATCAAGTCTAAACTTTCCCTGACGAAGCTTGAGTCCATGCCCTCTGGTTCTGCCACCGGTCACCTGAGAGAAGAGACCGATCCCTGCCTGACTACAGCCTCCTTTTAGGTAGTTGTAGAGAGCAATGAGGTCTCCCCTGAGCCTCCTCTTCTTCAGACTAAACAGCCCCAACTCCCTCAGTCGCTCCTCGTAGGGCTTGTGCTCCAGCCCCTTCACCATCTTCGTTGCCCTCCTCTGAACACATTCCAGTATCCTAACATCCTTCCCAAATTGGGGAGCCCAAAACTGTACACAATATTCAAGGTGAGGCCTCACCAGTGCCGAGTACAGGGGGACGATAACTTCTCTGGTCCTGCTTACTACACTATTCCTGATGCAGGCCAGGATGCCATTGGCCTTCTTGGCCACCTGGGCACACTGCTGGCTCATGTTGAGCTTCCTGTCCACCAGCACTCCCAGGTCCTTTTCTGCCTGACTACTCTCCAGTAGTGTGAAAGAAGATGCCAGCACAGGTTCCCAATCTGAGAAGGCGAAATACCAGTTTGAGGCTAAGGGCTTCTGTCACTGTCTCCAGTGCTTTCACCCAAAGACCAGCACCTCTTGCCCAAGCAGTCTACCCAGCTGAAGATTCTTTACAATGAGATCCCTACCTTTACTTTCAGCTAACAGGTAAGGAAATTGGGGTGTCAAGGGAGATTGATTTACCTGGGAATTTCTAACAGGTCTAGGACAGAGGAATATAATTGAGGTGTCTTGAGCTCAGCGTAATGCTCTGCATCTTCTCTGTGGAGCCAAATATACATGAAAGACTTTGCTGGAGACTGAATTCTTCATTACAAAAACTGATGGAGGATGGACTGTGTGACTAGTGAGACACATTCCCAAGCAATGCACAACCCTCGGAACAACGGCATAACTAATCATCAGTCCACGTTAATAGTCATCTTTTCTGTCCTGGCTCAGATTGTGTTGGGACAAATCCTATCAGTTTTAATTCTTCAAACTTCAGGCAATACGAGGAGCTGTGCTGCACTGGGAGGTGGAGGCAAAGGCAGCAGGTGACACTACTCATTGGTGTTGATAGATGCTAGGGTTTACAGCCAGGGATGTCTTGGAAGTATCTGGGAGAAAGGTTCAAATGGGGCACAGCTGATCCTTCTTTCTTCCAGGCTGGCTGGATACCAAATCAGTGCTGCTCTGAAGGTCTATAGTACAGCATGCTTTGGTCACCTTGGTTGTTTTACTTCCCTGGTACACTGGTTTTTTTTTGAGGGGAAAGTTTTTGGTACCACCAGATGTTTAGCATCCTGGTCAGAACCACCACACATTAATCCCCTTGACCAAACAGTGCATACCAGGAACTCCTGGATTTTTTTTTGGAAATCCATATGAAAATGCATGCTCAAAAGCTCTAATCTGGAGAAGACATGTATAGGTCACACACTAAATATTTCATATACTTCAAATCTCCATATTGTCCCATATGTACCACGCTACATATGTGGTCAGAGAAAATGCCTGCTGAAGCCACGCTAAGGTTTGGTATCAGGATACAGTAATGTTGCTGCTGGCTTGCCAATGAGGATTGTGCTTGGGATCAGCCAGTGCTTCACTGCAGACCACTGCATAGATACAGGTACAGAATAATTTAGGCTGGATAAGACCTTTAAGATCATTGAGCTCATGACATAGATATAGATATATTGGAACATAGGAGGAAACCAACAGGAGCTTTCCAAATGAACCAAAAGTCCTTCATCCCTCTGAAGAGATGACCAGTGCTTACTGACATTTGGAAAGTATCTCACAGCCTTTGCCTTCTCCATTGTCTTGCTTTGACCAGAGTTGGGTCTTTTACTGTTGACTCTGAGCCTCCTCCTAATCAGGATTCTCTTCTTTGACACCCCAGCCCCATTTCAGCACTGGTTCAGAGATGAAGCACACAGGGTCCACACACATTCCTTACCTGATCTTTGCTCCACGGCCACCATTCAGTGAGGACATCCCCGACCATCTGGGAATCAACCTGCAAATGCTTTCTGCAGGCTGCCTGTGGCAGTTTTGTTCCTCTTAAACCATGCCAACTTTTTCACTCTACCCCCATTCACTCTTGGATCCACTAAAGGCATTTACATCAAATTTTGCTTTAATTCTGCCCTTGGGAGCCCAGACAGAGTGGGAGAGAGTTCTGAGGAAAGGGCCCTTTGTAGCAATACTATTGCTATTTTACTTGTGTGCGTTTCCCCTTCTGCTAGATTGGTTTTCACTGCAGCTATATTTCTGTAAATGTGGAGGATTTTTTTTCCTCCTTGTTTTCTTTTTGGTCCTATCTTCTGTTTAAAAGCAAAGTCATCAATAATTTTAGATTAAATTTATTTGCTGTAACTCTCCTGGATAACATGGTCTGAATGTTTTGATTGATTTATGTCTATAAAAAACAAACTACATCAGCCATTTTTCTGTAGAAATCTTTGTTTGCTTCAAAGGTATGAGCCCTGTGCCTCATTAGTCTCTCAAGCTTTCCTTTTGGTACCTGTTGTTTTTCACACATTTTTATAAGCTGTCTGTCTCTAATAAATGAAATTATACTTCAGCTGTAAAGTGTTCCCATAAGCAATCAAAGAAATGCTGCCTTGTAGTCTCTGAAAATAAGCACCATCAGTACCATTGTCACATCATCAAGATGTAACACAGCCTGGTTATTAGTTTTATACTACTCTGACAGCTCGGGTGGTGCAACATCTCTAAAAACCCAACGCTGGAGGAATCAAAGTATTGAGGATCAGCATATACCAGCCTAAGTTGCCTGGCACTACTGTATTATGGCTGTTTATTAGACAGAAGGGTGGCTTGCTTCAGCATAAGCTCTTGAGTGATTTCACTCAAGAGTCGGAAGCTGAAATCAGATGAATTAAAAGTGGAAATCACATGCAGGTTTATTGTGAAACCATCAGTATGAGTTACAAGATCTGTGACAGCATCTTCGGGGAGCTTCAGAGGAGTTCAACTGAATCTCCCTTGGGATCCACAGGCAAGTAGAAACTTGTTTGCTTTTTGCTCTTGTTTCTTGTTTTAAAGAGAGAGAATCGAAAAGATTGTGTTTTTCCTGGGGCATCTGCAGGTCAAATGAGAAGATGAATGCAGCTGTGTGTGCTCTGGTCTGCTCTTGTCTCACACCTACGATGTAATCCACAGGAGGAAGACAGACTACCTCATGACATACAACATTATTCACTTCCAGATGAAACTAGGCTGCCAGCATCCTATTTTTCTTGCACTGATCTGGCATCCACTGATGGCAATTTTGAATTCCCAAGGTTTTTAGGCATCTTTCCCAAGTGCATGGCAACATTCAGTAGCAAGGTTTGGGGTGTGACACCCTTTCCTTTCACTACCTTTCCCTGAAGTTGCACCATCCAGTGCCATATTGATACCTACAGCTTTCTGTTATTATCTGTGTTGCAATCACTGCAACTGAGAATGCAAGATAACCATGAGAGTCACAGAGTAGCTCTGAGAGCTGAGGGCACCGGTGGGTTTGAGTGGAAACAGCCCGAAAAGACCAGAAAAGCAGCACAACATGTAAGTGACAGAGCAGGGACATCACTCAGGTCAAGGCTAGGAACTGCACAACATTGTCCTTAACATTTAAATAAATTTTATCTTAGCTCCAGTTTGGTGATCCTTATATATATACAAATCCTTTAGTCTTTTTCTTTTCAAATGAAAGGGAGGCAGAGAGCAACTCAGAATGCAGAACTCCTCTTTATTTGCGTGCACATTGCATTTCCAAAATTAACATGGTACCTGGTTCAGCAGCATCAACTTTATAGTCAGATTGTTTAGTAATTAGAAGAAAAATATATCTCAGTGGCAAAAGAGAAAATCTCACTCTGATTTACCCTGTTGTAACCCATCTTGGAAGTAGCAGAGCATCAGATGGCTCTGATTATTTACAAGTATATTTATATGCATATAGAGAAAGCAGATAGAAATTCCTCTATTTCCCCACCCCCCCTTTTTTCTTGGAAGCCTATTTACAAACACAGAGCCAAAATCCTATTCAGAAATCGGTGATTGTGTTCATTGTTCCAGAACACACAATCGCAAAGGCAAGCAGGAACTGCTTTAGTGAAGCAGAAACAGTTTAAGTTGCTCAAATAAGAGAGGAACAGGGAGAGCAGCAAATAATTGTCACACTCTAAACACTGCAAAGAGCCTTAAATCACCAGGTCTTGCACCCTTGTTGAACTACTGTAAAACCTTTGACAGGCCATTAGGACCTAAGGTTTAGCCACAATTCCTAATAGATGGGATAGAACCCGATGATTTCTGCACCTAAATCCACACTGATTTTGTGGTGGCTGAGTGGTGTTTTCTGGTGCCATATGTCACTCTGATGCAGAGCTCCCATCATGCATGTGTACAGTGGCCCAACCAGGGACATCTCTTGACTTCCTCTAAGGGAAGGGTATCCAAGACTTGGTTAACAAGCTTCATTGAACAGGCACATATTGTGTCACCCTTGCATGGATAGTGACAAACCAGGAAGGAGTTTAGAGGCTGTGCAGAGTGGTCAAAACATCTTTTCATCCAGTGGCTCGGTCAAGAGCAGAGTTAAAACTGTATTAGGACCCAAGAGGAAGATGCAGCTTCCTGCTGTGATGTCTAATGGGTGGTATTCCCACCTAGGAGCACCTGGGTTGGCAGGCAAACCTCCAGTGTAATCTGTAGAGGACAAGAATTTGGTCCAGTTTCCCCAAGACAACTGTCCAGAGCCCTTTATTATGGTATCCAGCCTGGGTCCCTGAAGGGCACAGTCTCCATAGGTCCTGCCACACCAGGCCTGTGAGGATGTCTCGGATGCCTCCATGGCATCTCAAGTGATGTTAGATGCCTGTGTCAAGACAAGTAATTTAAGCCCTTTGTCTTTTCACCTGTGCTGCTCCCATTTAATATCCTCTATTGCACTCTATTCCCCCTATCAGTGGAAAGGAGTTCCAGTCTCAGGCAGCTGTTTTGGTTAAAGCCATTCATATGTTTTTGTTCCCTGGAGTTATTAAGAACGTTTCCTACACAAAGGAGAAACATTGGGACATGTACTTTGTGCTGACCCATTCCCCCAACAGAGCAATTAAGATAAGAATTGTGAAAGAGCAATATTATTTTAAAAACACAGCACAACCTCTGATGTAAAACAGCAGTAGGAATAGACTTGTCAAGTACTATTAATTTCTAATTTTATTTTTCAATAAAAACAGGAAGAGAAGGAGTGTTTACAAGCAAAGCAGTCTGTTCTCTAGTCAAAATACTAGGTCTGATTATACTGTGGGACCAAGCAATTAACAGTGATCAAAGAGTGTATTTGTCGTTAAAAAAGTTAATGGGAATAAAAATATCACTATATTGATGTTTTTTGCTCATTTTTTCCCTTCCAGAAATAAAATCATAATTTGTCAGTACTTGACAATATAATCCTCACCACTGTTTTGTTCCTTTTCTTTGGGGACAGAAGGTGTTTTTTCACCCAAAAGCAAAAAAACGTGAAATAAAGAAAATTCTTGAATTAATCCTAATTTTGCCAGAACCTAACTTTCATTTTTAAAAAAGGTTTAACAAAATTTTTGGTCAGGTTTACAGAGCACTAAGGTGGTTAGTTCAATTACAGCCGGAAAGGAGTAGTTCTGAGAACTAATTAAATATGCTGGTTAATTGGATTAATAATTACCTTGCGTATGTAAAAAGAGATTTTATGTTTGCACGGGCAATTTTTATCAGGATTCTCCTGGGATAAAAAAAAAAGCATGCTTATAAATTACTGTTTCAAAAAGTGAGATGATTTTGCCGTGGTCGTGACCAAACTTTGAAGGAAGAAGGTTTCTCCTTCTATCAGAAGGTAATTTAAATAAAAACAAGGCTTTTCTTTATTTATTTTCTGTACACTCACCTGGAGTCACTGTATGGAAGAGAGAAAAGCAAAGCACGTTGTAATGTGCAGAAATCAGAAGACAATGGAAAAATCTGGTTTTAAGCATTTTTAGGGGGTGGGAACAAATTGCCATGGCAACTCTCTAAACGGATATGTCTTCAAGGAAATCATGCTGTTCTCTTGAAAAGTGATGCATAATACAACGAGCACTTGAAAGTTATCTTTGAAAGGCATGTGTACAGGAAAATCAGAAATATTTTATAAATTCAAACTTATGAAACATTCATGCTGATTCACTAATGTCTCACACAGCAATTACTCTACCCAAAGGCAGGAAATGAATAACTTTGCCAGGTACGTGTGCATTTTTACGCATGCTTTGTGGTTGGACTGATCTTGTCTATCAACCCCTTCCCTCTTCTTTGCAAGAAATCAGTCTCTTACCATCAATATATAAGTTGCTGCTAACTCAGATGTTCATTAAATCACAGCCTGACATATTTAACCCATTTCTTAAGCCCTTTCTTCTTCTGGCAGGTTGTGTCAGTCAATATTTTCTTACCAGCAACATCGGTGACATCAGTGTGCTACAGAGAGTGGGATGACAGAGAGAATTTAACCTAATAACTTTCCTTGGAAAAGCTGTTCCTCTTATTTTAAACCAATCAGATCAGCCTAAAGAAAAGGAGGCTGGGGGGAGATGCTATTACTGTCTACGGCTTCCTGAAAAGAGGTTGTAGTGAGGTGGGTGTTGGTCTCTTCTCCCAAGTAACAAGTGATAGGACAATAGGAAATGGCCTCAAGTTGCGACAGGGGAGGTTTAGATTGGATATCAGGAAAAATTTCTTCACCAAAAGGGTTGTCAGGCCCTGGAAAAGGCTGCCCAGGGAAGTGTTTAAAAGATAGGTAGATGAGGTGCTCAGGGACATGGTTTAGTACTGGACAGGTGCGGTTAGACACGATGACCTTGAAGGTCTTTTCCCACCAAACAATTCTATGATTCTATGATTCTAATATGGTTTGAGGCACCTGATCACACAAAAGGTTATATTTTGCTCACAAACTGAAGGATTCTTATCCTGGTAGAACAGGTAAGCATCCCCTGCCCCTAATAGCAACAGGAAGAATAATTTCTTTGCTATAGGATATGTAGTTGCTAAACCTTCTGCTTGAAAATATAAATAAAATAAATTTAAGTTTGACCAGTACAAATACAGAGGGGAGAAAAATCACGACATTCATCTTTCAGGTCCTTTCCAACCCAAACCATTCTATGATTTATTTTCATCCTTGAGATGTATCTGACTTCATGCTTTTTTCCTGACTTACTGGTTGCTTTTAACTGCGCTTAGGCTTTTATTTCACAAGGTTGAACTGCTTTAATAAACCCAATCTAAAAGCCTACGCAGATATACTTGTTTTTATTTAAACCAGATTAAGCACTAAAATATAGCCTGATTGAAAGAAAAATCAACCACTTTCTCATAGCCCTGTGCATCAGTTTAACTATATCAATTTAAAAATGTCACCTTAGACCAACATTACATAGAGAAGCCCTGCAGGCTGCATTCATGCTGTTGGCCCTGGAAGTTTAATTTAAGGTGTCAGAACTGCTATTGTGTCTAAGAAGCAGCAAATGGAGGAGCAATTCACCAGTGTCTCCCTAAGGGTCTTCTCTGCAAGCCACGATCACATACTTCAGAGAGCTGGGATGGAGGCCCCTATGCCAAGTCAGGGCAATTAGTTATGGTTTCAAACACTAGATGCAGTTTGTCAACAACTCACTGATTTTCTCTTCCAAGTCTATCTGTCTAGTACCTTTCTCAGAGCGGGCAATGAGTCAGCTGTCTGTTCAGTAGCTGTTCTTGGAAGGAGAATGATAAAGGCAGTCAAAAGAAGGCATCACATTTGGCAGGTGATTCACTTGATGGCAATGGCTGGGAATCAGAGTGCTGGCTGCAGAACATGGACGCATCTCATCTTGGCTAAGGAAATGCTGTCTCATGATCTTTGAGGAACAAGGAAATATTTTGACAAAGTCTAGCACAAATTGGCCCTAAGGAGACACTGAAGTAGAGACACATTGCTGATGATGACAGACAAAAAGACCATGGTACCTAGTAGGGATAATAACTGCTGTATCTGGGGAAATCTTAAAGCCAGAGCCAGAATTCACAGCTTGAAGAAGGGCCCAGAAAGGAATACGGACATTTGAAAACCCATTAGCCTTGGGGGGAAGGCTGGCCCTGACTCAGAGTTGATGGCTGCAGCACGGTACATCTCACCATGTATGTGATCCTCCAGCCTCTTGCTCAAAAGGTGAAATTAAGTGATAGTAATAACTATGCAAATCTGTGAATCTTATATGACTGATTAACAGGGTCATAAAAGAACCAGGCACATTTCAGGTAGCTGTAGAGAGCAATAAGCTCTCCTGTCAGCCTCCTTTTCTACAGGCTGAACAACTCCAGTTCCCTCAGCTGCTCCTCATAAGACTTTTGCTCTAGACCCTTCACCAGCTTGGTTGCCCTTCTCTGAACACTTTCAATCCCATTCTTCAAGGAGGTAAACGCTCTATGGAACAGCAGAGCCAAGTCTAGGCCTGTGCAATTCCCCCATTCTCCCTGCTGTCTTGTCTCAGGGCACGGCCACAGAACATCTCACGGGCAGACACAGGGCGATGCTTTTCTAAGCAGATTTCTGCTGCTGTAGCCATGATCTGAGCTGGTCAGAAGCTGTGCAGCTGCTCTGGCACAGCCTGCCTCACAGCAGAGCATGTCATGTTCTGTCATCCCTCTCAGGCTGGGGCTGTCCAAGGCCAAAACGACCCTATATGCAACCATGACAATGTGCAGTGACCCCACAGCATTGGTGAGAACACTTGGCTCTGCGATGGAGATTTACTCTGTGCCTGTGTGTGAACAGAGAAAAAAATACCCTGTTCAATGGAGGAAGGTGCTCTAAATGCTTTGGCCCATGCAAGTGGGCATTTTTTTCCCTTTAGATGCTCCCAGTTTGTCCTGACCTAGAGAGATACCTATACTAATGTCAATGGCTTTATATCTACTGCCAGTAAGAGGGTATCAGATCCAAGACAAAATTTCCAGGTACTAGAAATGGCTTTACCTGAGCAAGAGTCTCAAACCACTTGTGTTTATTGGGGAAGAAATCAGCAAGACTCAGAAAGCTTAACATATCCATGAAAGTTTTTATTTAAAAAATCATGCTATTTCGCAGGTGAAAAGCTCATTTGTACTTTCACACAGTTTTATATGACCTAAAGAGTGGTCAAACATTGGAACAGGCTGCCCAGGGTAAAAAACATGTGGCCAGAGAAGTTATCGTCCCCCTGTACTCGGCACTGGTGAGGCCTCACCTTGAATACTGTGTGCAGTTCTGGGCCCCCCAGTTTGGGAAAGATGTCAGGATACTGGAATGTGTCCAGAGGAGGGCAATGCAGATGGTGAAGGGGCTGGAGCACAAGCCCTACGAGGAGCGACTGAGGGAGTTGGGGCTGTTTAGTCTGAAGAAGAGGAGGCTCAGGGGAGACCTCATTGCTCTCTACAACTCCCTAAAAGGAGGTTGTAGTCGGGCAGGGGTTGGTCTCTTCTCTCAGGTGGCCAGTGACAGAACTGGAGGGCATGGACTCAAGCTTGGTCAGGGAAAGTTTAGGCTTGATATGAGGAAAAAGTTCTTCACTGAAAGGGTGATTGGCCGTTGGAATGAGCTGCCCAGGGAGGGGGTGGAGTCGCAGACCCTGGAGGTGTTTAAGGGGAGACTGGATGAGGCACTGAGTGCCATGGTTTAGGTGATGGATTGGTGTTAGTGTTGGTGTTGGGTTATAGGTTGGACTTGATGATCTCAGAGGTCCTTTCCAACCTTATGGTACTGTGAAACTGTGATACTGTGATAACATTTCAGGACATGGTTTAGTAGACACAGTGGTGTTGGGTGACTGGATGATCTTAGAGGTCTTTTCGCACCTTAATGATTCTATGATTCTATGACCAAAATGTATGTCAGGTACATGCTAAAGCAGAGTTAAAAATACTCTATAGGAAGTTCTCCATTACATACATTTTAGGAGCTTTCTAGTTTAGTAACGACAGGATAAATCTGTGTCAGTGATCCTGGCACAAGCAAGACAGAGATCGAGGTGTTAAACAACCAAAGAAGGTTTGTAATTCAGTGATCTTTCTTCTGATAAAGGAGTGTTCAATCTGACAACTACAGGAACTGGAGTGTGACATGATCATGAGGCCAGGAAATACAAAATGAAGTAATTGCCCTGAAGAAGGAAATGTTTTGAATAACACATGATACTGGAAGCATTCAATACCACATCAAATCCTATTGGTCAGTGCCTCGCTTCAGCCATTTCCCATTAATTTAAAAATCATTTAGAGAATTTAGGACAAAAATATTTCCTCAGTGCCTGCAGCAGCATGAATATGTATTTTTGCTAGAGAATCTCTCCAGCAATCCAAATATTTACAGGATCTGATGTTGATACATGAGAAATTGCATTTTTAACAGTGATGATTTCAAAATGTTGGGGAAGAAAATTGGGAACAGGTGGAAGTGTTTGCGTAGGTCAATGCCATGAATGCGATCAAACCAGACCAAGAGTTTTCAGAAAAGGGCCCTGGAGAGTTATTAGAAAAAGGATACATAGATGGTCAAAGAAAAGACACCATCTTGTAATGTGGAGAGAGGTGATTTTGACCCTACAGATACTTGAAAAATAATTATTTATTATTAAATAAAAGAAAAAGATTAGGGTAGGACTCGAGTCTCAGGAGTTTTGAGCTCAACTTCTGGAAGTGCACGAAGAACAGCTAAATAACAACATTTCCCAGTTGTCCCACTGAAGGTGTCCTGGGGAGGTTTCTGGAGACTGAGGACTGAGCACAGGTATCTTTCTGACAGCCAGACGGGAAGGCTGATTGCTCTTTGCTCAAGTTTTCTGCCTGCAGGAAGAGGGGGAAGATCTGAAGTGGAAAATATGTGCTGGAGCAGCACACACAGCTACTAATGGAATCTCATTGTCATCAGAGAGAAACGGAACAGGGAGGCCCAGTGGGCACTGAAGCAAGGAGTCCCACACAACTTCTGCAGCAGGATTTTCCTTCACAAGGAACACCTCATTGACTTTATATTTTCATCCTAGTTTGAGATTTTCCCATCCCCACCATCACTCCTTAACCTTCTCCAAGGTATTGCCATCTTTCCCTCTCTTGTGCTTCAAACCTCATAAACAACTCAACTCTTCCTTTCCTTGGACAATGTTTTACTATGGATAAGAAAAGTTTGAGGCAATGTGACGTCATTTTAATTTTAACATATTGTTATCCTTATTCTACGAGGACCACATAGAGGCAGAGAGAAGAATGTAGTAAATAAAAATAATAAAGACAGGTTTACACTCCCTTTTGAGTTGAATTTCTTTTATCTAATGTTAGCTATCTGAAAAGAAGGCATCTGGTTAGCACAGACATCTGGACTCTCTCAGTAGTCAGTAGAGAAAAGCAGTTTCAGAAGTGATTTATCACAGCTCTTCACAGGGCATGAATTGCCCCAGGAAGCTCCACCAACTGCAGAAGGAACCCAGATGACAAGCTTAGCATGGATACCCACCTATTAACTGGCAGGAACTGGTCAAGAAGAACCCTGTCCTTGCTTTCTATCATTAAAATAAAAAAGTCATGGGCAATACTGTTCCACTGCATGATCTGACCAAAGCTGAAAGAAGGTGGCTTTTGTTGGTTGCAGGAAAGGAGACATGTAGAGTTATAAAACAAGTGAAAGTCAGAAAGGCAACTGCTGGTATAAAGCCACAGACAGTTCAGTTACAAACTGGCATTAGGAACCTATGAATATAGACATTTTGCTTGGTCTTGTTACTTGCTTCAGTAGATCAGTTAAATGTCACTGCAACTGTCAAAAACTGTCCTCATCTCCACAGCTGAAGTGTCCAGGGAGTGTGCTCAGGACACCAAAACCCTTGCTCATGCCTTGCTGTCATTATTACAGCTGTCCCCTGGTCTTCATGGTGGATCATGCAAATAGAAAAGACAGTGGATAGGTGATGATGACAGTAGCTGTGCCAAGGTGAACTGAGTGCTGCTGTGTCTTTACAGTACTTAGTCACTGAATTCAGCAGGGTGTAGACTGGTCAGATGCTGCTCTGAGATGCCCATGGGAAGGGATGTCTTCCTGACAGACAGGATGCTGGTATAGACCATAATTTCAATGGCTCTGCAGTGAGCAGGTTTGGTGTGACCAGACAGCTCCATAAAAGGTATGTTAGAGATGATCCAAACTTTTCATTCCTCATCAAGCTTCCCGATGTCCTAGGAAGGACAAAACACCAGCATCTGTTGCCTAAGCCCCACAGTCTGATTCCTTACCCTAATTCCCTCTCCATAATGAAGAGCTAGGACTGGGCCTCTCAGTAAAACTCTACGTACCTACTGTGCAGTTAGATGGAGGAAGGAATGACTCTGTGTGTGCAAGTGTCCTGTTCCAGGATGAAACTGGGGGTGTGATGACAGTTCTTACCTTCCCTGGGGGATGCAGGGAAAATGCAAAGCCCCTTGCAGTGGAATTCCCTCCCTAGGCTTTGAATTAAGGCCATCAGCCTCAAAACCATCTCCTCCTTCCCTTTAAGTGAGTGCATTTATCCTAGTTTCCAAGTGAAAAAGATTACAATTATTTTTTTTAATTTATTTTTTTTCTTTGGACAGTTGCTGGGGTGTTCCTCCAGGAAAAAATGTGTTTATCTTTATTCCATATTAAGACTCCAAACCTGCCGAGCCATTCAAAAGGAAGCAGAAATAAAATAAATGTGGAGATAGACTTCATATCCCTGATCTCAGCTCTTTTTCCTTGAAGAAGACCATGTTTGACTACTATATTATTGAACCTCCCTGTTTAATGACCCTTCTAATGCACTGCTATCAGGTAGTGCCATCTGTATTTGGGCAAATGTGCTTGCTCGTCTGTTTACTCAGCATAAATTATCTTTATTTAAAGTTTAATAGAAGTTACATCTACTTGGACATCTGTACTTAACTGATTACTGGCCACGTTGGGCCGCCTGGTGCTTCTGCATGAACTTGCCAGCTGCTATGAAATGATAAGAGTCTGACATATGTTAAGAGCCAGCAACAATCACAGTCAGGGAGTACATTTTTTTTTTTCTCTTTAAATATTTCTGAGCTGGCAACAAATAGCAGCATGAAGAAATCCACACGCTTTCTCCAACTGCTTCCTCCATCCCCAAGAGTGCCTCTGCTATCAATCCAAGCCATTTTAGAAGACATAAAAAAAATCCCCTTCTCTTTAGGAGTGAGTGAACTTCTTTGCACATTGCATTATATCCACGTACAGTTTGCTACCGATTTCATGCACTTCTGTCCCTGGAAATCCTGAGACCATCTCGGTTCATCAGCACCTGCAACTGATTTGGAAAGTTGCTGCCATCTATAGATAGGCATGAGGACTTGCTAGCACGGTTACAGAAGAGGTCTGAGAGACAGAAAGGGGATGGAGAGAGAAGGGAAAATGCAGAAGGAGAAATGCAAGTGTCTGAAGAGCTGTCCCACTCCGCTGTACTGCGGAGTCTTTGTACTCCTGTCTCTGGACACGGCCAAATGCAGAGGGATGCATGAAAAAGCAGCAGGAGACAAATGGGAGAGAAAGCTCCAAGCTTCCACAAGTGGGCTTATGCCCTACAAAGATGATAAGCATAGACTATACTCCTCTAATAAGATTTATAGTCTTAAATCAAAAAAATCCCAGCCATGGAACTAGATGCTTCTCACACTGTTCTACTCTTAGACCTCTGCCTGATTCTTTTCAACCTTTTTATTTCTCCTGAAAGCGTGGGGACTTCTGCAAATTGAGCAGACAATGCTGCTGTTGTTTCTCACTTATCTCCCACCCTGCTCTAGACAGATACTCAGTTGTACAAGACTTTGGTGGGACATAAGCCCAGCCTAAAATGTTTATCTCTATAGATAAGTTCTTCACAGGTCTCTTAGTGCTAACAGCAATAAGCCACAGCAACCTGGGCATAAGGGAGGATGAGTTTGGAGCCTTTCAGGAGAGACGTACCTGATTGTGAAGTGGCTTTGGAATCTCAAACGAGGTTTCTGCGGGCAGGTAACGGTGATGGTTCTGAGTGGTTTGCATGTGGACATAGATAAGTTTAATGGCACTGAATGTAACTTTGGGACTGGTTTTCAGATGATGAGAGAAAGAAAACACATGCTGTGCCCATCTGAGGCAGCGTCTCACAAAGGAGGGTGGGACAGAACAGCTTGGACTGTGACTACATGTGATGCACTGTGATTTCTGGTGTATAGGATGAAGAGTTCGTTTTCCTTGAAGTCTAATGGTTAGAGTGTGACTTAGCTGGTGTAGCTGTCAAGATGGGAAACATGTACACTTAGGTTAATTAGATCTCCACTACTGATGCTCCTGATGGCTTTTCTGCCAGTGCACTTGTGGAGCAGGACCTTGAAAAGCAGTGGATGTAATGAAATCACACTGGGAACACTCTGTGACCCTCCCTATAGCACTGAAAACATACAGCAATGTTATCAGAGAGATTGGTCAGGATTTAAAAAAAATTACCTGTATGCTACAAATATTTTTATCCATGATTTCTCTGTGTTTCAGGGAGGCAATCAGGCTGGAAAATACAGTCAATGGCCTGTGGATCCAGGGTTTCCTTCTGGACTTGTTAGTGCATCCGTTCCTACATGCATAAGATGTTCTCAAAAGCCTAATAAATATTATACAGCTCTCTAAAAAAAATACAGCCAAAGAAATAATATTATTCAAGTTGCAAAAGCAGGTACTTAGGAAAATGTACGGATGAAGAATCAGCAGAAAGTACTCCAGGAAAAGACTTTTCTGAGTTGGAAAAGACCCCAGCAGTAAAGACAGCAGTTAAAAGCCTCTTCTACAACCTGTGCAGCATGCACAATGCTCAGCCTCATCTTCACATGTGTCTTGATATGCCAAAAAAGCTTTGCAGCCTGTATCTTTACTGAATCTCAGCAGCACACTCAGAGGCTCCCCTATGTCCATGGAAAAGCAAAATGAAATAACTCATTATGGGTCACTCTGCTTTTAAGCTGCCAAAAATCCTGGACATCTGCTTTTGATCTGTTCCTCTCCTCTGTGCCTTTCCTTACGTTATCTAGTGTTTACCACACTTCTGGCTGAATTATATCTTGGAAAATGTAGTTTATCTGCGAAGGTTATGACCTGGAAAACCTAGTTCTGAATAGTCCTATTTTAAAGTTTATGTGTGAGTGCAGATTTCAACCTGATATCATAGAATCACGGAGTCACTAAGGTTGGAAAAGTCCTCTAAGGTCATCCAGTCCAACCATCAGCCCAACAACACTGTGCCTGATAAGCCATGTCACAAAGTGCCATGCCTGCGTGATTTTTGAACATCTCCATGGAAGAAAGACTCCACCACTTACCTGGGCATCTTGTTGCAATTCTTGGCCAATATCAACTGCCATAACCCTACTGGAGCCAGTGGAGCTATTCTGCTTAACACCTTGCTGCAGGTACTCCTGTCTAGCATAACAGATTAGCCCTTGTGATCTCTGAAATGTTACTTTTTGTTCGACCTCTGTGTTATAGACCTCTAAGAATCCATACCCTACCATTCCATGGAGCTCAGGTTAATATGATAATAAAAACTGCCCTAAGCTTAAATCCCTGTGCAAAGAAGTGAGATATCATTATTCTTTGGTGTGTCCCAACACCGCTATGTCATTTCTGCCAAGGTCACCTAAGAGAAAGGAGACTTTACTGTCTGAAAAAAAAAGAGGATAAAAAAGATGACAATGCAGACTCTGCTGTTTGAGGATATTTTTGCATCTCATCTTGCACTGAGGAAGACTAAATACCAAATAAAATCTCAGCAGTGACATGGCTAAGCAAAGGAAATTGTATGAATCCCCTCAAATTTGCATTTGTTCCAGAGCAGCATGTGAGATTGAGCCTTCTTTAGAGAGGACATGTGTTGCTGGCAGATCAGATACTGACTTTAATATGACTGGACAACATTTCCTACTGAAGAAAACTCCACTGAGTATCAAAAAAGATATTTTATGAAAAGCTTCTTTACTTTTCCTCTCAATTTCCAGGGTTCCTTTAATCCTTTCATACTTAACTAATTTCTCTCACGATGAGATGATTAGTTACTAATGTTTCCTAAACTCTCCAGTACAAATTTAGCCCTGGAGAAAACAGCTGTCAGCTTGGATTTGTTGTGGGTGTCTACTGGCCTTGATGGCTGGATTTTACTTAGGACCCAAAGCTGCTGCTTTTTAAATGATGATGCGTGGAGCTCCCTGGAAGCAGAGCCAGGCTTAGGCTGGGTTTCTGAAAATAAACTCCTAAAATCCCATTGTAAAGCTTCATAATTACTGACCTCTATCAAAGTTGATTGAGTCTCGGTGAGAGCAATCTACTTTCAAAAATCAGAGCAGGCACATATCTGGTCATCATATCAGGCGCCTGTTTCTGAAGATCTTGGTGGAGTGGAAAAACAACCTGTGTCTGCTGGAAGCGGAAAGGCCAGTTCCTTTTGGTTGAAAAATAGCCAAAGTGTAGAAATCTTTGTGTTCCTGGGGACAAACCAACTCCTACCTCATGGGCACTGATCTGTAGGATATGGGACACAAGTGAATACCACATATGCTCTTTGGAGCTTCCGAAGAAGGGATGGACCATCATAGATTGATGCAAGAGGCATCACTGGGTTTGTTTTCTCAGGGTGCAAAGTCTCTTCCCTTCTTGAGCAATCCCACGTGGAGTGGTGGGACGCAGGGGACAATTTTCTCCACATACTTCTGCTCTGACTTCAGAAACCTTCTTCCTTGGCTCCCCAAAGAACTCATGAATGTGTATCACCCAAAGACACAGAAATACTCTGGTCTGAGACAGAAAGGGTCAGGAAATCTTGTCACCCTTCTGTCTGGAAAAAGAAAATTTGTCTTTGTCGTTGTCCATTGCAGCCTTCTTTTCCACCTTCAGCCTTTATGGTGTGAGAAGAATACAGATCATATGTCCTGGCTCCTCTTTTGCCCCGACACAAAAAATTACTTATATTTACTGTTATGATTAAGTTGCCATATGTTGTGTTTTCATCATATGGCTGCGTGTAGTGATAGATATGTTTGCATCTTGAGGACTGGATGTCTGTAAATGCACCTTTTTCATTCTATATTTGTATATAGTAGTCTGATGTCTACATTCCTATTTTTCATCATCATGGTAGAACTGACGCAATGTAAGTACAGCCAGCCTCGCAGCATAGGAAAATATAGAACAGGGCCAGCAAATGTGTGTGTGTATGTGAGAAAGACAAAGAAGACAAAGACAGAGATGGAGAAACTGATCATGGAATCATAGAATCAGAGAATGGTTTGGGTTAGAAGGGACTTTAAAGATCATCCATTTCCCACCTCCTTGCCATGGGCAGGGACACCTCCCACTGGATTGGGTTGCTCAAAGCCTCATCTAATTTGGCATTGAATACCTCCAGGGATGGGGCATCCACAACTCTCTGGACAATCTGTGCCAATGCCTCACCACCCACACAGTAAAAAATGTCTTCCTAATATCTAATATAATTCTCCCCTCTTCCAGCTTAAAACCATTACCCCTCATCCTCTCCCTGTTCTCCCTGTTAAAAAGCCCCTCCCCAGCTTTCCTTCAGGCCCCCCTTAAGTGCTGGAAGACTGCTCTAAGGTCTCCCCAGTGCCTTCTCTTCTTGAAGCTGAATGATGATGTATACACACACCTGCACAGACAGGGCCAGATTTTTGCTACAACCTATGATGATATAAATCTGGGGTAACCCTGCAGAAATCATGACAACATGAAGAGTAAAATAAATTCATAATCGTGTTTTAATACAATTACAATTTCAATTACTTAAATATACAGATGCACACACCTTCCCCTTCCTCCCCTACACACAGGTTCCTCTTTAATTTCTGAGCAACATGGGATGAAAACTGTTCCTTGCTGAGTATTATTCTTGGAATATATTCTAGAGTTACAGGTACTGGGCAGTAAACAGGCTTATTTTTGTTGAGTGTCTGGTGGAGATCAGACACTACATGTTTAAGGAAAGATCTGCAGTTTCTAGAAGGACTAGAAAGTTAGTAAACCCACAATGAATTAGTTCAGAGCATCTGAAGACCTGGGCATTTGTTGGAGGCATTTCCAGGTCTTGTGCTTTGTATAGGGCAGAACAGTTAATTGTCCTAATCTTGTTCATGAGTATTGGTCTGTTGGCATCGATTCATTTGCATTACAGCAGGAGGAATTATATGTAAATCAAGCTGTTAGTCCTTTTATTTGCTAAACTAAACATAGAGGATTGAATTATCTGTAGACCCCAAATCCAAGTCATTTATACCCCTGCTTTAGTTTTAATGTTTTAGTTGAAATGACAGCTCATTCTTAAAGAGCTTTGAATGAAGAATTCTTTATTTAAAAAATTAATTAAACTGTGATCTCTTCCCCAGTACTAAATCACACAGAGCTTATCAACTTAAGCAGAAAACCCCTATATTTTTGAGCTGTTATGAAACCACTTTACAAATAAATCTGTGCTTTAAGCTAGGGATATTTGCCAGGGAGAAAGTATTTTTGTTATCAGAGAAGAGAATTTATTATTTTTAACATTCAGAAATCATGAGCTCTAAAGCTCCATTATTAGCTTAAAAGTTATGATGTTTTTGCATTTTAAATACTATTTTCTTATATTTACCATCTGCTTTTTGCTTCTAATGCTTGTGTTCTTTCACTTCTTTTCTCGAGTTATAAGCTCATCTGTTACAAAAAGCAACCCAGGTCTGTCACGTGATCAGATGTCCCCGGGGGACCCGAGCTTTAAGACCAAATTACTCTCATATCTCCGCCAGAGTCACTCTGCTGTCTCTCAAGAATTGCAACAATATCTCAGCAAATGACAACCAGAGTTTCTGGGCCATGGATTACAAATAATCTACTCTCCAAAACGTGTTAGAGTTCAGCACGCTTGCACTGAGTCTGGCTGTCCCTCATGATTTGTCGCTTGTAGGAAATTTGAGTAAGACTTGAAGGTACCCCTTTGCTACACAGGGATTTTCCCCGGCCCCAATTTCAGTTGTGTTCACATCACAGTATCACAGTATCATAAGGTTGGAAAGGACCTCTGAGATCATCAAGTCCAACCTATAACCCAACACCAACACCCACACTAACACCAACCCATCACCTAAACCATGGCACTCAGTGCCTCATCCAGTCTCCCCTTAAACACCTCCAGGGTTGGCGACTCCACCCCCTCCCTGGGCAGCCCATTCCAATGGCCAATCACCCTTTCAGTGAAGAACTTTTTCCTCATATCAAGCCTAAACTTTCCCTAACTAAGCTTGAGTCCATGCCCTCTAGTTCTGTCACTGGTCACATCTCACCAGCTGTTTCTGCTGTGGCTTGTATTAGACCTGCATGAAGGATAAGTGCCAGGACAGTGGAGTGCCCATCATCCCCTCACCTGCAATGACACGCTGGAGTCTGACTGCTGGCACAGGGCAAAGGACTGAAGGTGGGAGATACTGTGGCCATTGCTGGGTATGGTCCCTCCCAGCCACCACAGCCCCAGGCTCCTTGTCTTCCAAGGACACAAACTGAATTCCTGCTGAAACCAGCTGGATACTGATAACATTGTTAGGGGTGCGCCAGCTTTTGTGCCATGGAGAATAGTTACAGCAGTCCACAGCAAATCACTTCCATTTTCTAGCTTTAAATCTGAGGTCCACTCACTGTTGCTCTGAACAAAATCCTGACATTGAAAGCCGACGGAAAACCTCCCCTGGGCTGCAGTGTCCTTGCTGCTGCTTTCTCCCAGGATTCAATCCAGTTGCCTGAACAAAGTATCTCGAGGCGTGTAAGATGCCTCAGGTTGTACAAGGTTACCTGCATGAGGCCAGACCTGAGATGGGACATATGTAGGACCTGTACATTTCCAGAGCACCATCCAGGAGGCATTTAAAATTCTACCAGATGCCTGTGATTTTGATGCCCCAGCTGAAATACAGACACACATTCTTAAATTATAGAGTAAACTTTCCCATGTAAAATACTGAGATTTAGCAATGTGTTTTAGATCAACTGCAAATATCAAAAACATCTGCCTACTCCCCCTCACCCTATGTGGAATATTGGCACACATGAAAGTATTCTTGGATGATAAGACTGTAGGCTCAAAGGGATTTTGTAGATGGAAAAGAGTTATGAATGCATCAGGGCTGTTGTTCCTGCCAAGACATCCTGCAATCTCCCAGCAGACAGTGCATCCCACAGGTAGCTGCTTCATGCCTGTAGCACGGAAAGAATGCATCACATTTTAGTAGTTCAGAGATGAAATTTCAAACCTTTACTGAAATCCAGTGAACATTTGTCAGCAGAGGTCAGTTCAACACCTGTTTCCACTGTGAACCTGCTCTGTGGTTTTGTGCAAGCCACTTGCCTTGTGCTGTGCTTATGTCTGCTTCTCTTTTTAACGGAGGAAAGGATATGAACCTTTTTGAGATCCAAGGAGTGAACTTACAGAGTAAAAGCCCCATGAGTGAGTAACCAAAAATCAGAACTTACCTTATTCACATCAGATCCAAGAAATCTCCTTAATAAGAAACTTAAAAATCTCAAATTGTTGATTTCTCAAGCTTTTATTCCCATGTCACAGATCTCTGCTCATTTATTTCAGTTCGCCGTATAATAGTTCTAATTTTATTTGTTCATTAAAAAGTGTTCATATAGCTGTAAGTAAAAAACAAGTCCACTAAAAACTACGTGAAGAATGCTCAAGGATCTTTAAGAAAAGATGCAAAAAGAATCTCCCAATATTGGGTGCTTCACCTAGAAATGTTAATGAAGTTTGTTAAGAACGTCTGCTGCTTGTGGAGGTAAAAGTGGAGGTGGGTGTTTGTGTGTGCATGTGTTGGGAAATCATCAAAGAAAATATCCCACATAAAATATCCATGATTTACTCT
Source organism: Tapera naevia (assembly GCA_033556795.1). Classification (NCBI taxonomy): domain Eukaryota; kingdom Metazoa; phylum Chordata; class Aves; order Cuculiformes; family Neomorphidae; genus Tapera; species Tapera naevia. The sequence continues at coordinate 576,739 of JAUMJJ010000074.1, read as the reverse complement.
CTCCTCACAGAAAGTTGGGGGTTTTTATATATATAAATTGATTTCAAAGGCTGAAGGTTTGAGAGGTTCTTTTTTTAAAATCCAGAAAACCAAGTGAGAGTCCTGTGTTGAGAAGATGGACCTGGGCATCAGAATTCCTAGGTTCTTTCCTTAGACTTTACTGTGGAGCTTTGACAGCAATGCTGGCCCCATCTGAAGAAAATTTACACCATAAACCAGTCTTTACCATAGAATCATAAATAGGTACATTACTTCCTACTTAAAAGATATTTCTAAAAATTAAGCATAATCACGACTTCCAAGAGCATCTAAAATGTCTAAAACATTGTCTAAAAACATATGTCAGCTTCCAGGCTCACTTTTTTCTTCACATTACACTTTGACCACCCTCAATTGTTGCAGACCTGCAGTGGCTGTTGAGAGCTCCAAATCTTGGGAGAGTGCTTGATACCTTTTAGTGTTAGTCATTAAGAATTAAGGAAGTAATGGGATTTTCCCTTCATAAGTGTTCAGTGTAGAGACCAAAACCCAATTCCCTTTGGGTAGATCTATCTGATAGAATGTTGTAGCAGCTAATGGAGGACTCCAGATTGACATCACAATATACTCTTACAGAGTTGCTTCAGAACTACTAGCGCTAATGGACAAAGTTAGTAGAAAACCCTACGCACTGACCACGAGTAAATTTAGGTCCACAGTTAAGAGAAGACTTTCAAGAATTGAACAATGAAGGTCTAGAAGAACTATGGAGAAACAATGTCCCAAACAAGTTTTGCAGTCCTAGTGTCATTTTATTTGTATATCTGTAAAACTTAGCAACTTCAACCAACTATAGTTTCCTTACTGTAGCGGGTATGAAAAGAAGTAAGAGACAAGCTTTAACCAACTGACCCTTCACTTGGAGCTACAAAAGCACAGGATAACTCTCAACCTGGTTTTGAGATGGGGAACAGAATGATGGGGATAATTAGAATTACAGAATCGTAGAATCATAGAATGGTTTGGGTTGGAAGAGACCTTGAAGATCATCCAGTTCCAACTACCCTGCCATGAGCAGAAACATCTTCCACTAGATCAGGTTGCTCACATCTCTTTTTCTTCCACTGAACTCCTCTCAGGTTTCTGCTGGAGTCCTGTGCACATTTTGGGCTTCACACTGTCTGATTGTACCACCTTGAAAGAATCACAGTGAAAGATCACGAGCTGTCAGGAAAAGAAGGAAAATAATGTAGCAGATCTACAAAGAGAAAACTGAAAAGGAGACCCAGTGACAGTTTACATTTAAAAGAGTAGAGTAAGCTATTCTTTTGACTATTACAGGTATAATAAGAAACGGTTTAAATGCAAAAAGATTTCAGAAAATCCAGAAACACTGAAACACTCTGTGTCTGGGGAACAGTCCCTGACTTTAGAATGTTTAAAACAGATTACACCAATACCTGTCATATTGGTATATATACAATGGATTTACATGGGAATGGACTAAACGACTTCTTGTCTTTCTCTGCCCTATTTTGTACCTTCCTAACAAGATCATTCATCCACAAAGACTTGAGTTGAGAAACACTTAACTACTTAGATGATATTTTTACTTAAATTCATCCATCTTGAGTGCAGATGTCTCACCAGCACTTGGAAAGAATGCCTTAAGGAACCAGCTTGATATTACAGTGTGAGTAATTAGGGAGTTAATTAAAGTTTACGAAATATTTTCATATCTTCAGAGAAGTGCCATATCCAGGAGAAAGCTATTATTATTGTGTCACATGAGGAGCGCACCACTAAAACACAGAATATATAGCAGTAAAGAAAGAAAAGCACCAGAACCTTGACAGTGTAAAAAATACTGAATTTGTTGTCAATGAAAGAGGTGCAGAAAAAGATTAGACATGTATAAAAATGTCTAAATCACTGAAAAGTACTAATTTATTGTCAGTAACCTCTTTGTGAAGGAATTTTGCCATACAATCCAGCAGTAGCGTAAATTATGCAGAGTGCAATTCTTTGGGAAAGGCAGATACTCACTTAGCTAATAGAAATACTGAATAAAAACCAAACCAATACTTCTTTGAAGATACCTGTCCCAGAATTTTAATTTGATAAGGAATCTTTATACAGTTTACCAGTCATGTAAATTATGGATTGTTTCCCTTTACGTGGCCTTTTCAGTTTATTAGCTGCTTCCATTAGACAATAGCTATATCCTCAAAGGTTTGCAGGGATTTGTCTTTAATAACATCGTAGCCTTCATCTTTTTCCTTTTCAAATTGGGTTTTGAATAAGATTTGCTTTGTTATGGTGGCATAAAGTAGCCAGGATCCAACCCTTTCCGAGCAGATCTGTCTGCCATGGGAGAACCACTTTGTAGCACTCAGCTGTACCCTGATTTAGCAACTCACTGAGCAAATAAAGCTGCAAAGCCACCAGCCTCAAGCAAACTGCAAGTGGCCTGCAGGGATTGGTAGGGAAGCTGTGCACCTGTACAGAGTGGATAGGAAGTGGTACTTCCATACAGGCAGAGTGTTTCTTTTCATGTTCCTTTTCCTGGAAAACAGCTCCAGAGGATCTTCAGCAGCTTTGGAGGACATTCCTGTTGTCCCTGCTGAACTTTGTGCTTTGTGAAATGGGAGAAGATAAGACCTAGACTATTCAGTTAAAACAACCAGTTGGATGGGAATTGTTTTTAATCAACAGCAAAGTGATATACTGTGGTAAACCTGACAGAACTGATCTATGCAGCCACTAATAATATTACTTTAATGAATTATCCAATGCAGATAAGAGATGCTTAGAAAATTAATGTGTAAAGTAGCTAAACTACAAAATACATGTTTTACAGGGTAGTTATCTGGTACTCTCCCCAGGATGATGTTTTTGTGATCTTTTCATCCAACTTCTGCTAAATATCATTGCAACAGGACAGTAAACAACCCCTTTCATTGTAATGATGATGGATATTATCTCTATTTAATAGGACCACTGCAACTTTTCCATAAACATTTCAGTGTGCCTGGTCAATGAGAAACTTGGCAAGGACCATTGAGTGCTAGCTGGGCTGTACTTAATCAAATATGGGAATGAGCAGTCCTTAACCAGGACAGAGCACTGTAAATACCATCAAATGGAAGTTACACCATATTCATTTACATCACATGAAAATCCATACCTGGACTTGACTCCAAGCATCTTTTACTCCTTTCTATCTCTAATTGGAAGCCAATTGCCTTGAAGATCTAGTACAGGTTGCAAAACTAGTAGTTATAAAATCACAGCTATACACCTTGATGCTGAAGCCTTCTGGCCTTGTTCCTGAGCTTCCTGGAAGGATGAGAGCCCTGTCCATCACCAGCAAGTGGGAACCGTAATCAGAGTCATTAGACTCAAATGATGTGTTCCACTGGAAAGGAAATGAAGTGCTGTCCTTTGTGTTAAATTAATGGCTGCAGCTACAGTTAAAAGCCCATCGTTTACATAGCACACAGGAACAATCATCTTGCAATGGGGAAAATAGAGCCCTTGGCAGGGTGTCAAGGTTTTAAGTGCAAATCCATGCTTGTCCCTTCAGCTGATTGATTGTGCCACCTCCTCACATCCTCACCTCTCTGATCCCTCAGCTGAAGCTAAGCTGCTGGTAGTGAGGAGAGTCAGGCACATCCCCCAAGGCTGATATTTTTCTCCTTACCTTCCTGTGTGGTTTGAGTGGTCCATATGCCTGGACCAATTGCCCTCTGGCAGGTTTTGATACATGATTTATTACATGTGAAGCAAGTGTTGCAGCTGGGACTGATAGCAGAACCAGAAATCTTCCTTTTTCAAGCCAGGAAGACCAGAAGGGACAAAAGAAAGCTTGACACACAAGCTTCCACAGCCAGCTCATAGCAGGATTGGTCCAGCCATCTGATCCCATCGTGACAAGGTGTTAAATGTGGAGCAGAGGATGGCCCCGAGGATGCTTCTTACTTCCTGCCATTGGACTGTCCACAATTGGTCAGGAAATGTGTCTTACTGCCTTGGTGTCCTTGCCACCGCTCCCAAGCCATTCTGCACTAAGGATGCTCAGAGCAAGGTGCCCATATTGCATCATCCATCTAATCCATTCGAGTCTTGCAACTGAATATTGCCAGGAGCTCTTCTTCCTCCCAGAGGACTTAAAGCCAGGGTTGAATATTTAACAACTAAGACCACTGGTGGTCAGTATGGAGGTAAGGAAGGTAGTGGATTTATGGAGCAAATGCGAAGACTCTTGCTCCTAAGTATCTCTTTGGGCTCTCTCATCACATTATCTAAGTATATAGCAACTGTTAATTAATCTTCCTTCATCAGCCTGGTGTTGTAGGGAAATACTAGTCAGTATACCTTTTTTTACAGACTGCGGACAAAGACCTAAACCCATAGAGGCATTTAAACCCCTAAATTGTGCAGAGTTCTATATGTTTGCAGATTGAGACCAAACTATCTCATCCAAGGTAAAGGTAAGAGATTTCTGTGGCAGAGCCATAGGATGAGGAATGCCAACAATAGTTTCCTGGCTGGTCTTTGGTCATTGTATCTTTAGCTGTTTTTCCCTTAAGGAGAAAACCTGGAGGAAGGATTGTGCCCAGCCTCAAACTAAGCCCACATAATGACAGCACTATCCTCTTGCTCAGTGAGCCCCACTTCCCTCCCAGCTCCTCATTTCCTGAAGTGACTGCACCTTCAGCTTAAAAAAAAAGAAAGCCCTACAAATCATTTGGAAACTTATTACTAAGCTTATAATCAGGCATTATAACAAATTAGAACTAATGGTGTTGCTTAATAACAAGATTTCTGTAACAAGATATTACCCCCACATATGTCACCATGACTCTAGCTGGCTGCTGTAAGAGTAGGTAAGGATGATTGATTGGTTAGCTTTTTTCCTCTTCTGATTATAAAGGAAGGCAGCTTGGATTCAGAATATTAAACTGTGCTATAAAATACATTATTAATATGTACAGTAACCCTCTTTTTACAGCCTTATGCCAGTTTATTGCTATGATATCCTCCTGAATGTGACATTAATAAAACTAGTGCAATAACACAGCCTTTAAATTAGTAGTTATTGGTAATGAGGGAATAATTTAGTAGTAGGGTTTGTTGGCAAAACTGAAGGCCCATTATTAATCTGATAGTTGATTAATTAGTAATTATGCACTATTTGGTTTGTGACCCAGCCCACTGTTTTCAGAGATATTCTCACAAATATGCAATTTTTAAGCTATTAGCAAACACAAGTGAAATAACAGGCTGCTGTGCAGCCTAAACAAGGATTTTAGGTTCAAAAATAAGTAGCAAGACTCCTCATCCTCCATCCCATAACCTGATGCCATAAAATGTCAGGAAACTCCATGCTACTGATAGCATGGGAAGACCCAAGTCTAACATTTGTGAAATTATCACTGATCTCTCCAAAGAGGTGTGTCCTTCTGACCCTGGTCTTGCAACACCTATGAGCAGCTTTCCACACCTGAGATACAAATTTGCAGCACCCCATGCAGAAGATGGGGAAGCCATAGCCAGGGCTTCCATACTCTTTGCCCTGGGAGACTGCTGGTATCTCTCTCGTCCTCCCTCCCAGCTCAGGATGCCACGTGCCAGGCATGCAGATTGACTTGTTCATTGGTCCCCAGGGTGTCTTTACTCCCTCCTCAGCACGACTCAATGATGCTGCTCTTCCATCCAAGCTGTCAGCAGTTTGGAATCTTCTCTCTCATGGAGAGGTGCTCCATGGTGATGATGAAGATCTGGCAGAAAAATAAAAGGAGAAGCTGATGGTAACAGTTTGTTCAAGATTATTTTATATAAAGATCAATTTTCAAGAGACTCTGAAGTCATCAGATCATAGAATCATAGAACCACAGAATGGGTTGGAAGGCACATTAAACATCATCCAGTTCCAGCCCTCCTGCCATGGGTGGGGACACCATGTGTAGACGATCACCGAAGGAGCTGCTAATATGGTAAGAGTGCAGGACTTACTTTCCCCTAAGAATGTTCTCTTATTATTAATACATACAAATTGCATCTTAAAAAAAAAGGGCAAATATTTTGGCTTTTTATGGATGACATTTTCATCCCACTCAAAAATAATTGTGATAAATGAAAAGAATGAATATAATTAATGCCTAAATAGCATTTATGTTGCATTTATGAACAGACCTTATCATCTGCATCTTATTAGTGTTTTAAAAAATATTTTCAGCAATGTTCCTTGTCTGCAGCAGCAGCAACAATTTCTGTAGCATCTGGACATCTTCCCAGGCTATTTTGTCTATGAAACCATGAATCATTTTCTAAGTTACTAAACGCTTTGTTAACGTCAGTTATTTTTCAAAAAAAGGAATGCCTGATCTTGTCAAGAGTGCTATGAATAAAATAAAAAAACAGTGTTAGCCTGGAAGATTTTAAAGTATTTTTCAATCTTTTGCCCAACAAAAAAAATGTGTTCTTTCCTTGATATCACTGGAGACATGATATCTTGGACAATCTTTAATCTGAGGAGTGCTCCAAAAGATAATAGATCCCTAATACTGTTTCTGCTCCCAGCCTTTGCCAAGGAGTTGGAGTTTTGACAGTTCCAGCCCCAACAAAAAATATGAAATGCCAAGTGCAAACAAGGAAAAACAATAAATATTTGCATACTTATGTGTTCACTGCAGACGTATCTTTTGTGGTGCTTGATAAAACTACAACTGAAGTTTGCGGTGATGTCATTGAGCCACTTTCTCTCTGAGGGCATGACCAGGGTTAATATCTCTCCAAGGTGCACTCTCTACATGGAGCATAATAACTGACAGTCTCAGGGATGCAATTTGTTTGAAGACTGGGGACCATGTCAAGATCAAATAAGGCTCAATTAACAGTTGTGAAGCAGAGTTTCAGCTGGGTTGACTCTGACCTGTCAAGCTAAACTGAAGACAGAAAGCCAAAGGCTGACTTGGTCCTGTGGTCAAGAGGTCACATGCATATGCTCTCATGTGAGAATCAAAGAGGGATCCTTACAAAGCCCAACCCTGCTAGCACTTCATTACTCCTTTCAAACCCATATCCCCTCTGGTGTGATAGACCAAGATGACCAGCAAATGTTGAGAATTACCATCTTTTCAGAAGCCCTTCTTGATCATTTAAGTCCCATATTTTATTTAATCTACTCTTCATTTAATCCTAAACTGCTTTTTAACCTTGATTACATTTTGAAAATGAGAAAAGTATGATTCATGAAAGCATAAGTATCTTTCCCAATATTACACACTGAAATCTGTCTCATGGATTTGGGGCTAAAGAACAAGCTGTGTTTGACTGCATCAGCATTTTGTGTTGCTCATATACCTTATAAAGCATGTGCACCCCAGGGTGCATATAAACCTCCCTCAATCCTGTGTTTAAAAATAAATTAATTTACATTTACACCCCTTCCACAAGGACCTTACAAATCCAGAGAGACAGAAGTGTCACAGTCCATTAGCATCTTCTCAAAGCGTACTCATTGTCTAATGCTCTGATAACCATCCCATGTGACAAAGGCATTCAGGTCCAACAAATGAACAGCTGCCAGACTTCGCTGCCTTATCAAACTGTTGAAGACTCCTTTGCATTTACTTTATATAGTACAATAATTTCACATAACAGATTATTTCCACTGCTGTTACATCCTCCAGCAAACCTCCTGACTGGCAAACCCAGTTCATTTCACCTTGTGCAATCGTTACTGAGAGGAAATTTTACCATGGCCAATAAATGCCAATTAGCGTTGAATGAGTTTATTCCAAAAATGTGTAATTATTCAATGAATCTCAAGCTTACACCAGATTAGGAAATTTTAGGAAAGGAAAATACTTTCCCTGGATACAAGGTTTTACAAGGATACAAGGACAATTCAATCAGGAGTTTTCTGCAGGCTCATCAAAGAAGGGCTGTTATTTCTTCTCTCTTCTGTAGCTGAAACAACTCCTGCTCCCTGTGTCAGAGAGATACAGGAGGGAGGAGGCCTTCAGCCAGAGGCTGTGAAGGAAGGAGATGAAGGGGTTAGAGTAAAATGCATGTTTACTGGCTTTCAAAGAATTTCTGCGTTAGCTGCAGGCTCAGGAAAGGGTGTTACTATTATCATGCATTGCAGTTGAACCAAGAGTGCCTGTTTTCAGGCTGTTTTCTGAAGACATTAACAGTTGCTGAGTTGTCAGAAAAAAAAAACCACGGTGCAACCTCACGGATTTTGAAATCTGAGATGAAAAAGAGACACAGGAGAGTTCAAAGTGATAAGACCCCATGGCTTATATCTTGCTATCTAGCAGAGTCATAGTGATACACACTGGTAGGGACTGTCTGTTGATCGACAAACTGAAGAAAGGTTTGGTTGAAACTGATATAGGTTCGTCTAAATCCTTTTCGTCTCCTTCAAAGTCATATTTTCTGCTTTCCTATTTCAATTCTCCACTTATCAGTCCTTGCGAACACATTTGACGGACATATGTCAGGAAAGAAAGAAGTAGATAAAGCTCATACAGGCTTGGAGCAGAGGATGGACCAGAAGAACTCTGAATACTTCAGTCCTGTGGTGCTGTGAACCAGCAAATTCCTTAACATGTATTTAACTTGAACGACATAAAAAATTTGGTGTTGATTAATTGGAATCAGTGGGAGTTTTAAGATCCATAGTCAGGATGTCAAAGTCAAGAATAACATGTGATAAACTCTCCCGTTGTAATGAGAGATCATTGCCTTGAAAACATGTAGAAGAGCCCCCAAGAATATTTCAATTATGTATTGGTTAGGATTGCACCTACACAAAGAAGTTACAAACTCTAAAAAGAGGCAGTTGGGTGGTTTTATTTTTGTGGTTGCTTTTTAAAAATATTGTTATTTTTAACCTTCCTCATGAAATAGAAAAATAGGGAGGTTGGTGGTGATGTTATCGAACACATTGATTTGGCTCCTTCGTTTTGTCTTTCTCCTATTGTCTATATCTGCATCCATCTTGTTTTTTGGCTTTGAGAAGGAAGGAGGAAAGGAAGGAGGGAAGGAAGGAGGGAAGGAAGGAGGGAAGGAAGGAAGGAGGGAAGGAAGGAAGGAAGGAAGGAAGGAAGGAAGGAAGGAAGGAAGGAAGGAAGGAAGGAAGGAAGGAAGGAAGGAAGGAAGGAAGGAAGGAAGGAAGGAAGGAAGGAAGGAAGGAAGGAAGGAAGGAAGGAAGGAAGGAAGGAAGGAAGGAAGGAAGGAAGGAAGGAAGGAAGGAAGGAAGGAAGGAAGGAAGGAAGGAAGGAAGGAAGGAAGGAAGGAAGGAAGGAAGGAAGGAAGGAAGGAAGGAAGGAAGGAAGGAAGGAAGGAATGGCTGCATTGTGCTTTATTCCCCACTGTACCCATGGCTTGTGGGCTACTGGATGTGAAAGAAACCCATTAACGTGAAGGCTTTCACGAATCCTCAATTTTGGCTAAAGAACACTCCTACAACATAGAGAAGAGGCTGGTTACCCTTTAAATTACCTTTGATTTGGTAAAACAGCATCCAATTCACCTGAACACATGTTACATGTTTGCCTTTTACATTGTCAAAAAAAAAATTAAGGATATTTGCTCTTTTCCTTTTCTTCTTCTCAACAGAGGAGGGGCAGAACTGTCCACAAATGTATCCTGGGCTGAGGATGGACAATCCTAACAGAGAACCCTTTCAACGTAGCTGGTCCTTAAATGTTTCAGGGTAAGGCACTGTGCAAACGTAAGACAGAGGCTGTTGCTCTCTGAAGAGTTTACTGTGGTTTCAGCAGTGCTAGTGAGTGTCTACATAAGATTTAAGGGGAGGAATAGCCTCTTTTTCACATTACCCTCAGTTATTGCTAAGATTGAATGTAACAGAAGAACTATGTAAGTAAATGCTCTTTAATCTGGTGCTGCCAAACAGGACATCCAGAGAGGTGGTGAATTCTGCATCCCAGGTGGGTTTTGGTTGGCTAGACAAGGCACAAGTCACCTGCTTGACGATAGTCCTGCTTCAGGAATGAGATGGGACTAGAGACTTCCAGAGTTTCTTTCCAACAACGTTTCTGTGACTCTTACCCTTTACCTGAAATTGGGATCAAACCCTCTTATTTAAAGCATAAAAATGAACTTGTGGTGTTTCAAAGGATAAAGAGAGAGTGGCGCAACAATTTTGTGAGCAGATCGCAATGGGCACAAAGCGCAAGGCTGAGCTCAGAAAAGGTGTTTTGGAGACCAGTGACATCCAGTTTGGCCCATCAGACTCAGGACAACCCATATCTATGGCTCTAATTAATCCTTTTTGCTCCTAGATAGAAATTGCCAGATGCCATTTTAGCCAAAACTCTTAGATAAAGCAATTTAAAGTGTTTATTGCTCTGCATTTCTCACCTGTTGTTCCGATGCATTTAAAAATTTATTGGTAAGGGTCTATATTTTTCCAGCCTGGTTAATGAAGGAGGAACAGGAACATTTCTTTCTAACCCAGACAGGCACATCTTTGCTTGCAATGTGGAGGTGCCAACAGGGTCAGGGAACACACTGGATCATGCCTCAGCCCACCACATGTGTGCATAATACACACACACTCTTCCTGCTCTCGCTGAGGTTGCTTTGCCACCTGGGATTTCAAGAGCTCCCAGAATAAAATCTGGGTCTGCCTTCACAGCACAGAGGAAAGTTGGCAAATGGCCCAGCCAATCTGAATAAGAAAATAAAGTGGCAGTCCCTCAGGGGGAGTTGAATATTCAGATTGTTTTCCTACATTTGCACTGCTCCATATGCAAGAGGGGCTAGGCAGGGGGAATCGGCCTCCACAAGCTGTTTGGTCAGTCCTCAGTATTCCTCATCTCCCTAGTCAGGAATTATTTTGCCTCTGTTAAGGAATAATTACTGCTTTTAGCAGGTAGTTTTACATGCTTTATATAATCAGCTTTCTACAGAGAGATTCTCAGGGCAACTTCCAGCTTGGAAAGGTCTCATGCCTGTTCGGAATCAGAGTAGGAAAGCTTCAAGTCTCCCACTGAAGCAGTCTGTACTGTGGGATGCTCCCCCTCCTGGAGTGGACATACACTCACTTTCCTGCTTTCTGGAGGCTTTTAGTTCAACACAATGTGAGAATAAATGGAAAGAAGCAATCTTCACAGAATCACAGAGTGACCTGAGTTGGAAGGAACCCACAAGTAACATCGAGTCCAACTCCTGTCTCTGCATAGGAAAACCCCACCGTGTGACTGAGGGTGTTGTCGTAGTGCTTCTTGAGTATTTTCAGGCTTGGCTCCATGACTGCTTCCCTGGGGATCTGTTCCAGTGCTCCACCACCCTCTGGGTAAAGAACCTTTTCCTAATATCCAACCTAAACCTCCCCTGGCACATCGTCCTGCCATTGATTATTTTTTTATATTTTGTTAAGTTAAGCAAACTGTGTCCTGTCTCACTGGACTGCTGATGAAGCCTGGGCCACAGGAGAGAATGTGACAATTGCTTACCAAAAGAAATATGTATATTTTTCCCTTTTGAATGTGTTTGAATAGTTCAGAGTACCTAACATTTAGCCAAGTAGTTGCTGCATTTAATGTGTATACCTGCCTCATAATATCAGTGTGATGACTGAGATCAGAAGCCAGCAAGAGGGAAAAATGCTCGTGAAAAATGAAACCCACTTCCCCCTTATCACTGAGCAACCATCCAATTTTGCTCCAGGCACTGCATTTTTTTGTTTCTTACTTCGTGTCTGCTTGCTAAGGATAAATAGCACAGGCAGAGTGTCGGTTCACTGGCTTGAAATTGTGAAATGTAAATGATTTTTCTGTGTAGAAATGTATGTTGTGAATGTCCAGCTGAAAATACTCTTCAATAACTGCCTGTTGGTCTTGTTTGACCTGCTGGACTTTACCTCTGCAATCTGGCTCATCACACAGACTCTTTGCTGGCTGACAGGTACATTGCTACAATCTTAATGCCCCTCTTCTTTCTTCCCTGTCCCCATGGGACACAAAAAAACCCTCAACATTACTGGCCAGTGCCAATGGAAGGGAGATGCTGAGTCCTTTCTTGAAATCCCCCAAATGATTTCTTTTACTGGGAGTACTTCTGTCTGTGGTGCACTACGTCCTGGAGTAGAAGGTGTCCAAAGTGGATGCTGACCCTTCACTTAATGCACAGATCTACCTCCCAGAAATAATATTGCTCCAGTAGGTTGGAAGTAGCAGCTCAGCTTAGGTCTGGCAAGTGTCAAGTTGAAACAGGAAAGAAATGGACTGGAAAACTTCTTCATCTCCAGATCCCAAGCAAAGACCAGTGGACTTGGGTTCATCTATTTATATACACAACATAACTAAGCAGAGTTCCCAGGATATCCTCTTGTTTCTGTGCCAGTACCTCAAGGGAAAGAGCAATGTCACTCTATCTCATTAAGGTCTTCACATTATCAGTGTATTGTTTACAGCAAACAAGAGGCAAGTAAGATCCTTGAAGCTGTTTTTTCCCTCTCCATTCACAAACCAAGAAGTGCCCATGAAGACATCATTGTAAAGTCAGTTTTGATAATACATAATTCAGTGTTTTCAATTTGGCCCTCAAGGCAACTGTGGTATTTTATATAATGGCTTTACTCATGAGGGGGAAATTAATTGTATCTTCCTAGCTGGTTGCTCAGAGCTACAACTTCATGTACACGAGGCAGACTCCCCTTAGGAGTCCTGATTTTTGTCAGAACAATCTGAAATTGTCTCCATGTCATTTATTATTACAACAAAAACAACTGAGCAGCCTAGATAAAATACAAATCTAGGTCCATTTAAAACTGATACACTTTATTGCTGCTATGAACAGCACGTTTTAATGAAAGTGAAAGAATAGATGTCTGTGGTATTTGGTGTAATTTTGGGACACTTGGCTATAGATAGGGAAGGTTTTGAGGAAGATAATTGTGGACATATTGTAAATGGGCTTCCTTTTACTTATTCATTCACACTTTCATTCGACCCTTGGGGCTTGTAGGGAAATTAAAACGACAAAAGCAGAACAGGACGACTGAAATAACCCCTGCTGTCCAAGCTGTTGTGTATCAATAAAACCACTCACCTAACAAAGGATTGTTCACATAAATATTCACTGCTGTCCACACAAAGAAACATTACCCTACCTGGTTGGAAAGCTCAGTGAAGTGAGCACCCGTCAGGGTCTAAGGAATCTGAAGTCTAATAGACAAAAGCAGAAAGTTTCTAGAAGGATGATTATGAACTCATTATACTATCATCTCACATTAAAGCCCTCATTACAACTAGGCTCCCTACGTGATAGGTGCTATACAAGCACAGAAAGAATAAAACCGTCCTTGCCTCAGATCTGTGATCAAGCTGTTGCAGATGCTTTTTACTTCTTTATAGAAGATTTTGGGAGGTGCCAAACTACTAGAAAAATGGCCCCACGTGGCTCGCACAGCACAGGATCCACAGTCCCCCTGGGGAGCACAATGCTGTGTGCCCTTGCCTGTGAGTTCTCCACACAGGATTGGCTTAGGTGCTTTTTATTCCCAAACCAATGCAAGTAAAGTGGGTTCTTTCTTTCAAAAACAAGTTAGCTTTTCGAAGAAAAGTCAGTGAACTGGAGTAGTCTTTTTCATGATGTTTCCCTGGGATATTTAATCAGATTTCCCCTAGGAGTGTCACTAAAACATGAACTCATTTTGCTGCATGTTTTTTTTAACCTAAGCTGGTATTATTTACAAGAAAATATGATTTTTCAGGTGAAGAAGTATCAGATTCTTCAATAAGGATTGAAAATTATGGAGTCTAATTTCCCTTATATCAGATTCTTCCATAAGTATTGAAAATGATGGAGTCTAATTTCCCTTAACTTATGTAGTCACTCCTCTTCATCACATTAATCCCAGCTCCCTGCTTCTGTCCTCCATAACATGAGTGTCTCCAGATCTCTGCAGTGTCCCCTAGTCCACACTGTACCCTTCCCTGCTCTCCTATTTCCTCTGCTATTCCCCACCTCTTTTGCCCTCCAGTTTATTCCAGTTTACTGTGGTAGTCCACAACTAAAGCCCTGAGCTGAGTATTTTTCACTCTGCTGACTTTTACAACAAAAAAAAAAAAAAGCAGAAATTTAAATATTCCTTTATAGAGAGTGGTTGGAAATGGATGGTAGGAAAAGAGAGATATTGATGACACTGTGAGGAAGGATGTACAACATGATCACTTAAGTCTTTAGTAACAGCTAGAAATAACAGGGAGCCACCTCAGAATCGGACTTCAGTCTTTATTATTTGGAGATTTACTTCAAATTTTACTTTTCAGATTTTGTTATCAGTCCTGATTCTGCCTTCATCTGACATAAAGATCAGAGAGGTGAAGGGTATTCAGAATCTTTGTGCATCTCTGTGTGTTTCACCAAGACTGATCGGAGTTGCCTAAGAACCAGAAAACTCATTTCATTTTACCCACCAGCAGCAAATGAAAACATCCTACTTTTATAGGCAGACTGCCCAAATGCAGGCTGGAAAGCATTCTGTTCCCTCACTGATCCATTCTTATTTTCACTTTATGTAGTGCTGCATCTAACGAATCTCAGAAGAGGGACATAAATCCCTGCTTAGATCAACTCGCTGACTTTGTGCAGGTGTTCCAATAACTGATTCAACAAAAGAGCTGGATTTGAGTAACGTGTGAATATAACCTTACTCTCCATCCGTTCCCTGAAGACTTCTTCAATAAATAGAATTACAAATTGCATAAATCTAGCAAAGCATGGCAAAATCCAGTGTTGGTGTTACTGCCAGTTACCAAATCATATTACGTCAGTCCTGCCAAAGACTAAGAAAATCAAACTTAAACGTGGGATGTCCCATGAAGGGCAGAACTTCACCCCTCTGGTGTGAAATACTCACCATGACCATCTGAGGTTTGGATAAGCCTCACAAGGGTAGTAAAGTGTTGTAATAACAAATATAAAGCCCTTTGTCACCTGCCTCTTCCCCAGATGAGATGTTTTCCTGCTGTCACAGAGTGTATTTGCGTAGAACAATGGAAGCACCATCACATGGGACACATTTTGTGTCTCTGGCACACACACACACACACACACACATCCACTCTGCTCTACCACCAGGACACCTACAAGTGTCCTGCCAAAACTCCCTTCTCACACTGAGTGGCAGGTATTGATGGAGCCTGGTCCAGTCCTTTCTCATTGCTCAAGGGACTTCTAAACCTCAGTGATTTTGCATCAACGACTTCGGTGCTTCCCTGTCCAGCACAAATCTCTAACCCTGTGATTGACTGTAAATCTGACCTCCCACCCTTTACCTTTCTCATCTCTGAGATGCCTTGTTGAGGCACTCAGTGCCATGGTTTAGATGATGGTTGGTGTTAGTGTTGGTGTTAATGTTAGGTTATAGGTTGGACTTGATGATCTCAGAGGTCCTTTCCAACCTTGTGATACTGTGATACTGTGATACTGTGAGTGTCACAGACGTGTAAGGCAGTATCTCCTTGTGCCATATGAGGAACTGGTGCCACTTCCATGATACACAGGAGGTTTGCTATTTCAGAGGCAATTCCTGGGGACAAAGCAGGTGTCTCTGCATTCCTAGCACAGGTGCTCCAAATCTTAGTCATAAGGGTCCAGCACTGAAGACAGCCCAGCAAATCCTAAGATATTTCTTTCTGCCAGGAATTCTGAGCCTTTCAAGGCCTTCACAGAGCTTAAAATGGATGGAAGAGGCTGCCTAGAAAGTGTGTGTGGGAAAGGAAGAAAGCTCGATTCCCTACCAAGTTCAGCAGTGGAAGCACCTTCATGAAACATTCATTCCCACTTTGAATATTATATAAGAACTGTTAGCGAATGATTCATGCCATGTGTCATTTACTCACCAAGTGCACAGATTGTTTATAAATATGTTATAGTCTATCTTTGGAAATATAAATGACTGTAATTAAAGACTCCTGTTTTTAAGCCTGTGAAGTCAGTTAACTGTGGCATAATGGTTACTGAATGCTGTTTTAAAATACCATCTGAAAGGTCTTTACATATTCATGGGGCTGCTGCTTATACCTTGCTGTTGGGGACTGCAATTTGTTTTTCCAGCTATGGTGTTAAAAAAAGAACTTTAGATCATGGGCATAGCTTAAAATACATACTGGCTGGAAATTTGATCTTCATTTTCTCATGATTACAGTGGACCAAATCCTCTGTAGGTGTAAATCTGTTTACTTAACTCAGTACATTACCCCAAATGGAAAAAGTCATTCTAACCTTCCTTATCCCATTTGGCTTTTGGTATTTAGTAGCCTGTCACAAAGTTTAAGAGCAGCATGTTCCACTTCAGGGAGCCATGTTTTTGAAGTGGACAACTGGTGAATACAAGGATGCAGTGTACCAAGAAAGCCTTATGCAATCAGTCCAAGTAATTTTTTCTGCTCTCAGGCATATAGAGAAGAGGTCAGTCACTATGAGCTGGGCTTCTTTTGAAGTTGTTCCTGTCATTTCTTCAAGTTTTAGAGCTGCAAAGTTGTCATTTTAGTCACAACTGAGCCTCAAAAAAAGTCTTCCTGGGTTAATCTTATCCTTCTTTTCCCTTGGAAAGTGTCAACAGTAGAAAGTTCTGATAACCAACATTCTATAATCATGAGTAGGATATATCCCCTTCCTCTTACATGCTGTCTGTGCAGTTGAATGATTTCATGCTTGCCACAACGCCTCCTGCAGCATTGTGAAACACATCTCTGGTATCAAACACAGGAGGAGATCTGCATGTGCTTGCTCCAGCTTGGTTTCTGCCATACTTGGGCTCATCTCCCATGAAACACTCAGAAAGTTTGACAGGCAGCAGGTTCTTGCAGAGCACTGATCCTCTGAACACTTCTGCAGGCTTGTTCTTGGCAGCTAGGGGCTTCTGCAAGTTCAGATGTTTGCTTAGAAGCATTCAGCACCTATTCAAAAAGAGGTGGATTGTAGCAGGAAACCAAGAATTTAGGCGAGTTTAGGTCTAAATATGGATGAAAAAAGTTCCTCCAGGATGCAGCTGATTTAAGAAAATCTGCTATATAGATTCTGAAAGGTCTGAAAGAGCTTAGCAACCAAAGTATGAGGCTGCAAAATAATTTTCTTACTCGTTCCTTATTTCTTTCTTACCTTCTTGTTTCTTTGTCATTTAGAGCTAATATTTCCCTTAGAAAGATAAAAGCAGCAAAAAGGTAGGGAGACTACAGTTTTGTTTCCATTGCAGAGACCTATTATTTTTGCAAAGATGCAGTTGTCCATCTCCAATGCTCACACAGTTGCCCATGTCTAAAACAATGTCTAAGAATGGATGAAGTGCTGTTGCTCCTAACTGAAGGAGTTGTTTAAGGGATGACTGGGAGAGCAAAAGACACGACTGAACTATTGAAAAGAGGAGCCACAGCTTCCATCAAAGATTTTCTCAAAATATCCCTCTTTTTAAACATAAAGAAGACTTTCCTCTAAAGAGGTTACTCTAAACATTTCTTCTCTGGGACATCAGTGGAGCCATCTGTCAAGGCAGCCACAGTTCATTGCAGGGCCTGTTAAATGGTGCTGGGATGGACAAGATTTGCATCTCCTATGCTGGCATTTAGGAACAGCCCTGTAGTTTAATTCTGCAGAGTCTGGTTGTTTATTTACTCTAGGAAACAGTACAACTTTCGTCAACTTCCAGCTCACACTCAAGAAGGGGTTGAGTTTTTCTGGGGTTAGGAAAAAATGTTGATTTTGTCAATTTTCCTTAATATTTTTCATTTCTTGAGCACCTGTATTTGGGATGATGGGTGTGCTTTGGCAATATTTCCAGCCTAGCTAGAAGCACACAGAAGTTCCACCCCCTTAAACAGCCAGATGACTTCTGCAGAGCAATTCAGAAAAGTAAAACTAAGTATCAAAGTCAAATTTTAAGTCTTTATCCTTTCACAGCTCTGCTCATGTTTCCAGCTCAATGTCATAGCAGCTCTTAAAGCTTTCAAACAGCACTTCATCATCAGGGCCCTAACGTTAAAGACATGGAAAAATGCTTTTCTTGAACTTCTCTTTTTAGTCTCTCCTAAATTGGACAATTTTAACTGTGAAAGCTGGGATTATCCAGGTAAGTCCTCTGCTTTAGACAGTTACTTTGAAAAAAATACAAACAAAATTGCCCAGGTTTTCTTCAGCAGAATGAAAAGAGCATTCACTGCTACTTTAATTTTTTCAAAGTGGCTTTGGCTGGAAAGGGAGGTTGAATGGTGATGGAGGGAGAGCCCTGGAACATTTGTCTTAATAGCAGGCTTCAGACTTTGAATGTCATCTTCAGTGCATGAGCTCTGGATCAAACCCAGGTTCCTGAAGGACATCCAGACAGGACACAGTAAAGACTCATCTTCTTCCTCCCTTGTTCTCCTGGATGATACTCAGTTTCACGTATTTTGTGACATCTCTCCTTGATCAGGATCTGTTGCTTCTTCATTTTGCAGACTATAGAGCAGAAAGGCTGTGCAAGGCCTTTTCTGTAATAACCTCAATCTTATTCTTGTCTTGCAAAATGCCAGATCTGCTTGTTTGGCTTCAGTGTCAATACAACAGGCAACTACACTATGGACAACTGCAAACTGCTGGGGAAAAAAATTGATGCTAGTAATCTGCTGACATTTCTGCTCTTAGCCATTAGGTCCTGTTCCGCCTTCATAGCCAAGACTACCTCTGGATATCTGATTTTCACCTTTCTCTGGCTCCATGGTATGGCTGAGCTTTCCAAAGAGGTCTGAGGTGACCGTTATCTGTGTACATGCCTTCAGAAAGAGCACAGAGATAGTGGTGCCAATCAACATCTCCCATGTCTTGGATGCAGTGGCAGAGCTGTAAGAGCACTACAAAATCTCAGTTTCAAGCCCTAAGGAGAATTTATAGCTGCATGCAGCATATTAATTTGGGTTTGGGTTTTGTTTTGTTCTAATTTTTAAAGAAAAGGAGAGAAAAGAGTATGGAATACTAACTAAAAGTCTTGTTTTAAAGCATCACGTTTGAAGCCCAAATGTTGAACAGTAAAATCAGGCAAATGACAAAAGTGTGTTTGCCCTTGTCTGGTCTTGTATGCAAAAGATACACCAGGAGAGCAGCTATCCAGGTTAGACCAAGACAAATGGGAGTGTGAAAAGGACATAGAAGAAGGAAGAGAAGACAAGTACTGCAAGACCTGGCTGGTGAGGAGCACAACTAGTGAGTAGAGAGGCACATTTCAACTTTTTGCCCTGAGCACAACCTGCAAAATTGGAAGAAGAGTTTGCAAAATTAATTTAAGGAGGACAGTAATGCTTTCTGGCTTCCTCTGTGCCACAAACCTAATTATACAGGCAGGCATGTCCATTGGTGGAAATCCCTCAGCAGAACTTCTCTTCATCTCATTGCTACCAGTTGTGGGGCATTTTCCTACACTGGCCATCCTCTCTGGATGGCTGAGGCCAAGGATGCGTGCACAATGGCAATCAGTCAAAGAGGAGGGATTTCAATCTAATTTCATTTCCTCTCACCCGAGCAGTTAATGCTTGGGAAAGGCTTTTAATAAAATGGGACAAACAGTGATCTCATTTGCCGTAACTAACACTATAGTTACAGATGCACCATCTGATTCCAAGCACAGAAGAACAGAGGATTATTGGATTAATTCTAGTTTCATAATTGATTCATTCAGGGTTTAGTCTGCTTGTAAAGCAAGATAAGATCTTAATATTGTGCATTCAGCACAACCACCACTTGCCTTTCAAAGTAGCCTCTAATTTCTGTGAGTGATTAACTCGCACCACATCCCCAGTTTGGCACAGTCCCAGACTATGGGGAAATTTGGAGCAACATTCAGACTTCACAGCTGGCTCTTATTTAAAGGAGGGGCCTGGCTATTTTCATGGGCATTTACTATTAGGACAATATTACACTCTAGAGCTGTACTCGAGTATGAGTTTGATGAATAAAAGGAGAGCTTGTCCCAAGAGAGGTTACAACTCCATAACTGACTTGGCATGGGGAAAGCAGTGTAGTTAAAGACACAATGGGGAACAAAATATTCATATTCCTTACCAGTGCTAGTTCTGGAGGTGGAGTATGGAAATGGACACATAGACACATTGATTATTGTAAAGTTTACACAGTTAATGATTATATATGTATCGATGATGATGTGAAAAATGTTTCTGTCTGTTTAGAGAAGAACTTGTCAGTGTGCCTCACCAATATCATATACTATCCACCTGAGAACCTCTCATCTAGCCAACCTGACACATCTCAGTGGAACGATGAAGAAGATCAGCTGTTAAAATATATTTCCATAAATCATTTAAATAGGTCTTTTCTCTCCCTGTAGCCCCTTGTTCTGCTGTGTTTCCATTATAATTGAAGCTTTTTTAGAAAGGAAGTACATATGTTGGTCTGTTTTCACACCACCTACTGCAACACTCATAGGCAACAGTCACCCAAAGCCTTTCTCAGAACTAAACCTTTCTGGCCACATTTCAGCCTCAATGAACAGAGGAGACTGAACTTCTCTCAAGGCTGAGACCCATGTAAGATGTAAAGAGGGGAATGGTGCATGTGCTCAGTGAGACATGTTTTGGGTTTTGATCCTGGCAGACAGCAAAATTTTAAGTTATGTACACAGATGTGCTTGCTGTCATTTGCAATGCCACGTACTTTGTTCATGGAGTGGCATGTCCTGAATCCTCCAATTGATAGAAAGACAGGGCAAACAACATGACTGCTTGCCTAGACAAGCATTGGCTTCCCTGCTGGGGAAGGAAGTCAAGATCTGGTGAAAGTAGAGCCAGTTGGAGTGAGTGAGCCAGTGTGTGAGAAAATCAGGTAGGCTCAATGCTCTAATGTTGTTGGTTCTCCAACAAATTCCAGCACCCATATTTGTGGCAGACTGTAATTTACTTTGTCTCACCCATGGTGTCCTCTCATTTGGTGTCTGAATCTGTGAACTCCATGTCATCCTGAACTTCTGCACCAGTTCCTTAATTGCTGTGGGAGGACACTCACATAAAGCAGACAAGGGCTCTGCAATAGCAGGAACCAGCATCTGCCATGGGGTATCTCTGTTCCAACAGGGATTGTAAAGAGAGCCCCAGAAAGGTTATATAGAGCAAGAGGCCTGGGGACAAACAATACAATGAAGACAACAATGCAGTTGTGATGTCTGCTGCCTGCTCCCAGGCCCACAACACATCCATTGCCTCTGCTCTGCACCTCTCCAGAGCAGGGGTGATGCTATTGACAGGTGAGGCAGAGACAGCAACTGGATGTTCTCTTCTTCCCAACACCACACCGGCAGTTTCCTCCTACTCCCCAGCACTTTGCAGAGCCACATGTCCACGGGCTTGTGTGGGAGGATCTCTGGGCCCTGGGATGGACATGGATGGGACAGGGATAGGGATAGGGATAGGGATAGGGATAGGGATAGGGATAGGGATAGGGATAGGGATAGGGATAGGGATAGGGATAGGGATAGGGATAGGGATAGGGATAGGGATAGGGATAGGGATAGGGATAGGGAAGAAGGCTGCATAGAGTGTGAGGTGCCTAAAACTGGGAAAGGGTGAAAGGGAGGGTACCCAAAACTTCAGCATGGCCTATACTGTTATCACAGATCCTAGAGAGACCAGACTGGCTGGGACCTAGGGAACAGAACAGGGGAGAGAGAAAATAAAGGGCTTCCCTTTACCCATTGCTCCTAAACCCTCATCCCCAAGAGGATTGTGAAACCTCATAGCGTTCAGAGCCTCTTCTGTAGTGTCTCATTTTGTGAAATGATATCTTCCATCAAGCCCAACTTTGTTACATACAACCCTGTGAAGGAATCAACATCACTGAGACTCCCTGAGCTAAGATAACCCCAAAATGTCTACTGAAGAAGAAAGACCACTCTGCCAAATCTCTGACCACTTCATGGCTATGTCTGCATCATTCCCCTGTCTTCCTTTCAGCTTTGCCTGCATCCCTCTGAGTTGAAATACATTTGCTCAGCTGATATTGGCACCAAACTTATCAACCCATGGTTTAATAAAATCAATCTGCTCCCTCTCCCTTTCTCAAATAGATCAGTCCAGTATTTCAATTATACTGCTGGTAATTAGAAACATCAGTGAATGAATAGCAGCTTCATTTAAATGGAGGCCAGAGGAATATCTTCTCCCCCAGATGCATCCCCAATTGTTTTAACCACTCCAGTGCTGCTCGAGGCTACTAGGAAGACCATCAGTTGCTATGAGATGACTTTTGAAAATCTGCAGTGTCCCTAGCATGGGTGGGGACTGGGAGACTGGAGATAATATTTTCTGCCTTCATTTCTGGCCACATAAAAAGTAGAAATACTGATAATTGCATAGATATGAGCCCCTTCCACACTCTACATCCCCCAAAATAACACCTAAATTCAAGCAATGATAATTTTAAGAGGTTCATAGTGATTTCCACTTAGTTTCTGAGTGTAGGATTCATAAGCAGTAGTCAGGAAGGACATGGAAACTTGGAGCCTTTAACATAAAAGAGAAAATAAGAAGAGTTAGAAGACAGTCACAGGATCTGTGTGTCTGTCTCTCAGTAAGTCTGATTGCCAGGTGTAACAACCATGGAAAACTAAAGCACTTCAATGGGCAATGCTGCTTCCCTATGGACCATGCAGCTACCTGGTTGGACATTTTACACCACTGGGTGAAAGGTTTCAAAAGTAGTCCTTTGTGTTGTTAGAACCAGTACATATGGGAACCAGAAGAAGATGCCTGTTCCACAAAATTTAATTTTACAATGGGGGACTCAAAAGAAATAGATACCTGACAAGATCTTTTAGAAAAAAGATTTTTAATTTTTTTTTTCAACCTAACATTTCCCTCAAAAAGTATTTTTCGGGTAAATGTGCTATGATATTCAAAACTATTGCCATTGTAATGAGACATTTCATTGCTATTCACATTAATTCTTATAGTTGGGCTTTAATATGGCTCTAGTTGTGATTTGCTGTGGGAAACATATAGTACAGGTGGGCTCCAAATTGCATCAATCCTTTTCACTGCTGAGAGTTCAATGCAATCTTTAAGTGGCACCTGCAGTGCTGCTGTCCTGGACCAGGAGAATCTGATAGTTCTTAACCACGTCCCTTGTGCTGCTCTTTCTGCACTTACGCTGGATGTCAGTGCACCCTTAGGGCTGGAAAAAGCAATGGACTATGATGTGTGTTCACTTTGTACCTGTTCCTGTTCTGAGAAAGGAAACACCTCGCTGAAGAGGAAGAAAGAAGGAAAAGAAATCAACCTGATTTTTACAGATTTATAAATGTTGACCTCTAAGAACATAAAAATATTTTTCAAACTGTGTTTGAGTAAATTCCTGGTCTCTGTGAAGCTGTAGAAGCATTGCTGGGAACTGCAGGGCCAAGTAAATGATGCCTTAATGATGCCAAGCAGACAGTTTCAACCTAAGAAAGTCTTATGAGGTTTGACAAAGACATAGACATAATCCCACTGTGCTTCACTAGGAGAAGATGAATCATTTGAACTTTCAAAGCGATGGTCTTGGAAACAGATTCATCCCAGCCAGCAGAATGAACCTATTAAAGACTCTGCCTTCAAATAACATGACTTTGTTTGTCCAGCCCCAGATACCTCGTTAATACATGCACAAAGTTTTGTTGCTCTTGCCCTTTGATCAGGACAAATTTTATGAGTGTTTCTTCATGGAGCCTGGATATAAGCCAAGTAACAAACACTAAGCATGTGTGACTGCAACGTGTCTTGCCATTCAGATGGTACCACTCCAGACAGAAAGGCGAAGGCAAAGATAGTGAATGCATCCCAGATGACAAATGTTGGCAGAAACCTTGCAACTTGGACAAAGAGTATTGTCTTTTTGTTACTACCCATGCAGTGAATATAAAGGCCATGGGTAAAATACCAAGCCTTGATCTTACAAAAATTTTTGAGCACGAGTAACTTAATACACAAATACATTCTAATTAAGTACAAGTTGTCCCATGATCACCTTCAGCACTCAGCTAGCATCAGTCTCTTCTGCTGGGTGTGTAGGTACAAGTTTTGTCTTCCATCACCACCTACATAGACAAGAAATACAAGCAGACTAGGATAAAGAGACAGGGCACTCCCTCAGATCATACAAAAAAATCAGTGTTTAAGTTATAAGAACTTCCACAAGAGGGGACTCACTGTTAAGATTTGTTTCCTGAAAGGCTCATACGCGCTAACAAGAAAACAGATCTCTGTGATACAAGCTCCATATGGCACGTAGCATGCCACACACGTGATTGTGTCCATCTCATTCAATGACTAGAGAGGAGGGTTCAAGGCTGCAACCTTATCTGGGCAATCTGGGGACATACCTACCCCTTTGTCTCCATTGACTTCTGCACACCATTGTGAGGATTTGGATGCTAAGGAATACATAGGTATGGAAGCTCTCAGATCCTCTGCCAAACCCTCCTAGCATCAAATGCCTCAATTCAGGCTGAAATCATGGCTGTTCTCAGAAAGAAACCAGGCTTCTGGGTTCTTTCTGGGTGTGCAGGCATTAAGCAAATATATGTGTGGGGAGAAATTATTCACAAGATCCCCACTGCCAAATGAGTCACCAGCTAGGCTTGGCTTCTGTGTTAATTTCAAGGTAGATTTGCACTAAAAGAGGCGAACACCAGGGTTTTAAGGGCAAATAGGTTAATTTGTAAGTTGATCCAGTCTGTCCCAGTGCAGGGAGGATGTTCTATTCCTACCATGGACAATGCAGTTGGATGGGAGGAAGGAAATCCAAGAGCTAGCATGATGACCTGACATTGATATGGCCATTTTCAAATCCCTGCTTAACTACAGATGAGTTACATTGTGCCAGGAAACTTGCTTAGTCTCACATCATCAGAGAAGTTCATTGTCCACCTCCTGCAAAAAACAACAGGGACGACATGTCTCGTCATTAAAGACCTTAATGTCTTGAATGGAGTTTCAGACTCTGGAGAAAACATTCCAAATTTTAAAATGAATGACTAACTGTTACATAAATTGCAGTCGTGCAAAAACGAAGTGCTAGAGAGCATGAAGTGACCAGGCAATAGGATAATGAAAGTCACTACTGTAACTACTGCACCAAACAGTTATTATAACAGGCCAAATCTCAGAGTATCCAAAGTGTTTTCAGGATTCCTTACCAAATGGCTTTATTTTGCTGAGGCTACAATAAATCCATTTAAGTTTCAAGTAAAATAATTTTTCTACTTTAGTCAAAAAAATGTAGCCAAACCTTAGCAGAAATGACATTTTGAGAGTCTTGAAATGAAATGTTTTGAGAATTTTTCATTAATAATTCTGACTCATGTGAGATCTCTCCACAAAACATTTCCACTCATCAGTTACCAACGCTGTGAAAAACATCATGAATCATGAAAACCCACGTAAGGGAAAGTCCATTTTTCATATTTCAAGTATTTCTTCTAGGGCACATCCCTCAACAGAGAGAGGAAAGCAAAAGCTCAGTTTCATATGAGAAGGAAACTATGAAGGTTTTTCATTACAATCACTCTCTGTTCATGATTTGATTTACCCAAGGCTGAAGGCAGAGTTCATGTGTAGGGTAAAAGACAAAATTAGGGGGAGTGGTTTTGGCTCTGTATTTAATGAAGTACTGTTGGGGACAGTAACTTCTTGCCTAGCTTGGTGGTACTTGAAATTCTCTGATGTTAAGTGAAAAGGATTTAGGATATTGATTCAGTTTTCAGTGGACAAATGTCATTACTTCTGAATTACACATGACAGCTGGTCTATTTGAATTTGACCCAATACTGAGAGCTGGCTTTAAGTGAATGTGGAAACTGATTTGTCACTGACACAGCTGGGTTAGAGGAATACTGGAGTGTTTGTCCATCTTCAGTGACGTTCTCAATACAGTGATCAGAGAGACTTGAAATACCCATTTAAAGAACGTATTCCAAGCACAGTTATGGTCTCAAATACAAATCAGACCTACCTTTCAAAGTCAGAGAATAGAATTCACCGACTAATGTAGTGTTCCCTTAGCTGTGGGAAACTTCAGATGCCCAACTCAAGTTCATTTCATAAAAACATTCTACAGTAATAATAAGATTTCTCACCTAACAAATATTGCCATCAGTTAATCCTCATACATGTAAATATTAGCTCTTTTCTCTCAATTTACTGTAAGCTTTATAAGGAAGAAAAGCAAATTCACATCCACATGGCATCCAGCAAGAACAAATTCATGAATTATTAAAAACCACCATTCAGAGCCTTCCCTTTCTAGAAGCAAAGAGTTTCTAAGACGGATGTTCCACATAAAGCCTGTTTTTTGAAGTGAAAGAACATCTTACATTCATTTTGTCCCTTACCTATCTACCTGTTCATTACTGATCTGTTTAATACTCCTCCATGTTTTTGAACTCAAGGTCAAATTCTAACCCCACCAGAGATAATAAGATTGAGCCATAGGCTTCAGTAGGATTGAGACAACATCCTTGGTGACTTTCCCGAGAGTTTACACAGTTTACCAGAGGTCAGCAGTTAGCAATACTTTGTGGGATTTATAGATTCTGAGAATTAGCATTTCAAATTGTAAACAGTAAAATGGACAAATCATTCCATTTGTCTTCACTCATTGGGTGAATTCTACTAGGAGGTTGTGGACATGGCTCTTGTTGACTTTACAGGCCAGTCACGAAGAACATACAGCTCCAGCACAACCTACATGAGTAATCTTCCCTCTTTTCTCTGTCACTCAGACCATTTTGCAGGATGAAGAGAGGGATGCATGTATTTTGGGTGGCGGTAGCAATGCAGGTGTGTGCTGACTGTTGTTGACTCTTGAGACTTGAAAACACCTGAGAATATTTGGCTTATTTGGGTAACATTTAATCCAAGAAAGAATAGTGAATAAGAATTTCGTTGTAAGGTCATTGAAATAAATTTTTGGATTTTAGATATTCTTCAGTTACCTTTCATCTGCACACAACTGTTAAATCTTCCTCCAGTGCAGGCCTATGATCTTTCATATTTCCATGCAGAGTGTGCACTGAAAAAACTGCACACCTGAGTCAGCAATGTGCTGACATCCTTTTCTTTTTGTGTGAAATTGCATCCAGAACAGTATTATGCAGAGATGTGCCATACCTGTGAATCTGCTATTTGTCAGGAATATCCAAGTGAGAAGGCCTGGCAGATACACACACAGCTTTTCTTTGAAGATGGAATGGATGAAGATGAGTTGTTGAGTACCTGGTTTGTGGTAAGCAAACACATGCCACTTCATCCTTTGGATTGGTGTCAAAATGGCAATTCAGATAAGCCAAGAATGACACATTCATATTCCAAGTGGCAGAAAAACCATTGCTGAGCACGCTGCAAGACAGGAGACCAATGTTTCAGTATCTACAAAACTATCAATGTACCCCCATGCATACACATATCTTGAGGACAGATTTTACCCATATTAGTTGAGAGAACTGCAACAAAATTTAAAGCCATGTTCTTTAATTCATGTACAAATAGTACCCTATCCTCTCATCCACCTCTTCCCAAATCAAGCCTCCCCCAGAATGTACTGCTCTTACTTTCTGTGGTCTCCTACTTTCATCTTTACTGCTTCTTAAAATCAAGACCCCATCTACCTACTAGGTCTCCTCATCCCAAGCATTTAGTCTTATTTCCCCTAAAAACAAAGGCCCTGGAAGGACTGATGTCACCAGAGAGAACAGAGCAGAGCACAGAACTGCCCCACTTCACACAAGCACCTCTTACCACGTGTCAAATGCTCCACGGGAACTACTCATGCACTGATCCTTCTTCCGTGACCACGTAAGACACAGATCTCTCACACATGTCACACTGTGAGAGCAACATAAAATGGGCAGTTACAGCAGAGCAGCTGACACATGATGAATTAATGGACAGGGATAGCCCAGATGCATGAGATTTCCTTATATCTTAAATTGTTCCAGCAAGTCAGTGCAGGTGCATGCTTACAAAGATATACACATGCAGGTTGTAGCAACAGAAGCCTCCTATCTACTCCAAAGGTGTCTTCAGTCCCATAGGCACTCAACTGTGACAGCAGCTCAACTGTACCCAAATGCAGAGCTCTTTCACAGTAATCTAGGATCCCCACTTCTCTCACTGACCTTCTTTTTCAAGTTCTAAGGGACTGAAAATCAAATTGCCCAAGGAAATGAAACAAACAACTAAATCCCTTGTTAACTTAGCAAAACTTGCCTTCATCTCAGCATCTGCTGTTCCACAGAGAGCTCTGAGTGGGAGTTGTTGCTCATACAGACTTAGTTTCCTCACACAAATCAGACCACTGTATAACTTTTGGTGATATGAGATCCATCTCCCCAGTATATGGAATAATTTGTGGCAGTATCTCTCTTCATTGTACTTTCCAGCATTCAGTTGTCATTCCAGATCCTCTGTTATTAGACTATTACAATTTAATGGTGCCAGCAGAAACATTTTTATTTTAAAGTGTTCTCATCTTTTAATTTCATTTGCATGAAGTCTATAACTTGCTTTTGAAAAGGAAGAAAGACATAAAGAACAACATTCAACCTAAAGGCACATTTCTAAGACATTTGTAGCAGGCTACTAGTACTTAACAGGAGTTGAAACAACAAGTTTATTAGAAGAACTTAAATGGTGTAGGCTATAAAAATCATTGAAACACTTTTTTATAAAATCAGATTGTTCAAGTAAGCTTTTCACAAAGGTTTCATCCAGTTAATTTTTAAAATTCATTTCCATTGCACTAAAATACGTAAAAAAACCCAAAGTACTTTTTTATTATTCTGAAGAAATGCCCTATGGGATGTTTAGTGTAGCTGTCTCTTTTCACATTCTTCTCTGTAGATAAAGATAATCTGGAGGGGGTTACACATCCTGCAGCTCGTTAGGGCCTGCATTCTGGGAAATACTTTTTATTCCCCAAATACTGTCCCCTCTCTGCTATTCTGTAAGGAGACTTCATGTCATATCCTGAGGCATGTAGGAAAGCAAGGAAGCCCACTGAGTGGGAAAAAGTAATGTTCTTGTAGTTCTTCCCCAAGGCAGTGTTACAGGAATTAGGAACTGACTCTATTGCTTATTTGAAATAAAAATGATATTGAAATTTACATACAAATATTTGACTATTTCTAGCCAAGAAGGTTATTTCAACATTTTGCACCTACTCTAACATCTCTAACTTGCTTATAACATCATTCTTATAAAAATAGAAGAGCACTACAGCCTATTTATTAGTCTTTGGTAGAGGAAGCCTCTAGACAAGGTGTGATCAATCAGATTTAAAAATGTGTAAGGTAGATTTTGGTCAAAAGTCTTCCAGGATGTGCAGTAACAAAACACCTGGGAGTTGTCTGGGAGATTTCTGACTCTCATGCTTTAGGGTTTCTGCATGTTTCACTCCCAAGAATCAACCTTCTGCCTCAGGGACATAGTGATTTAGAGACTAGTTGGCCATTGGGTTGTCAATCTGTGTCTTATTGTTCGTTGTATAAGCACAGCAAAATCAGTGTAACAGGCTAAAAGGGACAATAATACAGCTATTTAGTAGGCTTTTTAAAAATTTCTGATAATTTCATAGAGTTGCACGTGGATTCAACCAGTTCTTCCTCTGAATATAATTGGGAAGATGGACTGGTGGGAGTGTGGGGGTGGGAGTTGAAAGGTATGAGAAGTTTAATCATCTTTTCCCAAATTTGTTTTCACTAGCCAGAGGATTTTGTAGATAGGAGATGATAAATCCCTAGCAACACAAGCCCCTGACAGATGGTGTTAAATGGTTTTGAGAATATTTCAAAATCTGCCCTACTTTTTATTCCCCAAATGTTGTTCCCTCTCTGCTTTTTTTTAATACAGAATTTCCCTACACTGTCTCCCACATTCTCGTTTGTGTTATAATTTATGCTTCCTTATGCTCCAAACCAGAATCCAACTCTCCCATTTAAAAGGAGAAACAACCTGCTGAATTTTAAAACTGGTTCTTTTAGTCGTGTTAGGCTGCGTATGCAATCTGAAAGGAAAGGGCCTGGTCTGAATTTACTTCCCCTTCTCCAGAAAGGATTGTCTGGGTACAGTGCAACTTGTAAATCGAGAGAGAGCTTGCAACTAGAATCATTCTGCGCAGAAACCAACCTAATCTCTTTTCAGGTAAACTTTGATAAGTACAGGCCGTGTGTCTATGAGCAGGGAGTGGGTCTTCAATATCATGCAAGGAAACATAAAAACATTACATTAAAGGGATCTGTCAGAGGAAGTCCACAAAAGGGCCACAAAGATGATCAGAGGGCTGAAGCATCTCCTATAACAGGACAGGCTGACAGACTTGGGGTTATTCAGCCTAAAGAAGAGAAGGCTCTGGGGGAGACATTTTAGCATCCTTCCAGTGCTTAAAGGAGGCCTATAGGAAAGATGGGGAGGGGCTCTTCATCTGTGACTGCAAGGATAGGATGAGGTGGAGTGGTCTTAGGTTTCAAGAGTGGAGATTTGGATTAGACATTTTTTACAGTGAGGGTGGTGAAGCACTGGCACAGGTTGCCCAGAGAAGTCGTGGCTGCCCCATCCCTGCAAGTGTTCAGGACCAGGATGAATGAAGCTTTGAGAAACCTGATCCAGTGAGCAACCTGCCCATGGCAGGAGCGTTGGAACTGGATGGTCTTTAAGGTCCCATCCAATCCAAACCATGCTATGATTCTGTGATTCTATGATTCTATGAAAGAGTGTGGTAATAAATCAGCTTTTACAGCTTGCTTTGAGAAGAGCAATGCTTAGAAGTATGAGAAATGTCTTGGCATAGGATGTAAAGTTCCTAAAGAGGAACATTAACGGGTTCTAGTTTCCTTTCAGATCCAAATCCCAGTATCACAGTATCATAAGGTTGGAAAGGACCTCCGAGATCATCAAGTCCAACCTATAACCCAACACTAACACCAACACTAACACCAACCATCACCTAAACCATGGCACTCAGTGCCTCATCCAGTCTCCCCTTAAACACCTCCAGGGTCAGCGACTCCACCCCCTCCCTGGGCAGCACATTCCGATGGCCAAAAATGCCACCTTATTCTTTCAGACAGGGCCCAAATCCAAACTCTGAAACAATAGATGATACCAAAAGAAAGGGTTGTGTATGAAACAGCAAGCCAGGACATACCTTTGTTTCATAGAAGGAAGGTATTCTCTGTGCCTTCATCAATGACCTCATCCCAAAGCAAATAAAGGTCAGAGCATGATTACCAACCTTCTGCCGGAGGCTCTGTTTCCTTTTCCAATTACAGATGTCAGAGCAACCTCCTTTTCTTTACAGATCCTATAGAGGGCAAAGGCAGATCTCACCTATTATTCAAGGCTCAACTCCACAACAGTAAATATACTTTCAAGGGCATAAGTCCATGGTATCAAAAGACGAAGTTATACCAGACAAAGCAAACTTATTTAATGGCTCACCACGAATGAAAGAAGAAGTTCTGACTACACATACCCAGGTTTTTCTCTTTTCCCATCTCTGGCCGCATGCTGATGATATATATATTTTACCAACTCATCGTATGATGCTGAGAGAAAGTGCAACTCCCTAATCTGGCTGAAAATGAACCTTCCCCTCCATCCCTTCTTCCACAAAAAGAGTTAATGGACTATATCCATTGTTTCAGCAAGCTAAGCAGGACCAAAGCAGTCTGATGAGAAACAGTACCAATACAATGAATAAGAGGCAAGAGGGGAGGACAGAAGATCTGGCAGCAGGAAAAAGAATCTGAGAAGAAAGTGTGTGAAAGATCCTGCCTTTTCATGACAGCTCAGATGTTCCTGTAATCACACCCCAAATGTGACCATGAAACACATTTCTTTGTTCCTTTTTTTACTTTGTTGCTTGCACTACTAAGTCTGAAACTAGTTTGTTGCAACAGGGAACTTGCACTTTTGAGACCTGCCTTTCCCCATATGGATCTGGAAGTGACAAAGTTTGCTTAGTTGGTGGACTTCAGCTTTTAAGAATGTCAAGACATCCTGAAGTCTAAAATAACTGCCCTTCAGGGCAAGAACACTGAATATTTATGGATCCCTGAAGAGAAAATGTTAAAGAGCTCACAGCTGACAGAATTTTAATAGGATGCCTGAACTAGATCCCTGCCTATTTTCCAGAAAATGACTAGGAATGCTTGCTAATAGACAGAAATAAACACATAAATTGTTTTCTATGTATGGATTATTATTATTTAAAAGCTAATTAAAAGTTGCACCCAGTGACCTTGTTCTAGATACACCACCCCTTGGCCCAGGGAGAGATATAGTTACGTTGAACTGGAGATATCAGTCCTACTGACTGTACAAGGGGTCAGGGCTGGCAGTCTTGAAGAGCATACCTTGTGCCTGGAAGCCTCTTTAGCTCAGCTAAAGAGCTAAAAAGTCGGTCTGAGCCCGTGCCACACCTCACAGGAGAGTGCCAGGTTGGTGGTTGCCTGTGGATACATCCTTGGCTCACTCCTTTGTGACCATACATATTCCATGCTTCAAATCTACCCAGTCCTCAAAAGCTGATTGTACATACCCAGCCCCAAAGACGTTCTGCTTCCAACTGGGACTTGCTTTTGTCACCTCGCAGCTGTGGCCCCAAAATATTTCCCTGCACAGCAGTCACCCTTTCATGCTCCCTAGGTTTGCTTTCCCTACCTGGGTGTCATTGCCTCTGCCAGTGCAGCCTCTTGTATGTGGAACTGCCTTGGAGAGCAAAGGCATGGAGATAATGCTATGTAGCTCCCTAGGCAACAGTGAAGAGGATTTAGGGTGGCCACTGTGTTATGACAATCATTTTATTTAATGGCCACAAGAACTCCATGAAGAATGAAGATTCATAGGGGGTGTATTAGAAAATTATTTATCTTGGTTTCGATGTGCAGGATATTGTAAGGGATGTGAAACAAAGAAAAACATGCTCAGAAGCAAGCACAAGGAACAAACCAGTGTTTTGCAACTTGTAGTGCAATATTAGAGTCAGTTACAGAGTTTTCTGTAGCTCCCAATCACTTGCCTGGAACATTATTTGCAGAAAGCAGCAGTCTTCAAGTTTTCACATGCCAAACATACTTTTTTTCCCTCTGTGAGGAATGATTTTCATCAGGAAAATTTTTGATGAGGAACAGAGAAAACTCACTCCCCTCCTAAAACACAGTGGCTGCAAAACAACAGGTATTCTAAATAGTATTTGTATACTAAATCCAAAACACAGCACCTACTGGAAGAAAATTAGCTCTATCCCAGCTGAAACAAAGATAAGTAGTCGTAATGGAAAACTGCAATGAAAGTCACAGCAGAAATGGAGTTATGGACATGTTTTGTCTGCCAATTAAAGGATGGTTCCTACCTACTTAATGATTGATATTTCAGAGCAGTCTTCTGCTGGTTCAGCAAGGGAACTGGGTGCTTTTATGGAAGGATTATAATTCCTGAGATATATTTTCCTGCTATGTTTGTGAAAAGTTATCGACAAAATTTGTGGATAGTACTAGGTTTGTTTTAACTTCACAACTCAAGAGTTGGGCTACAACTGCAGTGGGTAGCAAAGACACAGTTGCAACCTGATTTAAATACTATTCTTATCCCGATTACATAAGGTACAATGCCATTTAATTTTTCCATGGGGTCTTCATGTCCTCAGAATTCATCACTTATTAAATCCTCTCAATTCTTCATTCTTAAGAAACTTCTTTCTTCTTGTTCCACTTCAGCACACCTCACTTTGCCTTCGACCAATTCCATTCTTACACAAACACACCTGCTTAAATTAATTTTCCATCTTTTGTCTAACATGTTCCTTTATTTGGTCAGTATGACTGGGTTTTATACTTTCCAGGGCCTGTACAGGTGACAGAACTCAAAACTTCATCTTCACTCTTGGTGGCTCTCAGCAGCAGCTTATAAAACTTCCAACACTAAATTTCTCTTAACATATTTTCCTACTACTATTTCTTTGGCCAAATATGTCCTACCCAGCACAAAGTCCAGCTGCAGAAACAGGCACCACTGCAGAGATGCCTCAGTCCTCCCATTCCTCCACAGAGGTCAGTCTGTTCCTGAGCAGAGTTCAGACATGGCTTGAGGCTAAGTCAGTCCTGATGTTAACTTTGCATATAAACTGAAATAGGCAATTACATAAGGAGGATATAGAAAGGATCTGTTAGGTGACCTCACTGTATGAAATCAGGGTCATTGCAAATATCTTTGGGACCCTACGAGAAAGTAAT
Source organism: Tapera naevia (assembly GCA_033556795.1). Lineage (NCBI taxonomy): Eukaryota > Metazoa > Chordata > Aves > Cuculiformes > Neomorphidae > Tapera > Tapera naevia. The sequence goes on along the minus strand of JAUMJJ010000074.1, from coordinate 542,466 downwards.
TTCATCTCTGCTTCTGCAGAACTGCCTGTTACAGCTACATCCAGCTTAACCCAGGTGCTTAATATGGTTGGACTGGATGATCTCAAAGGTCTTTTTCAGCTATGATTAGCTGAGTTAGGCACTGCTGCTTAGGCTCCCTCATCTGTAGGATCAGCTGTCAGGTACACATTAAAGACAGTTTTGGAGCATAGCAAAAGGATAGATGAAGCTCAAGAACAGTCTTTGTCCTACCAGACAGCTGAGTTTCTGAGAAAACAAACTACAAGGATGTACGGAATTTAGAAGAGCTACAAAATAAAAACCTATTCACCAATGCTTGGTGAGTCACATCATCTCAATAACTCAGTGACAGACATACCCAAACACTTATGCAAATGCCAGACATCATGTTTGAACAAAAGGTTACTCTGCAAGTAACCTGAAATGTTTATTGCAAAAGAAGCATTAACTTCCATCTCAATGTGAGGAATTTAGAACTAGTTCAACTCATGATTGATTGACTGATGTAAAAATAACAATATCCTGTATTTTCTTTATCCCAGACAGAGGACCTGGTTTCCTTTTTTATTTTCACGTGGAATTTCTAACTCATAGAAAAACTTAAATTGGATGTTGATTTTTGTCTGCTTCTTTTCACTGTGGAATGAGGCACTTGGCAAACATCAATAACGTGAAATACAAGTTGTAATGAGAAAAGATGCTACCTAGCCTGTCTTATACCACTGAAGAGGTTATGATGTTGGCCATTTTAGACCTGCTTTTCACACAATTAAGAGTATTGTTCTCTAAATGACACATGGAATAGAGGTAGTTTCTTTCCAGAAGACCTTCCACTGAAAGTCATTACTTCAGGCCAAACTGTGGTCCATGACACAGTCCTTTGTATTCTGAAGCTCTTATGCAAAAACAGATTAGACACAGCAATTTGCAGACTCATCAGCTGTAATGTGCACAAACCACGGGGAATCTAGAGTTGCCAGAGTTCTGATTGCTCAGAGGTTTAGGAGCTTCTGGTACAGGTAATGTATCCACTTCATCCAGGGCCCCATCCAAAGACACTGGCAATCAAACAGAGGGTGCTGATTTGAAAGAGTTTCTCCTTTTTTGTCAGAGGTGAAAATAAAAAGTAACAAAAGCTGTCTCTACACTGATGCGACTTTCAGATGACTGAGTCCCAGCTGCAGGCTACAACCCTTCCTATCCCTGCAGAGATATGTAGACAAGACTTTCTGGTGGCCTCTTGCAGCAAGAAGAGTTCAGGTCCAGACCCAAACACACCAGGGTGACATCACTGCTTGATGAGAACTTGTATTGCTGAGAAACAGAGTTGGCAGGGAAATAAGTCTTCTTCAGCACTTTTCACTGAAGATGAGTAGGCTGGCAGAAGTGACAATGAAGTAATGTTTTTTAAGGGAAGATATCAAACAGAAACACTTCTGAGGGGATAATGACGGAAGGAAAAAGGAAGAGAAATTAGTTAGAGCTAGCAGTTAGCTACCTGGGTCAGGAGGGTTAATGAGATCTGGAGAAAGGTAAGTGCTCTCCACATGGACATAATTATGTCAGGGACTTGACTGTCAACCTGCTCAAAAGGTGGTCACCAGACTCACCAAACCATTGTGCTCTGAGTTTGCAGTTTCACACCAGCCTTAGCCCTATCTAACCATTGGTGGCTGTAGTCCTCCCCTCCTCCCTTCCTCTTCCAGCTGCCCATTGCCTTTCAATGAGCCCACCAGAGCCTTTTACTCCTCTGTGTGAGTGCAGTAGTCCAGGAGTAAATCTAGTGTCATAAAAAAAGGAAACTGGTTTTGGAGTATAAGGGTGGCTTATAGTCACCCTAATCTTGCATAAATTCATGTAAGATCTGAGCAGGTGGTAGGATGTCATGGCCTTCCCAGTCCTATACCTGCCTTTTATATGGACACTTTTGTTTCTGTAAGCACACACGTTATATCTACATTTGCAAGTAAAATGGGGTAGAACATAGGATTTGAGCCTTGTCTTGTGACCATCTATGCTTTTCATTTATTAGCCTCTAACCATTTATTATGATTTCAGCCGCTCATGGAAGATTCTCAGTGCCACAGACAACTCTTGAGACACAATCTGGATGAGATGCATGCTAGGAAAAAAAACTTCAGTCGTGTGGACCTGAACTGTTCTCTGCTGCCTCCTCTCACAGAATGGACTTCAGCTCATTTTATTTACTATTATAGACCTCATCCAGACAAAAGCTGGTGGCACTGTGCAAATTCTAACACAAAATAAGGAGCTGGTCTTTCATTTTGCATAACACTTCCTCTAGGCTGGAGAAAGTAATTCTAGGCCAAATAATAGGAACAGCAAAGACCCATGCCATAAAGCACCAGGAAAGCAAGATATGCTATGGGCATGTGTAGTGAAAGAAAGCTCTACATATTCTGGTAGTTTCTTAACAGAACTTTAGTTTCTGCAAGAAGTTTTGAACTTCTTTCAGAAAATAGGACGAGTTAACTCTGTTGCTTAGTCTGAAATACACATTTATACAGAGATGGTTTAAAACAAGTTTCTCTATGATTGAAAATCACTCTCAGAATGTTAGAAAAGGTGAAAGGGAAACTACCTACATTACAGTAATTGTGTGCAGGTCCTTTTGAAACCGCACAGAAACTGTCAGAGTTTCTGTATGAAGTCAAGTAAAAAGGGGAAAGGAGCAACCATGTTACACATTTTAAATGGTCAAAACTCAAAGAGGGTCAGCAGTTCAGTGGTTTTTCTTTTAGGTCAGCATATGAAACAGACCTAATTTGAGAAACCCAGAATCAAAGAAGTTATTGCAGGGATGTTGTATCACCTGCTCCCAGTAATGCAAACAAGGTGGGACAGCATGGAAACTGGAGCGAGGACTGCAAGTCTGTCATAGAATCACAGACTCATTTAGGTTGGAAAAGACCTTTAAGATCATCAGGTTAGATGACTTAGATATCCAAAGTTAGATGGGTCCCAGCCCCAGCAGCTGGTATGTTGGAAGTGGAAACACTTTCATTATGCCCAGCTAAGGAAACAAGACAGGAATGCTGAGGTGATGACAGTACAGGGAGTTCTAGGTCAGGAATACCGATTCCAAGGCGTAGTAACGAAAATAGTAATTGGAACAGGATATAAGTGCTATAAAGCCTTCAAAAAGAGTCATCTTTATAGGCTAAAAGAGCCTAAAAACTGCTCTCATGAATCAGGCCAGGTGCATGAGCACAGTGCTGCATTACAATTTTTTTCTCAAGAAATACTGTGATCTCCTTCAAATCCATGAGAAGACAAGATTTTTCTTTGGAAGCCCATTTTGAGGCATTAAACTCTGGTTGTTCTTTAACAGTGATAATGACAGACACTTAAAGGAAATCTTTAGCAATTGATAAAGACCACAGATGGTATTTGTCTCAAATAATACATGAAACTTTCAAATATTCAAATAGGGAAACAGCTGGTGATTCTCAGACTTCCATTGCCTGAATTCCATAGTTTTGGTCTAAGCAAAAGACAATTTTGTTGAAAAATTAGACTTCCTTCAGCTTTTCTGTAACTCATTTAAAAAGTTTTAATGTAGATGTGCAGAGTCTGCATAGACCCTCTTTCACATCAACTCTGTGCCAAGGAAAGTCTTTTAAATGTAATGAAGCTGCTCCTGGTTACTGTTGAGAAGTTGAGTGGTGCTGTTCACTTTAACCTTTTGCCACGATGTGCTGGGTGTTGGGAGGTACCATTTCTCTAGATGTGACCTCCATCTTGATGACAGTTGAAAACTTACAGTAAATATCAACTTTTTATTATCAGTTAAAGCCAAGCTGTGTAATGTAATGAAATTCTGCCTGTGGTGTCCACTGAGGAGTTTTCCATGTTTTCTTCTCCAGGCTGTTCAGGTGAAAAAGAGAGATGGATGTAGACAGACAGAAGGAAAACTAAGTATTTTGTGCTGTTCTGTTAAAGGAAACACAGCTATATCAAAAGTTTTACTTGAACAATGCGATCATTACTTCAGAATCTGACTACTGGACACCAAAAGGAAGTCATGGAATCTGACCATGGGGAACTAAGTACCTGGAGTGGCAGCCAGGATGACAATAAAACTTGAAGTAAGCAAGCCTTGAAAGTGAGCCTTGAGGCTGTGTGGGAGGGAAGGCAAAGAGTCCAATCTGCTCTTCAGACAGATGTACAAGCTACAGAGCATAAAAATAACACTGAAAGTGTCTCTCTTGCTAACCTGTACCACTTGCAGAGGGCAAAAGCAGTGTAACTTCCTGAGAACAGCAGAGTGCCAGGTGTGACCTTGTAAATTAAAAATTCTTAAAACTATACTCATCAAGGCTGTTTTGATTTTTTTTTAAAAAAAATTCTTATTCCATGTTGTTGGAATGAACTCTTAAGAAGAAGTGGCCAGAAGTGAACAAGTCAGCATTTAAGGGTTGTTCCAGTCTAGTCAATCCAATCAGAACACAGAGAATCCTAGAATAATTTGTGTTGGAAAAGGCTATTAAGATCATCAAGTCCAACCATAAACTTAACACTGCCGAATCCAACACTAAACCCCTCCCCTAAGCACCAAACCTACATGACTTTTAAATACCTCCAGGAATCGTAACCCAGTCTCTTTGCCAAGGCAACCTGTTCCAGTCTTGATAACTCTTTCAGTTACAAAATTTTTCCTAATACCCAATCTAAATCTCCCCGTGTGCAACCTGAGGCCATTTCTTCTAATCCCATCGCATCATAAGGAATGACTCATTCTATGTTATGGCTTGGGGGATGTTGCCAGCTGATTTACTCTGAGGTCTGATAGGAACAGGGAGGTCTCCATCGTTCAGGCTTTAGCTGAGCCCCCAACAGATCACAAGATTGGCAGAATAGGGTGGCCACTGTATTTCTTCCCTGTTTTTCACTAGAAAGCCTTTTCTTTACATAACCTAAATTTCATCAAGCTTCCTGATGGTACCGAAGAATCCTTTCATACCCTCTCTGTCCCACAGAGATAAAGAGGCTCCTTGGGAGAACAGTTCAACTCTACATACCAAAAATTGCAGACAATTTTTGGCTACTTCACAGTCTAATTCAAATTTTGGGTTGGGTTCTGCCATGTTTGTATTGGAGATGCAGTAAATAGAGGTTGGAAAACAGTGATTTTTCCCCAGTGTAGATTCTCCAGAGTGTACAAGGGTGGATGTTTTTTCATTGGATAATATTTGCCATGGATCTGGCAAAACTCTCTGCAAAACTATCGGTGTGAGTGTGAAATCTTTCCCAGAGAGCAACGCTCAAGTCATGCTTAATCAGGAACTTTAATACACCCTGTCTGTTGTCTCTTCTTATCGTGAGTGAGTGTTCACAACGTGCTGTAGCAAAGGGTTTATTCTGTTCTATGACCTGCAGCACTTAGAACAAGCATTACCCAGAAGGGTGCATTTCACATTGGCCATTTTAGAAGTCATTACAAACTGAGAGCTAAAGCCTCCCAATAGAGGGGAAATTGTCCTCGTGCACATAAGCCCCTTCTTGGCTCTAAATCATCCTGCTGAGATGCAGGGATCCAATCACAAATCTTGTTAGCTCAGGACAAATCAATGCCTCATGTTTTTATACCTTTAAATTATGCATAGACATGCAGACACACACCTTAGATTTGTTTATACATACATTTACTTTTACATCCACTTAAGTACAGATATATATGTAATATGTTCATGAATGTATGTGTCACACAGGGTCAGTAAATGACCTGTATTTTAGACTTGTAGAAACACATATTTATGTGTGATGTAGATATATCTCCTTCTTTCTGTATACATATTTATATATATGACTTGTAAACAACCTTGTAGAAATCAAGGTTTGATTCTTCCGTTTCATAATTTGATGCTGTTGGTTTCCTCTGAGTTTGTTTACCTGGGAGAGGCTGAGGAAGCATTCAAGCCCCTTTTGCAGTTGCCCAGGTTTTAGGCTTGTATTCTGATTGAGTAGGAAAGTTTGCCAGCCCAGCTGGCTTCTCACTGGAAGCACCAGGGAGTAGAAACTCTTGATCACTGGATGAAAACACAATGGATGTTGACACCAAGGAATATTTCACTGGGTCTTGACTTAGCATGCCATTTCTGAGCTAGTCCAATTAAAGACCTTGTTAGCTCAAATGATGTCTTGAGTTGGTATTTGTAGAGAAGTGCTGTGAAGTTGAATTCAATAAAGAAGGATATGCTTTCCTGAAGAAATTCTGTCCTCCAGAAATCTCACGGTATGGAGACTTTTCTAAAAGAATTGCTAATAATATTTTTTTTCCTTTAAAAAGTTTATCTGTTCTATAAAGGAGAACAGTTCTTAGTTTCCAGCACTCCCCAAGGTGAATTTGACACAAGGTTCTACAAGCTTAACTACAGATGTGGCACATCCAATTGATGTCAGTGTGTCAGAAAACACTTTGGCTTAATAACTATGAAAACTTCTGTCGACACAAGACTCACTCTCAAGAAACTATTCTGAGGCAACACCCGTGGTCAATGCATTATAGGGGCATTGAGGTCCAGGACTTTTCTGAAATTCATATCCAAAAGCACAGTTTCACATCCTGATTTAGCTAAAAAGCCATTAACCACTATGTAAAATTCACTTTGGCTCAGACAGATGAAACTTTGCCTTCCAAAGTTAAAGCCAGTTAAACTTAGGGAATTTGATATGCAGGCAGCAGAACTACACCAGTACTGTGACAAAGGTCAATTTTCTCATGTAGAAAAGCCCTGAGAAATTTTCTATGAGATTGGAGTGCAGAAAAGCATCTTAATGTAGCAGAAGCATTTCAGGCTTTTTAAATATTCAAAAACTTCCAAGAAATAATAATTCAAATCTGCAATAATTTCACTATCCTTGGGCACTTGGGGTTTGGTGTATCAGAACAACGATGTTTTAAGATTTTAAACAGTGAATTTTACTCCATGGGTTTATTCTGTTGTGTCAAAATCTAAATGGTGATTAGGAAAATCAGTCATATAGTTAGATGGCCAGAATTTGGTTTAGTTACGGCTCTTCCAGTACAAAAAAATCAGAAAATCTCTGTAAATTAGGCAATAGGCCCTGGTACTAGATTGAATTTCACCTGAATTCAGCAATACAAAACCTGCTCGCATCTGATCAGTTCATAAAATCTCCAATCTGTATTCATGTGCAAGAAAGAAAGAAGTAAGTCATAGAATCATAGAATTACCCAGGTTGGAAGGGACCCAAAAGGATCATTGAGTCCAACTTCTGACCCTACACAGAACATTCCCAACATTCACACCAGGTGACTGAGGGCATTGGCCAAATGCTTCTGGAATGCTGGCAGACTCGGTGCTGTGACAGCTTCTCTGGGGAGCTGTTCCAGTGCTCCAGCACCTGCTGGGTGAAGAACCACTTCCTAATACCCAGTCTAAAATTTTAGTGGTCGTAAGGATACACTGTGATCCAGGGCACAGTGGAGTAAATGGCATTGGTTTCTGTCAAGGCAAACGGAGCTAAGGGGGCAGGGGAAGGGAATTGGAAGTGATCTGAAGTGGAGCATTTAAGATAATTTTGATAAGATAATTTAATGAGTCCTTCTAAGGAGCCATGTACAGACTGGTCAGGCTCTTGAGGAGCAATTCCCTCATAGCATCAGCAAAAAAGCAATGCCAGAGAGCTACATCTGGGATTTGACCTCAGACACCCACAGCAATCTGTGAAATGGTCAAAAATAGCCACATTTGGAAGACTTCCATACCCATTTATTAATGCAGAGGCCCTTGTGGAAAGGTAGATATCTGCAAAGAGCATGGAGAGAGGACATTACTGTGGCTGTGATTACACCCCTGACTTACAAGAGGGGTTTTGTGGTATTTATGTCTCTTTCATGTGTTGTGTTGCATGTTTCAAGGTGGGCACCAGCTAGACAACATGACCGTGCCCTGCTCAACTGAGCATGGAAATGGAAATGAATGATATAAGTGATTTCTTCCTTCCAGGTTGTCATCAATTAACACAGCTTACTGAAATTAAACAACTTTGTGTTAGCAGGAAATCTTCAGCTGCTATATCAGCCTTAAATAAGAGCTTGACTGCTTTTCTTTCCCATCCTGACTTAATGATATCAGTTTCATAATTTATACCACACTTCTCACCCATCTGCCACCCTGCTCAGGAGGGAAGAGCAGCAGCACATTGTGACCTGGACCCACTAATGCTAAGACTGAGCATGTGCCTTCCACAATCCCTCAGATGGGCTAATTAACACAGATTTAATCCACAAATATCAGCATCGAGGAGCTGAGCTTCTTCTGCCAGAGGTAAAGAGAATTACTCCCTCAAGAGGAAGACATTAGCTGCCTCACAAGCCTTAGGAAGTTGTCTTTACTTTGACAATAGATAAACCCCATGTGTGTGCTTCACACAGCAAATTCAGTGTCACCAAGTGTCTTCAAATCTGCCAAAGATAAAAGGATGAATTTTTTCCCCCTACTAAGTTGATCTTAGATGCTGCTGTGTTCTTACTTGACCCAGTTAAAGCATATTCCAAGAAACCTTGAGATAGAAGCTCAAGTGAAATGGACCAAGTCGATAACTTGGGTTTTATCTCAAACAGCAAAGTTCCTCACTGCCTTCATTTGAAGGATGATTCATTATGTTGATACCCCAGGATGAGATTAGCGTTAATATCTGCTAATCTCAGCATGATCAGAAGATGCTTGCTACGACAAACTCTGGAATTTGGGATGCTCTATTGAATCATCCTTTTTAGAACACAGTGTGTGCAGAGAAAGGAAATGTTAGCTGTCCTGAAGTGAATTTGTACTATTTTGCAGTTGCTGCTGATTGTCATTTGCCTGCACAAATGCATGGGACCACACTAGTAATTTCACTGAATGAACTGAAGGCACTGGGTGTCAATTTGACCTCTGGCAGAGTTTGAAGGTATGGAGGGTCTCCAGGTGCACCAACCTGTAGAGATGTGTGTGTGTGTGTGTCAGTCCAGCATTTTGCCTGTGTGTGAGGAAGCATATCCATACAGGCCTCAACCCAGCCATTTCAGGCATCAATCACAAACCAGTCACCATAGCAGGAGCACGAAGGTCAGTGGTTATGTACCCACATGAGACTGGAATGACCACTATGGCTCCAGGATTTTTTTAATACTGTTCCCTGAGCTAGGAGATTATACCAGCTCCCTTTTGATGTTTGCAGGGCTTGTATCACATCCCCACTTTTGCAGTGAGTGGATAATTTGCCAAAGACCCTAGGAGCACACATCAGAAAAGCAGCATGGACATCAAGATTTAGTCCATTTCCACACCTTCTTTATAATACTGGGCAAAGGGTCTCACCGTGTGCTCAGGGATGAGCTAAACGCAGACCCATTCACAGTATCACAGTATCATCAGGTTGGAAAGGACCTCCGAGATCATCGAGTCCAACCTATAACCCAACACTAACACCAACACTAACACCAACCATCACCTAAACCATGGCACTCAGTGCCTCATCCAGTCTCCCCTTAAACACCTCCAGGGTCGGCGACTCCACCCCCTCCCTGGGCAGCCCATTCCAATGGCCAATCACCCTTTCAGTGAAGAACTTTTTCCTCACATTAAGTCTAAACTTTCCCTGACCAAGCTTGAGTCCATGCCCTCTAGTTCTGTCACTGGCCACCTGAGAGAAGAGACCAACCCCTGCCTGACTACAACCTCCTTTTAGGTAGTTGTAGAGAGCAATGAGGTCTCCCCTGAGCCTCCTCTTCTTCAGACTAAATAGCCCCAACTCCGTCAGTCGCTCCTCGTAGGGCTTCTGCTCCAGCCCCTTCACCATCACATTCCTGACTGACGTTTGTCTAAACTAAAAGCCACTGTGGCAGATCCCATTTTCTCTCAGTTTGTTCCAGTGCTAAAGTGTTTGTTATAAAGTCTATCCTAGTTCATCCTTGCTGTACTTGAGGGTTCTTGTGCTCACCCTAATCCCTGCTTTTTGAGAGCCACCTATTGTGACTCCTATCAGATATTATGACTCTGCTCAGGTTTCTGGAAGCCTCTTGACTGCTCCAGGACTAATAATTTTAAGTGTTCTTAACCAGTATTTCTCATTGTTTCTGTGTCTCTTCAGCTGTTGGATATTACCTCATTGCTTTCCACTCAGCTGTGGATGCACATCACTACTCTCCTCCATTGATTTATTTTCTTTATATTTTGCCTCACCCTTCTTCAAATACACAGAAGACATGTTCTGCTAATTTCGTGTTGATTATTAAATCGCTGTTTGATATCAGAGCAGTGATGCCCTCTCTGATTCTGAACATGTTGGGTCATATGTTCAACCTGTTTCCATGTTCTGTGGTTTGAAAAATCCTTCAGGTTGGAAATGGGGGCAGTAAACAGAGTAACTATAGTAACTACACTACTTTGATGCAGCAGAGAGATGTCTGAGAATGAACAATCTGTAAAAAAAAAAATAAAAATAAAGTGGAAAAGTATTTAATCTGGTCTTTACAAGTACAGATCTTGAACAGCTTATTAAAAAAAAGAGTTAAAACTACATAACAAATAATGAGAAGATAAATAAGCCTGTAATGTTATTATCCAAATACCACAAGTTAACGGTCAGAGAAGATAACAGGAAGGTCTGTCTGCAGGCTCATTGAAACTCAGTTTAGGAAAAAGTAGCGAATCACCAATATTAGAATTATTCAATATTTTCTTTATATTTTCTTGTGATTTTTTATTATGCTGTATTTTTTACTAGCCTATGGCTTATTCATCTGATACTGCTTGGTGTAGTAGAAAATTAATATATAAAGTTAAGAAACTTTTCACATCAAGCAATATGTAGAAAGCAAAAGTACAGCAAACCAGAAAATTAAAGGCTAGATCCTGTAGAGATGTTAAATGTTGGTTTTGTTTTGCAGAGATTTATTATGCAGTCTAAGTGAATATATATTTGCCTAAAATTCAAAAGATACAAGAAATACTTATGTTGGATTCCTGAAACACCTTCTCCACCAGTGCAAAACAGCTTCTTTTCACAGACGCCAGTTCACTCTAGCTGAAGTTTTTGATTTCAAAAGTGGAATATATAAGTATTCAATAAGAGAAAGGTGTCCAGTATTTAGCACTGCAATAAGAAAAAGAGGTTATTTTGGCAAATCCAGGAAACTCAGTTCCTTCAAGTTTTGTCCTCAGCTCATTTTAGGCTGCAATTTATTAGTCATGATATGTTCAGCTGAGGTTGCCTGAGGTTTATTTGGTACTCAAATAATTAGTTATGTATTTCCAATTATTTATAGATACTGTAAATGCCTATTTTATTGTATGTATGTGTTCTTTAATTGATGCACTAGCAACTCCTTCAGTTGCTTAGCATTTTTTGTATCACACCAAGGCCATGGTCTCATGTATTACCCAAAGTCAGTGAGGGATAAGACACTGGGACACATCAATATTAACACAGGTAAAGACAGATTTTTCCAGGAATTTGGCTGGTGGTTTTGTCGTGTCACTTGATGGCAAACAAGGTCAGTGGTGTGAGAAGGAATCCTGGCTTTTCTTCAGGTTTCTCAGGAACATTTCAAAACCAAGGGGCATCACTCTTGGAAGGGATTTTCAAGGTGCTATGCCAAGACTTAGCAGGGCTTGAGGAAGACAAGGTTTTTGCCAAAGAGATAAATTGTTTGAAGAGATATGAAAGGATGCTGCCAAGAGAAGGGACTGCATCTCATCATCTTTAATTTACACTGCCTGGCCTGGACTTGATAATTTCTTTAAAACTACTTCTTCTCCTACTAGAAAGCAAAATGGGCCAAGACGATTTCTGGCCCTTGAGGAAATGGCACAGCACCTAAATCCTCTTCTTCTGCGCCTCAGACAGGTTGGCTTCTTTTATACCTTATCTGCACATTTTCCATCAATCATGCAAGACTTGGCACAGGGCAAAGACAGTACTAGAGCATCCAAACAGTCACTCAGTCTGGCCCAAGTAATCTCTTGCCTCTTTCAGTTTATTAGCAAAGACACGGCCTGAGAGACAAAAATCTGAGAAGATGATGGATGCTGGGCTGCTACTTGTAAACCTTTCATACCCTTCTCCTAATACATTGCTTATACATCCCTCTGAGCTTGTGACCTCCCTTTTCCTCTTGCATCTGTGCAAGACCTGAGATCCATCTGAGTTCTTTCCTTTTCCCTCTGCAGCTACAAAAGGAATAGTTTATTCTCACCGATGGTGAGAAAATTTGACTTTATTCTCTACAGTAGCAGGATTGTGTATCCTGGACAAAACAAAGAAGAGCTATCTGGCTTAGCTGAGCATTATTTAACATAATGAGTCTGGTCACAAAAAGTTAAACAGTGATTGTACAGCAGCTCACTTTATCTCAAACATTGCTGCTGTCTCTGGTCCAGTTCCAACCTGGATGGCTGAGTGCCAGGAGCATGATAAAAAATGGATATTAGCATTGCTTTATACTGAGATTTTTCTTTGTAATGAAAATTGCAAGATATTCCACATGTTCAAAATATTTTGGGTGAGACCTTGGGTCAAAGTGGGAAACTGAATTGAAGTCACTTCATTTTGCCCTGCATTGTATTTGTTGCCCTAATTAAATAACAAATTGCTGCATATGACCAAATACTTTTGCTTACTATTTGCATGGATGCAAATAACCACAAGCAGTATGGAACTGGAACTTGTTTGTTGTCCCTGGGGTCAGAATTGGGATCAGACTCTCATCAATTCAACGTCATCTATATGATCAGGTGATGAGTGATGCTGTAATGCCTAAACTACAGCTGTAAACCAGCAGTGGAGGCAGGCAGCCTGTCCTTCTCTGGAGAGAAGCACTGACAGAAGTTGTATTTTAATATCTAATTTTACACCATTGTTCCTTGTTTAATCAGATCAACACAGATTGAGCTGACAAAAAAAAAATCAACTCAGAACAAACACGTTTGTTGAAAAGCAACTGAGCGTTTGGTGGATTATACGATGTTGCAGTAAGTAACTGCATAGCTTAATTTTATGGTTTCCATGGAAACCATCAAAATGAAAAGTAAAGGAGTTAAGCATTCTTGGCTGTGAGGAGCAAATCTCTTCGTTGAGACGTGCGTTTGGAGGGAGCGGGGATTTTGTCAGTCTCGCCTGACTTCAGAGCAAAGGAAAGCTTTTGCAAGCTGTGGAAGAGGGCTGGTCTGTGAGGTGAGTGTGCTGCTCCCAGCCCCTGCTGGGCTGCACAAGGGCCTTGCACGCAGATAAAGCCACATGAATTTTGCATGTGACGCGACCAGCTAGAGATCCCAGCCGTGCTCACATGGGCCCTCAGTGTGACAGTGGGCAGCTTGTTTTCCATGGAAACTTTTTGATAATAGAAAAACATCCATTCTCATCTCGGTCAGGGAAAAAAAGAAGAAAGAAAATAACAGAGCTGGCAATGGTCACTGTAGGAGGGAAGGTTTCTTCCTACTTCTGTTTGTTTGGGGAATGATCAGAGCTAGTTATGCTCTTTTTGCTGAGGCTTAGCCTTGCGAATCTCAGTGGTGCTACCACTCAGACTCCCACTCACCTCAGTGAGTTGTGGATCTGATGCTCTATGTCCTTGGATGAGATAGGTTGGGTCTATGGATATATTTGATGCAAGATGGAGACAGGTTTGAGAATGGGTTTAGGCAGGTCAAATCCATGAGCCCTGCAATAGCTTTGTCTCAAATACAGAGATGGGGTGACTGATGGATGGAGGGGCTGTAACACACTGGCCTAACTTCTCTAGACAACATGGGCAAGAATAAGATCCACTTTGTCTCTCACCCTCCAGAGAGCTCTAGGACATGGCCAGAAACTGCCTTGTAGCAAGAGCAAAGGCTTTACAGCAAGGAAAATGGGCATTTGTGGTCTTCAGAGCAATCTTAGGCCTGTGTTTAACTGACAGTGTAAATGCACCTTCAACAAAATCATTTCTTCATTTGTATCATATCATAACGTAATATAATACACCTTAAGAACTATTTATTATTCTAGCAATTTCTTTTAGGACTGTATCAGTACTAAGCACAAAGTCGATGAAAACAATTCAAAAACAAAATGAAGGGACCAAACCACAGGCAAGAGCTATAAGGTTTTGTTAATGAGGGAAACAGCTTACACTTTCTTTCACAAACCAAATGCTGATATATCTTTTCTAGACAATTATCCTACACATCTGTACTCTGCCTTGACATAGCTACTGTACATGGTGGTTATGAGAGTCTGTTAATACAGATGATTTTTCAAATAGCTCCAATCTCATGAGATTCTTAGATTTCAGGTGAGAAAGATGTGTCTGGTTTCAGAACTGCAAAGTAAAGGTGTAAAATGTGACATGGGTGAAACTAGAAGAAAAATAAAGATGGCCTGAAACATTAGACCTAAGAGCAGCCTTCCAGTACTTAAAGGGAGCTTATAGCAAAGCTGGGCAGAGGCTCTTTATAAGAAAGTACGGTGATAGGACGAGGGGAAATGATTTTAAGCTGAAATAGGAGAAATTTAGATTAGATATTAGGAAGGATTTTTTTCACTTCGAGGGTGATGAGGTACTGGCACAGGTTGCCCAGAGATATTGTGGATGTTCCATCCTGCAGGTGTTCAAGGTCAGTTTGGATGAGGCTTTGAGCAACCTGATCCAGTGGGAGGTGTCCCTGCCCATGGCAGGAAGGTTGGAACTGGGTGATCTTTAAGGTCTCTTCCAATCCAAATCATTCTTTGATTCTATGATTCTGAGATTTCCTCCCTTTTTCAACTCATGTTATTATTTTGTCAGTCTCCTGATTTTTCTTAGTCTGACTCAGCATTTTTCTTTTTTTGAGTTGGCCATTTCAGCCTAACAAGTACTGGCACTTATAACAAAACAACGAGTTTGAAATCTGCAATTGAGCCTCTCCTTTTGTGTCCTTTTACAGGATAAGGAAATGGGTAAATCTAGGAAATTCCAAATTAAATAAACCCACAATGAAAATTTTCAAATCTTTTAAACACTGTGGTCAGATTGTTTCAAACTCAGAGATGCCTATAAGACTAAAGCTGATCATTGGAGGTAGACCTGGTCATGATGCCTTGGGGAAACCAGCTGAGACTTTTTCTATGATGATACAGTTTTGGAACAGAAAATGCTGCTTCAACAAAATCAAAAAGTTGTGGAAGTGTGCATTGCTCCAAGGATGATTTCAAATATACCACAAGTGTGCTTGAAACTTCAAAAAGAAAAAGATTTTGCTTTACCAATTCAGTTCGGGAGCCTCAGTTGGAAAGCTTTTCCTCTGTAGTACCCATATAAATCCCCTGGGAATCTACAGAGGGTGATTTGGAGCAACTTAGCTGAACTCCTACTGAACACAGGAATGAAGAGTTGAGATGAAATCAGTGCTGCCTGTCATGCCTGGTGGTGTGCTGTGCCCCTTTCTGTGCTGTCTGTATCCAGCTCCCCTTCATTACGTGGTGCTGCACGAAATCCAGCAATAAAGCTCACTCAGTCCCAAAAGCAAGTGTTTTCATAGTACTCTTAAACTCTTGCAACCTATAGACACAGGCAGGGCTGGGAGGAATTTGGGGTCCATCTGTCCTTACACCCTCTGAGCAGCTCTGCTGATGATACTGATGGGAAGTAACAAATGAGTGAAGTCGCTCACAGATGTTTCTAGAACCAAGACCTGAATGTTCATTTCCTCACTTCTAATAACCATGTTCCTCCTCACTGTGAATTCATCTAATTCTCTTGTTCCACCAAGTTGTCTTCAGAGCTTCAAGCAGTTTAACAGGCTGCTGTGGAGCACCTTAGCCATGGCAGTTGCCCATGAACCCTTTCTTAAAGAACCAAAACTACAAGGCAATAGTGCTTATTTTCACCTAATTGTAACAGTGCATATTAGATCACGTTACCTCATATTTTTCACAGACTCAGAACCACAAATCTGCAACCTCAAATTAACCCAAGGCATCCATGTCCTACTTGAATATGAACTCTTGATTTGGAGCCTCCTTCTAAATGAAAGGAGATGAGTAGCTGTATTACATCAACATTCATCCTTTAACTGCTGTGAAACACCCTGGTCCTTGGTGGTCCAGTGCTCTGATATATTGTTCTTGGAGTGTGGCATGGAAACTCAGTGCCTGAAATCCTTTGAGTATCTGAGGTGTAAGGTACGCTCTTATTATTTACTATTTTAAAAGGCTGAGAAAACATGTTCAAAGCAGATGTGCAAGTATTTTGATCATTATTTGTATAATCTATCCACCAATTTACCCCCTGTGTAACTGATGCCTGAGAATTAAAAACATTTAACTCTGATATAGGTTTTTCTTCTCTAAGATAGCCTAAGAGATTTGTTGTTTTTTTCATTCAAGACACATCTTGCTGCATCATTCAGTGTTACTGCACTCTTGTCTCCTCTTCTGCTGCCAACTCTCTCCTGGTCATTCTGTTAATGTGTTAATGATTGTGAATACATAAGGCTCAAAGTCATATAACAACCTGGTGTCAAAGATGGGATCTGAAATTCAGGAGAGCTGAGCTTCCCTGGATCTAAGCCCTGGAGGGTGGAGTTGGCTTCAGGTACAGTAGCATTTGTGGTTCTCCATGGAGCCTCTGCTCCTTTTCTTGAGGTTTTAGGAGAAGCAGCTCCAGCCTGCTCCTGATTGTATCTTTCTTAACAGGAGCTTCAGCAGGATTAGGTGTCTCCAAAAAACAAAGTTGTTCTTGAGTAGATGTCTTTCTGTGATAAGCTATGACCAAAACAATTATCAGAGATAATGAAGGGATCCCAAAGGGGCATCTATGTTTTCTCTATGTCAAAACCCATGAACCTTTCAGTCTATCATTTTAGGTCTGTATTGCCCTATAGAGAAGACCAGCCCTTTACAGAAAGCCACCTTCATAAAAATCACTCCCTCCACACTTCTTTGAGTGCTGGTTGAGTTTATTGAGAACTTTGTTTCAAGAGTGGATGTACCAGAGAAGAAAAAAATCTTTTATATCAGCAACTGTTCCTGCTTCTTCATATGCAAGGCCAGCTGCATTACCCTGAATTGTCGAGTGCTTCACTGCTTCAAAGTGGATTTGGGGTTTATTTTTATCACCTCACATGTGTGGTTAATCAAGCTTCCTCTTCCTGGTAAAACCAGCAGTTCTGGTGTTGGATGGTAGAAACAAAACTGTTTTTAGGGCTTGGGTACCGTTACCGACACATCTGTGTGTCAAAAACAGAAACTGCTTTCCTATTTGTATAGAAAAAAACAAGTTAACAAAAAAATGTGCCTGACAAAGTTAATGACTCTCTGTACCCATAGCAGTGCACTTCAGAGCCAACTCAAAATGAATATCTAAAGTGAACCTGCCTAGAGCACAGGATTTGTGTCAGTAAGAGATTGCCACCCACTGCTACTGCTCAGCATCATCAGTGCTACTGGTTTCTGGCAAAACTCTTGGCAAGGTCAAAGGTTTCACCAAATTAAAGTAGCAGGTGCCAGTGAGAGCCCAGGAGAACGGAAACCTGCAGCCCTTTTCAGACTGCTCACCTAAGTTTTGCAAGTCTTTGTCATAGCAGGATGAGGGTGCTCTAACTTTACATGGGCTCAAAAAATCAGCAGGACAAAGTTATGGAAGAAAAAGGCATTGAGGGTAGTTAAATGCAGAGACATTAACTCTGGTTTGTAATACTCTGAGCAGCAAGTTGCTGGAGGAAAGAGTACTTGGGGAGGTTACTTCTGTAAAATGCTACAAAGGATTTGTTCTTGGTTACTGATGGAGACAGACCACTGAGTCAGTACAGTATTTGGGCTGTTCTGGAAAAGTCAGTCTTGCATTATCTTACTTCCCTTTAGGAATAGCTTTGAAATCCCTAAAGAGCACAAAAGGGCCTGGGGATGAAAAGCACCTATGTGTTGAAGAGACCAACATTTTAGCCAAGGTATGTTTTCCACTCACTCCTGACCAGAGCTGCACAAGGGTGTGCATCAGGCCACGTGTTGAGTCCACTCATTGTTGTCCCTCCTTACAAGTGCACTAAGACCTTGCCCCCCAATACACAGCTCCCCTCCATGCAAAAACCTCTCCTTCAGTATCACAGACGCGACTTCCATTTACCATTTCTCTGCCTCCCCAGTAAATGAAATGTTACAAATACCTCCCAAGGTGACTGTTTCTGCCTGTGTCTTCTGTTATGGATGTGTCTCTTTGTTTGATGCGATTCCACATACTCCACCTTGCCCAAAGTCCAGGATAATTCTCCTGGCCATCAGCTCCTCAGCCCCTACTTCTGGCCCTCCCATATCACTTAAGGATGGCATGAGGTTAACAGCACTTCAACAACCCTCAGAAGCTTCTGTGAGATGGGGTAGAACCACCAAAGAGATGCTATTTTACATGGTCTCACACAACTCCAAAGGCTTTCCATTCAGTAAGTTCCAAACAGAGGCCACAGATGGTAATTGTGGAGGTGAAGGTGTTTGTGACTCTACCTAGTCTTGTTTCACCCACCAACTTAATTTTATTCATGGGAGGGATGACTAACTTCCATCAAAAATTCACACATATGGGGGTTGTTTTGCCAGGGAAAATTAGATCTTATGTTCACACAGTCCTCCATGGAATATCTGCTTCTGTTGCAAAACATTTGCTGCCAGATACTAAAGCGGGAGATCTCTCCTGCCAGTGGCATTATTAAACAGTGTAGAGAGAATTTTGCATCCAGAATCCACCTTAATATTGATATGTTCACATGAACAGATGTCTCCTTTCTTCCCACACAATGTGTTATCAGATTTTACAGCAGGAGCCTTAATTAGGAGCATATTATTTGTCAGTACAAAAAGCCTCTTTTGGAGGTGTAAATCACCACAAAACAGGGGTCCTGACCTGCCTCCTGCCCAGTACCTTGTACTGTAAGGGAGAGACTTCTGTCTGAACATTTTGCACTTTAAAATTTTATTTACCCTTATTGTCAAGGTGTAACTGGGCACTTGGTCAAATCTGAACCTGCCCTACACCGGTGAGAAAATCAGCGTACAGCAGAGCAAGGAATTCAGATCCATGGCCTTAAGGGCTAGAACAAAATTCCCCTGTTAAGTCAACTCCAGGTATAGCGTCAGCACTTCAATGCTGGGATGGTAACAGTGAATTCTTCTTTCTGGGTGAGACTACCCCAACTTTATTCTGTTCTTGCTGTATTAGAAAGCTACTCTCCACTATCCACCCTCTCAGCCGCCACAGATATGTTTCTTTCCTTCTTCAAAGGAACAGCCTCTGAAAGAAGACTTTGGCAATGTAAATGATGAGGGAAAGGGCAGAGGAGAGAGATATTTAGCAGCAATTAATGCTGTAAGGTAAGAAATGTGTTTTAGCTAAACTAAGAAGTCTTTTTTTTTCAACAGTTCATGGCTGAATTTTCAGAAGAGCAGAGTTTTGATGTAGATAACTCAACGTAGCTCGTGTCCCCAAACCAAGACTTCAGTGCCATGTTCTCCTGCCCATCACTGTCCTGTCCGTGCCCAATCCTCTTCCCACTCTATACTCTCAGAGATGCTCAGGTCCATATGGTTTTCCTTGTATAGAAACAAGTTATGACACATCAACAACTCTGTGATAACCATTCTACAACCTCTTGTCCATCCCACATTGTGTCATTCAAATCTGCTTTTGTACCTTACAGACTTCTGTGTCATGTTGGAAGAGTAATTTCTCATGCCTCTGGTGAACTTAGGGAAACAAAAATATTGAATCCTTTTTTGTCAATTTGTGTCCCAATTGAAAATATTCCAGGGCAGGGGAACTCTTTTCCCTGTTATTTCTATGACACCTATCAGCCAGTAGCTCTAATATTATTTAGTGCCTCTAGAAATGACCAAATTATAATCTTCAGTTCATTTTTATTTCCCTTTAAAATCATCAGTTTGACACATGGAGACAAGTCATGAGAAACTTCAAAGAAATGCATCAAGTGACATGGTAAATTTCTTGTTTTGCATCTTTCTGTGGGACACTCTGTGTATTTGTAGTGCAGTATTTTGTAAGGAAATGCTTTTAGGCTTTCAGATGGACTCGAGTGAAAGAAGAAAGGTTTATTTCTCAAACGGGTTTTGAGTTCAGAATTCTCTCCAGTGCTCATCTCCTCAAGTTCAAAGATTCTTTTCCATCTAAAACAAAAATGAATCCTTTTAACCTTAAGGAATTCATAATATCATACATAGCACATCTGAACATAAAGAAAACAAAATAAATAATTACTTATTTGAGAATGAACACCAAAGCTATCAAGAGAAGGAGTCTGAAAAAATATTCCTGGAGTTGTTCTGCAGAATATCTTGACAAAACTTAATATCTGAAACAACTTGGTATCAGCAGAAGTTATCTGAGCATTTACTACTCTGTCCTGCCATCAGAGAAAGCGAGGCAAAACACTGTATGTTATGTTTGGATGTGTAGATGGTGATACTCCTTCTAAGGACTGCATGAGATACTTTTGTAACCCACGGGAGCAAACCTTGGTTCGAGGCCAGAAAGCTCCATTATGGTTTGAAGAGGAGATAAGTGTAACCTTCAGTCACCAAAGAAACATCCTCCCAGATGTACACCACATGGACCGTTTAGTGCCAGCACATAAGGAACAGGAGCAAGAACCAATGAAGGGTTTGAGACCCCCAACTAAGAATGAGGTAGAATTTGTCATCTCCATTAGACTGTGATCCTGCAGAGCTCTCTTTTCTGCTGGGGTTGCTTAGGCTTGATAGGCATTCTGCTCCCGATGTGAAAGCTCTTTTGCTTCTCCATGTCCTTGAAATAGCTTTCAGCTCAATAAATGCTGCCAGGGTCACATAACACATCCTGATAGTGTTGGGCTGTCTGTAAAGCACAGTCACAGCTCCCACTGACTTTTAAACTGTGACTGAGCAGGGAAGGGATGCAGTCCTTGGTTCTTTATTAACCAGATGCAAATCCCTTAAAATTGCCTGTAGAAAGCCAATAAAGGCAGCAGTGGGCAGGTGTAACATACTCAGAGTACTGTGGTATTGCCAGACAGTCCTGTAGCTAGATGCAGATTTCTCAGGGCTAGTGCTAGGATTTGGCTTGGCAACATTATGACCTGCAGATCTGTGTGGTCTGGAATGGGCTCAGATAGCCTAAGAACAGAAACCTTTCAGTAATCATACTCGTGGTCATGTGGATGCTTTGGGTTGCAGTCCCTGTGCTGAGCTCATGCAGTGCTGCTTCAGCAGCAAAGGCCTTTTGGACCTCGGACAATGCTTCTGGTACCTGTGTCAAAGTACAGATCCAAGAAATAGCTCTGTATGGAGCCTGATGGGTCTGGGAAGGACTTGTGGGGAAGTCTGAAGGCCTCAGGGAAGCAGGAAATGTGATCCTGGGCTGCGCTGACACTAGAAGCAAACTGGCTGCGTTTGCATGGCTCTGCCTTGAGATAATGAACCTGGTAGACAAAGGTGGCCTGAGCAGAGCCAGCACCGTTCTTAGGGTGTAGTTTATCTACCTAAGATATCTCTTGTTATGATTATCATTGCAATTTCAATTTCATTTCTTCACTGGCAAGTTTCCAAAACCTGGGGTGTTTTTCTTAGAAATGTTAAGATTCAGTGCTTACATTAGCTGAGTCCTTTGGAGAATGCTGTCTCTCATCTCAAACAATATCTAAGATTTGCTGCTTATTTGGTTTTCTTTTCTTTTTAATCGAAACTGGTTTCTCACTCCATGTCTATAGCTACCCCGGTAGCTCCTTTACAATTGCATTAACACTTTATAAATAACCTGGAAAGAAAATTGGGTCCTCTTAGACTTTCAGAAAGGGTTTGTTCTTTTGAATGATATTTAGAATACATTCCAAAGTCTCTGCAAATACAAAAAAGAGTTCATGGATGCCAGAAAAGCATCAGCTGTTTCAATCTCTTTTTATCTTCTGTTCTTCATGCAGAGCCTAGGAGGGTGTGTAGGGAACAGCATCATTTTCCATCATCCTGAAACTAGAGGAAAATGGTAGTTAATGCCTAATGGTTTCTCTGCTGGCCAGGTGCTAAATGTCCTTTCAGAAGTGTTGAATGGCTTCACCTCCCACCAAAGACAAGGCAAGGTGAAGGTGCTCAGCCCCTTTGCCGGATGGGTTCCCTGGTTTCCAAGGCAACTGTTCTTCAGCAAGATTTAATGAGAAGGTGAAGAGATCCACGAGGCCCTTTGAACATACAGGGGAACAGAGGGGTTACAGAAATGACTGTGCTCTTTGGAGGAAAAGGACAGCCAGCTGGACTGAATGAACAATAAATCATTTGACATTTTAATGGGTTAACATGATACTGCAGAAAATGACCTGAATAAAGTGGCTTAATCCCCATGGAAAAAAAATAAAATAAAATAAGTATAATGGAAAGAGGAACCACAGAGGCCTGAAATGTGGATTTATTCAAACTGCCTGAATGGAAGTGAAAGGAGCAAGGGAGCAAGTTACATCCCTGTAACAGCCTCTGAACAGCAGTCAGTCTCAAAATGAATTGGAAAAAAATGTATCTGTGATAAGCTGACATAGAAAAGCTGGTTGGGTAAGCTCCATAAAACACAGCCTTTATATCAGTGTCACAAATAAGAAGCTATTTGCGAGAGATGTCACAGCACAGGCAACAGGTACTCCTTGTTCTAACCTCAAGCAGTGTCATCTGTTACAGGAAAAATGGAATTGTTGTTTGTACCCAAAAGGTCTCAGATCATGTTTACGCTGCGCTATGCCTTTTTGCACCCTACAATTTTCCATATTTTTTGTAACATGGATAGATTAAATTTAACTGTAAGGAAGCCTTTGTAAAGACAAAGATCGATCTATACTGTGTGTGGCACAGGAGGATTAAGCAAATATTGACTTTTGAATTCTGCAATAAATATGATATTTGAATGCTTTTCTCATTGTAATTTAGACATAAAATTAAAATAATTCACCTTTTATATCAGAATAAAGTCTGAGCTTTTACAATTCAGTATTAGAAAACTTCTTTAAATAAAGTCAGCCTTGACATGAAAGTGACTCTGTCCATTATGTCTCAAAAGATTTGAGCAAACTGTGGGAATGATTGCTTTTGCAAACTCTTTTTTGGGGGAAATGAAGGTAGGAGAGTCTTATCCATCAAACTGTGGGGGGAAGGGATATAATTTAAAATTAATTACAGAGAAATATCTCAAGTCAAAACACTGTATGTGGGCGATGGGGTGTTTCTAATAATCTTCCTATTGCTTTCAAATTAAGCATTGGTGATTTTCGACTTGAAAACAATTATTTTACAACATAAAAGTAGGAACATTTGCCTTCAAAAATGCTGAAATTAAATGTTCCAGCTGGAGTTTGGCTGGAAACATGAAAAAATGAAATTTTTGACAGAAGTCTCTTCATCGCTTCCATCCAGTCACAAATAATTCCAGCCCTATTGAAACCCTCCACTACCCCAGATTTAGGTTTCAGTCAAATCAGTGTTCAACCAGCTTTAAAATAGAAATCAGAACTTTGACCTCATGAAAGCCATGAGATTATTGTAAGAGCAGGTATAGAGCCAATCCACCTGGAGCAGTGCAGGTCCATGTGCCATACTTCACAGTCAGAGGACAGGGAGCCAGTACACGCAGAGGTTCAAGGAGGTTGCAACGTTCTATCTTTGAATTTGTAGGTTAGGCTTTGTCTCCTTGTTTTTAATCTGATATTTCATGTATTTGTGTGGAAGGGTCCTTGTTAAGAGTTCCAAAGAAAGCGCCATGTTTTAATAAAATAGTCATAGGAAGAGAAGTGAGTGAACAATTATCCCTTCTAATACAGTACTGAAGGTCACAGGCTTAGCATCTATGAAATGTTTCAGCCTTGTCAGCACTTTTTACTCATGAACCTTTATAGGTGACTTTAAAAGGGTGTCTCCAACCATAAAGTTTTCCCCGTCTTTAATCTTATCAACTGTTTTCTTGAATGTTATAGCCAAGATCACTTGACTAATTCAGCTTACAAAGTACTATTGGGAAGGAGTATTTATGGTAGTCCCAGCAAGGACAACCAAATTAACTGTAGCAAGCAGCCAGCTCGAAGAAGAAATAAAATGAGGGAGCGAGATAATTTGGAACAAAATGCAAAAGAAGAACAAATCATTTAATAAAGGTTTTCCCTGGAGGAAACTTTCCAAGCAGCTGAACATCAGGACTGCTGAAGGGAAAGAGGTCAATTGTGTTTAGACACAATGTGTACATTTTATTTTTTTTAAATGATCATTTGTCAAACTTTATGGGCCAGACTCTTTCCTCAGTTTAACTGCTATTAGAATTCAACTCATTAAAATAAGATTTTGTCTTTAGCAGACAGGAAGGTGGAGAGAGAGAGTTATTTCAAGGAAAATGTTTTCCAAAGTGGAATGATAATTGGGAAATAAAAATAGAGTATGAACAGGAAACAGAATGGACTAGCTCTGCTTTATCAAAATCTATAGCAAAGAAAAAACAAATATTTATATTTCTTTAGCAGGCTCCAATGTTAGGCTCAACATTACTTGCTTTGCATTCTCCTCATGCTATTCACAACTCTAAGTCCAGGTACACATAATAGCAGTGTTGGAGTCCAGAATGACAGGTGGTAGGGGGAACAAACATCATCCTCTTTTTTCAGAATAAAACAGATTTTTCCTCCCCTGCTTCAGGTGAAAACCTTGCAGTCACTTCTAAACTCAAAAAAAAGAAGCAATCTCCACTCTCTAAGGGACAAGGGAAAGGGAGCATTTGAAGACGGAGCTCACTCACAGAAGTAGCCCTCAGTAGATTATTTGCACGTTTATTGTAAACTCAGTGCCAGGCAGAATGAAACACCATACTTTAATGTGAGCTCAAGATCCACCCTGTGAATTAATGATATGGAAAAGGAGAGTGGTTCATTTGAAGAAACTTCCTCTTTTCCTAAAACCTGGAAAAATCAGTCATTTTTTATCTATGTTTTATTTGTATTGCTATAATCTACTAACAAACTCTGATTCCTCGATTAAAAACTAGAGCTGGCGCTCATTCATTCCATTTCAAGCTGAGAAAGCAGAGTTATGCATGAGACATCTCTGCTGCAAGATTTTTAGGGTGCTTTTATTTATTCTGGTTTACGTCTCCCTCTGTTTCTCCTTCCCTAAAATAAAAAGGGGTCAAATTCACTTTTACATTAAGACATATCATTAACCTTATTACCCAAGCGAGACCAGAACTTCTCATGGAGTTCAGAGAAGAGGAATAGACAAGACAAAAAGATGGTCCAGATAGGCCTTATTGAGTCTCTTCTCATTTTTTCCCTCTCTGTCTGCCTCAGAAATCCAACTTAATGCTGAGAGAAGACTACAAAGAAAACTCTTCACAGCAAAGGAGCGTGAAGGGCTATTGACTGATACCTGTAGTAGCTGATTCTGCAAAGTGTCACCAGAAATAACACTCACATTGCACCATGCTGAGCCTCCTCTATTTGATTGCTGTTTGCATGGATAGGAGAAAGTGGTGCTAAGTGCTCTCCAAATTCCCAATCTCTTCCAGAATGTGCTGACATAAGATTTGGTTGATGAGGCCCTCACTGATGGTCTGTGACACGTCCAGTTTCACCTGTGTCTGATACAATTTCTTCCTACCTCATTCTGACCTTTAACAAGGCTCTCACTTGAAGACAACCTCTCTTTTGCTTTGAGACCCACGTGCTAGGTGGTACACGTGGACCTCTGCATGGATAGAAGAAAGGTCTAAGGTCCACACTATTGCTGGAGGGGTTGCCTCAACCCCTTAGTGATCTGTATGTGCCGGACACACACGCCCTGGGACAAGAGCCGCTTGAGAAGTTTCTGAGATAGATATACAAAAGGACTGTGCCCCACAACTTCTACCAGAAGAATCTGGCCATGGAGAATTCAATCTGCCATTCTCAGCAGTGGCCTGTCCTTGCACAAGTAAAGTCATTTCAGCAAGGAAGTTGTCATGCCCAAGGAAGTTGTTCAACAGAGAGGAAAGGCTACGAAATACTGAACAGATATGTCAAGGCATATCTGTGACTTATTTGCTTGATTTGTCCCCTTTCTGGACCACCAGGAAGCAGCTATTGAGAGTCACTTTAATTTCAGAAGGCTTTGCTGTCCATAAATTATGTGGCCATTCAGATGAAGAGGTGAAGTCTTTAAGTAACTTTGGCTTCTCTAGCTTCTTTGAGTTGCAGAGTCAAAGAGGTAGCAAAGGTGAGTTTCTGATTCTAGTAAGGAGGACAAGCTTTCTGCTGGAAATCCATAAAAGGAAGGGCAGTCACAGGGAAGAAATGAAAGCAAACTGTGTTGCTACAAAGCCAGATTCTCCTGTTATCCTCTTGCCTCTTTCCTTGTTGAACATATTGTGTGTGTGTTTTCTCTTTGAGGTCGATTTTCATTTAATGTCACAAAGATGTGCTGCTTAGAGAGAGCATGAATCCTTTGAACCTTTAATTAGTGATGAGGGGGCTACTCTTCCCCTCTGCCAAAGACTCATAACCCACATCTGGGTGTGCCAGCTTCCCCATGCACTTTTGGGGAATAAGGATACCCTTGAGACTGTGAAATGAAAGCAAAGCAATCTAGGAAGCCTCAGATCTGAACCCGCACTAAGTTGCTGAGAAACAGCAGTTTAGTTATGCTGATTTTTTTTTTTAATTGACAAAGCTCTCCATCCTTTGATCTTTGAAGGGCATGTTTATCCAACATTGTTCTTTGCAGCTTATACTGCTTCTGGTTACAAATTCTGAGAGTCATGTTCTGTTTCAATGAAACAATAGGATTTAATTATTAGCAGTCTTCAAAGACAAATGCAGCGCTCACAGTCTTCTCTGATTACAAGGTCAGAGCAGTAGATCAGTAGCTGAGAAACAACAGGGCTGAACAATCTTGTTTACGTTATTCTGGGGAAAAAAAGGGTGCAATTCTTACTTTTAAATTCACATTTCTTCAAATTTTCTGTATTTGCAAAAAAAAAAAAGAGAAAAGTAATCAGCATATAAATCAGGAGCCTGATGTGATTTCACTTCTTCAGCCTTATTCAAGGTTGGTTGGTTGGCCTTATGAGATGCATGCATTATGTTTGAATGCTAAATTCAGGAACAGAGAGGTGTAGTTTGGTGGACAGATATTGCCAGGAGATCAAACGAAGTGACAAAAAAAATGCTCATTCTGCACTTTAAATATGGGAAGTAGTTATATTCAGTTAAAAATGTGAGGGAAAAAAGAGGAAGGTACTAAGGCAGTCTATTCAGAAGAGTACCTTAGTACAAAACTATGGTAGGCATAGCATTAAGTCACTTACACGGGTGATGGATTCTCCATTACTGGAGATTTTAAGAATAGGTTAGGTAAACAGTTTTCAAGGGCATTTTTGGAAGAGACCTTCTTTCTACTGTAAATATGTCAGCACAGATTGCTACAGTGAAACTTGACTCAGATTCCTTAGCATAAATAACCTTTGTGAATCATCATAACCCAAGGAATATCAACTTCCACTGCTAATAACAGTAGTTCCTAATCAGTCATTTATGCACACGTGTCACCTCAAGCGCAAGGCATGTTCAGTTTATGGCTCAGTGAGACCATTCAGTTAATGCTAAATCATCTTAGATAACAGTCTCTGGAGAGGACTTTCTCTTTCCTGTGTCTATGTCTATAAAAGATAGAGATATTCTGGACAAAAAGCCTAACACTTAAACCACTCATGAAAATCAGACGAATCTGAAACTTAGCCTACAAATTGGTGAGCATTTAACTTCAAGGTTTTCATGGATAATCTGCTGATTTCTTTAATTTATTTTTCTCTTATCTCTTAATAAACCAAGAGCTGAGGACATCGAATGAGTAGCACAGATACAAGCTAAAGCCCAAACAAACAAGCAAAAACAACTATGAAAAATTCTTAACACAGAAGCAAGGATATTTTAGATGAATATTTACTTTAATTGAAGCCATCTTTATGTAGTTGCAGGTTCTGTTTTTCAGTAACAAGTGGAAATTCCTTTGACCATCCTTCTGTGCTAATAATATCCAGTGAAAAGAAAGACAACCTCTCTACATGGTGGCAGAGTTTATGATCCTCATGACAGAACCCAGCAAAGACTTTGTCCACTGGGTCAGAGACCTCATTCTAACCAAATTCTCACCAGCAAGGACTTTGTTCATGGATTCAGAGGACTCATTCCAACCTGATTTTCACTAGTGAGTGGCACTCAATGCTACTGCTTTAGGGAAAAGTTAAGAGCAAGACCAGATACTTGCCTGGAAAAAACCTGGTGCAGAGTGTAACCAAAATGAGTTCTAGAGTCTCATGGCAAAAAAAAAACCCAGCAGAATTTTGCAAATCACTTCAAAGAAGTTGAATCCAGGGCAAACTTCAATCTCTGGTACAGGTACAACCTAAGATATAAAGACTGGTAAGTGTCAGGTAGAGGAAAGTGATAAAGCTTTGGGGCTCACATGGTCTGCTTCACTGGGTTCAGGAGCAGGAATCAAGGCACCAAAGTATTTTAGAGGTGCAAGAACTGATGTGTCTTTGGGTTTTCAGATTGATAAGTGGTTAGGATTATTTCTAGATCATTATAATTGGCATGGGTTACTCATTTCCACTGAGATTAGCACCTTCTCCCACTTCCTTTTTCATCTTTGAAAATCTTTGGACCTGTTGAAGGTCTCACATAGCGGAGTGTCTTGTTCTGGGATTAGTCCCACTGACCTGTAGGTTAGAGGAAATCAGGTTAAAGGAAATCAGGTAATTAAGATCCCAATCCATTGAGGATTCTTTACTCATTAGCTGCCCAAAGCCTAGTCTAGAAATTAACATTATATTCCCAATACAACTGCCAGAATAAGCCATGCCAAGGATTTTATTTTAACATACTGAAACTGTTTCTGTACTGCTGGCACCCCAGGCCCTGTATTTCTATTTCAGGAGGTGAACTTTTCAAACCAGAATTCATGGTTTGAACTGTAATTCTATGACAAAAGGCAGGATAAAACTTTTAGATAAGCAAAATCCTCAATCCTATTTGTTGCTACAAAATAACAGCTGGATGATGCCTCTGTTTTGCTTGGTCAGGTTTTTTCTTACTGTATGTTTTGTCTTAGTGGACTCCTGTGATGTAAGACAGATTGATTCTACACAGCACTTCTCACAACCCCAGTCCCCAATGACATTATCATGTTAAAGATTACAGTTATAGGTACCATGACTGTTTCATACACTTCCAGTCACTTTCCACAGTGGTTTCTGATGCATTTGGTTTGTGAACGGGCTTAGTCTGCATGTGAGGCTGTTGAATCTCATGGAGTGAAAGTTTATTCTTAGTAGATTTGACCAGGACACAGATCTGTGTTAAATTTCTGTCACACATTTACTGGATGACTGTGGGCAGATCAATCAACTATTTTTTTCCACTTAAAGTGGAAACTTTAGCACTTAAGTTCCTAAATCCCATCAATCTCAGTGCTCAATAATCATGTAAAAGTTTGCTTTTAGGCACAGATCACCCTACATAATTTTAAATACCTACCTAAGAGTGTGATTTTTCTAAGGCACTTCTAAGGTCCAGCTTGACAGGGTTCTGGGCCATCTCATTTAAACCATGCATCACATAAAATGGTTGGACTAGATGATCTTTGAGGTCCCTCCCAACCTGGCATTCTACAATTCTATGAAAACACCTATTTTCAAAGGTTGATGCACACTACCCAACAGCTCACTATGTCCTTGGTCTGTAAAGGTGCTTTGTACCCCAGATGTGCACCCTCAGTCTGGCACACAAAGCTAAATGGAAATAAAACGGGCCTTTGTGTCAGAATTCATTTTCCTTAATTTAGAATGCTAAAATGGGGTGTTTGAGCTAGCCACCCTCACCTTGTTGTAGTCAATGAGGAGACTCTGGAGGATAGCTCAGCTCACCTAAGACTCCCTTACTGGGGTCCTTTTTGGCAGCAGAAGAGAATCCATCTACCTGGTAAGTAATACTTAATTAGAATCAGCCAGAACAAATTCATAGGTAAAATACACTGCTCCATCCAAAAAGCTTCAATCTGAATAAGCATTGACATAAATGTGCAGAATTGCTTATGATGGATAATGGACGAAGTTAATAAGAAGCCAAAGTCAAAGTGATGACTTAGAGCAGGAAGGAGGCAGTGGGTGTATTTGTAGGCTAAAGAAAATTGGTTTAATTTTACCCATTTCATAAAAACGAGAATCATGGCTGAGGAACACTCTCTTAGAGGCTTTTACTATCGGAATCCAAATAATTATTTTTATATTCATCGACAAGCATCATTAGCTGGAATTAGAGAATATTTCTAACCTCCTTCCCTCTTCCCTTGTTCCCAACATACTCTCCATCAGGAAACAAGGGGAATGGACATGTTTGAAATGCCTGTGTCAGCACCTTGACGGGAGGAATAGAAGTGTAATTTCCCCAGAGAATGAAAATCACTACAAAAACTTACCCAAGTGATGGCAAACACACTATAAAACTAAACTAGAGGAAAGAAAGGAATATCTAGAGATAATTTGGTGGTGGGTGAATTTAGCTCAACAGCAGGCAAAAAAAAAGCAAGATAACTTTTGTCTTAGTCATAACAGTAAAATGTGAGCTCTGTCTAATGACAGTCACTTTGGGTTTTTTTATGAGGCTGTTTAACAGGCAGCCACTCACACTGACGGACAGTTTATGCTGTCCCAACAGCTTCTATTTATGGCAGGGATCAGGAAGAGACGCAATGCCAAACGCTGAATAAATGTTTGCTGCCCTCCTGTGTACAACAGCAAAAAGACACATGCAAGGATGCGACAGCCTTGGATTTGCCACTCAAGACTTTCAGCTCCCAGAGGGGTGGCTGGCGTGGAATGCCTGTTATGTACTTACCCCTGATTTGCACTGGTGAATCATCCGCGAGTTGATCCAGATTTCTGCTAATGGATCTGGGCCCTTGTTCTCCCACCATCTGCTTGTTGTATCCATCGCTTGTCGTATATTTAGATACCATTTGTTGCTCCATGTGTGCAGTGGAGAAAAGGGCTGCGAGTGGAAGGCTGTTCCTTGATCATGCACTGTGAGAGCAGAAACAAGACGGAACAGTTTGGAGCCAGCACCGACAGCCTCCAATTTGGCCAGACAGCCCTGTGCTATGGCTCATTCCCTGCATGTAACACTGGGGAATGGGTAATATTCCATCGGGAGACTGATAAAGCAAAGAAATCACCCATCCAAAGAAGTTGTGGGCTCTCCACCACTGGAAGTGTTCTTTAAAAATACCTCGAGTACATATTTTCAGGAACTGCTTAAATGGAGTTCATCTTCCCTTGAGATAACACAGTTCAGTGGATCGATGACACCTCAGCCCTGTTCACCGAGAACTATCTATGACTTTGTTTGCAACAAATTACCAAAGAATTGTAGAATGGTTTGGCTTGGAAGGGACCTTAAAGATCATCCAGTTCCAATTCTCCTACCATGGGAAGGAACACCTTCCACTGGATCAGGTTGCTCAAAGCCTCATCCAGCCTGGCTTTGAACACCTCCATGGATGGAGCATCCATGAATTCTCTGGGCAACCTGTGCCAGTGCCTCACCACCC
Source organism: Tapera naevia (assembly GCA_033556795.1). Taxonomy (NCBI): domain Eukaryota; kingdom Metazoa; phylum Chordata; class Aves; order Cuculiformes; family Neomorphidae; genus Tapera; species Tapera naevia. The sequence continues at coordinate 510,834 of JAUMJJ010000074.1, read as the reverse complement.
TCACAGTAAAACATTTCTTCCTAATAGCTAACCTAAATCTCCCCTCATTCATATTAAAAACATTGTCCTCCATCCTGTCACTACACACATTCACCAATAAAGAGCCCCTCCCCAGCTTTCCTGTAGCTCCCTTTAAATACTGGAAGGTCACTATAAGGTTTCCCTGGAGCCTTCTCTTCTTCAGGTTACACAACCCCAACTCTCAGCCTGTTCTCACAGGGGAGGTGCTCCAGCCCTCTGGTCATCTTCGCAGCCCTCCTCTGGGTTTACTCTAACAGATCCATGTCCTTACTGTGCTGAATGAAAGAATAAGAATTACATTCCTGTGCTGAAATGAAAGAATCAGAATTATTGCACAGATTTACATGCTTACACAAGCACAAATCAAGGTGTAGGGTTAGCATTTTGATGGTGATCATTTGGCATATTCATCTTAGCACTGCCTGACAGCAAGAAAATAACAGGATGTTCTAGAATGGCCACACCGGGGTGAGGGCCAATCCTAATCTTACATATACTTTTTAGACTTTACTTAATCTATGCAACACATTCACTTCATTCATGTCTTCATCAAATTAGTTATTACATTTAAATGTCATTCTCAGTGGCTATCCACGTTGCTTTTATTAAGACTATATCTGGGCTTCTTCTGTTTATTGTTAAAAAATAACTTCTTAACCACACAGACAATGACCTAAGAAAAAGATATTGGAGCACAGCCAAATAAAGTCCCTATAAACTTTCCAGAATAACTGGAATTTTCTGTACTGATGTACTTGTAACACACTGCAAGCAAATTTCCTAGATATAAATTTCCTTTGCTTACATGCTGACAAGACTGGAAATGAGGATAAACACAAAAAAAGTGTTGCAGTAGAGTATGCAAAACAAATCTCTACAGTCGATGCTCAGCAGAGAATCAAGCATCTTCCTTTTGTTTACTAAACATGTGAGGAATTTATTTTATTCAAGCTGTGCTATTTTATTCAAGTTCTGTGTTGTTTCAGCTTTGGAAGGTGAGCAGGTTTTGAAATGTTTTAGTTCTCAAGGTCCTGATTGGGGAGCATGAGACTAAACCTTATTGTCAGATCTGCCCTCCTCCTTGGCTTCAGCTGACTGATTTCAATAGCAAATCAAGCCATGCAGGTGCAATAGCCCAGTCCAAGGATTCAATGGTCCCAAAATGACCTTAACAAGGATTACTAGTAAAGAAAACCCACTGCATCTGGGGACATAGGTTTTCCTGCTTGTTCCTTCATGGTTCATCTCACTGCAAGTTTTTTATCACACCTGTATCTAAAATGAAAAAAAACAACATGCACACATTGCACACACTGCAGGTCTCCAAACCCCAGGTGAAGGGGCTTTCTTTTTTAAAACAATCACTTGCATAGCAGAGCTCTGCAAAACACCATGATCTGGCAGTTTGACCTGTGATTTTCCTCAGCCAAAAAGCCACGCTGTGGAATTAGATGAGGATAGAACAGCATGACATTACACAACTGTTGTGTAGAGTTAAATAAACAACCAGGGAATTAAATTCCATTTCTCAGATAGGACTAAGCTATAATGGCCCTGGCTGTTTTCATCTTGATTTTTTTATGAGTTGTTGGATGGAGGATCCAGCTGACAAAGACAAGTTTCCAGCTCCATCACATTTCCCATTCAGCTCTTTTGCTGGAGGATTTTGCAGGGCTCTGCTGGGGCAGAGTTATGCAGTTGACACTTTCTTGGCTGCGTGTCTGTGCAGAGGGAAGGAAAAAAGAAGGTAGGACTCTTATGCCAAGCCTATTTGCAATCTTGTCACATCATACTGGCACCTCTGCAGAGGAGATGCCAAGGATGACAGGGAAGAGAAGGGTGAATGAAGGGACCAAGGGAAGGCATGGCATTGCGTGTCTCCTTCTCCAAGATCTCCATGTGCATGTTGGGGAATGAGGATGAGCTGTGAAAAAGCCTGAATTGTCACCCCCTCTGCACAAGAGTGAAAGGGCAGGTCGGCTCCTCAGGTTATTTCCAACCCTTGGTCCCCGGCATGTCCCCAAAAGACATAGTGACATCTCATTGGGCTAAGAACAGAACAGGGACCACCTCTACCTCAGAAGATCTTTGCCATGTGAAAGTGGCTTTAGGGGGCTAATATAAAGATTCCTGGGAAATCACAGAAATTTTTAGGTTGGATAAGACCTTCAAGATCATTAAGTCCAACCATAAACCTAACACTGCCAAGAAGACAAGTCTGTGTTCAACACATAATTGCAGGGCTTATGGCTCCAGCCAAACTGAGATTCCAGCACAATTGACAACACCTTCTTGAGATGGTTTTAGCTCTAAAAGACCAAGCCTAGTGTCTTAGAAAACTCTTCCAAAGGATTGTCACCTCACCTACACTCTCCTGAACCCCAGCGCCCTCCTGTTCTCATCTTCTCTTCTCATTCTGTCACTCCAATGGACGCCTTGAATGGCAGACCAGGAAGCTAGTGGCTGCAAGGTTGTGTTGCATCAAGAAGAGGGCACAGCTTCTGCCTTCTGCTACTTCTCCATCCCCTGTCCCATGGCCCAAAACCTCTGCTGTCTATCATGTATGGCAGCTTTAGAGGCCCATCATTTCTTCCTCGACATATGTCTGGATGAAAAGTGGTTTCACACATTTTTGGATGAAGCAATCAGAGGAGTCGTTAGCTGCACACCTTTGAGCTTTCAAAATGATGTTTTTCACAGACCACTGTTGCACAAGGCTTAGCTTAGGGGCCCCAGCATCCTTAAATGAGACATTATTTGTACATTCTGCAACTCTGACCATGGAAAATCCCCTTCCTTCACCTTGTTGGAGAAGACTGAGCAAAACATTAAGCACTCTGATGTGTAGTGGTGCTCCTCACACAGCCCTACAAGCAGTGTCTCTTGGAAAAAATGTCAGTAGCAACTGCCAGCTGATGGACTGCCTTCACTACAAGATAAACCCAGCTGGTAGTGTTGTTCTAGTAGAGCTGTTGTTTGCAGCACGAACAAAAAATGATTGCAGCGTAGGCACACAAATAGTGTAAATTAGTCTGTTTCCATGGAATTCAGTAGAGCAATGCCCGTTGAGATGCCTTGTGTCCTTAGAGGGCTCATTTGGGTTTGAACTTGGAGTTGTCTACAGGTCACCAGGTTGGAAAAGACCTTTTTGGAAAGTGTAGCAGATGGAGAGGGGAGAGGGTAAAGATAGAACGTACTTGAGCTGCTACCTTCTTCTTATGGTCACAGTCCTGCAGAAACCCCCCTGTCACAACACTTTACTTGAATTCCCAACTCTATAGTCTCTTGTATGTCACTGTAGGTCTTTTATGTGATCACTGCACAAAGGCAGGAAAACTAGGGAAAACAGGGATGAGGACAGGGAGCAAGATTCCTGTTGTCGTCCTCCCACACCCTTAGTCCACGTACAGAGAGATGTATGTGAGCTTGGTCCTGTCTTTCCTTTTATGGGTGATCTTGGGCAGGCTACATCACTCTGTCAGCCTTTACCCCTACCTTCTGAGGCGTTTTCATTGGCTCACAGAATGATAGAGAAGTTTCCCCATGGATATGAAAAACAACTTCAGCACCAACCCTTATTAAAAAGCGTGTCAGTCTGAGCAGAAAACAAAAGAGCATTTGGAGTGGTGAGAACAGCAGAAAACTGAAGTCAGTGCCAACCATAGGGAGAACTCAAATTACAACCACATGAGGTACAAGCCATCCAGATGGATTTTCCAATCACATCTACAAAAAAAGGAATGAAGCAGCAAAATTTTGTTGGGTGTTTCTCTCCACTTTCCTAAGCTATAACACTGCTTACCATGCTTGCTCCCTGCCTTGGGAAGTGCTTTCCACTTGGCTTTCTCTTCAAGCCATCTGAATTCCCTTTCCTCTGTTCAGAGGAGCCCAGCATCTTTGCACACAGCTGTAAATATCTTTCCAGCAGAATTTGCCTGTATTGACCTTGGAAGTACAACAGAGTGAACCAAGCCTGAAATTTCCAATTTGTTTTTATGTGCAGCAGTGTTCAAACTGCAATTCTACTTTGAAGGAATCAGTCCTTCTGAAGGAAAACCATTCTGTGGTTGACAAGTCTGTATGCAGACTTATACAAGGGAAGAATTAAAGCACTGCTTTTCATCTCTCAAGTACAGAAAAATGTCTATGATAATCTTCCTTGGTAAATAGCAGCAAATGAACTCCAGGGAATAAAATACTGTGTTCAATTGACGAACCCATGCAAGGAAAACTAGAGCTTTCACCAAGGCATTAGAAGAGGTGATGTTTAAAGCCCTCTTCTCTATTTGTCCTCAAATATAAGATAATTCTCAATAAGAATGAGTGGAGTCACAGAAAGGAAAGAATTTGTTAAATAGCTTTACTGTGAAGGTGGTGAGGCACTGGCACAGGTTGCCCAGAGAAGATGGGATGCCCCATCCCTGGAGGTGTTCAAGACCCGGTTGGATGAGGCTTAGAGGAACCTGATCCATTGGAAGGTGTCCCTTCCCATGTCAGGGGGGTTGAAACTGGATGATCTTTAAAGTCCCTTCCAACCCAAACCATTCTATGATTCTATGATTCTATGGCTACAGAAATAAGGAAGTTAGTTCCATCTCAGACGGATTAAATTCTAATTTTTTTACCTCCTGCCTACACCAGCAGGAGATATTTTAGTTCTGCCTCCCTCTCTTGCTCTTTCAGATGTACCATTCTTTGGTGAAGAGTCCTTCTTGTTATTTTTGGATGTAGTTTAGCACCCAAAGCATAAAGAACCTCAATATTTCTCTTTTGAAATATTTTTTTTTTTTATGAAGACAAGGACACTCCTTGATCCTTGGACTGGTGTGGAGTTTCTCAACAGAACAGGTAGGATTTTTCTGCCTTGGGAGTGATGCAGCAGGGGTGGCCCAGGCTTTTCCACTCTTGGAAGGAGAATGAAGAGGGAAAGGCAGCAATAAAGACCCAGGATGAGTTCTGAAGGAATGAGTGGCTGCTCTTCCTCCGTAAAGGGCACAGTGATTACTTTAGCAATGGTCACTGTCCCAGACATTCTGGTTGTGCTTTCAGCACTGGCTGTTTTCCTGCATGCTTTGTCCTATGGACCAAATCAATCCTTTTAATGCTTATCATTTCTGTTTCCCTTTATTTCTGGTAGAACTGGAAATAGTTGTATGGGATTGTATCACATCCACTGAGAACATCCTCTAGGGATAGGTTGTAGCTGAAGGCAGTAGAAGAGCCAGTCACATGAAAACAATTCTACACATTTTTTCAGGGTAACTCCTTCCTCTTCTACTTCTACTCTAGCTTAACCAAGAAAAACTTGCTGAACAGGAGCCCTAGGGGGGTGATACATTCCCCAACCAATAGAAAGCAGTGCCAGCAACTTCTCAACAAATGCTTTTTGCTACACATGCAGCTCTTTCTTCTAATAACTAATTGCAAATAGGCTTTATTGCTCAACAGCTGACTCAAGTAGACATTTAACAGACTTTAATTCTTCATCAAGCTTCAGATTTTCCACCTGGGAAATCTTCCTTCTTTTCACTCCTTCTCTTTTCTTTTCCTTTGTTAAAAGCAGGACATGACAGCCTGCAGGGTGATGTCTATTGTTATAAGTTGAAAGATCTAGCACACTCCAGAGTCTGAGAGCATGAATGAATTATTAACATCCTTCCCCACTGTTCCTGGTAATGTATGCAACACTTGAAAAAGCTTTTCTTTTAGCTTAAAGCAGCATAGATATTAGCAGCTATTCAAAACAGCCTGTGTGCTAACAGTGCTTCGCCAGGGCTTGACAGGGGTGAACTTTCTGGTTGAACAAGACAAGGGCCACAGTCCAGAAATAGAAACAGCAGCATTACAACATTGACTAAACAACTTACCCAACACCATGGTGATTTGTTTGAGAGGAAGAAATATTCAGTCAGACAAGACTACTGCTATCTAAATTTCGACAGTTAACCATGACAGTTAACTTAAAAGCATAGTCAACAGTCTGTGGTCAAAGGAGGGCTAATTACCCCCCAAAGGTGTTTTAAATCATTCTTCTGTGATGTCTGCCACTCATCACAGTCAGTCTCTTCCTCCTTTGTGGTACCTTCTTGCATTACATATCCAGTTAGTGGTCTGCCCCAGCTATGGTGGTCCCCTGTGATGCCCCCCTGCTGACCAACCCTGCTGGTGGGGACGCGGAGCCCATGGTGTCTGAGTTGGAAACCCTTCCTGGTAGCCATGGGGTGACAACTACCAAACTTAGTTTTATTTCTCTTGATGTCCCTCTCAACAGGCTGCCATGCACCTTTCCAAGACTGCCATGTCTCACTTGTCGAGGATAGAGCTAGCCCTTCCTTTCTTGACTCAGCCAGGCTTTATTTCTGCCTCAGCTTTTCTCTGGTCTGTGGTCAGAGAGAGTTGGCTTGGCCAGTGCTGTAGCAGTAGGGATTGTCACACACTGGGACTCCAATCCATAAAACCCTGGTCTCAACCTTCTGACTGGTAGAACTCGTCTGACAGAGCCAGTGAGACCACCCGACACTATGGATAAGGTATACTGAAGGCACCTAGAGCATCTTCTAGCACATATTTTGAGACCACCACATGACCATAGTCTCATACATAAAGAAAGAAGAAATTTGAGAAGGTTGTTTTGCCAGGGATGGACACCAGTGCTAAACTGTCCCCAGCTAAACAAACAATCATGGAAAAAAGTATCCCATGAGTTCTTATTTGTTCCTCAGTTATTAGGCAAATATGATGTGTGACAGAACAGCAATCAGGATCCATCCAGGGATGATTGCTCTGGCTAATGAAGTCTATTTTCTTACAGTTTTGTGTCATTGGCCGCACACTCTTTCTCCACAGTCACTTTCATCTTCTGCCTAATCCTCTATAAACCTCACTTAGCAAAAGGCTCTTGCTCACCATATGGTATCTTCATTTTCTTCCTGTGTCACAATGAATCATGGAATCATAGAATCAATTGGGAAGGGACCCAAAAGGATCATCAAGTCCAACTCCTGTCCCTACATAGGACACTCTCAACATTCACACCAATGCCCTTGCTCTGAAACTTCTTAGCTATCCTCATGTCCATCATCTCATCCATCAAGGAACTTGCATGAGAGCAATGGTTTGTAGGCAGAGGTCTAGAGATGTGCATGGATCTCACCAGCCAAGGAGACAGACAGCTCACACCTTCTTACATCGAGTGTTCAGGTTACAGACAAGTCCTTAGGCCAGAGAAGCTCTGGAGCCTGACTTCCCTCCCTTCCAAAGCTAATAAGAAATCTCTTCTTTAATTAAAAAAAAAGCATTTTTTATTAGAAAAAAATCAAGACAGAACTCAGAAGAGCAATGAGAGGACACATTTCAACACTTGGACACCGATATATACAAGCCAGTAATCCTGTGGTTCTCATATGATCTGAGGGCCTCATACGTTTCAGACAGTCTCTTACAGCATACGGTCCCTTATGTCTAGGACATTGATGTTGTCTCATCAGATAAAATGGCTTAATTTCCATAGACTTTGAAGGTAAGGTTCATCCCATCTAATGTGACCTGTGTAGGTGTTTGTCCCTCCTTCTTCATTTCTGATTAAAGGAAAATGTGATCATTTCTAAGATGTGATTCACCTGTCTTTCTTTTACACATCTATGTTAGTCTGAGTTGAATGTATTCCAGAAGTGCCTGTTTCTCTCAGAACAAAAACCTAAATCTGACCAGACAAATCCCATCCTTTATGCCCGAGATCTCTATTCATGTTAGACTCCCAAACAGTGTCTGGAGTCTCAAGAAAACTTAAACCAGGATAAATTAACCAGATCTCAGCTGGATTTGCATTACATGAACTGAGAGTATTTACACTAGAAAAGGGCATCATAACAAGACTCTTACAAGTCTTTATTTCAGAATCAAGTTGATTCATCAGCAGGTCACTGGTGCAGGCCCTATATAACTACAGAATCATAAAAAATCAGGGGAGATTCAACTCCAGACACTTTAATCTAAATGATTGACTCTGGAGCTGAATATCTCCCAGACCATAGAGATACCCATGCATGCTTTAAGTATCTGAGCTTTCTTGTGTAGATTAGAGGGATATAGGGCACAGCTCAGTTGTGGGACACACCTGGACTCCGGCTGCTGATCCAGAAGTGTGAAGGTTCTAATTCAGAGGACACAAATAGGTTATCTTTTTGCCTGGGTCACTGTTGAGTCACTATTTAGGCTCTGCTGACTGTAATAAAAAATCATGGGCTATAGTGGACACTGAAAAGTAATCAAATTCATAGATTGGCACTAGTACTCTATATCCCTGGAATTGAACATCTATGTCTCTCAGAGTACCAAAGAGACATGAATTATATTCTTTTGCTCTCCATATTACAACATTTGGGTTTTTTAACAACCTAGGTGGTTGAATCTTATTTCATCAAGATTTCTATGTGAAGAAAACAGTCTTCCCTGAAGAAAAAAATCTTCCCTCCAACACAGAGGCACATCCCCTCAATGCCAGTTTGTATTTTATGTCACTCAGTAAAATTCTCACATGTCACTGTTTGCACATTAATACAAAGTACAGGATTAGGCTATAAAATGAATGTGCTGATTTCAGTTCCTTTTGTCAACAGGGATGGATTACACCATATGTCAAGTACTGGCAAAGCCTTTGTGTAGAGCATTAGTAGAACTATCTTTTAATATCTAGATACCATCGCTAAGAGAGAACAAACATTTCTTTTCTTGATCATAGTACGTGCTTCTCAAAAAGCAAGAGCTCAAAATTAGCAAACTTTGAAGTTAAGAAACAAGAATTATTTTTGGAAAAAAAAAACCTCTTTATGCTCATGCTTCCATTAGTTCCACACTCTACTGTGCACTTCGAGCCTTCTCTTCTTTCCAAACATCTCTCAGGGACATCACAAGTGCCACATTATGCAAGAGGAAGATGATGTACATGAGGATAAAAAGAGATGCTATTCAGTGAACAGTGTTCTAAGAAACTGGAATCCTCTACCCTGATGATCAGAGGTGGTAACTCATCACCAGCCACAACAGCAGACCCTCCACAAGCACTTTTGGTATGAGTCTGGAGCTGCTTTTCCTGTTCACACACCGCACCAAGCAATACATCTACAACTCAAATACCAGCTGAAACTATGCAGCCCCGGGGGCCCAAACTACTTAAGGTAAATTGATTCCTGATGCTGCCTTACTGTGCTCTTCTCTTTGTGCCTTTCTAGGATCTTTTTGAATTCAAATGTTTCCATTCGACACTATCCTTTAATCTTTTAGAGGGTGAGGCCCTGCTATTACAATCCTCTGCATGTTGTATAATTATTATAACAGCTCCCTTTGGGCTCAAATCATTATAACTGTCATTTGATTAGCTTTTAAAGAGTGGCTGCAACCTTCACACATAACATATGTTAATTTATTTCGACAAATATCCAAGTGTCTCTCCTCAGCTTGACAGTGACTTGATCAGACTTTGTATTTCCTTTGCATGTACTCCCTTCTTCGAACTGGTGACCAGAGGGAAATGATAATGCTATGCCGGACCACATTCTGCTTATAATTCAGGCTTATCAACAGATCCAACATGTAACATACACACCTGGATCAGCACAAGTTCTTCAGACATCTCTGTAATCTAGATTTACATTTAATAATTAGCAGTTTTCCTAGAAATTTTTTATTTGGAGAAAAAATAAATTCCTTGTTCTCATCTCTAAGCTATCTCGGTGGCCTTTTGCAGGACACTTAAGTTTGTCATTAACTTCAGTAAATGTCTAGCTCTTTCAGCATTTTCTATTGCCTCTGGTGGATCCACATCTGGAACATCTGTAAGCAAAGCACACTCCATTTAAATTATCTTTTCTTATAGATGTCTTGAAGTGATTCATATGTTTGAGAAATGCTGGTTTCACTTAGGTTATCCTGATAATGGTTAACCTACTCCACTCTGACCACAATACCAGTCACTTAAAAGTGAAGTAATTTTCCTTTATCTGTGTTTGATTCTATTTGTTAAGCTAAGATGACAAGTCCATCAAAGGTTATAGGCTCTGGGCTGTTGCCAGAATTTCAAGGTGGTTCATATTTACATTTCAGTTATTCCTGTCTAGTAAAGCTCAGAAGAAAATCTCAGACAGAATTAGAATTAGCATCCTAGACTTCCCAAGGCACCACAGAAAACGTCTGTCTGATCTGCACGGAATGCTGGATGTGGGATGATGGATAGGAGAAGCACTGCTTGCACCCCACATCAGCAGTGCCACCCTGGCCCGTGCTGTGTACTGCACACATCAAGGCTGGGATGAAAATCTCTACACGGTGACCCTCTTCCTTCCCTATAAACACAAGTTATTGACCTGTAGGAAGCAATTACCAGGTCTGGTCTTATGGCATGGGCTGTTGCAGCCAATCAATTTTATGTATTTTATATATATAGATTACATATATTATAACATTTCCTACTTGAACAACAAAGCATACAAAAGACCTTCCAAAATGAGTTTCGAGAGTCTGTGACTGTCCAGCAACTAAAAAGTTGATTTCTCCCTCACAAATGACCAGAACAGATCTACTGCTTTGCTGCATTCCATGCTGACAGGGACAGCCCCCAGCATCACAAATGCCTTTAGCTCAGGTGCATTTGCTGTTGGCTCTGAATTGTGCAAGGGCACTGCCTGAGAAAGGGAGAAATGCAACAGGAACCTACAAAAATGGTACCTGCCAAACTTTAAAACCCCCAGAATTCTGAAGAAAATGGCTCCTTTAACTTTGCTCACTGATGTGGGTGAGTAAGGTGGCAGCAGGGAGGGGTTTTGTGATCTGTTTGGCTACAGAACAAAAATTGTGGCTGCTTCCTGTAAAGGAACCATCTACTCAGGCAAAACATGATGATTCGTGCTCACTTCAAACACTGCGCACTCCATTCTGCAGCTTTTGTTTCAGAAACCCAATAGTACATCTGGGTGGAAAGAACTAAATTAAAGTGCTAATTTTGTTTTCATGGACAAATTTAGGAGCAAACCTTGTCTGCATGTCAGGTATCTCATCCAGTTACCACCATTTGCTGCCTAAAGAAAACTCTGAGGATAGGAACTGCCCCTTCCTCTGTGTCCTGGGTCAAGTCCCAATAAGGGAACCAACTACAGGGAAAACAGGCCTTAGAAAGCCAAGAAGACATGCAAAGCTATATTGGCAGCAGTGAGTTAAAAGGGTCAGGACACCTTCTCTGTCCCCAAGTTCATTGGCATGGCCTATCTGGTGTGTAAGCCAAGAAAGTCACACAGGCCAAACTCCCACGTGCTAAGCCAATGTAGAAAAGGTACATCTGGGACAGTGAACAGGTCGACACTGAGCTGGCAGTTAGGGACCAGGACAGAAAGGATGCTCTTCTAGCCTATGTGCTGAAATACTTACAGAGAGAGTATGCCTGTGTGCCTCTGACCCAAGATGAAAAGTAATCATATGCCAGACTATGCCTATTTATCTGCACAGAGTGGTTCATAATCAGAGAATTATCATAGAATGGTTTAAGTTGGAAGGGACCTTAAAAATCATCTAGTTCAACCACCACCCTGGCCATGAGCAGGGACACCTTCCACCAGAATGTGTTAGAATTTCTTATCGAAGAGTTGAATTTCACCCATGAAAAAGAAAAAACTGAACACTCCTTTTTCTTAAAAGTACAAACAGAAAAATATTTGGCTGGGAGTTGTTTTGCTCCTGTCATCTGTCCTTCTCCTCCAGAGCTCCTGCCCACACATCAGGGCGGGGTGATGCTCAGCCCCTGCTCAGCTGTGATCAAAAAGAGACCCCTGAAACCCCCAAGATAGAAAAGTTTGCAAGACTCCTTATGCAAGAGGCAAATAGCTGCATTCAGGTGTCACATTTTTCGACCTCAAACCAACCTTTGGTGTGCCCAGCAGATAAAGCTTTGCCACAATCTATGGTACAGCTCGTGTGACCATTTTTTCTTCTGAGGGCTCGAATGCAAACGTTTAACACATGTCTGGTTTACTAACCACAGAGACAATATCTTCTTCCTCTGGGCTCCGTGGGGAAGTAAAGGCTGGAGGGTTTCTCAGTCTCCCCTCACCTCCCCTGACTCATTCACCCTCAGAGATGCCCGGGCAACAGGAAAATAAACTAGAGCAGAAACCTCTTGAGCAGTTAATCTGTGGTCTCCCAACCAGTCCCACCCACATCTGTGGCCTTGGTCCATGGGGTTCTGTAGCTTTCCCAGGTGCAGCCACCCAAGTCCCAGTGAATTCATAGCTGGGCTCTACCCACTGGTTTCCATCTTTCCTCCCAAACCTCTGCCACAGGGAAAGATAGCATAGAGCAGTGAAAGGTGTAGTCTAACAGGTGCTACTGAATCATCAAAAACAGAGTAAAAGAACAACAATAAAAATGTGTACCCATACATCTTTTTCTTTTTTTTACTTGTCACAGGAAATAGGCATCAAAAGGCTGTTCTGAAGCACCCAGAGTGCTGCTCTCATAACCAATGTACTTTGTAATTCATTATCTTTTACCTTTTCCTAGAAGGAAAATAAAAGATGGTAGTACTTGCTTATGAGGAAGCTAAAGAACAACCACTGTCATAGAGGCCTGTTGAGAAGATTTCAACCCTGCAGAAAACTTTGTCATCCATAGCCTCCCTCAGACCTATGGAGACCAATCTATTCCTCCAGATGTCCAAGAGAAGCACTGCCTAAATAGGCTACAAGGAACATATGGGAAGGGAGCAGGATGTCTTCCTTCCCCTGTGCCTGATGCTGGACTGCATCATGGTATCCCATCTCAAAGTCTTCCATGGAGAGAAGCAAAGCAGCTGAAACGCAGCCCAGATCATTTATTGCCTGCAAGGACCCAAGCTGTCGTGTCCAAATCATCTGTGGCTGTATCACACAATGACATCTTACATGCTCTCAAGGGTATCTTGCAGAGTACAAATGAGAGGTCACCATCACATTGACTCTCAGCCCCATACTTGGGTCCCTCCAGACCTTTGTAGCCAGATGGTACCAGTTTAATGCTGAGTAGGGTGAGAAATGGTGATCAAGGCTGGAAGGGTGGGCTGGCAGAAAACAGAGAGATAAGCCCTGGTTGATGAGTGGGAGTTTGTGAAGAAGAGAACAAAAAGAATAACTGGAATGGCCAGAAGTACTCAGCAGCTTAGGCAGAACTCAACAAAGAAACTCACTCCCCCTAGAAGAGGAATAAATGTCCTAAGATGTTATATTTCTGGTTTTCTGTAATGAAACACTGGGACTTCAGGCAGCCTCTTGCCTCTGAAACATGGAGCTAACTGCGAATGCTTACAGGGAAGGGGTTAAATACAAGGGAAACCACTGAACCTGGGGAGGAACAAAACATTACAGCTTGACTTAAAGCAACCTCCTCTGGGTTGCTTTGTTGATTTCCAGAAAATGCCCCTCAATGCCTTCGTCCTCTGAAATCCTCTCTCACTCTTCTCCCATATTTTATATTATTAATTTCAGCTGCTTAGAAGATCTCTGTCTGCATCTTTAGCTCCTTTTCTTTGCATCTGGAGAGGCAGGAGAGATGGGAGATGAAAGCCCTCCTGCAACCAAGCCTTGCTTCTTGGACAGTGCAAATGAGGGAGCAGTCCCAAGTGCCACTAGCAGGGTATCCCACTTGCTTGGGTGGAGGGAGGTTTTGGACTGGTTGTAATTTCAGTCAGCATGGTGAAGAACCCTGCTCTTCACTGCTGCATCATGTCACCACAAGCTGTGTGATGAGAAGATGCTTCAGAGAGTCACAGCTAGTCCAGGGTGCTTTGGCAAAGGTCATGACTTTGGAAAGCAAGCTATTGTGCAAAAGAGATATGACTTATCTGTGGAAATCAGAAGGAACCGGGGACAAAAAAGGCTCTGAGAGATCCTTGGAAGACATTTGTTCAATAGTGACTTGGAGATAAATAATTCAGCAAAAGTCAGATCCTGGTTACAACTGTACTCCTGGATCCACCAGTCTCATAACTACTTAGAAACACAGTTGTGCACTTATTCCTTTCCCAGATCCACGTCCCTAACAGCAATAGAAGAGCCACAAAAGTAACAATAATAATTGCTAACAGAAAGCAGAACTTTAAGCAACAAGAAGTATCCATTAAATACTGAGGTCTGGTTAAACAGTGAGGTTGTGGAGTTACTGGCCTTTCAGATCTCCTGTGTAATAACTGCATTGTTGTTGCTGGTGCTACTGGTAAATAGTATTGCAGGAGGCTAATGCACGTAGTTCTCCTTGTGGGATGTGGTGAATATCAAAAGGTTGCTAGTATGTAAAAAACCCCAACCAGATAAACTGGGGAAAGAAAAAAAGTCATAAAGAGGTATTGAATATAAAGCCACAACTACAGGAAGTCTATGAACAGCAAGCAAGTCTTGCTCTGACCTACTACTGGTTTGACTTGAACTCTCGTTCTCATCCACCTTCTTGGAAGTATTTATGGGCATCTTATCTGTATTACTTCTGGACAGGTAATACTGACACTCTACACTAAATCTGTTCAACTTCTAAAAAGTATCGCAAAGGTTTGTAGCCCATGTTGGGTAGATACTCTAGTTGGTTATTCCAGCTACCAGATCATATTTCTGAATACATTTGGATATGGCCTCAAGAATGAGGTGATTTACCAACATACTTATTTTCATAGGTGTTCACCTAATATAATATTAGGGTTCTATAGGATTTATGTAGGCTTGTGTAATGCTTTTGAAATCAAATAGCCATCCACATCCAGAGGAGTTGTGGAAGCTCCCCTGGAGGTGTTCAAGGCCAGGTTGGATGTGGCTTTGAGCAACCTGATCCAGTGGAAGGCACCCCTGCCCATGGCAAGGGGGGGTGGAACTGATTGGCCTTTAAGGTCCCTTCCACCCAAACCATTCCATGATTCTATAAACCCTGTGGTACTCTTGCATGGGGCTTCATGATGTCACATTCAGGTGTCACAGTTTTGGCTGTGCTCTGAGGGAATCGTCCCACAGTTTTTCCTTAATGCATCCTAACCATGTTGTCAAGGGTTAATTCTTTATCTGCCAATACTTTCTCTTTCTGACTTTGTAGTCACTATTTACCATGGCACTCTGATCTCCTATCAAAGGATCTAACCTCCCACAAAGCAAGAACTTCTCTTCAGTCTTAGATTGGTCATAAAGTCTTCTATGTTTTCACCTTCTTTCGATGACAGCTGTTTTTATTAAAGCATTGCTACCACGTGTCTCATCTTGATGTGGAGTGCAGCACTTCTTCCATTCCTGCTGCACATTCTTATAGTTAACTTCCTCTACCTGAATAAGCTGAAAAACATTAAAAACATAAAGGTGTTCACATCCAGCTGCTGTCGGAAATAAACAACCTTCTGAGTGTTTGCCTTGGCACACGATGTGGTGATGCAAAATGAAGCAATGGCTCTCCTTTCTCCCTAAGTGTGCAATTCGTTTAGCGTTTATAGCTGGCATCATCTTCCAGCCACTTTTCATTAGTTTAGATTATTTGACTACTTATACCATGAAATGTTCATTAATCAGTCCTAAGGAATGTGCCAGGGCCCCACTTTCTTCAGAGTCTGAATTTCAATTGTTTTGCCTTTTGCAGCCAGGGTAATTTCACACATGAGAATTACTGTGCAGTAGCACTTTATCATACATTAGCTGCATCTGATTAATTGTCTGTGTTTCTGTGTTTTTCAGGTCATGGTAGATTGCCATACAAGAGCTTGCCAAATGCAAAGTTCTTTGTTCCCTTTATTTAGAGGGAAGTTAACCGAAGCTACCTGAGGTGTCTTGCTCATAAGCGGTGGTCTTTAGTAAATGTAATGTGACTGTATGTCTGCATTCATCTAAAGATGCAAAGAATGTTGCTTCCACAATAATAGTCCTCATTTTTGGTGAAAAAATGTATAAAAGAGACTTTATTGGCTTGTTGCAGTTTTGTGAAATGAGATTCATGACCTGACTTCTGTTGTTATGTATAATACACACACACGTGAGATTGCTGTTGGAATAATGTTTAAGCTGCTTTTCGGCTCGGTCTAGAAAGTTTTCAAAGCTGAGGAGAGCTTCCTTTTTTCAGGCATCTTCTAGTTTCTGATCCCTGCAGCATTAATCATCACAAAGATTCACCCCCTGCACACTGCCCAAAACCAGTTGAACTGCCACTGTTCTGGGAAGCTTCCTATTTGGGCGTTCAACCTGAGAATCTCGACAAAGCCTCTTTTTCAGGAGATGATGCTCAGCCTTTCATGAAATCTGTCACTACCATGCATTTTGCACATGGGCACAAAAACCCATCAGCACCTTTGAAGGATTTCTGAAAGTTCTGTCCTAAGAGAATTGCTTGGGTTTCCTTCTTCTTGTCTTGAATTTCCAGGGTTTGAACTCTACTTCTTTAGACACATTCAGCATGAATGTGTTTGACTTCAAGGTGAGCATGAACAATCTATTGCAGTGTAAATTCAAGTATGAACTCAGTGCTGGCCATCACTATTTAATGTTGCTACTTTCCTCTCTAGTGCCCATTTTTCTGAAACAGAAAATCAACCATGATATTAAGATCAAAAAACAAAACTTCATATAGTCCAGTAAGCAAACAAGTATTTTACACACTGAAAGAGATCTTTCATGCACTGCCCTTTTCCCATCACACCATTGCAAATGCAGATTGTAACCAGTCTTAGGATTTTGAACTCAGGATTAACCACTCACGGGCTAACAACAAACTTTTGCTAAGCTAGCTGTAATTAAAACCTTTCTTCTACAATGTCCAAATGTACAGACAGTCTTCTAACACCTTCTGTTTCTTACAGTGCTGTTTGGCCTGTGACTCAGATGTGTAATTTCCATTAAATGCAATGTGGGTTGAAACATTACATAGCCCACTGAAGTGCAATGTGTTTCTCATCTACTGCAATTGCACTTATTTGTGCTGCACAAAAATATTTACAGAAAAATACAAAGCTAGACTCATGGATGATGTAAGTCTGTGTTTAGAGAAATCATAGAATCACAGTAAAAAAGGATCTCAAGAGACCACCCCCTCATCATCTGTCCCAGGGTGGAATCAGCCCTTCCAATTTCAATTCTCTATGTAAGTGTGCTTAATTCCTCATTAAAATCTCACAGAAGTTTTTGTATACGTACAAGTTTTCCTGACTTGTTCTTAAAACCTCAAGTGATGGAGCTTCTGCAATGCACCTGCAGATGATGAAACGTTATTCCCAATGTCTGCCCTAATTCTCCCTTGCTGCAGTTCTGCCAGTCCTGTTCCTATCACTGGAGCCAGTGAGCACGTATCACAGCAAATGCCCTTCAGTGTTTCAGGGTTATAATTGCCTTCAGTGTGGATCATTTTTTGCAGAGGAAGAATATATAATAAGGCACCACATTTTACCCAAAATTACTGTTGATGCTTACTGTTAAAAGAGGAAGGAGAGAAAAAGTGACACTCCAAGAATGCCAGAGCACTAAAAGACCGTAAGATAGTGTACTATGCATTACCCTATATTAATTCTTATTTAGTTAATAACTCCATCTTGTAAACACTTGAACAATTTTATTCCAGTATGCTTGTGGACACATAAATATTGTCAACATTCATTCACAGAAACGTATTTCATCCTGCTAAAGATTATAGTCTGTTCATCGGCTCCAGGACTGATTTATAAGCCAAAACAGCTGAAGTCTGAATAGATTGTCATATTTCTTTATAAATATGCTGGAAAACAGCCTTCCCTTGAATTATTGCATTAAAAAAAGGAAACATATTCATACTTACTCAAAAACCTACATGAGTAATAGGTTACCAGAATGTGCCAGTGTCCAGTTAATTTTAGAGATTGCATCATCTGGTTTATTTTAGCGTGTCAGGCTGTCAAACAGTCTTCAGAAATTACACATTTGAGATCTGCCTCAAACATAAATTCTCTTTAAGTGGTGTATTTCAGGAGCCTGACAAAAAAACCCCAATGTATTCTACTAAGCTCACACATATATATGCATACACACATACATGTGTTTGTGTATATATATATATATACTGCAGCTTGAAAGCCAGATTCAGCCATAAAAGGTCTATTCACTCTTTTTCTTTTCATAATAGAAAAGATGGGTCAATCATTAACCCTATGCTTGGGTCTGAATCTCTCCTCCCCAAAGCTGGCACAAACAGAGGTAACCCAAATGAATTATCTGGAGTTACACCAGCATGGAAGCAGAGTACTTGAGAGAAGAAGAATAATATTCCTCTGTGCATGAAGTTGAAGAGGTTTATTTTGGTTTCATTTATTCGCAGGCTTTTTAGCCAGGAAGATGATTTTAAAAAAAAAAAAACTTCATATGGTGTAACTTGAGGCTGCTATAAAAACTCCTCTACTCTTCTGAAAGTCAGGCTTCCTTCTTCCTTTGTAGCAACTGTAACCCTTGACTCTCTCGCTGAAAATACATTCCTCAAAGACTTCTCAAAAGTGATTGATTCTAGGTTGGTTTTTGACTTGGCTGCATTTTGTGTCACAGTGAATATAAGCAACATTGACTTAATCTTATCACCTGAGGCATAAAACCCCCAAATTAAAAAGTGCATGATTTGCATTTTCTATAAGCATCCATAGATGCTTGCTCGTAAGATCAATTTTATGGACTCGTTGGTCCCACTTCCTGCAGGATCTGGGATTCATATCCCCATGGCTTTTGCAAAAGCTCAGGTCTGCTCTATCCAGCCTGTTTGGACCTGATGCAGCCCATGGCAACCCCCACTGCCAGCAGATACTCAGAGATCATCTTGCTCTGAGCACCATGATGTCATGTTGTATATCAGCAATCCCCAAAATGACCACTGCCAGCTTCTTTCAGTTACATCCCTGCATCATTTAAGGCTTTTCTTATATGGCTGAGATATGCCCACTGAATCACATGCAGCACTACATAAAGCTAACTCAGGAGGACAGGTATTGCACAAACCTTTGCTGTGTAACTGCAAAGACCCTTCTAGTACTCATCTTGTGTTGGCTTTATCAGCATTATGATGGCTCTATCATCTTTCACTCTCTCCTCAGTTACCTATCACACTCCACCTGTGGTCCGTATCAATATTGTCCCTCGACATGCATGGACCAGTTGACATTAGTGACAAAAAGAAAGTGGAAAGAGGAGCTGTAAGGAGACCTAAACACATCCAGAACCACAGGTCAGGCTAAATGGGTGGAAAAAATTACAAAATCTTTTGACACCCTTGTGACAGACATGTCTGGCAGTGATGAAGCGAAGACATGGAGCTTTCTCCCAGGAGCTCTCTCCCAGGATGAGTATCTGCACTGATCCAAGGAGATGGGGCAGCTGAGGCTGGCCAGCTTCAGCCCTTCCACCTCATTGCAGTTGAGATACTTTGCACATCAGACACAGGAAATTGCTACCCAAGAACACAAACCAAAATGTACGTGGATCTTTAGTTTCATTTTAGCAGACCCAAAAGGCAGCTGTTTATTATCAAAAGTATGATATCAGAAAGGCTGGAAAGAGGAGGCACATTTACAAAAGATGGTGCTGGTGGGACTGTAATAGATTATCCTCTCCGTTCCTCTATCATAAGGCAAGATCAACCTTACCCGAGACCTTCTCAGTAAATGTTTGTCCAAGTTAGTTTAAAAATAAAAATAAATAATGGACTTCCCATCCCTTCCCATTGAAAGCTATTCCAATGTATCCCTAATACTATCATTAAAACATTTTTTCAATGTCTTAACTAATAATACAAGATAAAAAGTTCAATATAATTTCTCATTCACAAACTCTACAGATATCTCTCTGTAAATATTCTCACCAAAGTATCATTTTTTTATTATTATTTTTATTATTTTACCAGGATTATTTCAATTGCAGTGCAATGTAAAGGTCTCAGAATCAGGACAAAACTGAAACAAGCCAGTAGTTCAAACTATCAGCCAAAGCTATCAGTCAGCCCACAGCTATCAGTCAAACCGCAGCCATCAGCCAAACTGAACCAATCTGATCTTCTTGGGACACCCTACACAGCCAAAGGCAAGGTCAGCCCGGGAAGCCACTGGGGATATCTTTCTTAAAAAGCAATAATTCAGAGGGGGACTAGAAAATACATCCAAATGTCTAACCCAACCAGCCCTTCCTGCAATTTCAGCCCAAGATATCTTATCCTCAGCAGACACAGAGAAGAGATACACCTCTTTCTTTGCCACTGTTGGCTTATTTGACGGATATTGGCATATCCTGCCTCCCTTGCTCACTTATCTTAATCTAAATTTTCCCAATGGCTTCCAGTCTTCACCATGATCATGTGCTCTACACTCTCATCCTGGTTCCCATCCTCTGCTTCCTCCTCAAAAGACCTCAAAGACCACCTGGTGCCTACTGCAGTCAAAGAGAAGATGACATCTAGATGGTCCAGCCTCTAAATACAGGCTTCCCAGGTTGCACTGAAATAGCCGCTTTTCCTTTCACAAGGAGTTTGTGCTCAGAGGGTCTTGTGCATTGCAACCTGTCTGGTTGTATTTTTACTGTTCAAGCAACAAACTAAGCTTTGGTTGAAAGCATTTTCCTAATACTCTGGCTTCCTCTACAATTGGTCTTCCTCTCTTTTTTCTTTACTGTCTCAGGATGATTCAGGAACTCACGGGGACCCGAGGGGATTGCAGCCAATGGGATTTATTTGCTGCAAAATTCCTGGAAGCAGCACAAAGCATCAAGCTGTGTGTTGTGCAGTGTTTCAGATCTTACCATTTCTTCCTGCCTGTTGCTCTGTTTCCACCAGATATTCCCATCCCTGGAGCAGAGCTGGCAGAAAGAATGGCAAGACTGGTCTTGATGCTGTGAAATCAGTCCTCTGGACTGCTTTAAACTGTTCAAGAAAACTCTGATGAAAACTACTGTTTGGCTGTAGGAAAGAGTGGTAAAACCAGACATAATTGTTAACATCTAAAGTTTGTCAGCATGAGAATGCCACTATGATAATGTTGAAGGTGTAAAGTGAAAGCAACAATTACTACTTTAGAGTGAAAGCAGTATAAATTTTCAAGCACTCTTATTTTGATGCAGGTTCATGAAAGTAATCTTCTCCTGTGGAGTAAGCACATGGAAACGGGTTAAAAGCAAACCAAAATATATCAGCCTGTCAATGTAAGAAATGCTCCTTCCCAGCAATTTGTACTTACAAGACTTTATTAGATTAACTATATCAATAATCAACAGCATTGCACATCTTTTATCCTTTCCATTAAGCTTCTCAGTTATGCTTTTATCTGTCTTAAAAAAAGAAAAATGAAGATGATCACAAGGCTAGAACACCTCCCATATGAGGACAGGCTGAGAGAGTTGGGCCTGTCAGCCTAGAAAAGAGAAGGATCTGGGAAGACCTTATAGCAGCCTTCCAGTACCGAAAAGGGGCTACAGGAAAAATGGGGAGGGGCTCTTTTTATCAGGGAGTGCAGAGATAGAACAAAGGGGAACAGTTTTAAGCTGAAAGAAGGGAAATTTAGATTAGATCTTAAGAAGAAATATTTTACTGTATGGGTGTGGAGGCACTGGCACAGGTTGCCCAGACAGTCGTGGAGGCGTTCAATGTCAGGCTGGATGAGGCTTTGAGCAACCTGATCCAGTTGGAGGTGTTCCTTTCCGTGGCAGGAAGGTTGGAACTGGATGATCTTTAAGGCCCCTTCCAACCTAAACCATTCTATGATTCTATGAAACAGCAACATTGGGAAAAGATGTCAAATCTTGTATGACTCCAGACAGCAGCTGGAATACAGATAAGTTTCTACTTACAAAAATCTTTTTCCAGAGGACTTATAAGCTGGTCTTTATGTCCACAACTGGGTCATTTTTTTTTCCTCTTTAAATCTACGCATTACTCTAACAAAACCATTACCTCTCTCTACAAACTTTGTGTTACTTATATCCTCAGGACATCAGGGCTACAGAAACACTCCTATTAAAAAGTGAAATGAATAATACATTAAGGAAGATTCCTCTGTAAACATGTCTTTCATGTCTTGTGTTTACTCATCTGTAAAAAAAATATAAGAGAGCTTTGCTTTACAGCTCAAGAGTAAGGTGCAGAGAAGGATGACAAAGATGATAAAATGCATGGAACAGCAGCCCAAGGAAGAACAACGAAATAACCTTGGACTCCTTTCCAGGTTGAAGAGGTTGCTACAGGAGTATGAGTAAGGTCTATGACACTTCTGTCCCTCTCAACCAGTTTTCTGCTGTTTGGCATCAAACAGACTGCAAGGAGCATTTCCATACTGGCTCTCCTGGCTCTGCAGATGCCGAAAAATGAAAGAGGAACAGGGAATAAGCTCAAGGACCTCACACCCACCAATATATCCTCATGCCACATTTAAAGGTATAAATATTTGCTGTCGGGTTCCTGCTATGAAGCACAGTTCTGCAGCCTTACTGTTGTGGCCTTGATCTGAAAACAGGGTAATAGAAGTGTGAAGATAATAAAGACAACATAGATAACAAAACCGTGTCAGGGCCATGGGAACAAAAGACATGGCATGGATCAAGTGCAATGCAGCGTGGACTTAGCCAGGAACCAGTCCCAGGACAAGCAGCTGGTTATTGTTCTGATTTAGCAGTCTATACATAGCCACTTGTGCAGGATCAGGGATTAATAAAATTGTTTAGGTGTTTTGCCACTCAGCAAAAAACTCGGTAAGCCCAAAGACCAGAAGGCACCAGATTGTGGTCAAGAAAGAATCTTCACAAAGGCCCAGGTAAGGGTAGCATACAGCAGAAAACTGCCTTTTATTCCTTGCCCCATCTGTGGCCTGAAGACTCTCTTTAGATGCTGAAGATTCTCTTTAGACTCCCAGTTCCTTCTTCCAATTCACTTTTATTTTTCAAACATTATCCTCCTGTGTTTCTCATCACTTCTGGCTGTGCTAAAACATTTCAGCCATGAAAGCAATTTGGTTCCTCAGGACAGACTAACAGACCCATGTAGCTGATTTTTCTTTCAGTCCCAAGCACACTGTGCTCAGTGCCATAAGGAAATCTGTAATCCTGCAGCAATGGAAAAAAAAATTAGTATAACAATTAGATCAATGTTTAGTTTCTCAGTCTGATTTTATTTTGCCTGGTTGTTGGTTTGCAAGGGCAACTCTGGAGTTTTTTGCAGTGTTGCACATTATGAGAGGCATCTTTGCTGTTTCCCACCCTTACTGGGCAATACTTCCTCTGGAGCATGTGCTCAGTGCCAGGTTCTAATCTCATTTCACATAGCAGTAAGGCTTGTGGAGCCATGTCCCGTGTCTATTTCTTGCTCCATACCTTTGGGACAGTTCCAAGATGATCAGACTGAGAGTTCTGAGTATTTCACTTTTCACAGGAAGAGGCAAACAGTAGAAGGTGGAGACCCATCTCCAACTACAAAGGCTGCAGCTGTAAATTTGGACAGCCCACACAGGAGAAACATCTGTGCTGCTGCTTGGACCATGCAAGTAGGCAAAAGAAACCAATCCCCTGCAGCAAACCCATAGGTAATTCATGAATTACTTCTTTCTTCCTTAAACTCTCAGCTTGGAAATAACCCACCCCAGCATCTCATTATGCTTCTGTGGGAAAAAGGGAAAGAGAGGCAGTGAACTAACTCCGTGCTGTTGAAGGGAAGAAAACCTTAGATTTCCTGAGCTGGGTGCTTTATCCTTCACATTGCACAACCCTGCAATGGTTTAAGCCATAGAATTGCCAGCTCTGCTTTCATGGTACATTTGCTACAGGTGATGGTTACAGAGAAGGAGTCAAAAAAAACCCTTTCAGCAGCTCTCGTGCAGTCTACCAGCATCTGGACAGCCCACAGTTTCCCCAGTCTAAATAAACTCCCCCACCAACATCAAACATTCATTTCCTTGTTGAGGAGGGAGTCCTGTCAATGTTTTGGGGAGAGAAGGAAACAAGTGTACTTGACTAGAACGTGGGAGGTGGCTAATTATAAAAGATCATGGCAGAAATCATCAGTGAAAACACAAAAGAAGACAGGATGTTATCTTCACCAGACATGATTAAAAATGTTGTTTCTCCATTTTTCAGTAGAGACCTCGAGTCCTCTGTTCAGTTTTGGGCCCCTCAGTACAAGAAGGGCATTGAGGGGCTGGAGCACGTCCAGAAAAGAGCAATGAGGTTGGTGAGGTGGCTGAAGAACAAATCTTACGAGGAGTGGCTGAAGGAATTGGGGTTGTTTAGCTTAGAAAAGAGAAGGCTCAGGGTAGACCTCATCACTGTCTACAACTACCTGAAAGGAGATTGTAGTGAAGTGGGTGTTGATCACTTTTCGCAAGTGACAAGTGATAGGATGAGAGGAAATTGTGTCAGGGGAGGTTCAGACTAGACACTTAGGAAATATTTCTTCATTGAATGGGTTCTCAGGTACTGGCAGAGGCTGCTCAGGGAGGTGGTGGAGTCTCCATCCCTGGAGGTGTTTAAAAGATGCGTAGATGAGTTTCTGAAGAATATGGTTTAGTAAGTGGACAGGTACAGTTGAACTCGATGATCTCAGATGTCCTTTCTAACCAGATGATTCTATGATTCTATGATAAATCAATCATTATTCAATTCCCATGAGAAAGAGTCAGGGCATATTTCACTTACCTAAACTCAGATATCTGGGACCATTTGAGATGCCCAGGGTATCCAAGACATTCATATAAGGCTGGTTACATAGTACCTGCGCCTTTCTGGACAAGAAGCTAGAAGCTGAGCATGACAGCATAACACTCACACACATCTGAAATGGCACTAGACACCTATGACAGAGCAACTGTCTGGCACTCTTAAAGCCCAAGCACCCTGCTACAAAATCAGCTCCGTTTTCTGCCGAGAATGTGACATTTCTGTGCAATCCAGCAAGTGATCAGCCTGTAAACGATGAGAAGAGCTAAAGAGCAGTCTGGCACTTCACAGCCAACCAGCTAGTCCCTGAAGTAAAGTATTTTACTAACTTTTATTTTAAGCTTTTCTTTAGCAACCATAGCATGTCTGAATACAAATTCTCACAAAGATCAAGATGTTCAGATCTGAAAATGCCTCACAACAACTGTCTGCTTTAACCTTTGCATATTTTACATACATTTTCCTTATTATCATATTCCACTCACTAAAGGATTTCAGAAGCACCTGGATTCCATAGCTCAGATCCACATGAATATTCTGGCTCCTAAATCATAGCTACATTAAAAGCAGTTCCATGTCCAAGGTCTCTCATGGAGCTGATTCCTCAGTCACTGCAACCACCATGGCTAATTCTGCGTCAGACTGCTAAATTCACCATCACTTCATTCCTTCCAGGTACCTTTAATTATCTCTATGTCTAATTAGCTAAATCTAAAGGAATGCTAAACTAATTTTTTTTCATGATTAACGGCCCCTCTTAAATCTATGTACAATAATAACGTCAATTAATTTGAACAGGTCATTTAAAAGATACTGTGTTGAGCTCAGCACAAGCCCAATTGACATGTAAAAGCCTTTTATAACCCACGACTCTCTGCACTATTATTAATTATCTCCTAATTAAACAACAAAGTTCCCTTGCAATGCCCCAGTTAGACTTTGTTACTAAACATTTTTCCATCACTTACTGGATTAATGTGCTAATTAAACAACTTGCAACATGGAGTCAAGATTGTGGCACGACACTGGAAAAGAGGTGTGCAAATCCATATGTTTGAACTCAAAATCTGCTTGGCCTATATTGACAGAAAGTATTACTTTGAAAGTCAATAGCTACGTTCTGTTATTTTTTTCCCATCCTAGAGGAATAAAACCAACAAAAAAACCTGTCCACAAACTCCAATAACAAATTGCCATTGCACTCTCATAGAAGAGACTTCTCATCTGCTCAAAGTTTTCAGGGGGTATAAATGTGAGGGGTTTACAAGGGTTTGATCAAAAGTCTACAAAAAAATTTCAATCAGTGATGAAATCTGAATCCTTCAGCTTCATGTGTGCACCTACTGGGAGGACTTCACTCCATACTGGAGCTCAACTTCACCTGTGAGTGGGAATCCAGTTTGAACTGTTTATATGCCAGTATGTCCTGAGTTGGGGGACAGTTTCTTCCCATTACCAAGTTAATTTGCTGCTGAGATTAACCAACTCCAGGTTACTAGTGCTGTGATTGCATGAATATTGCCAGATCCAGTCTACTTCCAGGAAACTTATGTGTTTGCACGTTCAGCCTCAGTTGCTGCCAGTTTTCCAGTTAGTGGTGCAGCTGCCACCTCCCAGCTGTTGTTCAGCTAACATCCACCTTGCAGGATCTTTATTATGAGTTACACTCTTCAGATCAACAGCAGTGGAAAGATGTGAACGTCTACTTAATTTAAAGAGAGGACATTTTATGTTGGAAACCCATACCATGTGTGAAGCCATTCATAGTGCACCTGTGTGTCTCCACTGCCCACAAGGTGCATGAATCAGCTGGAGTTTGACATGTGAGCCAGAGATTTCTCAGAACAGCACCAGCCACAATGGAATCCTAATCCACAACGAGAAGCATATGCCTAGTGAAATGATAATAATCTTTAATGGAAAAGCCTCACTCAGGACAAAGTCTAGCATTGCTATTTTCTGTTTAGAGTGTGAAAAAGCTCATTTAGGATGTTTGAGATACCTCCTTGAAGCTGTGCTGGGGACTGTTCAGATGTCCCAGTGATTCTGATGACTATGCTGGCACTCAAGTCTGTGACAGTAAAGGGCAAACACAAATCACTGTTCTTCTACCCTACGAAAATGTAAACCAACAACCTTCCAGTGAAAAAATATCTATAGAAAAATACCATTAGGTGGTGTGGAAAAAACAACGTGCTAGGTATTTTCATGTCCTAAGCTATGTCTGACAATGTGTGGAGGGTTCAGATTTGTATTCAGATAAGGCAATCACAGTGAATCTGAAACTGTCTGCATGATAACTAAACCTTACTAATGTCAAGGATGTTCCCTGAATTATTATAAAATCTGAGACATCTACCAGAAGCACGCGTGTCCAATATTCTGTCGTCCAGTGGCACTCCTAAACCACACATGAAACAGTTGGTTTATAAACTCTCCACCAGGAGGCAATCATTAAATCAGTTCTCATTCGCAGGTGAAGGTCTTGGTTTTTCACTTCATCTGCCCTGCTGAATTGAGCAGTGGCTGCTCTGCTCTTCTCTTTGTGTCAAATTAAAGACAGAATGATTCAAAGTGAAAGCCACACACACACACATATGAAAATGACCCCTTTTGTTTTTCTGTGGTCTATAGTTTGATCACCGAAGTGCCTTGGAAGACTGATTGACACCTGACTGCATCTCTGGCAGGTTGAATGGAGATATCCTAGTTATCCATCTCCGTTCTGCTACGGCCTTCAGTATCCTTACTGCTTTAGGATGCCACCGACTGACCCCAGACTAGCACGGTCATGTGTCACATGAATTAGAATAAAACACACTCATGTACGAAGGAGCATTTCCTGCCCTCCTTTCAGCCTCACATATATCGTCATCCTCTGCTTATTATAGTGCCCAGGGCTGGGTCACAAGAGATCGCTTCCCCTTTCTCCCTTTATACTGCAGAATATTGCACAAACAGAAAAAGCAGCCCCTACACAAACTGGTCACAGGGAGGGAAAGCACATTAATTAAGCAGGGCATACAAATGCTTGCCAACAGACTCAGCAGGACAACCTGAGGAAGAACAGGCAAACAGATCAGTGCAAATTACAGAATTGATACCTCAGAGTTCAGGTTGCAGGAGTAAGGCCAGATCAGCACACAGTGAGTGGACTGGCAGTGCAAGACAGACAGGGGTACAACTTCTCCAACAAATAGGTGACAGCCCTCTGCTTGGTCAGCTGGAGTGCTAGTGCCATCTCTGCTGCAAAGAACCTGGAGAACAAGATGTGAAGTTTGGGGACACTTAGGCAGGTTAGACAGGAGCAGCCACCTCCTCCACAGCCTCAAAGTCCCCAGGAGGAACGGCAAAAGCAAAACTACATCAGGCAAACGGCTGTGCAACTTCAGCCTGGAACGGTGCCGGTTTTCCCAATCTTGTACCCCTCCTGCTTCATATATTCCAGATTATCTCCCCAAATGCAGATATGTACCTTCTGAAAGGTCTCCTACATAGTCTCTAGCTGCTTGTCTATGCAACGTTTCTTATTTTCCCCTGTGTCCATAAGTCTCTTCAGTCGCGGGACTGATGGTGACTCAGAAGCAGTGCTGAAGAACTGAAGCATGGATTAAAGGTTCAATCATGGAAGAATCACTCTGCTCATTTCCACACTTCTTTTGTATTGAAAAGGGAAAAATGGCTGTACAGGTATAATGGCCTTAAACAGCTTCCCTGGCTCAGTGATGTCATTGGTATTGCAAGGTATGTCCCCTCTCTTCAATATCTGGACAAGTACAATGATAGTAATTGCAAAATTGTTAGTGATATTAGTGGAGAATATAAATATACACATATATAAGTACTCACATAGGCAGATGGGACACAAGGCTGTTCTGTTACTGCAGTTCTTCTTTGTCATCTGTCCATCCTTTTTATGCATCTAAGCTGTTGCTACCTCCTGTTTGCCCTTCTGCTGCAGATGACAAGTCTCTCCCTTGGACTTAGATGCAGACACCTGTGGCAATGTCCCAGAGTATCTAGAGTGTTGTATGTATATGTAGGCTCTTCTGATATTCTATGAGATGATTTCCCATTAGATCCTACAGCCTTGCATCTAAACACTTCTGCAGATGACACGTGTATATGTATGAATGTGGGTTCTCATATACAAATAACCTTTGTAACAAGCGAGGAGAACTATGCAACAGACTCAATATGAGTGGTAAAGCAAGTTCTGGTTTATTGGGAAGCTCATTCACGACTATACCATAACCCATGTCTACTTAAGTTATGTCTACTTGTCTAACAATCATTGGTTTGTCTAACAATCGTTGCCCACTTGTCTTATAATCATTAGTTTGGCTCCAAAAGCCCTATAATCACTAACTTAACTCTAAAAGTTATACCATCATGCCCCTCTTCAATGCTCTCAGGTTACATGTGCATGTTCCTCCTACTTGCTCCTCCTACTTGCTCCTACTGCTATGTGCTGGGTTCCAGGTCTCATCCTAGCCTACTTCCTTGTTTATCAGTTACAAGGTCTTCTTGACCTTATCTTGGGGATTTTCTCACTGCCTCCCTCCTTGTCAGTGTGACTTGGCAAAGTCCTCAGTACTTTTTCATCACAGCCCAGCTCAGCTGATTTCTGTCAGGGTCGATTCACAGAGCTTCTCCTTTGAACCATGTCCACGCTCCCGCAACCATTCTGCAACAAACCTTCATTTTTTTCTTTGTATGCCTTACAAGTATTGCAAAATGGCTTCTCTGTTCAAAAGTTTCTGACTTTTAAAAGGTGTATTTTTAACTCTTAAACTAAGCACTTTGCCTGCATGTTAAATTACTCTCTTAGCAAACCCCAGACACAGACCAATCCACATAATTCCTGGCTCCAACCATCTCGCCTCTTTTTTTTCTCCCATAAGATAACCACATTCCTTCTGTCCTCAAAGACTGAAAAGAAACAACTCCTTTCACTGACGCTGAACTAGAATCACACAAGTATATCTACCAATCCATACTTCCAAAATTATTGGAAATGTACCTACTGGGGTTTAAACGAGCATAACTCTGCTCAAGCCAATGTATTTTTTCTGATTTATGAAGACCTGCCTCTTTCACTTTGCCATCTTAGAATCAGAAAATAGCAGAATGGTTTGAGTTGGAAGGGACAATTAAAGACTGGACCTGCGTAGTTCCAACTCCTCTGTCATGGGCAGAGACACCTTCCACTTGGTCAGGTTACTCAAAGCCTCATCCAGCCTGGCCTTGAACACCTTCAGGGATGGGGAAGTCCATGACTTCTCTGGGCAACCTGTTCCTGTACCTCACAACCCTGACAGTAAAACATTTCTTCCTAATATCTCATCTAATTCTCTCCTCTTTCAGCTTAAAACTGTTACCCCTCCTCCTCCTACTACACTCCATGATTCAGAGCCCCTCCCTATCTTAGTATGCTGCATTTGAATTAGACTGGCAATTCTTCCTGAAAGTGAAATTCTATACGAATTTCAGAAGCCATAGGTATAATTCCCAAAGGAAATACATACTGTCTTATCATCACAGTTATTATTTAGCATTCCTGGTTCACTAGTTTCTTGATATTAGCAATGGTGAAAAGCTATCACACTGGAACTTGTCCAGACCTGTAGAAGTCACAATTTCTGTCCCAAAGAGCTTCAAGATTCAAATCAAAAAGAACCAAGGGAAGAGGAGGATACTGCTAGAAAGAAATTACAAAAGAAGCTAAGTGCAGCTTTACTGCTAAGTGCACCCACATTACAAAGTCAGGGCCTTGTGCACCACATGACCTTCCAATTGCAACGCGAAGCTGATTCCCCATTACTGAACAGACAATGGCCTAAGAAATAACATGAACTCAGAGTTTGTGCAGTGACATTTTAAAATATGCACTGACTTTTAGGAAAAGCCCACGGTGAATATTAAACAAGCCCCTGCATTTCCTGGGGTTGGTGGGCAGGACCTACCTTTCCTTTCTTGGTTACACGCAGTGACCTTTTAAAATAATTTTTGTCACTGCATGGTTCCTCTGGTTCTTCAGCCTTATTCATTCTTCAAGACTTCAAGAGAATTAAGTATCTTCTGTAGCTAATAAATGGAACCCTGGATTCCTTCATCTGGAAAAGTACTTTTGATTAATGCTACCGTGTATGGATGAGTGCTCAGCAATTATAAGAGCATTTGAGTACAAACCAGAGGCACAAATGAAAAGAATTGATGGTTTCAGTTATTACTTTTGAGGCATTTAGTGTTATAGCACCTTGATGCCTCACACAACACCCAGATTAAGTCCAAATCTGAAAGGCTGCACTGAAAGATAAAACACAAAGCCTACATATTACCCAAGTCTCCCTTAAGCCACTGAAATAGACTTCAAGTGCAGTTGAAGTGCTACACTTGCCCTCCTACATGAGGGACCTTCTATGATACAATCATTTATTTTCAGGGCATGTTTGAGCTTTTTCTTATATATCCTGAAGGAAATCACAGGCCCAGATAAAGTACTTTGGGTCAGATAGCAGAAAAACAGTTGTAGTTTTCTTTTTCTTCTCCATCTTCTGTTTCTCTTCTCATTAGCAGGCACTACTGAGCAGGCTTCCAGTCATCTAATCCTTTCTAAGAGTTCTCTCTAAGAATCACATGAACCAAGAGGTAAAAGCATGATTCATACACAATCATGTTTGCTGCTGTCTGGAAAGCAAGGTGTTCAAACCAAATCCACCAGAGACAAAGCAGCCTGAGCTACCACTGTGATGACCTACTTGTAACAACAAATAAATTCTCCAGGGGTAAATGTGTAAGGCCCCTGAAGCATGGCTAGGAGATGTTCTATAGGAAAGGATGTTCCGGGGTCTTCTCACCCTTCAGATTCTGCCCTTCTCTAAACAAAGACTAGATCATGAAGTAGTGCCATAGTTTCCATCTGCTTACCAACACAGAATAAGAGCACTGATGATGACATGAGCCAGCAATGTGTGCTCGCAGCCCAGAAGGTCAACTGTGTCCTGGGATGCATCAAAAGAAGCATTGCCAGCAGGTCAAGGGAGGTGATTCTTCCCCTCTATTTCGCTCTTGTGAGACCACACCTGGAGTATTGCGTCCAGTTATGGAATCCCCAACTTAAGAAGCATATGGAACTGGTCCAGAGGAGGCTACAAAGATGATCAAAGGGCTGGAGCACCTCTGCTATGAGGACAGGCTGAGAGAGCTGGGTTTTTTCAGGCTGAAGAAGAGAAGGTTTCGGGAGGACCTCATACTGGCCTTCCAGTACCTGAAGGGGGCTTAGAAGAAAGCCATGGAGGAACTTTTTACAAGAGCATGTAGTGATAGGATGAGGGGGAATGGCTTTAAATTGGAAGGAACATTTAGGTTAGACATTAGGAAGAAATTCTTCATGATTAGGGTGGTGAGGCACAGGTTGACCAGGGAGGTTGTGGATTCCCCCTCTTTGGAGGTGTTCAAGGCCAGACTGGATGGAGCCTTGAGCAGCCTGGTCTAGTGGGAGGTGTCCCTGCCCTTGGCAAGGGGGTTGGAACTGGATGATCTTTGAGGCCCCTTCCATCCCAAGCCATGATTCTATGAAGATGCAGCATTCCAGGCTTTATTGCATACCAGGGGTCCAGAGGACTTGCAGCCAGCTGTTAGCTTATCCCAAAGCCGTATTTTCCTTGCTGTAGTAACAAGGAACATCTACAAAGAATACCGTGATATAATGCACAGATACCAACTTCTTGATATGATCTGTCAGCCCTTCCTCCCCCACATCTGTACTGTTGCAGAGTGACTCCTTGAAATAGCTAGAAGAGTTTATTTCAAATGAGCTCAATTATTTCCTCACTGTACTGCAAGGCAAGCAGCAGCACGGGCATCCCCGAAACCACCTCAAGTGAGGCAACATCCTCTGCGTTCACACCTACCCAAAGCAAGTGTCCTTGCTCTTTGCTGCCCCGATTCATTGCCACATTATACATGTGGTCTTCCTTTCCCTCCATCACAGCCCTCTCATCTTCCCGCTCTTCATGGCTTAGACAGGGTACTGAAGGTCATCTAAGGCACTAATCTGTCCTTATTTTTTTTCTCTTATTTCCTCCTTCTCTCATTTC
Source organism: Tapera naevia (assembly GCA_033556795.1). Classification (NCBI taxonomy): domain Eukaryota; kingdom Metazoa; phylum Chordata; class Aves; order Cuculiformes; family Neomorphidae; genus Tapera; species Tapera naevia. The sequence goes on along the minus strand of JAUMJJ010000074.1, from coordinate 478,043 downwards.
CTAACTTGAGTGTGGAGTTTTTGGTGTTTCTCTCTACCTTGCCAGACCCCCTTACCACAGTGGGTAAGAGGATCACACCAAGAAGAGAGGCATATTTCTAAGGGGTTGATGGGGTGGCCTTCAGTCATTCCGAGGAAAGCAAAAATGAACACTGAGCACACAGCCAAGCCACAGCCATGATGTGATTGGAGATGTCCCTTTTATTTCTTCCCTTGCTGAAGTCAAATTCTTCTCCTGCTGGCAATGCTGCAGACACTTGGGTACTTAAGTGGGTTATAACCCATCAACTGTGGCGAGTGACAGAAATATAGGATCATTGCTTACCTTATCTTCATGTACCTTCCTCAAGTTGCAGTTGATCAGGACATTTATCCAAGTTCTTCCTCCTGATCCTACCTGAGATCTCTGTAACACAATCCCTGAGGACCAGCTCTCCTGGCTGCCAGAGCTGGCCTGAGGGCACTTGGTTTTTAGAGGAAAGCTGACATGTTTGACACCATCTAATCTTGTTCTCTTCCATGCTGCTGAAAATTGAATCCATCTTATCTCTTTCTGGGTGTCCCAAAGCAGAGCTCATTGATAGAAAAAGTATTCTGGACACCCAGCATCCACTGGTGAACAGATGCTACCATGGGAAGTTATGATTTTGAAAGTTTTGTGTCCATAGTAAAAACGACATGACAATGGTTCCCTTAACCAGAGCCTGGTACGTTTCCATCAGACAGCACTTATGGTAAATGTACTCACATCAGACATTTTCAGAGCACTGAGCAGAAAACGTTTTGACCTTTCACCTTAACCACTAAAAGAAAGTAAGCCTGCAAAGCCACTCCTCACCTAAAATATTCACCACAAGGATGTTAGGTCTGAAATGTTACTGTCAGTGGCCTCTGATCACCCCAGCTGATGCTAATTCTGCAGTGAGAAGACAGATTTCTGGGAAATTTAGAAGGACCGTACATACCACAGCACCCAACTAAATAACTCATTATCAGCAGAATTTCACTGGGAAACAACACCGTCTGCTGGCGTCCTTGTTTCTTTAGAATAGACCAATTCAGAAGAATTAGCAGGCCAGCTCATGTGAGAAACAGAGACAATTCAGAGAAATAAAACAAAGATGTTGTCTTTGCCCTATGCGTGCTCATGGATAGGCTACAGAGGAGGGAGAAGAAGTATATAAAGGGCTGAGATTTTGCTGACTGGAGGTAGCACTGGTTCAAAAGAAACACGGGAGACAGATCTGTGCTCATTTTGTAGCACCGAGAAGGTGGTGGTGTGGCCTCAGCACACAGCAGAGTAGCAGGATGGCAGCAGAGCAAGAGGCTGCTCAGCATCCCCGTACTGGGTTGGGAGGGAGGCAGAGTGGGCTGAGTCAAAGTTTAGCAGGCCTAGCCCAGAACACCTTTTGAGCTATGTCTTAGTTTCATAGCCCCGTTCGCTAAACCACTGATGACTTATCTCAAAGCCTTTGTTGGAAAAAGCACTACTGAGATTGTGAAGACCACTAACGAGCAGAGCATCTGCATATGCCTGTGGTGAAAGTGCCTGCTTGGTGCTTACAATTGCACCAGTGGCTGTGTGCTCATCTACCAGATACTGCAGCTCCTGGAGTCTGTCCCCTGCTAAATCAGCTCTTCCTTTGGCTAAGTCTTCAGCACCTGAAGCTGTTTCTGGCATTAATTCATGCCATGTCTCAGGAAAGACTCTCCCATGGGACATGTGTCCGTCTCTTCCTCTACCAGGCCTGACCTGTCAGTTCTCACCATATGCCCTTCAGACAGGGCCAAATGCAAAAGATAGCTTAAGACAAGATGTCTGGGGACTCATGGAGGAGGTGTGTGTGAATGGTTACCCAAGAGCTACACATTGCCCTTCTGTGTCCCTAGGCTTCAGTCCCTTGTCTATAGAAGGCTTGTCTACTTTGCTCTTGTGAGACCCCACCTGGAGTCCTGCATTCAGTTCTGGAGTCCTCAGCACAGGAATGATATGTATCTGTCAGAACAAGTCCAGAGGAGGGCTGCAAAGATGATCACAGCGCTGGAGCATCGCTCCTGTGAGGACAGCCTGAGAGAGTTGGGCTTGCTCAGTCTGGAGAAGGGAAGGTTCCAGGGTGACTTTTTTGCAGCCTTCCAGTACTTATAGGGGCCTACAGGAAAGATGAGGAGGGCTCTATCAGGGAGAGTAGGGACAGAATGAAGGGTGCCAGTTTTAAGCTGAAGGACAGTAGATGTTGATTAGATTTTAGGAAGAAATGTTTTGCTGTGCGAGTGGTCAGTCACTGGCACAGGATGCCCAGAGATGTTGTGACTGCCCCATCCCTGGAGGTGTTCAAGGCCGGGTTGGATGAGGCTTTGAGCAACCTGATCCAGTGGAAGGCGTCCCTGACCATGGCAGGAAGGTGGGAACTGGATGATCTTTAAGGTCCCTTCCAACTCAAACTATTCCATGACTCTATGATTCTGTGATTCTAAAATTCTATGGTTCTATGATAATGACCTCCAGAGGTCCCTTGCAATCTCAACCATTCTGTGACTTCATATATTACTACTGTTGCCTTTCCTTAACTTTTCCCCATGCAATTTATTAATGACATCAAAGGAGATGCAGAACACGTGTGCCAGCAGTCCCAGAACCTCCAAACTGAGCAGTTTTCCTCCAAGAGTGGTCAACAGCCAATGCTCAGGTATGGAAATGGGCCAAACTTGGAGTTGTCTTTCAAAGATGCCTATTTCAGGGAGACTTATTAGAGATAGTATCTTTGTGCAGAAGCCAACGAGAGGTGATTCCTTTCACACAAGCAATAGGGGACTGTTCTCCAGGAAATTAGAGGACCTTTACTTCAGAAATGACTGTATTTTTCTAGTAGTTTCAAAGCACCACACCTCTCACACAGTGGCAACTGGAGAATGTGGTCACACACCATGAACCTTTTGGCTATGGAGTTGCTTGGTGAGGTTTTATACCCATTCCCAACCCTCCACCACCCTCCTCACCACTGCTGTGTTTGCTTAGTCCTTCACGTGGCCACACCTTGTGAAAATGATGCTGTTACAGGCAAAGGGCCACCCTTCTTTTTTTTTTTTTTCCGCTTTGCTTTGCTTGTTTTTCTTAAATCCAGACCGTTTTGCTGCTCTGGCTGAGAGCACAGTGAGGCCATCAGCTGAGTCAGCGAAGTGAGGAAGCCTGGGGTGGGGAGGAAGGACACAGGCAGGAGGGAGACAGAGTGTGGGAACCAGCCAGAGGGCTTTGCCTCACTCAACCTGTGCCCTAAAATGCATTTTATGCATCTGCTTACATTGATTATTTTGAATGCCACCTGCTCACAGCTGACAAACGATAGTAGTGAAGTAACTGAATATGGACTGAGAAAAAGCTTTATAAAGCAAACAATGAATTGGGAATACATTTTGCATCAAATTTTTGGTTGGTCTTTGGTATGAGACTAACAACTCTTGGAGGGCACTGCAACAACACCAGTAATAAGACCAGCATCACAATTAATCAAATTCTCTTCATAGCTTGAAAGGGGCAATATATATCTTCAATCAAGGAATTCCAAGGAAGTGGACCCTGAAGAAAGATTGTCCTATAATTACTCAGCCTTTTCTGGTGAAGCCTGGGAGATATGCACTGCCACACTGTATTTTGCAAGTGCTTTGCTTTGCTCACTGCACTTCCTGTCCTTTCATGCAGACACCAGGGAGCTCCCAGGCTGGAAGTGTGTGACAGCAGGGTGGACAGACCTTACTGAGGAATGGGTGGTTTGGGGTGTGTTGGACCTATCATTTAGTAGAAGGGAGGAAGTGACCTCTGTGGTCCTTTCCAAGCCCTTTTTTGATGGGCTTTTCTACTGCAAGAGATTGGAATGTAAACATGATGATAATATGCAATGCACGCTTTGAGCATAAATGCAAACCTTTAGAAAGGAAAAGAAAAATGAAAAGCCAAATTTTAATGTTATTTTAACTTTGAAAATGACCTTTCAAGTAATTTTCAAGTTCATGGACTAATTAACTAAGTTGCAATTAATTTAAAACAAACAGGGATATTTTAGCTTCCTTCACAGCAGCTATTAAATATGTTCCCTGTTTTTTTTCCCCATATCTCTTTTAAATTAACAATAAACTGCAAATATTCATCCCTAAAGACCAAATATTTTGAGAATGCAACTCTTCTGAAAAGCCCATTACCCAGGCAAAACGCTCCATTAGTTTAATTTTTTTTTTCTTACTGAAAATGTGGGTGGTTTTCAAATACAGGAAAGAAAACACACCGGCTTGTGGTGATATTTTCCACCAGAAAGATGCAGCATGAAGGGCTTTTGGTTTCCAAATACCTAACTCACAGGAGTGGCCACGACTGTTGTAGAAGGCAATGCCTGATTAGTTGTGCATGTCAAGTTAAATGACAATAATAACATACAACAGTCGGCTCGTGTTTCAGTGAAGCTCTGTGTCAGCAGCTGCCCCCCAGCCTCAGCGCTGTCGGCTTTAAATATGCAAAAAGCTGCTGCTGCAAAAAAAAAAAAAGAACAAGGAAATCTGTTCTCCGTGCCCCTGGTGGGTAGGAACTAGCTGAAGATGTCCCTGCACATTTCAGGGGAGCTGGACTAAATGACCTTTAAAAATCCCTTCCAACCCAACCCGTTCTATGATTCTATTACAAGAAGTGGGCTGAAATCACAGCAAGGAAGGTTTTTGTTACACTTTGAGGGAATGCTATCAGGTAGTGAAGGACAACTTTGGGAAAGGCTGTGGTGAGCTGGTGTGGAGCTGTCACCAAAGATCCGGAATCATAGTATTATAGAATCATCTGGTTGGAAAAGACCTTTGAGATCATCGAGCCCAGACATAGCTGTCCACTACTAAACCATGATCCTAAGAAGTTTGTCTATCTGTCTTTTAAACACCTCCAGGGATGGTGACTCAACCACCTCCCTGCACAGCCTCTGCCAGTGCCTGACCACACTTTCAGTGAAGAAATTTTCATAATATCCAGTCTGCTGGTGCAACTTGTGGCCGTTACCTCTTGTCCTATCACCTGTCACTTGTGAGAAGAGACCAATACCCACCTCGCTACAACCTCCTTCGAGGTAGCTGTAGACAGTGAAGAGGTGTCCACTCAGCTTCCTCTTCTCCAAGCTAAACAACTCCAGTTCCCTCAACTGCTCCTTGTAAGACTTGTTCTCCAGCCCCTTATCCAGCTCCATTCCCTGTTCTGGATGTGCTCCAGCCCTTCAATGTCCTTTTTGTACTGAGGGACCCAAAACTGAACACAGTACTCAAGGTGTGGCCTCACCAGTGCCGAGTACAGGGGCACAATCACTGCCCTTGTCCTGAATGGTCCTCTAGAAAGGGCTGATACTGTTTTTTAACATGGAGTAGAGGATGGAAGATGGATTTTTCCATTGAAAAAGATGGTCAAGGATTTTTCCTGCTCTGAGACCATTGCAGTCAAATGTTTTGCTAGGAGAAGATGCAAGTTGAAGCCTTTTTCTGCCTCAACATCTGAGCTAAGTGGCCTGATATGCTGTTTGGTGTGTAAAACACAGAAGCTAATCCTGAGCCTAAATAGTCGCACATCTGCAAAATTTCCCATAGGCAAAGTGCTGCTCATGTAATCGGCTGCTGTGCCATGGAGGGGACAATATTGATGGGATCAGGGAATGGGACAGAGACCATGGGGCTGCATCGCAACTGCGGATATGCCACTACAATGGCTGAGGCTTCCACTGATCCAGTCTAAGTGCAGGTGGATACGATGGTCCTCCAACCATCACATTTCCGTGCAAATTGTAGCAACAGAATCAGCAGCCAGTGGAGCTGAAAACTTAAGCTTGGGATAGGAATATATGGGATTTAATTATCTACAGCTCACCTTTACTTGGCGTGAAAGAACCTCTTCTGCATGCTTGCAGTGCCAATCTCACACCCCACCCACCCTTAACGTAATGAACTCTGATGCAGACAGGAAGGATAGATATGTAAGTTAATGGTCTATGAGCAATTAAAATGCAAAATCATCTGCCTCATGAAATGCCTTTTTCCCTCCTGCTGGAAACAGGAACATAGATTATACTTAGTTCAAATTGTTCCAGAAAATATGAGAGAACTATTCTTTAAAGCCAATCCATTCCCAAAGCTCAGTAGCCTTTCCCTTTAGCTTCCCTTGTCTCCCCTTCATTTTGATGTATACTTACATTTTAAGGATCAGCAGTAAAGGCAAGATAATCACCATGGTATTCAAAGAACCAGTGCAGCCAGTTCAAAGTAAACACTTATAGATCCTAAACTTTCTAAACACCCCATTTGAATCATCTCATACAAAACACCTCTTCTGCAGGCAGGTGGCATGTCCTGCACCTCTAATGGTACAGTGACTTTTTAGAGAAACACCATTTGAGATTCTCCACTATGTCATTAGGACCCACAAAAGGTACCTGAAGATGTCTTCTATGGGTACATCAGGCACATGAAGAACATTTGTAGGTCTCCTCGCTGTAGCTGTTAAATCGTTAGCAGCAGCAAAGCCCACTACTCTCACAGGGCTGGTGTGTTCCTGCAGGATGTGAGGATTCTGCATGTTCTTCTCCAAAACCCTTTGCCCCCAAAATTTCTGGAGTTTATTTTCCTTCTTGTCGCTCCTCTCCCAGGTTCCCAAGCCAGTTTTCCCTTCCAGATCCACCTATTCACAACCCCCATCATCACACATAATCTTGCAGCAGAGGAGGAGGCCACAGGACCAGTGAAGGTAAGAAGGTCTTCCAGGGGATGTCCTGGGCAAGACCCACCTCTGACACCCTCAAGTCCTGAAAGAGATGCACCAAACAGATACCATCTGGCCTTCTTTCATACCACAACCTGGTTTGAGGTTGGGCCTGCCTGGAAGAGAGATGTTTCAAACACCCATGGCAAATAATCAGGGAATTATAGAATTATTAAAGTCGGAAAAGTCCTTCAAGACCATCAAGTCCAACCATCAGCCCAACACTACGTGTACTAAACCATGTCCCAGAGTGCCACATCTACACGTTTTTTGAACACTTCCAGGTATGGTGACTCCACCACTTCCCTGGGCAGCCTCTGCCAATGCTTGACCACTCCATCAGTAAAGAATTTTTTCCTCATACACAATCTAAACCAACCCTGGCGCAACCTGAGGCTATTTCCTCTCATCCTATTGCCTGTCACTTGTGACAACATCCACCTCTCTACAACCTCAGGGAGTTGTAGAGAATGTAAGGTAATGAGACAGACAAATGAGGAAAGACTTCTTTGTTGACTTCTCATCTGCATCCCTCAACAACTACCCCCACCAGCCACCACGACAAGTCTTTGCTGCTTGAAAAACTACAGGTTGTCCTAATTACTTCATTTTTGGTGAGCATCTCTTTTTTGAAGCCATGGTTTCCCTTCTGCCAAAGAGGGTTCAGTGCACACAATCCCAGAGCAGGGTCCCTTGCAGGGCTGGAGATGATGGTCACATCTGAGGCAGCACCAAGCCCCCGGGAATCGGGTCCTTTTGGGGGGGCGGGGAGGGGGCGGTGGTGCGCGGAGTGGGGTGGTGCCAAAGAGGAGGAGGAGGAGAAGGAGGAAGGCAGGCGCTTCCCTCGCGGGTCGCGGCGGGGAGGGCTGTGCTGTGCCGTGCCGGGCGGAGCTCAGTAAAGCCGGGCTGAACGGGGCTCAAACTGAGCTGAGCTGAACTGGACCCAATCGGGCTGATCTGATCTGATCTGATCTGATCTGAGCCGAGCTGAGCTGAATTGAGCCAAACCGGAGTGATCCAAGCCAAGCTGAGCCGAGTTTAACTGATGCAGGTTGTGCCGAAACGAGCTCAGCTGCAGCAGGCTGTGCCAAGCCGAGCTGAGCTGAACTGAGCGGAATCGGGGTCATCTGAGCCGAGCTGAACTGATGCAGGTTGTGCTGAGCTGAGCTCAACGGAACCAGGCTACGCCGAGCTGAGGTGAACTGAGCCGAACCGGGCTGATCTGAGCCAAGCCGAACCGAGGTCAGCTGCACCAGGCTGTGCTGAGCCGAGCGGAGCTGAACTGAACTGAGCTAAACTTGACTGATCCGAGCCAAGGCGAGACGAGTTCAGCTGCACTAGGCTGAGCCGAGCCGAGCTGAACTGAACCGAGCCGGGCTGACCTGAGCTTAGCTGAGGTGAGCTGAGCTGCGCGGAGAGCAGGCACTGCCCGCGATGCGCAGCGGGGTAGAAGGCACCGGGGTCCGGGACAGGGCTGGGCAGGGAGAAGCCGTGCCCAGCAGAGCAGCAGCAGCGAGAAAGTTTGGGGCACTATTTGGTGCTATTCGCATCTCATTTTACCTGGGACTTTGCTCAGGGCACTGCTTCAGCTGTCGGGTCTCGTCTTGTTTCAGATTTTAAAGCTGTCGACTTGTTATTTAGCCAGAGTTCCTTTTATTTATAATCTTAAATAGGAGTTTAAATTACTTTCAGGTTCTTTGTGGTTTCGTAATCATATTTTCCTGCCTTTAAAAAGTGTTGTTTTCTCCCGTGTACCTTCATGCAATACAAAGAAGAGGGGGAAATGAGAAAAACAGTGAAAATCAACTATAACCAAAGTGTTGAGTAAACAAACTGAGGAAAATGTAGAGGGAAAATACTTTCCCCCACTAGGTTCTGTGAAGTTTTGTAGGTGTTTCTTGGTTACAGCAGTATGTAGTAGGATAGGCAGATTTGGTCTAGTTTTAGAGGTGATGTTGTATCTCAGTAGCTGTGTATAGCGTTTTCGGATGGCGTTTGTAATACTCTGCAACCTAGGGCTGTGATAAGTTTGAAAGCAGATTTGAGTGGTAAAACAAAATGAACTGTCTCCATCCCACCTCTGCTGCGTAGTGTTGTAAGCTGCATTTCCTTTTGAAGGAGGGGACTTAAAACCCCAGCCTGGCTGCTCAGTCTTGAGACCTGGCTTATGTTCCCTGCATTCACATTGAATGCTAATGAAGTTAAACTCTTGGGTGTAATCAGATGCTTTTTAATTGTAATTACAATTATAAATAACTTCTTGGCTCTTACTATTTTCTATTCTCTGGTAGTGTGATGTTTTGCCAGTGTGGAAAACTTTATATGGGCTCTTATTTAATTTCCACCTATGAAATAATATAGCAAAGAAAATTACTTCAGCAGCTGAAAGCCACTCTATAGAGTCATGCTAATAGCAGATTATTTAGCAGGGTTACTAGGGCAGGAAGAGATAAAGTTTCACTGAACTTGCTATTAAAAAAAAAAAGGCAGGGGGAGGAGTGAGAAGCAGAACTATTTGTGGTGAGTAGGGCAATGTTCTGAATTTTGTATTTTTGAACAGCCAAATCCTTGAAGTCCTGGGTCTGTCTTTTTTACATTACATGTTCATCCTTCCTTTTTTATTGAAGAAAGGACTCCTAGTCCTAGTTGAGGCCACCAGACATTTCTCAGTTTCTGGTGAGTGTGCTGTAGGAGCCCAGTCGAGGGACCAGGAAAGAGCACCTGCTCCAGGGAGGTTCCTGTCCCACCTGGTTGTGGTGGAGCAGGGCTGCATTCAGCTGAAGGTACCAGATGGCCTCCTAAGACAGCTGCTTTCCTGGAGCTCACAGTCCCACTGAGCTCCCGTTGGCTGAACACCTGACATCAGAGCTGGATCTAGATCCCACTGTGGGCTCTTGGTTGTTGCCTCCATCTCTTTTTTGTTGTCTAGAGTGGACATGAGACCTTGGCATCCACCAGCTTTCACTTGCCAAAGCTCCCTGGACCTCTCATTTTCGTCACATGATTTTTTTGGCCAACCCCTATGAGGAATGAACCTCAGCCTGTGGAGAAGTTTCTGAGTTGAAGGCATTCCTGCTTTAATATGATGCTACAGTTGCACTGGCATAGGCAATGCAGGGCTTAATTAAACTTTATCCTCACTTCTTCACATCCTTTGGGATTTTTTTCAAAGCCCTATCGAATGGGCTGCCCAGGGAGGAGGTGGAGTCGCAGACCCTGGAAGTGTTTAAAGGCGATTGGATGAGGCACTGAGTGCCATGGTTTAGATCATGGTGTTGGTGTTAGTGTTGGGTTATAGGTTGGACTCGATGATCTCAGAGGTCCTTTCCAACCTTATGATACTGTGATACTGTGAAGATTCAGATCCCCCTCCTGAACCTTCATCTTGCATCTCAGCACCACCGCCCAGCCCATGCCTGGGTTGTTTTTGTGATCAAACTGCTACACTGGGTAAAGCTTTTTGTTTTTTTTTTCACACCAAGGAGAACTATGAGCAGAGGTTTTTTACACTGCCAGGGTGGAGCTAACTAATCTCTTTTTTTTTCTGCCTCAAGTGTGTTTCCTTTCAAAGAAAGTCACTCGGTTGACTCTCAAAGTTTCTCATGGATGTAGTATTTGCCTCACCATCATGTCAGAGGTGGAAGGCCTGAAAGGAAAAGGCTTAGAGGAAGAGACAAGGAAGGATGGAGGGAAGGAGCATCTTAGCTTCCCAGCATGACAATTTATTAGAAGTCCTCCTTGGTTCGTCTTTGTATAGCCTCCCACTTTGTTCTGAAGATAGTGATAACGGTAAATGTAACATTCTGATGGCAACTTTTTGGTTTCTTTTCTTATTGTCTGGGTTTAATTGCAAAGAGCTCTGCAGCAGCCTAGGAAGGAAGTGAGGTGCTGACCAACTTCCAGGGCTTTGTCAGAAGGGTTGCTCTTGGCTTTTTACATAAATGCTTATGGATCTAAGTTAAAACACTTGTCTGCAAATTCTGCTGTTGCTTCTCGTTTTACTGAAGCCAGAATTTGTGTAAGCAGTGTTGTTCTTTGCCTAAGCTTTGAAAAAGTGATTCTCAAAATAGAAAAGGAAGAGAAAGTCAATATAGTACTATAAACATCCAAAATTTGTGTGTGTGAAATCATCTATAGGATGATTTATATATATATATGATTTTATAAGATCTAGATTAACTAAAGCCTTGATCCTCTAATTAAAGGTATGTACTTATTATACTAATTAAAGGTATGCTTAGTGTGCACTCACAGTTCCCTTGCAGGGTTACTCATGTGCCAAATGCCTGTTCTCACATAGAAATGTTCTCTGAATCGGGTTCATGACTGACATCGGAAAGCAGCCTGTGTTAGCCTGTGAGCTCACCGTGACAGTTTGTTTCCATTCCACGGTGTTGTTCTCGGTTTGCCTCCACTTGCATCCTACCCAGAGCATCTGACTCGTGGTTGTAGGCTTGGCTGGAAGGAAAACATTGGCAAGGGCGGCATAAACTGCAAACCCTTCTCTGTAGACAATGGCAAAATGTTTTCTGTATAATTAGTTTTTGTGATATATCGGGCCTGTTGGAGATTTTTAATCTGTCACCACCAACCAGATCACTTTCAGCAGTAAAGATAATGTTCATTAACTTTGATGCGTGTTGACTGAACTCAGGTCACTTTTCAAATTCTGCATGGCTGTTTTAGCAATGGATAATTCCTCTGGTTTGTATTGGACCTTACAGCAACACCATTGCTCTAGAGCAGCTTGTTGGGGCAGAATTAATGGAATCATTGAATGATTTGGCTTGGAAGGGACCTTAAAGATCATCCAGTCCCAACGCCCCTATCATGGGCAGGCACACCTTCCTCTGGGAAAGGTTGCTCAAAGCCTCATCCAACCTGAACACCTCCAGGGATGGAGCATCCACAATGTCTCTGGGCAACCTGTGCCAGTGCCTCACCACGCTCATAGCAAAAAATTTCTTCCTAATATCTAATCTAGATCTCCCTCTTTCAGCTTAAAACCATTACTTCTCATCCTATCCCTGCACTCCCTGATAAAGAGCCCCTCCCCATCTTTCCAGTAGGCCCTGATTGTGTCATCCCATTTTGGTGATGTTTTTAGTTCCACCTATGTGAAAGAATCCTTCCTTTATTTGCTCCTTTAGGGCAGAAGTGCTGAACGGAAGAAGCGTACGGTTGTATAGGATGTACCCAGGGCAGGATGAAAAGAAAATGGTGCTGCTTTCATGTAGCTGTACCTTGTCTCTCTCACGATGGTGCCATGTGTGTGGTGCGGATGTAGGGTTCAGTTATCTCTGAAGTGAATTTTGTGATAATTATCTGAGCCAAAAAAAAAAGAGCCCTGAAATCTGCAGATCATAAGCTCTATCTGACATTTTTCTGGTCTTTGTGAATGGTCATTTTTACATCACAATCAACCTCTTTTAGGCTGGATTACTTCTCAGTCATCAGCTGCCTCAATTATGATGTCTTTTAATTTGTTTAGTGTTCATTCAAAAGAATTGTATCCCCTTTTCCTTAGCATTATCAGGTACAAATGTCCCACTTATCTTCAGGAGGTACAGTAATATATCTAACTGTACACATAGAAAATATCAATCCTAAAAGACAAAAATTTCCAGTTGATAAAGGAGAGACAATAGGGACATTATGAATCCTGTGGCCTTTTTGTATCGTACTTGGTCTGAATCTGCTCATCCTGTGACTTCTCTTACGTCTTCTAAACTTGTCATTTCATCAGGGAAGTGAAGGGAGTCTTGATGCTCAGACTTGTTTAGGGCATCCTCATGATCACCCTGTGATCTTCACCCTGCCAGGTCAACAGGGAGAGAAGAGCTGGTGGGTAGAGCTTATCATGTGAGCGTTTTGTCTTGTGTTTTCTGCAGTGCTTTTCTTGCATGGCCAAGTGTTTTAACCTTTGACTGACACTGTCACTAAGCTGTTATGCTGTGTGTTCATCTGGACCTGACTAAAACAAGGGTAAAACCTCCATGCTTTGCGTAAAGATTATGGAGAAAGTAGCTCTGAACTGCCTGTGAGGCTCTTGCAGACAAAAAGAGACATGTCAGCCAGCAGAAAAATGTGAAAAACTTTGGGATATCTACAAACCATGAACTTCGCTGAGCAGTGTTACTGGGCCTGTGTGTAGACTGCAAACAAAACAAAGCAGAAAAGACTGTTTTGTGCCATTTTGTTGCCCAAGGCACTCTTGCGTTTCCTTCTCCAGACAGAAGAGACTCTTTATGTAGAAACTGTATCTTTCATGGCATAACTTTATTTGTATCTCATCAGTAATGCCTGCTGAATACCTGAGTTTAGAAAAAGGAAAAAAGCCCCACATCTTAACGCCACTGATTTCAAACCAGAGAAACAGAAAAAGCAATTACAAGAAGTGTCATTTTTTAATGAGAAATAAGTATTGGTTTAGCAAAGTACTGATGCATTGAAATCATCTGCTAGCATAGACAAGACACCTACAATGCTGAAAAATTCAGTCTTCATCTAGGATTGCCAGATTATGAACTGCTAAAGGAAAGAATTTGATGTGATATCAAAGACAGGTTCCTATAGGAGGCAGCTGGAACATCTTCCATGATATGTAAAGGAATTCAAAGGTGGTAATAAAAAACTTTCTATACTTGGTACATAATTATCAGCAAACATGATAGTAGGAGGGCTGGCTCTATAATTACTACTGCCCTGACCAGGAGCTGAGGGTGAGATAGTACATGAATGCATAATAAAAGTTGATCCTATGGAGTTCACAAAGTACATAGGAATGAGTTATAGCAAAGGTCACAAAAGCATGGAAGAAAAAATGGTGAAAGAAGAGGACGGGAGGAAAGAGGAAGTCTTGCAGCATCATAGCTCTTCATGGGCATAGTGACATGCTCCCAGACAAGGTGTTAGAAGAGCAGAGTTGAAGCTGGAAGCTTCAGGGTTAGAGTTTTGGTTGGTTTTAGAGGACAAGAAAAATAAAAGTGTTTACCTTTCTAAAACACAGAAAAAAAAAGAGGGATTTTTATTTCTTCAGTGAAAATATTTTGGTCCACAACAAGAATATTTTGATTCTGAATGCTGTTATTGTGTGCCATAGGTAGATAGTTTGAGATAGTGTGTGCTTTTCCATCCAGTTGATTTCCTGGAGCTTCCAAGATGCACCATGACCTCTTTATGTGGTGCAGAGAGCTGTTGGCTCCATCCCCAGTGTCCCTCACAAAAGTATTCACAGAAGATGCGGTTCTGCAGATAAACCTGATTGACAAAAGGAATGATGATCTGGGGGAACCTTATCTATAGTTTCCATGAGGCATTATGATAGCTTGGCTGAATCAAAACATTTGAGACTTTGCACCTCAGTTTCCTAGACTGAAAACCCAACTTTTCTTCAGAAAAATATTTATTAATTTTAGTTGAAAAACTGGTTCTGTATCAAATATGTTTGACACAAAACACCAGTTTACCACCTACTGTTCATGAAGGGGATTATCATTTAAAAAGAGAGGAGAATGACCTTTGAAATTGGTTTGACATGGTCAATCAGTAACATGAGAGTGTAATCATGCTTACAGAAGTGGATCACTGAGTGAAAGAGGTAGGGTAGACCTCAGACTCATCGTGACAGCAATCTGAGGCAGGAAAACTCTATATAGACAGACAGCCTGAGAAGAAGGTGCTGGCTACAATGAGGTGGGTAGTAGAGAGGTATATGGTGAAGTGTAGATGTGGAGCTTAGGAGTGGTTAGTGCATTCCTCCCTACTGCAGAAGGGTGAAAGTTTAAGCTAAAGACTCACCTGTGTTTAGGTTTAAGATTTCATACAGAAGTGCTCTTCAGTTTTCTTGAAGCTTTGGCTTTTCCCTTGGCTTTGTTAGCTCCATTCCCAAGCATGAGAATCCACGCTTACACACCTTGCCTGAATAGCTAAGCCAAGAGCAACCTTGTTCCTTGCTCCTTGTAAGAAAGAGACGCCTCCAGAAAATGTACCTGGGGCAAACTGAGCTAATTACATCCTGTTAGATGGTATCTAAGGCATAAGACCTTTCTGCCTGTTGTTTATGGAAAGAAGGCTACATAATCGCAGAAGCAAAGTGGACTCACTTGGAGTCTGCCATAAAGCAGGCTTGCCTTTTCATGAAATTCCCATCTTATGGGCAATGTGAAGCCACTGTTCACTTCCAGAAGGTGAAGTGTCAAGAGATCCAGATCAACTTAGTGAACCCAAATGTTCATCTTACGTAGCCCAAAACATATCACAATCCAAGCTAAAGCAACAATACTTGGTCATGTTCCCAGAGTAATATTTCTTTTCCTTGCTATCACATCTTTGGTGTTAAGCAAAGGTTTGGCATTTGCTGCCCACTATTTCCTGCTGGGCAAGATGCACAACTCCACATGACAGTTGATGTGCTTCTGAGAGCAAGCGTGTCCCATTCTTTATTACTTATCTGGAGTTGCTGGCTATGCTAACAAAATAACAGAGCTGAGCACTGTGCTGTAGTCAGCACGACCTTTTAAGTGTCAGCAAAGTTCTGTGTCTAGATGTGGCTTGTTTGAGCAGTGCTTTGGAAGGTACACTTTGAGTGATAGGGTATGACAGGGATTATTTCCTGTAGGCAGGATGGATGCTGGTATTCAAGGAAGGGAGATACACTTAAGGAATGGATGTGCTTTTGCTCTTGGGACCAGAGAAGGTATCTTGGTCCATTTGGTATGAGACATGTGTCCATGCACTGCTGATCCCAACAGCGTTGGCTTCCCTTCATACTATCAAAATGCCTAGTTTGGTTTTAGTAGGAATTTCATGACCTAAAACCATTTATAGCATACGTGCTGGTCACGTGACAGGAAGGAGATATACCCTTGCCCTCAGGAAGAGATGTAGCCAAAAAGGGATAGTTAACCTACTTAGTTGTCCTTCCACGCTGCGTGTAGCAAATTTTGGGCCTCAGCAGAGAACGTGAGAGGAAATGGCTTTCCCTTCTCTCCAGCATTGTCCTGCTCTTCACTGCTATGTCTGGCCCAATTGTTGTGGACTAAATCAGAGTCCTAAAAAGTCATCTATGAGGACATAGACTCCTCTCTTTCTTACCTTTGGTAAATATGAGGCATTGAAAGATCTAGTAGCAGCAGAGCAGACAACTTATAACCCAAATAATAGCTCTTAAGTCAAACACAGATTCCTCTTCTGTCATCACACCAGGATATTTCATTGCAGGGCAGCCCAGGCCAGGATTGCAATCCCTGCTTTATATGTCCTTGCACCACATGTTTTCTGGAAAAGCAAGTAAACCCAGTCCATCCCAATAAGCAGAAGGGCAGTTGCACCACTGTAAATGCTCACATTTTCTGAGAATGTGGATTTAATATAGGCCTCGTCCTGGGGCTGTGGATGAAAGAGGATCTGTTCTCAAAGCAGATTGACAGTAGGGCTTTGGCTGACTTGTTTTGTGAAGCTGTTCAGGTTTTTGGGGGGAGAAGAACTCCTCTAAAAAATGTTCTCAACTTTGGACTGGCAGTAAGGTTTTTCTTGGGTTTGGTAGGTGTGTGCTTTGTCCCTGTCTGTTCTCATTGATGCAGTAACTCAACACTTTGGACCCAGCTCTGTCCAAAGAGCTGTAGACTCACTGTGAAGTAAATGTCTGTGTCTAAAAGGCCAAATTTAACCTGTAAGCTAAAAACATGTAGCCTGGCCACGAATGTGCCCTTAATTTTATTTTTTAATTTAAAAACACAGAGAGAGAAATGCTGGTTGCAACAGTATTATCTGCAAACACACACGTGTAAGGCTGGAGTGACTTTCCTGATACGTGCAGGCTTGTCACAGCTTTCCTTTAGCACAAGTGAAGTACTAATTCAGCCTGGTCTTTTAATGCCCTTGTGCTTTTGTAAATAGCAGATAACAATCTACAGAAATAGTCAGGGACTCCACAGCCATCGAAAGGGCAGCTGTCACATTAATGAAGAGGCCAACCTTTGGGATCATCTGGCACTGTAAATCCCCATGAGCCTCACTCCAGGCTTCTACGGGTGCATTGGGAGCAGCAACTTCTGTTTTATTTCAAAACTAAACTTGCATATGGTTAATTTTTTCACTTGGATTCAAGCCTTTTCTTCAGAGGGGATTTTTGATGTGGTCATTTAATTTTGTTGTGGAGTTTCTGTGTGCTGGTGAGCCTGCTCCTGATGTAAATCAGCAGTACAAGTCAGGAATAGCTGCAGCGGGGGAAGAATGACTCTGAGTGAAAGAGGAGGCATTTTGGGCCTGATAAGTTGAGAACAGAAAGAGCAGCTGAGGCTTATAGAGATTTGTTCTGGCTTTGTGAATGGGATTTAGACAAGGTCATACTCTACCTATCCACGGAAACCAGAGAGACAAACGCTGATGTGGGAGTTACTGTTCTTTGTCTTGAAGGACTGTGCGTGTTGAGAGCTGAATTTACCCAGGTTTTCCCCTCCCACCCTTGCTGTAACACTTGCTATTTATGTTTTGATTTATAACATTGGTAAAATAGTAAAGAACATGCATCCTCCGGCTTCCGTTTTCAGCTACTCTGTCCCCTCCTCCCCCTCATAAAAGGGGAGCATGTTTGTCAGGGCAACTACAGATGTTTTTATTAAACCTTTTGAGCAAATTAGGCAGAGACAGTCTCTCAAAAATGGCTCTGTTTATCCATGTCCCCACCTCATCAAAGCAAGGTGTTTCTTTGTGATGTATTTTCTAAAGAAATTGGAAAGAATGGTGCTTTTACCAAATCTCATCATTAGAAAATACAGTTGCTTATGTCAGTTTTTCCAGTTCCTAGTTATTAGCATTGTTCTTCTGCCTAATTTATAGATCAGATTCAAACCCCACAGAAAGATAAATAAAATTTTCAGTGAGTTTTACTTCAGAGCTTTTTGCATTTAGGAAAAGCTAAAGACCGTCATTGTGTCCTCAGCTTATTCATCTCTCTCCTTACTAAGTGTTTTAGTTCATTTGGGTTTCATTGCAATCAAACACCCACAAGCTGATCTCTGAATTTGCTTGACTAATGGCTGGTGAGGCACCATGGCTGGGAGCCATCCCCTCTTGTCTCAGAAGCCTAAATGCCAGACAGACAGCTTCACCTGAGTTAGTTGCCTGGTCTCTGTCAGCTGAGGGGAGAAAGAGGCATTTGAGGTCACCAGGCATTTGACCTATTCTAGTCAGCTACATGGAGATAATGGAAATTGAAAACCCAGCAGGTCTCTTTCTTTCCATCATTTATGAAGGGCTGAATAGGGATTGAACAGACCATGTGCAGATGTATATGGAGTAGGTAGTAGAGGCACTAAAGTTAAGTGTCAGGAATTCCAGCTGTATAGTGATTTGTTTGGGCAAAGAGGGAAGGGAAGGGTTTCTCCAGTGTGTCAGGATGAATAGAATCGTAGAATCATTTGGCTGGAAAAGACCTCTGAGATCATAGAGTCCATCTGTACCTGTCCACTAACTAAACCATGTCCCTGAGAAACTCATTTACTTGCCTTTTATACACCTCCGGGGATGGTGACTCAACCACCTCCCTGGGCAGCCTCTGCCAGTCTTTCACCACCCTTTCAGTGAAGAAATTTTTCCTGATGTCAGAACCTCACCTGGTACAGTTTGCGGCCATTTCCTCTCATTCTGTCGCCTGTCACTTGGGAGAAGAGACCAACACTCACCTCACTACAACCTCCTTTCAGGGAGTTGTAGAGAGTGATGAGGTTTCCCTTCAGCCTCTTTTTCTCCAGGCTAAATAATCCCAGTTCCCTCAGCTTTTCCTTGTAAGACTTGTTATCCAGCCCCTTCACCAGCCTCATTGCCTTTCTCTGGACATGCTCCAACCCCTCAATGTCCTTCTTGTAGTGAGGGGCCCAAAACTGAACACAGTGCTCAAGGTACTCAAGATGGACCCATATCTCTATGGGAAAAGTTGCCATGTGGTGGTTCCTGGTGACGGTGGTCCCTTTTGAGCAGAAGACCCCAGCAGCAGAAACTTCACCAGCTGTAGCCCCATATGCTTATGGAACTCTCTAACTGATGACACAGAAGGAGGCCTTGGTGGTGCACAAGGAGTATTAAGAGGACAGTGGTGTGGTAGACAAGTAGGACATGGTGTTAACTGAATGAGCTTTGGACTACGGTACTGATGTGAGCCTCTGAATTCAATCTTTTCAGAGAATGCCATATGTGTTTGCTGACCTCCTAGTAGCCACCATTACCCCTTTTCATGGTATAACTCCCACTTGTCCCTCCGAAAAATCAGGCTCTGCTGTTCTACATTAGACAACAGCTATGCTATCACCTCAGGAAAAGGGATTTTCTTTTGGGAGTGGTAAGAAAGGGGAGGTAACTGGTTACAACTTCTGTCATCTTTACTGCCTTGTTTCTTTGGTCAGTCCTTCCTTTTCTGATCATAATAAAAGGCCCCTTGTTTGTCTAAAATAAACAAGCATCTGTTGCATCTTTGCAAATGCTGCTTTGGCTGTAATTCATACTATTGTAGAGAGATGACACAGATTTTGAGATAGTCCTTGTTCGGGATTCTGTGAGTGCACCAGGACTACCTGCACTGCTGCACCTGGATATCTGAATGCATAACTGAGCTTTTCTCTGACCAGTGGTGTGCTCAGGAGGGACAGGCACCTTCCTTGCACCCTATGTTATTTAACTCAGCTAGGAGAGTGATGCTGAGGTGAATCCTTCATTGTTCCCACAGATCATGAGCCATAGTAGAACCCAGATAGCTCGTGTAGGATGGACTGAGCTTTTGTTTGCTTTATGTGAGGCTCTGTGCTATCTCCTGAGCTCAGGGGACAGAATGAGCTAACCAGTAGGGGAAACAGTGTGATATGGGAGGGAGAAGGGAGATGGATATCATCTCCGTGATCAAAGTAGGCTTTTCACACAGTGAAGTTGAGCCCATGAAGGTTTGCTTAAGCAGCCAGAAGGTGATATTAAGAAAACAAACACAACAACCCCCAAACTTCCCAAATCCCTCAAAAAACAGGCTCTCAGCACTTTAGGCTGAAATGAATTTTGACTGTGCTTTGTATTTCATTCTTCCACCCACTCTGTATCCCATATCCACTGAGTCTGGGAGATAACTAAGGGAAGAAGTGCAGAAAGAAGCCAGTGGACAAATGACCTCTTGGCGGGTGTGAGCTAAATGTTAAAGGGGGGGGATAGATATGAAGAGATAGAGATGAACCCACCTGAGGCTCTAAAGTTGAGAACAGAACACCAAACTAGAGGTTGGAAAGAGGCTTTCAGCCTAACTGGAGGCAGAACTTCTGTATTTAAATAGAAATGTACTTTAAAACTGGGCTCTAGTCTGACTGAGCGAGAGGGAATAAAATGTCAAAGTTTATTTAAGGAGATGATTGGAGTCCAGAGGCCTTGGGATTGATGTTGAGATGGTATTGACAAGAGAGGACACAGATGTGGCATTTACAGAAGGGAGCCTTGAAATTGATGGAAACAAAAAGAAAACAACTCATTGAGGGTGATTTTGGTGAAACCATGGCAGCAAAGACTGATGGAGCAGAGAATGAAGGCAGAAGCTGCAGGTCTGCGACACAGAAGTAAGGTGTGGTTGTCTAACGGGGATTCCAGCTACAATCTGAGGCTCCTCTGTGACGTATTTGTCCATGTTTTTGAAGAGTGTGTGGTAACACCAAGCATACAAAAAGCTTCATTCCTGACAGATGGCTAGACAGACATGTCAAGGATGATATAGACGTAGTCTGCCAGAAGGCAGAGGGATGAGAAAAATGCTCTTTTCCAGCCCAAGATTCCGGTGATTCTGGGTCCAAATACTTTTAGCAGATTTCCAGATTAAATAGAATCATAGAATGATTTGGGTTGGAAGGAACCTTAAACATCACCTAATTCAAACTCCCTTGCTATGGGCGGGGACACCTCCCACTGGATCAGGTTGCTTGAAACCCCGTACAACCTGGCCTTGAACACCTCCAGGGACGGGGCAGCCACAACTTCTCTGAGCAACCTGTGCCAGTGTCTGACATTAAAAAAAAAATACTCTTCCTAATGCCAAATCTAAATCTGCCCTCTTTCAGCTTAAAACCATTTCCTTTCATCCATAAAATAAATAAATAAAGATATCAAATACCTCTAGTGCCAAACAAGATTATTCATGGGCATGAAACTGTGCTGGGAGAAGGAAGGATGTTAATATGTCCCATTATCACAGTATCACAAGGTTGGAAAGGACCTCTGAGATCATCAAGTCCAACCTATAACCCAACACTAACACCAACCATCATCTAGACCATGGCACTCAGTGCCTCATCCAGTCTCCCTTTAAACACCTCCAGGGTAGGTGACTCCACCACCTCCCTGGGCAGCCCATTCCAATGGCCAATCACCCTTTCAGTGAAGAATTTTTTCCTCACATCAAGTCTAAACTTTCCCTGACGAAGCTTAAGTTCATGCCCTCTGGTTCTGCCACTGGTCACCTGAGAGAAGAGACCAACCCCTGCCCGACTACAACCTCCTTTTAGGTAGTTGTAGAGAGCAATGAGGTCTCCCCTGAGCCTCCTCTTCTCCAGGCTAAACAGTCCCAATTCCCTCAGTCGCTCCTCATAGGGCTTGTGCTCCAGCCCCCTCACCATCTTCGTTGCCCTCCTCTGAACACATTCCAGTATCCTAACATCTTTCCCATACTGAGGGGCCCAGAACTGGACACAATATTCAAGGTGAGGCCTGACCAGTGCCGAGTACAGGGGGACAATAACTTCTCTGGTCCTGCTTACTACACTATTCCTGATGCAGGCCAGGATTCCATTAGCCTTCTTGGCCACCTGGGCACACTGCTGGCTCATGTTGAGCTTCCTGTCCACCAGCACTCCCAGGTCCTTTTCTACCTGACTACTCTCTAGCCACTCTGTCCCCAGTCTGTAGCTCTGCATGGGATTGTTGTGTCCAAAATGAAGTACCCGACATTTGGACTCATTAAACATCATCCCATTAGAATCGGCCCAGCTCTCCAATCTGTCCAGGTCCCTCTGTAGGGCCATCCTACTCTCTAGCAGATCAACTCTTCCTCCCAGCTTGGTATCATCTGCAAATTTGCTGATGATGGACTCAATCCCCTCATCCAAATCGTCAATAAAGATATTAAACAGGACGGGACCCAATACCGAGCCCTGGGGGACACCACTGGTGACCGGCCGCCAACTGGATGAAACACCATTTACCATCACTCTTTGGGCTCGGCCATCCAGCCAATTCCTAACCCAGCACAAAGTGCTCCCATCTAGGCCACGAGCTGCCAGCTTCCCTAGGAGTCTACTGTGGGGGACTGTGTCAAAGGCCTTACTGAAATCCAAGTATACCACATCCACAGCCTTCCTCTCATCCACCAGGCGAGTCACATGATCGTAAAAGGAGATCAGGTTGGTCAGGCAGGACCTACCCCTCCTAAACCCATGCTGGCTGGGCCTGATTTCTTGACCGTTCTGCAGGTGGTGCATGATTTCACCCAGGATTATCTTCTCCATGATTTTACCTGGGACCGAGGTCAGGCTGACAGGTCTGTAATTACCTGGATCATCCTTACGGCCCTTCTTGTGGATGGGCGTCACATTGGCCAACTTCCAGTCTTCCGGGACCTCTCCAGTGAGCCAGGACCGCTGAAAGATGATGGAGAGCGGCTTAGCAAGCTCATCCGCCAGCTCTCTCAGCACCCTAGGATGGATCCCATCCGGCCCCATAGACTTATGAGGGTCCAAGTGGCTCAGCAGGTCTCTAACCTCCTCCTCATGGATTGCAGGGGGGCCATATTTCACCCTGCCCCCATCAACCACTTCAGAGGGCCAACTGTCAAGCGAGCTGACATCCTTGTTGTTAAAAACTGAAGCAAAGAAGGCATTAAGTACCTCAGCCTTCTCTGCATCTCTGGTTACTATATTTCCCTCCACATCCAACAAGGAGTGGAGGTCGCTTCCGCCCTTCTTTCTGCCATTGATATATTTATAAAAACTCTTCTTATTGTCCTTAACAGAAGTGGCCAATTTGAGCTCCAGCTGGGCTTTTGCTTCCCTGATTTTTCTCCTACACGACTTAACAACATCCTTGAACATGACCTGACATACCTCCCCTTCCTTCCAACGATGATACATTATGGTTTAGCCCTCTTCCTTGAGACTTTTTCTTTTCTTTTAAAAGAAAGGAAGTAAAAAAATCCATGCAAATGCTGGCGGTGGCAAGAAGTTCAGTGCATTAACAGCCACCCTTTACAAGGTGATGAAGTACTTCAGGTAAATGCCATCTGTGTCATTTTAAAAAAAAAACAACTAGCAAAACAAACAAAATAATGTAACAAGAATTTTGTGAACCACTGCCAAAATGATACAGAAATACAGGAACTGCTAGGCTAACAAAAAAAGAGGCCAAAGGAAAGGAGACATTGTAGCTACATCTATCTCAGCTTAAAGTATAGTTATTTCCCTCATTACATTGAAAAGCTCTGTGAAAACATTTTGTGTGTAGTGTTTGAAAGATTGGGAGCTGGTGCTTCAATTTTGTCCTCTGTTACAAAGCAACTAAAACATGAAAAGAGAAGTATTAAAAATATAAACATAGAATCATAGAATCATGGAATGATTTGGGTTGCAAAGGACCTTAAAGATCATCCAGTTCTAACCCCCCTGCCATGGGCAGGAACACTTTCCACTGGATCAGGTTGCTCAAAACCCCATCCAACCTGGCCTTGAACAACTCCAGGAATGGGGCATCCACAGCTTCTCTGAGCAACCTGTGCCAGTGCTTCACAGTAAGAAATATCTTCCTAATATCTAATCTACATCTCCCCTCTTTCTGCTTAAAACCATTCCCCCTTTTCCTATCTCTGCACTCCCTGATAAAGAGCCCCTCCGCAGCTTTCCTGTAGGAAAAGTACTGGAAGGCTGCTATAAGGTCTCCCTGGGAATACAATAGGGTTAAATATTGTGAAAACATTTCTTTTGAGATTGTGTGTCCCAAGTATTGCAGAAATGGAGCGATAAAAGGAACTAAATTAACCAGAAGCTCCCTAGGAAAATAAGAAAGGAAACCCAACAAATTGCTTTTAATACTCTGAAACCAAATAGGAGGAGAAAAAGGAACAAAATAAGAAAAGATCTACAAAGGAGAGTAAGCTGAATAGTTGTGCATGTGTCAGATGGTACAGATGGGGCTGCAAGTTTGCATTATTTTGGGGCCATGCATGATAAGTGCTCTTAAAATGTGGGGAACAAAAGGGTTATGGCCTAGCTTCCTAGCTCCATAGGCCAAACCCCTGGAGGGGTTTATTCCCAGTAAAGTTTTGGTGGGTGTACTCTGCTTCTTTTTCCATTTTGCAGAAATAACCAAGGTTTTGGTTTTCAAAATTCTGCCTCTCCAGGGGGAGGTGAATTCATATTGTTTACTGGAAGACTAATGACATATCTGAAAGATTCTTCTTTTGATAAAAGGCTTTGGCTCCTTCTATATGAGCAAATTAAGGAGTGGTGAGTGTCTCTGGACACTAGACCCTATTTCCGTTTCTACAGCAGTTTTCAGAGCAGATGGCCCTGGACAGGCAGGACATGTGAGGTCTCCACTCAACTGTATCTCACTGTCTTTTCAAGCTGTTGTAACTGTTAGACATGAATCTAGGTACTCCTGGTTCAAACCCTACAATCTGGGTTCTTTTCACTGGACATCAGAACATCAGCAGTAGGACTTAACTGATTTTGCCCATCTTTAGGGTAGATTTAATCATACTGGGGAAATAATAATACCAGGATGGGTTAACTTAACCTATTTTAGATGTCTTCTTCAGGATGGGGTGATGCACACCGTACAAGTGTATCTCTCTACTGGATATGACAGGAGCTGGGGTGATAGTTTATGTGTGTGTTGCAGTTGTCTGAATATATCCATGTGAATCCACTCTTAATCTCTTCACCGACAGTGAGGCCACGATTTCCCAGTCCTTTTATTCCAACCAAAATGCAGTTGCTGCATACCATCCCCCATGTCATCATTCCTGCTTAGTGCAGGCCCCGCATCCACGTTGAGTCAGTCGAATCAGGGAATGGATGCAGCTGCAGACTCGCTTATCAAGTAAAGAAAAGAAGGACTGCTTTTAGAAAACTCTGTTCCCTGATCCAAAACCCTACACAAACACCGGACTGTGCTGGAAAAGGTTGAGAACCTGCGATGGGGTGGAAAGTTGAATCATATCTTTGGACATAGTCTGCATTTAGAACAGCTTATAGCAATTGTTATGTGAAGACTCAAGGATAGCAAAGCATGAATTCCCTGTTTTTAAGACCTAGCTATAGCTAAGCTGTAGATCTCATCCTAGGGTCCAAGAATGTGTACAATGACCTCTGGTATTCCCAGCAGCCATTTTCTGCCGTTTCCCCAGTGGGGTGAATTCCAGCCCTTTCACAGCTGTAAATCTGTTCACCAGCATTATCTCCGCTGTAGTTTAATCACTTACAAGATCTGAAAATAAACCTGAGGCTACCGTGATCTTGTCTTGTGCACAAGTGCAACAGGAAGAAACCACGTGAACTCAGCAGAGTCCAAGCAGCCGTGTTTGCAGGCTACTTGTAAGAGAGCAGATCCTGTTATCGATACATTTGCTCTAAACACAGCATCTCAAGATGGCCCAAAGATTTTTAAAGAGAAATGCCCATTCCTGTGCCTGCCATTGGCCACAGAAAAGTCTGTAAGCCTGACTTCCACATGGCAGAAGAACTGCTTTGCCTGGTTCCACTGTATCTGCAAGCAATGAGGAAGGGTTTGCATGGAGTGCATCACCTATGTTTTGAAATCAAGTTGTTCTATGAATTTCTGGGAAGAACCTTAGTTGTGTGGAGTCTGTTAGAATCATAGAATGGTTGGTGTTGGAAGGGACCTTAAAGATCATCCAGTTCCAACTCCCCTGCCAGGGGCAGGGACACCTTCCGCTAGACCAGGCTGATCAAGGCACCATCCAACCTGGCCTTGAACACTTCCAGGGAGGGGGCATCCACAACTTCCCTGGGCAACCTGTGCCAGTGTCTCACCACCCTCATTGTGAAGGATTTCTTCCTCATGTCTAATCTAAATGTTCCCCTTCCAGTTTAAAGCTGTATCGTACCAATGCCATCAGACGCTACTGGTCCTGCCTTCCCTCACCCTCCCACTGCACTGCCTGTGTGAGATGCTGCAAGTGGGATGGCTGAATATGGAGAGAGGGATAATTAAATGGCAATGTAAATTCCCCTCCTTTTCCTTCTCTTCCTCTAATCCACACCCTTGTAAAAGGAAGATATGAGAAATGTTGGGTGGCACCCAAGGAGTTTCCGAACTTCCTTCTTTATGAACAGGCTGATTTGATCTCCACTGAAATAACACACGATATGGGCACCCAGAATGAAAGCTGCTGAAGAGTTATTTAGATCCCTGTTCCCTGCTGTATGATCTGTGATATGAGTCATGGAGGAGGAGGGATGGGGACCCCAGCCATCACTGTTGGCATTCAGTGTTGCTCTTGGAATCTCCAGGAAGACCCTGAGGTGTGTTGAATTATGCTCATGTGCACATCTCCACCAGCTATATAAACAGATCTTTACAGGGTCAGGACCTGCCTTTTTGGCTGGGAGATGCCTTTCAGGAGGTGAAGGAAAGTTCATACCCTTCAACTATGACTCCTGGTTCCTTTCCCTATTGGTGATGCTGATCTTCAGATTTTTAATTCGTTTTGCATGCACTGTTTTGCCTGAAGAAGGGAAGATAGTTGGAGATATTTCCTGACCTCAGAAAATGAGAGTTTGATGATATTAAGAAAGCAGCATCTCAAATCCAGAAAAACTTCCCCTCCCCTCTTCGTTGGCCCTCATTCAGTAAATTACCATCTTTATTGCATCACGCACGCATCCATTTTCATTCAGCAAAACCCAAAAGCATAAATCCTACTAAAGGCAGCTGCCCTCAACACAGTTCTTCCTCTGACAAGGAGCAGGAGCTCATTTCTTCCTCTCTTCTTAACCACAACTGATTAAGGATATTAAGGAGTTTATTACTTCCTAATATTATCTGGGAATGATTTCCGTATGTTGTATTTTTCTCTGGTGTAGGCAAAGCTCCCTTGTGCCGGTGACACAAGGTGCAGTGTTGTTGAATCCCAGTTAAGTGGTATTTGGTGTTTATTGGATGAGAGATTGCAGATGGCCCTTAATAGAAAGATGCATTTCATCCTTACTTTTCAAATACGTTATAGTATTCTTTCCACTGGGAAATTAAGCAGACACTCTCCATATCCATTGCAGCTGCTTCTAGTGTTAAATTAAACTACTGCTATTACAGTGAGTAGTTGCTGGAACTGAGTTGTGTTGTTCCTTTATTGTTTATGGCTGTGGATTCAAGCCAAGCAGCAGTTCTGTACTGGCAAACACTGCAGATAAGACCTGGAAAACAGATGTTTGGGCCAAAGCCAAGGCAGTTTCAGGAAAGACAGTGAGAGGGAAGCAGGAAACCAGTTATCTGTCTGATTTATTGGACAGGGCTCACACAATGCTCATACAACAGTAAACTCTGACATTACCCAGCTTTTAGCCAGCGTTTGCAAGACTTGTATGGGCAGCTGTTGGGTTGCTGGTGCCAAACCTGTGTGCTTTGCAGCTGGATAGAAAATTCTCACCCATTTGCTGGTGGCTGCAGAACATCTCATGCAATAGACTGCTTTATGTGAAGTCCCAATGTAAGTCTTTTAGATCTGATATAATGGAGGGGATTTTTTTAAAGTTAATGGCTTGGGGAATCTGATTAAAATAGATCTATACAGGGGAGATGCTCTGTGTGTGCAGGTCATGCCCAGGCATTCCCCTTTGCTCTCCAGGGAGAGGAATGTGTTCATCACATGCTAAAGCAAGGGTCTAAAATGAGTCCATCTCATGATCTGAGGATGCCAGTTTCTCACTGTTCCTCTCACAGGAGCGCTCGTGAATGTCTTACATAGAGACACCAATGTTGTAGACATCTACAGTTGGGTGAGATATGTCCCACCAATGTTTTCACAGGCTGGTTGAGGTTGGAAGGGACACCTGAAAGTCATCTAACTTTCCTTCTCAAGCAGGGCCACGTGGAGCTGTAGGTGATCAGGCACTGGCAGAGGCTGCCCAGGGAGATGGTTGAGTCACAATCCCTGGAGGTGTTTAAAAGAGGGGTAGATGAGTTTCTCAGGGACATGGTGACAGTAAGTAGAAGGTACGGTGATCTCAAAGGTTTTTTCCAACCAGATGATTCTGTGATTCTCTGATTTTATGATTCTATGATTCCAGACAGCTTTTGAATATCTCCAGGGACAGAGAGTCTACAACCTCTCTGGGAAACCTGTTCATGAAGACCTTGATTGTGTAGAGCCAAAATGAAGTATTGCATTGAGGGGGGAGAGTGCAGGATAGTATCTAGCCTAGTTTTTCTTAAATATCATTTTTCAGGGAGAAGATTCACAGATCTGAAAAGCACATCCAACCAGTGATTTTTTTTAAATTAATTATATTAATGTTTAGCAGGACAAGATTCTTTCACAATTTTAGCTGTATTGTAGCTACATTGATTTCATGGAAATGTGATTCGCCAGACTCAAACTTCTATTTCTAATTTTGTTTCTTTAGTACTTCAGCCAATAGTGTTACTACATTTTAGTGCTGAGGATTCATCAAAAAAAACTTTAGCCACGCTGGCAGTCTTAGAACCCAACATGTTGACTAATAATTCTGGCTAGCATCCTGAGATTTTAAAAGTGAGTTTTGAATGTCCTGGTGACAGAGTGTTTACAGCCCTCCCTGTGCTTACTCCTGCTTCCATCCATGGAACTACAGGCTCTTAAAGCTAAGGGTATGGGGGCTGGAGACTTGGAAGAGAATACATAATTTCTTGCCCAGCAGTCACCACAGGTGTTAGTGGAGTATGGTAGAGGTGAAGAAAATACATCTTCTTTCACACTAAGAGGTATGATGTTGATGTTTTGAGTATTGGCCTTAGTCTTTGGCTCTGATGCTGCATTGCACATACAGAATATGCAACTACTTGGATTTTCCTTCTGCCACCAGAGACCTTTTGGCTTGCTTTTCCTTTTGTATTTAGACCATGTAGGCTTCTTCTTTTTAGAAACAAAAGAAATAGCTAGGTAACTGCATGATACAGAGGGAGGAAATATATATACACTTATATTTCTTCCTGTTAAAGAGGTGTTTTTCCTACGCAATTTTATCAGATTTCTCTGCTTCTTTCAGCCCAGGCAGATATTTTAGCCTTTTTGTGCCACAAACCACTCATAAACCATTCACTGTACTGTATTTTGCAGTGCCACAAATGCCCTTTCTCACAGAGCTACCTGTTCATGACTATCTAAACACAAATGGCTTTCCAGAGCAAGTTCATGAGGCATTTGGCTAACACGTCTGAAAGACCTGTCAGAGAGTTCCTTCCCTCACCCAGAGAACATGATCGTCTTAATCTCTTGTCATCCATCCCCAGGTTGTGCTTTGCCTTTCCCTCTAGCTGCTCTAAAATTGCACAATGGTGATGTTTTCCCAGTTGAGAGCAACCACATGCAGAAATCCTTGGATAGTCTTCAGAGAAGGTCTGATAGCTGCTGGTGGCCTGTGATCTGTACATTTCTGGAGAGACTAGATGAGTCACAGGGTTTTTTTGCTCTCTTTCTGTCCTACACTATTGCACCCAGGAAGCCAGTGGTCCTCCTCTCTTTTCAAGTGCAATATCCAAGAGGGTTTATGAGTTCTTGCTGTTTTCCTGAAAACTCAGCCCAATTTTTAGCCAACCTACTGTGGAGTTCAATTGGGAAGGAGAGGCTTCCTATGTTGTCCGTTGTATGGCTTGGCCTTTGCAGGGTAACAAGTTTAGGGGAACCTCCTGGGAAGCCTTCACTACTGAAATCTCTATGAGAGCAAGACTGTCAGAAATTATAACAGTGTGAGTGCTCAGTACTTGTGAATATTTGGACCATAATATTGGTGTTTTATTCCCGGTAATAATCAAAGCTGTTTGTCTTCATTTTATAACACAGGAAGAAGGGGAAGATCTCACCATATCCAGGACACAAGCAAAACAACAATCTGCTGCCACCTGGCCACACCCAAACAAAAAGTTGTTCTGACTTTTATAGTCATCCTGGACTTCTGTGCAGGGTGCTGATGGAAACCCATCACTCCACACTGCTGGGTAAGAGAGAAGACACTCAAGCAAAGGGCTACGTTTTGGTTTCTCAAGCTTTTCTCTCTCCTTGATGGTCTTGCTTCCTGTCTTCTTGAACAGAGAGTCCAAGTCTTAAAGTCAGCCCAACCGGAGGAGCGGTTATCATCATTCTTTCAGCTGAGAAAACAATTTCCATGTTGTCCACAGCTGTGATGAAAAGAGAAGCCTTTCTTGCCTGGGACTGAACTTGTCTGTCAGAAAAATACCCTATACAGGTAAGAAAATGCCATTCCCAGCAGTGAATCTGGATCTTCTTCTGTGTGAGGCTGCAGAAGCTGCCCCTGGGATAGAGTATTTTATGTAGTAAGAGAGAAGAGACGGGAGTTGCATCCCACACCACAAGTCATTCAGCTTTTTGCTGTTGTAGTTGAACAATCTATTGTTATCTATATATTTGACAGGTATCAGCTGGTGGTAGGACTCATATCTTTTAACTTTTGTGGTACAAGAAACAGACATCTGCAGCTCAGTTCAGTGTCTCTTGCTCCCCGTTGACTCGATGGAGAGCCAGGAATGACAAACTCAGAAGCTGACACACTGGTGGTCCCAGTCCTTGGGTCCAGATGGCACAATGATGGGCACCAGCTTACAGTAGTTCATAATTTCTAACATCACTGAATCTTCTCTCTGGAAGCTCTGAAAGAGCCTACAGAGAAGACCAGCCCAGAGGCTTTACTGTGTTTCGTGGCATCTTGATTTTATATGTTTCTGTTTTCAGCTGCTCAAAATTATCCCAAGATTCATTTTTTTCCTCCACTTTCTACACAGTGTGGTTCAGTGAGCTGAATTTCACTTATGAATATGGGTCAGCACCCAGGCAGTTGAATGCACGAGATCATTTCCATGCTGTATATAAATAGTACGCAGTTATTTCGCAGTTTCATGTTCAGCTTACAGGCTTCCAACAGCCTTGTATTCCCGAAACCCTTTCTGTTCTCATAGCATTTGGGTTCAACATAAGTTACAGGAGACGTTATCCCAGCCAAGAAAGTCCTAATTTGGCTTCTGTGTATTGTTTTTCTTGTTCCTGACGGCTGGCATCAAGTCACTGGTACTCAAAGCTGCTGTCGTGGGTCTTTCCAGCCCTGCAATGAGTTCAGCTGCATGGTTAAGCTGCGCTCAGTCATTAATTAAGCGGTGCTCAGTCAGTCCATCGTCTTGCTGGACAGTGGAGGAAGCCAGAGAGTCTCCAGTTGGATGGATAACTGACGGCCAGCGTACCCGTGTTCAAGGGAGATAAGAGGCTGGTTAAAACCAAAGGAGTTTTTAGACTCTTCCCAAACATCGCCTGTCTTTTGTTTGACACAGGACTTGTCATGTCTCCCTTTCTGCGTATTGGTTTATCCAACTATGACAGTGGCCCTTACCTGCCATCCCAGGGGGAGGTGATTAACCCTTACTGTGCTGTGATGGTTAAAGAAGCTGTGGAGTCAGGTAAGTGGGGAAGTGTTAAATAAGCATGTGAGCTTATGATGTATGTGTGCACCTTAGTGTGTCATTCCTGGTGTGTAGGAAGCACACTGGTGAATCTTCGTAAGTGTTTGTGAAAGGCCTTTTGTGTCTCAGCACAGTTTAGTTTGGGTTTGGTATGGCTGGCAAGACAATCTGATTTTAAGGTGATGTCTAACAAGTCTATGTCTTCAGTTTGAGGTTATTATCTACTGAATTACAGGTCCCAGCATGTGACAGAACAGATGAGCTGAGGCTGTATTCGGTTTCACTTTTATATGAGCAGTTGTTGGTTTGTCAGTGAGACTCCAGACAGATGAAATTGGGGCGCCTTAGAAATATCCTGGGAGGGCTGTCGTTTATCACGTTTTTTGAGGAACTGACAGGTCCAGCAACTTCAGTATTTAAAAGCCATAGATCTCAGACAGCTGCAGTCTTTGTACAGAGAGTTAATTTCTCTGTGTAATTGTTGTACTGAGTGAAATGTTTGAAAGTGAAACCTCCAGCTGATCTGTTTTCTGTGTCTTGATTGTTGAACACTTTTTCTGACTGGTAAAACATTTCTTATTATGCATGAAAATAGTCCCAGCAAGAGGATGAAATGTTCTTCAGTTCTGCTTTTCAAGATTCATGAAGATCAAGACCTTCAGTGTTAGTCAGTTCCTCATATTGGCTATTATTTACCTTAAATCTTTGATAAATTCCTAACTTGACTGCTGGGATTCTTTAAAAAATTAGAGCAGTTCAGAAATCCCTTTTATACCTGGAGAATCCCCATGACGCTGATCTCCAGAGGACGTTAAAGTAGTTCAAAAAAAGAATTTTAGAATTTTAAAATAACTTTCACTGAGATTTTTTTTTGTTTATATTTTAAGACTCAGCATTTATCACATTGAACTTTAGTTTGGCTTAAATGATACTTTAAATGATTCTGGAAAATGTAGTGAGTGGTAAATTCAAAAGGAAAGAAAATGCTGCACAGCAAGGTATCCCTAAGGTCTCACTTTTTACTGAAAATACGTCTTATTTCATCTCTGTGCAGGGTTTAGCTGTTTGCTTTAATGAGGTCTTTGTAAGCCATAACTCAAATTGAAGTCTCTGTCAGTTCAAAATTGAATAAAATCAATTTGATCAGAACAGACCTGCGTTTATTTGTCTTACAAAGAACTGAAAGTGTTTTCTGGCATCTAACAAACACAAAAGTACTAACTAAGGGATATGATTTTTATACTCCTGAGAGTCAATAATAATAATAATAGTAATGCCTCTACCAACAAGAAATAAAAAAGTGTGTTTGGGGGAACTTTTCTCCATTGGTGAGAACTGAATATAGGAAAAATTACATCCTGCTGTTAGAAGGTTTCTCTTTGCTGGGGTGTAACTGCATTTGTCTAGCAATTACACAGAGCATGGTGAGGCAGATAGAGGACTCCTCATCACATCAGTGATAGTAGCAGGAACCTCCTGAGAATGATTCATCCCAGACTCACCTCTTAGGGTGGGTTGACCAACCCTTGGAAGGTGTTAATTTGTGGCTGGTGGAGGTTGATTAAATATATAGATGGTTAGCTTTACCTTAAGGTGACTAAGACAAGATGAGGCCATGGTGGGATCCATCTCCCTGGTATTTCCCATTTCCTGCAAGGATATCGATATCTGAACAAGTCAGCTACCCTTGCATTATAGCTCAGGGGAACAAACAGGGATTTCCATGATGGGACTTGCCTCATCTTGAGGAAGGCATCCTTAATGGGTATGACAATCACACCCTAGAAAAGCCCTAGACAGTCCTCTCAGAGGTTCACATCTGACAATCAGTGAGATAAACCTGACTCTAAATGCTAGAAATACTCCCAACATGACCATCCCAAGGAGCTGTCACACTCAAACAGGTGTAGAGAAGGCAAAAGGCAATGAAGATCTCAGGACAAACATTAGCTGAGTATATTTTTTAAATAGCTGCATCCCTGCTTTATGATTATTTTATTATTGTAAATTACTCTCTGGCTCCCTAGTTTTGCAAAGCATTTTCTATTCTGTGGCAATAGGATTAAAAAAATTGTATATTGGTGCCCTGATGTGCAAATATTGGCTAAAATGGCATGTCCAAAGAACAGGAGTAGACCAGCTGCACAGCTGGTAAGAGATAACAAACAATCCTGACTCCCAGGCCTGTGCCCACATGGCCAGTAAGTTTTTTTCAGGGCTAAATGATTGCTAAATGGTGGTGAATGCAGAGTGCAGGGCAGGACATGCCTAAACTTGGGGCTGAGTCCAGGGTAGACACAGTCCCGAATCTCTGCAGGCTTTGTGCTGGAACTGGATTGGTAGATGGCTCTGCTTCGATCATTGATCCTGTTAAAGATCAGAT
Source organism: Tapera naevia (assembly GCA_033556795.1). Taxonomy (NCBI): domain Eukaryota; kingdom Metazoa; phylum Chordata; class Aves; order Cuculiformes; family Neomorphidae; genus Tapera; species Tapera naevia. The sequence goes on along the minus strand of JAUMJJ010000074.1, from coordinate 444,193 downwards.
ATATCCCATGTTTAGCATTGGCAAAGTTTGAGGGGTTTGGTTGGTTTGGTTTTTTTGTGCAAACAGAGCAGTAGTAGATGATAAATGTGTTTAGTTCCCAAAAAAGGGGAGTTTGACCCTGACTTTGGGTTCATGCCAAAGGCTATCACTTGTCGACATCCCATGTCTTTGGGATGGAGGTCCCGAGGGATCTGGGAATAATCATCTGTGGATGTAGGGCTGTCACAACAAGGCCACCCTGAAGAATTTCAGAAGCTCGGGAAAGATCTTGGGCAGCCTTTTTTGGTTTTTTTTGTCTACTTGCTTATTTGTAGAAGGGCCCCTGGTATTTTATAATATAATCTTTACCAAACAAAAAAAAAAACACACCTCCATACAGTTCGACGTGTTATAGCAATTTAGCACTGATGACAAAACATTTCAGAGATCATAGGTGCCTCTGAGTTATAAAAAACCTGCCCTTTAAAAATGACTTCTGTGTTCACAAGCCACCTGGCCCAGTGCCATTTTACCACCTGTCTTGGTGACATTTGCTTCATGAAAGATCCTGCCCCATGTTTGAACTCAGCAAGCCTCCAGGAAAAGCACTCCCAGCTACAGTGGAAGCTGCAACTGGGGAAATACAGATGCTATTTTATTTTTCTGGAGCCTAGGGTTAGGTTAATCCCTGGGATAATTCCACAGACAGCAGGGATGCTCCAAGGGTGACTTGTCTGATCCCATATATTGGTCTGTTCATTCACATTCCAGGGTTTGTTTATTTAAATCATGTGTTTTGGATGCAGTGGAAACAAAAGGAGTTGTTTTGCAAATGCTGTGTTTCACATCTGTCAAGATTCACTGATGTAGCAAAGAAATGAGATTTCTATTCTCTGTGATGCTGGAAAGTTTGTGTCTCATTTTTATGTCTCATTTTGCCTGCTTTTGTTGAAAGAGTGTATTGGATATACATTTGCAAGCTTGGTGGGAATGATTTAAGTCTGCGGGCAAGGAGCTCAGTATATGATTGCCTACATCTGCGTATGTGAAAAGTCAACCTCACTTATCTAATAGAGATGGATTCATCTTAGGCTGAGATGCTCTAAACTTTGGGGAAACTGTGGAACTTAAGATTTAACTGCATAACTGCTTGACATGCCAGGTACAACGAGGGTGAGAAGTGATTTTGTGTTGCAGGAATGATCTTCGCTCAGTTTTGCCATGTGGACCATCGCTGATAGTCACAGCATACTGCAGCTTAAATGAAGTTTATGTGCTTGAGCCAAGTGCAAAACTACTTTGTGAGAGCCAGATGTTGGGTCAAGGAGTGAATTTTTAGCGAGTTGCAGTTGGCTGCAGGATCCTGTGTGCCTCTCCTCAGGAAGCTACTTTCTCAGCCTAAATTTGTCTAGTGGGTATAGTTTATGTACTGACTCTGACAATCATTTCTCTGGTGTATGAGGTGGTGAAGGGAGATTTTTGTTATAATCTCACAGCCCTGATATTTGTTCTCTCCCCAGTAAACATTCTCCCATTTCCTGAGATCAATATTGGACAGTCGGGAATCACTGTCTCCTTTGTTTCCTCCTTCTCACCTGCCTCCAATAACTTTAGAGCTTTTTTTGCCTGTTTTAATTCATTCTGAAGGTGTGTTATAAACCTCAGAAACCCTGGATTTTCCTATGTAAATTAAAGCTCAGCAGAGGGGAGAAAACCAATTAGTCCTTACATCTAGGGAAATATTATCTCCAGCATTTATCACAGTCCATGTACTTTTTCAGCTGGGTAGGATGAGGAAAAGGTTGGGATTATTGGAAACAAGAGTAATGTCTTCAGGAGACAGGAGTTGCAAGTCTGCTGCTCACATGACAGCTTTTTTATTCATTTATTCCTCCAGTTTTGGCATTTGATGACTTGCAAATTTTCACAGGGTAACTGTGAAATGGAATTTAACTTGAGTAAGTGTCCAAAGCTTTTACAGGACTGTATGAAATAAAACAAACTGTATTAAAATAAATAAAACTGACTGAGACTCGTTTCAGAGTGAACTAACTAGAGATAACTTTCTGCAAGCTAATGCTAAGCCTCAGAAATACCCATTTTTTACCCATCACCATTTTAAGATGTCTCTGCTGTGAAGGAAGAGGAATTAATGTATGAGGAAGAGGTGCAGGAAAGGTTTGTTAAGTTTGAAACTCTGCACCGCTGTGGATGTTGTTGGAGGTCTGCAAGACAATTCATATATTAACATCTCTGAGATGTAGCAACTGACTGGACAAGTGCTCCAGCTGAACTTTAATCATAAACTACGCCTAGTTTTTTGGGGGATTGAAGCAAATCTTTTTCATTTTGCATTGCTGTGTGACAGATGATACATGTAGCTGGTTATTTCTGATGAGCTTCACCTGATTTGAAGTAGATATCTGTGGTGTCAGAGCCTACATTTGAGATCTACTCCATAGAGTTAATGGAGTCAAGGGTGACATCTTTTCTAAGGTAGATGTTTGGATTTGGTCGAATGAACACACCCTAATTCCGTTATTTATATTGATTATATTCTCTTAACTGGCTCTGAATGGACACAATGTTCAGACAGCTCAGATATGGATGTACTAATTATAGATACCTGAAGTTAAGTGAGATGAATCGTGTCCTATATTTCACTTCACACAGTAACCTTGTAAGGCACTCTAACATGACCCATTACATGTCCTGTTTGGAGAGAGACCTGAAAGTGAATAAATAACACAGATCTATCTTCAGGGACTGTAAAGAGGTGGCCTTAGTGCAGATGTGAAGCAAGTCCAGTCAATCCAAACCGCTTCTTGTTGACAGAAAATGGCCAAGTGTATGTGCAGAAGAAGCCCACCATGTACCCACCCTGGAACAGTACTTTTGATGCTCACATCAACAACGGCAGGGTCATGCACATCGTCGTCAAGGACAAAAGTGCTGAAATGGTTTCAGAGACCACAGTGGAACTCAAAGTGCTGGCGGAGAGGTGCAAAAAGGGCAATGGGAAGACAGAGATATGGGTGAGCATTGTTATCTTCTCTTGAAGGATGTGATGGGAATCTGCTTTGGGGTAGGGGAAGGTCTTGTGTCCATGCCAGGCTGTGACTATAACCAGCAGGACAGCCGGAATTGGCTGCCCTCCAAGGAAGAGTATTTTGAGTCTACTTAGATAGGACTTGAAGGAAAGACTTCCATGCATATCAGAAAAAAAAAGCATGGCACATTTATATTACCTGCTGATATTGTATTGAAACATATGCCCTGTGTTAACAAGGATTCTGGTTCAGGTGAGCCGTGCCCGTGTATTCATCTTTGCTTTGGAAACCCACTGGGGACAAATGGCTCAATGAATGACTAAATGTGAATGATTTTATGTGCTCTAGGGAAACAGCTTTAAAAATCTAAGCTAATATCAAGTAACTGATTCACAGCTACCTGACTTCAGAGTTATGTCAGAGGAACTCCATTATAATCACTGGATATACAGCAGAGGAAATTTGAAGTCACAGTCTTCATAAGAATGCTAAATGTATAATTGTGTTCCCTGGTAGTTTAAGCAAGAAAATTCTTGATAATAGTCTTTAACGTAGTATTCAGTAGCTGTGCCATGAATAACAATAAAGAGGAGAGACATTTGGAAAGAAATGGATTTCCTGGAATATTTTTTTTTGTTTTATTTCTAATGCCAGTTCTCAGGCTAAACTGCTTGGGTTAAGCAGAGAGTAGATAAGTCAGAAAGGTCTTGGTCACTTAACAGACCTAAGAGCAAGATTTGGTAGAGATTTGCACATTTAACACATAACTTCACAGGCTGAGAGAGTTCAGCTTGTTCAGCCAAGAGAAGATAAGGCTCTGTGGAGACCTTAGAGCAGCCTTCCTGTACTTGAAGGGAGCCTACATTAAAGCTGGGGAGGGCTCTTTATGAGGGAGTGCAGTGATAGGATGAGTTTTTAAGCTGTAGGAGGGGAGATCTAGGTTAGATATTAGGAAGAATTTTTTTACTTTGAGGGTGGTGAGGCACTGGCACAGGTTGCCCAGCGAAATTGTGGAAGCCCCATCCCTGGAGATGTTCAAGGCCAGGCTGGATGAGGCTTTGAGCAACCTGATCCACGGCAGGGGAGGTAGAACTGAATGATCTTTAAGGTCCCTTCTGACCCAAGCCATTCTATGATTTCACGAATTTTGAAGGAATTTAAATATTTAGGCACGGAATTGAAAATCAAAAGGCTTTGCTCAGCATGACTCCAACCTCTGGTTTTAAAACCATGGGAGGCAATAGCCTGGTGAGAAAGACAGGGGACACGTAAGCTGGGGTGCTGCTGCTTTCAAGAAGGGTAACAGACCCAAGGTCAAGTGGATTTGGGAAACTCTGGTCCTCTTGTGTCCTAGTCTGGTAGCAACTCCTGAGATCTTCTCTCCAGTCACTCCCTCATAGAAGTTATAACTTGGGGAGAATGGTTCCAGATATCTCATCCTGCAAAGGCACTGTTTCACCTGACAGAAGGGTAACCTTTTGCTGGAGGTGGATGGAGTAGACACTGTTGTGGTTCTCAGGCTGAAGAAATACTTGAATGTAGTAGGTCTTATCCCTAAGCAAGTGGATCCACAAAGGCCAGAGGTTCACACAGGTAGGAATTTCCAGTGGGAAGGCCCTAAAAATGTGTAAGTAAGCTTGTAGCATCATTCACATAGACTGTAATGGCAATTAGACTGGCAGAACTAATGATATAAGCAACCCAAAAATTAGTATTCATTGACATTCATCAGTTCCCACTGGGAAAAGGAGGTAGCTTGAGTGATCTGAAATGGTTGTTGCTTCTTTGAATGACTTTTTAATGATTGCCCTGGTCTTTTTTTCCTGTTTTTCACTTCTTTCAATCAGCTAGATCTGAAACCTCAAGGGCGAATGCTGATGAACGCAAGATACTTCCTGGAAATAAGTGGCAAGTGATTTTGTTAATTGATAGACGTGATTTATGGTTATGTGGGGCAGACATGGTGTCTTCAGTGGAAGCAGTGCCTATGTTATTTATTCATAGGAACTATGTAAGGGTTTGAAATCAACACTCCAGAAAAGCAATTTTTATTGTATGATGGGATGACGGTTGGCTGTTACTCTGTGATTTGGAAGGCAGACTTTTGGCCATTTTACCACTAAAATAGTAGATTTTCTTATTACATTAAGCAAGAAATAATAGATACATAAGGAGCCAGCTCCCTCTAAAATCATTCCACTTGTATGTATGCATGTTACATGTGCTGTGGTGTGCATTATAGAATCAGAATTGCTTGGTTGGAAAAAATCTTTGAGATCATCAAGTCCAACTGTACCTGTCCACTATTAAACCATATGCCTCAGCACCTCATCTACCCAGCTTTTAAACACCTCCAGAGATGGTGGCTCATCCACCTCTGTGAGCAGCCTGTGCCAGTGGCTGAGAACCCTTTCAGTGAAGATGTTTTTCCTCATGTCTAAACTGAACCTCCCCTCGCACAACTTGAGGCCATTTGTTCTCATCTTATTGCCTGTCACTTTGGGAGAAGGTAATGCAGGTGTGAAGGTTGGGATACAATTTATGCTTGACAACACCTAAATATACATGTTAGGTGGGTTTTGTCAGGGCCCGCTCTCAGCTCCAGGTCCCTCCCACCCCTCAGTCAGTTTGGGAAGGGGCCTTTGATGTCTGCATAGTGAACTGGAGACTGACAAATCTCCCAAGGTAAATTCAAACAGTGTTTATTGTGGACACAGCCAAAACAACAAATCAATATTTTGGGCATGGACACAATATCAAATCAGTATTTGTTTTGGGCATGGCCAAAATATCAAATCAGTATTCGTTTGGGGCACAGCCAAAACGGATGCACTGCACATTACAGCTTCCCAAAAGTTGCAAAACCAGATCCAAAGCTGTTCAGATCACATTCTGATACCCTCAAGACAGCTGCACAAAACAACGCAACTCAGATCTCATCTGAGTAGCAGGGGAAAGAGGAAAATAGTGACTACACCACAGGCCTCTGGAAAATGTGGTCTTCAGGAGCACGTGGCCCTGCGGTTCTTCTGCAGCGTCTTCAACCAGATTCCATGGGGTGGCACCTACCTTCTTGGGGGGCTTCTATTTGTAGGACAAGTCCATGCCCACCCCCACTTCCATTAGCATGAGGGGTGGTCTTGCTGTGAAAGTTCTCAAATTGGGGCATGCACAGAAGCCCATCTGTGAAAGTTCTGGAATTGGGGCTGGGGGCTCCAGGGTCACTGATAGTTCAACAGACCCTTGCCAGAATAACCTCTGCCTGAACCCTTTGGGTCAGCACTCAAGAAGATGTTACAGACAACAATACAAGTAGAGTCAGTCGATGTTTAAGACAATGCAAGTAGAATCAGTCGATATTTAAGACAACAATAGAAGTAGAGTCAGTCTCTACAGGCTTTTAAGATCAAGAGCAATCTAGGCAAAACAGGGAAAGAATGAAGAAAGTGATTCATCTGAGCAAATGCATGTTTCTGCTGTAAGGTGGGCTGAGTCATTCAATGGGCTCCACAGCCTGCTCCAGCTAGACCTCCAGGGATGTGACAGCAGCTTAGTCACCCTGCACAGGGGATGTGCCATCCTTTATGTGTCTTCACTCATAAAGGAGACTGAAGGGAGACCTCATCACTGTCTACTACTACCTGAAAGAGGTTGCAACGAGGTGAGTGTTGGTCTCTTCTCCCAAGTGACAGGTGATAGGACGAGAGGAAACGGCCTCAAGTTGTGCCAGGGGATGTTCAGATTAGACATCAGGAAAAATTTCTTCACTGAAAAGGTGGTCAGGCACAGGAAGAGGCTGCCCAGGGAGGTGGTTGAGTCACCATCCCTTGAGGTGTTTAAAAGGCAGGTGGATGAGTTTCTTAGGAACATGGTTTAGTAAGGGGACAGATACGGTTGGACTTGATGATCTCAGAGGTCTTTCCCAATTCACTGGGAACAAAATCACATCCGCAGAGTTCAGTGTCCATGTGTCCACTTTGCTTTGCTGAAGATGTATTGCAGTCCAAATGCTCAATCTTATTCTCCTGTCTTTGATGCCAAAATTCTTGCACCTCAGATGTGGGGTGAAGCTGCAAGATGTAGATATCTAGAAGGACCTTCCATTTATAGAGACATGAAAGTACTAAAAGCAGCTAATAGCAGGTCCATTCTGATATTTTCATCATCCATTTCTACCTTTAATATATAATAGACTATCATTGCCTCCTTCTATGTTGTAAGATAACAGAGAAACCAAAGCATAGAAAATGCAATTTGTGTTTGTATTACAAATAGCAAGATCAGCATCAGATCACACAAGGGGTCAGTTTGCACAGAATTCCTGTATAACTTGCTTTGTAATGCAGGAGTAAAACAAAACAGAGATTGAGAGTGAGATACTCTGTGTGTATTGATTTTTTAGACACAAACCCTTATATAAGTAGCATGTGCAGTCAGAATTGGTTTGTTTGCTGTTCTAAAAGTTTAAATGTGATCTGTGAATAATGACATGGGCACAGCAAACAGCAATTCCTGGCATGGAAAAACAACAAGAAAGGAGTATCTTAGGAACATACATATGTCCTTACACATGTACATGTGCACATAAAGGACTCAGTTAAATACTCACACATATATATGTACATTTGTATTTATGTATGTGTGTTTGTGAGCACATATATTTATTATTTTGAATGTAATTTCATCTTTCTTAGGTCATGGTTCTTCAGTGCTATACAAAGTTAGAGTTTTATGTTTAACTGCAAATTATTTCTCCTTTGGAAATTTCAAAAATGACATTATGAATACCCAAGAAAACTCAGAGTCCCAAGTTTAAAGTAATTTTAGTGTCCCTGTAGTAATGATAGATAAAAACAAGCTTTGCATGTGTTTCAGAAAATGGAATTTCTTAAAAATATTCATTCCCATGAGTGAATGATCTGCTTCAGTCACTTAGTATTTTAGCAGCTGCATGTTTTTAAGGCTCCTGATCAGGGCAGGGTACCCTAATAAATTTGTTTCCTTTCCCCTCAGATGCAAAGGACTTGGCTGACTGTGAGACTGAAGGCTTTTTCTCGTTGCACCAGCGCAGAGGAGCCATCAAACAGGCCAAAATCCATAATGTCAAGTGTCACGAGTTCACAGCCACCTTCTTTCCACAGCCCACCTTCTGCTCTGTCTGTCATGAGTTTGTATGGTAAATGAAAATGGATCTCTGCATTTTCCCCTTTTGATTCTAGGGACCTGCTCTGCTTCTGCAGTAAATATCTGTGCTCCTGCTGCCAGCAAAGGCATCAGGACCAAACTCTTTACATCTTACATGTAGAGTTATTGCATCACTTCAAGAATGTGGTTCACAGTTGTAATTCCAACTGTGAGAATTCCCTTCATTTTTTAGTTTAATTTTTATAAATATTTTTATCTTTGGCCAAATGCTTAGACATCTCATCAGCCCAGTCTGCTATTTGGATATTGTGAAATTCAGAATGTGAATATGTGCTGAGAAGTCTGTGAAAACCACAGAGAATCATTCCACAGTCAGATTGAATGAAGATACTTAGATTAGAGAAGGTCTATAAAACTGATAAAAAGCAAAGCATTTTTGTTCTGTTTTGTTTATAAATGTTGCTCTCCTTTCTTCTGTGGAAGCTTTCAGAAAATTCAGAATTAACATTTTTCTGTTTATTTCAGGGGTCTGAATAAACAAGGCTATCAATGCAGACGTAAGAAAATTTTTTTTTTGTTATTATAATATTTTACTTGATTTTTCTTAGAGAATTTTTTTATTAGCACTGTAACACACTTGTTCTTTCAGAATGTAATGCTGCCATCCATAAGAAGTGCATTGATAAAGTAATAGCCAAGTGTACAGGATCAGCAATCAATAGCAGAGAAACAATGGTACGTATTATTATTTGGCTGTTTTTAAAAATCTTGGATGTCATTCAGATCTCTCCTACATCACTGTTAAACAACTAAACTTCTGATGAAGCAAAAGGTGCTACTGAACTAAAAGCTATGTGATCTGATCTGTGTCCTTTGTTTTTTATGTTCTTAGTGGTTTCATTACCTCCTATTTGTGATTTACTCGGATGCAGCCACTGAATAAGCAGTTGCTGAATCAGGACTGACATTTTTCTAATGTATGAAGTATAGTTCAGAGGCAGCTCGTGGGCATGAGGTGGAGATTTACTGGAGGAAATTCTTCTCTCTCTGATGTTAGGCAGGACATTGCAATGAATTTTCAGAGCAGTATTTTAACATCCCACTCTGTTATCGGATATTTCCAAACAGTCAGTGGAAGATCCAGCATCTCTATCATTCCTTCTATTTTTCTCATATCAGTTTCTAATAAGCCTTCTTTTCTGGTGGGCAAAATTGAAACTTTAACTCTTGATAGGACCATACTCTTTTCTTAATTGTGTCCCACAGCTTCTGTTTGCTTCCAGTCCCACCTTGGCTACCTCTCTTCTTTTATAGTCTTTAGAGATGAGATTCATTTTGCTGGGTAAAAAACCTCGCCCTGTCACTTGAGAGAAGAGATCAACACTCGCTCTACCACAGCCTCCTTTCAGACAGCCATGGACAGCGATGAAGTCTCCTCTCAGCCTCCTCTTCTCCAAGCTAAACAGCCCCAGTTCTCTCAGCCATTCCTCGTAGGACTTGTTCTCCAGCCCCTTCACCAGCCTCATCACCCTTCTCTGGACATGCTCCAATACCTCAATGTCCTTCTTGTAGTGAGGGGCCCAGAAATGAACACAGTACTGGAGGTGTGGCCTCTCCAGTGCCAAGTACAGGGGTACAATCACCTCCCTGCTCCTGCTGGCCACACTGTTTTTAATACAGGCCAAGATGCCATTGGCTCTCTTGGCCACCTGGGCACACTGCTGGCTCGTATTCAGCCGGCTGTCAACCAACACCCCCACGTCCTTCTCCTCCAGGCAGCTTTCAAGCCATTCGTCCCCAAGCCTGTGACGCTGCCTGGGATTGTTGTGTCCCAAGTGCGGGACTCTGCACTTGGTCTTGTTGAACCTCATCCCATTGGTCTCAACCCATTGATCCAGCCTGTCCCTCCCTTCCTTCAAGCAGATCAACACTACCACTCCGCTTAGTGTCATCTGTGAACTTACTAAGAGTGCATTCAATCCCTTCATCCAGATCGTTGATAAGTATATTGAACAGGACTGGACCGAGCACTGAACCCATGATAGTTATGAATAGATAGTTTTAACCAAGGATAAACGGGCAGTAGACATCCCATCTTCTGTGGTACAAGCCTGGGAACTGTTGGTTTTCCATGCAGAGGTGGAGAGGACTGAATTGCCAACGTGGCTTTTCTCTTGCAGTTCCATAAAGAGCGGTTCAAGATCGACATGCCTCACCGCTTCAAAGTCTACAACTACAAGAGCCCGACTTTCTGTGAGCACTGCGGCACACTCCTCTGGGGCCTTGCACGGCAAGGATTGAAGTGTGATGGTGAGTTCCTGGCATATGTGGCACAAGCTGAGCGGTGGGATGTTGTCATTAGAGAGCTGCAATCTAAAGAAAATCTCATTTATCACATCTCTATGAGACCTGTGTGAGACAGCATCCAGGGTGGTGATCAAGGGGACTGTTCTTCAAGGAGAATCATTCTTCAAGGAGGAGGACTGCTGTCAGCATGTAGAAAGATATGTGATCCATGAGACTGAGGGGTTGTTTCCAGAGAGGCAAAGAACATCTCTATGCCCACCTTTGATCTTCCAAAATCACTCCTAGTATCAACTTTCATGCTCTATTTCCGCTGTCAGACAGACCCAGGACATTTCATCATTCTCATAATCTTACACCAAAGGAGAGATCCTGTTCTGTGGTTATGGTTTGTTTATGAGCTGATAGTCTGTGGGTTTTTTGGTAGCCTGTAACTGCAAAGGCTGATGGATGTAGAGATACAACCTTTTGCCCAGAAGGTATAAAAATACTTCATCTCCATAGAAAACAAAAAAAAAACAACCTGAGTGCCACGTAATGAGACATAGTGCCCAGGCTTTGAGCTGTGTGTGTGGCTGGTCTTTGCTCTTGGTCAACAGCAGCACATGTTCCTGTCCAGCCTAATGCCAGACCCTAGATATCCTCTGTTGTCCTGACACCTCATGTTCTTTCTTTCAGCATGTGGCATGAATGTCCATCACAAGTGCCAGACAAAAGTAGCAAACCTTTGTGGAGTTAACCAGAAACTAATGGCCGAAGCTCTGGCAATGATAGAGAGCACCCAGCAGGTAAATGCTTTTAAGCTGTTAATGATGTGGAAAAAGGAGAATCAATTATTCAGTGTTTGTTTCAGAAATAAGGGCATTGAGGGGAGCACTGTGAGCAGCAAGTTCAAAGCAAAGAGTAGGAACTGGGACCTTCATGGAACAGGTAGTTAAAATTCTCGCAGCAATTTCTGGAGACCAAAAGTTTTCACAGGTTCAAGTGACAGTCTCCCTAAGTGTCACATCTACATGTATTTTAACATACCTCCAGGGTGGTGACTCAACCCCTTCCCTGGGCAGTCTGTTCCAAGGCTTGACAACCCTTTAGGTGAAGAAATTTTTTCTAATATCCAATCTAAACCTCCAGTGGTGGAACCTCACTACAACCTCCTTTCAGGCAATTGTAGAGAGCAATAAAATCTACCCTCAGTCTCCTCTTCTCCAGACTAAACAAGCCCAGTTCCCTCACAAGACTTGTGCTCCAAACCCTTCACCAGCTTTGCATGTGCTCCAGCCCCTCAATGTCTTGTAGTGAGGAGCCCAAAACTGGACACGTCATTGGAGGTGCAGCTTCACCAACGCCAAGCACAGGGAGACAATCACTTCCCTACTCCTGCTGGCCATACCATTTCTGTTACAAGTCAGGATGCTCTTGGCCTTCTTGGCCACCTGAGAACACTGCTGGTTCATGTTCAGCCAGCTGTCAAGCAGCACCCCCAGGTCCTTTTCTACCAGGCAGCTCTCCAGCCACTCTTCCCCAGGCCTATACAAATGTGTGGGGTTGTTGTGATTCAAGAGCATCTCTTTATTCTTGAATCCAGACAAACTCTTACTTTCTGCAAAAGAACTCCTGTACAAGGAGTTCTGCAGAGTGATATCCAGACACTGTAAAGGGGTGAGGCTGTAGGGTGTTCCAGCCTGTAGTCTTTTTCCAGATTTCTCTTCAAAGAGGACTATTGCGAAGGAAGTTGTTTATTAAAATGCCCTTTGAGTGGATAGCCAGGGATTCAGACCCCTGTGTGAAAGAGGGGATCTCTATATTGACAGTACAAACTCCTGTTGACACCCACACATATCTTGCAGAAGGCTGTGGGTTTCTTTAGGTTACCAAACCCATAAATCTTGGTACGGAGGTGCTTGTCTCATAAGCAAAGACCTCATCTAGATCTTGGCTTGGGTAGCAGTCACACTCAAGAATCAACAGTGTCCATAATCTCAGGACACTTGGCTTAAAAATAACTTGTTATTTTCTGTAATCCAGGCTCGCTCTCAGCGTGACACTGAACAAATCTCCAGGGATGGACCTCTTGAAATTGGCTTCCCAGTTCCTGTGAAGGAGGTAACGCCACTTCAGGCATTGCCAGCATCTACAACAGGAAAAAAAGGTAGTTTCCCTTAGTGATATGGAACAGCAGGCTTTGATAATTTTCTGGTTTCTATGTGGTTAGGTAGAGATGACAAGGGTGGGGAATTTATCGGCCACTGAATCTTTCATGCATCTTTCCAGCCTAGAGGAAGCCATATCCTTTCTCATCCCAGCTATCAACAACTTTTCCCAGCCACATCACTTGAGCTCATCACATCATCACTCATTCAACTAATCCCAAAACTCTCTTTCTGACCCAGTACTTCAGTGTACCTGGTACCTACACAGCAATACTGTGTTTATTCCCCTCCTGGGACTCGTAGACTGTAATATATGCTAACTTTAAAGAGAAATCAAGCTCTATACAGGGGATTGGAAGTCCTTCTCATCACCACATCCACTTCTTTTTCTGAATTCAGATTTTTGCATAGGGGGTTGACATCCAGCACCTTTGAAAATCAGACAGATCCCCACCTCATTCATCCAGGAGCTGATCTAGGTGTCACAGCCCTCTCTGCTACCAGAGGAGGTTGAATGAGAAATTGTGGAAGAGTGTTGATTAACGGACTTTGGAAAAAACTACTGGGGGCTCAGGAGTCTGAAATGAAAATTATAGTCTCCTAGGGAGTTCTCTTGTTTGTTTTGTGATTGGATCAGAAAACTATGGATATTTTGAGCAAAAGTGTCACTATCTTTCATTAGACTCTTGTGGCTCATGTAAAAGGTCATTTCATGACCTCACCAGTTTTACAGCTCACAGTGTCTCTCCAAGAACTGTATGTAACTGCAACAGACCTGTGATGGTACTGACAATGTTTTTCTGCCTCCCACAAGCTTTAAAATACATGCAGCAGAAAGGAAAGGGCAAAAATAAGAGTACAAGTGAATCAATGCATAAATCTAGCAAGGACTGGGACAGTAGATCCTCAGCTCTAACCCTAACCAAGGATTAAGCTAAGAACCTAGGCCCAAACATCGTCTACTTTTTCAATGAAAGTTGATACAGCCCTCTGTGGAGATAATATCCTGGAAACTGAACGTAGAGCAAAATGTTGGGAGGCACTGGTTAAAGCATGGCAGAACCACATTATACCAGTGCTCTGGGTTTCATACTGTACAGCACCAGGCTATCAAGACTCAGAGGTTGATTTTGGTGCCATCTGAGCTAAGGGTACAGTGCCCTTTGGCCCTTAAGAGGAGATAAATTATATCACCATCTGTGCTTATTCTCTTCCAGTTCTACAGGTAGAAGTGACTATGCTGATATGAATCACTGAAGCCCCAAATGATTTCACACCTGGTTTATGTGTGGATCTGTTTGCCTGCTGAGTAGTGTCCTGCTGTTGAGCAATTTAGGACAGTACAGCAAATGTGCACTTGAGTGTAGGGTAAATCCAGTAAGGGACAGGTTTTCTTAGAAATTCACCTACATCCAAGTGAATGAAGTATTGAAGCAACTCTGAGTAGTTCCATTCTAGGACAGCTGGAGTACAGCTTTGCCAAAAGTCTTGAAAAGGCCTTGAAAAAATGGAACCACTTTATAATGGCAACCAGCAAGAAGGACTGAAAAACACAGACAGCCAGAAATGAAGGGTGTGGTCATGTTTTGCTACCGTGAAACAGAAAGACACATGAAAGAGTTTGTGAAGTGGGAGTAATACCACTGAAGAAGGTGGATTTACACTGTAATAAAGTGTCCTATCAAGAGAAAGCAATGTGGGAGCAGAGCCTTGGCCACCACATTTCCATTCATTTGAAATACCCTTTTAAAACACCAAGCACAATACCTGTAAGTGTTCTGGGCATTTTCTGCTCCTTTGCAGGGGTTTATTTCAATGCTTTGATGTTTCTTGCAGAGCCACAGGGCATCTCCTGGGAGACTCCAGTGGAAGGCACAATGAAAGGGGAGTCTTTAATAGAGTCAGACTTGGGAGGGGATCAGCCGCAGAAGCAGCAAGAGCACCAAGTGCAGCTGAAACTGACCATTGAAGACTTTGTCCTGCACAAGATGCTGGGGAAGGGCAGTTTTGGCAAGGTAAGCATCGTGAGACTGAGACGTCGATGCACAGATTGGCATATTGCTTATTTTGGCACTAAATAGCATGTGGTTTGAAGATCACTTCAGAAAGAATATTTCCAAGCCTTTAAAGAACCCTTGCTCTGGCATTGCTGAGTTTTGAGCCTAGTCTTCTGCTTGCTTCAGACAAAGTTCCTCCTCACTATTCCCTCTGCCTCATTATTTTCTGTCTCATGCGTGCCCGTGACAGGAGAGGAAAGCAGCTGGGTAAAGCTGTAACTTGCCCTTCCATGCAGGTTGATAGATCTTGGTGGGAAGGATCTCTGTGCTGTCCCCATCATACAGAAACTCATGCCATCTTAGCTGAGAAAGCTCAGAGGGAGGCAGAAGTACTAGCTGAAAAGTTGAGTGTGGATTGCCTCTCCTCTCCAGAGCAGCAGGTCCCTGGCTGGGAACACTAACTGCTCCTTCCCAGCTCTGAGCTGTGCCGGAGCGGAAAACAAATTTTGTGACAGCCAAGAATTTGTGCTTTTGAAACAAGAACCACCTGTTTTCAGTGGATTCATTAATCTTGATGAATTGTGGATTGTTCCTCCTTCTCACAGATGTCCCCTGGAAGCGAACTCGTGTTATTCAATGCCAGTGCAGAGCTGCGTGAAGCAATTTCAGAGGAACTCATCGTTACATTTTCACAACAAATTCAGAGAATGAATATCATTATGTATCGTATTGCTGAGATCCCACATCTTCCCAAGGTGGAAACTATGCCTTAAAGAAGGGCTGCTTTTTGCATGTTAAGTGTGTTGGAGCCAGTTCTTAAAATGGTGAAATATTTGCTGTATTGGCTTTACATACTTGAAAATATTTGGCGTGTCTACAGTTTGCAAGGAAAGCAGAGCTGAGGCACCTCAGTTATAGCTAAACCAGAATACTCCAAAATCCACAGCCCAGACTAACTTGGACTCAAGAACATAGATGTCATAGAAACATTGAAGGTGGAAGAAAGTGACCTCTGGAGGTCATCTAATCCAACCTGCAACTCAAAGCAGGTCTAATCAGATCAGGTTACTCAGGGAATTGTCTGGTCAAGTCTTGAACACTTCTGTTGAAGAGGATTCTGTACCTTGCTTCAGCTCCCTATGTTAAGATGACCTCTTCAATCCTGCAAATGTCTATATCTCTCTGCAGTGCACCATGTGGGTGTGGAGAGGATGGGTTATTTCATGCCCTTCTGCAACAAGTATCACCCACAAGTTTCCTGTGTAGGTGTTGCTCCTGATGCCCTTATTTGCTTGGAGTGAGATTCACTTCCCCATAGAGGGGCAGGATGTGCAGACCTCAGTGCCTCAGGGGTCTCTCCAGCTTTGCATGGGGCAAGCAGGCTGAAGGCCAGACCTGTGAGAAAGCCCCCTCTGCATGAGGTCTAGTATTGCCTACCTACACCTGGGAAGTCACTGGCCAAGTCGCAAATGTACTCCATTCCCCAGTTTCCCCAGGAGAGCACAAAAATGAGGGTAAAAAGGGTGCCTGCAGCATCAGCACTCAGCATTTCTGGTCATTCACTGCAGAGACAGAGGGAGGCTCTAGGCTCTGCTCTCTGTCTAGTGCTACAAAATGAAATGCAGCAGTAGCCAAAAGGGTAAATACAGGGCTAAAACATGTCTGAGCTTACCCAGTAAATAGTGTCTAGTAGAGAACTTCAAAGACCTCTTTGATGAATCTTGTGTATGTATTCAGTCTGTGGGAAACAGTGTCAACAGTTTCTTAGTGTGAAGATCAGGACTGGAAGGGGAAAGATTTACATTAGACATTGGGAAGAAATTCTTCACAATGAGGGTGGTGAGGTACTGGCACAAGTTGCCCAGGGAAGTTGTGGATGTCCCCTTCCTGGAATTGTTCATGGCCAGGTTGGATGGTGTCTTCATCAGCCTGTTCTAGTGGGAGGTGTCCCTGCCCCTGGCAGGGGGTTGGAACTGGATGATCTTTAAGGTCCCTTCCAACCCAAACCATTCTATGATTCTATGACTGGCACAGCTTTCCAGTGGAGACTTCTTTTCTCTGTTGTCTTTAGAAAACCATTTTCTGCTGTTCCATGTCTCATTTTCCCTGTCTCTAAAAACAGATAAGAGATCCTAACTCCTCTGGGTTATGTTTTGCTCTTCTCGTAGAAAATGTCCTGTAGAAGCACAGGGCACCCAGCCTGTTTGCTCAGGCCTTCTGTTAACTGGGAGGAAAGGGAGAAAGTCACATCTGATATAAATCAGTCTAACTGCTGGTGGACACGAGTTTACACCTGCTTAGGATCTGGTGTAGGGCATTTGTATTTCACATGTTGACTAAGCAATATTCTGTGTTTTATTATTTGAAGTCAGAAAACAGGAAATGTATCTCATGAACATTTGCATAAAGATGGTTTCTGTTATCAGAAGCATTTGGGACCCTGACACGTCCTGTCCATACAGGTCTGTAGCCCCTGCTTCTGTAATCACCAAGACTTTCTCATCTTTCTGTAGAGTTCAGCTTCATAAAACTTTTCTGAGTGTGGGGAATAAACTCAAAGTCTATAAAATCTTAAACACTTTTTTTAAGGTCTATGCTAGTGGATTCCCCAGAGCTCATCCTCACATGGCTGTGTAGCTCTGAGAAGAGCATCACTTTTCCTGAGCTGCTCTTTCCACCCTAGGTGTTCCTCGCTGAGCTGAAGAGCACAGACCAATATTTTGCTGTGAAAGCCCTGAAGAAGGATGTGGTGCTGATGGATGATGACGTTGAATGTACGATGGTAGAGAAGAGAGTCCTCTCCTTAGCTTGGGAGCACCCATTCCTGACTCACGTCTTCTGTACTTTCCAGACCAAGGTAAGACAAGGATCTGACACCTTCCTCTATGGGCTGAGAATGCTTTGCTGAGGTACAGATACTTGAAGTAATGCTTAAGTCTGCTAGATGTTAGGGAATAGCTTGGACATGAGGTGGTGCTATGGGAAGGGGTCTTCAGGTTAACCACTTAGGAAGTGGCTCCAGAAATTTCATCTGCCTTCTCCATATTAACCAGGGAGGGCCAAGGCACTTGAGTGTTGTGGCATCCAAGACTGATTGAGGTAACTCTGCAGAGACCTGCTGTTAAAATCTGCATCCTGGTACCCTGGGTTGAGGATGTGCAAAGGCCACACCCACAGCCAGGGTGCAGGTGTACTCACACTGGTGTTATCTGAACCTCTTGGACCATGAAGCAGTATGCTGCAGCAGCTAGCCTGGGTCAGAGCTAACTCAAGAGACTCTGGTTGTAGAGAATAAATATGCTGTCATTCACTTCAGGATCTTTCTTTGCCCTCAGTTACTGTTAAATTGCATCAGACTTCCTAATTCATGCAGACCCACTGGTGATGAAGACTGAAGTTCAGAAAGGCAGCACAAAGTGTCTTCACCTGAAATCCCACTTTGGCCTCTGAATCAAAATTGAAGTGACATTTAAGTAATGTATACATCTTCATGGCTCTACATGGCAACAAGCCACTGACTGATTAGCTTTCCAGAGCCTTTCCTACAGTCACAACCAGTCATATTAACAATAAAGCACACACAAGGTACAGAAGAAAATGAGAGAAGGAAATTGGAAAGGTCATTTTGTCTGTCCAAGCTACCCAAACCACTCCTGCGAGGTGTTTGCTATCCCTGAGCTCAATTTCAGAGCAATATCACTTTCTTAAGGCTGTTCAGCATTTTGTTAGGATGCTCCCAGCCCCTGCTCAGTCCCAGGATTTAATGACACAATAGATGGCTCGGTGTGAGGTTAGGACCTGCTCAGCAAGAGGCTTGCTGCTTCTGCAGGGTCAGGAGAAACAAATATAACCTTTGTGGTATATCCCAGTCGCATGTGGGATGCAGCACCTGTTTAAAGACAGATTAAATTTATAACAGGGAATGTCTGGGAACTGCCATAGGCGATGTGACACTGAGCCCAGGCATTCATGTTTAACCCCTTTGGGACTGTCGGTGAGAACAGCATATCCTGGAGAGGAAAGAAATTAATTTCCTTTTCTGAGGGGCTGGATTTCAGAGGAAATTATAAATTATCTGACTCTAAAAGCAAAGCAAATCAAGACTTAATTAAAAAGACAAAATATTCACAACAGTCGCATCTCTAAGAGGGATTTTATACTTCAGGGAGACTGCTTGTGCTGCCTGTAATTCTAGGTGCCCAAAAAGAGGTTGAGTAATTCCAGCAGCTGATTTGCAGCAAAACCCTGCTGTCTGTGGTCCAGCCTGGTCCAACCCTGGTCTGGAAGCTGGAGCTCAGGTTTGGGATGGGTACAGCAGTGGCAGCCTGCAGCTCTGGTTTCAGGCAGTGCATGCATGCAAGTGTCCACTTTCCTCATGAGTCCACAGCAAAAAGATGAGGGACCAAAGGGAGTCATGCCAGGAACCAGATGGGATTTACTGGTTGTTCAAGGAGGGACCAGCTGTGGCTGAGGCAAAGAAAACCCACGGGATGGAAAAGGAATGAGTGCCTGAAGAAAACATTGGTGCCAAGCTCAAAAACACAAGTGATCTTTTCCTACACTGTCTTATGGGCAGTGTCACACACAGATGCATAGAAAGCATCTTCATCCATCTCATCCCAAGTCAACATTGCCACTTTAAAGTTATTTGATCTCTCCATTTTGCTCTCAAGTGCACAGATACAGAAGCTGGAATGTAACTGCCCAGGTCAAAGCCGCTCTGGGATGTGATTGATTTCTAGCTTATGTTTTTCTCCTCTGACCTTTGCAAGCCAAGCAGCAATCACTCAAAAAGAGAGTCATTCAGGGCAGGAGAGCTGTGACAAGCCATGGACAGTCTTTCACAGCTCAAAGAACAGCATCGTTGAGTTGTAATATCCTTCAGAGCAATTGTTTTAGAAGCCAAGGCACTGCTTTGTAGTCCCTCTCTGGACTTTGATATTGAAAACTTGAATTTTCAATTGAAAAATTGATTTATTTGTTTTTAAGGCATCACTGGATGCATAAGTCGTTTCAGACAGAAAAGCATGTGTCAATGCCTTTCTGAATCTCTAATGCTTTGGCTCACAACGTTACTGAACTGCCTCATGTGCTGAGTTTCTCTGCAAAGGAAACAAGAACCTCAGTAGTCCCCATGTCTCCAGAGGGGAAGAAAGCCGTATAATCTGTTGACAGTCCTCTGAGCTCTAGGATGTGTTTTTCCCTGGCCTCAACCCAGGTAATCACTGAATACTGAAATATATAAAGCTTGACAACCCTTCAGACCGGTTTTGCACTGGGCAGCTCATGCAGCTTTTTATTTCTGCAGAGGCTGAATGATCATTGCTTTTGGAACTCAGAATACTTGTCATGTTTTGCTACATGACACAAAAAAATTAGACGTATAGGATCTTTTTTCCCAATCAGTTTTTGAACTTGACTGTTTTATTCTATTGCAGCAATCTTTGTATCCAGATATTCAGAGGACATAATTACATGGTGTGAATTTTAACAAGCTCAGAGAACTGTTTTATGAGGTCTAAAGGGACACTGTTATGTTAAAGAGGAGGAAAAACATGTTTATAATTCTGTGAAATCTGAAAATTAGTAATGCCACAGTAAGTGACTAACATTCCAGCGCCTATGTTTTATTCTTTTAGCATTTCAGTGATCTTCTGTGATAAAAATAGGCTTTCCATTTTGGAAGTTGAGTTTTATTTCTAACTTTATATACATCTTCAACCAAGTTTTTATTCCCATCCTTTCACAGAATCACAGGATCACAAAATGGTCAAGGTTGGAAGGGAACTCTGGAGATATCCAGTCCAACCCTCCAGCAGGTTGCACAGGAATGTGTGCAGGCAGGTTTTGAATATCTCCAGAGAAGGAGATTCCACACCTTCCCTAGGCAGCCTGTTCCAGTGCTCCATCAGTCTCACAGTAAACGTTTTTCCTCATGTTGAGGTGGAGCTTCCTGTGTTCCAGTTTGTACCCATTGCCCCATGTCCTCTCATGAGGCACCATTGAGAAGAGTCTGCCTCAAGACGAGGAGACTGAGTAACCAGAATGAGAGGAAATAGCCTCAGATTGTGCCAGGAGAGGTTTAGGCTGGATATTAGGAAAAATTTCTTTACTGAAAGAGTGGTGAAGTATTGGAAGAGGCTGCCCAGGGAAATTGTTGAGTCACCATCTCTGAAGGTGTTCAAAAAATGTGTAGATGTGGCATTTCAGGACATGATTTAGTGGGCACGTTGGTATGTTGGTATTGTGTTGATGGTTGGACTGGATGAACTTTGAGATCTTTTCCAACCTTAACAGTTTAGGGAGGTTTTAAGGATTTTACCTCTTGCAACCAACAGGCTGGAAAACTGACAAAGTCTTATTCAATCCTGGCCCAAATTTCAGCACAGTTAAGTAGAAATAGCATCATCTCAGCAGAGCTTTGGGATTTCAATGAGGTTCTGCCAAAGGAGGTGTGAGAGGCTGTAATTATATCAGCAAAAATATGAAGTCTTTACAAGATACTTGGAGGTGGTGTCAGCCCATTGGTGTGAACAGGTCCAGTGTATTGGCAAGGGGAAGAGGAGACCAGCTCCCAAGCATCAACATATTACATATACACATTGTAATTGTCTTCCTGTTGCCCAGCTCTGAGGAAAATCAGCCCAAAATACATTCAGCTTTGCCTGGGATTTCTAAAAGTCTGCAGTGCTCAGCTTTTTGTCCTGAATAAAGCTGATCTTGTAAAACAAAAATGTTACCTCCCCTTCCCCCCCATTTTTCAGCTGATAAAATATTTGTTTCATAAATGTGATTGTTTAGTTTTTGTTCTGGTGATTTTTTTAGGTGCAAATTGTCACAGAATTTTTTATGCAGCCTTGAGAAAATTAGTTTCTTTCCAAGAATCCACCCAATATTGATAGGGAAAGCCAGTTTCTGTTGCTTGACAGGGCTGATAGTAACTCAATTTACCACTGTGAGTGATGTCCTCTGCCTACTGTGAGCTGAGAGAAAGTGTCCTGGGATCCCAGAACTCACATGAAAGGAGCTATCGCCAGCCACGTCTGCACCTTTATGTATACATATGTATTTTTAGATGTCATAAATATATTCATATGCTGTGTACCAAGTAGATGGACTCACAAAGCTAAGCATCCCAAATGAGCAGTTTAACGTGTAGTCAAAAATGCTGACATTGCAAAGATTGGAACAAAAAATAAATCATGAGGTCAGGGACCAGACTGAATTATTTGACAGCTGTAAGAAATGCTGCCATCTCTAGAAGATAGACTGAGAGAAAAAATAAAAGTATTTAGAACAGAGAACAAAGTTAAACTTGGGGTTGCTTTAATCTGTAAGAAATCAGCTTTGCTAGTGCCCAGATGGTGCAAATAGCAATATTAATACCTCCCCAGCTAGCAAGGAGTGGCCCTGTGTTAGCTGTTCCTCATGGGAATAGACACAGTGATGGATGTGTACGTTGCTTTCTTTCCCACTGGATGGTACGCGGTGATGAGACTGCACCACTCAGTGGGTGATGTGTTGGAGAAGGGCTGAGAGACCTCTGACTCTCATCTTGTCACATGAAATAAAATAGATCCAAAGCATGGATGAGCACCCAGACTGGGCTGTGCTCAGAAAAATGTAAGACCAGAATTAGCTGCAAGAAATGCATGGTTTCAAACCTGTCTGTTGGCATGGGCCAACCTAATTCAATGGGCATGCAGTGGAGTTAGCTTACTTAATATGCATTGTGGAGCCTTCTCCATGTGGAGCCATTTGCTCAACTGTCACACTGCCCTGCAGCATTAATTATTCTGATACTCATCCTCCTGGAAGCCCTGGGAAGAAAAATTTTTGCTCTTCAGTAAATGGTGTTAAATTGTGTATTTGTATGTACGCAAGTGCTTTCAAATGCAAAGAACACAACATCTGAACATCTCTGCAGAAAAGTGCTCTGGAGGGCTTCCAGCTGGTTTGAGGATTTTAAGAGCCTGTTATAGGATGTACCTTCAAAAGATCAATTTAAATGCTGCCTGCTTTATACTCATTGTTTATAAAGTTGAAAGCATCTCTGATAGTGACTATTCAGTCTCACAGCAGTTGCATACAGAGCAGAAGCAGGTTGGTTTAACTCCATCCCTGCCATGTCCTGGAGCAGACCGATTTGGTGGCTCTGCAGAGAGGAGCTCAGCTTAGCAAAGGCACCAAGGGACTTGATGGGGAAAGAAATTGAGTTCTTGCAGTGATCAAGTCTTTCAGCACCTGGCAGGACTGAGCCAACTAGGGTACCATGTTGTTTTGAGTGTAGGATGCACACCTATATGTGGCTAGTTGTGTGTTGTACAACATCAAGTTGCATATTAGCTGTAGGAGCATCGTTTTGTCATCCTACAGGGGAGTTTGTCATGATCCCTCTGTTATGATGGAGAAGCCTCTGGAAGGTGTTCTAGAACTAGGGGATGGCTGACAGATGGATATCCTCAAGACAACTAGTGCCAGCTGCCCTGGGGCACGGTCCATCACTGGATGTAGGAAATGCCTTTACAGTCCTCCTTGGGCTCTGTGGTTGTAAAAGATGGCCCTAAACTCTGCTGTAAGACCAGACTTGTTCAGTTTTGTTGTGCAAATCTGGAACCATGACCAGAAGTTTGGCTTGAGTGTTTGATACCCAAGGATGCTCTCATGGGCCATCAGCAAGTTGCCTGTTTTCTGTCTGCAAAGCAGACAGGTAGGGTGAAGGTGAGGGGCTGTTCCTAAGCCTCCTTCAGAGCTGTGTAGGTGTCAGCACTGAGGAACAACATTCCTGTTCGTATTCTTTGCATCTCTGAACTAGGACCATCTCAGAGGATAACAGTATCATAAAGTCATACTATCTCAGCTGCCACATGTTGTGAAATACTTAACCCATTCCCACCTGCTCCAGGTGCTGACAGACATCAAAGCCTGGCAGTAGCAGACAGGAGCCATCAGATAACTTTCCCAGGACAGGAGGAAGAGCCTATCTGCAAGCACATCTTCTGTGTCATTTTAGCCCTCTAACCTCTAGCATACTGTTGCATTTTCAGTGGTTTCAAGAATGAGGTTTGCTGCTTCCCATTTTTAGCATGTTTTATGGCTCTTTAGATCTCAGGCTTAGGAGGGTTCCAATAATTTGTTGCAGCTTGCTCTGCTTGATTGTATCTTGCTACTTATAATGATTAACTTAGGGCTAATCTCAAGTATTTTTTCTCCATGGGTCATTCCAGACAACTGACCTTTAAAAGGAACAAGGGGAACTTCCTAGTCTCAGAGCAGAAAAGTTAGAGTGAAGCCATCTTTCTTTTCAATAGCATTTATATACCTTATATACTATTCTATAGCACCTGGTAGACCTTGAACTTCAGTATTAATCATGCCTAAGTCAAGTTTATAATCTTCAGCTTCATAGCTTTGGCCAATTGAGCAACAGAATTCATATAACGATCCTTGGATGCCAATTAATGTGAGAGGTTGCCCACCTTTTCTTTCTTCAGATGTCAGAATGATACTGCCAAAGTCCCCAGTTTCAGGTTAGAGCCCCTACTTCAGTTGAATAGGTGCAGTAGATGGTTGCTCAAATCCATGAGCAAGCAGAGCACAACTGCTTGTACCACTGAAGGAACGTGGACTTGAAGTTACACTTAAAGATGTATGATAAGGTGTAGCTAAACTCAGTAGACTTTCATGGAAACCCAGGGAATTTCTCTTCCAGTCCACTGAAGCTGAGTCTGGCCCATTTGAAGATCATGGAATCATAGAACGGTTTGGGTTGGAAGGAACCTTAAAGATCATCCAGTTCCAACCCCCTTGCCATGGGCAGGGACACCTTCCACTGGATCAAGTTGCTCAAAGCTTCATCCAGCCTGGCCTTGAACACTTCCAGGGATGGAGCTTCCACAGCTGTGGCTGATGGTCTTTTGTGGGCTAAACCTCAGCACCTCCATTTGGACCTTCATAAAGAACATCTGTGCAAGTGTTTTCCTGAAAGGGCTCCTGAGCTCACATTGCTTCCAAGATTTATGCATTTTGATAGTACATTCCCTATCTTCATTTAACCTTTCTACTTCCTTACGCTGACTCAATGTGCACAGACCTCTACAGATGCAAGATCTTCAAGCTGATAACCTGCACCTATTTGGTTTATTGGCAAGATTTGTACTGGTTCCCTGGGAGGCCAGATGTGGCTCTGTGCTGACAGGTAGGGGTTTCAGCCAGACATCCATTTAAATAAGAGCACTGTAATTAAAAGCATCTGGCTAAAGAAATGGCACAAATTAGAGCAGACAGCTGTTATTTGAAAGGAATAAAGATTTGTTCTTTAAAATAGTCAGCTCTTGGCTTGCTACTAGAGATGCTTACGTTAGGTCTTCTGGATAAATACCTTCTTTTAACTATTAAAGATATGAGTGAAAAAAACTCTTATTTCCCAAAGAATAAAGAATTGTGATGGACAATACACAACAAAGGGAAGCTATTCATGAACTTTAACATAGCATAGAGGTGACTAACTTCACATGTATACAGAACAGAAAGGCTGTTGGGGGAAAATAAAACCTGCAGGAATTTTATTTTATTCATGCATTTATGAAAAAAAATAGCTGAGATTCCCAAAACAGAAGTTTTAACTGGGAGCATACCTTATTGGACAGATACCCTTCCTCCTGAAAAAGACACTCCTCCAGCTTTGTAGGTGCCATTCAGTGTGGAAGGGACTAATCTGAATCAGCCTCCAGCTTCCATGGGGGCCTGTTGGTGAACAGGCTCATGAAGAAGCAAGGATATCAATCCAGGATTGGAAAGAAAACTTTGGTGATCAGTTCTGCTCTATATTCACTAGAGAAATTCTTCCAGCCTTCCTGTATACCAGGAAGAGACTTTTCCACTGCCCTGGTCGAACAGCTGGCAGTTACATGCGGTTGGGGACAAGTACTGGATCTTTTTATCCTTTAAAAAAAGGATAGATGAGTTTTTAAGGGACATGGTTTAGCGGATGATGGGTGTGATTGGACTCAATGATCTCAGAGATCTTTTCCAAGCGGAACATTCTGTGATTCTATGATTAAATGGCCATCCAGAAATATGATTAATTCATGAATCTTTCCACTATCAAGTTAAATCTTGCCTTGTTTAATAGAGCAGCTTTCAGGCTTAAAATCAAGAATGTACTTAAAAGAGATTACTGCATCTGGCCAGTGTTTCTGGTAACTTGCAGAAGTCATGTGTCTCCGCAAAAGGTGTGCAGGAATGCAAGTAACACCAGCCTGGGATCACTCCACAAGATGAATAATGCACTGGGCTGGGAACCAGAGGCCTGGGATTTACTTCTGGCTCATCCACTGGTCCCCAAGGGAGCTTGTCCATCTGTTCTTCTGTTATACAGGCACTGTAGAGTTACTCAGCCCCTACCACTGAGCCTTGAGGTCTGCTGGTAAAAAATCAATGGCACCACCTGGTTAGTAAGTGGAATTGCAATGTTTGCTAATGCTGTTTATACAAATGAGAACAGAGCGGGTGAGTACAGGCTTAGAGAACAAAGAGGAGAAATGATGAATCTGAAAAAGAAGTTGCTTTCTTTCCAAGACCCTCACTGTAAGCTTTTCCTTCCTCTTTTTGGGTGATTTCTGGGTAGTTTGGTTTTGTTATTCTTTTTTTTTCAGTTTTATCTCACCCTTCCCCACTCCTTATTGTCATCTTGTCTCATTCTCTAGGAAAACCTCTTTTTTGTGATGGAATACCTCAATGGAGGAGACCTCATGTTCCATATCCAGAGCTGTCATAAGTTCGACCTTCCCAGAGCAACGTAAGATGTTATTATTACCTTTTGGCTTGCAGGTCACACATGTGGCAGAAGCAAAGGCACCAGCTGCAGACACCAGTGATCTTGATTTTATTCCCTGCTCTGCTACTGTCTGTAGAGGAAAGCTTGAGTAAATCACTTGATCTCTCTGCACCTTACCCAG
This sequence comes from Tapera naevia, assembly GCA_033556795.1. Lineage (NCBI taxonomy): Eukaryota > Metazoa > Chordata > Aves > Cuculiformes > Neomorphidae > Tapera > Tapera naevia. The sequence continues at coordinate 417,608 of JAUMJJ010000074.1, read as the reverse complement.
CTGCAAAGTGGGGGTAATGCTTGTGCTGGAAGGAGAATCACTCTCTATCTCAGCTTTCTTCTAACTGAACAAAACAGATATGCAGGTCACCACCCCAACTCAACAATGGACTTACAGTAAGTCACTTCTTCTCGCTGTCTTCTTTCCCCTCCTACACAAGGCTTTTTAGAGCCCATCCACACAGCTGATTTCAGTCAGACATGACCTTACTTTGCACTCTTGGTCAACTAGGGAAGCTATTTCTGTCTGGAAGCGTTACAGATGCTGCTACACCCTCGTCAGCATTACATCTGCCAGCAGGCTTGTCCTTTAGCCTGGAAACCAGGGACCTCCTTTCTAAGCCTGTGACCTGACTCCCCTCTTCTGCACTAACCTTAGCACCGTCCCACAAACATTTGTTCAGAGCTGAGAGCTGAGCTGGATAGAAGCTGCCTGTTAGGTTGCCCTGCTTGCTGGATTAGTCCCTTTCCCAGGAATGCAGTCCCTCAAACAGAGAGGTTCCAGAGGAGCAGTTCAGTCCAGCTGAGACCTTACCTATGGAAGTGTCTCCACTGCCTATAAAAAGCCCCAAGTATGCCTAAGATCTTATTTATACAACCCATGATGAGGGTCATTTGAAAGCAACCTTCAGGTATCTCAATTACAGCAACCTTGGAGTTGCTCTTTGTTGAAGTCATTGAGTTCTTGCTCAACCCATCATTGGAGGCCCCAATAATGATACTGTGCACCCAACCTCCGCCTCAGATTTACCACCATCAAATAAATCCCACAGATGCATTTTCAGCCATGTATGGAACCAATTATCTTGTTCTTTACAACACTGAATAGCCTGTAGCAGGTTCCCAATCTGGTGGTCAGAGCTGAAGCCGTTGTTTGTTAGAAGTAATGGGATTTTCCCTTTTCCCCTTTAAGGTTCAGGGCAGGGGGAGGGGAAGAGAGAAAACTTATCAGAAGTGCAAAAGATATATTTAAACAAAAAATTAATACACCAACAGAGAATTAAAAATTTATTTAGCTTTGATTAAAGTAAATAAAAGAATTAGAATAAATGAAAGGTACTTTTAATCCTTCTGCAAGCAAAAGGTATTTTGAAAATCAATATTGAAACCACTGTAGGAATTAATTTTTGTTTAATAATTTAAAAAAGGCACCTGATTTAAATCAGTGTTTAATTTGATGATTTTTTAAAAAATATTTGAATGTTCAGAACTAAGGACGAATGCATTGAAGACTGAGGGAGCAGAGCTGTGCATCAGTGCAGGGGCAGTTACTTTTGCTTCTGGGAAAGCATTTTCATCATGCAATGGTGCTTCAGTCTTGTGCTGTGTCTTAGCAGCAGGATGCTGTGCTCTCCTTTAGGCAGAAATGTGTTGAGAAGAAAGATCTCAAAGTCAAAAAGACTCCAGAGAAAGGTCACCAAGCTGCTAGCTAGTTCGTATCTTGGATAAAATTTCAAAAGCCATAAATCTGAGCAGTGAAGAGGACTGTTTGACAAGCCTAGGAGACTTGTCTGTGGCCCCAAACCGAGATACCCACTTGCCTGTCCCATCACTGGGACCACCACACCATGCAGAAGCAACTGAACATGGCAAATTATATATAGCTGCTCTTTTGAGGTCTGAGGCATTACCTATAATTTGCAGTTTGCAGTCTGGTTTCATCACTGTAACTCACTGATTTGCTTTAAATATGTAAATAAGGGAGAAGCAGAGACATCATCTGGTCTGCCTGCCTTGCAACAAAGACCATGTCTTGAGACGAGGCAGGATAAGCTGTTGGAGCTGAGTGGTGTTTTATCACTGATCTGGAGACATCCATGGGCACTGAAGGACGTGTCCTCTGAGCTAATTACATATGAAAAAATGTAACTAGCCATGTAACATGGCTTCTAAGTTCCTGGAGATGAGTGGATTCCAGATCCCTACTATTTCACAAATTGGTTTGAGTGGGAGTAGGACTCCTAGCCATGTGGCATACTTTGGGGAATCTTACATCATCCATCAATTACCTGTAAAACTCAAGTTAATCCAAGCCTTCTAGAGACTTTCAAAGCCTTTTAGGAACCTAATGAAATTCTTGGCTCCTGTGGAGACAAAGTTTCCATCTTTTGGGTCTAGTTGAAATGTACCAGTTAGAAACATCCATTCTAATTTATGCCTTCTGTTGCCCAGGTTTTATGCTGCCGAAATCATATGTGGGCTCCAGTTCCTCCATTCCAAAGGAATAATATACAGGTAATTTTACTTTTCAGTGTCTAATATGCTAAACTTTTACTGCTTTTGCTGCAAGCACTAGTGGTAACTGAGAAACTGTTGCTTTGATATACTTACTGGTGTTGCCTTTCTGTGCAGATTTCCTTTTTACAGAGTCTGACTGTTTTATTTTGAAGAGATAGAGTAGAAAAAGCAATTGTGAGCCCTTTTTTGAGAATCCAGTACTATTTCGTTTAACATTAAAACAAGCCCTTTGATTCATTTACACTGAGTCATTCATGGCAGGGGGGTTGAAACTAGATGATCTTTAAGATCCCTTCCAACCCAAACCGTCCTGTGATTCTATGATTCTATTTAGCACCCAGCACAGACACCCAGTTTAAGCTTTACAAGTATATAAGGTGAAGCTAGCTATGAGAAATGCAGTATATCTGCTGTGCTGGTTGCCATGGGACAGGGGTGACAAGCTCATCTCAAGTAACAACAGCAAAGAGACAGTGATACACCTTAATTTAGGGGTTATTAATAGGTCTGCTGTGCACAGTTCCATGGGGAGATGGGATTCATCTCACCTACCATCATGAATCTGGGCTAGGTGCCCAAGCTCTTTTAGTAAGCAGAGAGGAGTGGACTTTTTTTAGGTTCATTAGGCCTGAGTTAGAGTGTATATGAGAAGTGCCCATTTCTACCAAGAGGCTCTACAGGAAGCTGATGATGACTAGATGGGACACGAGGCAGCTACGCTCACACATGAGTCCTCTCCCAAAGTTTCTGGTATGAATTTAGTCCACAACACACTGATCTATCAAATCCCGAGGAGAAGTCCTCGACTACAAAATTGCCCGCTCCAGCTTCTGCTTGACTTCCCTAGGAGCTTCAAAGTTATGCACAGATGCGTTGATGTAAGGCACAAGTGTTGTGCTTCAGGACAGAGGCAAGATGAGAGCAAGAAGGGCTGCAGAAATCAGACCACAGTCTGCTTTCCCATGGCCAAAAGGAGGAACTGAATTTCTGGGGAGCTCTATTCCAGCTCATCATCATGGCAAAATAACTTACTACATTGCTGCCTTTTGTAAAAGCTTGAAGTAAATAGCTTGTCATAAACAAATGAGAAAGCTCACTAAAGCAACAATGTTTGCTGAAATCAAAATGAGCTTATTTCAGTGTTTGTCATGTAGTGTGAACATTAGAACAAATGATAAAAGTGAATGGCTTGTTTACAATCCACTCTCCCATTAAAACACAAGCTTTGGTTCATATAAACTCGCCTTATTATTCTTTGTAAGTACTCATGTGGGAGCCATTTATAGTCTTTATTGACCAATCATGGTGATAGTGTAAACACGAGATCAATAGCAATGGCATTAAGCTAAGATGATCTCTGGGGGTCTCAGCAAATTTCTGGCTCTAATTATTGTTCTGGATGACTGAAGGGAAACTTTTTCTGAAGTGCCCAAATCATCTAGACATGTGTGTAAGTTCTACTCAGACTTCTCAAAAAAGTTACTTAAAAATATCTGCAGGACATTGTTAGTTTGTGGCAGGACTATTAATGCTGTCATTTTGGTTATAATTCACATTTTTATTTGGGATTTCTACAGTTTGGGACCCATTTGCTCATGAAAGGAGAGAGAGTTGCGCTTGTTCAGCCTGGAGAAGAGAAGGCTCCGGTACTTAAAGGGGACCTACAGGAAGGCTGGGGAGGGGCTCTTTATCAGGGAGTGCAGGGATGGGACAAAGGGGAACAGTTTTAATCTGAAAGACAGTAGATTTAGATTAGATATTAGTAAGAAATTTTTTATTGTTTGGGTGGTGAGGTACTGGCACAGATTGCCCAGAGAAGCTGTGAATGTCCCATCCCTGGAGGTATTTAACACCAGGTTGGATGAGGGTTTGAGCAACCTGATCCAGTGGAAGGTGTCCCTGCCCATGGCAGGTGGGTTGGAACTGGATGATCTTTAAAGTCCCTTCCAACCCAAACCATTCTATGATTCTCTGATTCTATGATCCTGTGATTATATTGGGTTTGGAGCCTTGAGAAATATGAGAAAACTGGGATAGCTAGACACTGGGTATCATGATGATAGGAAGAAATAGCCCATTCACAGGAGTTGGTGCTGCATTGCTTTGAGTATCAAGATTTGAAAAAGAAAGATTTAACCAGTCCTACTCCTTTTTTATTTTGTTCATTGAAGTCAATGACAACAAGGTTATTTGAGAATGTGGAGCCATCAGTATGTCAGTCAGAGCTAACTAAGCACATAGAAGAGTCAGAAGAAATCATTTTTGAAACTACATGACCTGCAATGTAGTAAGAATAATGATTCCAGCTGTTCTGTTTCATGCCCCCCCGTATGGAAATGCTGGCTTAAATTTTAATGAATGAGCTGAGGCTTTTTTTGGCACAACCTCCAATCCCTGGAGCCAATGAGTTTGAGACTCATGAAAATAATGAAAGCAAAATGTAGGTGATGGGGTTTTTGTTTTGCTTCAGTCTAGGGGATGAATAAAAGCAGTGCTGTCAGCCAGAGATTGATCTCAATGGTGTAACTAAAATAAGTCATTCCATCTGGAAATTGTGACAACATGAGTGTCTGCCACTTGGAAGGCAAATGTCTCGGTTGTCTCTATATTTCTTTTTGATTGATGACTCCCACTTTTTCTTGAGCCCTATTCTAGCAGCAACAAACAATTGCCCCATGACAACAATTTACTATGTAGGCACTATGAGGTCCCCCACCCTGACTGGGAACAGACAGAAGATGAGGAGCTTCACACAGAGGGAGGCTGCAGAGCCATCTTTCCTGCAGTTGTAGATAATCATCTCAGGAGCACCATGCACTAGAAATTACCTTCTTTGAGGGAGTCAAAGCCATTTCTGAAACAACAGCACATTGTAAACCAGTTGTCATCAGGAGGGTAGCTATACAGCAGCTTGATGGTTAGGACTCTTGCCTGAGATTTGGAAGCTGTGTGTAGACTGCGAATCAGCAGAGGTTGGAAAAGATCAGTTGTATTCTGAGCTGTGGACACAAGCAGATGTTGTGTCTGGGTTCTTTGGGAACCCTGAGAAGGAGCAGGGATTGATAATACAGGATAGGCGGTGCAGGAACATGGGTGCTCTGAGACCAGGAAACCCAAATTTTACCCACATCCCAGGTGAAGTGCAGCATCACTGATCCAGACATCTCCCTCTGTCATTATTTCAATGAAAAGCAAAACTTTTAGGTAAGACATAAAAAAAATAACATGAAAGCCATGCCAGCCTTCCTTTCTTTCTGATTTTTATTTTCTTTGGATGCTTTTCTCTCCTTTCAGAGGTTGTTGTGAGGACAACTTTGCTCTCTGTCAATGGCCGTGATTCATCAGCTCACTTGATTTTATTTCCTTTTCTGTGCATTTCTTTTTTCTCTCTCTCTGGGCTCTTTGCTTCTCACGATAGCACAGAACCTGAAACATCTCACAATACCTTGGCAGCTATGTGTGAAGGGCTTTGTAGGTCCCCAGGGCTCAGACAGTGCCACCCAACAGTGAAAAGGTAGTGGGTGTTCTGATGAAGCTTGGGATCATTCTGACTCTCTGCAAGCCATGCAAGCCTTGTGGATCCTTACCCTTTCCTGCATCTGTAGAACCCTCACTGGGAGGGAGACCTGTCAGCAGCTTCAGAGAGAGTACAGAGCCTCCCAGGGAAGGAAAAAGTGAGAATTAGCTGTTCACCTTCTCCACACTGTGTCAGGGCAGAAGCACCAGCTATCACAAAGCCCTTTTTAGCTTCACTCTTCTGCATCTTTGAAGATGTCTTGGGTAAAATCTTCTCCAGAAAACTAATCAATGTTGGCACAGGAGGAATGAGGAATATTGAAGAGCAGCTCCTCGTTCAGCCCTCAGCCTTTGTAATTGCAACGCGTAGGCACTACATCAAGGCAGACAGCAAGTGTAGCCTCCTAAAATAACTTGTGTGGCTCTGTAACACTTTAAAGGAGGGGTTTCCTTCTCTTCCTCCACAGAGACCTGAAGCTAGACAATGTGCTCTTGGACAATGAGGGGCACATCAAAATTGCTGACTTTGGGATGTGCAAGGAGAATATGTTTGGGGACGCGAAGACGAGTACTTTCTGTGGGACTCCGGACTATATTGCTCCTGAGGTAGGTGTGGGGTCCAGGGAGGGCAGCAAGCTGCTGTGGGGCAGAGAATGTGTCTTAAGGCATGACTGTTACTCAGTGGTGGAGGGTGCAAAGAGTAATAATCTGCTTTTGAGCAGTTCCAGGCTGGAAACTGGGTTGCAGTTTGACTCAGGGTCTGCGTTGCTGTCTGGAATCGCATATTTCTGTGACTGATTCATGTTTTGTGCAAATGGGCCTAGAAATTGATGCTTGGCTTAACCAAGAAACAGAATGCTTAATGGAAATCCAGTTTGGGCCATGGCAGAAGAAGCTCCTAGAGGTAGGTCTGCAATTCAGGGGCAGAAACAACACGAGGAGTGGGAAGCATGTTGCCCATCTAGCTAAGAGTAGGCTTCCATGGCTGTACAGGCTCCTTGATAGCTGGTAGGGAGCTATGGGCACTTCTAAGGGGAAGAGGTTCATCACAGCCTAAGAGAGACCATAAAGGTGGGACAAAATGTCCACCTGGAGCTGATTCTCCCTTCTCCTTGATCAGCCACTTTTTAGATAGAGAAGAGAGTCTGGGTCCATGATAAAGCAGATATGGGGGTTCACCTTCACTCTGGGATATGCTCTGGTGCTTCAGTAGGGATGGCACCCGTTAGCTTGGACTTCTCTCTAACTCACACGAGTTCTTAGCTGGCTGCAAACACAGCCTGCATCCCAAGCATCCTCCCAGAGCTGAATAAAGCACTTTGTGCTCTGAAAACACTCTACCATCAGAGGCATAACCTTAAAACTGAGCACAGGCTTGAAGATCTGTCTAGATAAAAAACAGCTAATAACTGACTGTAAAAGGGTAGAAGTGCTTGGAGACATAAAAGTGAGAGTGGTCACACATGCTGATTTTTCTCCTCAAAATGCCAGCAGTCAGAGGAGAGGTGCTGTTGTCTGCAGGAGAGCTGGGACCCAGCCTGGTACCTCTGGGCTCCAGACTATTTGTTTCTCTGCTTTGGCTGTGCACGGTGCCAGAGCACCTCATGTCACTGCAGGAATCCATCCCTGGAGAACATGGCTCCACAAGTTGCCTTTTGGTGAAGGAGGCACTAAAACTAGAGATGATGGAATTGTGTCAGAGTCAAGTTGTGCTTGAGCTGGCAAAGGCAAGCTTGTGGCTTGTGGTAAGGTCCTGCTGTGTCCTCAACTCAGGAAGGCTGGGGCTTGCATGGAGACATCCTTCAAGTTCCATTCAAAAACATGCCAGCTGTTCCCTTTCTTCTGCAGTTGATCTCTACTGATACTTGAACTGAGCTTGCCCTCCATGTGCCCATGCAGTGAGATGGAGTGGTCACAGGCACCAGGCTCCAGCTTGTCCATAGTGAGATCCTTTGCCCGTCCCCTTATTTCTTTCCATTACTTCACGAGACAGAAACTTGTTCTTTTTTTTTTTTCCTAGTAATGTTAGATATTTTGGACGAAATTCCTCCAGAAAAGAGAAACTTCCCTTAATCTGGTGACTTGATACAATGGTAGATGTTGCTATGGCGAGGCTATGACTAATTACCTGGCAAATAAGGATGAAAGAAAACATTTTTCAGAGAAGAACTTAGGAGTCATCCATGCATTATGTCCTCCATCACACTGAAATCCATCTATTTGCCTTTCAAGATCCCATTTCCTGAGTTTAGTGTTTTCATGATGGATATTGGTACTTTCAAATAGCTTTTAAAGCTTTTGGGTTTTTTCCCCTTCACTAGAATTCATTGATTTTTCACTGTGCACCAAGAGCTTGATTCTGATCTAGGTTACACCACTGCTGACATGAGGGCTGATCTCTTCAAATCAATTGGATTTATATTGCCAAAGAGCAGGTGTAAGTGTGCTTTGCAATCAAGCTGCAATTGTCTTTTATTACACTTCAATATGCTTTTGTTTTAAAAAGAAGTGCTATTTTCTAATACTAAAAAAAAGAGACAAGTGATAATCCATTATCTGTGATTTTACTTCATAGAAAAGAGAAAGACTAAAATAGCTCAGAGTTTTATTTCTGCACCATCATTTGTTTTAGAGATTCAACGAGTGCATATAAAACATTTTAACTCTGAATTGAAAGCACTGCTAGAGTTTATGGATCATCTTTCCTGCCAAAGGCAGGAGCACTGGACTTTCTTGTCAGTATTTCAAGGCAGCTGCTAGCACTGTCATTTGTTACAGACCCAGCACCTTGGCTACAGCTGTGCAAATAAGGGGGTTCTGTGTCAGTAGACAAGAAGTTTTTTCATTTCAAAAAAAAATTTGACCAAAAAAAAAGAAAATCCTGAGTTGATTTATTTTTTTCAAGAGAACTGCAAAGCTAACAAATTTTTGCTTTGACTGACATAAAACATTTAATTTCAATTTCCAGACATTTTATATTTTAAAAGGTAAAGCCTTATAAAAATAATATATCTTTTCAGAAGGAGAAGATGGATTATTTTGTTTAGAAGTGATCCGGAAGAAATATATTAGGGAGTCTTGCTGATTCCTTTTTTTTTTGGCTCAGAGCAGAACACATTATTTATTCAAATAGGGATTTTTGTCTTGCATCTTTTGGCATTTTTGGAGATGCAAAAAATGCATGAGCTTCTACATCAGCGTGGGTTTAGACTTCTGATATTAAGGTCCTGCTATGCTAGATGCCACAGGTACATCAAAGGGGAATCCTGCTTACATAATATGAGAATATTCACCTAAAAATGAAGCATTAGATGGCATTTTATAGTGTTGTAGGACAAGCACCCCAGAAGACAAGTTGTCCCTTCCTATCTTTGGTGTGTATGGCAGTTAAATCACTGTTTTCCCTCCATTGACTATAGAGAGACTCTGCATAACAGAATTAATGACACATAACTTCTAGGCAATAAGATGAGTCTGGGCCCAAGGGGCAACCTACAAGCAATAAAGACAAGGTATGAAAACAGTCAAGAAATTACTCACCTACTTCCACAGTACCTCAGAGCCAGCAGTAAAGATCACCCCTCTAAATCATAGTTTTTCAACTATCAGCAGTTTCATATGCACTGATCAGGATAGTTGTTTTCACTGGTATTAAGCTGTCTCCAGGGCTTGTCATTGATACCTGCACCATAGCTATAGTACAAGAGATTGCATTGCAACCAAGATGTGGGCTTAAGAGTAAAGATGGTGCTTTAAAATTAACTCTTCCCCTCTCCAGCTCTAAAATCCTGTTAAGGATCTTAGATATTATAGTCATCACATGTGCCTTTAGACATCAGCAATGAAAATATCTATATGTGAGCAAGTTGTCTTGGCTCCTTTGCCACCAAAGGAGACAAACGGGGGGTTGTACTTTACAGCAGTTAGATGTGTAGCTGGATGTCTAAAATTAGATTGTCTTCCTTGGCTATAAAAGGAGTTGATGATAAGTGGTTCAGCTCTAGGTATCTCTGTAACAGATATCTAAAGGCAGGTGAGATTGATTTTGCTTCCCCAGAGGGCATGTTTGAGAACTTGATGGTGTCTGGTCAGGTGCATAGAGGAGGAAAATGCCACATATCTTAGAGGAGGTCGTCACTCCAACCAACCTTACCCGGTGATGTAGCCTTCACTTCATAGCTGGCACAGAAAGACACAAACCAATGGACTGACAGAGGACAAATCCCATTCCTCTGCCTGTAACTCAGTTGGTCCCAACAGGACAGATCAGCAACCACTTCACCATGCTTTTCCTGGGGCCGATTTTACTGGGATAGATTTACACCATTTCCATTGACTGACAGTCCTAAAGTACCTTTACATTTTCAAACTTGCAATTTTAAAATACAGCTTGTATGAGTTAAATCAGTCCCAAAATGCTAATGCCTAACCATTTGTCTTCTTGGAGTTCACAACCCTGATTTGAACCCTTGGGGTAGTTTGAAGAGCAGACAAAAGATGACTTGCTTCACTTTTCATGCTTTAGATCTCCCTGGTAGCCAAGGATTGGTTCAATTAACTTAAGAGTAACTAGAGAAACATGCAACCTCTTCTCTGTAGTGTATGGCTGCAATTTGAAGCTCCCTGAACCACAGCCTCTGCGCTGCTGGCAGATGCTCTGGCCCATGCTGCAGACAGGAGGAAGCACCTCTCTTATTCCACTCAGTGCAAAACGGCTGTGGAAGGGTCAGGGTCTGGCCACCCTTTTGAAGTTGGAATACTCACATCAGACATTTTATGTCTGGTTTTGTCGCTTTCTCCTGGAGTAGATATTGTTGGGGCAGAAGTACAACACCTCCGTTGACTGGTGGTCTTTTGGTGTCCTCCTGTATGAGATGCTTATTGGCCAATCTCCTTTCCATGGCCAAGATGAAGAGGAGCTTTTCCAGTCTATCCGTATGGATAACCCATTCTACCCTCGCTGGCTTGACAAGGATGCAAAGGACATTTTGGTGAAGGTAAGAATAACCTCATTTTGAACACAAGTCTTTTTGTCAGAACTATTATCTTTGATTTGTGCATCTTCAGCTGTTATTCAGAGAAAAAAAAAAAGTGTGTTAGGACCAAGAAGATTTTCTTGCCTGTGGACCTCAAAGCATACCTGACCAAAGTCATAAGGCCATCTTTGTGTCTTCTTTCTCCTGAGCAGGGATAATGGCTCTTGACATCCTGTAAGTAGGATCTCAGGGTATCAGATAGAGTAGAGATCAGTTTATTTGCAGAGCAGTCGTTTAGGTGCAAGGTGTGTTAATTCATGGAAAGGATATTCTGCCAGGCTTCAAATGAACCATTACAGACTTCCTTGGAAATTATAGGTTTGAAGCAGTTCTTGTGCCTCAGAAATATGCAGACATCTAGGGTAGTTTGTTTTGGTGTTCAGCTTGATTTTCATCAGAGAATAATTTTACATCTTTGCAATGGGCTGAAGAGCAGTTTAGCAAAGCCTGAACTGTGTCTTGAAGTGGCAGAGCCCACTGAAGGTAGGAGGACCATGTCAACTGGGTATTTGGCCCTTTGTGTATCCTACATAGCAATGCATAGTGTCTTTTGTGAGCAGAGCATTCTTCTGTTCCCTTCCATTAATACACCAATTTTTCCATTACCTCCTTCCCAGCACCAGCCTATTTAACGTTGTAGCATTTCTGGTTTGGGATGCAAATTATTTTAGAGTGGCAAGATAAAAATGCAATGAAGCCATAATTAGTCTGATAAGTTACCACCCCTCAGTTAGGCTTTGGACTGACATTGAACATTATCTAAGACATCCTACCTTGCAGTAGAGCATGGTGAGGGCATGTACAGAGGGTTATAATGGCTCAGCTGATGTGAAGTAACTTGTTCACAAGATTTTGGTCATATTTGACCTACAGTGGTTTGCATTTACAAGGCAACAGGACAACATATAGCATTCCACTACCAAAAAAAAGGGAGATTCTTTTTACATCTGTGCTATGCACAGCAGGACTCAGATCTTTAGGTATCACTATATAATGGTAATAATGAAAACAATCAAAAGCAGTTGTTCAGGAATACATACCATAGCAGACTGAGATTTTGTATTTCCAGAACATACACTGCCATCTTTCTGCATAACCAACCTGTACTTCTGTCACAATTGGAGATGGTAACCATTGTTGTAATAATCAATACAATTCCTTGTGTAGGAAAAAATGCCCCATTCTGGGCTATTCTCATTGCCACTAGCTCCAGATTACTATATATTCCACCATGCTTAATGCTTGTGTTATCAGCACAGAATTTTACCCAGGCTGTCTGCACTGCTGAGTAATCAGTTGTCTGTAGGACAATTTGGTTTTGGTAAAGCTTTGACCACACTGTTCACCAAAACCCAGTGCATGTTGGTTTTCTTTCAAACAGACCCTCCATGGTCCATACATCAGATTCTTTTGGCATTACTTATTTCTGTTTGTTCTGACTGATAGTTATTGTATGCTCACTGTTGGCCAAATAGAGTAGCAAGAAACTTATACCATGTGCAACCAAAATCCATTTTTAGATGACCTCCAATAGTAAAGTGCTTTTGAAAATTTGCCCTTACTTCTGAAGTAGAACGTATTGGCTCTGTTCAGGTCACCTGCTAGTAAGTGTTGCCACTATTCCTCTCCATTGACTTTACCAATCATCCATCTAGGATCTGGCGTGCTATGGGCCAGCCAGCCTGGAAGCCCCAGACATTTACTGCAGATGTAAAGGTAAATTTTAAACTATTCACAGCCACCATTACTGCAACATACTAGCGCTGCTTCCCTCATAAACACTGAGAGGAGCTCTGAAACCTTTAGGACTCCTGAAACTCTTCAGCTGCTTCCAGAGTCAAATGGCTCCTGCCTCACCATAAAAGCATCTATGACAAAAGAGGCTATGTGTACACTAAACTAAAGAGTGGACTTAGATCTGCCTGTAGCTGATGGTGAATAGATGTCTTAGAATCATAGAATTACCTGAGTTGGAATGTTCCCAAAAGGATCATGAAGTCCAACTCCTATCCCTACGCTCCCAACCTTGACACCAGGTAACTGAGGGCATTGGCCAAATACTTCTTGAATATTGTCAGTCTTGGTGCTGTGACTGCTTCCCTGGGGAGCTGTTCCAGTGCTCCACCACCTACTGGGTGAAGAACTTTTTCCTAATACCCAACCTAAACCTCCCCTGCACATCTTCCTGCCATTCATGGAATCCTATCACTGGTCACCAGAGAGTAGAGATCAGCACCTGTTTCACCTCCTTCCCTTGTGAGAAGGCAATAAGCAGTAAAAAAAGGTCCCAGTTCTAGCTTTTTCCTACCTTAATTAGAATTAAAAGAATCAATCATCCAAACAACTTGTAGCTTGTAGTGTGCAGCAAACACAAGCTATCTGAACTGGGAGTATTTTGACAAAGTAGGTGGTTGTCAGCATCAGAGCTAGTCAGTGGAGAGAAGTAAGCATTTCCAGGGTGTCTTTTATCTCATCTCTATGTGTAAATGAGGTCAGATGATTTGCAACTAAGATGTCTGGTTTTCTCCATTAATTATAAAGGTCAAATACTGACACTCCCAAGTGTGCAGAGGCCAATGCAACCCTACATAGGCCAGACTAGTATTTTCCCAAATTATGCTTGTATTTCATCTGTAAAAAAAAAAATCCTGACAACAAGAAATTGTCAGGACAAAAGCTTCCAAATGCAATTCAGATATTTCACCTGTCTGGTTTCATATTTGCATGCTAAGACACCTGTGGTGTTGGCACTGTAGCAAATTTGTCCTCTCTCTCCTGCAAAGGAAAAAATAAAGCCAAAGTCTCTCAGTTTTGACATATTAGGCTAAGAATCTAAACTGATCCCCGATCAGAAATCTAATATGATATAAGTGTTTTCACACTCTCACCAACTGTTCTGGAGTTAGAAGTCTGAGACTGTGTCCTAATGAATATACTGCTAGCTATAAAAGACTGAGGTATTCCTCTTTCTTCAACATTCTAGCTTTTTGTGAGAGAACCTGAGAGGAGATTGGGAGCAAGAGGGAACATTCGCCAGCACGCCTTTTTCCGAGAAATAAACTGGGAGGCTTTAGAAGAAAGAAGGATGGAGCCTCCTTTCAAACCGAGAGTGGTAAGGATGCATCTTTCATTTCCACCCATCTCATGTCTTTCTTTTCTGAATTATTCATTCCCCAAATGTTTAAACTCGCCAGCACATGCTAGCAATGAAGCAAAACCAAGACCCAAAGTAATATTATAAACTCATTTGTTTAGGGGCACTGTCCAAAGTCTTCAGACATGAGTCTTTAATGTCAGAGGCCTCAAAGCCTGTTTAGATTCATGGAATCAGCATTTTAAGGTGAATAAATGTCTGCTTCACACTGGAACTAACAGTTATAGGCACCAACTTAAGGCTTTCAAAATGCTGTCAAACTTTCAGGGATATCTTCTAGGGTTGCTCTTCCCATGCAGCCTCTCTGTCTAAAAGCAAATGAACTCAATATTGGGCAGTCAGAATGGAAAGTGCTCACTCTTTCTTAAATGTCCAGATGCAGATTAAATTGTCCACAGACTGCCTGGTATGTTGTGTGTATCAGATCTAAGCAGCTGAAGCCATCTACAGTTCGGATCTGCCACAACATGTAGTTATTGGGAAGATGATGTTGAACTATGTACCTCTTTTGGCTGGGTTGTCTGCCTTAGTCAACATGACTACTGGCTGTAAACCCAGATCTGACATGCCCAGACCTGAGAACCTTAACTAACTCATCACTTTCTCAGTTACCGTAGCAGCGTTCTGGCTGCCACTTAAAACACCTTCCTTTTAACCAGACAAGTACAGTCCATTCTGTAGAGATTTTCTTTCATTGCATGGCAGAAGGTATAGAAGGAAAAGCAGTTCAAGTCACCAGGTACAGCTAAGTCAGGAAGGTCCTAACTATCAATAAGAATCCTATTAAGCTATTAAATTCATATTAATAATAATATTTAATTTGACAAGTGCATAATGTTTTCATTTTATAGTCCTTCACAATTCTTATTGAATTGATGGGTCCAGCCTGCCGTGTTACACAGCTGTACCATTCCTGCCTGGCAGAATACAATGATCACAGGCTCAGTGCCTCATACATAATATTTATTCCAATTACCACTTCAATGGGATGGTAATAAGCAAGTGATTAGCACTGCCTGCTGGGTATGAAGAGCTCAGACAGAAGTTCACTGCAGTTTGACATGTTACTGTGCTTTGCCTGGGCTGGAGTAACTTATCCGTGTGCAAAGGGCAAGAGCAGATGCACTGCGGGTTTGCTGGCTGAGCTGAGCTTGCTCCCAGCTAGTTGAGCTGAGCCCAGAAGAAGCAGCTGGTGGAGTCATTGTCATTGTAATCAAGATCTGAATATTAGTGTTTTGACATAATTTTTCTTTCTCCTTTTCTTGAAGAAATCTCCAAGTGACTGTAGCAACTTTGACAAGGAGTTTCTAAATGAAAAACCTAGACTGTCCTGTGCGGACAGAGCACTGATCAACAGCATGGACCAAAATATGTTCAGCAACTTCTCCTTTGTGAACCCTAAAATGGAGAAAATATTTTCCTGAGATCTGCCTTACTGAAGAAATTCTTCGTAGCGGTTTGAGTAACACTTTGTCAACTAAAGCCTGTGCACAGTTATTTTTATCAAGAACCCACCAGATAAACACCTTAGTGAAAGCTTTTACCATACCTGGAGGTTCCCACCTTATTCCAGTTTGTAGCAGATGCCAACCACTCTTCACTAATGAAGTTTCTTCGTGAAATCTTTTGGTCTCTCTTCTTTCTTTTCCCAGTGTTCTTGAAGTTGAGAGTATCTGAAAATGAGGAGGTGCTAAAACCTGTTCCTCACTACTTGTACACACAGCAAATGGGTTTCTCTGTAAAAAAAAAAGCAAGTGTATTTGAGCTTCTGGTGATGTCTGTGCTGATTTCTGCTATTCTCACCTTAGCCCGCCTCCTTCTAATGGACAAAGCAGTTTGCTCGAGGCTTGAGGGCATCTGGGAAGACTTCAGACTGCATGCTTTGGTAACCTCCACTTGTACACATGCAGAATTCTGCATAGATGCACAAGAGTTTTAAAGATGCAATTTTACTCCCTACACACTTTGAATCATAATATTCACAGGTGTTAGGATTCAATATTTCTCCCCTGGGACAAAAAGACTTTGCAGGTGCCCATTCCAGAATCTGTGCATCTCAATCAGAGGCTCTGGAGCTAAGGACTCAATCCTGAAGGAGGATCATTGCCATGCAAGTGTCAAGATCAATACAAAAAAAACAGTGGATTGCACTTAGAGCTTGATCAGAAGGATGGAAAGTTGCCATCCAGCAGAAAGCCTTGAGAACCCCTGTTCCAAAGCTTTAACTGTCCTCACACCACCAAGCTCGGTGAAAACTCTGGACTAGGCTTTATGGAGCCTTCTCCTAAAACTGCTTGAGAAAGGTGGAAGAGGTTTCCTCAAACTATTATTTAAGCATCATAAAACTGGCTTTCCAGTCGCTGCATGAGTGTATTTTACTGGAAAGGTAATAATCAGTCGTTGCAAAGGCTGATACACTTTGTGTTGCTCTAAATGATGTCCCAACTCTTTGGCATGTACCACAGACACAGGTCAAGAAGCTGCATCCAGTGGTCACAGGGCAGGTGGTCCTCTTTTCCACCTGGTGACATTTTACTGTGTGTTCTCTCCCTTTGCAGTCTGTGGAAATGTACATGGGTTGAAAAAAAAATCTTTTCTGTGATCCTTTCATCCTGAGATCCTTTTAAGTAAAGGTGCTCTGTTTTTTGAGGTTGAAGAGATGAACTGACCAGCGACTGGTTGTCGCTGAGACATAGGTCAAATGCCAGGTCAGAATTAAGTCAAAGCCCAAACAGAGGATTCTGTAATAGCTTAGACTTAGGCAGTCACTCCAGTTGGTGTTAGGCTCTAACTGAAGTGTTTACCAAGGGAGTTTTGTTACAGGAACCCCTCCAGTCCATGGAGAAGAGAAGCCCTAGAAGGTGAGTCATCAAATATCAGTTTCCCTTCAAAGGTAGCTTTCTTGAACGTCCCAACAGAGTGAATGCAGCCTTACTGGCAGTGCTGGGATGCCACTGGCAGTGACTGCAGGCACCTAATCCTGCAGGACCCAGAGCAGAGTTGCCTAATGCCAACAGGAAAAGCAGAGCACCCTGAAAAAGGTTTCAGTCCAATGACTCTCATAAAATCGTTGTTTGTGCTGTATGAAACACAGGGGGCATCTGTGCTCATAGTTTGTGCAGCTGGTCATCATGTTTAATTAGAACTGCTAACATGATTTTTTTTAAATGCCAGTGCTGTTTGTACAGTTTAATAAAATGTTGTGTACAATTGGAAATAGAATTGAAGTGATTAAATAGGGACAAAGAACAGAGGTGCTTAGAAAAAACATTAAAATGGTTCTGCGTTTTCTGGGGGATGTTCCCAGGGGGAATTTTGACTCATAAATACACAAGATGAGCAAGCATTTGGACAACTGTAACCACTCCACAAATCAGTATCTACAACGAGGAGTTGATGCTGTGCAAAGGTGTCCAGGAAGAGAGTAAAATGTTCTTTTTTCAGTACTGGAAAGTGTCACAGCTCTAAATGGGGTCTGGTATCTCAAAGGGGTTGAAGAGCCAGATATGCAGAGGTCATTACTATTAGAGGGTGATTCAGGCCATCTTCCTTTGTCACCTGAATGAGGTTGGATCAGCCAAGTCCTGGGAGGGCCTGACTCTGTCCACATGCTGTGGATGGAGTCTGGAGGGCCTGATGGTTTGACCATTGGCATTATCTCTCTCTAAATGAGTGTTGGGGATGTTTTCTTTGCAGTGGCAGAGTGGTTTGTGCTTGACACCAATGCAGCAACGCTCCAAGAGCATAGACTAAGGAAGGAGGGTGCTGAATCATTTCTTGTGGTTAAGTAACTGAAGAGTAAGAGGATTTAACACCTCTCTGACCAGAAGCAGGGCTCTCTGCGCTCCAGCTGTGACCCCGTGTGGCTAAAGCAGCCAAATGTATGAGTGACTTGTAAAGGAGCACATTTGGGTAACTGCTAGGCCAGGCACGGTCGTTAGACTTATTGTAGGGCTTTAGACACAAACCACAAGAAGAAGTGCCTGCTTCTCTCAGCAAGGTGTGTTCAGCTAAAAAAAGAAAGTCAAATAAACCCCTTGAGAAACGGGGGGAGCGAGACAGGGAGAGGTGAGTACGAGCCACCACGAACATACATGCTGTGTGTGTCACCAGTGCCTCAGCCTGCAAACCCTCCCAGATGTGCCTGTGGTGTACGAAGAGTGACGTGGGAAGCAGCAAGCGTTTTCCTGTGGTGGCAGCGATTGAGAGATAAGAGCTGGTAAGGGCTGAAAGCCAAACACCCGCACAGAAATGAGCAGAAGCCCAGGTACTCACAGAGATGCTCCTTTGCCTTGGCTAAACCTGGCACCTCCATACCCAGCTGATCGTTTCATCTTTCTTTTTTTCTTTCCCTTCCTCCATAAAAAGTAGATGGGGATTTCCAGGTTTGGTTATTCATTTGCTGAAGACCAAATCCTGTTCAGGAGCTCCATAGGATTGCAGTATTGCTGTGGGATCATAGCACCTACAAACATCAGGGTCTGACCACCAGCACGACCTATTTCAGCTCAAGTTTTGGAAGTCCTGGCCACTCTAATGCTTGTTCACCATTATTGCTGCTATACTCAGCAAATGCATAAATTTCTACTTTCTGGCATTTGCCAAACTAAACCTCAGGCTGATAAATAAACCAGGAAAAGTGGGAGTCACCAGTGAGCAACAGCCTTGATTTCAGCCCTCCAACAGAGACATCCAAGATTCTTCCAAAGGAGGTTGGTTGGCCTCACAGCTCCTCAGCATGCAGCCCAGGGTTTGGTTGCCTGTCCCATAGGGAAGACAACTACCACCCTGCTCAACAGCAGACAGCAAAGGCAGTTTTCTCAGTGGTTACCAGGAACATCTTGCAGTGGAGAGGTATCACCAAAAGTCCCTCTCTGCCAGTACAGCTCCAAATATTTCATACTGTAAGTAAATATGCTCTTCACATTATTTTTATATTTCTACTTCAGGTACTTAAAACCCAAACAAGACATTACAGCTGGGATCTAAACTGCTCTCTCACTCCAAGAGATGCCAACTCAGCTAGTGTATCACCTGCAGCAGCTAAGATCAGTATGTGGCCCAAAGCATGCCTTGTAGTATTGTGAAGCCAGCGGAGGTCTCAGTGAAGACCATAGGAAGCTTTTCTACCTTCCTTGCTTACAAAGACCTTTTATCTTTGCTGTATGACAGCAGCAAAGACAGTGCATGCAGAGCTGGTGAAATACAGGAATTCCTGTATTTGTGGCTCTTCTGTAGATGGCACTGATTGCAAGCCAGTGGTCCTGTACAGATCAGAGACTGTACCTGACATGCTGGGATCCGTTCTACTGTCCAGTAACAGGTGTGATGGAGTCCTTTGTCCTCCATGTTACTTTAATATTTATGTACACAAGGATATAAAATATTGGTAAAATAAAAGGACAGTGAAACAAAGAAAAAACACAGAGGAAGATGAAACAAGCACAGAAAAGGAAAGTAGAGAAGAAAGGAGGGATCTAGGTTGGTATAATCTTATGTAACACTTCCCTTAATTCAGTAATTTCAATTATAACTCTGTTGGTTTTCTTCAAAGCCACCATCCTAGAGTTGCATTTGTTGCTGAAGCACAGGCTTTCAGAGATTTCTGAGGATAGGAGAGCCTGAGCCTAGAGCAGAAGAATGGCTCTAATCTGTCCACTTAGGTGACGCAGAGCAGCCATTCCTACCCTGACATCTCCCCAGGAATCCAAATATTTCTGTCCTGAATCTGGATTCAGGTCCCAATTCAAATAATTCAATTCATCTGTCTATGGCATAAGAATGCAGTTTACCTGCTCACCTGTAGTCATCTAGCATCTCTGAGGCACCCTGGGGTATCCCAGAGGTCTTCCACTGAACACGTGTCTCTCCTGTTATCCATGGCATGTCCCACAGCCCTATTATCCCAAAGCACCCCCACTAGCAGTGGACACTTCTGCAGAAGCAACTGAATCAAGCCCAGTGATCAAGCCCCATAGTAGGCAGACTGGATCTACATGCACATAGTGACTGCTTGTGGGACATTTGCTGCCACTGAGCTACTGAAACTGACCTAGAAGTTGGCAATGCCATCATGTTTAATCCCTGTCAAGGAAGAGCCTTGCGAGAAGAGATGTCCAAAATTAGACATCAACACGTCGCTAAAGAAACACGAAGGAAACTTGATTCTTCTGGCACATCCTCATGAAGGGGGGCTAAAAGACAATGCATTGCCATTCCCATTGACAAGCATCTTCCCTTCTCTCACACTAAAGCAGTGACAACCAGAGAGGCACAAAGCTCGGTGCTGATGGTCTTTTGAGAACCATCTTTGCTTTCAGTCTCCACAAGGACACTGTTGGATTTTGAATCTGAGGACCTGGTGAGTCAAAAATTCCAAGTAAAGCTCTGCCAGAAGTCTTTGTCCACCTCCATGAAAATCGTGGAGAAACACATGGCAAACACTTTAACACTTTTTGAGATTTCCTCAAAAGGTCAACAAAATCTAATTGATCTCTTGGTGGGGTTAAGTTGGAGAAAAACTGAACAATTTTCAACCTTTGCAGAGGGACTTGTCTTAGAGGAAAGATGATCCTGTGGTTAAGGTGTTACTGAGTCTTCGTACACTTAGATTTATTTCCAAGTTCTGCTATCTAGATCTCCTGTGGCCTGGTGCAAGCTATCTTGCTAGTCTTTGACTTTACTTCCTCTGAATGGACATAGTTCGTAATCTATTGCTCTAAGTTGTTCAAAAAAGAGACTCATGGAATGGAATTGAAGCACAATTAGCCAGAATTGTCCAAAAGTGTGTAACCTTTAATGTTCATGAAAATTTACCTACCTGCATCCAAAATAATCACCTACATTTTCTCTATTGTGAAAAGGGTCTAAGAATATGATTCATCCCAATGTAAGTTGGATAACTGGAGTTGTCCACTGCACTTCCTCTCCCTC
The DNA here is from genome assembly GCA_033556795.1 of Tapera naevia. Lineage (NCBI taxonomy): Eukaryota > Metazoa > Chordata > Aves > Cuculiformes > Neomorphidae > Tapera > Tapera naevia. Next base: position 396,732 of record JAUMJJ010000074.1, on the reverse strand, counting down.
CACTTTCTAGAAAAGCAGGCAAGTGCTGCCCTGTGTGTTCATGCATCGCATTGTGCATCACTTTGGGGTTCAGTGAAGCCTTTCTTTCAGGTGGATACAGCAATGCCATTGTATAAATAAAGAGAGTACAAAAACGCCTCAGCTGGTTGTGAACAAGGCTTGGTTCTCCCAAGGCTGGTGCTGAATTACTGTGCTGTGAGTGTCAGGGTGCTCAGGGCTCTGTTGTGACACCCTGGTTTGGTAACGAGAGCTAGGAACAGGCAGGGAGCTGATCCACCTCACTGTCCACCTAGCTAGTCTATTCCTCATCACTTTGTCCATTAGACTGTCATGGGCTGCATGGAAAGTCTTGCTAAACTCAAGATAAACAGCATCAACTACTTTCCCCTCTGAAATCAACCAAATAATTTCATTGTAGAAGACTTTTCTACATATATGTCTCCTTCATAAATCCATGCTGGCTGCTCCTAGTCACCTTCTGGTCCATAACAAGTTTGGAAATTGCTTTCCAGAAGACTTTCTCAACTAGCTTCTCAGGGATGGAGGTGAGGCTGACCAGCCTATATACTCCTTATCTGCCTTCCTGCTCTTCTTGAAGACATGACTGATGTTTGCTTCCTTATATTCTGCACTCCAATTGAAGAGCAGGCTCTCTTCAAAAAAACCAGCTCCTGCATGTCTGTCTGTGTGGCTGGATATAGCCTGGTTGTAGCTTGCCTGCAGCTTAGCTTAGAAAGCCCCAGCTACTAATCCACAGAAACTTCCCCCAATCCATTGCTATACAGAAGCTGAAGCCCTTTTAGGAGTATGTGGTAAGATCCTGGAACAGCCACTGGTGGGCTGAGATCTAACAAGACTTTGCTCTTCTTGCCTGGAGGAGACTGAGGGGGGACTTCATAGCCATTTACTGTTTGCTCACAAGAAAAGGAGGAGGAGCAGGTGCTGATCTCTTCTCTCTGGTGACCAATGATAGGATTCCAGGGAATGATGGAAGATGTACCAGGGGAGGTTTAGGTTGGATATTAGCAAAAGGTTCTTCACCCAGAGGGCGGTGGAGCACTGGGACAGCTCCCCAGGGAAACAGTCACAGCTCCAAGCCTGACAATATTCAAGAAGCATTTGGACAATGCCCTCAGACACCTGGTGGCAATGTTGGGGTTGCCCTATGCAGGGATTGGACTCGATGATCCTTGTGGGTCCCTTCCAACTCGGGTTATTCTGTGATATTGCCTGGCCTGAACAGAGCCCAGGTCCTTGCTAAAGCAATGGATGTCCTTGGGCTCTCCATCTTCGGCGCAGCTCAACCTGCAATGCACTCAAGGGTGATAGTGAGTAGTAAGGGATACACTGGAGTCTAAAGACATCCAGGACCCCACTGTAACTGATACATAGCACCCTGGAGTTTATTCACTCAGCCTGAGATTTCTCATCAAAGCGATGATGTTGCCTCCAAAGCTCAAGTAGGTTGAACGCTCAGCTAAATAACTTAGTTAAGACAAACCTACAGGAATGCTTAAGGGCTCAGGCTCTTTCTCATTTCTGAATTTCACACATTAAATTAAAATAAAAAGCTTAATCTCTGTTCCAAGATTCTATCTTTTTGGGACTCAGCTAATATTCAACCCATGCTGCTTTGCTGCCAAAACAAAACCTGCCAGTGTACAGCAGCTGTACAGGGTTTTTTTATTTTAATAATCACCTCAAGGAAAACATGCTGTTTGAGTGGAAAGAAAATAAAAATTAAACAGTACATTTAATTTATGATGTGGCCCTTTCTTTTAAAGGAACATAAACAGAAAATATTCAGACATCAAAGGGAGAATATCAGCTTTCGCTTCTAAATTCTTTTTTATTATTGTTGTTAGCCTCCCAGTAGCAAAGGAAATGAGTTCTCTGGTAATCATTTCCATTTAATTTGCAGCTCCTTTCTGTTGATGGCATTGTGTATAACCTTTTTTCTAACAGTAACTTTAAATTGTGTACTTTGATATTCCATTCAGATGGTGGAGAAAGAAAAATCAGTTCTAAAAAAGCCATTTTATCTCTGCTGTACATGAGCTCAGTGGGGTAATGTGATATCTCAGAGAGTATATTTATTTTAAATCATTGGTATTTTCCACCAGGGTGAAATTATTCAAGATATAACCTCTTATTGCCTCCCTTATTCTCCTCCAAAATGTCACAGGGCCAAAGTAGCAGAGAAAAAGGGACAAAATAGCAACCCTCATTCAAAAGAAACAATAACCCACCCAGCAAATCAACTCAGTTCTGCTCATATTAGGCATAATGAAAAGAGTAAAAGACTTGACAAAATGGGGAAAATGGAGCATGCTGTTATCATAAGGATAATAAATCCCGGACCACAGTGGCATTTTTGAGATAGTGGGGTAGGAGTCAGCAGTGACACAAAGTGACCTTTCTCAAAAAAGATGATACTAAAACTTAATAATGCGTTTTAGTTCTTCAGAAGATCTGGTGACACTGGAATTCAGATGGGTAGAACAACATTAGCTGTTTCTTTGTGCTGGGCTGCCTCCACACAAAATCATACATTTTCTTCTCTTTCTTTGGGTGGACAAAAAATAAAGGATTAAATAGAAAGTGTCCTCAAAATATTCTTGTCAGGAAGTCACTTCATTCTACTCTTAGACATAGCAGCTTTCTTCACTGCTCTCAGCAATGTCCTCAGCAAGTTGAGGACTTGGATGCACCATTCCCGAATGCCTGACCATCTTTGATCAGGAAGATTTAGTTCATATCAGTGCCTCTTAAGCTCTTTTTCTCTCATTCACTCACTGTGTTTAGATTATTCCTTCATTTTTACTCAGTCAGCGGAGAATTGAAATTTGCTGATGTCAGGATCTCTGAACAGATGGGAGAGCAGTATTGATTATGCAATTGAGAGTAGGACATAAATAGCTTGTTAAAAGTAAATAATAATAGTTGAAATGCTATGTACAAACCTTTATAAAACCTAGTGAAGCAAATCAAATAATCCTTCCAGAAATCTATCTGAGTTTTTAACAAGGTGATGAAATTCAAAAGCCCTTTTAACTTACTTATGTTAGTGCTGATATAAGAGCTGATTGAATTAACAGTCTGGAACTGCTAGAGATGAGCCTGCCTTCGACATCCCAGCCAAATGAGATGTTTGCAGCTGATGTGTGAAAGGGAAAAGAGAATTGATGAGGGAAAGAGAGCAGGAGGACAGGAGCTGCAGAGCGCAAGCCAGTTTTGTTCAGAGTAGAGAGAGAAATTTATTTTTCCTCATAAATTCAGAGCCTGGGTGCAAACTCACTCTGTTGTGACAGTCAAATTGGGGTCGAAGGCAGGGCGTGGTATAAAACCATGGGTGAAATGTATCCTTATTGATTCTGGTTCGTGTTCAACATGTATGAAGTCCTGACCAATGTGAAGTCCATGCTCAAAATCACAGTATCACACAGTATCACAGTATCATAAGGTTGGAAAGGACCTCTGAGATCATCAAGTCCAACCTATAATCCAACACTAACACCAACACTAACACCAACCATCATCTAAACCATGGCACTCAGTGCCTCATCCAGTCTCCCCTTAAACACCTCCAGGGTCGGCGACGCCACCCCCTCCCTGGGCAGCCCATTCCAATGGCCAATCACCCTTTCAGTGAAATCCATCTGTCCCTCCATCCACCATCTGCATAGTACCCAGCTACTCCAAATGATCGCAGATCTGAATGGTCTTGTTAGACAGAAAGATAGATTAAAATTTTAAGGTTAAGCAAAAAAAGAGGACATCTAGAGAAAGAAAAATGATTTTGCATTTGGGCTGGTGTAAATTCAATGCCTTCCTGATTTACGACTATAAATTTTTGGCAGAAGATGGATACAGTTGGACTTGATGATCTCAAAGGTCTTTTCCAACTGGAAGATTCTATGAATCTATGAACTATGCCAATCTGTAAGAGCCAGGTCAAAGTCTGCAGCAGAGACTGAGTCAGTCAATTAGTGGTGTTCAAAATGATAGCTCTAGCTGTGGAAAAAGGTATGTTTTTTTTTTTTTTTTAAAAAAAGAGTTCTTGCAACCTATTCATTTGAGAGAAGAGACATTTTTCCTGGGGACCAATTCCCTGTTGTTTTCACATTAACCTATTTTAGCTCTAGCCCAATCAATAAGCAAGAGATGGTTCAGCAGCTACATTCACAGATACTCAAGCGGGCACATAAGGATATGCACCCATGTAGATGCAACTCAGCACCCATACTGATGGCAGGGCTGGCAGCTGAAATGCTGGAGGTGCCTCTTCTGGAAGGACATTGCTTCCCTCAAGTGTTCGTCATTGCTGCTGCAGAAAGAAATACACTGGAATCATACTACCTTCATCTCCTTGGAGACAGTTTTCTGAACAGAGCAGGGATTCAAAGTGTATGGGGCTCCCCTAATTGCTCTACAATTTCAGCAGTTTGTCCTGAGCCCTGAATTTCATGCCGCGTTGGGCATTATGAGGGAGCTCCCTGCTTTCTTCCCACCCTGATGCAATGAGCTAGGAGGAAACTTTCTCCTTTGCTCCTATGACATTTCAGAAGTTTTCACAGGTGTTTTTAGAGAAGCTGAAATACCATAAAGAGATTCTGTTGAGAGATAAATATACGTCCCCAGGACCTTCAGCAGAAGCCTCAAACCAGGAATCTGAGATATCAACAGACTGGAATACAGACCTGTGCAGTGAAGTAAAAATTCTTCTGCACTCTTACAAGCAGAAAAAAATACGATCTATTATAAAAATTGCAATAATAACATTACGTACAATGAATCACTAACTTGTGGAACTCACTGCTGAAGAATAGCACGGAGTCTAACAAAACACCAAGTGTTTTTGCAATATTTGGTGAAACTCTTGTGGGATTGAAAAAAAAATTCATAGCAGGGTCAGATCTATAGCTGTAGTGGCACACCAACAGCTCTTCAAACACCAAGAGAAGACCTTGTGCAGGGAAAAAGTCCAAGAGCAGAAGGATCCTCCCTTTCAGCTCCAAAGCATAAAGTAAGGAATAGAATAATAAACAGAAATGATGGGTTTGTGGCAGTGGCAGTACAGGAGGGATTTGGGTAGAATTCTGTTTCCCATATCTGCCAGAGATTTCTGGGATGATCTCAGCAAATGGCAAATATAATATTATGTGTATGCCATGTTTTCCTTCCTATAAAACAGAGATGACAAGTCTTCTTTAAAAAGGAAGTGTTGTAAGTATAAAGCTATAACTCTTTGAACATGCTCTGCTAGTATGATGGTGAAAACCACAGGCATCTACATGAGACGACCACTAAAGGAAAAGTAAAGTTATGTTACTCCTTATTCATGTCAAAAAAAAAAGAGGGAAATTCCACAGTGAGGAATTTTCCATTAGAGCAGAGGGGTGTTATGTAACACCACTAAGGCATCACATCAACATTAAAGGGAATTATTGCTATAAACAAATTATTTGATAAGTTGAGAATCTTTTGTTTGCCTTAATTATGCACAAACAGGTGGTAGTTTTACTGATTTGTTCTTTAGTAAAAATAGTTGGTGTAAACATATTTTTGTTTCTCTGATAGGAGGGCAGTAGTGTTCTCATTACTCCTTCCTGGGTGTTTGTGCTACATATTGGATATTAAATCACACACCATGATGACTGTGCCACTACTGCTTCAGCTGTCTGTAAGAAAAAAAAAAAAACAGAGGAGGAAAAAACCCACACTTTCCTTTTTTTTTCTTTGTCGGCAAATTATCTGCAGAAAGCTCAGCATTGTTTGAATAATAAAAAAGCTTTTACAGATGGCCACAAAAGTGTTTGCAATGAGAGTATTCTCATGAATATTTATTCTAACCAATTCTCTGACAACTTAACTTTCCGCAGACATTCTCACGAGTAAACACTGAAACAGTCTCAAAAAAAAGCAAATAAAAAGGTTTTGCACATAAACACAAGAACGCTCACAGATTACTTATTTTGCAGCACTATCTAGAAATCTCATCCAGAAGAAAAGCCCTCTTGTGTTCAACTCTTTAGATGCACAGATGAAAAATCACCTCCTTCCTGATGAGCTTGGCCCAAGTGCACAAAAAAAATGGCACAATGATAGAATCATAGAATGGTTTGGGTTGGAAGGGACCGTGACGGTCATCTAGTCCAACTGTCCTCATTTTACAGAGAGGAACTGATGTTGACCACAATTGAAAGGCTTGCCCTAGATTAGATAATATATGGAAGAACCACAGGATTAACCTCTACTCTGTCTGAATTCCCATCCTTGCAGTGTTCAGATCTAGATACTTTTTACCAGGCAGTGATTTAGAGACTTTTTCATGTATCGATTTTTGGGTTTACACTCTTTCATAACTCCAGGCAATATGCCACCTTACACAGGATACCCTATATAACTACTTTATGGTTAGTGTCTTAAGACTTCTTGTCTTAACAGAAGAAAGAACTTGAATTTTTTACTTCAATGAGCATGGACTCTTTTGCCTCAGCCAAATTCCACGAATCGTAGAATCTTCCGGTTGGAAAGACCTTTGAGATCGAGTCCAACCGTACCCATCTTCTGCTAAATTATGTCCTTCAAAAACTCATCTACCTGTTTTTTAAACACTTCCAGGGATGGTGACTCAACCAACTCCGTGGGCAGCCTCTGCCAGGGCCTGACCACCCTTTCAGTAAAGAAATACTTCCTAATATCCAGCCTGAACCTCCCCTGGCACAACTTATGGCCATTTCCTCTTGTCCTATCACCTGTCACTTGAGAGAAGAGATCAACACTCGCTCTGCCACAACCTCCTTTCAGGCAGTTGTAGACAGCGATGAGGTCTCCCCTCAGCCTCCTCTTCTCCAAGGTAAATAACCCCAGGTCCCTCAGCCGATCCTCGTAGGACTTGTTCTCCAAGGACATGTTCATGGATAATAAATAGTAAATAGCATCTGAATGGCATAGCACACCAGGTGTAAGGCACAGTGGCTGCAGGTATGGAGGCTGATACTTCTAACCACATGTTTTTTTACTGAGTTGAACCATTGCAGATTATGCCAGGCTGAAAGGAAACAATATATTCTGTGGTGTTTAAAGATGTCACACTCATTGCAGAGCTTTTGGAAACCAGTGAGTCAGCAGGAGGAACACAATACCAGTTCCAGCTATTAGGCAGTTATTTAAAACAAAACAAACAGAAACAAAAAAAAAGCCACTTGTGAATTCAACAGATGCAGTGAATTCTCTGCTTTGCAAAGGCTAAAGTGTTTGCACAGAGGAAAGGGGCACTTTTGTTAACATAAAGGTCACTGCAGTTCAATTATGCGTTCAAATGAATTATTCAGTATTTTCTTTTGATCTCATTCAATGTGGATGTCTGTAAAAAAAAATTCTGAAGATACAGAGAAAATCAGAGAGCAGCAAAAAAGCATGTGCAGTGATGGAAAAGCAACAGGACAGGCACCTTATGGATTCATAAGGTTTTAACCCAGCCAAGGAAACATACACAAAGGCTAAAATGTCACCTGACTTCTTGTGAACCATGTACTTTCTCATGTGTCTCTTGCTTTCTTCATGCACATCTGACTTGCAGCAGTTGTGTTTCCTGTAGTATTTAGACAGTGGAAGAGCCTGTGACCCACAAACCCCATCACTGAACCCTCTAGATATCCAGGCCCTCAGACTAAAACAATATTGTAGTCACTCTAGCCAGAAATAGCTTCTAGTCCCCTTCAGCCCATTTGTCTAGTGTTTCCCATCAATGTTTCAAAGCCTTCAGAGATGCTATCTGGTCAGAAATACTAGTTTCATGGAATTAGGTAGGGTTTAGGTTTTAGATTATAACTCATTGCTTCATTTCTCAAAGATATCAAAATGCTTAACTTTGTTTAAGTGGAAGATAAAGACCTGAAGAAACCTTAGACAATACTGCAAAATGTAGTGACTCTATTTTCTGGCACAGATCTAGTTTCACCTCTAGAAAAACTTAGAATAATCTTGGATGGACTCTCTAGACATAACTGGTACTTAAGAAATAATGGGTTTCACTTTTGCATAGATGGTAAATAATACATGCAAGGACTGAAGCTCCAGAGCTGCATGTCCAGCATCTGGTTGTTAAAGCTCTAGAGCCAGTTGAAATATCACAATACTAGGGAGGAAAATAAAACACAGCAACTTCTGTTCAAGAATTATCTACGCACAGACTTCTAATTGTCTCCAACTCATTTGTCAGCCACAGTTATGTGAGGATGCTTTGTGCATCCATGGATGCTTTGTGCATCCATGCCGTGGTTTATCTTTGTAGCCTATTCTTGTGTAACAGCTGTCTTCATTTGCACTTCATTGGCCTGGTTGAGTGATGGTCTCGCTGTAAATCTTCCCTTCATCTGCTGGCTCTGGATCCATAACACACTTCTCTTAGAGACATTTCTGTTTGATGAACAACTGGAATTAACAATTCTTCTGACTGTAAGAAACACTCCATTTATAGGAATAACTATGTACTGTATCTTTGTATAATGAATCCCCACTGTTCAACTATTAGAAATCTGGTTTCATTCACAGCCCTGCCTGAGCACAGAGATAAAACTAAATCTGAAACTCATGTCCACTCTAAGCTTCCCCATAGTGTTCTGGTGGTTTGAGACTACTTTTGTCCATGGATTTTCTCTCTCTTGAAGTTGTTCTCTTCAGACTGAGAACAGAATGAAATCAAAAGAAGTATTAAACAAGCCAAAACTGCAGAAATTTGTTGTCATTCTGAGCTTTTAAACAGTGGAAATTTCCTCTAGCTTTGAAGTCTAGTCTTGCAGATAACTTCTTAGGAACCTTATAGTTCTTGTGCACCAGAGAAATGGCCTCTCTTCTCAACTCCTCTTCCTTATAACTACAGCCACTTCTTCACATGGAAATGGCACCAGCTTTTTTGTTTGGTAGTTCAGAGATTTTTTTTCATAGTTCAGAGATTTTTTTTCTCTGAAACAGAAAACACAAAACATTTCAAGTAGGTCACCTTTGGGTACAGTTGAGTCAGATTCAAAAAGAGAAGTTCAAAACAAAACAATGGCAGGAAAGGAGGGTCTCCAAGACAGAGTTCACAATCAATCCATTTCCAATACAATTTCAGAGAAAGCCTTCAAGGAGACTAAACTCAACTATATTAGGTGCTACTGCATTGACTCTATATAGCTCCTTCCTTAATCCCTTTGCATAGGAAAAGACAGATCCATCAATACCCATTTACCATTTGCTTCACCTCAAAACACTGCTATGCCAGTGCCTTCTTGGCAGACGAAAGGAGGAGTCAACCAATAGTGGCCAGGACAGGGGTGGTGAGTGATCTTTGCCCATGATGTCAAATTACACTAATGCTAATATAACACCATTGTGCTCACTCCTCCGGTTCCAGAGAGTTTGATGAAAACATCTGTTTGGGGAAGAAGGAGCTCCTTTGGCCACTGGTGTGCTTACATAAGATTGGAATGTCCACTCAGAGTCCTTTGATGAGAAAGTAATACTCGCTTAAAATTATGATAGGAAACAGGCCAAGAACAGCAGATCCTGGTGGTTCAAAGAATGTGCCCACAGAAAAAGAGCATTTGCTGCCTCAATTTGCTACCTTTTACTTTGCACTCCTGTTACACCTCACCAAGGAAACAAATCCTTCAAAGCCGTTGCTCTCTGACTCACAAAGGGGAAAGGAGTATTATTCTTTTCCTATTTTCAGCTTATTTCTAGAACTAGTTTTATTCTTTATTGGAATAAATTTGCAAGGCAAAGTTTTAACACGTTATTGCTTTCATTTCTCCTGGCACAACCCATAGTAGCTCCTATACAAGGCAGACAGATACAGGAAGATCTCAGCTAAGCATGTGACTTAAACCCATGATGACTTGCAGGGACAGTTCAGGGCAGAACCCTGATCCTAAGGCTAACTTCAGTCACTTGGATGTCCTAAGTCACCTATGTCCTAAAGTCAAACACTGTGATCAAACTCTATCAACTCTATATGATTTCTATACTTCCAGTATGAAAGCACCTGTGATTGCAGCCACCTAAAACACAAATCTGGCAGGATCTGCCATTCTGTACAGTGGAGAGAAAAATAGTAAGCAAAATTCAGGCACCTGAGATGAAGTCAGCATGCAGCCCAAACTTAAGGACTCCTCAGATTCATAGAATCACAGATTTATAGAATCATTTAGGTTGGAACAGACCTTTAAGATCAAGTCTAACTGTTAAACAGGATGGTTTTGCAGAAATGTTCAGCAGATATCTTGCAATGTGCCCATAAAATCAGCACCCCAGATGCCATATTAAAACCAATTTGAGCAAAGGAAGGATTTCAGTCTTCATTTTCCTCCCCCTTTTCTAGCTAAATAAGGTTTACAATGCTGTTCTCTGATTGCTTCTCTCCTTATTTCTTTCTGTGTGCTCTATTAAACTTCTGGGCCTATTTAAAACAAAATTAATAGACAGAAAGAAAAGAGTATCTACAAGGAAAGTCACCAGAGTCAGGGCCCTTCCTGTGGCCCTGAGGTCCCGTTCAAAAATATCTTCACCTACATCAAGCTCAACTCTTTCACCCTCAAGACAGGTTCTATCAAAGCTGACTTCTGAATTGTCCTTTGACACATCCTGTTTGGATATTGGAAGTTGTCTAGAAGAAGGTCGACCAGCACGTGTTGAAAAATAAAGTCATCCTAGTAACTGAACTCAGCTATTGCAAGTTCTTCTTTGCAGCAACCAGCTGGCCAGTTGGAAGATCTAAACTGGTAAGTCAATAAGTGCCTTTGTGTTGCCAGTTGAGTCCGTATCTCCACTTCTGAGAGCCTCAAAGGTCCATAGAATACTGAAGAGGAAAGAGGAGAGCTTTCCTGAAAGAAGCTGGTCCTTACCAAATTACTCTAAGAAGACAGCACAAGGTGCACTGAGAACACGTGACCCATAATCTTCTCAAATGGCTTTTTTCCCTGCTTGCCTGTGTCCTTGGAATCAGCAGATGGGAGTTTTTCTTCAAATTGAATTGCAGGTGATGGTCAGTTATTTCCTAATTCCCTTGAATCATTTGCAGTTCTTCCACAAGCATCACTTTACAACTGTTAGAGGTTCACACTGGCTGTAGATGTGGATCACATGAACCGTGATCTGACACTGTTTGGGTGGAAATAGCTCTAACTTTATAACCTTCCAGTATGGCTTTTTAGCAAAGATTTTTTCTGAGAAAGCAAGGAAGTAAAGGAGATATTTTTTTTGCTGTGGATCACTAAGCCTGCTGATTTGTGATTGCTGGGTGGTCGTCCTGGTGAGGCTGTGAGCACAACTGAAGGTAGGTCAAAGCAGTTTTTATTGTGCCCAGCTGTTTTCTGTTTGACTGTTACACCTAGACCACACTTCCAACATGCTGTATTTTGTGCTTGCAATTTGAAATCTGCTTTCCTGATGAATTGCTTTAATTAGGTATTTCAGTGGAGTTTTCCACCAGCAAACTTATTTGCTAAAATACCCATGAAAGGTAAATGCAAAAAAAATGTGACTTATGAGCGTGTCTTGAAATTACAGTGAGTTCTGTTGGACTTATTTGACAGTAATTGCATGATGTAGCAAATTTGAGGGGGGGCCTGATGCCTGGAACAATGATTTCTGAGCACTGGAGGTGTCTGAGTCTGGTATATAACTCCTCTTTGCATTTACGGATGCTGAATCCAGTTGAGGTTGCATTTGCCAGAGCCATTTCCATCTGGCACCCATTTGTTAGTTTAAATAATGAGCTGGCAACCATAGCTAATTTCCTGCTGCTGAGAGGCCATACCAATAACTGCCAACCCTAACATCATTCCCTGCAGAGAAGCCTGAAGCTGGATGAGTCAGGGTAATTGTTCCTTAGTCCCATACTGTGGGGTTCCTGACAAACTTGGTTGTCAGGTGCGCCTTTGCCTTCCAGCAGCCAGTTCCCTCTCTGCTCATCCTCCCCATTTCACATAGCCTTGCTCTCAACGTCTTTCCAAACCTCTTTATCCCTTTCCTTGAGGATCCTGTGACATCAAACATCTTCATCAAAGGAAATTATCTCCTTACCACAGACTGATCAATTGTCCTCACAGATATATCTGTTCAGTTCCAGCCTCCCCCCCTTGAATTTTCTAATTAATTCCAAACCCATCCTGCAATAGTTTTTGTTAACCCTGCCCTGTGAATTTTGTGGCAGCTCTTGAGCAAAGCTGGTTGGAAAAATCTCAGCTGAAGCAAAACCAGCAGAGAGATTATTTTTTTTAAAGAAGTATAATTTCAACTTGCCCTGTCCTTAGTTTAGAAAACACGTGGTGCCCAAACCATGTGGCTGGATATGAAAGCAAAGGCTTTTAAAAATGCTCTCCAGTTACATTATCTTCTCCCACATTGCCATGGCCTGGTGCACAAAATCAGTACAAAACCTCCTTCCCACACACCAGAGGAGGGATTTTTGCCTCACCACTTGCTGGGCAAACTCTGCAGAGACGAGCACGGTTTCTCAGCACCATTGTGGTGTGCAAGGTGCCTGCAAGCAGGGTGGACCTCTGCCTGGTTGCAGTGAGCAAAACTGCCTGCATATGTGTCAGTGAAACCAGTCTGCACCAGAAAAGGTTGATTAGGAATATGAATCAGTTTATCTGTCGGATGAGACTTCTGGACAAAGAATGAGACAGACTAAGGACCTTACATCATGCAAATAGATGAGGATGGATATGAGGTCATTCCCAAAACAGGGCTGCTATTTTTCACATTTTCCCTGTTCCCATATTGACATCTCCTGATTTCTATTTGAATTGTAAAACTTTGCATCTTTCCAGTGTGCTGGGGTTAAAACCATTCATGCTACTAATGTAAGTATCCCATGTACTGGGACCACCTTGCATGTCATGACTTGGCTCTGCCAACTGGCAAAGCAAGGCTGTGGGCAAGCTGCCAGCTGGGAATGGTCCCCAGACTGGACTAATTGCCAGATGTGGGAATGGTTTAGGGGTAACACTTGATAGAAATAGGCCAAATTTGTGCAAGGGAATGTTCTAACATTTCACAAACGTGGACGGTGGCCAACCATGTTCCCAGCACACTTGGCCAGTGTTTGTCTACACAGACACACATAGAATGTAAATCTATACCTGTCTATATCTATGGCTAGAGAAACCTGGTCCACTGTGGAAATTCCTAGTTGTGCCTCAAAACAGATCACGTAACAAACACAACAATAGTACATGGCCAATCCCATCACTCTTTCAAAAGCACAGCCTCTAATCTTGTAGTTTTCACAAACAAATTATGACATACATATTTTGTAACCAGCAGCAAATCCATCATTGCTTCAGGTCTGGCCAAGTGTCACCTGGTTTCTCTTCCAAAAGTCTAGTGCAGGTCTAGGTCAAAAACCATGCACTGAAGTGACAGCATAGTAGAAAATGCGTAGAATGATACATACAAAAATTGCTAGGAGTACCTTTTTCATAAATACAGGTTCACTGGGCAAGATTTAATCTGGCAGTGCCATGCTTTTCTGGATAGATGGTACACACTTGGGACACCGGTCTCTGAGGGCAGAGGATGGGGACATAGACTCCCAGCACTAGGCTGACCCTGGGAAGATGCCTTTGAGCAGGGACTTCTAAAAGCTCAAACCTTGTAGTGATCCCTGTCAGCTGTTGTAGAGCTGTGCCTGGTCCTATCTCTTCACACCAGCAGTCAATGTGTTACGTGGATTTACCCAAAAGAGCTTTGCATAGGTGATCTCCTGTAGATTTTTTACAGACAGATACTTATGCATTTGTCTGCTGTGATTAAAATGAATCCATCATTCCTACCACCGTTTCCTCTAAGTCCTTTTCTCTGATCAAACCACTTAGGTGATACTGAGAACCTTTTGACCAGATAGATGAAATCTCACATCCCACTCCCTCCCTGCTCCTTCCTTGTGTTCTCCTGTTTTCCTGCAAACGTGTCAATCCCTCCCTTTCTCTGCCACCTCTCCATCATCACAGAGATACCTACAATGTGATTTGCTGTATCAAAACTGAGCGTCTTGGTGCTGCTCTGCAAATAAGTGAGACTTGATCCTGCCTATGGAGGCAGAAAATACACAGAGGTTACAAACCTGAGGGAAGAAACTTGGAAGATCTATCCAAATATGCAAATATTAAATAAAAAGAGCCATTAATTAATCTCATTTTACCATATCAATGGCCTGGGGTAAAAGCTTTTTTATACAAAAATCCCTTAAAATAGGTTAAGATCACATTTAATTGTTCCAAGAGCTGTTCTAGGAGGGAGTTTCTGGTTTGATTTAATAACATGTGGTAATCATGTCCAGATACAGCCCATCAGACTAGTTAATACAAAGTTCCTGTGCTTTGAAATTTTCAGGGTGGGAAAAAAACCTCAAATGCCTGAATTTTAAAAGGTGGTTCTAGTTTCTTACTGGAGCATATGTGATAGAAATGAGCACAGAACTTAAGCACCTCCCAGGATATGAGCAGCACACACTTTTAATCAATTCCAATGTGCAAAGAGAAGAAAAATGCTGGCGGAAGACCTTGGATGTGATGGAATCTTGGAGCCTGGCTTATACTTTATGCCTCTGCCTTGTGTCAATACAGGGTTTGCCAAAAGTAATTTTTTTTTTTCCCTCAGGAGAGTTGCCAAAGAGATTGAGAACCTGTAGCGTGTTTGGTGATGAGAACAGTCTCTGTTCCTTCTCTAGAAATGAACACAAGGTGGTGCTGCCATCCACTGACAGCCAGCTTTGCATGTAGCTTTACACTTTTCTTACTCCTTAGAGTGTTTTAAAAAGCCCATTTTGGATCTTCTGTTGCCAAGAAGTTTCTGGGATACTGAGAATGACAAGCTAAAGCATCTCTCTGGCAGCCTGGCTCAAACAAGCAGGATTAAACCCATGTTGCACAAGAACTGCAAGCAAAGATGCCATGAAGTATTTCTCAAGGACTCACCGTAACTCTTATTTGAGGGGAGAAAACTTCCCAGGGGACAACGACCACCTCATAGCTATCTCCTGTGATGAGTCTCTGTAGGAGATGATGCCCACCATCCCTTGCCTAGATGAACTGGGTTAATGCCACTATGTCAACCAAAATCCTCATTAGTCCAGGCAGAAGGTGCCAGATGGCAAATGCAACACAAACTGAGCAAAAACTAGCAACAGAAAATGCACTGTCCAGGATTGTACCATAACCAAATTCAGATCTGCTGTGTCTGCAGTGTTCCTGCTGCTGTCATCATTTTAGAAAGACTTCTCAATCCACTGCAGATGCAATGCAAATTCCCAGGCCAGTACTTTGCCCCTCTCTAAGGAAAAGTTAATGTCTGATACGTATGAGACTTGAGGCAAAGACAAAGCTGAGCCAACATCAAAAAGAGAACAGGGAAAAGAGACATAACCTATGAGGGAGATGGAGCAGATGGAGACTTCCTGCTTCCAGAGTCATGAGATTATGTGAGAAGCACTAGGAAAAAGATGTGCCAGACTAATAAATTTTAATGAAAGTATGGGAATTCAATTCTTCACAGACACAAAACCCTTCCTTGCCTGACTTCTGTATCTTGAGTACTCTAGGCAGTTTTGAACGCCACAGTATAAAAAGGGTCTAAAGCTACTGGAGAGTGCCCAGAGGAGGCCACAAAGTTGATGAAGAGTTTAGAGGGGAAACCGTATGAGAAGAAGCTGAAGTCACTTGGACTGTGCAGCCTGGAGAAAAGGAGACTGAGGGGAGACCTCATCACAGTCTATAGCTTCCTCACAAGAGCAAGAGGAGGAGCAGGTGCTGATCTCTTCTCTCTGGTAACCAACAACAGGACCCAAGGGTATGGCAGGAAGATGCACCAAGGGAGGTTACGGTGGATATTATGAAAAGGTTCTTCACCCAGAGGGTGGTAGAGCACTGGAACAGCTCCCCAGAGAAGCCTGACAATATTCAAGAAGAATTTGAACAACACCCTCAGACACACGGTGTGAGTGTTGAGGTTTTCCTGTGCAGGGATAGGAGTTGAACTCAATGATCCTTGTGGGTCCCTTCCAATTCAGGACATTCTATGATTCAATAAGGTCCATGGACAAGTGACTGAGACATTTATGAACCACACAATTGTGTCTGTGGTTCTTGCATGGGGCTGCTTTCTGCCCAGTGACTTTGCCTTTCTGTCATTAGGGGCTCCTAGAAGCCCTTAGAGACTCTTCTTTCTACCCAGCCACTTGCTTGCAAAATCCTTGGGAATGTAATATCCTGGGATCTTTCCCCTCTCTATCGAGTGCGATTAAACCCAGTCAACTGGTTCAATAATTCTTGGTTGGACGTGCAGCCACTGTCTGAAGGAAACAAGGCTACAGAGGGATTTCTCTCCTTGTTGGGGAGACATGTTTAAAAAAAATATGACATGGATGCCCTTTTCACAAGGAGGAGGAGGGCTCCTCTGTGGTTTTGGACTCTGAGGCTCACAGTGACTGGCTCTGCATTAGCCATTTCCCACTCCTAATCTCTTGGCTTCCCACTGCAGAACAGATCCTTTATGTGTGTCTTTCTCACCCTTATGGGGCTTTGCTCTCGCAGGACTGAGGGCTGTGGCTTGCAGAGGTGTAACTTTGACATTATTTCAGGTGCATTTTTTCCAGTGCATTTTTTCCCCTATCAAAACCAGAATGTTTTCCCCTTCCCATGGCCATGCCAGTGGATCAGTGGAGGTGCCTCAAGTTGCCATCCTGGTAACATCTGAATTGCAGTCCAGGTAGGTGTCAGCAGCTTAGGGAAGACTTACTGATAGTTGCACAACAACATGAACTAAAGCTATCTTCTCCTCTCTGTCCCCACAGCTGGTTTGATGCCATTCCTAGAAGCCTGCACTCCACAGTTCTTCCTACAAGGCACAGACACATATTACCAAACATCAGTTCTCACCTGGAAATGGCTATAATTTTAGGCTAGGCTCTCAGAATTGTTTGCAATTTGACGGTGTATCAAGTTAATAGCTGAGTGGTTGGAGCTGAATAAACCAAGCAGTAGAAAATTGCAGTACAGCTCAGATCTGCATCGATTCAGGGGGGGTGAACATTGAATACTGTGGTGAATTCCTGATTCTTCTTTAGATCTCTGCTTAGCTACAACTTTCCTGCAATTACCTTGATTTTTGGTAATAGCCAATCTGCACCTTTATGCTGGTTTGTCTTCATGGTCACTTGTTTGCAGAGACCTGCCCCTCACAAGGCTGCTTACAATTACTTGAGACATTTCCACTGTCACACAAGCATCCTCCTTTCTGTCCCTATTTCTGTGATATCTTATACTTTTAAAATAAATATAGCATGAGTGGGGATAAGGTAAGAAAAGCCCTTCATAGGCAGACTCACACAACTAGTCCTAAGCTTTGAATTTTTTAACAATTGTTAAGCAAGTGACCAGCTTTTAGAAAGGAAAAAGTAGACCAAGAAAAACTGCTGGGGTAGAAACCACACCAATTCTGAGAACTTCTGATGGCTGAGAGAGCATCTGCTTTTCTGAGTTACCTACTGGTACCACTATAGCACATCTGGGACAGATGGAGAGAATCATAATACACTTGGAAGTCTCCCATATCATGGCATTTTGGGTCAGGTCCTTGCGTTACAGAAACCTGATGATCAGGAGTTCAGGTCATTACAGCTGCTTATTTAGGCTGATACATCACCAGCTGAAACCTTTGGGCCAGATATTAAGCAGAAAAACATTTATCCTGGCCACATCAATGGCAAGTAAAATAAATTCACAGAATCATTTAGGTTGGAAAAGACCTCTAAGATCACAAAGTACAACCATAAACCCAACACTGCCAAGTTCACTACTAAACCCTGTCCCTAAGCACCACATCTATACATCCATGAAATACCTCCAGGGATGACAACTCAACCCCTTCCCTGGGCATTCTCTTCCCGTGCTTGGCAACTCTTTCTGTGAAGTAATATTTCCTAATACCTAGTTCAAACCTCCCCTGGCACAATTTGAGACCATTTCCTTTTGTCCTATCACTTGTTACTTGGGAGAAGAGACCAACACCTGCCTCACTATAACCTCCTTTCAGGTAGCTGTAGAGTGATAAGGTCTCTCTTTTCTCCAGGCTAAACAACCCCAGTCCCCTCAGCTGCTCCTTGTAAGGCTTGTGCTCCAGATCCTTCACCAGCTCCACTGCCCTTCTTTGCACATGTTCTAACACAAAAACTCTCACCTAAAACTGAGATATCTTTCTTCAAAGGTCAAGCACTGCTGTGCTCACTGCCAGCAGGTACCATACAACTGGAAACACTGCCAGTAGCAAAATGGTCCATCTCACAAGCCCCTTGATTCTTAAAGGAAGGCACAGAAGACTGATTCTACAAAGATATGGACATTTTCTCTCCTGGACCATGCGAGAACTGTCAAACATATTCATCAGCTGCTGTACAAATGGTAATAGCTTTCAGTCACCAGCAGCTTGGCACGGATTCGGAGCAGTGACCTAGAAGTTAAAGGCTCTTTGTTTATCACTAATCCCTGGAGCTATGCAGTCTCAAAGCCCTTCCCTTTCTGTGCAACACAAGACCAGCTTTCATAGCAGTACCCTGAGCGCAGTGAAGTCAATAGAAAAGCTGTCATTGTCTCTGGTAACAAATGCACTGTCCCTGGATTCTGCAAAATTAGCCTGGCTTCTGCTTTTGTTGTAATCAATACAAATATTACCAGTGACCACCACTGAATCCCAATGGGACCAAAGCATGTATCCCTCAGGACTCCCAGTGATGCTGGAATCTGTGGTCACCTTTTTCCACATATTTTAGAAGATAAAGGCTTAGATTTCCAGCGTATCTTTAGTGTTTTCTAGGTGCCTTTTACTCTCAGAAGGGCTTCTTACAGCACACCTGAATCATATTCTCCTTGTTCTACCTCAGGATAATTTTTTTTAAAAGCTTGCTTGCATCTCCTAGAAGTTGATTCTGGTCTGATGTGAAATCAATATTGGGGTATAGCAACACCTTTTATAGTGCAAAAAGGAGCTGAGAAATGAGGGGCAAGGCAAACAAATACCAACTGGTTGTTTTAAACCTGCCAAGTATGTGTTTTAGCATTGAAAGCAAAATCCCTTGGGTTACATCCTTCAGCAAGATTTTTCTCCTGGACTGTTGGAAACTTCTCTGCTCTCACTGGTTTTGTGTCATTGATGACATCGCTGATATTAATCAGTCCTTGATAAAGGTTAGAATGATCCTCATATTTTGGGGAAAAAGAAAAAAAACAAGGCTAAAGAACTTTATCTGCAGTCCTCCAGCTGGTCTGTGACTGCTGATCCTTTTCTAGAATTCTCCAAGTGATAGAGAACTTGCACCATAGCGCATCATAGTGCCAGGGACATATCTCAGGGGTTTGGGGCCCTTCAGAGATGCAACTGGCTTTCTTGGCAAGTTTAAGGATGTGACAATCTATACCCAGCATACTCTGCCCATCAGCACTGCCCCGTTGCTCATGACCTGTCCCTGTTGCCTTTGCCCTTCTCCAGACCCACATAGCATGACTTGGGTCAGCCAAGAGCTCTTTCCTTGTACTCAGGTCCAAGAAACTGTACTTGGAAAGAACTCAACCCATATTGCCTTTCTAATGACACCGTCCTATGTAAGTTGTTCTTATTATCACATTTAGGAAGAAAAGGATCTTCTTTCCTTCTCAGGGCATCTCTTTCTCCTGCTTTCGCCTGCTTTGTCTCTCTGGACAGAGGGACAGCCATGAAATGCTGAAACAGGCATTCAAGAAAAGGAGGATGAGTTGTCCTCTGGAGTTGTCTTCTTCTCCATATAGGCTACTAAGAGAACCAAACCAGTGTTTTACTCTAAGTCCTTACCTTTCCAGTGACTGAAGCCACGTGAAAACTAACCTGTCACACTGACCATGACCCAAACTTATCTTAAATTTCTTCCATAAGCTTAAGCTACCGTGCTTTGGGCCAGATTTTCCAGAACTTACATCAACCTTGGGTAATTATGGCAGGTAATATGGCTTTTCTAGGGTGATGTGGAGAACTGGGCACCAAAAAAAAGTTTAAACATTTTTATTTTCTATTTTGCAAGATTTTTTCCCACTGGAGTTTTGAATATCCAGAAATCATAACTGGCTCCTTATTATCTCGTGGTCTTTTATTATTTGGGTTTGCTAGGTTGGGTTTAAAAAAAAAATAAAATAGGTAACTGAGTCATTTCTATGCTGAATTCCACTTGTTTAATGCGTCAGCAAAGCGGCCCAAGAGAGATGGTAGTGGAGGACTGACATTTCCCTTTATGGCAGTAGATGGAGCTACATCCTCAGCAATGCCCCTTTTCAGACATCGGCCCAGAGAAGAGGTTTGATGGTTGTGCTTGTCGCTTCTCACATTAGACTCATCCAGAAGGGGACCAGGTGGAAAAAGGAGATGAATAAGCAGAGGCGGAAATAAATAAATAAATGTCAGGGCTGGGAACATCTCCCGCTTCTCAAAAAACTTTATTTACTAGACAGGAGCTGTAATCCCCTTTCACAGCGTGTGCAGTTGAACACATAAATGTTTGCACCTCTCCACAGCACAGCTCTATCCAGCCCTGAGACCATGAGTCTTCTCCAAGAGTTGTTTTACTTCCTCCTGTTCAGTGGGAGAGTTGAGACTCTTCATTAAATTCCAGTGATTCCTTTTATAATTGCCTGTTGAATGACTTTACCAACCTACAGCTTTCATGACCAGATCCAGAAGACTGACCTTTCTCTTACCATGGTCCTTGAGCTGTTTTGCTTCTTCTCCTTTCCCATACAACTGGTGAAGTCCTGCAGATATTTTTAGTTTATGCAGGCTAAAACCTCCTCTGAAGTATGAGCTTTCACCATCTTCATGATTCAAAGTTCCTTCAGCATACTTTTCCAGACCTGCTACCAGTGAGTTTTCATGCATTCCCTCCAAAAGAAGAACAGAGACAGTTCTCCATCTCCCCACACTGGTAGAAAGAAAAACAGAGAGAGACTTCTCCACCTCCCCATACTGACAGAAGCCACAATTTTGAATGTTACTTCCTTGAAGTGGTCTAAGAATGAATCATTGTGTAAGCACAACACCTTATTATTTATGGGTAGGCAAATCACAGAAAGCTATTTTAATAATACTGTGTTTATCTTCACAAATGCATCAGCAACGTTTCTGCAAGACTGAGCAGCTGCATCTCAAAGCTTTTAGGTTATTGTGAAAGGTAACTACTGAAATGTAAGGCCATCTCAGCCTCCAACAGATCCTACGTGGGGTGGAGTAGAAGGGGAAGTTTATTTGTTATTGCTAAATCCATTTTATTCTAAGCAGGGCTAAACAAGTTGTTCCTGGGTGACAGAACCTGCCTGGATTTGTTGATTTGAAGCTCGTGGTTGGACTTGGCAGTGTCTGTAAGCTCCAGTGGGACTTTTCCTCTGAATTCTTCGGTGCCTCATAAAGACTGAGTTCATGGCCTCAATGGGGACATTACCATGTTCTCTGTCTTTGTTTTGGCTACCTATTTTCATTAAACTCCTTGGAATGAGTACTTTTGCAGCCTTTACCTCCTTGTTAAGTTCAGTTTAAACAGTCTGCACCATTCTGAAGCTATTGGGGTGGAAGGACTCACCTTGGCTGTTCAGCATCCTGTCAGCCAGAAACCAGGGATGGAGCTGGCAAAATCTGGGATTTTTGGTATGCTTCAAAAATGAGGCTGTTCCTATGAATGTGTCAGTGTTAGTGGCCTCACAAAGTTCAGGAAGAAGTTGCATTTCCTATGATATTAATCACAACTGTGTCCTTAGAGTCTGATTCACTCTACCTACCTGAGATGCTCCCAATAGGGCAGAAAGATCCTTGCAGAGCTGATTGTCCCTCCCCAGTGTATTCCTCTCTCTTTCCTTATTTCCTACCAAGAAAGCAGACACAAAGTGATTGTTCCATAGTGATCAACCCATATCTGTGCATTAAAAAGGCAACATCAGGTTTATGCAGCTTTTAATCTGACCCAAAATGAGTTGAGACCAGGCAGAGGGAAGTGAGCTTCGCTGTGCTCATGGGAAAAGCCAGCAGACAGGCTCTTTGCCCTGTTGACAGCTGAGTAGGGTCAGAACCCAAGCACAGAAACAATTCTGAAGGAGCCACAAGTCTGCAAGACCCTCAGGCATTTCCATCTTGGACACTTTTCAACTCCCTCCAGCGAGGTTTAGGATCCTTGTGCAGAGAGGAGCCAGGTAAGAGAGGGAAAGCACTTGTATTTTTAAACCATTCCACTCACTGCTGATGCAGGAGAAGCCCTGGGAACACGATTCATAACATCTCTGATGTTTTCCCTTTTGAAAGAAAATATTTTCCATCATCATTCTCGCAGTCAGATAAGATCAAGCAGCACAGGAAAGAAGGGAGGCACTGACTAAAGCTATTGTAACTCATTCTGAAGCTCTCCAGTCTCAGGTAGGAGCCGCGTGAGAGCGTCACGTGCCGTGGGAATTCAGGCAAAGAGGGCAGCAGGGCTTGGTGTTGTTTATTGTTCTTGCCTGAGTTTGACCTGGAAGCTGGGGAGGTGACTCAGAAGGACATGATGTACCCTGCTCATTTCCTCTGTCTACCCAAAGGCAATTTATTCTGAAGCAGAGCAATGGCCCCAAAGCAAAACTAATTCCCATGTTCAAGTCAAACATAGAGTAAACTGCATTTAAGGAAACTTCCAGTGTAAAATGCTTCCAATGTATAATATGTTGATGGAAGATGATTGACAAGGGCTTGTCCCACATCACCCCTTATTGGCACTCCTGGCAGTACCTGAGGCTTTCTCCTGCCCTTAAGGAATCTTCACCGATACACTTCCCATTAGGAGGGATTTCTGTAGGGTTGACACTGTTGGCTTACCTTCAGTTTTAAGACAGCTTCTAAATACAAAAGCCAAGTATGTGGGTGGTGAGCCAGCAAGGTGTTCCCTTCCAAGCAGTCATTCTCCCTTTTGGGTTTCCCAAACTATCCAACTTGTGCTCACAAAGGTCCTTCTGGTTGGGAAGGACTGTAGACGATTTAGGATGGTCATGAAAAGGTTTGGGAAGGACCCCTGGCTTTGTTGGTGCTGCAGGGGTGGGCTGTGTGCTCCACAGTCTTGGTCTGCCAGGCCATGGTCTCATGCTGTTAGTGTCACAGTGAAGCTGACTGGACACATGGGACCCCTCCATGTCCCAGCAGTCAGTGAAGGTGTGCTGGGGGTGACCAGGACTGTATAGTATGTCACAAAGGGTACTGCACACTGCAGCAGCTGTGTCTACAAGTCTTAGGAGAAGCAACTGAGGGAACTGGAGTTGTTTAGCCTGGAGAAGAGGAGGCTAAGGGGACACCTCATCACTGTCTACAACTACCTGAAAGGAGGTTGTGGTGAGGTGGGTGTTGGTGTCTTCTCACAAGTGACAAGAGATAGGACGAAAGGAAACAGCCTCAAGTTGCGCCAGGGAAGGTTCAGAACAGACATGAGGGAAAATTTCTTCACTGAAAGGGTGGTCAGGCACAGGAAGAGGCTGCCCAGGGAGGTGGATGAGTCGCCACACCTGGAGGTGCTTAAAAGATGCATGGATGAGTTTCTCAGGGACATGGTTTCGTTAGTGGACAGGTACGGTTGGACTTGATGATCTCAGAGGTCTTTTCCAACCAAGTGGTTCTATGATTCTGTGAATCCTTACTCCTCTTGGAAAAGATCAGTGCTTTAGCACCTTGCTCTGGAAATAAACACAAAACACAGGAATTCATAAAACTATCTGAAAATGAAAGCACAAGTACTTTGTCTCTGAAAAACATTCTCTGGACTTCCCTGGGGATGTTCAAACCCCATTTTCTTTTTGTGGGATTTGGAGGAAAAGAGAACAGATGAGAAAACTGGAGATATTTATCCCTACTTATCTAAGTAGCAAATAGAAACATGGGCTGACAGGGAATGACTCAGAATGAAGATTAAACTCTCGATATAATAATCTGAGGAGTGGAACGAGCATCTGTCTGTCTGCCTGTCCTTCTGTGTGTTTGCCAAAGTACTGCTTGCGCTAGAGACTGAGCTGTCACTCCTCACTGTGATGGAGCTTGTCAAGCCAGCTCCCCATAGATGTCCTCTACATAAGAAAGAGCAGAGTTAGGTTCCCTCCACAGCCAATGAAGATAACCCTTCTAGCATATTCACTACACATTCGTATTTAGAAAACTCAATCAAACATCTAGTCAAGGTGGCCGATAGTCTGAGAGACTCACTCTATACCAGGCACCTGCATATGACTCCAAGCAGCCTGATTGAGTCAAAGATGTCCCTAGTCACTGCAGGGAGGGTGGATTAGGTGACCTTTAAAGGTCCCTTCCAACCCAAACTATTCCATGATGATTCTATGATGATGACAAGGCAGGTCCTCCAGACTGTGGAAAAGCTGGGAAACTGCTGTCAGATCTGCTGTCATACCATACTTTAGATCTGAAAGAAGACCTGTAATGCATTGCACCTTAACTGCACACACTGCCCAGGGGTGCTGGCCAGTGTAAGCACAGAATTTCAGGACCTTTGTGACTTACAGTGTTAGAAAATTCTTTGCAGGCAGCTGGGTTTTAACGTGTGCAAGCAGCAGCGTAACAGTGCACCAGTCCACTGGCGCCAGCTATTGAAAAGCAGTGTTTTGCTTATCTGGATCCAGCTCTTACCAAGACTGCCACCCTTCCTTCTCAACGGGTTGGAATTTGCTGGCACTACTGCAAGTCTATTTTGCCTTTTCAATAATTGCCACCGCAGTGCAGTGTCCCAGGGTGTTGGCAGATCTGCTTTAGAGTGGGAGGGCATTGCTCTGCAGGCCTTCTCTGTGAGAAAGAAAATTCCCCAGAATTATCATATTAGGCCCTATTCCCAAAACATGCCTAGACAGAGTTATTTAGGATGGGCTGTATTACAGTGTCATGCCCTAAAGAGCTAACTACCATTGAATTGGTTATTATTTACTTATAAAGGGTATTGCAGTTGCACCAAGAGAACTGGAGATCCCCATCTCCCTAGATGCTGTTCAGAAACAAAAACCTGAATCGTGGAGAATTATACCCCAAAAAAGCATGTGAAGCCTGAAAAAAAATGAACTAAATAAAGAGAGGAGAGAAACAAGTGCAAAAAAAGGCACATGATTATTTACTTATTAAAGACTTCAGAGAAAACAGATAAATGCAAGGATGAAACTGTGAGGGTTTTACCTTTGTTCACTCTACCCAAATTTTTCAGAATCCACTTTCAGGGCAGGTCTTTGGCAAGAGGGAGTGGGGAAAAGTATGAGGATTGTTTAGGTCTTGTGAATCTTTTGAACTTTTGGTCTCAGAACAAAATGAAGCCAGATTTTTTGTGAAACTCAGGGTATCATGAAACATTCCTCCCTGCAATTTAAGATGTTGTTTGTACGAGCAAGATGCCCTGATTGGTTTCTTTGACTTTGTAACTGAATGCAACACTGTGTTATGCAAACTGTAATTATTCTTATTTGGAAACAATTTTCTCTTTTACTTTCGTGATTCTTTGGGGAATGGAAAGCAGCTCAAAACAGTGTGGTTTGCCAAAATTAAATATAGCAAAATCTTCCAAAAAGTTTCATTCTGTTCTAAATCTGTATCATAGCAATTCTGATAAACTTAAATTTGATAGAAGAATGACTCTTCTCCTAATCTTTTCTTGGGTACCCTATATTATCTCAGCACTATTGCTTCAAAGTAAAACTCACTGGGGATTTAGTGCAAATGAACACTTTAGGAACTGACTATTTTATAGAATGATGGAATGTTTTGAGTTGCAAGGGGCCTTAGAGATCATCCAGTTCCAACTCCCCTGCCGTGGGCAGAGTCACTTTCCATGGGATCAGGTTGCTCAAAGCTTCATCCAACCTGGTCTTGAATACCTACAGGGATGGGGTATCCACTACTCCTCTGGCCAACCTATGCTAGTGCCTCATCGCCTTTATTTCAAGAGAATAACATGAAATTCTCTGAGTTTGGAGAAGCAACCAGGAATGAATCCTTGTTTAAGCCTCCACACGGAGGGCTTGTCTATACTAGACTTTTGGTTAACACATCATTCTCTTGCAGCACTTCTGTGCACTGCGGGTTTGGTAAAAGAAACATTTCTGTGGCTAATCAGCAATGTTTATTTTAACTACCACAGAGACAGAGCCCTGAGAAAGCAGAAGCATGACAGTTCAGTCTTTTATGTTTGAACAGTGCCATAAAGAAGAATATGAGCATCCTCTGGATGTGAGATAGGTTTGCCTTCTAGGCCAAGGGACGGAGCGGTGATATTTCTAACAGAGAAAGTCTCACTCCAGATTCTACTTCAGAGATAAAGGAGGGTTATGATAGTTAATAGTTTTATTTTTGTGTTCAGGATGAAAAAAACTTACCTGAGCTTTCAGGTTTTTTCCATGTTTTCTTCCTTTTCTGGCTGGAAAACACCTCTGAGATCATCGAGTCCGGCTGTACCTGTACACTGACTAAACCACATCCCCTGAGAAACTCATCTACCTGTCTTTTAAACACCTCCGGGAATGGTGACTCAACCATCTCCCTGGGCAGCCTTTGGTGACTTCCACAGCCTGAAGTTTGTACTCAGCCCTGCAATTGGTCCCTGCCCTCAGACACTCTGCTCCTAACAGCATGAGCACCATTTTTTAGGGAAACCCGTGGTAAAAGAGAGCGCTGGGAATGTTCTAAAGGTTAATCAGATGCTCATGTATCAACCACCATCTTGTCCATTCACCTCTGGGCACTACACCTGTAGGATTTGTCTACATCAGGGGACACTGTCATTGCTGGGAGAGCAATGCCTTCCAGTACAGACTGGGACAGACACAGCCTGCTGTGGACTGGAGCACGATGCATGATGGCCTAAGCCACAGTGAAGAGCTGCAGAGAGGGACCCAGATGGTCACTCTACAAAAAAAGGCACAGAAGTGAAGAGTGCTGCCCACCCATTAGCCCACTCAGAAAAATCAGACCTCCCACCTGCCCAGGGAAAGCAGACCTGCAGAGACAGTTCATGCTGACAAAGGCTTTTTGGCTGCTGAGATAATTCTGCTGCCTCCTTACAATAATATAACCTAAGCCAACACAAGCACTACTGGCTTAACTGCCTCTGCACCTGGGATTTTGCCAGGAGAGCTATGGTGGCTCCCAACCATTATCTTCAGGCTCAGAGATGCTCTACATCAGGATCAGGATCCAGCCTGCCTGCAGGTAGATGTCTGGATGTCCTGGCCAAGGTGTTAAAGTTCAATCCTTGCCTTCTTTCCCGTTTTCACATAAAGCAGTGAAAGTATGAACCCCTCTCAATCTAAATCTTGAACATTTCCCACCACTATATGCTGCAGATGACTGCACACACCCAGCCAAGAGAAGACAGGGAGATCAGGATCAGCTGCTCTGAAACATGTTTCATCTGGACTGCTTGTTGTAGCCCCTTTCTGCATGTCTAGGCTATGCTTTGGAAAGCACATTGCATTCCAGTACTTCTGGAATCCTCAACATAAGAAGGACATGGATCTGTTAGAGCGAGTCCAGAGGAGGGCTATAGGGATGAACAGAGGCTGGAGCACCTCTCGTATGAGGACAGGCTGAGAGATTCATCTCCCTCATGACTTCATTTTTCCAGCTACAGGACCAGGAATTTGTGATGGAGAGCAAGAAGAGACAGCCACCTCCATGTTGTACAATGCCAGGCAGCTTTTCCAAACCTCTGTCTGAGATCATGAGGTTTTCCAAGCCAAGGAGTGGTGTATCAGGCCTTGAGTACAGCCCCCCACAGAGCCAGCAGTGTAGGTATAGTCCCAACCCTCCAACCTTAGCCCTCTGTCTCCCTGGGAAATGACATCACTCTGGACAATAGGATTTAACAGAGCCAAATTCAGCCCGAAAAGAAACAGCTGATGCAGCTGTATCATGTCAACAGTGAATGCCTCGATGTGAATGGAAGCATGATCTGCCTTTGTTGGCATTTTCTGCTTTGTCTCTGACTAGCATTTGCATCTCCTAATTAAAGAAGTATGGGCAACAGTATAAATATATGTATAGCATTGCATTAAACCCTCGGATCTATCTGACAGCCCGGCATGATACAGCAGCATTAGTAATGTTTGTTGTTCCATTTCAAATGACCTCATTTGGAGTGGAATTACAATCAGCCTGTGCATGTTCTAACCCAGACTGTTGCAGGCACATGGGTTTTAATAGAAATGCATCCACTGAATTGCATTTGGCTATCCTTTTCTTTACAAAAACCATGAATGTTACAAGTAAAGCTAATCTACCCCTGCACAACTAGATGTGGATTATTTACTTATGTTTTCCATCAGATAAGTGATGTTTCAGGATGTGATGGTAAAGTTTTGGAAGGTGACAGATGATTGGTGTTTGGGGAACTGTAATTTGCTCGCCTCACACACCACAACTAGGTCTTTAGATTGTTCTTCCCACAGAACATCTCTCTTCTCCAGGCACAGAATGAACTACTCTTCAAAGATGGGTCAGTGTTTTGCTGGGGAAGAAAGGAGAACTGTGAATGAACAAAAGTAACAGGAGCAACTACTTGTCCTGAAAGGTGACTTTTCCCTGCTAGCCTCACTTCTGAAGAGGATGATTTCAAACAACTCCATGAGGTTTTCCATATTGTCTCCATATTACCTTTTCCTAAGCAACCAGTGCAATTCCAGGCTCATTTACACATGGATTACTTTAGTGCAGGGCAGAATCATGTACAGCTCAGGCTGGAAATGCTTTGCCACTGACATTAAAAGTTGAATTTGGTTCAGAGCTGACTTCACAGTCTCAGGAGTCAACTTTCTTCCTCCACTGAGTGTGGCCTCCTTTGTTCCCAAAGCAGCACAACCTGTGTCAGCTATTGCTTAGCAGAAAATGATGAGGGTGGTGAGGCACTGGAACAGGTTGACCAGGGAAGCTGCAGATGCCCCCTCTGTGGAAAAGTTCAAGGCCAGGTTGGATGGAGTCTTGAGCACCCTGGTCTAGTGGGAGTTGTCCCCACCCATGGCAGGGAGGTTGGAACCAAGGGTCTTTAAGGTTCCTTCCAATCCAAACCATTCTATGATTCTAAAAAAAAGAGGGAAGGATGGAATTGGATTTTCTTGGGTTACCCACAAACTGGATTTGGATTTCTTGGGTTACTTTCAAACTGTTTCTTAAAGCATCAATTAGGGTGACAGCTAAAACTGCCATTGTAGCTACCAGTGAGTCTTAAAAGCAGGAAGAAAGACGTTAAGTTAGGTTATCTAATTATTATCTCCTGTAAGGAGGGCAGCTGGGTCAGTACAACAGGGTTTAGCATGACAGCCAGTATATAAACAACATCAGTATTTACAGATCAAGTCTTCTAGTGACCAAGGTTGAAATAAAAACTAACATATAAACATACTATGACATGCTCAGAGCCCACTTGCATTTCCTGAAGAATCTGTGCAGGGGACTGAGCACAATAAGCACTCAAAAATGACCTTGTTGAGAGCATCAAGGAATGTCTGAGGGCACCATGGACAGGCAGGAGAGGACGGGATGCTTGCCAGCTGAGGGGAGTGGATCTGCACTCCCTGTTAGCCTTTGACTGTCCAGGCAATGATGGAGTTGGCTTTTCTCTCCTTATGATCTGGAGCAGATGCAGCATAGGTCTGTCTTGAGGACCAGTTAGTTAATAAGATAACATTGTCCACTAGGCAAGCAGAAACACAACATGATACAAGGATGTATTTGGCTGTGCCATGATGGCAGGGATGCCAGCAAGGATCTGGAGGACTTTCTCTGGGTTCATGCTTCAACAAAAGCCAAGCCAGTGGGTCTTCTATAGCCCACAGCACCATTTATACAAAAAAATAGACCTCATTTAATCACCAGGACTACTGCGGCAACCAAGAGAGATGGGAGGGGGAAGTTCAGGCTACTCCCTGCCAAGGAGCAGCAGACCTTGGTTCTCTACACTCAGATGACAAAGGCAGGGAATAAGGGTCAAAACAATACCCAGATACTTCAAGAAGTTTTTAGGCAAGTGAACAAAGAACCAAAGCAAGGTGTAACTCTGGCCCACAGTCTGCACAAGGCACTTTGTTTTGGGAAGGATCATGTTCTCCCTTCCAAAATCCATTGGCACTAAGTACATGTTATCACAGGAGGCTCAGTTTGAGTGTTTCCTGAGAAACTTCTCTGCCTTTGCCACGAGCTGTGGCCAATGAGCACAGCCTTGTCTTTCCATGGTGTTTTTTTCATCCTTTACTTCCCCTCTCCAACAAAACTTATATAACCTGGTCCATTCTAGAAACCTGACCCAGGACTACTCAGCAGATCAGGGCAGGACAGAGTGCGAGGCAGAGGAAGAAGGAGGGTGAGCACAGAGCATTTAAGGGACATGGCCAGTGTTTTTCAGTGTTGCAGTATGTGCCTTGGTAGAACAGAGGATATGTTATCCTGCCTGCACAGCATTTTCTGACCTGCTTTTGACCCAAGAAGCATTTGCATTCATAAATACTTGAATTGTACCCCTGGGAGGTGAGGGAAAGAGAGGAAAAGAAAAGGATTGGTTTATCAAACCTGGGATCACTGCAGGACTTGGAAAGCAATTTTTCTTCTTGTCTCTTCCAGCTCAAGTGTAAACCAGCCTACAGCCAAGAACACTTGTTTATTAGTACTTGAAATGGACAGGTTTTGCCAAGACAGCTCCCCAATTAATGATTTTTGGTTAAAAGAAGGAAGAAATGGATTCATAGAGCGATACTGCTCCCTGCTATGCCCCTAAAAAGGTGTTGACTGGATGATTTAACTCTGGGAGATTACACAGCGCTGTTGCTCATTCCGGGAGAAAAAGACCTGAGAAAGCTGTATATCAGACACTGTCCATCTCTCCTTTTTCCCTTGTGAGAGCCTGAAGAGAACTCAAAGTGGGTGGTGAAGAAGGACATTGGAAGAACAGAAAGGAAAGGCAGATTTATGGACAATCCTGGGAAAGAAGGAACAACAAAAAGAAAGGAGAGCTGATCTCAGAGGAAAATCTAGCTCGAAAACATCTGAAATATGAAGGGGGATTCTGCAAGTAAGGGCTAAGGTGAAAGGTTTGTCATCAGGTTCAAGGCCAGGTTGGATGGAGTCTTGAGCACCCTGGTCTAGTGGGAGGTGGCCCTGCCCATGGCAGGGGGGTTGGAACTGGATCATCTTTAAGGTCCCTTATGACCCAAACCATTCTATAGTTCTATGATTCTAGGTTGAAGACGGGTTGTGGAATGATGGAGAAGATCAGGAACTCATCCTCCCCTCCTGGAAATCAAAGGGGTCCAACAGAAAGGAAAGATTCAGTTCAGGCAGACTTTCTTAAGCAAGATAAAATTTGACAGCAAAAGGAACCTATGACTAGGAGGTCTCAATCTCATCTAAGTTGAAGTTGACAATCTGAGGAGAAAAACACGCTGTTTTGGAATGTGATTGATCTGTCCTATCTTGAAGCTCTAGCTAGGCCTGAGATGAATCCTTAGTAACTGTAAAGGGAGACTTAAGTTTTGAGATCCAGCTTCCATGTATCTGAGCTTGATCTTAGAAATCTGACCCATGCTGACTATGTTTGTGAAGTAAAAGAAAGGCTAGAGCACCGTAGACATCCAGACCCATCTTGAGTATGAAGCACAGTTCTTATTTTCTAAAAAAAAAAAGTCAAGCAAAACTGGAAGAGATGCAGAGAAGCGTAATAAAGAGGACTGAGATATGGATTTGACCCTGCATGTCAGGAAATTAAGCATTTCAGCTAGAAATTGAGTGTTGCGAAGGGAGTAAGAGGTCTAGAAGATCATGAGTGGCCTGGAAGAGGTGAATAAGGGCTGGTACTTCAGCCCTATTATTAACAGAGAAAGGATGGGGTACCCAGACAGTGCTTTGGCCCTGCAACCCTGTACTGTGTTGTGATGTGTGCTAAGCATCGCACGGAGAAATCTTGATACAGAAAGTCCACCAACTTCTACACAGGGAAAGCAGAGGAGCTGTTGGACAAATTTCTGGTGAGCTCAGTGTATTTCTTCAAACTAGCCTGGAAAAATACACCAGGGAGCTAAAAGCAATGCTTTGGGAAAACTCAGATGTTCAACTGTTAGAACAAAATTCAGGGCAAATGTCGAACCCATCTTCAGGTCCTGAGCCTCATCCTTAGTAATGTATTTGACTGACAGAGCTGTCAGTCCCACATCAGTGTGTCCTGACAAGTGGTCTTTCTTCACAAAGGGTTACACTTGCTAATACAAGCAGGCCTGTAACAGGAAGATTTGTAGTCTCTGTTGAAAAACATTTTATGCCTGAAAGGTATGCTATGCAAAAGAAACCAGAAAGCCCTAGGGATGTACCTAGAGGACATCTATTCACTCAGCAAACTTAAGATCTCTAAGAACTTGTTGTAATTGCACCATGGGACGTCCAACTCTGCCAGATTGTGGTAGTGAGCAAAGGAGAAAAGAGCAGTGGGCAAACTAACGTTTTCCTTTTCATGTATATCTTTCTCCAGTGGACTGTAGTCACTATCAGACAGCATTTCTGTAACTGCTTGATGAAATCAGCCTGGAGCACCTCAGTTTGGGTAATGCTCAAAGGGGACTTTCTGCTCTCTCTTCCCAGTGGTTCCCACCATCCTTTGGCCAGGGGATTTCCAACCAGTGCAATGGGCATCCCCAAAGTGCCAAGTAAGTAGTGCTTCTTACCTCACTGAGCACCAGTTACAGTGCTTTGCTCTTACAGTTACCTTCAACTTCAGCATTTGAGCTGTGCTGAGGATGCCTCTTGGAGTCCTGTGGTGACATTTGTGTCATGTTGAATTTGAGAGATACTGTGGCTTTTGTTGAAGATTTATCTAAGATAAGGCAGCTCAGTGGTAAGCACAGATCTAGGTTCAGTTCCCTACTCACTTTGCTAGTTATTTCCTCTGGGATCTTTGAAATATCTGTGTGCTTCAATTTTCCCAGTGGCCTAATGGGAATAGCTCTGACGTCTTGCCTGAAGAGTTGTGGGGGAGATATAATAAAGGTTGTAAAAAGCCAAGATAATGCTGTAACAAGAGCTGTAAAAGTACTTACAGTAAATAGAGAGCCCATTCTGTTACCGTTGGAGTTGATGATTAATGTATGCTTGTGTAAAAGGCAGATGACTGCTGGAGTGTCTCATGTTCACTGGGGTACTCCAGTTACATGTGGCACTAAAATCACTTCATCTTCTTTCCCAGCCTTTGACAGAGAGGCAAGACATTTATGCACAGCTTCCACTTTCACTTCAGACATTGTCATTTCTGCCTGAAAGCTCCTCTTGTGCCAGGGGAAGCAGCTCACCTCTGAACTTATCATCCTTTTTTTTGTTGCTGGTGGTGGTTTAGGGGGACTTTTTCTTTTCTTGTAATCACATTGCAAAATACATTTTGCTTGCATAAAAGCAAGCCATAAGCATGAGAGTGAGGGAAAATCTGATTTATCGTCACCAAAATGTTCTTCCTCCTCTTTGCCGTTTTAGCTGACGTGATCAGCCATGCAAGGATGTATTCCTCAGTGCAAGATCATATGTGGAGAACCTGGAAAGGAGCACTAGACACAATCTTGCCACAACTGCATGATTTCTATCAGATTTTGACTGCCCCACAACCAGGAATTTTGTGCACAAGCAATTTACTGCAAAGGAATATGCCACAAAGCCCAGCTGCAAAAAGGTACAGACCCAAGCCAGGTAGGTCCTCAAAACCATCAACAGCAGAGTCAAAGTGAGCTGAGGGGGAACCTGAGGAAGGGACTTGTTGCAGGCTTGGTGACAGCCACTAGATGGGGACACAAGCACACATGTCCATGAGGCCCTACGTGGCCTCCAGGAGCATGAACACTAGAGGTGACACATCACCAACTGTTTCTGCCCCTTGGCACAGCTCAGTCCTCTCCAGGGTCTGCAAACCATCCACCAGGTTCACCAGAGCACAGCCATTCATACGTCCATGACCGAGAGATCAGGGCACTCACAATCTCTCTACTGGGATAGGACTTGACTGTATTATGGCTTTGGGGAGCTTAGGCTGGGTGATGAACATCAGTAGAAAACCTCATGTGGCTACCAACTGAGACCATCACTGAGCCATACTGCTTTGTTCTTGAGATCTACTCCAAAAGATTGCTTTGTTCAGTGCTTCCAGCCAGCCAGTTGTCTCTCAGACTATAAAAGGTGTCTCTTCATGTCTCTTGAGACCTCAGTTCTTCAAAATCATTGCTGTAAACTGCCTGTGGGGTGCTCTCCACTGTCTGCCACTTGATGAGGCATCTGACAAATTGGCTCTGACTGAACATAACACCACTTTCATGGAGCCCAGAGGGACGGCTGCGTGTGAAAAACTACATCCCCCTCTCCCCAACTTCAACATATCTTGCTGTCCTCTTGGTGAAGGAGCAAGTTCAAGAGGTTACCAAACACAACAGCCCTGGAGCCTGAGCAATGGGCTGAATCAACTGTGCCAATCTGTCACAAACTGCATTTTATACACATATTCTCCACTCCAAAAGGAGCCAGGGAGGGAGGGGGAACTGGCCTCTTACTGGGAATGCTAAGGCCTGTTTAGTGCTACCAGTTCTGCAGAAACTTAAAGAGATCCAAACAAATTCAGCTAACAATTTGTCATCAATTAAACAGGGGCAAGTTTTGCAAGGGAAGAAGCTTTGGCTAATGCACAGTCCTGATGACATATCCATGGAATGGTTCCTTGAGCAGGCACCACTTCATACTCATCCTGTGGATTAAGAAGAAGCTGGTGAAAGTATGTTGGGGGCCACTTGGCTCCCTGACACAGTGAGAGAACATGACAGGCCCTACAGGGCAGAGCAGCTTCTCTTGTGTGCCTGAGGCTTCTCATATTTTTTGCATGAAGTCAGTTTTACCTTGAGCCTTCGTGGGGGAGACCACACAGCCAGTCCATCTCCTGAAGTGACTTTTCTGACCCCTGAAACAGAAGGATCTTCATCCTTTCTTGTCTCCCTGATGGATCCAGCAAGTTTTTCTTCTACTCTGGGGCATGGAAATCCATGACACGTACTTTGAAAGCCTCAGGGAATTTAGTGATATATGGCAACACTGTATGTCAAGCAGAGGTTATAACAAATCTACATTCCTTTTCATCCTCTGGCATCTTGTGGACACCACAGACTGGAAACGCTCCATCTGGGTCTTTGGAGTTGCAAGTAACTCTGTCCAAGCATTTCCCAGCCTGCCTGACCCTTCAGAGCCTTTGCAGCAAGGCCATGAAACAGAGAGTTTTTCAGATTATTTTGGTTTTTGTCTGTGACTGAAACTCCTTGTTCACTGCAAAAAGAAAATAGTTCATTGTCAAGCCTGTCTTTACCACCAGCATGTGACAAAAATATCTGTTTCTCCTTTTTACTAAGTCTCAGCTCCTCCTTTGCTGATAGAAGGGAAATCCCTGCAAACAGAGAGCAAAGTCAATCATACACAAATTGTACCCCATGAGTCAGCACAGAGAAGTTCTCCTCATTTCCCCTCTGCCAGCCCAAGGCTGCTGAAAAGATGTTGTTGGTTTGGGGTGGGTTTGTTTTTTTCACTTCAGTATTTTCTGGAGTCTAATGCCTGCCCCTGGCTTCTTGTGGTGTCTTCATGTGCAAGCATTGAGTAGGTCCAGGTCTATTTAGCATATGAATTCAAAGAAAACAAGTTGCTTTCAGCTCTCAGCCCTGGAGGACCAAGAAGTCTTTGTTCTGCAAGTTTACTTCAAAGTGATGTTAGAAGCAACTTTCCCTCCAAGAACTTCTCTTGCCCACCAATAACCTTTTCTCTTTGCCTCTTATTTTCTCTTTTGTGTTGAGTCTCAATCTTTACTGTCCTGATGGTTCTGACAGCTGAGGATAGTGGCTTCTGTTCAAATTCTGGCTTGACTCCCCTTCTTGAGGGACTCAGAGGGCTCTATATGCTTGGAAAGCATTTTACCAACAGACAGACTTTCCACAAGGACTGCCTGGGTTTTGTGCTGTCAGATCAACAAAGACTTTCATCTTGTTCCAAACAGTTCCAGGTCAGCAGCAACAGAAGAGAGTGGAATGGGCTTTTTTGGACGATGTTACCAGACTCTTTAGTCCCATCTTTATTCACTGGCATAAAAAAATGCTGATTCAGGAGGCACAGGAGCAAATAGCAACACGGGAGAATGCACAACGTGTGTGCTGGCTGCACTTCAGCCCTTTATTTCTCATTTTCTTTCTGATTTCCTTGTTTTCTGCTCCCAGCAGCTGCGTGTGAGAAAGTCCAAAGCCACTGGACGCTTCACAAAAATTTGGCCTTGTCCATTTTAAATGCTTCCTATCCCAAACCACAAAGGAGATGGGTAACTCTGCTTGGAAACAAACTCAAACAAATTTAGTATTTCTCAGGAAATTTGGGCCGTGTCATAACACAACTAAACAGAGACAAAAATAGGTGGCAGTGTCTTCTGTGAAGGTTTGTACACTCAGAGACTTTTTTTTCTCATTTCTCATGGTCTTCCCTGGTAGGACATGGAGAATAATGGGTGGAAAGAGTGGCTGTATGCACACAGTTCTCTCTAGATGCCATTCACTGATCCTCCACCTCTAGCATTCGGTGTCCCAGTGACCCAGTTCACAGTACCACAGTGTCATAAGGTTGGAAAGGACCTCTGAGATCATCAAGTCCAACCTATAACCCAACACCAACACCCACACTAACACCAACCATCATCTAAACCATGGCACTCAGTGCCTCATCCAGTCTCCCCTTAAACATCTCCAGGGTCGGTGACTCCACTCCCTCCCTGGGCAGCCCATTCCAATGGCCAATCACCCTTTCAGTGAAGAACTTTTTCCTCACATCAAGTCTAAACTTTCCCTGATGGAGCTTGAGTCCATGCCCTCTGGTTCTGCCACTGGTCACCCAAGAGAAGAGACCAACCCCTGCCCGACTACAACCTCCTTTTAGGGAGTTGTAGAAAGCAATGAGGTCTCCCCTGAGCCTCCTCTTCTTCAGACTAAACAGCCCCAGCTCCCTCAGTCGCTCCTCATAGGGCTTGTGCTCCAGCCCCTTCACCATCTTCGTTGCCCTCCTCTGGACACATTCCAGTATCCTAACATCTTTCCCAAACTGGGGGGCCAGTTGTGGCCCTCTCTCTTGCAGACTGCCCATCTTGGCTTTTTGTTTATATTAGTTTCCAAATAATGACAATTGTCCATCTGAAAATCTTCGTTAGACATTTCTGGTTACATGTGAGTGCTGCTAACTGGCTTAAGTTGAAACTTTCAAATGAGTCTATGATTTTCATTGGGTCAGTGCTTCTTCAGGCACATCTCCCTTAAGCAAATGCAGATATTTAGGCTGGAAGTGAGATCCAAAACATCAGGATTTCAGACAGGTCAGAGGGATTTGGGTAACTCACTTCTGCATCTTTGCTAGAAGCAGCACAGCCCGAACAGGTAGCACAGCAGTGAGGCTGAGGTTTCACCAGCTGTAAGGAACATTCAGGGTGCACTTAGAAGTCATTTTTCTTCTATATGCCTGTATTTTCACATCTATAAGATGAAGGTCTGATTCCTCATCCTGACCTCCCCTTGCTTTCTAAAGATCTTTAAGATCAAGGGCTAAAAACACTGGATAAAACCTTGGCAACATATTTATTTACTTACACAAACGAGGAAAGGGGGTCTTGCAACGACAATATTTGGCTTTAAGTCATTCCTCCAGCTCTATAGGAAAACAGTCAATGCACAGACACAGTGTTAGTTACATGAGGAAAACAAGCTGTCAAGCAAGAGTTTTGCTTTTCTTTTACCTCCACCCACTACCCAAGTTTCATGTGTTTCTCTTGGAGAAACGTTTTCAGCTGCTCTTGCTACATAAGAGTATATGAGTGTATGAGAGAATGTGAGTGCTGCCTTCTTCCACATTTGTTTCAAAACAGAATGAAAAAGTGTAATGCTCATCGTTTCATTCAAAAGGGAAAAAAAACGCTCCAGAAAATCTTACAATCATAGAATCATAGAACAGTTTGGGTCAAAAGGAACCTTAAAGATCATCCAGTTCCACCCCCCGTGCCACGGGCAGGGACACCTTCCACCCAACCTGGCCTTGAACACCTGCAGGGATGGGGCATCCACAACATAATTAACATCCTTTTGGATATTACTTGCAGCAGCATAGTGTTTAGTTCCTTCCATATTGCTGTATAACCATACATTTCCTTTTCCTTCTCCTCTTCCCCTCTCATTGGATGCCTGCGCTCTTCATCCAACCTTCTGCTGGGCTTCTGCATGTACATTAGGCAATTAAAACTAAGATGTCACCCCTGGCATTTGGAGCCACAGAAACATACTGCAGATTTTAGAGGAAGCAAAGGGCAAATATTTCATATTACACCAAGGCAGAACTCTATGGGCTCATTAGAAAATTGCCTGTTATTAATCCTGCTGAGAGTAAAACCAGTCTGGTGTAAAACAGCCCAGCAACACCCCTTTTTATCAATCATGCTGATTTATTTCAGTGTGTATTTTGGTCCAAACTCAATCACGGCCACTGTTGTTGGACCCTTGGATAACAGGTGCCAATCTGCCATGTGTGAAACATTTTCAGCTTGAAACATGAGATTTAACTGAAGCAAGGAAAAATCAGCCTGAAGCTGAAAACACTTGAAATACCAAATCTAATTTGAGATGGAGCAAGCAGTGAGGAAGATGACAGGGGATGCAATGCTCCGTGGCACATCTTCAGAAGGTTTTCACACCCGTATGAATATTTGTCAAGCCAGACCATAAATCAGCCCCGGCTAAAATTTTTTATCTGTTTTTGGCTTCAGGCATCTGCTAGAAAGGACCCCTTGAGTCTGATTATGTTATGTACATCTTGTGAAATTTGCAGTGGGTTTATTCAGAATTAGGCAACAATATACGATTCATCCCTTTGTGTTATCAGCCAGCAAGAAGAGGAATGAAATTAACCAAATACCATGAGGTCATTCAAAGAACCCTCATTCATTAAAAGACTTACCACTGCAACCTGACCCTCAGGAGACTTCAGCACAGCTGTGACAGCCACTGAGGGTTACTTGTTGAGCACAGAGTGTGAAAGCAGAAGAGGATTTCATCTTGTGTTGCCCAGAGCAGGTATTGCAGGGTCTGTCACTCCTCTAAGCAGAAGCTCTCTGGCAGAGACGGCCCAGAACTGTTGACTTTGCTGCAGACAGTGGGGCTGGGGCAGACTCAGACAGCAACAAACCCTTTATGAAAGCAGCTGGGAAAGGGAAGCAAAGGCATCCAGTAACCACCAGTTCCTACTGAACAAATTTAACCCATTCTGGCTGCAGTCTGGTGCCAGCATTCCCAAATAAAGTGTTTTCCTGATTTGCACCAACTCAACCCCTGCCTTCACTTCATTAAACTCTTAAATTAAATGTCTCCAAAAATATGGGGCTGGAAAGGGCTTCCAGGATCCATTCCACAGTCACCCCATAATCTGATGCTGATTTTAAGTTTATACAGCATCATTTTAAAAGCTACTGTGTGCACAAGGTAATTTCCTCACTCCTCAGCTCCTTGACCCTATGTTCTTATGGCTTACCCAGAGCACATAATAACTGGGAGAACAGGATGAATAGAATAGAATAGAATAGAATAGAATAGAATAGAATAGAATAGAATAGAATAGAATAGAATAGAATAGAATAGAATAGAATAGAATAGAATAGAATAGAATAGAATAGAATAGAATAGAATAGAATAGAATAGAATAGAATAGAATAGAATAGAATAGAATAGAACGGGATGGGATGGGATGGGATGGGATGGGATGGGATGGGATAGAAAAGAATATTTCAGTTGAATATTTAGAATGATAACCTAATCCAACTGACTGACCAGGTCAGAGCTGATCAAATGTTAAAGCATGATGTTTCTTTTCTCCAAGCCATGGCAGCTTCAGAAACTGTGAGTCAAGGTGGCTCCAGGTGTAGGTGATGACATCAATGAGTCAGAACGATTGGAGAAGAGAGTAAGAAATTAAATCAGAGCAGAACTGAGGGAAGAG
Source organism: Tapera naevia (assembly GCA_033556795.1). Classification (NCBI taxonomy): domain Eukaryota; kingdom Metazoa; phylum Chordata; class Aves; order Cuculiformes; family Neomorphidae; genus Tapera; species Tapera naevia. The sequence goes on along the minus strand of JAUMJJ010000074.1, from coordinate 356,619 downwards.
GCAGAGCTACCTTTAGCCTTGAAGCACATCTCCTTGGAGCTGCAACTTCTGCCACAGTGCTATGGGTACAAATGTTAGCTCTCAAGGTGACAGACTCAATGGAGTTTATTCTGAACTGAGATGATGCAGTAAATACTGGACCAGCAAATGGATGGACAGGAGATGACATCTGAAACAAAGCCTGATGCTCCCATGCAGCATGCCTGGGAGGGAGCTGGGGCTGCATTAAGATAATAACAGGTTTGTGCCCATCTGCTGCAAATGGCATCGTACCATTCCACAGCTTTGTTTTACTAAAGGGTGTTGGACTGCTGCAAGAACTTGCCTGACCCTGCAAAGGCTTCTGCCCCAGGTGTGGTTGGTGACCTCTGAGCAGGCTGCAAACCAACCAATACCAAGACAGAAATGTAGTAGTGTTGACCATTGCACTCACAGCTTGAGGTGAGGTGTTAGAGGAGCTGGACCACCAAGGACAACATAGCTATGTGACAGTAGCATATGTTTTCCTCAGCCATAGTGATAATTGCAGTCTTTGTAAAGGATCGCAAACCAAAATCACACATGGATTTTCAGTGGAGCAATGCCAAAAGCCTGGGAATGTTCTTCCACCATATCTGTGTTGGTTATAACTTCTATCTCCTATTTTATTATGTCTAAAATAGCTCTTTCTGTCCCAGCACCACTGAGAGTGCATACACGCCATTCTGTACTTGCTGTCTACCCTCTCCTGAGAAAGCCGTTAATCTTGCAGCATCTGCTAAAAAATACAGAACCAATGTTTCTCTGCAGCAGATCTTCATTTTAAGTCTCAGTGCAAGGCCTCCTCTTCCTTAAAAAGGCACTCAATGAGATGTGTGCTAGGTGCTCATAGAATCATAGGATCTTCCAGTTGGAAAAGACCTTGGAGATCATTGAGTTCAACCGCACCCATCATCCGCTAAACCATGTCCTTCAAAAACTCATTTACCTGTTTTTTAAGCACCTCCAGGGATGGTGACTCAACCACCTCCCTGGGGAGCCTCTGACAGTGCCTGACCACCCTTTTGGTAAAGAAATTCTTCTTAACATCCAGTCTGAACCTCCCCTGGTGCAACTCATGGCCATTTCCTCTTGTCTATCACTTGTCACTTGAGAGAAGAGATCAACACTCATTCTACCACAGCCCCATTTCAGGCAGCCGTAGACAGCGATGAGGTCTCCCCTCAGCCTCCTCTTCTCCAGGCTAAACAACCCCAGTTCCCTCAGCCACTCCTCATAGGGCTTGTTCTCCAGCCCCTTCACCAGCCTCGTTGCCCTTCTCTGGACGCGCTCCAACACCTCAATATCCTTCTTGTAGTGAGGGGCCCAGAACTGAACACAGCACTCGAGGGGTGGCCTCTCCAGTGCCAAGTACAGGGGTACAATCACCTCCCTGCTTCTGCTGGCCACAGGTCACACCAGACATCAGCCTGCAGGAGGCACTTGTACAAAATGCAAGTTTCATTAGGAATCCAGTGCACTGAAGCTAAAAGTACTGCATCAGGCCTTAAAAGATGAATCTGTCCTTACAGCTAAATTAAAAGTTAAATATATTACCATATTTACTGATAAGCTGTCACATATACACACGCAGATATATATTCAGCCTTGAGAGAAGAGGCTTAGAGAAGACCTTATTAGTATGTATTTGCATGTAAAGGGTGCCTACCACGAGGATGGAGACTCCCTTTTTACAGGGAGTCAGATGGAAAATTCAAGGGGTAATGGGTATAAATTGCTTCTTGGGAGATTCCAATTGGATTCCGGAAGAAAATTTTTCACCATGAGGACAGTTAAACATTGGAATAATCTCCTCAGGGAAGTGGTGGATTCCTCTACGCTAGACACTTTTAAGGTTCAGCTTGGCAGGGTGCTGGGCCATCTCATTTAAACTATAGATCATCTAAAAAGATTGAACCACATGATCCTTGAGGTGCCTTCTAACCTGGCATTCTATGATTCTGTGATATGTGGGCTGAATGTATATATATATATATATATATATATATATATGGATATGCCCATATACCTTTATGTGTTTTTCAGGAGGTTTTATTTATTGAGATTAAAAAAAATATTTATTTAAATAAAGTTATTTGCATAGTATGAAGCAGATGAGTGCTAAGGGGGATTAACTTTACCACTTGTCCATAAGCCTTTGGAGGATTCCTGCATTCATCTTCCCACTCCCTGCACAACATGTACGTACAACCAAAATGGTTTTTAGCACTTGTATCTACCAAGAGATGCCATGTGCTGATAAACAATTTTCTGAAAACTTCACATCGTGATTGCACATGTATTAACATTGATAATTGTAATGATAAGAAGGCTTAGAATAGCTTATGCAAAGCCTTGTTCATCAGCAGGTTGCAAAGTGCTTCCAAGGAAAGTCATTCTCTTATCCCTTTTTTTAGGATCAAAGGATGTGAAGAAGCATGTCTGCAAACTGTGTTTGAAATCACAGAGCAAATCTGTTTCTGCCTGACACTGGGGTTGCAGTGTGGGGACAAACTGCCAAGCTGCTGCCTTTCACACTGGACCTTCAAAACCCAGACAACGAGACTCCACTGTAAGACAGACCCTTGTCCTACCAACTGGCATGAAGCAGCTGGTATAATTGTTTTCATAAGGTCCTGTGACACAAAAATATTTAGGATTTCTGTTAAAATGCCATGGAAGAGCCTGATCTGTTCTTCTCCAGAAGGAGTCACCTTACATTAGGTGACTTAGGTGACATTTACCTTACATTAGGTAAATCTATAGCTCCTTCCATCACCATCCTTGATATGATAAGAAGACCTTCCTCACTGCGCTAATTCACTTGTGTTTGGCTAAGGCACTCAGAAGAGAACTTCTGGGCATAGCACAGAAATTGAAGCATGTCCTGGGACATCTTGGCACTTGGAAAGGTCAGCCTAGTGGGAACATGCTGCTGGGGTGTGTGCCTCAAGGGCAACAAGATCCCCTCTGCTTGTGGGACCTCCACCTCCAGATGCAGAGGATTGCCAGGACAGCTGTGCTCACACTTGGAGAGGGCTTTGGGCTTGGCTTATTTACCTTTCTCATTTTCTTCCCAGTAACCTGGAAGACTCAACTAGCTGTCTGACAGCTGCAGGGGGGTTTCATTCAAATTCACTGGAATTGATTTGCCCAATTGTTGTTAGCCAAGTTCATGGGCAATACTTGAAGCAAATAGTTATTTGGATATGTTTTGGCTCTGGGAGAGGTTAAGTGAGGATAGTGCCAAGAGCTGCACTGGGATTTGGCAGCCCCAGAGGGGAAGTCTGTCTCAGAGAGCAACCGCCTGTTGTGAAAATGTATTTCCTCAGCAGCCTCTGAAAGTAAAGGTTAAACTTAACTCAAAGGGAAGATTTAGCAGCCTGGAAAATAAAATTAGCAAGAAATAATCTTGTTCCTCTTTTCTACCTCTTCATGTATTATTTTTTTCTATCATTATCTTCTCTACTGTCATTGTAACAGCTCCTCATCCTGCTCTAATAGGGATTTTTTTTGAGTCTCTGCAAACCAGTTATCCAAAACTTCCAGCTACCAGGAAGAGCTTCCAGGTTTCCCTGCTAAAATCCAGGGAAGCAATTCACCTGGATACCTCTTGAGCTTTCGGATTTTGTTCTTCTTGATACTTGTTTCTTATGCAGAGGAATAACCATTCCTACCTCGTAAGGCTGTTGTGAACAGAAAGAAAATCTAAAAATACAACAAAATTAGTGAGAATCATAGTCTGTGGTAACTGGAAACATGCCTGCAGTGGTGATAAACATAATTGGAGCTGAGATAATTTCATAGAATCATAGAATGGTTTGGGTTGGAAGGGACCTTAAAGATCATCCAGTTCCATCTTCCCTGTCATGGGCAGGGACACCTCCCACTAGACCAGGCTGCTCAAGGCCAAATCCAACCTGGCCTTGAACGCGTCCAGGGATGGGGCTTCCACCACTGCTCTGGACAAACTGTGCCAGTGCCTCACCACCCTCATAGTAAAAAACTTCTTCCTATTCTCTAGTCTAAATCTACCCTTAAAATCAGCTTAAAATCATTCACCTTTTCCTATCCCTCCACTCCCTGACAAAAAGCCGCTCATCATCATTCCTGTAGGCTCTCTTTAGATACTGGAGGGTGGCTGCCATAAGATCTCTGCGGAGCAGTCTCTTCTGTAGTCAGAACAACCCCAACTCTCTCAGTCTGTCCTCATATGAGAGATGCTCCAGCCCTCAGATCACCTTTTTGACCTTCCTATGGATTGGCTCCTCTCTGGACATGTCCTGTCTGTGCTGAGAACTCCAGAACTGAACACAGGACTGCAAGTGAGGTCTCATGAAAACAGAGCAGAGGGGCAGAATCACCTCCCTCAAGCTGCTGGTCAAAATTGTTTTGATGCAGCCCACAATACTGCTGGTTTTGTGGGCTGCAATCTAAACTGTTGTGTTTTACTGGAGGGGAAGAAAGGCAACACAGCTGGTCTTCTTGCACAGCCACACTTATGGCAGTGTGTGGGACCTGAACCCATCTAGAATGACCAGGGAAAGGGGATAGAAGGGGAGAAGAGGGGAAAGGAGATGAAAAGTTTTTGTTTGCTCATGCACTGAACTATACAGCATCAGGAATTGTCAGATCCAGGATACCATGCAAGTGGCAGATAAATCCAGCAGCTTTTGCTGAAGCTTGCACTGATCATGATTCTGGACACCATCAGCATCATCAAACACCCCACAGCATATATAAGACCAGAAGAAGAGGGGTTTGTTAAGGACTTTCCCAGTGTAGAAAAGCTGACAGCAGGAGTAAAATAACCACAATACACACATGCAAAAAAAAAGCCAAGAATCTTATAATTTAAGATTTTCCCCCCTCACTGTATAAATATGTGTAGTTACTCTCAGACATGGCAGGTACCAGTGGGGAGGAGGTCTAGTCACTTGTGTATCATTCAGCTCAGCGACTACAGAGTCTAACTTCAAATGAGGATGGTTGCAACGCATGGTGACAGCTAGCTTTTGAGATCTGAGAAAAGGAAGCCTCTCTGAATGCCATTAAGACCACTCAGCAGTGATTATTCGCAGACACAAATGTTGGAACGAAAAGGGGGCCATCACGGCCATCTCATGAGTCTGCTCGTGACTCAACCCTGCTGGACCACTTCGTAGGAAAACATCCGGCTTGATTTAAGGTGTAGGGATGGGACTCAGAGGATTAAACACAGACAGTTCTATCACCACCTGAGCTTGTTGGTTCCATTGTCAATGCAGAGAACAGTCACATCCAGACTGTGGGTTATTTAATCTAAACAGGGAAATGAATCACTCTTTCGAGTGCCTGATGTTTTCCAGGGATTAAAAGTGGTCTGCTTGGAGGTTGACGTCTGAACAGTAAACATCAAGAGCGCAGTTTAACTCCCCAAATACTGTCATCTAAGGAAGAGAAGTCACCTAAATATTGTCCCTCCAGTTTCATATGTGATCATGTGATTTCTTGGTGACTGCAAGAGGTTCAAATATTCACTGGGAGCACTGGACAGCTGGAAGGAAACACAGGCTGAGAGTAGGACAGCTGGGTTTCTAGAACTGCCTGGTTGGATTCCCACAGCTCTGTGGATTTTCAAAGGCAGATCCAGTCTGTCCTTGCCTCCAGCCAGCTCTCTACTGTCCCTCAGCGTCTCTCTCACCAAGGACAGCATGTAGGGAAACAGCCTTCCTATGTGAGTGGGATATGCCTCTAGTCTTATGATAGGACTGCAAGTAATGTCAGAAAGATGTTCCAGGGGAGGTTTAGACTGGATATTAGGAAGAGGTTCTTCACCTAGAGGGTGGTGGAGCACTGGAACAGCTCCTCAGGGAAGTAGTCATAGCACCAAGTCTGCCAGCATTCAAGAAATATTTGGCCAATGCCCTCAGTCACACGGTGTGAATGTTGGGAGTGTCCTGTGTAGGGACAGGAGTTGAACTCGATGATCCTTTTGGGTCCCTTCCAACTCAGGTAATCCTACGATTCTATGAGCGCGCGAGTGCAACCAACAGGGCATCTGTTGTCAGCATTGGTTTTTCAGTGGAGATCCCTTGTGCTGGGTAAGGACATGTATTATTTGGATGAAGCAGGATTACTAGAGAAGGAAAAGCAAAGATCTGTCCCTTTACTTCATTTTTTCAAAGCAGTTTTTACGGTCCACAATGCCTTCTCACCTCTTGGGAAGGGGAACATAACAGGTTATGGCCCAGGATATACCTTTAAATCACTTCCCTGACTCTTTCAAGCCCAGGATAAAAAAAAAAAAACAAGAAGAGGTTTCCTCTTCTAGGGCATAGGTTCAGCTGCAACCCCAGGGAGAGCTCACCCAAAGATCTTGCTGGGGTACTGAAAATAGGCGTGAAGGCCAGATCAAATTATCACGATGCTGCTGTCTGGCCTACAAAGCTGTCCATGATTATTTAAAAACAGCACACCAAAGGGGGCCAGAAAGCCCACGCCTTCCACTGTTGTCTTTTAATTGGGTGGTTTGCCTCTGAGTGCCGATGTGTAAAGACCTGTCCAAGCCTGACCCAATCCACCTGTCATCCAGGATATCAGTTACAACAATAGAAAAGAAACCATTGCCTTTCCTCCAACTAAGAAAGTAAAAGACAGGGTGATTGTTATCACAGCATTGTGCCCAGAAATTGCTCATTTATTTGGGTACTGGGAAATGCTCAGATTGATAAAGAAAGCTACAAATAATCTTGGCAGTCACAAGTGTATTGGTCATGGCTGATAAAGTATTGATTTTTCCTTTTGCCCCATAGCAAGGTCAAGGCAGACCAGTGTTGTAACACCAAGGGAGATTTCACGGGTGTGACTCCTGGGATAACATGAGCTGCCTCCATCCAGCCCAAAGCAGGTGCCTCCAGGCTATGGGAGGGCTTTTCCAGGCACAACTTCTTTTGGGTACTTCGAGTCTAGCCAGGGCAACTCCTATGTTGGGTCTTTCTTGGGTATGGGGTCTAGACTGAGATGTGGGCTTCCCTCAATAGCAGCATGCCAAGGCCTAAATCCTAACAGGATGTTTCCCAACAAACGGCTATTGAGCATATCTGGGCAGGTGAGAAACTTCAGGCACCAGGGCTGGATTGTGCTGGTGCATGATTAACACAGGGCTGAAGAGGATCACTGCTGCACTTTTTAGGAAGGCCTTCCAGATCTGTCAGAAGGCTTTGCAAGCATATCTTCAAGGTTTGTGCAGTCACATCATGCTGTCATCACGATACAGTCATAGCACAGAGGGGAAGAAGAGGTGAAAGCATGCTTGGCGTTGTCTACCCCTCCTTATGCCTCCATTAAATTCTTCTATCTGAACAAATTAAGGGAGATAAGTGTTGTCTTTGGGTTCTTCACCTCCCTTTTCTTCCTCCAGCCACTTCCCTTAGACTCTCCTCTTCCCTCCTCACTGCTGTTCCTTCCTCCTCCTCCCTGTGTTCCTCTCCATCTAGGATGTTGTTGACATCCTTGTTTTATGTTTCCTTGTTGCCTTCCAGGATGCAAGTGAGGCCCAAAATTTGCTCTTCTTGCTGAATAAAGAGGTTTTCCTGAAATTTCTCTGTAATTTTCATTAATTTCTCTTGAAATGTCATGAAATCAAGCATGTCTGAGCAATCCCACCACTCCATCAGCTTGAGGATTCTTTCCGCTTTCCTGTGCATTACTTATGGAAAAAGCAGTTTCTGTGTAACTGAAGATTTCTATAATTTGCCTGTGAATTTGCGCACACACACACAGAGTTTTACGTTTTCCCTTGGGGAAAATGAAAACAAACAACTTCATTTCTGCTTAAATTCACTTGAATCCCTTTGTTTTGTTTTGTTAAACAGAAAAGGAGCATTTCACTTGGGTCATGCTGACGACATGCTCTGCCTATTTTCATTACACAGGGCTTTCCAGCCTCTTAGACCTTTTTTTTTTTTTTTACAGCTGTGAGGCAACCTCCCAGTACGGACAACATTTTCCATGGTATGACCTGGACTTTGATTCCCATCATGCCATGTACATCCAGTGAGAGAAGTGAGTGCAGTGCCTGGCCAGGGGGAGACAGGAGCCTGATATAAATAAACCAGAACACAGATGGTGACAGTTTAGAGAGATTCAGGCTAATTTGTAGGGAAAAACAACATCACTCCCTCAAAAAAGAAAAAAAAACAACACCAAAACCAAAAACCAGGAAATCTATTAAATTCAGGAATTTGAAAATATTTCCTTTGGACTAGAAATACCAAAATGAGGTCTTTACAGAGTCATGTTCAAGGGGAGGGGTAGCTGTTCTGGAAAATGCTAGTATTTCAATCTGTTTTTAACTCACTTGGGAAGAAAATGATGGCATCTGGGTCCACAGCTCTTGTTTCAACCAGCTGTAACACAGCCCCCACATCCCAGTCTCCACACCTGAGAACTGAGAAAGCCACATCTTTCATGAGAAATACATTTCTCCCATGCCCAATATTTTTGATGTCTGACTGCTGTCCTGGTGGGTGCAAAAGATGGAGCAAAGAGGTATTTTGAGGACAGGACTGCAAGAAAAATGGAGAAAGAAGACCTTTGGAGATCTTCTAAAGTCAAAAGAGGAAACTCTTCAGAGTGGATTTCTTTTGGTAGAAAAGGGGAAAGTATAAGGTGAAATTAGTGCACAGCTGAAGCCTGCACCAATGATGCATTCTCTTTTCAGGATCATATGAGAGGCATGAGTCACACGTTGTCCCCATCTCTGCCTTGGAGGGATGAAGTACAGCATCACAGTTCGCAGCGCAGTCTACTGGAAATAATCTCTTCTGGACAAAAGTCGTTGTTGGAAGCGACTGTCATTTCTAAATGCCAGCATTTGGAAGCGTTCAAAGAATGGCTCTTTGAATAGGAAAAACTGTGCCAATCACTATATTTGGACATGCTTATTGCCATGTTTATTATTGTTATTACCACTGGAATTCTAGCTCTGGTTGTAGACCATTCCTGAGATCAGATCTCCTTTTAGCAAGGCCTGTCTGCAAATGCTGCAAAGAGACAGTCCCTTCTCCCAGAAAAAAAAATAAACAATGCTGTTAAAAAATATTCCTTTTTAGTAACAGCAAGGTTGCTCTGTGTGTACAAGCAGAGTTGACTTCAGGGTATGCAAGAAAGCTATGGTAAGCATAGCCCAAATTGTCTCTCTGAGCCATAACTCCTCTTATCAAGGAGTTTTTTCTCCTAGTAGACAAGAGGTGAAAAGAGTGAAATATTGCCATCCCCTTCTGAAGTACATTAAGATGAAGAAACTTGCCCCAAAACCTACAGGAAGATCTCCCTAAGCTCAACCTTTCTAGTTCAGAGGGCAGAAACCTCGTTTGATGGCAGAAGCCAACGCCTGGGCTACCTGACCCAGGATCAATCCTCTCTCAAAATCAGATTTCAAGGCAAGACTTGCTAAGGTCAGCTGCTTGGCCTGGTCTCCTAGGTGATGCATGTAGCAGAGTAAAGGTTTGACTGCAGGTCAGTCACAGCCCCTGAACTGCAGACTAGTTTGTGTTCTTAGAAATTACTTCAGCAGGCACCTGTTTTCTAGGGCATCAGAGTAACAAGGTGTATGGGAAACCCTGACTGCCTAAAATGATGCAGGGACAAGACTCAATTGACTAAGCATAAGCACCGTGGGTCACTTTTTTTACTTCACAACTTCCCAGCAGGTCTCCAACTGTTGTTCCCCAAAGGCAAGAATCTGCCATAGACCTTTGTTACATCTGCCCGCCCCATGTGGGAACATCTCAAGCGACAACAGACACCTTTATTTAAGCAACAGATCCCACCCTATGTGCAGATGTTTCTTTGTGAGATGGACATCTGACCTCCCGTTACAGTCAATGGAGACCTTAGGACTCTACCAAAGTGCCCACTCAGAGGTGCACAGAATCAGTATCAGGCTTACCTGAAACATCTAAGCAGCATAAATAGCGAAGACATAAGAACTTCAGGATACTTATTCCCCTCTGGATTGGCAGCTGAAGGCTGGAAGGCACTGTAGGGCCTCATGTATGGCACTCTTCTAGGAAACTGAACCATTACTCTAACCTCTAAGCTAAATCCCAGCCATCCAGTGCACCATTCCCTGTTGGGTCTTAAAAATATTTCATGATCTTTCTTACATTGAGTCTTGCTATTAAAAAAAAATAAAACAAATGAGCTCATCTGTTACTGTGACTGTTTTGAAGCAGCATCGCAAATGAATTTTGAAAAGCAAATGAGCTATTTCATGGATGAGGAAAGCATGGCACAGAGAGGTGAGCTGAGTTGCCTGTGGTCACCCAGAAGGTACAGCTGGGAGCAAAGCCCAGTTCTCTTGACTATCAATCCACACCTCCAACCATGAGGTGAAACTGTACATCCCAGCCTCTGATCCTCAGATCCAGCACAGAGCTTGTGGAATCCAGCTGCTGGCTGAAGGCTGCCCTTCTTACCGTAACTCTAGGTTGCAAGTAGTGAAGTTTCCAACATTCAGTTTATCTAAGCCCCTAAGCCTCATTCCTAAACTTACTGAAGGGCAAATGTCCATCTCATGAGTATTTTGGGTCCCTCAGAGGAAGGTCTGGACCACATGAGCATATTACACTGCTTTGTCACGCAACGAAATCACAGCTGCATTTGCTGCAAGGCTCTGAAAATTGGAAACTTCTCTCTGTCCTTTCCCCTTCTTGGCTTTGTGCATTGATATTCTCCACCACCACACTGCACTGATGTGACTCCGTGCTCTGAATTTCAATTAGTGGGTAGGGGGTACGGTACTCATACAAAAATCCATTAGAAGCTGTCTGCTATTGAAGGGCAGTGAACAGATAAATGTGATTGTCTATGAATCTGAAAACAAAAGGAATGTGCTGTGATTTTACTGGAAGCAAGGTACTGTCAGTGGAAACAAGTCAATATAAAAACGACTCCCGGCTGCTGCATTGAAAATGTGGGAAAGCTGAAATGAATAAGGAAAGCAATTTAGCTAAAGGGTAGGGGGGGAGGAAAAAAAAAGGATATTTTATTAAATTCCAGCTGTAGCTTTCTTTCTTTTTTTAAAATTCATGGGATGTTTGTGAGAGAGTTCAGGATCCTCATTCTTCAAAGCTGGTGTTCAAGCCCCACGCACAGTAATTCAGAGCAGAGGCTGCCTTTTCACACCACGTTTCCATTCCACTGGTCAGCCCTGGTACTGGCTTCCAGGGTAGGTTCATAATCATTTTCTGACAGCTTTACCTGGAGCAGCCACTTCTCCCTGGGTGAAGGCAAGTCAGATAAATCCTCCATAAAGGTCTGTGGGTGACTAGTTTCTAATGGAGGTAGCACACCTAGTTATCTGTGTGGATCCAGCCCTTAGATTTCCACTCTACCACCCTTTAGATATGGAAATCCCTTGAAGAAGGCAGTACCCAGTGTTGTTTAACATGACATGTCTGGCCTCCAACTGCACATCCCAAAGGCAGCTTTGTTGTTTTGTAGACCCTGGGTCATATCTGCCAGCTCCATGTAGATGTCTTGTACCTGAGGCCAGTTTGAGCACGTTAATCAGGGTCCTGAAGTGGAGTCAGACAATTGCCACCTCCAACACTAAACATCTTTGGGTGATTCACCTGGAATTGGTAGGTCCAAACTAAGGCAGAAAGCCTTGCCATCAGCAAGTCCCACAAGCTGTGCTGGCATCTTCACGTGCATGTTCTTAAAGAAGATGCACATTCAATTTTGATTCTACATAATTCCTGTCAGACATGGGAACTGTAAACTTCCCCAGATTCATCTCTGTTTCACATTTCTCTCTCCTTCAAATCTGAGATTTCAGCTTTTCTGCCCACTGGGCCCTATTTCACAGGGTTCAAACTACAGTCATTGCATAACTTATCTGTCTCTAAGGATCACTTACACTTTAGTGCATCCTTCCAGAGTTTTATAGAACCATTAAACAGAGAGGGTGACTCCTCTGTAAGTGGGAAAGGTGTCCATGCATTGATGTGTGCAGTTCTGGAATACACATCATGAGAAGGATATGGAACTGTTGGAACAGGCCAGAGGAGACCACAAAGATGATCAGAGGGCTGAAGCACTTCTGCTATGAGGACAGGCTGAGAGAGTTGGGCTTGTTGAGCCTGGTGAAGCGAAGGCTGTGGAGAGACCTTCCAGTACCTGAAGGGAGCTACAGGAAAGCTGGGAAGGGACTTTTTACAAGGGCCTGTAGATACAGGACAAGGGACAATGGCTTTAAATTGGAAGAGGGAAGATTAAGATTAGACATTAGGAAGAAATGCTTCACAATGAGGGTGGTGAGACACTGGCACAGGTTGCCCAGGAATGTTGTGGATGACCCTCCCTGGAGATGTTCAGGGCCAGGTTGTATGGGGTCTTGAGCAGCCTGGTCTAGTGGGAGGTGTCTCTGCCCATGGCAGAGGGGTTGGAACTGGATCACCTTCCAACCCAAACCATTATATGGTTCTTTTCTATGATTCTATGCTTTTTGTTGTACTGTGTCCTCCTTTGACTTTTTCTTAGACTGTCAGGAAGGAAGCTTGTAATTCCAATGCAAAATGTGTGCCCAAACCACCCAGTTTTCTGCAGGGTCCACAGTGCTACCAGAACCAGTGTTTGAAACAGGAAACAAGTCAAATGAGGCAGGAACCACACGATATATGGTGAGACCTCTTCATTTTTCTGCCAAACCACTTCCTTCTTGCCCTTCTTTTCGGCTCTTACCAGTAATTACAGTCCCTTACTACCCTGAGTTTTGACACATTCATATCCAACTAACCTACTTCTTCAAGTAGATGCAAAAATGCTACTTTTGGTGCTCTCTGCCTTGTGGAGTTGGCTGGGAACAAATTCAGGAGCTCAATTTAGTTGGTTGTTTCAATATTATAGGTACACTTAGAGCGCTTTGGGACACCGCTGGGTGCCTGAAACACCTGCAAAGGAGTTCCAGATGTGATGTGTCACCTGTGGGAGGTCCTTTGCAGCTGAAGAGGCACCTTGAAGCCCCACAGGATACAGCTCATGTGGTCCTGCATACTTATGTGTGGAATTAGCCTTCTGGATCCTGTTGAATACACTGAATAAGAGCAGGATAGAGTTGTTTAAACATCTGGGACTAGAAATATTGCAGTGTCTGAGGGCATCCAAGGCATTTGCCCAATACTGATAGGTATGACACAAAACCACAGAGGACATTTGCTTTTCTACAGCAGCAGCTGAAGACTAGGCAGGATATAGCAGTGTCTAAAGTGGCAGCAGGCATCTACATCCTGGATCTCCAATGAGTATCCAGGAGCTCAGACATCAGACATACATGACGACACCAACACCATAAGTATTAAAAGAGAGGTCTCTGAATCCCACCATAGAGTGTAGATGTTGTCTATGCTCCTTTGGAAATCAGTGGAGGAAATAGGCCCTTTTCAGACACAATTCATTCCACTCCAGAGATTGTATCTGTAAATGTTCAGAATCATATACTAAAATATATAAATAGCTCTATAACAGACACATAACTTGTAGACATCAGAACAAAAACAATGTGAGGCCCCATCACTCTTCCTACCTGTCCCCCCATACTTCTCCACCTGAAACACAGCAGGTGATAGACAGTATTCATTTTCTTCCAACTCTTTTGGCCCCCATTTTCTTTCTGCATCAATTTCACATTTCTTATCTTCCCATCCAGGCACAGCAGGATTACACATCTGCTGTCATTTCTTGCTCTTTCCCATACATGTAAACTTTGCTTCAAGAATGAAGCTACTGCAGACCTCCATCCTCATCCTAATTCCTTCCTCAGGACACACTATTCCCCACCTTGCATATCTTCACCTCATTAAAACAGACACTGGAGTGGGGCAGATAACACATCCCATTGCTGAAACAAACAAGGGGGAAAAGTTCATCAGAATTTAAATTTGGATCAGTGCAGAAGATCAGTGTATGATGTACCACAACTGGAAGGCCTGAAGAGGCCTGAGGGAAAGTCCAACCTTCAATGCTTTTTTCCTCTCCTTTTGCACAGAGCATAATTTTATGTGGGCTGATTTTACTTTAAAAATCATATGATGAGAAATACAGATGTCCCCTGGCACTGCAAAGCCCCTCGTGGGTGACTGATCCTTTTAGAAGGGCAGATGAACAGCTGTGATCAGTTAAATCCAGATTTCACCTTTCTACCATGTAGTAATACATGATCTACCACGTTTTGTCGGTCTCTTAGAGACACCAACCAGAAATACTGCTGTTATCTCCCACAGCAATTTTTTTCCTGCTGGGCTACAGCAACAAAAGATAAAACTAGGATTGCAGGGTGGTCAAACTACTGGAGGAACCCAAAGTCATGTGGCATTAATGAACCAGAGAGCTTAATGCTAAACTTGTCCTTTAATTGTTAACCATCTTGTAAATAGTATTAATCTGAGTCTCTAAGGAATTACTCTGCAAAAGGTTTTGATCCCAGCCTTTTGGGAAATAAAGCCCTTTGGAGCTGGTTTTAAAATCACTTTCAATTTATCAAATATAACGAACCTAAGATAACCAGCACCTCCCTTTGTTTTCACAGTGCTTCGAAAAAAAGCCAAAGATTTCTTTAGAGTTAGCCAAAAAAGGAAATTGCAAACACCTGAATTCTGGTTATTTCATTCAAAGTTTTTATTTCCACATGTGCTTACAATATATTATGCCAGCCTTCACTGCCTTATCCAGCATCAGCCTTACAGAAACAGACTTCCAGGAGCTTATCAGAAGTTGACATGAGGCAGAGATAAGCTCCTAAGAGGTCAGAAAAAGTTCAAAAGAGTGAAACGAGGACAAAAGGCAAAAAGGGCCTATGATACAAAAATGCAAATGCATGAGGCTGAACAGCAAAGCAGGTGAGATGCAGCTGTATCCGCTCACTTTGGACCATGTGCAAGGGTAGTCTGTCTAAACTGTGCAACTGTAGGAGTCGATGGGAGAAGGAGTCACACTTGTGACAGGAGGAAGGGCAGCAGGAGAGGAGACAGCACAGTCTGACAATAGTGATTGCAGTTGCCAGCTTACGTAAACCCATTTACATCCTTCCTTCTGGGTCTCTTATACATCTTTGGGCACATCTTTGCCTCTTGCCCGTGGAACTGTGAATGCTCTGCAATGAGGGTTTGTTCCTAAGCTGTCCAGCGGAATGTCAAACAGCAAAGTGGTCCCTATGCCAAAAGGACCCCACTCCTATGACTACCAGTGGACACAGAAGATATGGATGCACCAAAATCCCAGTATTTGCATTTTGCCACCTTGCAGTTCATTGTGCAGTCTTTCTGTGGCTCTGGTTGGCATTTGCAGTATCCATCATGCCTATTGACACCAGCTTAAACACAACCATGCTGACTGGAAATACTGAGTTAATAGATGGCTTAGGCACCACTGGCTTAGGGTAACTGTGGTTCTGTGAAGCCCACAACACATTAACCAAGCATTTCCTCAGCTTCATTGGCAGGTTTTACAATTGTCATGGAGTCCCATATCTTCACTAAGAAGGTCAGAGACGGTCCCACAGCCCAAGCATACTAGAATGTGTTTTCTCCAATGGGTAAAAGAAGAGAGGGGAGAGGTAAGTCTGTAGCTCTCAAGCTGAAGGTGGTTCTATTTCTCCAAGCCTTGCACTGCTAAAACAGCAGTCAGGGCACTTCTGTTTCTGGAAGGCAAAGAGTGTTTGTTGACTTTACCAGAGGGACAACGTAAGCATCGAATTTCAGGAAGTGTTAGTGGGGTCTGAAGCCAAGAGCAGGCAAGGATGGAGCACTGTTCTCCTCAGCATAGCCTTTTTGCTGGACTTCCTCCCCTTGAGGTGAACAGCATCACCAGCACCTAGATATCCCCATGGATGTGGTCTAGGGTCTTTGGCACGGGCATTGTGTTTCTCTTAAGGCCCTTCCTGTCTTTAGAAGCAACTACTTACCTTTGGACTTTGTAAAATAACACTACTAATCACAACAGGAAAGAAGACATCAGTATTTCTATAATGTCACACTTTACTCAACATAAAGTTGAGTTTTCAAGAAATGCAACCAAGATTTTCACCAAACCAATCAGGAGGCTGCCAGCATCAAGTCTAGGATTTCTGAGAGGTTGGAGATCATGAAAATCTTCTCTCAATTGCTTTAGGAAACTGGAGAAAAAAAATAAGATTTCTGGCACAGGGTGATCATATTGGGACATTCCTCTTAAAGCTTCTCTCAATGACTTTGAGAAACTGGAGAAAAGGTTCATGATTGCTGGTGCAGGACTATCTCATTGGGAAATCTTACATGCTAACCCACCATCTCTCTTTATGTTCTCAGGGGCAAGAAGTGTTCTCCAAGACTACAGACTTTTTTAATTCAGACCAAAGAGAGATAAAAAAATCCAAAACACGTGGCAAAGATGAACACAAAATGAGTCATGCTGTAAAAGGATGCACCTGAAAGGAAGCCTAAACCAGCAGCTTCCTCCTTGCTGCAGACTGCGATGTGCTGTCGTACACAAGGAGCTGAAGCAGAAAAGTGAGAATGTGACCTTTCTGCTCCACAGTTAGGCACATCCAGTGTTGAAACCAAAGTCCTGGACTCTCCCAGTGCTCACACACTCCATTTCTCCAGCCAGGGATGCAGTTGCAGAAATAAATAAATAAATAAATAAATAAATAAATAAATAAATAAATTTTGCTATACTTTGGCACAGATAGGCAAAAGCTTTGCATCAAAAACACGTTATGTTGCAAGTGACAGCAAACTTGGACCACAGGCAAA
Organism: Tapera naevia; assembly: GCA_033556795.1. Classification (NCBI taxonomy): domain Eukaryota; kingdom Metazoa; phylum Chordata; class Aves; order Cuculiformes; family Neomorphidae; genus Tapera; species Tapera naevia. The sequence continues at coordinate 339,823 of JAUMJJ010000074.1, read as the reverse complement.
GTTCCCACAGTGAAGTGAAACTTCAGTGTCTTCAGCAGATGAGGCAAAAACACACCAGCTTCACTTGAAGTCATCAGACAAATACTTTCCTCTTCACTGACGCAGGAGACGAGCAATCTTCTTCTCTGTCTACCCAGTCCTTCTGCTTGTCTGTACAAAGTCCTGCATCAATGTAACTAAGATGATCTCTTGAGGAAAACCTGGCATTTGAAATAGGAGAAATGTAGAAAACCAAACAAACAAAAACATAACAAACCAACAACCTTTGGGTTTTGATGGTTGGTTGGATTTTGATGGGGTTTTTTTTCAACTTTTTGGAAGTCATGGTCTGACTTAGCCCCATGTGGTTTCAGACACCTCTACCAAACACCTGGAGCACAGCCTGCATGTATAGTCAAGGTAGAGCAGCAAGTCCTCACAGATCCTTCGTTTCTCTTCTCCCCCAAAGGTTTTTCCCTTTCTTCTACTTATCTAGTGATGAAAAAAACTCCCAACTATAAAGTGGGTTAAAATAAGGAATAAAAATGAAAAACTGCATGAATTTTAGCAGTCAGTTAATATTAAAAGATGACTGAATCCTAGCTTAAAAAAAATGATGTTTCCAAATTGTTTTTCATCTTCAATCACTTCCTGAATTCAGGCAAGATCCACATGGAGCTTCTGCCCCATCCAAAGCTTTGCTTCATACAAAGAGCACACTCTCAGACCAAGTCCTGAAGTTTTGAAGTCACTGGGAGATGAAAGCCCTCAGCATCATCCAACCCTAATCCATATTTTGCAAGAGGGGGGCTGGTAGAAATAGTAACAGAGATGGAAATGAGTCACACTCCCCTTCTGTCCCCCCGCAGAGGCATTGATCTCTTTTTCAATTAGCTGAAGCTGTGAAGAAAGAGAAGAGTTTACATTCCAGGACTGTGGGTCATATTTGAGTGTTTCCTCCCTCCTCCTCTACATCATTAAGCAATCGCGACAGGGAGGCGTTCTGCCTTAATTTGTCAGCCGAGCTGAATATTGGCATTTAACCCAAGGCCACGGTTTGCTTTTAGCACCAACCAGCTTCCCACGGCTTCTTTCAGGAAGCTGACACCACCTCTTAACATCTTTTGCCTTAATATTTACTTCTTTTTCTTTTGCTGGTATTTCCTGGCTCTGCATCTCCATGTGACTCAGAGATTTCCCGGACCCCAACTCTGTGTTGACATCAGCTCCAAGAGCTGAAACTAATGAATATCACTCACTCATTATGTCAAACTGTAATTATGGAGGAAGAGGGGAGGGTTGTTTGGCTTTTTTTTAGAGTGAAAACATTGAGTTTCCTATAAATCCATATTTGGACCTGAGCTGCAGCACACCTGCTGTAAGAAATCTGTATGATTTTAATGACCAAAGGAGAGAAAGTGAAACACCCTGCTTTATTTTGGTTTCTGGTATCTCAGGAGACAAGAGTATGTATAAAGCAAGCTGTGCTTTAAAACACCTGGTATAGACATAAGGCAAAAGTCCAGCACAGCCTCGAGGTGATTTGCGTGTCCTGAATTCACCTCTGAGAGTGACTTCATCTCTATGAGACTCGGCGACTTAAGGCAAAAAAGAAACAGTAAAGGTATTTGAGACATGTCTAACATCTGCCGGCTCAAGAAAACACCAGAAACTGTATAAATAGATCTGCTTTCCCTGTTTGGTGCTGTACCTTCACTTTTTCCCTTAAGAAAAAGCATTTATCCCATCCTACAGAAGCAAAGCCAGCACTGATGCAGCACATTGGTTTCGATGCTGTTTACAGCAGGTCTCAGTGCAGCAAATTTTGCACCAGCCCAAATACAAAGCATCTAAAATCTTTCATCCTTTTACAAACTCTCAGGTTCCACAGAGATTTACTTGAAAATTACTGACTGTGGTATGGGGGTTGGAACTAGGTGATCTTTAAGGTCCCTTCCAACCCAAACCACTCTATGATTGTATGAAATCACAGCTTTTTTTTTGTAGTTTTTGAGGGTTTTTTTCTGATTTTTCTTCTCCCCACAGTTTTCAGCTTCACTGCCTTGAAATCTCAGTTCTTTGGCTGGATTTTGATAGAGCCACACTTGTAACTGCATCACCTTTTCTTTCCAGGACAAGGTGATCACCTGCTCATCACAAGTTCTGCTTGGGACTGTGTTGCAGCACTACCAGGAGTCATGAGCCCTGGGGATCTGCAGTGCCACAGTAACACACACTCACACCCACATGGAAGGTAAATTATGAACTGTCCATGAGAATAAGACACAAGCCCATCAAAACCACAAGCAAGGCAGTGCCTTTCCCATTGGTACAGAAACCAATGAGTCCAGAACTTGAAATATTCTTGCAGCACTCTACAAGGCTACAGTATGAGCTCTAAAAACTGGTTTATCAGCAAGTCATACGAATTTCAGCTAAGTAAGTAATTGAGTCTACCTCATCCTTTTAAAATAATTTTTTTTTAGATCAGGCTTCATAACATAAACAAGATGTTATGAGAAACGCCCCTGAGTTCTGGTAAGGACATTTGTTTTTTCAGCTTGGATTTCTTTTATTTGGGTGTGTTTTTTAATCTTTTAATATCTCTGTCCAGAGTTACTCCTCCATGAAATCTGCCACTGTCTTCTAAAAGATGGAAATACTATTCCTGTGCAAATGCAAAGAAGTACTTCTTGATTGCTTTTTTTTTTTAATAAAGGAGAATTTGGGGTTGAGGGATAAAAGCAGAGGGATTATAGCTGACAGCAGTGACCTAAAGGAAAATATGACAAGATAAACAGAAAGTCACATTTTTTCCCGAACGCTCTCCCAGTGAATTTGTCCAAATAACTTTCAAAACCCTAAAAGCATCAGGGCTCTGTTCGTGGTGTATTTGGTGATGGAAATATGTCCCTGGCAATGGAGAATATTTGCAGATATGCACAGCTTTGCTTTCCAGCCTTCTGCTTTAAAGAGACTGAGTCAAAGATGCTGTAGCCCCATGAGCAGCAGTGTTCCAGGGTAGAAGTGAAGGTCCCAGGGAAACGGGGCAGCAGCACACAGCACAGGAAAGCCTCAGATATTAAAACTATGCCTTTTCTATGGTCAGATTTGGATTGACTAATGAGATCACCACTGTCACTCTGTGCTCTCTGGTGTAGCTCTCTCAAAACCAGTCCTGCTGCACTAAAGCATGGACTGCATAGAGTGAATCCAGTTTTTGAAGTGCTGGATAAGAACCTCTTTGTGTCTTCAAAAGTAGTCAAGTCTGTGTTGTACGTCCTCATGGGCAGATGTTAAATTTTGCTGCTAGGTGTGTTTGCTATTTTAGTGTTTGGCTGCAAATATCCCAGAAGAGAGGCTACAACGTGGCTCTGTCTCTTGAAAGAAGTCTGAGCCTTTAAAGGCCACTGAATCATTTCAGAATGTAAAGAGTGAAAAAAATCTTGACGAGGTGCAAAAAAGGAATTGGCGTAATATGACATGATCAGATCATTCTTCTTTAAACCTTAAAAACTGCAGGAAACATTACTTAAAATGACTGAAACTCAGGGCATGGTCTGAACAGCAATGTCAAGGTTTGGTTCAGGTCCCATTGCAAGGGAAATACTAACATCAAAAAAAAACTGTGTGATAAATAGCTCATTCTCAGCCAAGATTCTACTTGAAGAGAGCCTGCCCTAGCAAAATAGGTCCCCTCAAACCACCTCACTAGAATAATCCCGCAGAGGAATGATTTTTGCCTGCCATGTAGCAGAGAAGCAAACTATTCAATAGGCACGAGAAAAGAGTGACTTGGAAGACCTTCATAGACCTAAAATGTGGGCCAAGGCCCACATAGTTATGGAAGTAAAACTGTCTTGCTGGTGACTTGGTCTCTGCAGATTCATCAGTGTCCCTGCAGGTGCCTCCTTCTTTCTGGAGCCAGCAAAACTAGCCTGGAAATGCCAAGAAGAACCTACTTCTTCTGATCTCATTCTTGGGATTGGGAGGTGTTTCTCTCCATAGGATCAAGGATCGGCATCATCAGTTAGACAGTGTTTCTCTTTGGTATCCACCACCAAGTATTGTGGCTCTTGTTTAACTCATTCAAGTGCTGCCTTTTCCAAATCGGGTCTCTTTTCATGGGTTACTCAGCCTATAGCTTAGAGAGAACTTGCTGGTCGTAAGAGTCCTACCTTTTCTTTGCAACAAAGACTCCTAACATTTTTATTTTCCCCATTTCTGCTAAGGAAGGCAAACTTTAATATCTAAGCTCCAGGCATCCCCTGGCTTTGCTTGGTTCCCTGAATTACACCATGGGAATAGAAGCTGGCCTCTGCAGAGGGTTTTCCCCCAGTTGGGAATAAAACCTGCAGGCTTGGGAAGAGCAAATCTCCAGAATGTGACAAGGCTCAGAGGTCTCTGAGGTCTCTGAGGGCTGCAAATACTCGTGTGGGTGTCTACCTTCAGTTTTACTCCCACCTTCTCCCTTGGAGGTGACTGCCTTGAGCCAAGGCCCTCATGACGCATTTGGTTGGACATACCAGTTGCTTAAATTGTCCATGCCTTGCTGTCTGCAGTCGAGGTGTCTCAGGGACTCTCATCTGTCCTCTGTCCAGAGTAGATGGTTCTCCCTGTGAAATATCAGCCAACCCTGTGTAGATGTCCAGGGCAATCCTTGCACTTGGCAGTTGTGTTTAGGCAACTGAATCCCACTCCAGCTGTCCCCTTCAGGGAAGGATGAATCTCTCTGAAGACACCATTGTCTCCATTGGTTAGACCTCAGTTGATGGGAACTTAGTCATCTCACATCTGAAAATTCTGGTGTAGGAGTCTTCCTGTGAAAATCAGAGGTGATTATAACCCATTTCTGCCCCTTGTTCCTTTGTAGCCAACAACCTGGAAAGGTATAACTACAACAGCAGGGCTCAGCTAATCTGTCATTACCATAGAATAGGAAGGCTTCAATGAGTCTGACCCATTAACCCTAATCTCATAATTACCCTACTATTGATCAGGAAGTGTGCACTAATTGGCAGAGCACTCAATTAGAAACTCGCACCCAACCCATGAATCATGAGCATAATTATCAACTCTCCCTCCTAGGACTCATTAAGGCTGGAACTGCAGCAAGCAATGTTATCTTTTTTTTTTTGGATGAAAATGGAACAGAATTACATGAGAAAATGAGTCTTGTCATTTGTCTTGCACCGCATTGTCCCTGTCAGCTGCTCAAGTACTGGGTGCAGTTTTGGGTGCCACAGTATAAAAAGGACATAAAACTACTGGAGAGTGTCCCGAGGAGGCCACAAAGCTGGTGAAGGGTCTGGAGAGGGAGTCATATGAGGAACGGCTGTAGTCACTTGGCCTGTTCAGCCTGGAGAAGAGGAGACTGAGGGGGAACCTCATCACAGTTCACTGCCTTCTCAAAAGGGGAGGAGGAGAAGCAGGCACTGATCTCTTCTCTCTGGTGACCTATGATAAATCTCAAGGGAATGGCAGGAAGATGTGTCAGAGGAGGGTTAGACTGGATATTAGGAAGAGGTTCTTCACCCAGTGGGTGATGGAGCACTGGAACAGCTCCCCAGGGAAGCAGTCACGGCACCGAGCCTGCCAGCATTCCAGAAGCATTTGGCCAATGCCCTCAGTCACACGGTGTGAATGTTGGGAGTGTCCTGTGTAGGGACAGGAGTTGGACTCGATGATTCTTTTGGGTCTCTTCCAACTCAGGTAATTCTATGATTCTATTAAAAACTTAACATGACACAACGGTCTAGATGCCAGCCAAGAGGAGTCCAGCCTTGATCTTTGGATGACACCAAGCAAAGTGGGAACACTCATTGACTGCTTTTAGTTTATGTGATCTCATTTTCTTAAGCAAAATGACCTGTAGCCCTTGGACAGCCTAACCACAGCCATGGAGAAATAGCTTTAGAAGACCAGGCTGCAGGATTCACGTTGGATGCATGTCTCACCTTCTCCAGTCTTCCACCTACTTTGCAGGGCTGGAATTCCTTAAGACCCAGTGTGGTTTATCCTTGAAGAGATCTGCCATTGGAACTGACTTGCTCTAGATGGCAGGTTTGCTCCTCCTAAGGAGAAATGTGGGCTTCATTCAGAAAGTGCTCACCTGTTGAGGCTCCGATGGAATTCTCACAGGACAGGTGCTGTTTTCACAAGGGCAGGATTTGCTCTATTCCCAATGCTGTTTCCACCAAGGTGAAGTGAGTTTTTGAGACAGGAAAGCCTCCTTCCTAAGCTCTGCTGGGCCAAAAGGAACATTCAGGCCCACGGAAGAAGCATCCTGCTATTGTACAGTCACACCAGGGTTTTACCTCAGGTGTTCATAAAAGACTTCTTGTAGCAGACACAAGGTCCACGTAGAGGTATCATTCTTCCATGTGCTGGATATCTCCAGGGTAGGACTTATCTCTTCCTGCCATTCTTGAACTTCAACCCTAAGAGATTTCACCAAGCATGGGGAGCTGGACGAACTCCAGACTACAAATGGAGGGGAAACACAGAGGAGAAAGGAACTTTGGGCTTTGCAACCTGTCACTTTTCAAGTTGACAGTGCATTCACCACAGCGGTGCCTGCAATCAAATAGCCTGATTTTCACCTGTGGGGTCTTGTGCAGTGCCCAAGGGGAAGAGCCAGGGGCTGTTTTGTTTCACATCACCATCACTGATGATGATTAAGCATTTCTAGCCAATGAGTCTGAAGACTCCTATGATCAAAGCTTCAAGAAAGACCTCCTGTAAGCATGGGCTGCCTTTCCTATTTCCCTTTCTGTTTCTCTCAGGGATGTCACAACTGACTATTTTACCACAAGGCACAGTGTTTTGCAACAACAGCTCACATCAACCCTCCCAGTGTTCACAGAACTCAGTGTGCAGAACTGGTTTGCGGCAGTGAGCACCACCTGGGTGCCCTAGGCCTCACTTCACAGGTGAAAACACATGCAGAAATCATAGAATCGTAGAATATCCTGAGCTGAAAGGGGCCCACAAGGATCATTGAGTCCAGCTCCTGCCCCTGCATAAGACAACCCTAACATTCACACCACGTGTTTGAAGGTATTTTCCAAATGCTTCTTGAATACTGCAGACTTGGTGCCATGACTGCTTCTTTGAGGAGCTGTTCCAGTGCTCCACTATGCCCTGTGTGAAGAACCTTTTTTTAATATCCAACCTAAGCCTTCTTTGGCACATCTTTCTGCCATTCCCTCAGGTCCTATCATTGGTAATCAGAGAGAAGAGATCAGTGCCTGCTCCTCCTGCTCCTGTTCTGAGAAAGCAATAAACTGTGCCAAGGTCTCCCCTCAGTCTCCTGTTCTCCAGGTTGAACAGACCAACTCACTTTAGCTATTTCTCTAAACTCTTCACCAACTATGTGGCCTCCTCTGGACACTGGCCAGTAGCTTTACATCCTTTTTATACTGTGGCACTCAAAGGAAACGCTACACTGGTGAATTTTGCAACACCTCTGAAACTGCTGGCAAGGCCCTTGTGATGCTACTTGCCAAAATAAGGTGGATTTTTTCTCTTTTATCAGTTAATGCAGAAGCCAGAGGAAAATGCAGTGTGGGATCGGAGCACTTCATGGCTAAGGGCATCCCTAAATCAGTGTGCCAGTAATCCTCAAGCCCAACCAATGAGCTCTCACGTGCAGCCCAGATTGAACCCTTATTCCGTGCCATGAGCCAGGACTGAGTACATTTATGTTCTCATTTGTCAAATGCTGTTTTGCTTCTGGTTTTATTTCTTTAAATTTCCAGTGCGGAAATAAAAGAAAGTAAAAGAAAAAAAAAAATCCCAAGGAAAAAAGAAATCATTATTTTTTGCTATTGATGCCTGAAAGGCAAGAGTAAAACTTTCCAGTACACCAGCAGCTGCATAAGACCAGCTCCCACACCAAGACATTAATTTGTTAAGAAGGATGTTATTCTGCCTTGTGTCTTCGAGAACTTCTTGAAATTAAATCTCAGGGGTTTTGTCCTAGGCTGACAAATTACCTGCTTGCTTTAAAACTCCGTTTTCAATTACTGCAAGCAACTTGTGACAGGAAATGTTGTCAGAAGCAGTACAAAGTCCCCCCTCTAATTAGCAGCTCACCCTACAGCAAAGATCCAATTCCACTGCTGCATGTAGCGCGTAGGTCTCTTTTGCCCTGACCTTGGGATCTTGCTGCTTCACGTGCCTGAAAGGTAGAATTTAGCCTGATAATGTTCTTGCCCTTACAATATGTCTTTTATCCAAGGATCTTGGCTTCCTGGAGGCTCTGGCCAAGTTAAACAACACACCTCTCCCTGTGTTGTTTTTTGTTCACTGTTGTTTTAAACATCACTGCATTACTGTGCTCTAAACATCAGTGACTGGTGGGAAAATGGAAACTCTCTATGTTGGATGATTCTGAACCACACGTGATTCGTCTTTATTCCCCCTGATTTTGGTGTGATTCCTCACAAAGCTGCAAACAGTCAAATCTTCTCAGGATCTGTGTGTAAACGGGACTGAGAAGTCAGTTCTGCCTTGACTCATCATTGAAGCCAGGGTGCAAGACACATGGCAAACTGAGTCAAAGTCATGTCCTTCAGGCTCTTCTGTTACTTTTACACTTCTTCCACACATCAACTCAGAATGGAAAAGAACTTGAAAAAAAAAGAAGAAGAAAAGGAAATAAAGAAAAAAATTACAAAAGCACTACTGACAGCAAAGGGTGAAGGACAGGTGCAAAAGACGAACCTGTGGTGGGTAATAATGGATTAAACGTGTTTCTCTTCTCCCATAGGGAAAATTTTAGCTGTTTTTAACTCACTGCTTGGAAACGCTTGTCTCCCTAAGCCTGAAAATAGATGCGTCTCTGGGAAGGTGGTCAGAAGCTGCAGTCTTTTAATGCAAGCTGTGTTAGAGTAAAAAAGAAGGAACTTCTAAGTGGAGAAATGCCCTTTGGAAACCACACATGGGTAGAGTTTACACGACAGGCACTCTTAGCTTGGACCAGGACACCACATCAGCTGATTCCCATTAAGAAAGATTCAGTTATCCAGTCTATTAATATATGGAGCTTTAAAAACCTCCATTAGTGTGTGTTTAGAATAAGGAAGGTGTAGCTGTAGATTTTTCTTCATCCCCTTGATTTTGGGGCATCTCCTACTGGAAGCGTGGATCCTTTTGATCGTGTTGGTTATTGTAAGCCAAATACAAACTATCTATCAATGAGTATGCTAACACTTCAAACTGAAGTCATGAGGAGGGAAATGATAAGCATTTTTGCATTCCATGGCACTCAAGTCTTCTCCAGTCATTTTAAAGTCAGTGAGGAATTCATCCTTTCTGCGGAGTGCCCAGTATTGATCTCTCTGTTTTTCATATGGGTAATGTGAGCCATAGAGATGTTTAAATGTCCTGACCAAGGTCTTGGGGGAGTCACTGTCACAGATTCAGGAACAAATCTCAGATGTCTCCTCTCCAAATCCTGCTGATTGAGAATTACAAAAAGTTTCTTGTCCCATGACCTCAGGAAGATTTCTTTTTACTAAGTCACTGGTAGTAAAAAGGGTATAATAATTAGAATAATTAACTCCTACATAAGCAAGACATAATGCAGTTTGCAAAGATCTCTAAGAACTCCTTATCACCATTTTGCATCTGGGTAAACTGAAGCACTGAAAAGTCACATTATTCAACCCTAGGTATGTCTGGAATCAGAGACACTTTGTAAAGTCACCATGAACTCCTTAAACCCAGCTCTCTGCATGCCAGGGTGCAAGACTGCAAAGAGAGATGCAAAGCCTGGCAACACCGGCACACCAAAGGTGGGTGAGAACACGTGTTAATCTTATCACATGTCCACAAGCCGTCCCAGGGAGGTGGATTGCAACACGTCATCCCTGGAGTATTCAGCAGGTGATTGGAGTCACATTTTGCATGTCAGATTTCCCAGCTGGAGACCTGGGCGATGCCCACCAGGAATCTGGGTGTGTTTGCCCAAACATACCTGTCTCCTGCCATTCAGCATGCCAGGAGGAGCAGCACAAATACAGTAGCTAGAAGAGATGCTGCTAAGAACTTGGTGAAAATGGTAGTTTTTCAAGATGTTATCTCTGGTTGAGAGAAGTCCTTACTACTTATGTTCTTTGTGGAGTGGTCAATGGGACTGTTCTTCAGTGGAAACAGACAAAACTAGTGTTCCAATTGGAATTTCATTCCTGCAGAAACCACCTTGAGGTTTTTTTGTTGGTGGTGGTTTGAGATGGATTGGGGATTTTTCTTGGAAAAAGCCTGTGGGTTACTATACAGAGGACTCCTAATTTACCCAGCCATCTGCAGAAGAAGGCTGGTGACAGATCAACACCAGCTGGAGCTTAGCAGAAGAATTAGGTTGCAATAATGTTAGGCTACATTCTGAACCTTTGTTAATGGGAATCCCCCAGCTTTTTTCTAATATCTACTGATTTCCTTACAAAAATGCTGAATAAGTCTGATCAAATCCTCACCAGAATATCAAGCAAGAGGTTCTGGTGTGGTATTTAACTCCCAGACCACAAACACTCCTTAGATAACCGTTGGTAGCACTAAACAAACTGTTTTTAATGAGCTCAATCTCCAATTTTCAGTTTCTTCTCCAAAATTTCCCCTGCTTTTGGGCTTCAAGTTCATCAAAAGCTGCTTCCTTCTATTTGAGATTTTGAGAGCATATCAGACCTTGGGAAGGCAAAGTGTTTGGTGTGGGAACATGTTGAAACCTGTTCCCAAATCCATCAACCAACATCTTAGATGAAGTCCAGGCCATTTGTAGGATACCCTGCCCTGTTTAATGATCACAGGAGAGATATCCACTGCTTCAGTCACAATTATCCTATCACATGCTCATCTAATATTTCTTTGCTGCTTAATCTGATGGGTGTTTCGGTTAAGTCAATGGATCCAAAATTATAACCACTCTCCTTTGATCTTCACTGAATGGTCTGCTCAACCTTCATTTTGTAATTTAATGCTGACATTGGAGATCATCCTATAGTCAGAAGCAGTTCAGAAAGAACAGCACTGTAGCTCCAAGTTATTGCCTTTTGCCTCAATTTTGCTCATTGCCAGATAACTGTTCTCAAGTATTTTCTTTTTCTTGCCCTTTTTGTGAATCTCTAAGGGAAATAGCATCAGGTTTTTGCCTCCAGACACTAGTAATTTTTTTAATTTGTACTCAGTCCACGTGCACAGCAGGGGAATAGAAGTACCTACCAACTATCCCCATCCTGTGAGCCTCAAAGTACGTTCTAAACCCACTGCTGGAGGGATGGCAATAGAGACAAGACTTAGCGTGGCAGTAGATGGCGCTGAAGACCTTGGAGCCAACCAAGGAGCCTTGATCAAACCATGCCCATCTTCTAGGTCTTCCCTAAAAAGCCTTCACACCCTATGTTCCCCTTCTGCAGTGAAATCAGCCCATACTGAAGTCTGGGCCACTTTGGGTTCAGTGCAGAGCAGGAGTTGACTTAGGCTAAGTTCAGAGAAACTGTTCTCAGAAGTGGGGTCACACACTGTTGATCATGCTTAGAAGGTCTAACTGGGACTATGAAAGGGGTAATAAGCCCTCGACCACAGAAGAACCTTGTTTCTGGACAGCAGACATGGACAGTGCCTTCTCAATAGACTTGGCTACCAGCCTATTTGAAGAGTTCAGTAAGCTCAAAAAAGAGCTGATGGCCTTCTTTCTCTGATCCCAATAATCTCTTGGGATGCAATTACATTTATAGCTTCAGAGGTGTGTCTCCAATTACAGAAGTGCTGCTTGTCAGCTCAGAGCCACTGTCTGCCACTGTTACCAAGAGAGCACTGGGAACTTGTGACAGCCTGTGCTGTGCAATTTCAAGTCAAGAAACCTCCTCTTATCTAAAAGAACATGCCATATCTTAAACGGAACTTGACACATCTGACTCAAAAATCTACCTTGACCTCACAGGCTTCCCTGCTTGTTCTTCAGGTGATTTTAGGGAAAAAACAGAGCAAGGAACTCCCTTGGATGGTTATGTAAAAAGTGACATAGATGTGGTATGGCTGGAGGAGCACCATACCCTATGGAGGCTTGGCTCTGGGACCACACAGGTTTCCTAGATGGAAAATGTAAATTTGTGTGTATTTCACTGGGTCGGTAGGTGCCTGTGGAAGAAAAGCATGTTTACAGGCAATGAGCAGTGGAAGGATGACTTCAGGTGGAGCTTGTGTCATACTGAACTGCTTTCTGGTATGAGTAAAATGAGTTGTGCCTTCTATTTATGTTAAATCACAGAGAGCAGAGCACATCCCCAGAGCTGCCCAACCCTAGTTCCTATCCAGCCAATGGAGTCAATGGAACATGGACATTTATGTCACCTATGTCTAAACTGGGCACCACACCCATTGCTTTCACTTGAAGACAGGTATCACTCACCTTTCTCTTGAAATTAAACTGCAGTGGTGACACTGAAGCATATTGCATGTGCTGCAGTGGGACATCTGAATAAAGTCTTGTGTCTTCTTAGTAAATTGATGTCGTAAAGACTATAAAAGTATATTGTGACTGATAAGGATAAAACATGCCCTTAATAATAGGTGGTTATAAAGGCAGCCAGAGCAAGAACCTCCATGATGCCTTCAACACTCCTCTGAGTTACTCAGAAGTCTCACTAGAATAATGGAGAATTGCCCTAGGCATCACTTCAGGATAAAATCCCAGCTCCATAAAGTACTCAGATTAACTCAGAAATCCCCTCCCTTCTACATCCTTGAAGATACTGAAAAAAACCTTCCCTTGGGGCCCATTCCCTGAACTCTAGCACCCCATAGTTATTCACCACCTCACAGGTCATCGGGACCATTTTCAGCAGGAAATTAAGCTTCTCACTAAACACCCTTATCTAATCTCCATGGTCAACATTTGGAATTCACCCTAAAGACGTTTCCTGTAGTATCCATAAAACTGGGACAGACCAAAGGGTAGTTGTCACATGTTGTGTGTGCTCACCGTTATGGAAAGCTTTTCTCCCAGGTGCCACACCTCCACATTTGACCTGCACCCTGATTCAGTGTTCCAGTAGATGAAGCACTTTAATGGTCATGGGATCAACCAGTAACTTTTCCTCTTTAGTCATACAAGGACATTTCATTTTTCTCTCAGTAGTTACATCAGGATGAGCAGGACATTAATGCGTGCATCGGATTAATATTGATTCAGCCAAATACAACAGGCACATGACTTTTGATTAAATGGTTGTTCTGACATTCACTCTGGCTGAGATAACCAGTGCTGTGTGCTAACTTAATTCCCCATATAAGAACATAGTGGTATTAAGCACCTTACATACTGGTATGTTCATAATTAGGCAGATGGAGATGTGTATCCGTGTATGCAAAGATAAACATGGCATCATGTGCCATGTATTCACTTCTGCAAACATCCAATTTATGCATTATTAATTCCAAGGCATCCAGATTATCAGTCCCAGCACCGTGTGCTTATACATAGGTGAATGTGGGTGGATAAATGTACATATATGAATAAATGAATATTCATACACACATATGTAAAAATTGGTGAGCGTATGAATATAAACAGATAGACAAATGTGTGATGCTGAAGAGGGTTAAGGTGGAAGAGCAGATATCAAAAAGGAAATATCATTGTGCATCTAGACTTCAAATTGCTAGAAATCCTAGCATATTTATAACAAATCTTGCAGGTAAGATCCCTTTCCTGTCTTCCCTACCTTAGCAGGCAGAAGTCCATATCTGCTGAGAAAGAAAGCATCAGGAAGGCAGTATGGATGTGTGGCCTGTGTGACAAGGAGAAACAACTATTTAGATACTGAGTGGTGATGAATAAATACTTGCCAGTGTTTATTCCACACCCCAGGGTGGGGCTGGCACTCAGGCTGATCAGGTGAACGTTTTCTGTGTTTGTTTTGTCAGTCTCTGGGGTTTTTCCCATCCTTTCCCAGCCCTCAGGTGGGGTTTGGCTTAGGGAGGTAGGTCCTGTTGGACAAAACTGCTCCATGCAACAACAGAAGGTGCAGATGTGGGCTGTAGACAGGCTGATCAGGGAGGTTTAATGAGTGGTGTGAGGAAAGAGAAAGCATCTCTCTAAATACGGAATGAGTCAAACTCACCCCTGGGGAAGGGAGAAGAAAACCTGAAGCGGCAAGGAGGCGTTGACAAGGCTCTGTATGTGCTCTCAGTCACATCCTCTGCTGTTTACTCAAGCTGGAGTGATGTGAGCAGAAGTAAAACCCGATTTAGGTCACATATGCCTTTCTCTTTGCTTAGAGACAAAACATCCCTTGGGCAAGAGAAGGAGGAGACAAGGAACTTGTGCATTGTCTGCAAGATCAGATAGGACTTGATACATAGTCTTGGACTATCAACAATGGCATTTCTCCCAGCTACAGTGCTCCAAGCAGAGGGCGAGTTTTGCATCTCTCTAAACACTTTCTGTTTGTTGTGGACCTCGTGACAGGCTAGTTTGGCTTATCAGAGACTATATTTTCATAATCATGCAGCTTTGCATAACTAATGAACACCGTTCCCACCATGGTCTGGAAAGCATGCACTAGTTGGCAAGGAATTTGCTAGGATTATGGATCTAAACAACAGGCATGGTTTGGTTACTCATCTCCTCCCCTCCCACCCACACTGCCTTCTCAGTGCACAGCCCCTAGGCCCTGCATAAAATATTCAAAATTGTTAATTCATTATGACAAGAACCTACCTACAGCTCTACATCTGTGCAGGGCTCGGTGCAATAATGGTTGCTCCTTGGTCAACCTCATGATTTAATTGGCCTCACCTGCAATTTACTGACTTGAGGACTTGAGTTTTCCTTGGAGGTGCCAGAGAGGTCAGGTTGTTTGTCATCTCTGAAACCTGTCTGCAGAGCAAAGGCAAAAGGAGCTGTGTTGGGAACCTTACTGCAAGTAAGACAAACACCTGAATCCTGTCTCATGAAATTTAGGCTTGAGACCAAATTCATGTCCCGTAATGCCTGTCCTGAGCCATCTAGGACCAAGAGAGCATTTCTGCCTGACCAGCAATTGATCTGAACTAGCTGGAAGAAACCTTCTTACACAAAGATCACATGTGAGGATGGATCATAAGATCAGTGTTGCTGGTTACCTCTGTTGGGTCAACAGCAGAGAAGAAAAAGGAGACTTCAGGCCCTATGACCAAGCAATGAGCGAGCTATCCAACATCTTTGTGGTGGTAAATTAAACATAAACTTTACCTACACCATACAGTATACACCAGTTAGTAGAAATGGCTATCAGTGACATGTGGTGACATCCTCCCCCTTGTTTCCCCTCCACTCGCAGCTGTGGCTCTGATTCCCTCATTTTGGTCAACTGTGCTGCTTCTCACTTTGAAACAGCACCAGGCAGAGATGCAAATCTCAGTCACCTCTTCCACTCACCACATGTGAGAGGACTGCATTTACTAGTGGAAACTAACTGCCCATGGCTTTAAATATTGCTGAACTCAGAGCCTCTGTTTGCCTTTAGAATTTCTCCTTCAAGAGAAGAGCCAGACCCACATGGTTTCTACAGGTTTTATTAGAAATGAATAGATAAAATGCCCCTGAAGTCAAACAGCCTGATTGCTTAGGCTGGCTGCTGTTAACTTTTTCCAGCCTGGCAGAGAGTTAGGCAACGTAACAATTAAACCCTGCTCACCAGCTGCAAAAGAAGCTGCAAACATTTGCCAAGGCATAGGTTGTTAAATCAAAGCATCAGAACTAATAAATGCAATGTCAAGAAGTTAAGATGGGGGAAATACCCAGTTTGGACACCAGTTACAGGTTCCTCTGTGTTTTGACTTCACTGTCCATCATCTGCCCCTTTAGATTACATGACTTCTTCTATAACCCCCCACCCTCAGCAAAACCTAAACTAGAAGATGGTGAATGGACTGAGGTGAGAGAATAAGGTTAATGATCTCCATGGGAACACTGTTTGCTCAAGATTAATGCCAGGTGTTAGGACTGCAGAAAACCTCTTACTGGGACCATGCAGAATGGGGATGTTGGCTGTGGAAGGCAGGGAGGTTGTGTTTTCCAACTTGACTGTCATTTGCAAGATGCCCTGGGGATGGACTTCACATCTAAAGCCTGCATTTTGATGTCCTCCCCATATAGGTGCATTGGTGGCTCAAACTACTGGAGATCCAGGCAGGTATGTAGCACTTGCTAGAGGCTACAGCAGGAATTTATCCCTCCAGGGACCAGCAAAGTATGCCTGGGGATCCCAGAGGATGAGAAAAGAGACAATTTACTACTTCCTTTCCCACACCTGTAATAGACAAAGAAACCAAATAAAGGCTTTGGGCTCCAGTCGTGCTATACTGAATCCACTATGCAGCCTGTATCCTTCTCTGACTTCTCAGCTCCCAAGATGCTTTGATAAGCATATGCCACTCCCAGACATAATAATAGTAACAACAGCAAGAGTAAGAATATTAGCAGTAAAAATAATTAAAAGGTTGCAAAAAGAGTGTATCATTCCAATCATCTTGCTAAGCCATCAGCAGAATTGACTAACATTTGTTAATATTAAATGAAATAACAGAACTTGTACTAAGTAAATGATCACAGCACTCTTAATCTGATATAAGGAACATCTTGGACATCTGGACCGAAGAAGGATATAGTAAATCAGGCCTTGTTATCAAGATTGCCACTTTAGCAGAGGAACATAAGACACTCATCTCCAGCAGCAGGCCCCCTACTCACTGAACACACATAGCAGAGAATGTGTATGATGCAATCACCTGTGCCTCTTGTAATTAATTAAGGGAAGAGGCTTCTGTCAGGTGTGCTAAGAGCTGTGGAAACCCACCTAGACTTGCACAACTCTGTAATAAAATCAATGTCTCAACTTGCTGTGTGAGATTGGTTACTTGCATGCCGGGTAACAAATCCAATTTTTTGGATAATGATGGTACGATTTTTCCGTTCATCAAGGGATAAACTTGTCTTGGGGTGATTCACACACATTTGCTGCTGCTCAGAGCCCACCAGTACAACTGCCTTTTAGTTGGAGGGTGCCCTTCAAGCATGGGGAGGGCCACAGAGGCAAAGACGGCACCGAGGTCTGTCAAGTTTGCTCCACAGAGTGATGACCTCCAGAGGAGAGGTCCTCCATGGAGATATGCAAATTGCCAGCTGGGGAGCAGCGCTGCTTGCCGGCCTCTCCAGCTAACCAGAGCTGGGATGCAGCTGAGGGTGAAACCATTTTCTGCCTCTGTCCCCAGCCCCCATGGAGCAGGTGGTTTCTCACAGCTCTCCCCTTCCACTCGCAAGGGGTGGGCGCACAGCAGTTGGCATGGAGTTTCACTCTGAGCATTGGGACTTTCCCAGGGCTGTGTATGGCATGGCCATGGTGTGCACTTGCACACGTGGCTCCCTCTCTGCTCCTTGCTCAGATGTTCCCAGACTTTTCCAGTTCATCCATCATGGAAGGACATTGGCCTGACAACAGACTGATGCTCTCAGCTGTGTTCAAGGACCCTGTAGGTGTAACCCACAAAAACCCTCAGGCCGGGGACTGCATCTCTAGTCAAGGTTTTGCTCAGTGTGCCTCAAATAAGGACCTAATTTAAGCCCTCTGACTTATTTTAGGAGAGTCCCTTTGGGCAGAAGAACCTCCCAGCTGATGCACATACCCAAGCTGGGTGGTGGGTGTAGTGTGGCTGTATCCAGGAGCCACTATCAAGGCATGCTGCCCTCTGTACCCATCAGCAATGGATCCTGATTAGCCCAGGCCAACACTGCACCTGGGAATACACCAAAACACTGCTAATCCATAGAATCATGGAATCTGCCAGGTTGGAAAAGACCTTTGTGATCATAGAGT
The DNA here is from genome assembly GCA_033556795.1 of Tapera naevia. NCBI lineage: Eukaryota > Metazoa > Chordata > Aves > Cuculiformes > Neomorphidae > Tapera > Tapera naevia. The sequence goes on along the minus strand of JAUMJJ010000074.1, from coordinate 321,983 downwards.
CCAACTGCACCCATCCTCCGCTAAACAATGTCCCTTAAAAACTCATCAACCTGTTTTTTAAAAACCTCCGGGGATGGTGACTCAACCAGAGAGGTCACAGCACCTGCTCCAGCCTTTGCCCTGATCTTGTAGGTTTGCCAATATAGACATAATCTGGCATGTTGCCACAGAAAGCTTCAATGTTTTACAAACCCAAGTTTTCAACTAGAAAAAAAGCTCACTCAGAAGAATCCTGCCTGGCTTTGCCTGCATTCCCAGCCTTACTTAAATACAGCTGATTTCTCCCAGCAGCCACAACCCCTACTGTGCTCCCTGCCTGCTCAGATGAGCTCCTACAGATAGTGCAGCTATAAATAATCCCAGCCAGCATAAGAAACAACCTCCCTGACAGTTTTACTTTCTGCAGGCATGACCAATCCACAACTATTTAATTTGCCCTTTGTGCAAATTTGCTTTGGTCCCTTGGTTAATTACTTGAAAGAAGATGCTACTGGATTTCCACCCTGTTTTTGTGATTCAATGTTTCAGTGTTGTGCTTTGTCTCATCTGCAGAGGTGATGATAACCCAGAGTGGCTGGGTTGCAGCTAATGGGATCTATCTAAGACATATCCGGTTCAACAGAGGAGACAAGACCTGATTCTGCAATAGCTATTAGGCTCATTTCCTTTGGTGGATTTATTCCTAAGCCCTCACAGCACATGTTTACTCATCCAGAGGTGTCGTGACTCCTGGCATTTGTGTACTGAAGCACGAAATTTGATTGTGAGTTAGCGTGGATCTCCCACGCTGGTTTTGAACATCCTCCTAAGAAACTGGAGCTACACTGCTTCCAGCAATTGGTCCCACAGCTCTTTATCTCAAACACTTCTGCAAAACAATAGAGGGATGTAACAGCTGCTTAGTATTTCATCTGACCTTTGCACAAGGCAAATGCAGCCCTTGTTGTAGCAGATGGCAAATTTGTTTGCTCTTATTAGCGCTTTAAATGCCCATGTCCTGGACATTATGTATTTATTCATTATTGCTTTTACTTCTTTTTGCACTGATGATTTAATTTTAAGCAGTCCTGAGAAGAGCAAGGAGCTGGACTGAACTCAATGAACTCATAGATCCCTTCCAATTTGAGATGTTCTACAGTTCTATAATTCTTTAGCTTTGATCCATAACCTGCAGGAGACACACAGACATGAGAACTCCTACTGTCCCATAGCTAGTGGATGGGCTGGATGTTATGATTATGTGGGGTCCTGCCTGCTCTTGGCAAACATCATCCTTTGCAAAAGGCCTGTCTATGCCACCAAAGATGAGCCATGTAGTGCAATCCTCCCTCCCAGACCCAAAACCCACCAGTGCAACCAGAAAGGGAAATATTGTGCAATGCATTGCACTGCCATTGGGAAATACCAAAGGGTTTCAGATTCCCAGGAGAAAAAAATAATAATAAAGCTTCCCAAAGAAGCTGCAAAACTCACATTACAGGCTTAGACACACGACTGAGCTGTTGCAATGGCACTAGTCAGCCAAAGCCCAGCTGCCCAACACGTGCATATTCTCACCCCGTGGCAGGCGTGGGATTGCCTGACTTAGCTTCGCCCTCCCAGCACTGCTGAGTCAGCATCTCTGCAGACAAATCCGCTTCACAGCCATGGCAAAAAGCCTTCCAGGGCTGGCTGTTATCCTTGCAGCCCTTAGTCAGCACTAGGCATGTCCTTCCCAGCCCTTGGAGCAGCCGTGCAAGTATGCAAACAGCAGCAGCTTTGCTAGGAGCACCTTCAGGAGGAAACAGCCAGCCACAGGCATGCTCTGATCAACTTAGCAGGTAGGAAGGTAATTAATACCTGTGTTAAAATGATGGAGGACACATAGGTGGGCTTTATGTTTGAGTCTACCTCTCCCGACCTTTCTCTCTCTTCAGGACATTGCTGACCATCTGCTCATGTAAATCCCATGAGTGTTTCAAGTGAATGTCAGAGACACCACACTGAGCCATATCTGCATTCCTGAGGCCCTATTTCCCCTCTGCAGGGTCTCCCAGGAGGTGCCTGGAGTTGACCTGTTGCGTGGATAAATTGGGTATCCAGCCCTACATGAGATAAGGGCAATGAAACCCCCACTTCATCTTTCACTGGTGACAAAGACGCATCTCCCATTCTCTCACCAGTGGTGCTTCTTGTCTAAGATTACTGCAAGTTAGTCCAGTGTAACCAGCAGGGTGAGGGAGGTGATCCTGCCACTCTACTCCACTTTGATGAGACCTCACCTGGAGTCCTGTGTTCAGTTCTGGAGTTCTCAGCACAGGAAGGACATGCATCTGCTACAGCAAGCCCAGAGGAGGCCACGGAGATGATCAGAGGGCTGGAACACCTCTCATAGGAGGACAGCCTGAGGGAGATGGAATTGTTTAACCTGGAGAATGCTCTGGGAAGACCATGTAGCAGCCTCCCAGTACTTGAAGGGGGCTTACAAGAATGAGGAGGAGGGGCTTTTTACCAGGGAGGGCAGGGATAGGACAAGGGGGGGAAATCATTTTAAGTTGTAAGAGGTGAGATTTAGATTAAATATTAGGAAGAAATGTTTTACTGTGAGGGTGGTGAGGCACTGGCACAAGTTGTCCAGAAAAAACATGGCTGCCCCATCCCTGGAGATGTTCAAGGCTGGGTTGGATGAGGCTATGAGCAACCTAATCCAGTGGTAGGTGTCTCTGCCCATGGCAGGGGGGGCAGTATCTGGATGGTCTTTAAGGTCCCATTCTATGATTTTATGATATTTTCCAACATAGGAATGTTTTGTCAAAAAAAAAGTCAACACATTTTAAATCTTCAGCAGACAAGGAAGAGGACATGTTAATTCACAGTGTCAAAAAGAGGATTTTGAAAAGTATTGGTTTCCGACTCATTTGGACAGGAAGATGTTTTTATTTACATTTAAAAGAGAAGACCTCTGGTGAACCAAAAGCCTTGGTTTTCTGCCAGTTTTAACCAGGAGTCTTGTAAACCTGTTATTACAACTCTTCTGACTTAATTCGCTTTCTTCCCAGTCCCACATCTCTCCAAGGTCTGCTGATTCTTGCAAGTGATTTTATGCAGTACATGCAGATGGATTTCTCTCACCTCTGCAACAGACCCAGTCCTGGGGAAAAACGAGCCAGACGAGGCTTGAAATTAGTCTCTTTGCAATGGCCATGCTCAGAAAAGCTCACTATAAGCCTGCACACTGGTTTAGCAAGTCTGGAAAAGCATTCCAGTCATTATTACAAATTAATTATGGTGAATATTAGTGTTTTATTATTTTATTATGCCTTGCTTATACAACAGTCAGTCTCTGCTGGGGAATGAATAGCCAAACAACAAAATAGCTTCTCTGCCCTAAATAGCTTCTAAAAGGTGAGCTCATCCACATTGATGGGGCCTGTAAAGGAGCAAAAATTAAAACATGCTCAGATAGATGACATCCTCTTGAAGAAATCATTAAAAAGAGAAATCAAAGTGGTGGCTGGAAAAGCACTGGGATTTTGTGACACTGGCTCTGACACCATACATGTGTACATCTCAGGTAGAAAGGACAACCTCCTCTTCCAAGAACCTTTCCAGGGGATGGCTCCCAGATACTTTCTCTCTCCTTTCCCCAGCAGGTTAACACTACCAGTGCAGATCCAAATACCCTGGAATTTAACCCTTGTATCCAGACAGAAGAAGGTGGGCCTGGGTTGCTGCTGGAGGTGGCTGAGCAATTACAGAGTGGGTTAATGAGCAGGATGTTTGTAGGCTGTCAAAGGATGAAAGGTGGCCTTGGGGTACCAGGCAAGGAGGACAGGTTAGGGAGGTGCCTACACACTGGACTGAAAATACAGAGCGAGGAACAAATGTGTGGCACTGCAAATACCCAGTGAATGCTAAAGGATGGAGTAATGAGAGAGAGATGTGGATGCATGGCAGGAGAGCACGTCTGCCACTTGTCATAGATGAATAAAGGCTGGGCTGAAGGAAGAGTGAGTCAGGCCACTTAGTTGGTAGGGTGGTGTCACCCATCCTAGTGGGTGACATTAATACTATCTGAAAGGTGAAAGATCAGCCTTGGAACAGCCAGAGCAAGTCACAGTCCTTACAGCATCACCAGTGGGAAATCCAGGAAGGAAATCAGCCATTAACACTTGTACTATCACCCTGAAATCAAGGTCAACGATCCCTGGGGACAGTGTACTTGCAGCGCAGAGTGGATAGGGCCACCACACACCTGTATGAGAGCTACAACCTCCTTCCCTCCACCATTGCATCAGTGCCCTGGAGTAACTGATCTGTAGAGATGGACAATGAACCAGAGAAATGCATGGTGACATTTGCTTCTCCATGCTGCTATATATGGGGGCACTCATGCTCTCAAAAGAGGACGTCAGTATTTTTAGAATCGTAGAATTACCTGAGTTGGAAGGGACTCAAAAGGATCATCCAGTCCAACCCCTGTCCCTACACAGGACACTCCCAACATTCACACCAGGTGACTGAGGGCATTGGCCAAATGCTTCTGGAATGCTGGCAGACTCAGTGCCATGACTGTTTCCCTGGGGAGCTGGTCCAGTGCTCCACCACCTGCTGGGTGAAGAACCTCTTCCTAATATCCAATCTAATCCTCCCCTGGCACATCTTCCTGCCTTTCCCTGTGGTCCTATCACAGGTCACAAGAGAGAAGAGATCAGCACCTGTTTCACCTCCCTCCCTTGTGAGAAGGCAGTGAACAGCTATGAGATCCCCTCTCAGTCTCCTCTTCTCCAGGCTGAACAGACCAAGGGACTTCAGCCTCTCATACCACTTCCCCTCCAGACCCTTCACCAGCCTTGTGGCCTCCTCTGGACACTCTGCAGTAGTTTTATGTCCTTTTTATACTGTGGCACCCAAAACTGTACCCAGTACTCAAGGAGGGTCCGCACCAGTGCAGAGTAGAGTGCCCTCCACCTCCCCTAAAACACACACCCCGCTTGCCAGAAAGCCTTCTCTTCTCTTCATCAGTTAAAGACAGCTCTGCCCACAGGTTGGCATCCAGCTTTGGTGGAAGCATCCAGAGCAGGCTAACACAGGCTTTCCAGTCTGGTTTGGATGACATTTATCAAAATGCTGGGGTTTCTTTCTGCTGATGTTGAGTCAGTTGTTTTGGTAGATAAAGGCAGTGAAAGGCAAGACTTAGCTCTGGAAATTCCTCCTCATAACGACCAAAATCACAGTCTAATTGTGGGGTTTGAGCTGCAGCTAGAAATATCTCGATTTGGGGCTGTGCTTTTTCTTGAGCTGCCCTCCTCCATGGTAATTACTCGTTAGGTCTTAATTACTGTTTCTCTTCATAGCTCAAATTGAACCATGCTTTTTGGTTACAACATTTACTACCATCCAGTTTTATAATCTCTGCACCCGTTCACTGGTTCATACCTATTTTTGCCAATATTGAGTTTCAGTATGAAGAGCACTCAGGTACCTTTTGTGGCAGTAAAGACCAAATATTGTTTGCTGGGTATCTAACTAGGAGTGGATGCCATACAAGTGTCTGTACGTTGTACAAGAGAGAGAAAAGACATTCACAAAACCTGGATGGTCCTGAACATTGTCTCATCACCACCCCTTTTGATCATGCCAGCTGAGCAGCAGAGGGACATGTGCTGAGACCAGCAAGGAATGATGACCCTTCACCAGCCCAGAGCAGGGCAACGAGGTTGGTGGAGGGGCTGGAAAACAAGTTCTATGAGGAATGGCTGAGACAACTGGGGTTGTTTAGTTTGGAGGAGACCTAGGAGACCTCATCGCTGTCTACAACTGCGTGAAAGGAGCTTGTGGCAGAGCGAGTGTTGATCTCTTCTCTCAAGTGACAGGTGATAGGACAAGAGGAAATGGCCATAAGTTGCACCAGGGGAGGTTCAGACTGGATATTAGGAAGAATTTCTCTACTGAAAGGGTGGTCAGGCCCTGGCAGAGGCTGCCCAGGGAGGTGGTTGAGTCACCATCTCTGGAGGTGTTTAAAAAAAGGATAGATGAGTTTTTAAGGGACATGGTTTAGCAGAAGATGGGTGCGGTTGGACTCGATGATCTCAGAGGTCTTTTCCAACTGGAAGATTCCATTGTTCTATGATTCTATGATTTTCCAGCAGGTTGGGTGGACAGATGTATCAGTTGGGTTTTGTCTAGGTTGAAGGTCACCAGAATTAGTAACCTTGTCTTGCTCTTATCAGGTTTCAAACTGGATTTCCGATGGATAGTGGGAGATAACATTCAAGACATTCTCTCAAGGCATTTAGTCCATCATCAGATGGGTTGTAGCTGCTAAGTCCTCAAGGGGTGATGATGGGTTGTGAGGAAAGAGACCACCAGCAGATCTGGAGCCTGGTAACACTCAGGACACAATTGACCAATTTCTTTGTATTCAGTTGCTCTGTGGGCTGTCTCCTGGTAACACATTGGCCAGTATATCAGACCACAAGGAAAGCATGGAGCAAGCTTTACAAGGAAGGTTTTCCATGGCAGAGCCCAACCTGGTCCTAGTGGCAGCAAAGAAGGGCTTTAATCTCCCCAGATCATGATCTCCCCAGACCAGGCAGAGGCCCTCAGAAAAGGACAAAGGATCAGCAGAATGCGGCAGGGCAGTTTCAGGGGTAACATGAGACACAAAGCCAGCTTTGTGGATGTAGACACATACTTGAGTTTGATTATTACCACCATTCCTCCATCCACATGATGTAATTTCTTCTAGCATTGTTAACAACTAGATTCTGTTTCAGTTCAGCTTTTCTAACCAGTTCCTTCCCAGAAGCACTCCCAGCAGAAGCCAAGTGACCAGACCTTTAAGGTGTCTCCCTGAGCCTTGCCACAGCTGCAGGGAATAGCAACTCTGCAAACAGAGGCCAGATCGTTCATGGTGAACGGGTCATATCCCAAGAGGAAAGAGATCAGAAAGTAAAAGCATGCTGGGGAAATAACACAATCTGTTTTCTCCTTGAGAAATGTCTCAAAATAAAACCCTGTGTGTCTTTATCCAGGAAGTTGAAGGGACTGTCACAAGATACGTCTCTGGCTGGCAATTTCTAAGCAGCAGCTCAAAGGCAGAAGTATTTCCAAACATCCATTCCTCTGATGGCTACTCTCCATTGCTGCACAGGATGGGAAGCAGAGCTAGGAGGATGCTCTGTAGTGGCCAAGAGGTTAACAGAGGGGCTGCAGAGGCAGGTTTCTCCAGCAGGACCAACTCACAGGGCTTGGGAGCATCTGAGCAGGCCCAGCTGCAGACTGGGTGGCTGATGCTGGTGGCATAGCTACTGCTGTGCCCTTTCTTTCCTTCTGGATGAGTCCTCTTTTACTCATCTTTTTAAATCCAGTAACATTTTAAAAAAATATTCTAAGTCTATGTGTTTTTTGGAAAGATCAGGACTTCAGTGCGGTAGGTTTTCCCATCTGTTTCTAGTGGGATATTGCCAGGTGGGAAGCCAAGGCATACATGGCCAGGGGTGGAAGAGGTTCTCAGCGCCACAATAAGCAGGTGGGAAGAAGGGGCTCCAGCAGCTGGTGCTGACTCCCTTGAAGGCTGGTGAGTTGAAGGATGGGACCAGTGTGGGACCCTTGCCCACTTGACTGGGGAGGCTGGCAGGGATGTGTGGTGCCAGTGCTCAGGGACCCATTGATGGTGTGAGATGAGGTAAGAGTTTGGGTTCCTCAGCAAGAGCCAGAACAGAAGGGTTTTATTGGCGGCGTGAAATTGCTGAGATCGAGTTTGCAGCCCTCCAGACCCACACTTAGCTTGATTGTTTGTGGGAACGGGTTTTTTCACACCCTTAGGATAGGGCATCACAGGGATAAGAGCCTGGTGCCAACCTATCACACCTCAGAGAGGAGAGGACACAGGTGTAAACACAAGCAAGGGTTAAATATTCACATTCATCCAAACTTCCTTTAGCCATGAATAGAACCTGGGCTCTGAGCTCACCCTGGGGATGAGGAAGAGACCCTGTTGTTTCCCAGGGTTTGGGCACAGAGCAGTGAGACTGTGATTTACACAGGTCTGTGCACAACTGCAAAACAAGTTTTCCATATTTCAGTAGAAATATAAGCCTGCCCAGCAGGTCAAAGGAGGTGATTCTTTCCCTCTGATCTTCTCTTGTGAGACCTCACCTGGAGTTCTGTGTCCAGTTCTGGAATGCCCAACGTAAGAAGGGTATGGAACTGTTGGAACAGGTCCAGAGCAGGACTACAAAGATGATCAGAGGGCTGGAGAACCTTTGCTGTGAGGACAGGCTGAGAGAGTTGGGGTTGTTTAGCCTGGAGAAGAGAAGACTCTGCAGAGACCTTAGAGCAGACTTGCAGTACCTGAAGAGGCTACAAGAAAGCTGGTGATGGACTTTTTTTTTTTACAAGGGCCTGTAGTGATATGACAAGGGGCAATGGCTTTAAATTGGAAGAGGGAAGATTTAGATTAGAGATTAGGAAGAAATGCTTCACGATGAGGCCCTGGCACAGGTTGCCCAAGGAGGTTGTGGATGCCCCTTTCCTGGAAGTGTTCAAGGCCAGGTTGGATGGGGCCTTGAGCAGCCTGGTCTAGTGAAAGGTGTCCCTGCCCATGGCAGGAGGTTGGAACTGGATGATTTTTAAGTTCCCTTCCAACCCAAACCATTCTATGATTCTGCATTAGATACCTGGAGCTGTTACGAATAATGCCATTAAAAGCCACATTCAGCAAGTTGTTTCCTCTTGCAAAGCAACTCCTCAGAATATCCATTTCTTTTTATTTTTTCTCACTGGTGGAAAAAAAAAACACAAAAAAGAAATCCCCTCAAACCCTGTGGAGTGATTGCAGTCACTCCCCAGCCGGAGGCAGGTGAGCAGAGTGCTGGCTGTGCTTCATCCAACATTTTGCCATTATAAAGGTTTGCTGGCGGTTTATTTAATCCCTTGCACGTATCAGACACATTCCTGAGCCATCAATCAGAGCTGAGTCAGCCAGCATGACTGCTCTGTCTCTTTTTCATTTTTTTGTAGCAATCACAAGTTCTCCAGCCTCATTTGCCAGCAGTGAGCTGGGTTTGGTTTTTTTCTAATGAAAATGGGACTTGACTGGGAGCGGGGAAATGTTCCAGCTGTCAAATATAACCTTTAAAGGCATCCTGCCTCGAGGAATGTCTCCTCTCTGTGATGCTACAAAATGCATCACATGGAAGAAATATAAAGGATGCTGCCTGGGATGACGCTGGCCCTCGAACCCCTTCCCTTGCACAGCTCTTCTGCATGGACAGCACAATAAAAGCATGGCCTCTGAACATAGAAAGAGGAGAAAAGACTTTTCAGACAGGGGTGCTTTCTTGCACAGCAACCTTGAAAGCTCTGCCTGCAGCCACGTTCCAGGAGGCAAAGCTCCCCCTGCAAGGATAAGCTTATCACAGCTCCTACCCACCCAGGCAAGTCAAGGTGGCTGCTGTTGTGGCTATGCACAATCTCAGCCTGCTGTGGTTATCAAAGCCCCCACATCCTTGTGATGCTCTCAGCAGGGGGTGCAAGGCCACACTCCCTGCCCTAAAATAAGACAAGTGTATTCCATCTCTGCCTTTGGGTCAAGGAGATGGCTGGGTTGCTAGAGATTAAAAAGAAAATAATAGCTAAAAAAAAAAAAAAGAAATCTTGTGGTTTCTAGATTTCCTGGAGAGCCCTCTGTGCCCCCAGGATGTTTGCAGGAATTAGCATTGCCCTCAAGTCTTGCACATCTGCCTCCACACCTGGCAGAAAATTGTTGCAGACTATCAGGCTTAAAAATCAGAGACCCTTCTCCTTGGAGAGGGGCTCTATTGCACAGAGCAATCAGCAGAAGGGAGGAGGCTCCTGCACATCCTGTCTGCATCACAGAAAGTCCCAGCCCAAAGCAAGGCTTATCCTGCTCTGAAAGCCCAGGGAAGATCAGAGTAAAGGTCACGCATCAGCCAGCAGCAGCTAACCAGAGATGAGCTTGAGCACACAGTGTTCCACACCTTTCACTCCTAACAAGCTTTTAAAGGCACAACTGCTTGAGGGGAATGAGCCTTCCAACCACATAGGGAGCATCCATCCAAGATGTGCTCCAGAGCATCATCTCCAAACAACGCCTTCTCTACTTCCTTTGAAGAAACAACCAACTTCAATGTGGCATCTGCTATTTTCCTGCCTTCAAGGCAAAGACAGCCATAATCTCAGAGGACAGCTCTTGTCCAGCCATTTGGCTTCATTTAGCACCAAATCACTTCAAGCAGGTAGGTATTTGGATTCAGGAACTGTATTAGGCTTGAATAAATGCCCAGTCCTGTAGAAGTTGCAGTCTAGATGAAGATTTAAGCAGGACCTACTCCAGCACATCACCTTTGTACTCAACAGTGATGGAGTAGGTAGACCTCGGGGGGTGGTCTTGCCTAAGAAGCTGTCAACGCTTGGTTGGAGAAATTACACCTTCAGCTCCACTGATGAGCTCATCACTCATCATGACAGAAACCTTAAAATTTCAATAACGTGCTCAGGAAAAAAGGACCAAGACATGGGATCCAAATGGTCTCTCTCAGAGATGATCCTCAAAAAATCCTCTGTGTGTCAGGAGGGAATTATGAGGCACAGGAGCTCACGTGAGGAAAGACTGCATGGTACACAGTGACCTTCAAGGCCATCAAGGCCCACAGAAGACATGCTTGAAAGTGCAATTCCTAATGCAAGGAAGAACCAGGTTACATCTGTATTTCAACAAGATAGTTTATTGGTCCAGCAACTGCAAAATATACAAATTTCTGAAAGGCAGACCCTGTTTTTAAGGTGGCACAGCTTTGTATTGGGCAATTATTCCAGATGTATATACAGAACAGTTCACATACCATAAATCCAAACAAACAAAAAAAAATCCCAAGTAACTACCCTTCTCTCCAAGCTTTGCAGTATACATTAAATAAATAGAGCGCTTTGCTATCAAAAAAAACAATAAAAAAATAAATTCAAGTATCACAAAGGAAAACAAAAACCAGGACAAAAAAAAATAAAGAGGGGTGGAGGGGGAAGAAATCATTGGTGTGGTTTGACATGTTCCCTCTCCCCACGTGCCTTGCTGCAGCATCGCTGCCTGGTCCTTGGCAGTGGACCAAAAACGATAGGCAATGAGTGTGTGGGGCAGCATGATGGCACGGGGCTGACACCATTCACCTCCCACCGACCCCTCCAGCAGGAGGAGCTCTCTGCTGCTCAGAGATCACTTTTCCCCTTGCTGGAAGAAATGCCACATTCAAATTTCATCTTTTTGTAGGACCTACTGAGAGTTCTATTATTTGCAAATGAATTAAAGTTTAGGGTCGTGAAGTTTTTCCTTGCTGTTTGATTTTTTTGTTGTTGTTTTACATATATATTTTTATATATATGCATATATACACACACACAAAATACGCCAAACATCTGCAGAAATACATGTTTACAGGATTGATCATGGGGCAGCCAGACGTCACGTTTGTATTTGCTGGCTTATCTTTTAGTAGCAGAAGGAGAAAGATAAAACTCCCTAGGAAGCCAGCCAGTGACTTGCCTTCCCAAAACATTCATTTTTCTCAAAGTTAGAGAAATCAAAAGGGCAGATGTCAACCACGCGCACAGGGAGAAGTCTGCTTTTAATGTGGTTATTAAAAATAAAAAGGGGGGGGGGAAGCATTGTTGGTTTCATCTGTACAGGAATATAATACACATATGCAGAAGCTCACACAGGCAGGGCACTGCCAAGACCATTTCCTTCCATGGTCCTGGTCCCCTCCTGCTGTCTGTGCTGCTCCAAACACGCACTTTGGTCGCATGAGGCTGAAGCACTAGGCACTGTGGTTTGCCTTTTCCCAAAGGAAAAACAGACCAACCTCCCCCTCATAATAAACACAAACACATAAAAAAAAAGAAAAAAAATACTGTCACCCTTAAGCCTCTCTGCTCCTGTCTCTAGGGAAGTTTTTCTCCTACCCAGGAGGATGGGGAAATCCATGGGAAGGATGAATCCAAAGGGCTGCCCATCTCCAATCCCCCAGCTCAGTGCTGCAGGAGAACCTGGTTGCATTCACCTCCTGCCTCCAGCTCAGCCATGCAGGCAGAAAGAAAGAGATGGGGATGGAGATGGAGAAGATGCTGCACATCACAGTGGGGAGCAAAAAAAAGAAAAACAAACAAGAAACAACAAAACCCTCAAAACTCAAAGAAAAAAAAATTAAAAATCCACAGACTTTTGCACTAAGCAGTAGTGGTTAATTGCCATTTTTAACTGCTGTCTTACAGCCTGGGACAGGCTGTCAAGAAGGGAGCTCACGCATCAAACCACTGTGAGTTGGCTGATGTCAAGCCAGGACCTTGCCCTATTTTCCCCACACACACATACAAATGCTGTAACTACTATTTTTTTTTTGTAGTCCCAGCTTTCCAGCATGCAAAACAAAAAGCTGCCTGTATTCAGGCTTCCCCTGTTAAGGGGACAAGTTAAAAAAAAAAATAGTTATGCTTCTGCCACAAATAAAGTGCAAAAAACCAAGCAGTTTCTAGATATACACACATGTGTGCATGTATATACATTAAATAAAAAAAATAAGAGAACACAGACAAAACCATCCCTTCTTGTGGCTTCATGCAGCCACACAGGGCCTCAATGCATCCCAGCCAGACCTCTGGCCAGCTCAATGAGACCTGCGTGTCTGCAAAATGCATCTAACTCAGCCTGTCCAGCCCATGCAGGGATTCAAACTCCTCTCAAACTCTCTCCCTCGTCTTTGGAGGAAAATGAGACGAAGTACCAGCGCAGCACCTCAATCAGTGCTCAGTGTCCCCCAAAAATCAACACTCAGACCACCCCTGGGTGCTCCCCACGACGAAAGCATCACCCAAGCCAGCATCAGTGTGGCTCCCCCTAGACTAGAGGCAGCTTGTGACCAGTTTTAGAAGCAGATCTACATTCACTGCAACCCCCGTTTATGGTGTATTGATCCAAAAAAAAGAGAATGCTTTGGGTTTCTTTTTTTTTTTTTTTGGTTAAACCCAGCAATTCTTGCTGTGAAGGACTTTACACAACTGCCTTCCTGGAGCTCGTGGACCTGGGTGAGCCAGGCTTTTGTGTGCGACGGGCTGTCACGTGGGTAAGGGACTGCAGCACAGCATGTTAGGGACTTTCTTGAAAAGTAATAATTAATAATAATAGTAACAGTAAAAAAAAAAAATGCAAACCCCCTTGGCTCTCGCCCAGTTCCTCCTATTTCTCTAACCCCGCACCATCCACGTATATACACAACCCACCTGGAGACAGATGGGTGCCAATTGTCTATAGAAAAGGAGATCAAAACCGCTTGCAGAGGAAAATTAAAACTCCTGTGCGCTAGAAGCACTTTACAGCTTGCTACGATCTAACAGGACGCCGGAGAGGAGAGCAAATGCTGCAGCCTGAAGACCTGGTGGTGATCCCGGGGAGCTCGGCTCCTCTCCTCTGCTCTCCTGCATCTCTCCCCCCTCCCTTCAGCAGAGTGGTTTGCAGATAAACGGGCGTGGGTAAAAACAGCCGAGGGTCGACCTCGCCGCAGACGGAGGAGACCGGTTTGTAAGCAAGCTTCGGAAATGGCGATGGGATGGGAAGCTGGCGTCGCCGGTGGCGTCGCTGGTGGCCTCACGACAGCGCCAAGGGAGTCACGACGGCTTCTGCGAGTTGTTCATGTTCTGCAACGAGAGAGGAAGAACAGGGGTTGGGGGCCGTGCTCCGGTTGAACCCCATCCTGGCAACATCTTCTACATGCACATCAAAGGGATGGGGCAAGTAACAAAGTCACAGCACTGGTCACTACGAAAGCACCCACCACAGGAGAGGACACTGCCCATCCAAGGAGAGAGGTCTGGGGATGCACTGACTTGCTACCCATACCCCTCCCCTCAACATCACCTAGCACTAACTACAGGATGGGAATTTGACAGAGGCATCCCAGTTTGCCTTTCTGAAGCTGCTCTTTGGTCAACACAAAGCAAGGAGACAGGGGACCATGGTGTTCATTCAAGGAGCCCAACTGAAATGAACATCTCTTGCTTCCCTTGAGGGTGGGCAGTGTCCCCTCCCTGCCTGCTAAGGAGCTCATCATGTGTCCATCCTTGGCACTGCCAAGAAGAGGCAGTTCCCACCAGTCGTGCCGAGGAGCTGGCATGGGGACCCATCCACCAACAGTAGCGCAGCAGGAGCACCCGCTCCCCCATGAGGTTTCACAGGCCCTAGAGCTGCTTCAGACAAAGCCCTGGTGCAGGGTAGCTGCAACGGGCAACCACCAGAGCACGGTGAGGACCACAAAACCAGAGACAACCAGCTAAACACAAGCAGGACCAACCCCAAGGGCAGTGGTTGAAGGAGAGCATCCGCTAGCAGAGAAACTCGGAGGGAGATCACAACAAGGGCATTTCCCAATTCACAAAACTACACAAAACAGGGTGGGGAAAAAAAGGACTAGGAAACAGCTAGGAAGGTTTCTCAACATATTCTTTTTTCTTTTTGCTTTTACTACCTAAACTGCCTCTTAAGATTACCAGGAATCTTGGCCAGGCTACGAGGCAGAGCAGGTTGAGCTGTTCGCGCTGTTATCTAAGGAGACAGAGGGAGGGTTAGGAAAAGCCACATGCACCACAGCCATTTACCTTGGAAATATTAGTAAAGAGAAAACTTTGAGAAAGTGACAAACGGGTCTTCTTTAAGCATGAAAAGTGAAGGGGAGAAGAAGGGAGGGGATCAGGTGGTTGTTAAAAAGTGCACTTTGGATCACAAACCAAGCAAAAGGAAAAGAAATCATCACGCCAGGTAGCCCCGTGACCCCAAGACAGCTCTTAACCCACAGCCAGGAGGACTCTGAAGTACACAGCCACGTCCTCTCTGCAGGTGCCCCCTGGTCCTCCTGGATGGAGGCCAAGACCCCAACAGCAAAGGCTGATGCAACAAAGCGCCCACTGCCAACCAAGTAGCGTGGTGCAAATTGGAAAGAAGGTATCTTCAACCTCCCCCCCAACTCCATACAGGTTGTGATGGGACAGGATGAGGGACCAGACACACATTTACAAGACAACAGCCTCCAAGTCAGATGACAGCAATGTGAGTGCCACCAAGCCTTTAGTTTGGGGTGTCTTCATGGCTCCCTCAAAGGTAGGCTTTCAGTCCCACACTAGAAGGTAGAGGCAGGCTTTCAGCAGCTGGGCATATTAAACTTGCTGCTGCCAGCCTGCACCTGGGATGGATAACCACCATCACTGCCTGCTCCAGCAGAGCTCCTGCTCTAGCAAAATCTGATGCAGCCATCTCCCAGACTCAACACTGGAGCATGTTTTCAGTGTCCCAGACAGCGCTGAGGCATGCAGTGCTTAATATTAAAACATGGATGGGAAAAAGCTGGATGAAGGGATAGATAAAGAAACAAAAATGTTTTCAAAGTAACCCAAGAAGCCCAGGTACTTCAACAGAGGCTTTTGTGCCCATGAGTAGCAAAGGAAGGAGCACAGACATGCAGGCCATGCTGAGCAACTCAACCTCTACAGTCGCGCAGGAGCATCTTCCCCAAACCAGCAGGCAGCAAAGCCAAGTCTGACTTTCCTAACTTTCCTTTTCTCAAAAGAATTTACTCTAAAAGGGGAAAAAATGTTGAGGTTCACCAGCTGTTACATGCAAGCAGGGCTGAGTTCTGGCCTGGCTATTTCATGGCAAATCCCTCCGTCTTCAGCTCATAAAATGAACCAGGACATGGATGTCCACAGGTTGATTCAAACTGCTCTACAAAGTGCAAAAAGACCCCTGGGCACTACACCCCAGCCTCAGCTCAGCCCAAGTCTTCTTGGTCTTTAAGAAGACACGAGTACAGTTCAACAACTGCTGCTCTCTTAACCCAGTGATGTAGCATGAATTAAGTCGGAAGGCTTCAAATTTATCCAGAAGCTATCTTGTCCCCATGACACAAGGGCCAAACAGCACTTATCCAAACTGTTAAAGCCTTGGTTATTCATAATTAGTTCTCAAGGAATCTTGCTTTCTTAATAGAGGTAGACCATGAAAATATCTTTGCATCTACTCTGCCCAGCACATCTAGGCAGACTTCCAGGTTTGCAGATGCAAAGATCCAGGATATAAGTCCAGTTCCAGAACACATACTCCAGGCTCCCATGCAGGTCACGAAACCCTGCTGGGGTCCGAGGTCAAAGCCTTCTCTGAGATCAACCTGGAGCCTCTGGGAAGGACAGACCACCTGTGTCTATCACCTGCAGTACAATGTGCTGTCGCAGAGGAGATAACTCCAGGAAAAAACAACAGAATCTTCCATCCCATGACTGTCCAAGGAGAAGGCAGGGAATTTAGACATCATCAATAGAAGGCAAGTGATAATTTGCTTAATTTCTCAACAAAATTGGGACATTTAATCAAGCTAGGATACTTAGGGGTCAGACAAAGCACCACACGTAGTCTCCTCATTACCTTTCCTAAGGCCCACCCAACACAGAAAATTTCAACTCCAAGAAGTCCACATCCCAGCAACAACAAAACAACCGGTGGGATGGCAAGAGACACAGAAACGGGGCAAAAAGGGGGGAATAAGACACAAGAAGGTACTTACAGGCATGCCTTCCCTAGTAAAGGCTGCAGAGAGACAGAGAGAATGGAAAGAGGTGTCAGTCACACCGCGTAAGACCAGGCAGAGGACACCAGACATCAGCGAGGGGCACCCAAACAGCAAGAGCTTGGAAACCCGAAGGTGGCAGAGGGTTTGTTGCAAGACTCAACCATCCCACACGGAGCCCCAAAAGCCCAGAGACAGACTGAGCTGCCACGCTGGGAAGGCTCATGCAAAGCAGCCACCAAGCAGAGCAGTCGGAGGAGCACACACCTTTCCTAAGCTGCCCAGGACCTGGCCAAGGAAGGGCAAGAGGACACCAAACACAGACAATGCAAAGAGGGGCTGGGCAAGAGAGCAAGACCCAACAAGCAAGCTGGTGGGAAAGGCAGCACATCAAAGGGGCTCCTATAAATCCATGTTTCTTCTCCAGTGCTACTCTGGTTCCTTAACAAGCACAGGGAGGGGGTGTTCTTCCTGCAGAAGTGCGTGGCAAGGTCTCACCCTTTCCACATCCCCTCATGGGTGGGTGATAGAGGAGAGAACACATAAGCATCGCAGCAGCTACCCACGGGATTTCACCTCAGGCTGCAGAAGGCAACAGGGTTCACTATGCCAAGAGGCTTCTACTCATTTTTGGTTGATTTTGCCTATTTCTCCAAGAAGGAAGAGACCAAAGTTGGCTCCTGGCAGCTCCTTCTCACTTTATTACAATGCCCAAGTCTATGCTGGAGCCATGCACATCCAGGGAGAAGGCAGGAGCCCTTCAGTCTAGCCCACTCTAGAGCTGCAGCTCCCCCCCAGGGGTTTGACACCACGGTGCCAGATGGTGAAGGCACTAAATTAATGCAGCAAGAGATTTGGAGGGTTTACAACACACTGAAAATCCAAGAAAGGATCAACAACCACCCTTACTGGGTGCTTCCAAAACAAACCCAAGGCAGGGAGGGACAGCAGCCGTAGGAGAAAGATGCATCGCAGAGACAGCAGCACAGGTTGCAACAAGAATAAGTCATTCCCCAGCTTCAGGAGCGACAGGAGGACAACAAACAATAAAACAACAAGAACAACAACGACAACAACAAAAAAAAGTTCAACTAACTTGTCCCGGCAGCTGCGTGGGCACTTCCTGAGGAACACAGCCTGGCAAGGCGGAAGAAACAGCCACATGCTCCTCAAAGCTGTTGATGCGAGGTTTTTTGGTGGGCTCTGGGCTTGCTAGAGGGGTAACGCTATTACGTCTCATGAGCGGGTTAGGTCCCTTCTTTGCTTCCTAAATTAGAGTGAGACAAAGAAAAAAAAAAGTAAATAAAAAAAATAAAAGAAAATAAAGAGGAAGAAGGCGACAGTTATAAAGGAAAAAAAGAAGCAGGTTGGTTTGGGTTTTTTTCCTTAAAGCAGCCTCTGCTTTTCCCCACCGTTGCTGTTGACGTGCTAAGGATAAGCTGAAAGACTGGACACCAAAGAAATTAAAACCCTAATGCAAAATGTTCAAGAATGCAGCATGATTTCCCAAAAAGGGAGGAAAAAAACCAAAAAGGCCCTGCACCTGAGCCTCTGCTCACATAAAAATAATGAGAGGTTGCTAAACAACCCCAGAGTTAATGAAAAGCCAATGACTTTGGCATGACAGAGAGGCACCCATCAGTCTCCTCCTCGTAGCTGGTTCCTCTGACTCAAGGAGAGGTGTGAAAGCAAGAAGAAGACGAGCCAGCCCCGGCTGATAAGGAAGATTTGGGAAACAGGGGCAGAGCAGCCAGCGAGGGTCAGCACTGCGCCAAGCATCAACTCAAGCGAGGTGGGATGGAGGGGCAGCACCTGCACAGCCGAGCAGAGGCACCCAAGAGCTTTGCACATGTCTCACTCCCCTCCTACCCACAGCACACAACCCCCCCTGCCATCCCCAGAGAGGGTGGTGGAGGAGGACACCGATGGCCCCATGGCAGAGAGAAGGACTGGGCTTCCCCACATACAGCCACAGGGAGGGAGAGGTGGCTCAGATGCCATCAGCTGAGGTTGAGAAGCCAAGGATGGGAGATGTGGGCCAAAAGGAGACAGCTCGGACCATCTAACACCCATCTGGGCTCCATCACTCCGACATACAAGTTGGAAAGGTCTCAGCAGCTGCGACATGGGCACTGCCAGGGTCTCCGGGGTCCCCCTTGGGTGGCTGTTCAGTCTTAGCACTGAACTGCCATCCTCCTGCTCTGGTCTCTGAGCTCCTGGTGGAGCATGCAGCAGATAACTCCTGGAAGGTTAAGTCTTTCCTCCACAAAGGGTTTCCCCCCTGCAGCATCCCCAGCCCAGCACTGCCACCCTGCACCCTACGGAACGGCACTCTGGTAGCCCCACACAGCCGTGGCATGCCAGGAAAGAAAAAAAACCACAACAGCAGACAGATGTCAGGCAAGGTGTTGAGCCTGGGCTCTGCCAACCAACTGGGAGACCTGGGAGAAATCACTTTCTCCATCAGTGGCTCCATTCCCCACTCGGGTGAGCGGGTGACTGCACAGGTGGAAGTTAAAGACCAGGGAGGAGCTTCCCCTGGGCAAGCTTTAATCCGGGCAAACACAGTGGGAAGAGGGCACATGCAATAGTCCTCTTCCCCTCAAAAACCTTCAACTGGCCACATCTTTGCAGAGCAAGAACCCATCTGACACTCCTGTCCTCCAGAAGCACTCTGAATACTTAGCTGAACACTTTCCCCATGCCCAACCTGGGCATCCTTGTCGCTCATTGACCATAGAGGAAAGGAGGGAACACCAAGGGATGGCTCTAAGGAAAAGCAACACTCACCTCTGGCCGTTCCCTGTGGGTGTTGACAGCTTCAATATTCAGTGAGATGGACTCCACCCGGCAGCCTGCAGCAGGGAGCACAAGGAGACAGAGGCCATCAGCAAACTCAACAGGCAAAGGATGCTACAAAGTGCTCCACCCCAGGCCCCTGCTCTTCTCCCAGAAGCAGTTTGGATTCAGGAGGAGGTATAATTCGAACCCCTTGGCATGTTTAGTAGAAAGGCCCCACTTACCATAGGCCACTGGGGTCAGCTTCAACACTGTGTGAAGGGGACATTTCAGGTAGGGCATTTCATCTGCAAAGAAAAGTAAAGCAGGAGGGTTATCTCATCCATCCCCTCTCCGAAAGCAGGTTTAGACATCTTCAACAGCTAAGGCCATGCATATCAGAGATGCATGTTCCAGGCCCTGGACGTATCTCTTATATCCTCAGAGTCCTGACTCTGCTGGAGGAGGGATGATACACAATCCCCTTCCTAGGGACAGGGAGCTCACCTGCACTCTTGTCCAGAAAGTATGCCAGGAGACAGCGCATGACAGCCTGGTGACAGATCACAAGGACATTCTCTTGTCTCTCCAGCTCCATGATGACCGGCTCCAGGCGCTGCACCAGATCTTGGTACGACTAAGACAGAAGAGAAGGGAGATATGGCATATACATCAAGAGAACTGGCACCTCATAAGAAACAAGGGTCCTTCTCTTGGTCCATCTATTGATTTCATGCTCTCGACTAAATAAACCAACATAATTACTGCTAAAACCAAGCAAAGTTCAAAGCAGCCTCATCTTCAGGCTGCTCTAGAATGTAGCTACTTTTGGTTAGAGAAGAAAGAAGCCATCCTACTATTTGCTATCAGTTTAGTAGGACTATTAAACAATGTGCTGCTTAATGAGATCTCCATGTATCAAGATTTTACAAGGGCTCAATGCAAAAGGTAAATGGGAGCCCTGGCCCATCTTGATTCTCATTTTTTGGAGCAGTACCTGCTCCTCTGCTTCAACTGTATTGGACAGCAAGAAGAGACAAGCAGGCCATGTTTAAAGAAAGAGTCACATCTCTGAGGGTCTCCTTGCAGACCTACCTCCCCAGAAGGATAGCGATAGTAATATTTATCTTGATCACGTAAAGCAAATTCCTCTGGATGCTGCTCCCTGATTTCTTCATATGTCATTTCTTCACACACACCCTGCCAGAACAGGACATCCATGAGGTTACTGGACATGCTCAACTCAAAAAGCATCAGCACACTCAACATGCAAAACCTTCTCCAAAGTAATTGTCTATCACCCTCTGAGTGGTCAGCTACTGAGCAGTTTTAAGCTAAAATAATTTTAACCTGCTCATTCAAGTCAGTATCTTGAAGCATCTGCACAAGGTAGAGCTAATATCAGAAGCCAAGTTGTGAGTACTGGAGAAGTATCACCCTTTCCCACAGAAAGAAATTCTCCCCACAAAAGGTGGTGAGATTTAGGCAAAAGTGAAAAGGCCAGTACTATCAACCCTGCCTGCTAAGCAGCAATCAGCATGATCCAGCTGTTCCCATTGCAAAGATACTTACAGCATCAATTTCATTGAGCGCCTTCCACTGCTCATATGGCAGTTGGAGAGCTTCTGCAGTTTGGATTGTTCTCTTTAGTTGGCTGGTCCAGACTTTGAGGTCCTTCAAGTTTTGCTCCTCAACAAACTTGTTAAGTGCCAGTGCAAACTGTGGGACGTAAAAAAAAAATAAAAGAGGTTGACTCCTGATCCACAGCTTCCCAACAGCTGCCTTCTCTTCATCCCAGTAAATGCTGCCTTCTCCAGGACACGTTTTGCCTTCTATAGGCACTTATATTAAACTTCTACTCTGAGGTGAAGAGCAGCCACACATGTATTGATCCCTAAAAGCTATGAGGGGTAGGAGAACAGAAAGAAAGTAAAGGAGAAAGTGGTATCTTAATGTTGTCAAGGAACAACAACAGCATCCAAGAAACAGCACCACAACCTGGGGTCTGCTATAATGCTGTGGAAGATCCCTGGCCACCCTTAAGCACAGCTCTGCTTATTTGTCACAGAGCTAAACTGATGTCTCTGTATTCCTTGATAATAGTCACACCTTCATGGCTCCATTTATACTTCAAAATGGTCTGGCAAGCCAAAATAGCTATTAACCTTCCCCAAATCAGCACATTTGACCAAGCTTTGAAGAACAAAGTAGTGAGCAATCTGAAAGCACCCTTGGAATTGGTTAACCCTGCCGATGGGTGGCAGCAGTCCTTCTACATCTCACCCTGCCTGTGCAAGGTCTGAACCAAATCAATGAAGGTACCCATACCCTTCTCTCCTAGAGACTTCTGCAGTCCAACCTCTGTTAACCCTAACCACATGCAAGCCCTCATGGAACGCTGATGGCTGGAAAGTCTTGTTTCGAGGTCGTATGCCGCAGCCCGAATTTAACCAACCCTACAGATGGATCCTCTCAGCTCCCCAGCTGTCATCAAACATACACTTAACCTGCTAAAGTCAAATCACTCCTAGAATGCATAGGGGCATATTCCCTTCCCCCTTACCTTTTTGCCCCTGTTGGAGAGGCCCGAGTCACCTCCAATCTTCCCCTTGAGGTTGAAGTCACTCTCACCATGCCGACAGAGATAAATGGTGCGGGGCTGGACATGGATGTTCATCAGGTAGTAAACAATCCTGCTCTGGATGTGATCCTGAACCCTATTGACTAGGAACCGTCGGCCAACATCGATGACTTTGATGAGAGAAAGCTCCCTAAGAAAAGCACAGCAAGGATGAGGGCGTTGCCAGTAGGGAAAGCAGAAAGAAACACTATCCTTGAAAAAAAGTCTTGTGAAGTATCTCAGTCAACATAACCACCCAGCTAAAAGGATTTCCTGCAGGCTATTTTCAACAGGGAGACAACAGGTAGCAGCAATTCATAGAGAGCTAAGTAACACCAATGTAATCGCCACTCCTCCTCGCAGCAGTAAAGAGGATTAAACAAGACTAGCAGGGAGCATGTTCCTACTGAGGACAGGGCTCAACAGGACTGGGATAATCTGTGCAGGGCACACGGATGTATTTGTGAGCAGTGGAAAGGCTGGGAGGTGCCTGCCTGGTCATTCAGGACAGCAAAGGTCTTGTCAGGGCACACAACTGGGCGGAAACCACAGGGCTTGCTCAGCCTTGTGGTTTGAGCCTGTTTTGAGCAGGACCTTCCTTTAACTGACAAAAGCACCTCAGAAACGCTCAAACTGAACTGCTTTTCCAAAACCTTCATATTTAGGCCTGCAGAACCAGGGTATCTGAACCCAAAAGAGTCTGGGAAAGTTTCAGTGCTCAGCTCCCCGGCACAGGGCTGGAGAAAATAAGCTATTTCAAGGAAGAAGTCATATTCGTAATGAAGCTTGACCATATATTATTCTAGCACAGTCATGTACTTGAGGACAAGATGAAATAGAGCTCCATAATTCATTACTCTTCTCCTGGAAGAAGGCAAGCATTCAAGCCAGTTCAGAAGTCAGCAAAGTCTCTTACCGGTCATAGTTATCAGGGTCGAGTGGCTGGTAGCTGGCCTGGTAACAGTTGATCCTCTTCATGAAGTCCTCCATGGCATCAGTTGAATTGCAGTCTCGATAGTCAGGGCTGGACAATTTTACTTCCTGCAGCAGGAGAGAAAACACACCACAAGGACAGGTTAGGAAGCCCTCCGAGCCAGATCATGCTAATCTCAAATTTAAAAGTACTGCCAAGATCCAGTTATTGGCTGAACCACTTTACAGTCATCCTTTGTCATAGGACAGAAAAGAAGGAAATGGGATCCAAAGCTAAGAACTTGGTGAGAAAATATGATATAAAACATTGCATGACTGGTAAAGATGAGCATTCTTCCAAGAGTTGGGGTAGCACCGCCCCACCCAACACGGTGGGAAAGAGTGAACTTTTTTTATGGCTAAAGAAAAGCATTAGCTTTAAATAGTTCAAGCTGAAGATGGAAAGGGCATGAGGTTAGGCAAGATGCTTGCCCATGAATAAAGCTGCCAGGAGGTAGAGGTCAACCTGACTGTACATCATCCGAGGCAATAGGATAATAACATTCTGTGGATTGCTTGCTAGAAGGTACTAGGCTGAAAGATGCTACAGATGTCAATATCCAGAGCTCTCATGGAATAAGTTCTGCCTGAACAGCCTACTTTTCATGAAGATTTGGGTCTAAGCAGCAGCATTACACATTAGTAACTTCACAACAAATCCTGAAAGGGATAGGATAACACAACTGAGCAACACACGTGGCAGCACCCCAGGCCCACAATGTGTCTTCCACGCTGACCCCAGCACTTAGAGCACCATTCACCTGCAGCACCCCATGAAGCAAAAAGTTATACTCAGCTAGTAGTTAATTTTCTCCTCCTTCAAGCATTAGTTTACAAGGAAAGGGATTAAATCCTCCAGAACATGCAGTTTCAGAGTGTTGCAAAAAAAATAAAAAAAGATAGAGCAAACTGAGCATTTTATTAGCACCATGGAAAGAAAGGATTGTGGGCAACCTCCCCAAATGCTGATTGCTGGACACGGAACACCAGCTCCCAGGAGGAGCAAAAAGCCAAGCTCTAGTCCCCCACCACAGCACCCTTTATGGAGGCTGTCTCCCCTGTTCTTGGGCAAACCAAAACACTACAAAACCCCTCTCAGACTTCGGGTGTCCTGCAATGCATTCTCAGACACTATAAAATAACTCATATAAAGTTCTGATGTCCAACTGGAGAGAAGACTGGAGGAGAGCCCAATGGAGGAAATGATATTTTCATTCAAGTCAATTACATCTATGCAGACCAGTCGAAACATCTACCCACCTTAGCCAAGCTAAATGGGCATAAGAGCTCTTCTGCTGGTGGGAAATCAAAGACTCAGCAGCTCCCAAAGGAGTTGAAAAGCAATGTTTTATACTGCTCTCAGCCAAGACTTCAGCAAGAAACTATAAGCTGGGCTGCTATTATTCTCAAACCAGACCCCAGTAGATTTTGGGAAACAGCATGTGGCTAAAGACACCAAGTCTGACTGTTCTTCAAAGGGATTTAAACTCATAACTACATCCATAGCTTCCAAAACAATGGGCCTTTAGGGGAGGGGTCACCAAAGCATTCTGAATGTTCTCTCTCAACGTTAAGTTACAGATCAGATCAACACATATGTAGAGGGCATAGAAAGCAGCTGGGGAAAAACTACAGCAACTTTTATTTTCATTATTTCCAAGTGGTCCTGGGTCCTGGCAGAAAAAAAGCTCCTTTCTCATCCCAGGACAAATACATCATAAAAAAACCCCTCCTAATCCTTAAACAACTCTGGCAAGACATTCTGATAAGAAACCAGCCAGGCACAGGTGGGAAATTCTACACAAGGGAAAACAAAAGCAAGACATCTCCAGCTTACCATAACATTAGTAGCAACTACTGTGGGATCATTGCAGACAGATTCAATGAAAAACACCTGCAAAACAAAACAAAGTTCACCTGAAGGCCAGCAATAAGGTCTGTAGCATTTAATCAGCTCCTTTCTCAACCCAGCCTCCTCCCTCTTTGACCAGTGAGCTCTCCCTCTGCCTAACTCCCATCCTTTTCTTATCCAGGGCTCAGGTTTGGGAACAAAGGAAGTTTTTGATCTAAACTAAGCAGTGAAATCTCCCTTGCACAACAACATTGTGAGGACAACACATTAGTGAAAGAAGATACACCAACAATGCACTAATGTGGACTATGCAATGCAGATAGCAGTCCGATGATACCAACCTTGAACCCATTTTCTTTGGCAAAGTTAAGGATCATCCCTCTCCTCTCCCGCGTGGTATTGGTGGCATCAAAAACCTTCAAAAACAAACATTTCAATCAGCACCAAGAGCGTGTGGTTCCCCACTGAGCCACTCCTCAGAGAAGGAGCTGCAGAGCAAACTCCACAGAGCACAGTGCCTTCAGGACCAGGACTACTGCCAAAGCCCAAGGAGGGCATCTCTGAGCTTACCGCAATCTGGCCACCCTCCTCTGTCAGGTACAGCTTGACATCCCTCAAGGCAGCCAGGGCACATTGCCTGCAAAAGAGGTGAGAGACACGTGGCTCTGATGTCCTCAGAGATGCTTCCAGCAGCCAGTACACAGACCTCCACAAAGGAGGGCAAGATTTGTGGCTCCACCTCAGCACCTCCCAGGACCTTTTACTTAGGAAAGACACTCTCTATCTGCCCCAAAAACAAGAGCCACGCGTGGCAACCGGTGTGCTGGTCTTCACAGCAGAGACAATGGTAGATGAAGAAGCAAAGGCCAAACCTGATGACAGACTTCACACCCTACTTCGCTTAGCCTGAGAGTGAATTTAGGGTATCACTGACTGAGGATGTGTTGGTGACCCTGGAGGTACCAAGCCAGTACAGCTTCACTTTTCAGCTCTCTGTGCCCAAGCCTGCCCCTCCTTGGGCAGGCTGGGGAAACTCAAGCTAGAGCCCAGCTTTTCTGTTCAACACCCTCCAAACAAACTGGGTAACCGTGCTGCCAACTACAGGGTTCACCTTCTATTTGGGACCCACGTGTAAGCACGGATGCTGCACACACACTTACTTCCTGACTTTCATGGCCTCCTCGTTGTCGGGGCGGAAGAAGTCATAGGAGCTGTAATGCTTCACCGCCTCACGGCGATACTCCCCCACGTTGAAAACTGTATGGGAAAGGCAAAGACCATCAAAACCGAGAGCAGGTATCAGCACAGCTTGACTCAGCTGTGCAGTTTCTGCAGATAATGCTTTATAGTAGTGGATTAAAAAGTGACATCCTTAGAGGAAAAGGCTGAGGGACATCCCTCGGTGTTCAAAGTGAAGAAGAACCTGGGCTGCAGTAGAAGCCACAGGAGGACATGGATACTTGGCCCACAGGGTCTTGGAGAGAACCCACACTACCTCTCCCCCCTCCTCAAGGGGCTGAGTTCCTAGAGCAACTCCTGTTCACAGACCTCATGCTTTTCCCAGATAGACAGTGCCTCACCTTTCGTTGGGACACCAATCCAGTTGAGGTAGCGAGTCAGCTTCTTGGATATATAGGTCTTCCCACGGGCTGGGAGGCCAACCATCACTATCACAGTGGGGGAATTGGCAAGCTGTGGCCCACAGGCTGCAAGAAAGAGAAGAAAGCATGGCATGAGCTGCCACTAATCCTCCAGCTCATCTTATATCAACCCTACAAGGCACTTGCTCATAAACCCAGTCTTCTCCCCACTCCTTGAGCAGCTAGAGCAAACCCTGTGCTCCACCACCTCTGCAGTATCTCCTATGCATCCTCCCTCGTGAGCCTGGACAACCAAAATCTTGAGCAGACAAAACCATTCCACTTTTGCAGTGGGATCTGCTGAATGAGCACATGTCAGAGCAGAGGGCATGACAGAGACAGCTCTGTGGGTGCGACACAACTACCTCAGCTGAGCATGCTGACCCAAATTCACCATGGTGCCACCCAAAGCGCTGGACATAAGTCACAGTGACGGCCATGGCAAGAGGAGAATACCCTGATGATTGAGAAGTGGACAACCTCCTATTCTCACACTTTGGCTAACTCTATGAAAAGCCAGAGAACTGGCTTTGGTCCAGTCCCCGCTGCAAGGGCAATACCAGGTCTGCACTGAGCTCTTCATCCACATAAAGCAACTTCCAAAAACTTCTGCTAGCTTTTTAGCTGATACACATGCAAATTCAATTAACTATTTTTTTTTTTTTCTGAATACAAGCAGGATTCCAGGGCTGTAGAACCCCTGGCATTTAAAATCAGATACATAGAGTGACTTATTGCTCTGAAATTTCTTCTAAGATGGAGTATTTTGGGTTGTTGTAAAAAGTGTCCATGTCAAACAGCTGGAAATAAATCCAGAGTCATCACTTAGTGATGACTTGGCAAGTCAAAAGAAACTCCTCTCCAATTGACCATAATGGCATGGAGAAAATGCAGACAATTCAGCTGCCAGGCTGCTCAGGTGAATCACCTCTCCCCCCATAAATCCTTAAGAAAGTAAATTCCTGGCTCAGTTTGGAGAAAATTGCTGAGGTTGCAGGACTGGGAATGCAGATGGGAAATTTTTTTTAGTCTTCCACTGCCTGGTCTCAGCGTCATGGGAGGTGTCTGTAACTACCTGGACCACACACCCCACGGACCATGTAACGTGGCAGCATCATCAGGTTTGCCCTGCAGAATTGCTTCTCACATGGTGCTACACATGCAGAAAACACCAAGGCACAAAGGTAAGCACTTTAAGTAAAAGAAAGGAAGATCTTAACGATGCCTAATGGAATTTGGATTAGACAGTTGTCTTTCATGCAGCCCAGTGTGACACACCAAGAGCCCTCCAGGGGAAGGCAGAGACCAGCCCCCACAGGCAGACCCTCTGGGGGATTTCTTACCCACCCTTCAATCCACCCAGTGAGAGACCTCACAGGAAAGGAATGCAGGGAGCAAGTGGCTGGTGGCAGAGACATAAAACCACTGTTTAATTAGGGTCTGGGCGGAGAGCTCTCCCTGCCCATCCCAGCTGCCCACAGGTGGGACCAGATGACAGTGGCAGAGCTATTTGGAGATGGCAAAGGGTTCTCCAGGGATTGAGATGGGGCAGCAGGTTAAGGGGAGATATTTCTCAGTGGAGATCTCTGAAGGGCAAACAAACCAAGAGATATCCAGAGAGTATGCAAAGCACATGGGACGTCCTTCCTTCACTAATGAAAGCTAAAGAAACTGAATTAAGGCCACAAAGAAGAGTTATAGCATTGGTGCCCAGAAGGGCAGCGAAGAGCCACTCATCATTGGCCTGGCTGTCTCACCAAAGCAGACTCAGCAGAAAAAAAAAAGATGAGAAAAATACCTAAGAGACTTTTTTTTTTTTTAAATAGTCCACATTCCTCAGGCTGGAGCTGCCCTCACTCTTCGTGCAACCTGCATCCCCAGTGTCACATTTCTAAAATTTCACAAAAGCCTGGGCAATCTGCCACCGATTTTAGCACCAAGCACTGATTTTGTGTGCTGGGATGTTGCAGTGAGCGAGAGTCAGACACTTACTCATAGAGTTAATGTGAATGCTCTGACTTTATTGATAGCATGTGTGGTTAAGTATCTTTGGATAGAGGTACACGCGACCGGCATAGCTGGCTGATTGGGTTAATGCTTCTGTCCACGCGCCTTACGGTTGCTGCTAATTGGCTGGAGTACACTGTCC
The DNA here is from genome assembly GCA_033556795.1 of Tapera naevia. Lineage (NCBI taxonomy): Eukaryota > Metazoa > Chordata > Aves > Cuculiformes > Neomorphidae > Tapera > Tapera naevia. The sequence continues at coordinate 293,365 of JAUMJJ010000074.1, read as the reverse complement.
ACGCGAAGGGCTTCTGGCTCTGATGCCAGCTGGGCTGTTTCTTCCTTATCTTGGTCCCTGCTTTACATCCTGCTGATATTTTGCAAGTAGGCAAATTCCTCTTGATTGTTTACCAAATTGTTACGAGATGACCCTATGCCCTGTTCGTACTACTCTAGTATTTTCCCATGTCCAGCTTCAGCTAGAAATTCTTCTACACTGGGGTACCAAGGGATCAGTGCAACATGAATACTTTTTTTCCTCTTCCAACAGTCTCACATCCTCAACCAACCTATGGGTGCAAGCCTTTTATTACACAAAATCCAACCACATACTAAATAAAGCAAAGGAGGAAAGAATAATACCTGAATAGAGAAACTTCTCCTTTCCCTACCTGCCTGCAGACAAAGGATCTCAAAGAGCAGAGCCAAGAGGATTTGGGGCCATTAAAATAATAGCTCTTCAAGAGGGCAGGGACAATGCTGGCTACTGTTCATGTCTCTTTGGCTCCAGACAGCTGAAAAAGTCCCAGAACTGGTGCACAAACACAACCAAAGAGGACTGCAGGAGTTAAGCACCTGTATTAGAGGAATCTCCCCTAGTTTGGACTTCTGCCAAAGCAAAAATCCTGCTTCCCCTTGGATTGTGAAAAAGCATCTGTTCACAGACCTGGGAAATATTTCCCAAAGCACTAGGGTATCAAGCATGCATTTTGTTGTCAGGAACATGAGCCCAAACCCAGCTAAATCACAAAAGTCTCCAGGAAACTTTGCATCAGGGATGAAACAGAAACCAGTGTTTTGCTCCCTGTGATTCACAAAGACCTAATTCATCACTGCTTTTCACCAGCTGGAAAGCTATCAGGGATTTCAATGCATATTCATTACTTGTTATCCACATCTACCCAGGTAAATCAAGGTCAGATGTGACTTTCAAAAGGCTCAATCAGGATATTTAGAAGTAGCTCTGTCACTTGTGTCTTCTAGCTGCTTGAAAGTCAGCATCAATGTGCTTTCATGCTTCACCAGAGTGGGTGGAAGAAAAAAAAAAAATAGGAAGGAAATTTGCTTCTATAAAAGGTTGAAATAAAACAGCCACCTCCCTACTTCAGGCACTTTTTACTGTGTCCTCACAAGAAGCAATCCCCCGCTTCTCCTGCTCCCACGAGCCCACGCCACATGTTGTACCTTAGTCTTGCATTCCCTTTTTCCAGCTTCTTTCCCACTGCAATTCCCTAACATCTTTGAGGACCCACTGAGAACGTGGAACAGGTATCAACCCACCGTTGCGCAAGCTGTGATTTTGCATGCACATCACCGACTTTTTCAAATGCCCTTGCCCACCACGCCAGAGTTATGGGAGAAAAGGCAACAGCAGCTCCTTTCCTCCTGGAGCATCCCCCATCCGAGCCCCCTCCCCTCTCCTGGCTCTGCCCACCCAGCCGCCAGCCGACGACTTGACTTTCCCAGCCCCTACGTGAGAGACGTGCAGCTTGACAGCAATTTAATGGATCGCCGTCAAAAGGCCACATGAAGGCATCATCACTTCGCATTCCAGCCTCCCATTGATGAGGAAGCAGACAATCGGCCTAATTATGGCACACACAGGGAGCAGTCAGGCAGGAGGATGCTTCCAGGGATGCTCCAGCTCCCTCCTCCCCCACTTCCCGAGGACCACATCAGCCTCGTGTTTCCCTTGCATCTCCCTCCCCACCCGGCTTTGTGGCTGCCGAGGAATTAACAGCACCTTGAGCTTAAAGTAATCATAGGATGGTTTGGGTTGGAAGGGACCTTAAAGATCATCCAGTTCCTGCTCTCCTGCCGCGGGCAAGGACATCTCCCACCAGTTGCTCAAGACCCCATCCAACCTGGTCTAAATTAGCCATCCTCATTTAAAAACAAACAAACAAAACACAAACTAAAAGCCCAAATAACGCTCTTTTCATCAAGCTCACTGAACAGTGTCTTGCGTGGCTTGTTTCCACCCCGAGATAAAATAATTAGAAATCACATTATGGTATTAATAAGCCCTTTGGTGCTTTGCTATATTAAAGTATGTTTTCTCCTCTGCCAAAAGGGAATTGTCTCCTGAGAAACCAGGTGAATAAAGTGGCAAAGACCACAGCGAGGGATTTCATTCAAAGCTGCCAGTCCTCGAGAAAAATCAATTAAACAGATACAGTTGCAATGCTTTAAGCCAGGAGACATTTTTAACCTCTTAAGAGCAAAGCCCCGTGGCAACCCAGATGCTCAGCCTGTTGCTGAAAACCATTTCCTCAGCAGCTTCTGCTGCAGAGCTGCCCTCGCAAACATCTGCTGTAGTGTTCAGGCATCCCTTGCTGCCCCGTGGCCATGGGGCAACACGTGACAAAATCAAAAGGTTTATTTTTTTTCATTATCATTATTTTTTTTTAAAAGGGGGAACTTCCCAGCCAAGGGAAATAAATGCTTAAAGTAACTTTAAAAACGCCTGCTCAAGGAAAGCATTGGAAAGACTGATTCACCCAACTGCCCAAGCCACTTCCATCTTTTGCCAGGCTGCAAAGTGCCACCTCCTCCATCCTGGCTCCCCGGATCTGCAGATTCCTGAGACGCTTTAATTTTGAGTTGCACAACTGGCAGGGCTGTCAACTTGACTGTTGGGCGAGTTAAAAGAGCTGCCTCTTGCTTTAGTATTGTATTATGATTCATGATTTGTTTTATAGTAACAGCAGGTTGACCCAAGCGCTTGCTTTTATTATTTATTTGGAAGTGTGGAGGCTGGTTTTAAACACTCCAGATGCTTTCTGAGCTTGGAAAAGCAACCACTGCAGGAGCTCCAGCACTCATTTTTGCCCTCTCCTCCACCTGCCTCCTACCTCATCCCGAACACAGCACAGGGGCTGTTAAACTGCAAACAGCTGGTGATTCTTCCAAATCCATTACCCTAATCCAATAGATTTTCCCAAAATCCATTATACGTGTGTGTAAAGTAATAAATCATTAAAAAAAAAAAATCTCAGAGCAAGGTGTCGGACATCCTGGAAATCGCATCTGAGCTGGCACCCAAAGTTAGCAACCTGCTCCCTTCCCTTTTAATCCCAGGGCTGGAGGCGAAGGAGCGAGGGGAGTGGAAATTGGGACACCCACGTCCAGCCACCTCTCCGCATCCTCCAGAGCTGCGATGGTTGCACCTTCCTCCAGCTCCCGTGGTTGGAACTGAGTCATGGACAGTGGGATGATGCTGGAGGAGGAAAAGCGGGATGCTGCATGGATATTATGGGAAAGGGCGTTGCAGAGCGCCCCCACCCCGCGCCACGGGATGCGTAGGAGAAGGAGGAGGGGCTGCTTCCCATCCCACCCCATCCCATCCCGCAGGGATGCTGCGGTGCCCCCGTACTCACAGCGGCGGGGCAGTGCCGGCCGGTTGTCATTGGGAAGCCAGATCTTCTGGATGCGGCTTTGCGTCAGCTCCATGGGCATTTTTAAAACAAAGGTCTTTTTGCGCTGCGCGTCCACCTTGATGCGTTTGCGGGGTGGGGAGGAAAAAAAAAAAAAGGAAGGAGGGGGAAAAAATATATAATAATATAGGAAAAGGGCTTTTTTGTTGCAGTCGTCGCTTTGCGGGGTGGTTTGAGCAAGCGGCTGCGGCGATTTCGGAGTCTCCTTAAGGCTTTTCGGAGGAGAGGCAGGAGGAGGAGGAAGAGGAGGGACGGGGCTTCAGGGCACAAAGCCGGCAGGAAGGGCACGAACGCCGCGTGGTTGGAGGCAGCGAGTCCTGCCGCTACCGTGGACGACAAAAAAAAAAAAAAAAAAAAAACTCTCTAAAAATCCCTTTTATTTTGAGGGAAAAAAAATATAAAGGAAAAAAAAAAAATCTGCAGGCGGGGAAGCGGTGCAGAGAGGCGGCGAGGATGATGATGGTGGTGGTGGCGATGCTGCTGCTGCTCCTCTCCCTCTCGCTCCGCTCGCGATGAGCCGGCAGCAGCCGCAGCCGCCTATTTCTAGCCCGAAAGGCGGCTGCAGCCCCGCGGCTCCCGCCCTCCGGGAGGAGGAGGGTGGAGGGAGGAGGAGGGGAGAGGGAGGAGGAGGAGAGCGGAGGGGGCGCGGTTCGGCTGCCGCCTGCTGCCAGGGTCCCGCACTGCAGCGCGGACAAAGGAGGCGCCGCGGAGCTCGTGAGCCTTTGTTCTCCTGCGGGGGGATGGATGGATCTCACCGTGACTGCAGATGGGGACGGCCGCGGGGGGATGAGGGGGTGTACGTGTGTGCATACAGGCGGTCCTCAAGCTAAAAACACCCTAAAAGTTTAACATATGAGAAGTGTGTATATATATATATAAAAACATAATTAAAAATAATTTAAAATAATTTAAAATTTGGAAATAATTAAAAAAAAAGTTAAAATTATTTAAAAGAACTAAAACTAATTTTAAAAATTAAAAGTAAAAAATAATTAAAAATCATTTAAAAATAAAAACTCAACAGAATTAAAATAATTATATAAATAAAAATAATTTACAAGGACTAAAAATAATGAAAATTTAAAAATAACATAAAAAGTTAAAAATAAAAGGAAAAAGTTGAAAGGAAAGTGAAAATAAAAAGAAGAGAAATAGAAATAATTAAAAATCAAAATAAAAACACGAGAATAAAATATAATAATAAAAAGGAAATAAAAATAAAATAAAAGGAAATAAAAATAAAATAAAAGGAAATAAAAATAAAAGCGAATAAAATAAAATTAAAAAATAAAAGGATAAAATAAAAATAATTTAAAACAAAAAAAAGCAAAGGGAAATAAAATAAAAATACACGAATAAAATAAAAATAATTAAAAATACAAACCCAAAAGGAAATAAAATTAAATAAGAATACAAGAATTAAATACAAGAATAAAATAAAAAAGGGAAGAGAAAACCCAAATAAACTGCAAAACTTAAGTAAAAAGCACCCAACCCCTAAGCGAACGGCGGTGGCTCGGGGGGGCGCGGTGCGCCCCTCACCCGCGCCGCAGGGCGGGCGCCGCCGGGGGCGGGGGGCGCGGCGGGGCCGGGGTCCGCGCTCCGCACGTCCCTCACGTCGCACATGGCCCCGCCGCACCACCTCCCCCGGCGGGGCTGCCCGGGCTGCAGCGCCGGCTCCGCCTCCGCCCGCGGCCACCGCGGCTGCTCCGCGGGCGCGCAAAGCGCTCGGGAGGGCGTCCCGGCGGCGGCTCAGACAGCCCAGCGCCCTCTTTCCTCCTTCCCCGCACAAAAAAAAGCGGCTCTTGCCGGGGTGTGAAGCGGGAGCAGCCCTGGGGGTGCTCCACGGGGAAGCTTTGCGCTCTGATGGGCACAGTCTTATCTTATTAATTGTTTACTTTTCATTATTTATATTTTTATTAACTTTTTAATTATTTCATTATTTTCATTATTTCATTATTTTCATTATTATTTGCTTTGTTTTCTTAATAGCATTATTTTATTAGCTTATTATACCTGTACTTAAAAATTATTAAACCAGTGCAATTATTACTATTGATCTATTACCTTTATTGATTATAAGATTATTATTAATCCCTGCAAGTTACTTTTCCACCTGAAATTAGACTGCAAACAGCAGCCCAGCAATAATAACAACACAAAGATGTTTGCAAGTCAATGTTTGAAGCACAGAGGGGTTGGGGGCACCCAGAAAAAAACCACTTTGGAGACATTGGAGCCCCAGTTGTGCAGGTGCTCATGGTACCTCCCACCTCAGCCCCCGCAATGGGATGGATCCCGCTTGGCACTGGGGTAGTCTGGCAGGATGCTGGGTGGTGAGTGTGCCATAGTGGGGAAACGTGGAAACACAGCTGGGAATAGAGAAAAGGTGGGAACATCAGCTTCGGTGGGGTTTAATAAAGCAAATTTTGCTTGAAAATCTAAAACCTGATAAGTAGCATCTCAGATGCTTAAGGTGTCCAAGAGCCTTTTTATTATATAGGGGGTTTTCATCCTCTAGAAAACAGTTATGTTTTCATAATGTATCTAAAAAGAACATATTTTTGGCTATCTCCTTACATGGAGCCAAGATGGATGGAGTAAAAAAATGCACAATCCCTCTTCCCTCCTACACAGGAAAAAAATACTCACAGGCAAAAAAAAAATAGCTACTATGAGGCAGTTGGAAAAGAGCCAGAAATTTGGGATGTGGGAAGAAAGAGGATTAGAGCAGCGAGCACTTAGGCCAGTGAAGGTGGGGATGTGGGTCAGGCACAACACTGGACCACTATGCACAAAATCCATCCTTGGGAAAGAGGAGTTTGTTGTTTTGTTTGTTTGTTTGTTTTTTTCCCAAACCCTGGACCTTTTTGCATGGAAAGCAACAAAAATTCAGTTCCCAGCTAAACCACGAGTCAGGAGAAGGATGAAAATTCACGTGATGTTACAGCACGAGGAGTCTGGGCATCCTCCTTCCTCCAGCAACTCAGCTCTCCTCTTCAAAAAATCACCACCCCCACAATATGGAAAGGAGCCCGAAAGCGAAACCCAGCCTGAATTAAAATCACAGTCACTTCAAATTAGATCCACCTAGTAATTCTTGGCTTTAAAACCCCTAAATAACTGGAGCGGAAAGCTTCAACTCCTAAATAAATGGCCTGGTTTTCAAAGGCACGAGCGCCCAGCTGCTCCAAGCGAGGTCAACTGGAAGAAGCATCATTACTATTTATAAGGTGCAGGGAGAGGGTGGCAGGCAGGACAGCACTGGGTGCACGGAGAGGGTTTATTTTCCTCTCTCAAGCCATGCTGTGCGAAAGCAAAGCTCCCTATAAATAGAGCCTCGACTGGTAAATAAGCTGTTGCTCGCAGCTGCTGCGAGAGGAGCCCACAGGGTGCTTAGCTCAGCGATTTTTTGAGAAATCAAGTCACCGACGGGGCCAAATGCTGTTTGTAAGAGGCGTGCTGGCTTGCTGAGAGCCACCGTGGACACGGTGTGCCATGGGATGGCCAGTGATGCTGTCCTGCATCCTCCGCTTTATCAGGTGACAAAAGATGTGGAAGGAGGAAAAAATCTCCCAGCGTTCGCCGGAGGTGCTGCTTTATCAACCCCAAAGCAGGAACCTGCAGGGATTTAATAAATGTAAAGGGACGGGGGTATAAATGTAACACCAGGGCTCAAAGCCTGAAGGCCCTGGTGGCAGATGGGCAAAAAAGACCTCCAGCACCCAAGAGATGGAGGCGGCAAGTCCAGAGAGGTGAGAAAGGGGAGGGCAGCGCAAAGGAGAAGAGTCTGGCAGAAAAGGAGGGGAAAAAACAATTCTGTGAGAATGGGACACTCGTCTCTTACAGGATTTACAGGCTGCAGACTTCTCGGAAATATCAAAGCCCAAACCCCTTTTTCATTTCTGACTGAACTGACCTATTAACACACCCCAGACGGTGGAGTTAAGCTCTGGATCTGGCCCAAAAATCACAATCCTAGACTAAATTCCTCATCCCCTTTGGAAGAACCTTCCCTGTACCAAGGGGTCACCAACCAGCCTCCCCTGGCACCCTTCCCTCGGCACTGAAATGCAGGCAATGGCAGTGATTGCTCCAGCGAGCCCTAACTCTGACTAAGCATGATTCATCTTCTTCTTTTCTTCTGTCTCTATTTTTCCCCCCCTTCTAAAGGCAACTTGGAAGAAAAGGACAAGTCACGTTCACGCCTACGTTCAGTGGAACACGGACCATGTTCTTAGGATGTGGGATGGAAGGGACAGGATGCAGTGTGTGTGATGCCTGGTGGGATCTGAAATACGCAGTCCAACCTTGCACCCAGCAAAGTCCTTGCATGGTTAAAGTTTGGAGACGGTGGTTGTGAGCTGTGCACAACATCACCATAAAGCTGCAGCTGCTTAGCTAACAGCAGGACAGCTTATCCCACAGCAATTTCCAGCACAGCCCCAGTTTACCAGCCTGGGACATGGGCACAAATAGTTCTCCCTACCCTGGTTGCAGAAGTCAGGCAGCAGCTACTCGAATTCTTGTCAGTGCATTAACAACAACCTCTTGCAACAGACAAAACTATTCCTCTGGGCTGACTGAAGGGTATTTATGTATTTATTTGGAAAAAAAAAATATAATCCACTAAGCTCTTTGCGCTTCTGTAAAAAAAAACAAGTGGGATCCTCCAGAAGCAAAGAAAATTGTTTGCAATGCTATAGAGGAATTGTGGGCTTTCAAAAATATTAGGGACCAAACCAAGTGGCTGCTTCCTCTCTCTGGCTGCATGCTGAGCTGGTTTTGCTGCTGATGGTGCTTTCTTTGCAGGGACTTAAGGTTTGCTAACACTTGTTGAGGGTCAGGCTCACGGAGCGGAGGGTTTTGCAAAAGCTGGTAAGAAGTTATTTAGGCTTGGAGGGGCAGCTGGAGTTCAAGGTCTTTTGTGTCTGCCAGTTTCAAGCATTTCCCTCCTCTTCAGCCCTGCAGGTATTTGTTAGAAGAATAAATAAACAAGAAGTGTGACCTGTACCTTTATTCCCTTTCCTTATCTCATGTTCTTTCTCATCCTGCCCAAGCCCTGCTGCCTGCCGGGGTGACCACAATGAGCTCCAGCATCAGCCCCCAAAACACATCATCGGGGTGTTTCTGGCATAGAAAAGAGCTCTCCTGTACTCTTAACAAGATGGGCTTTCCTTCCTCATTTCTTGCCTTTCACCTCCCCTGCTCCTGCAATCTCACGCTCATGTTCCTCCTCAACAGCATCAAACCTGCAGCATCAACCTCACTGCTGCCAAAGAGGAACAAAAATTGGGCAAAATTGTTTCTCTGCAATATCATTTCAAGGCAGGGTTTCCTGCGGTGATTACAGGATGCTGCTCAGTATGGCACTCACAACCCCCTAGCCTGAAATTAGAGGAGAGTTCCAGATTGACACCTCTCAGGTCTGCAGCTGGGAGGGCTGAACCCTGCTTGGGGTGCAGGATCAGGGCAAGGCAGGGAACATCGCGTGCTCGGGGCTGTCCCTGAGGAATCCCTCAAGCACAGGAGAAAGACACCCACTCCTCCATCCTGGGACAAGCCGTCCAGTTTTTGAGACTATTGCATGCTGTAACTAGACCTGATGTGCTCATGAAACGTCTTCCTTCCTCAGCCCTAAGAAATTCAGCTACTTGCTGTCAACAGCCAAGCACTGAAATACCAGCAGAGCAAGCACCCAGAGCTACCACACACAAGCCTTTGGGTGCAGCTTTTCTTAGAAATAACTGCCAGCAGAGAAGGGAAAAAAATCGAAGGGGTTCAGTCTCCAACACTGAGAAACAAGTGCTGACCGTGAGAGGGGGAGCTGACCCTGAGAGGGGGAAATCCCTCGGGAGCTGAGCCTGAGAGGGGGAAATCCCTCAGGAGCACATGGCATTGCTGTATCAGCCCCAGTAAAATATTGCACCCAGAGCTGATCTTGCCTTTCCTGGTAGCCAAGAGGCAGGAGAAGCCACAAAGGAGTTGCAGAAATGCAGCAATTCATTTTTCACAACACTTTAGCAAAAATCAGCTCTTGTGCACATGACCTCTCTTGCTATGATGGGCAGGAAAAAAAAAATCATTTCACTGTCTACTTGCAAAAAGAAGAGGCTCCCTATAGTTTTCTATAAGTGCTCTTTCAGCCAATGGCCCATGCAGGAAACTGCTCTGGGTCAGCCCTCTGCTCTGAGCCCTTCTGGGTGCTGTCACCGTCGCACTCGGTGCAACGCAGAAACTATTTCAGGGACAGTAAATCCTGCCTGAAGTCAACCCTCTGTTGTGCTGTGCTGTCAGTCTTGCTAAAAGCAATTTCTTTCTTTTAATTCCTTTTCATTTAGGAGCCCTTCGAGGAGGATGAGAGTTCAAACCTAGTTTACTTTGAGCTGGCAGAGTTGTGCTCTAACTAGAGGAGTTTGGTTATAACCATGTAGATAGGAGAGGAATTGGAGAGCTGTAAACACATTGCCTGGAAGAAGGAAGAATGAGTGCATGGATTTAACCTTGATCCCCCAAGTTAGAAGCAAAATCATTCAAGGATCCCTCCCATAGTCCCCAGACAGAGGTGGGTGCTCTGGACTGTGTGCAGGTCTTGGAGGAACCCCTAAGAATACCCAATAAGGCTGAAGGCCAGAGATAAAGAGGTATAAGATGGGTGCCCATTAGCCAGGATTGATGACCCCAAAGAAACCTCCCAGGACTAATGACCCTAAGGAGCTTCCTGAAACGAAGTTCTTATTTAAAATCCCAGGGAAGAGGTTTCATCTGTAATTTTTGAGAATTATGTTCTCTCTCAAAAAAAAAAAAAGTTGGAAATAACGTTCTGAACTTGCAACGTCCATTGGAGCAGGGACATTTCTCAATGCCAGCTGGTCTGCTCAGAAACGGGTTCAGGAGGATTGAGCAATGTCCTGTGAAAGTTCCTGACCTTACAAGACTAGCACAAAACAAAACTCACCCCATAAATGGGCTAAATCATCAAGATAATTGACTCCATTGATTGCAAAGACTAATATGGGGTTTTAAAAGTGATTAGAGGGTATTGAGATGGCAAGAGGTTGAGGATATTTCAGTCTTGGGAATCTGATACTGGTTCTCTGGCTGCAAAATTTCAAGCTTGGTTCCAACAGAAAGCGTTCAAGGGTGTGGAACAGTCAGAGAGGCAAAAGTGAAGTTTTGACACTTGTCAGTGGCTCCAAGAAGCCAATATTCATGTCATATTGGGTTGTGCCTCCTACTCCCAGGTACTTTTATTTGCATCAAAGGAACATGTCCCCCTTTGCCCTGTGATTTTAGGGTGTGAAATTCCCCCTCTGAAAGTCCCGGTAATTGATTTAGGGTGTAAATCCACAAAGATATTAAACTCGATTTTAGGTTACCTCATCCCTAAGCAAGATGCCACAACCACCTGTGACAAGGCACCAATCCAGCCCAAAAATCCTGCTGGTTTGAAAGAAAAGTATGTCTATATTATTATAGTACCTTCTCCAGTTAAATCAGCTGTGTGTTGACACCTGATCCAGGCCTAATTTGTGCTGGAAAGCAATGTAGCAAGTCGCAATCCAGCCAGAAGGAATTAAAATCCCAGCCCTCCTTTAAGCACAGTTTGTTATAGGAGCCATTTCTATTGAGGTGCCCAGTGGTTGAAGCTGGTTATGTTCATGAAGAGCTTAATTTCCAGTTCAGTGGTGCATTCGGGATGCAGCTCTACTGGTCTCCTGCCTGCAGGGCCTCTGTATGTATGTGGAACCCCCAATGGATGAGCCTGTTCAGCCCATTTAAACTGGAAGATGCTCACCCTCCAGAAATCATAGCCTGTCATTATCCCATGGACTTTGCTATTGAACTATTTCCTAATATCTTATTAACACCCACCTTTCATTAACAGCCTGGATCGTTATCTCATCATTGCAGCTTATTAAATCAAACAATGACAAAGGCTGTAGCCTTTCATTTGGGGATGACTCACCTTATGATGTAAGAAGCCCATATCAATGATAACCTCAGCATTGCCATGGTGACCAAGAGGCTTCTAAAGAGCTGTAGGCAATGATCTCATGAAGCCAGATACCTGGGAGATGCTGGGGAATCTCTTCAACATAATGCAAGAAGCTACAATACAAAGCTCTCGGGAAGAAAACCTGGTGTTTTGCATTCCTGCTGATCAAGGAGGAGATGCTTGTAGGCAGCAGCATGGATTGGATTAAGGAACCTAGGAAAAAGAGCATTCCCTTATCCCTGCTGTCAACCCCCACTAATACCAGTTCAGCTCCTGATACAGAGACTTTTGATCAGAGGTGATAAAATACTGTTTTACAAAGCAACATTCCAGTGTTGCAAAGAGAGTGTCCTGTTCTAAGCATCTTGATAACCAATCAGCAAAAAGGACTACCATTTGCTAATATTAAATGAAATAGCAGAACTTGTACTAAGCAAAAGATCAAAGCACTCATAATCTGCCAGAGCAGGACATGTTAGATCAGGCCTTATCATCAAGATTGCCAATTTGGCAAAGAAACATAAGAAATCCATCTCCAGATGCAGGCCCCCTACTCACTTAGCATGTGTAGTAAAGAACTTGAATCATAGAATCATAGAATGGCTTGGGATGGAAAGGAACTTAAAGATCATTCAGTTCCAAACCCCTGCCATGGGCAGGAACAGGTCCCACTGAATCGGGCTGCTCAAAGCCCCATGCAACCTGGCCTTGAACACTTCCAGGAAGGGAGCATCCACAGCTTCCCTGAGCAACCTGTTAACTCACCACCCTCATGGTGAAGAATTTCTTCCTAATGTGTAATCTAAATCTTCCCCCTTGCAATTCAAAGCTATTAATGATACAATCACCTGTATTATTTGTCACAAATTGAGCGCAGAGGCTCCTGTCAGATGTGCTAAGAGCTGTGGAAACCCACCTAGCACCTACACTTGCACAACTCTAAATAAAATTAATGTCTCAACTTGGTGTGTGAGTGGTCATTTGCATGCCAGGTAACAAATACCACTTTTTGGACATCAACAGGAGGATTTGCACTGCCTGTGAGGCTCAGGTTGAAACGTTCCCTGAGGGATGCTGAGCAGGGAAGAGGCACTGCAGCCCTGCACAGCTCCTGTTGTGTCTGCCTCTACCCACAGCAAAGCTATGGGTAGTTTTTGGAGAAGATTTACGTCACTTTGGGTGTCTACATGGAACTGGTCACCTTTGACTGTTCCCAGAAATGGACACTCCCAGAGAGATTTACCTGCCCTGCTGTGGATATTGATTGTAAGACAGGATGAGATGTGTCCTGAAGGTGTTTGTAGCCTGTGAGTGCGGAGCAAGACCTCAGTGCTGCCTACGTCCAAAGCCATATGACGCACATCTCAGTGCACTCCAGCAGGAGCTGACCCAAAACACAATTCCTTGTTCAATCCAGAGACCCACGTAGGGAAGAAGAGTAACACTTTGATGAGGAGATCCATTTCGAAACTGCGTACGTGCTGAGGATCTTTCCACCCACATCCTCGTGAGCACATCTGCCATATAGACAACCCGCTTGTCCCTGCTTCCTCGCAGGGCTGGGATGATACAGGCAATAGCAGGTGATGGCTGTCCAACAGTGTCCTACAGATCTCAGCCTTACCCATGAAAAACCACTTCGAGGACCAACACCACTTCTCAGATTGAGCTGTTCCCTAGATCAGCCTCCGCAAGGATTCACCTCTCTGTTCGGCTTTGCAAGTTCACCAGGGGAGGTTCAGACTAGACATAAGGAAAAATTTATTCACTGAAAGGTTCTCAGGGATTGGAAGAGGCTGCCCAGGGAGGTGGTTGAGTTGACAACCCTGGAGGTGTTTAAAAGATGGGTAGATGAGCAACATGTTTCAGTAAGTGGACAGGTTCGGTTGGACTCGATCTCAGAGGTCTTTTCCAACCAGATGGTTCTATGAACTGATGGAAACCACAACCCATCAAGAGGTGAGGTTTAAGTGTCCCACTTCACCAGGCTGTTACCTTGTGCTCTTAAACCTGAGATCTGCAGGAACTGCTTTTAAGACATCTGTGAAGGACAACTAAGAAGGAAAGCGTATGACCAGTAGGCTGAAATTTAGAATAGGAAGATCCACATCTCCACTGAGAAATGCCCACACACCAACCAACTGAAAAGCCATTTTGAGATGGCAGAGATGTCTGAATTCTCTGCATCAGGAACAAAAATGATCAAGAGATGAAAGACTGATGCAGGCTCCGCCTTCACACAGCAGACATCTCAGCGGTCAGTTTGAGTTTCCATACCTTTTGCTGGAGCTCTCTGCAGTCAAAGGTTCTGCCATGTAACCATTCAGGTCTTTGATTTCCTAACAACTCTCCTAAGCTTTTTTTTTGGAGCCAAATCACTGGAATCAAATAACACAAATTGCTGGAATGTAGAAGTTAAATAACCAGATTTCCTTATCAGGGTTTTCTTGAATTTTTCTGCTTATAGGGCAAATACATCTGTTTATCTAATTCCTAGTAGATGTTTTTAATTTGTGCATTTCATTTATTCTTTTCCATGCCAAGGAGACCTGGCTGAAGAAAAAAAAGGCCAAAATTCGCCAAAAATATCACAGAATTTGTTTCTTCTCTCCTTAATATTTTCTAATCAGGCATGAAAAACATTAATGGGAAATTTCTCTGGAACTTTGGGACAAACTGAAACAATATGCAGAGCTTGCTGCCAACATATTTTCTCAAATGCATTTAGATTTTCCAGCCCACAATGACAAGCTGTTAACAGCTCCTTGGGAAAAAAAGACAAATCAGCTGAATGTTTAGATTTCTGCCCCAGAGTTTAACAGAGAGTAACAAATCAGCCCTTGGGTACCTGGCAGTTTGGTAGCGTTCACGAGAGAAGATGCTGTGTTTCATAGCATTAGGAAGTGCCCCAGTTTCCTCCCAAAACATCTGCCACTTGAGCTGTGAGCCAGAGCCATGAGGGGATGGCACAGGTGGAAGCACACGTTGGCCACTGACCATGAGTCATCCCCAACAAATATGACAGAGAAGGGGGAAAACCACTTTTATTCCATCTGCTTCAAGTATTTTTGGCAACACTGCTCATCAGGGAATCACAGCACAAACTCTGTGCCCCAAATCAGGTTCAGGTTTTTTTCTTCTCACTCCTCGAAAACCACACAGATGAGTCCAGGAGACATGGGCTCACCCTGCTTGTTCATCCCCACCGTGCCCATATGTTCCTCTGCACCGTGAGAGTGAGTCTGTGCTTCTCTGCTTGTACCTCCCTTGGCTGACGCCCGTGGGGCTCGTAAGGTCAGAGCAAGAGTTTCACATTTCCCAGCCCGGCTGTTTACCCAGCACTCAGGCTGAATTAAAACAACTGCTAGAGAGTGGTCTGAGTCAACAAGAGATCTGACGGCCACTCAACTCCTGGGTAGGTTCTCCTGCCAACTTCCCAATAAAGAAACAGAGCTGGGCTTGAACTCAAAGCATGACCTTCTTTCACTTCGTGTTGTGCATTTATTGCCTGAGCTTGGATAATCCAAAACACTTCAGTGATGGGCACATTGTTCCTGCTGCTGGGTGAAGGTGCTTGTGATGCCTTGTGGGTCAGACAGATGTGTGAGTTGGCCGACCTGTGCATTGAGCCAAAAGGAGCTGCAGCTTTTATGCATCAGGATGCCAAAGCCCACAGAGGTTTGCATGGGCACAGCTCAGAGCATTTCCTAAACCTGACAGCTATGTAAGAGCAAGATCTTTCTGCAGTTGTGGATAATGGAGACCCATCAGCATGGGTTTGGGGTGAGAGCAAAGGTGATCAGAAGGTCACACTATCTGCAGTCCCCTATATCTCCAGGAGATGCTGTAAGCACGGATGTGTTGTGTGTGCCCTCCTTGTCCTGTCTTAAACACAGATGCTTATTCCAGAGGTGACCAGCTAAATAGCCCTGGAAACCCATCTCACACAGAGACCAATCCAGCCCTCCATGCTTGGACAAGCACAACTCCCTGGAACACATGCAGGAGCACACGCATCTATCCCGATCCCTGGCAGCCAGTGCTGCTGCTGCCTTCAGATGCTACTCAAAAATCTGGTCCTTTTGCATTCATAAACAGTCAGTCATAGATGAACTGGGGTGACTAAGACTCAATGCTGGCACATGCCAGCCTCATGCCACGTTGTTTTGTCTTGTCTTGTTTGCAGCCATGCCGTTAGCCGCCAAGGCCACCCAGCCCTATCGCTGCAAGCACAACAGGGCAGGACATCCAACAGCCCAAGCCACAAAAAGCAACCTCAGGATTTCCAAAATTTGGACTGGTAAAACCATATCCAAAAAACCCCTCTTCCTACCCTTGTGTCCTCCACCGAGAAGTTGCTCAAATTGCTGCCGTTGCAACTGCTATAAACCAGATAATGGGTTATTAATTTGCTCTGAGCAGCTCATCTGCATCAAAAAACTATGAGAAGAAGAAAGGGAGGGAGGAAATGTAGCTGCAACCAGAGGTGATTTCATGTTTAAGAGGACCAAAGGCTTTGTTGACTGCATTCCCCCACATATCTGCTCTTCACAGCTACTACTTCCCTGCCTTTGGCAAAACAACCTTGGAGAAATAAACAAGCAAACTAAAACATAACTGCTGGCAGGTGCCTCTTCTGTCTCAACTCATCCTGCTCAGGTTGGTTCAACAATACGGAGATTTTGGCAGTGAAGCCGCTTCTTCCTGAGTCCTTCTTCCTACCTCAAACCCTTGTCCTCAGCTGTGAGTGGGATCCAGCCCTTCAGCTGAAAAACAGATGCAGGCTGGGAAAAAAAAATAGCTTTTTTCTTTATTACTTTTATTTTTTTAAAAGGTACTGTTGTTTCATGAGCATGGATCCATCCCCAAGCAGTGGTGTTGGCACAAATAGTGCCATGGGTGGAGTGGCTTCATCGAGCTGCCCAAGCTCAAATCACACCCTCAGCTGCGTCCTACTGTTCCTGTTAGAAATCTCTTTCTAATAGAGGATTTCTAAAAAAATTGGTGACTTGGAGAAGAAAAATAGTCAGATCCTCAATTTTCTGCACCAGGCATGCTGAGGTCTCCTGTTAGCATCAAGATGGGATGCTTGCCTGGGTCATACCTGGGCAATTTACTTCCTCCAAATAAATTTATATTACTGACAAAGGAGCCTTCATTCCTAACCTGGCAGTGGCTGTTTGCATTTTTAGGGGCAGAACAGTTTGGTCTCCCAGACACAGTCTCCCAGCACTGTGGCTCCGTGCCAGGTGCTCAGGCCCTGCCTTCAAGCCCACAAGCAAGACACGCGCAGTGCAACCCATCCTCCTGCTTATTCCTAAGCAGAAACAGCCAGACCATCCCAGCTGAAGAGGGACTAAAAATGGGAAGTCACATCCCCCTCGGGGCCTGCAGCCAAATCTGAGTGTGGGAGGCAGGATGCCCAATTTTTCTCCTAGTACTGCTTGGGAGAAAAACATCTCCTGTCCCGATGGGTGATCCCCTTTGTTTACGAGGCTCAGCTGTTCTCCAGGTTTCCTGGAAATAGCTGGAAAGCCCAGCAGCCCCTCAGCAGTGGTGATATCTGTTCATGCCCTTTTCGCATGTCTCCAGAGCAGGCTGCAGCTGCTGGGAGGAACAGTGGCAGCTCTGGGTGACGGCGAGGTCAGGGAAGCAGAGCCAAGGCAATGTTTCCTCCCTGTGTGCATGCGAACGGGGCATGCACAGCCCGTGCAGCTTCCCAGGGACAGCACGTGCTGGCAACCCTGCATCCCCACCATCCTTCCTGAGCAGCAGAGCATGGGCTCCTGCCTGCAGCCACGTGCCAGTGGGCCGTGCATGACCAAAGGATAATAAATACATCGGTAAACAAGTTCACTTCGCTGCCCTGCAAAAGGCTCTCCCTGCATCAGGTTGGACAAACAAGCACCAGAGTTGACTGCCAAGGCGTCAGGGAGAGGAATTAAATCAGGTTGTCTGGAGGGTTGCAGCCATTTAACACCAGCCCTGCTACGACCCTACCCAAATGCCGGATTTCAGCCCTTCCAGATGAGCCCAAACTGGGGCTGGGACTGCACAGGAACACAGCAGCACTTCCTTTCTCCCAGAGGTTTTATTATCACCCCTTCCACAGCCTTGAAGCAGCACAATTTCTTCCCAAACCATTTCAGAGGGAGATATTTGTCTCCATCTCTGGAATTATTAAAGAGCAGGTTGGATGAGCAATCTGATCCAGTGGAAGGTGTCTCTGCCCATGGCAGGGGAGTTGGAACTACACGATTTTAAGGTACCTTCCAATCCAAAGCATTCTATGATTCTACATTTGTCTGTCTCAGACTCCCCATCCTGTCCTCAAGTAACCTATTCCAGGGCTCTGCAAAGTATTCCCTGATTTCCAACCCAAATGTTCCTAGGTGTGGTTTTAACACCCTGCTCCTACCCATACTGGTTGATTTTCAAGCTCCACATTGCACTATGGTAAGGTCTAGACCAGCAATGCACACCAAAATGTACCAACACTGCAGGATGCTTGGGAACAGCTAGGTTTGATACAGAGAGCACTGGATCTACGGTAAAAACAACTAAATCAACAAACACTGCAGCTTCCAACCTATCAATGCACCATCCCATGCCTCAGTTTCCCTTGCATCAAGTGATAAAGCTGGAAGTCATCCAGCAAGGACTGAAGGACTAGGAAGAAGGGAAATAAATAAAATCTCAGCAGCCAACTATGAACAAACAGCATGATGGCCCTGGAGAAAATAAGAATAATAAAGAAAAAACAACAGGAAAGCCCAATTCCAGGGCATTTTAACATGAGGGTTGTATAGAAAATGGAGGAGGTTGGTTTTTCTGGTCTGGATGGTGCTGGTTCCTCAGCAGCAGGGAAGACACATCTCACTCTGGACCATCTGGACACCTGTGCTTTTGGGAAGAGATTTTTTGGGGGGGGGACCTCGTGCTTTTGGGAAGAGATTTAATCTGGGATGGGGAATGGGCAACACCAAGGAGATGTTTCCAGAATGGAATATGTGGGAAAGAGCAAAATGAGAATGATTTTGTGCTCCAGGAAGGAGAAAACCAGAGTGGAAAATGTAGGAATAGCTTTCAGTCTGAAAAAGGATACTATGAAGAAAATGATAGCTCTTCTTTATATCAGGGAATATTTAAAGTAGATACAGGAAAAGCTGTCCAGGTATTGAAAAGCCTCATAGCTCTTGAGAGGACAAGGAAAAACCCCAGGGAATACACAAGGGGAATCTGAAACTGCTTGTGTAGGTTTGATCTTGACTCCCAAGCAGGGCCTGTCCCCCATCCCCTTTTTTTCATGCTTAAGATGTTGTTATGCATGTGGAAGAAAAAGTGAGGTGCCCTGCAGAGACGTGCGTGCCCGCACGTGTGTGTGTGCATGCACACTCCAGGCAAACAGGGGTCACGCCTCGCCGGCTGCTGGTTTGGAAATCCTCCCACGTCCCTCCAAGAAATCCCATGGTCATCTGATTTAAAGCCTTTGGAGCTGTCTTATGCCAAGATTAATTACTCCCTCGTTGAGGGCGTGTTAGGGAAGGGTTCAGCATGCCAGCCATCCTGCCAGCATGTCCTTCTGATGGCAGAGGAGACATCAGAGGTGGTGGGATGCCAGGTGGAGAAGTGGTCCTAGGGGTGTCAGCGGTGTGATTTGAGTGCCGGGGTGAAGCCTAAGCCCCTGCTGAGCTTTCCTATGGAAAGATTGGACCCGTCTTCATGGGCCAAGCCCAGCAAAGCTCAGCCAGATGGGATTTTTCCGTGTAATATGGACACTGAGCTTGGTCTTCAGCTGGTAGTGTGGATGGGAAGCACCACTGTCACGCCAATGCCTGTTCACCATGTAAAGACAACAAAGGAAAGTCCTTCTCCATGTACGCAAGAGGGAGGCAGGACACCAAAGGCAGGGTTACTCAAGCATCCCGAGTTGCTCAGGGGTTGCTGGCCCTGGGAAGGCAGGTTACAGGCACATCTGCTTGCTCCTAGGTTAGAAGATGAAGAGATGCTATCAGCAACTACATCTTTATGTGGTTTCAATTCCCAGACTCAGGAAGTCTGAGAGGCTGTAACAACCCATCTCTTCTCCCTGGCTGGTTTCCGTGAAGCAATCAGGGTGCAGAGTGTGCCCCCCAAGCCCCCACTGAACTTTATAGCTCCCCTTTAGTAGCAGATGGCTCTTTACAAGCCTCCTACCCCAGTTTCAAGTCAGCTGGTGGTCCCATCTCTGGCTGGTGACAGCAAAGGACATCGCACCTCCCCACCTCAGCCTGGCATGTCCTCTCCTGCACCAACACCATGAGACATGGTGAGCTTTGCTGCTTAGTTGTGCACAACCCCGTGAGCACCAGTGAGAACACGACCGCTACGCAGAGTGGCTTCTTAAACCACTTAAAAACCCTCCATGAGTTGTCATAAATGCTAAAGAAAGCACGATGTCAAAGGGGCAGTGGAGAGGTCATGCTCACCAAGTGCTTTTTTAGAGCTGCAGGAAGCAGGGATGGGTGTGACAGGGGGACAGACACCTGCTCCTTTGGGTCATTTCCTTGTATTTTCTTCCAGAGGCTGGTGAGGAGAAAGGGAATGAAACAAAACCAAGAGGCAAAAGGAAAATACCGTGGTGAGAAACACCATCCAGAGGGCAAAGCAGGACATGGGGGGGTTTCCATCCTTCCAGGAAAAGCGTTCATTGAAAACAAAGTGGCGGTTTGACTCAGGCACGAGCCAGTGAGTCAGTAGTGCCAGGGCCAGCTCTGCTGTACATTTCCTCCCTGCCCTTTGAGCAGATGGCTGTGAGCAGACACCCATGAGCAGACACCCGTGAGCAGACACCCACACTGTCACCGTCACCGGGACAGCCCCCACAGGGAGCTGTGGCAGGCAGGACCTCCCTTAAGCAGTTCCCGACTCCCCTCTCTGCTTCTCCCCATCTGTGTCACTTCAAGGCACAGCTCACCAGCATGCAGAAATCCTCCTCAGAGCCTTTGATGGGAAACACTAGATCAAAAGTTTTCAAAGGCTGCCAGGAAACACGGCATCGAGGAGCGACGGGTGACGTGACCAACAAACGCAGCAGCGTGGGGATTCACAGGGCATTGCCAGAAAGCAGCCCCAAATGACAAAATTACCCCTTTTAATGCCAAAAAGCTGCAGAAAGGCAAATCTCTGCCCTTAGCTGTAATTACTCTGCAAAAGCAGATAGCTTCATATCAGAGGGTGTTACAACCTGTCTATCTGCAGGAGTTGTGCTGTCAAGGAAGTGCTTGATAGAGAAGGGGTGATACAACAGAAATCATCATGCCAGGATGTGGCACAGTCCTGCCCTTTCCTTTCATGCTCACATGCAAAAGGCGCCTCTGTTCCTGCTAACAAGAACCTCCTTGAACTCAGGAAGCAGAAATGAGGCCAGAAGACATCAAAACTTCTACTAACAGAGAGGGAAAAAGCTTAATAAAGAGCAGTATTGTTATAGCAGCTGGGCTGTTCACTCAGTTCTTCTACCATGCAGCTGGAAATTGTACTGTTTAGTGGCCGAAATCACCTCCACATCACCCCCACTAGAGCATTTCTCCTGCCAAAACAGCTCCTCTTATAACTTTCCCCACTGTATAATAACTTCTGCCACCTTTGAATAAGAGCTGCTTGCAGGAGGTTGTTCTGATGGTCACTGGCAGAGAGGAGCCAGGCGAGGGTGGGGATCAGCAGGGCTTTGTGTAGGTCTGCCAGGCATTCTTCTCCACTCAGCATCATGGGATGCTGCAGACCTCCATGCAGACAAACACCCAATTGTGGCTGGGATGAGGTAGCTGAGGGACACCCAACACGACCTGTCTGCAGTGGGGTCAGTATATGCAACACACAGTGAGGTCTCTTTGCAGAGCAGCTCTGTACCATACAAGCATCTAGGTGGCTGCATTTGAGGGTTGGTATTGCAGTCTCCAAGATCTCCAAATGTTACAGGAAAAATCTTGCCAAAGAGTCGTAGTCACAGTAAGAGTCACATTCACTTCACCCAAGACTTCAACTTCTATGGTCAAGATCCATAAGCAGCAGGTGGCTCCAGTTAACCAACAGGTGCCCTTTTTGCCTCTCTTAACCACTCACTCACTCACTGTCACTCTCTGTTGAGTTTCTCCTGTTGGCTCAACCCTAGGTTCCTCTAGGCAGAACCTCTGATGTGAATAACTTCAGGCTAATTGATTGATGGTACAGCATCAGGTTACAGCTCGAGCTGGGTGCCACGGGAGAAGGACCCTAAACAAAACAATCCCTGGGTAATTACACTTTACAATCCAAGTTCTTACCCTCCACGTGCTCTTCACACACTGTCCACATGACAGCTGGCCCAATGGTATGTCAGGGGCTGAGGTCTTTATGTTTTTCATTGAATTCTTTCCTTGTCTTTGGGCAGGCTGTCTCTTATCTCCAAAGTCTGCAGCTTCCTTATCTTCTGGCTTGAACTGGCTCTGGGACCTTCCTTTGTATAACTCAGTAAAAGTTCAGCATAAGTTCATGATATCTATGTGAAAAGTTCACAGTGGTGGCCTAAGGCTTCACAAATTCAGCTACTAATGCTAAGCAAGTTCTGCTGTGTCATTCTCCGTGGTGTCGAGGAGCTCCATTAATAATACATTTTATGGCCTAATGCTAAGCAACTAACTCTAATGGGAAAGGGACTGGGGGTCCTGGTTGATGGCAACTTGAACATAAGCAAACAGTGCCCTGGTAGCCAAGAAGGCAACTGTGTCCTGGGGGACATCAAGCACAGCATCACCAGCCGGGTGAGGGAGGGGATTGTCCCGCTCTGCTCTGCACTGGGGAGTCCCCACCTCGAGCACTGGGGGCAGTTTTGGGCACCACAGTATAAAAAGGACATAAAACTACTGAAGGGTGTCCAGAGGAGGCCATAAAGGTGGTGAAGAGCCTAGAGGAGAAATCATATGAGGAGAGACTGCAGTCACTTGGTCTGTTCAGCCTGGAGAAGAGGAGACTGAGGGGGGACCTCAGAGCCATTTACTGTTTCCTCACAAGGAAAGAAGGAGCAGGTGCTGACCTCTTATCTCTGGTGACCAATCACAGGACCGGAGGGAATGTCAGGAAGATGTGTTAGGGGAGGTTTCAGTAAAAATTAAGAAAAGGTTCTTCACCCAGTGGGTGGTGGAGCACTGGAACAGCTCCCCAGGGAAGTAGTCATGATGCCGAGCCTGGCAGTATTCAAGAAGCATTTGGACAACACCCTCAGACACCTGGTGTGAATGTTGGGATTGCCCTATGCAGGGATAGAAGTTGGACTCAATGATCCTTGTGGTCCCTTCCAAATCAGGCTGTTCTATAATTCTATGATAAAAGGCTAGACTGATTGTATTTTAGACTAAACTAATTAATATGTTTTAACACCGAACAGCTTGGCTAACGGTGAGTGCATTGGTCCTTGTGGAGCTAGTTGTCATGTGGGGAGGAAGGACCCTGGGAAGATTCAGGCTGGATTTTCAAACCTGCTGCTCCCCCCTGTATGGTGGGTGCTCAGCTCCTCCAGCCCTTTGCTAGCCCTGAGATCATATTCATCTCAGCTGTGTGGTGCCAACTTGGAGCCAAGTGTCTTGGCTCTCCTGTGGAGAGAACTGGGGTTGTTCAGCCTAGAGAAGAGAAGGGTCCAGGCATAGGACAAGGGTAACAGTTTTAAGCTGAAAGAGGGGAGACTGAGCTGAGATCTTAGGAAGAAATGTTTTCCTGTGAGGATGATGAGGCACTGGCACAGGTTGCCCAGAGAAGCTGTGGATGCCCCCTCCCTGGAGATGTTCAAGGACGGTTTGAATGATGCTTTGAGCAACCTAATCCAGTGGAAGGTGTCCCTGCCCGTGGCAGAGGGGCTGGAACTGGATGATCTTTAAGGTCCCTCCCAAACCAAACCATTCTATGATTCTATACCCTGATGACTGCTGATCCAAGAGCTCAAAGCCAACCTACACCTTCATAGATGCCCATAAATATATACATATTCACGATGCCACACAGTTTTTTCAGCTGGGAAGTACCTTTGTGCCATGTATCCACCATGCCTTTGCCAACTGGTCAATATCTGTACCCCGAGGAGACGGTTTCTCCCAGAATCACGTGTCTGATCTCTGCTCGCTGCTTTTCAGTCTTATCTCCAGCTCCTTTGCAGCCAGCAACACCACCAGTGTTCCATTTGTCCTTTGACAAATGACGAATGTCCCACTCTGGCAATATCCTGGCTGCTTATCACCTACACACTCCCAGGCTTTCTCGTGTCAGCCGCAGTAATTAAATCATATTTTTCAGGCAGGGTGAAGAGCATTTTAGGTGAAAGCTCCCAACACTTCCTGCCAGTAGAGATGCAGCCATGGATGGGGCTTTGCCAGGACAGCGGCACTGCCTGGGGACCAGGACTTTCTCCAGTGCTCCCAGCTGATGTGGTGATGCTGTAAGAAATTAATTCCTGCCCTAAGCTCATTCCTTCTAGGTGTCCTTGAGCATCCCTACTAGAAACACCTTTCTTTACTACCTGAAACAGCTGAATGCCTTGAGGTTGGCTAAATGGCAGCTCTTGTATAGACATGAAGTGCAGATCCTCGGGCAATGCCACTGGCTACAGGGCTCAAATAGAAGGAGGCAGAACAGAGCCAAGACAATGAGGATTTAGCACAGATTTTTAAGGGAGGCCTGAGAAAGTGGTGCCAAAGCTGCAATTAGTGAGAAGCCATCAGAGCTAGCGTGAAATTTGCATTTTACTCCCCAAGATACTCCATTTCCACATGCAGAGATGTGCAGAGACAGCTCAGGGCCTCCAAAATGCACATCACAGAATCACAGAATCATGGAATGGGGTGGGTTGGAAGGAACCTTAAAGATCATCCAATTTCACCCACTCTGCCACAGGCAGAGACACCTCCCATTGGACCAGGCTTCTCAAGACCCCATCCAGCCTGGCCTTGAACACTTCCAGGGATGGTGCATCCACAACTTCCCTGGGCAACCTGTGCCAGGGCCTCACCATCCTCATGGTGAAGAATTTCTTCCTAATGTCTAACATAAATCTTTCCTCTTCCAATTTAAAGCCATTCCCTCTCATCCTATCACTACTTGCACTTGTAAAAAGTCCCTCCCCAGCTTTCCTATAGGCCCCCTTCAGGTACTGGAAGGCTGTTCTCTGGACCAGTTCCAACAGTTCCATATCCTTATGTTGGAGATCCCAGAACTGGACATAATAGTCCAGGTGGGGTCACACAAGAGAAAAGTGGAGGGATGAATCACCTCTTTTGAGGCAGCCCAGGGCACGTTTGGCCTTCTGGGCTGCAAGCACACTTTGCCAGCTCATGTCAAGCTTCTCATCAACCAACAGTGGCCATGTGCCTCAAGCTACCTGAGGTTTGCAGAGCAGCAATCCTCAGGGCAGTGCCTCCTCTTTGCACCCAGTGCAAGTTCTTGGTGAGACACTGCTCCCAGAAAGCCCCCACAGGAAAGGCTCAGCCTCCTTGATGAGGTGACTGGAGTCCCAGTTTTCCTCTGGGAGGACTGAGAAGGCATTCTGACTCTGATCAGACTGACTGCCACCACCTTATGAAAGGATTTTTAATGCACCAAGTTGAACTACAGGGAAAACATCTCCTGCAAACTAATGATATGCACAACTTACTGTGCAGCTTTTGAAGGGCAGCCAGAAGACCATGTTCTCCACAACCCTCCTGCCTAGTGGATTAGAGCTGTGCCCATGGGAAGCCCAGGTGGTGCAGCTGTAGCAACCAAGCAGTGCTCTAGGCACAGCTGGAGACATGGGGTGGTCCTACCAACACAATGCTCTCAGCTGGGGTCATGTCTACTAGGCTTTACAGACAACATCAACAAGCATTACCATGGTCAAACTCACAGTCTATTCTAGTCTAAGTGACTCTTGCAGGATCACAGTCTCCATCTGCAAGAAGGAGGGATCCTTAGGGGAGTCTCCAGCATAAGCTGAGCATGTATAAGCAATGGGCAAAACCCATCCATGTTGGCCTCTGTCACATTGGGTCTTGGAAACATAGAATCATAGAATGGGTTGGAAGGGACATTTACAGGTCACCTACTCCTACTTCCTTGCAGGAGCAGGAACATCTTTAACTTAACAATCAGGTTGCCCAGAGCCCCATCCAATCTGGCATTGAATGTTTCCAGGGATGGGACCTTCATTACCTCCCTGGGCAACCTGTTCCAGTATTTGACCACCCTCATTGTAAAAAATTTCTTCCTTATATCCAGTCTAAATCTACCCTCCCTTAGGTTTAAAACCATTACTTCCAAGGTGGAGCTGGAGGCTGATGTAGGGAGCTGCGGACAGCTGCTCTGGCATTTCAAGATTGACCTCTAGAGGAAGTTTGTAGAGGAGATAACACTGCCGAGGGTGACACAACGGTTGCAGAACCAAATTGCATCCAACAGGGTCCTGAGGACTTGCAGGCTAGCTGTGCCCCAGGTGTCTAATGCCAACAGCAAGCATGGCACGGTGCTCCAAAAAGCAGGTCCTCCCCAGTTCAGGTGTGCTGGGCAAGACTACACAGAAACACATCCTCTTTACTGCAGCCTTGCCGTGTGTCCCCAAGCACTGGAGACCTGCCCACTGTTTTTATCACTGGGATCCCTGCTGAGGCTGCAGTGGGGCCATGTGAGCTGCTCTCCAACATGCCAAGCTGCCCCCTGGTTCTCCTTGCTCACCCCCAAGGGCTCAGTGCTTTCAAAGCCTGAGGCGGTCGTTTTTTTCTCCACCCACCCACCCTCCAGCATCTCTCCTTCTGCTCTAAACCAAAATTAAATCAAGATCTGAAGTCTGCTGTGCTGTCAAGATGTGAGGGTGTAAGCCACATCATGCTTCATTGAGCCTTAAAAGGCAACATAAACCTCTGCACCTGAGATCATGGGCTCTGAGAACATCACTGCGGGCAAACTGTCGCACACTCAGAACATCCTTCCCAGAGCAGAGAGAGGTGAGAAGGACAAACCCAGCCCTCTCTCTCAAATTTTCATCCCCTCCCTGCTGCCCTTTCATGACATGCCAGCATCAGTGCACAACCTCTTCACAGCAGCAGCCTGCCCCAGCACTTCCAGCCCCCAGCACAGCCCCAGCTGCCTACTGGTCCAGAGACACTGATCCACTTTGGCAAATCACCTGGGTTAGATGATGAGGAGCATCTTCTCCCCATGTCCTTGCACATCATAGCTTAACCCTGCCTCCTCTGGATTTCTGTCTCCTGGAAAAGACTTTTTTCCCCTCTGTTTCTCCTCCCAATAGAGCTGCTGGGACAAGGGTCCACCACGATCATTCTGCTCTGTGTCCCACTATGCCCACACTATGGGATGAGGAGGATGTGAGAGGACAGCAAACTCATCCATCCCTCCATGAAGCAGCACAGGAGCAGCTGTCAGATCTTTAGGTCTCATAGCTGGATCCTTCTTGTTCTGTGCTGCCAAACCAGGGGGTGGCAAGGGGGGATTTTTGCCACTTGTTGGGATGGAGTTTTTGAGAAAGGAGATGGTTTGGGGTGCAGATCAGAATGAAAGAGGGCTGCCCAGCGGGGTACCCTTCTCAAAAACCTCCTTGGTCTCTCCTCCCAGGCCTCCAACAGCACAGCTCCTCCAGCAAAGCATCTCCCAAGGACAATCACAAATGCACACAGGTTGCCAATTCTCAGCCTGCATCACTCAAAACAAACCCCAGCAGCATCCTCCTTCCCAGAAACATCCTGCTTCATTCTCATCTTCAGCTCTTGCACGACCCAGAGCATCTTATTCCCCCAAAGCAGGGAAAGATAAAAAAAACTCACAACCAAGGGCAAGTGGAGGGGAGAGAGTTGCCCTTTGCAGGCTGCATTTCTACGCCCTTACCTCACTCTGGGGTGTCCCCATCCTCCCCTGAAAGCCCGTGGTGCAGCAAAGCCCTGTGCTCCCATCTCCCACCCCTGCAAGGAGGCACGAACCCCATCCCTGGTCCACCAGGTGCCCCCAACCCAGCTGGAGGAGCATCCTGTGGTGCTGTCCCCCCATGCAGCCCTTACCTTTGCGGAACGGCATGCGGGAGGCAGGGGTTGGGTGATGCCTTGCTCTTATCTCTCTATGTATTTCTTCTTTATTAATATTTTCTTTCTTCCTCTTCCTTCTTCTTTTGGAAGGAAACAGACATATTTGGGCAAAACCCGGCAGAAACCGGCGTCATTTGGAGGCAGGCACTGCAGAGAGGAGGAAGTTCTTGCCGTTTCAGAGCTTTTAACTCTTAGCTTCCCGGAGACAGCAGGGCTGGGAGAGAGGTGACAGGGACAGGACAAGGAGCTGGCGGCTTTAGAAAGGGATCAAAGCCACTGGGAACTGGCTTTTGGGTCGGTTTGTGGTAATTTTTTTCTCCTGCGAGGATCAATACAGGACTGAGGGTAATGGATGTGGAGGGAATAATGTAATGGCTTTAAATTGGAAAGGGGAAGAATTGGATTAGATATTAGCAAGAAATTTTTTACTGTGAGGGTGGTGAGACACTGGCACACGTTGCCCAGAGAAGTAGTGGATGCCCCCTCCCTGGAGGTGTTCAAGGCCAGGTTGGGTGGGTCCTTGAGCAGTCTGGTCTGGTGGGAGGTGTCCCTACCCATGGCACAGGGGTTGGAACTGGATGATCTTTAAGATCCCTTTCAACCCAAACCATTCTATGATTCTATGATTCTATGAATAATGGGGGTTTAGCCTCCTGCATCATCTCTTGCAGAGTTCTGAGCTCAGCAGAGTATCGATCCCATCTTCTTTGTGGTGGCACTGGGCCAAGTTGGGAAAATTCAAATGCTTCCAACACCAGCGAGACAGAAACTCAGATTCTCCTGCTCAGCATCTCCAGACTGCCCTTGCACAGAGCAGGAGATGGCATCAAGGAGAACATCAAGGCAAAAGCAACTGGAGGTTCAGGTCCTGCTGTGCTAAACCCCATGTTGAGGATGTGCAAATCCCCCTCCGTTGGTATCACAGCAGGGACACACAGCACTGGGCTGGGTTGAGCTGTGAGCTAAGCCTGGAGTTTCGGAGCGCAGTAAGGTCTGTATGGTTTAAACTCTACCATTCATTCTGCAGCTCAGGTTGCAGCAAGAGGTGAAGGTGGAGCATCACTGATGGAGAAAGTTGTTTCTTTTTACTGTGGTTCCTTTACAGCCCTTCCTGGAGGTAGAAAGAGGCATTGGTTTGGAGCTTGTTCAAGAGAAACTCCTTAAGCCAAGACTGGACCCTATCCTTCTATCTTGGAGGTTAACAGCAATACCATGAGCTCTCTGCTGTGTGTTTTTCTCTGCAGAACTGTTCCTCCCTCCTGGAATCACCAAGATCTTCCTCAAACCATCCCTATGCTCGTGGCCATGGTTGTGTAAAGCCTCCCTGTCCATTTACTGCAGGCTCCAACTCCATCCAGACCAGATGGTCAAGGTGAGCGATATTCAACCACTCCAGTGCAGAGTCTGCCAGGTGTGCCTTAAACCACCCTGGAGAAACCTGTTTAAGCCAGTGGGTGAGGAGTGCTTCCAAAAATATCCTCACAGCTCTGTTATAAGAACTGTAACTCCAACAATGATGGCAGCAACATTAATATCTTGCACAGCATTGCTGCCTCTGCCCTGCTCTGGGAGGGATGGCTGCTGCATGCAAAGTTGTTCTTGAGTCTCAGCACTGTATGAGGGACAAAAATATGGAAGATTTGGTGACCTGGGCTGCTGGGCTTCCTTCCAGCAACTGGAACCAGTTACAGCAGCTGGTTTCTACCCTGTCCCCAGTGCACATGGCAGGATATGCTGGGGTTGGGTTTCTACCCAAGCAAATTGAGCGATCAATCATTTTCTTGGGGAAAAAAACATCCAAAAAATGGAATTTCCCAGGACATTTGGCAACCTTAAAGGGCCACAGGCTAGGAAAATTCACTGCAGCTGGGCTGGACTTCCACGTGCCACTGCCAGACATAGCTCAGCAGGTAAAGGAGAGTCCTTCTTCACTCCACGTGGCTCAACACACACATGCAAGAGGACACCACAGCCACGCCCGAGGCCAGGGCGGCCCAACAGCAACTTGCCTTTCATGGCAGTTTCCAGCAACAGCAGCCAACGCCTTCTAGATGCAGTTTAGCAAGCCCTGATGCTGCTCCACAGCCCGTGAAGCCCCTGTTCTGTCCTTCAGGCTCCTTTTGCCCATTGCTGGAAACTGCTGAGCTCAGCTCCATGCAGAGTCTCTTGCAGTGCATGGTCTTGGCTTCTTCCTGGCACAGCTCATGGGTGAGCAATGGGGAGCAACTAAAGGGAGAGGAAGGAGAGCAGACACTGCCTCAGTTTGCTTGAGGAGCCCCAGCGAGTGGAGTTGTGCATAAATAACAGCATCTATCCACGATGGTCCCTGTGCAAGCTCTGGCCCTGGGCAGCAGGAGCAGGCACAGGGCTAGCACTTTCTGCAAGGGTTGGCAGTTTGACCTAATGCCATGTCTCCAAGCATCCTGGATCCCCAGGGCATCAGGGAGGACGTGCTGCCATCTTACTGTTAAAATTTACACCACCTCCACCCCATTGTTGGTTTCTTTCCCCTCGTCTACCACCCAGGAACTCTGCTGAATCCACCCTCTGTAGGAATGGGAGCCCAACTCTAACCTGGTACTGTAGTCCATGAAAAAACTGCTACTTCTTGAAGTGATGAACCTCTAAACCTATATAATACAAACCCAAGCTTTAACAGTTTTATTGCTCAGGATAAACATGGATCAGCAGTTCATCTCTGGAAGAATACTTCCAGCACAGGATTCCAGGGCTTGGCAAAAGAAACGTAATGCATATACTCAGCCTTAAACTCAGTAATAATCTTGGGCTTGATGTCCATCAAAGTCCATATTTGGCTGCTCACATCCAAATTTGCTGTTTATAAGATCCTGCTCAGTGCCTGCACAGATTAGAAGGTGCCTAAATAGTCAGCTGGGTTTTTTTGCAGCATTGATCTTTCCTGGACACTGTCCGTTCAGCTCCAAAAACTTCCTGTTAGGAGCTTCTCAGAGCATTGTAGGTGTGATCAGGTCCTGTCTTAGAGGCTGGTGGTTAAGGTCCCCATTAAGATGCTTCCATCACCTGGTCAGGGATGCAGAGAGGCTTTTCCAACCCTTTGGCTGATATGGTGCAAAGGCTTTAAATAACCCCATTGTGAGTATCCAGCCTCAGTTCAGGTGAGTGGATGCAGGGCTGCTCCTGCTGCTCCAGGAGCATTTTGGGATCTAAGAGGTGCCCATTCAGCAGCAAAGCACCTACTTCTTCCCTGTATCCCTTGGGCAAAACCAAGGCCAGTCTACTGGGACTCAGCTGCTCTTCAAGAGAATAGGCTTTCTCCATTGACTGTTCCCCAGGAAATCATCTGTTCTGTTTAGTCTCTTTATCACTGATCTGGATGAGGGGATTGAGTGCACCCTCAGTAAGTTTGCAGATGACACCAAGTTGGGCAGGAGTGTTGATCTGCTTGAGAGAAGATGGCTCTAGAGAGGGATCTGGACAGGCTGGATCAATGGGCCAAGGGCCAATTGTATGCAGTTCAACAAGGCCAGGTGTCAGGTCCTGCACTTGGACCACAACAACCCCATACGATGCTAAAAGCTTGGGGAAGAGTGGCTGGAAATCTGCCTGGCAGAAAAGGACCTGAGAGTGCTGGTAGACAGCTGGCTGAACACGAGCCAGCAGCATGTCTGGGTGGCCAACAGCATCCTGCCTTGGATCAGAAATAGTATGGCCAGCAGGACCAGGGAAGTGATTGTCCCTGTGCACTCGACACTGGTGAGGCCACACCTTGAATATTGCATTCAGTTTTGAGCTCCTGACTGCAAGAAGAACATTGAGGGGCCAGAGAACATCCAGAGAGGGATGAAGATAACAAAAGGTCTGGAGCAGAAGTCTTAAGAGGAGCAGCTGAGGGAACTGGGGTTGATTAGCTTGGAGAAGAGAAGGCTGAGGGGAGAATTTATCTCTCTACGACTCCCTGAAAGGAGGTTGTAGTGAGGTGGATGTTGGTCTCTGCTCCCAAGTAACAAGTGAACTGATGAGAGGAAATGGCCTCAAATTGCACCAGGGGAGGTTCAGATCAGGTATGAGGAAAAATGTCTTATCAGGTTGTTGAGCATTGGCAGAGGCTGCCCAGGAGGTGGTGGAGTCACCATCCCTGGAGGTATTTGAAAGATGTGTGGATGTGGCACTTCAGGACATGGTTTAGTGGTGGACTTGGCTGTGTTAGGTTTATGGTTGGACTTGATGATCTTAAGGGTCTTTTCCAACATAAATAATTCTGTGATTCTATGATCTCAAAGCATCTGGTTGATAATTGGGATTTGCTCCAGTCACTCTGTGCATTGGGCTAGAAAGATCTCAGATGGGACCATGCATGGTCTCTACAAATCTGCTCTCTGTTTTCCCTGTGGGTAATTTCTAGAAAGCAGCTTCAAGCTCAGCCAAGGCCATCGTAGGAGTTGCAGCATCTTGTTACCTCATATTAGATACTATTGGGTTCTGCCCACAGAAAGCACCTGGGGCAGCTAAGTGGTGCCAGGCAGTTTAAATAAACAGGGAAGCCTTCATACATAGTCTGGGAATTTCTGGTGCACTAGGATTTTCACCCCTTACTCACTGTTTAACAGTATAACATAAAATTATTAGTAGTAATAATAAAACAAACAATGAAAGAAGCTGAGAAGTAAACTGGTCCCAAAAACGGGTTTAGATGAAACTAAACAAAATATGGTCCAGGCTGATGAAATGAGGACAACTTTCCTCTTGGCAGAACACAAATGAGAAGTTGCATGGGCAGAGAGGGTGGTGGGTGGCTCAGCATCCCTTGAAGGTTTAGGAACAGGTTAGGCAAACAGGCTGGGAACGGTCTTAACCAGTACTGATCCTGCCCTGGGGCCGAGGGATGGTCCAGATGGCTTCTCAAGATCTTCCCAAGCACTGGTTTCTGTGGGACAGGAACTGGCAGCAGTGATGTTCGTGGGCAGCTTTCCCAGCTCTGTCCTCCAGGAAGCTTTCTCTGAAGGAAGCAAAAGCATAATTTAATGACCATTACTGTATTAGAGGGGTTGTTTACTTAGAACTTATCCTGCGAAGGGTCGTTTTACCTTTCTCCCAGGTTTAAAAGCCTTATTTGGCTGGGATGCTGTGACTGCAGCCCTTGGCTTCATCCTTAACCCCAGAAAAAACCTCTTTGCCCAATATGGAGATGAAGATTTAACTTTCCTTCCCTACCTTGCACCAAATCAATAGGATGCACAACCAGGCTTTGTATCAAAGCGCATGGGAGATGGGATGTTCTTCTGGGCTAAGTTGCTCAGCCTTTCTGCATGTACCTAAGGGAAGCAGAGATGTCTTTGCCTATACAGGGAGGAATGGATCTTCATATCAGTGATTGCTCAGCCAGGAAGTCAGTATTGAACTGATCTCCCTTTCCAGTTAGTGGTACAGTGAGATAATGGGTAGTAGCAGTCTGTAAGATAGGGACGTCGGTGCTTTTCTTGTGCTGGAGCCATGCAGTCATTTCAGTCGCAGAATCAGTCACGGGGATCTCCTTCACTTCAAGGGTTGTACTCTACAAGCAAATAATAATGCAAAGAGCTCATTTAAATATTTATAACATTTTGGGCAGCTTGGCGTGGCACAGACTCAAGAAAGACAGGACTGCTCATAATTGCCAGTTCTGGGAATGCTGTGGGATGTGCTTACATGATCGATCGGGCTTGCATAATCCTATTTTGTCCTTTTATAAGAGCACCTAGACAGGCTCTTAGCCTCTGGCCTCAGCCCCTTGGTTACACGTCATTCGAAGGTGCTGCTTTCCCAGGTAGCATCAGGGCCCTTATCCCACTGCTCAGCTGTTTTCTTGCTGAGCTGCTGCTGTTATTCCTAAGCCAATCACTCAAGGTTGCACTTTAGTGCCCATCAGCGAGTTGTTTATAGACCTAAGACTTCTGTTTTCAGCCCGTGCCCAGGTTTTCAAGGCCTTTGCTAATCCTTCCATGCTCTGGCAGCTAAAGACAGCTGGTATTGAGCACCCTTTCACAAGGCGAGCTCTCCCCGCATGTTGATGACAAGCCCAATGCTTCAGCCTTGCAGGAGCACCTCTGCAATGAGGACAGGCTGAGAGAGTTGGGCTTGTTCAGCCTGGAGAAGAGAAGGCTCCCTCCAGGTAGACCTCATAGCAGCCTGAAGGGGGCCTACAGGAAAGCTGGGGAGGGACTTTTTACAAGGGTTGTAGTGATAGGATGACAGGGGAATGGCTATAAATTGGAAAGGAGAAGATTTAGATTAGACATTGGGAAGAAATTCTTCACAATGAGAGTGGTGAAACACTGGCACAGGTTGCCCAGGGAGGCTGTGGATACCCCCTCCCTTGAGGTGTTCAAGGCCATGTTGGACAGGGTCTTGAGCATCCTGGCCAGGTGGGAGGTGTCCCTGCCCATGGCAGGGGAGTTGGAAATAGATGGTCTTTTAGGCCTCTTCCAACCCAAACCATTCTATGGTTCTATGAAATTTAACAGAAGAGAAAGTTGCAGAGAGGCTTGTGGCCTCCTGCTAGCAAAGGCAATGCCATTTCTGCTGGAAGAGCGGGCAGCTCAACCAGGTCAGGAGGGCTTAAGATGCAGCAGGGACTGAGAATAATGAGCTTTTGGAAAGTTTCCAGCCAACCCTCACGTAGACTGCAGCCTGACCTAGACAGATTACTTTCTGTTAACCTCTGGTATTAGAGCTGGCATCTTCATATCACAAAGATTAGGTGCTTCTATAAAGGTGTTGGGACAAGATTGGATTACAGAGATGCATGCCAAAGACTCAGGACCTGGTGCTCTTGCTCCCTTGCACAGCTCTGGGTCCTGATCTCCCGTTTTTCACAGTCATCAGCTTTTGGGTTTTGGAGAGGAAAGTCCCAGGAAGGAAGCAGCTTTTTCCAGGAGTGATCTGCATGCAGTACCACCCGCTGTCAGATACATACCTCGGTGGTTGTTATGCAGCTGCCTGCTCCAGCAGATTCCTAAATGTGGTTTTACTCTTCCCATGCAGGAAGCTCGGTCTCCACTCTCCATTGATTTCCATGGCTTTGAACTGCTGCCACACACCCACCCGGCACTGAGGAGGAAAGGTGACATTTGGAAAAACATCTCCATCCCTGTTTTGATGCACTCAGAGTGACACATAATCAATCCTATTTCACATAGACCAAGCTTTGTGAGGCAAATTCTTGCCATGCAATTGAATCTCTTCTTTTTAATTCAGGAAAAACAAATATGTATTGATTTTATGATGCCAAAGTCATGACTTTTTAATGTAAGAGTTCTTACATTAAAAGCTTTGCCTGCAAAGATGCTGCATGAAAAACAAAGACCATCATGTTTTGCCTATGAATAAAGCAACCTGCTGGACAGAAATAAAACTAAGCAAAACACTTTGAAACAATGAGGTAGAAAGGAAAGTGAAGAAAGGCAGGGAAAATACATGAAGCCTTCCAGTACTTAACGGGGGCCTGCAAGAAAGCTGGGAAGGGGCTCTTTATCAGGGATTGAAGGGATAAGATGAGGGGTAATGGTTTTTAGCTGAAAGAAGAGAGATTTAGATTGGATATTAGGAAGAATTTTTTACTGTGAGGGTGGTGAGGCCCTGGCACAGGTTGCCCAGGAAAGTTGTGGCTGCCCCATCCCTGGAGGTGCTCAAGGCCAGGTTGGATGAGGCTTTGAGAAACCTGACCTAGTGGAAGGTGTCCCTGGCCATGGCAGGGGAGCTGGAACTGGATGATCTTTAAGGTCCCTTCCAACTCAAACCATTCTATGATTCTCTGAATAACACTCTGATGGCTGGAGATATTTTCAGGACTTACATAATTTCCTTATGAGCCCTTGCAGGTGAATGTGATACTTTTGAGACTGTATCTGCACAAGCAACTACTTTGCATTACATAGGGTGATGGAGTTTTACAGTGCAGTACAGGTAGATGGGCTGCACACTGCCGGTCTTCCTCTTAAATTTATGTTTGGAGCAAACACCTGAATCTTGGTTTGAGTGCAATTAATTTTCCTATAATTATTTCACAAGAAATGTCTTTAAATTTTGCTGGGCCACTCCATCACCCTCTCATACAAAGAGGGAAGAAGAGTCATCGGGAATTGCCACAGCCTGTATCACTGTAATTGCAGTGTTTTCTTCAAAGGACACAAACCCCACCAGTCTTCTCATCCTCATAAGAGAAGCAGGAGCTGGAGGAGCTTTCTGTGTTTTGCTAGAGTAATCATTTGAGTTTTGGTTCACAGTTGCTGTACAAGTTTTACAAGTTTAAAGAAGCGAAGTCCAAAACAGCTACCCAGCTTTCTGCTTGCGGCAAAAGGTGGAGAAGCCTGTGATGAGCTGAAGACCTTTGTCTTGGCAGGAATACATGGATTCCTGAGCTGTTGACTGGCTTCAAGCTCTCAAGTGGAGGATAGAGATCACACCTTAGAGACTGGGAGAGGAAAACCAACTCAAGGGCAATGAAGTGGTAAGATGCTTAAAAATGCCTTTGGAAAAAACAGATTCTTCCTACAGGATGAATAAGAAGAAGGAGAGAAGCAAGGAAAGGGTTAGTCATCTTCCTGGGAAAGATCCTGTTTTCCATGTAGCTGAGGTTGTCTTTGTTTTTAAACATGTGCCCCTTAAAGTACTTTTTCAAAATCTCTGATGCTTGCTTCAGCCAGTCCCAGTGTTAGCTGGTTTATCTTGTAAATCAAGTGCAGTGCTGGGAGATGGGCAGGCAAGCACCAGCCTTCAGGCTTGCCAAAGCAGGGCAGCAGCGTGTGCAGGACACGGGTCTGGCTGGAGCAAAGCTTCAGTCCCCCATCCCCTGCTGCCCACATCTACCAGTCCAAAAGCTTTGGGTGTATTAATGCTGTTTGGAAGTAAGACATAAAGCTGTGCTAACAAGAATGAAACAGAGCAGTAATCCCCATGCTTTGGGATTTCTGTATTTCCTGACACTAAAAAGAAAAGGAAATGAAAGGAAATGCCATAAAGCCACAATCATGAGCTTAGGAGGGATCAGAAATCACAGAAAGCAGATATGAGAGGGAAAAAAATCTGCAGAGAAGTGCACACTATCCCTTCTCCAATGTTTTCTTTGGCTTTCACCTCTCCCATCTTCCATTGCAGCTTTTTTACCTGTACATCAATTTTTCCACTCATTCAAGCAGGACTTTGCCTCCTGATATAGAAAGCTGTGGTTTTGCTCCTGTGTACAAGAAGCCACCAGCAATGCTCAGCCCCACCTGACACAGACAGACAGCAAGACCACCACAGGAGCTCTCAACAGTTTCACATTTGGATTTACTGCCAGCTACAGCATAATTTGGGGTAAGGTATCAAGCACAGGCATATGGACAGGGACCTTATCATCTGTTTCTCTCTTGAGGAACATAGAATTGGAAGACTTTAAGTTTGCCCACCCTTTTTTCCAGCAGTTAAAAGTCTTGCAGACTTCACTCTATTTCTGCTCCTCATCACTACTTTGCTGAGCTGCATCTCAAGTGCCAAAAGATTTTTTGCAGTAAATAGCAGGTAAAATGACCCTGGATGTTAAAGGCAAACTGCACATCTAACCCACTGGGCTGCAGAAAGAGAAAGGTGATATTAGCATCCTAAATGCTCACTTAAAGAAAGTCCACAGATCCTTTGGTGAGAAGAAAGGAACAGCTTCTTGTTTGTTGCTCCTGACACAAGACATGAATATCTATGATTACGTGTAGAGCTGCCCGGGGGATAAGGCCTGAAGGCTCTGGAGCTGGCTGACATTATAACAACTCATATAATTGCCAGGTTTTGCATCCTTAAAAAATCCTACCACCCTCTATGCAGCATAAAAAGTGACTGCAGTCCTTTGAGGAAAAGGTTCATTTTTGAGCTCATTCTGCAAATGTATAACAGGCACAGATGGAGGCTTCCTCACACACAGAGCAGTGATTCAATCAACCAACACCTCAAAGTATTCACAAACATCTCTCATGCATTACTCTGAGCAGCAGCACTCCTACCTCCTCACCCCAAACAGCTGTTTCCCCAGAACACTGCAGCAAGCCAACATTCAGGGAAAAGTAGATGCATTTATCCACCAAACCACATCACAGTTGAAAACCACCAGCCTGAAAAGCAACTTTGGCCCAAAGGAAGACAGGGATGGGGTTCACCTACTAAACATCCAGTCAAGTATCATACATCCTGCTAGGAGCTGCTTGACCATCTCCAGCTGGACTTAAAAAAAGTTCCTTCTACAGCCATAGCCAGAAGCTGGTGGTGGTATGTGAGCAATGTTCTGCAGGAATTGTTTTCTTCTTTCATGGTCACACAACACCAGGCTTGCTCATGACAAGTCCCTCAATATAAATCAAAGTAGAACACTCCTGTTTTACAATAAGCTGTCCCAAAAATGTCTTGATCTAGTGTAGAGGATTTAAGAGAAACCAGTGCTGAAGTCTTGGACAGCAGAACCCTCTACTCACAGCAGAGATACAGGACTGCTCTGCTATATTGTAGCCTCCATCGTGCTCTGAAGGAACACACAGTGAGGAATCAGTCACCTGCTACCCATCAGTGCCTCCCTGCCGATGGGTTTAGTCTAGTGCCAACGTCAAAGCTTCAAAGGAGATGAAGGACATAAGAAAAATAACAAATTTCACATAAGCCAAACTGATCGGATGATAAAGTCTCTGGGATTGCTCTTTAACTGTTCTGTAGCTAGAATAAAATCTTCAGCATCACACAGCAAGAGGGAAGTCCTTTGTTAGAAGTCTTGATTATAGGACACGCCAAAAAATTTCCCAAGCCCCAGCTCTACTCTCAAACTCGTCTATGAAAAAACCACCTCTTCTGCAGCTCAGCATAGCAGAAAGCCAAATCTCTTGGTTGACAGATCTAGAATTTCTCACAAACTCAATTCTTTCCTCTGGCACAGGGTGGAGCCCAAACTCAAGTCACTGACTGTCACCAAGCAGTAGCCAGTTTGACCAGCGAGTGGATCTAGAAGTGGCTGTGCAACAACCCATCATGATGCCTGTATTTCTTGAAGGGTCTCCTTCCATACAGGAATGCAAATGTTAATGTTTAGAAATCCAAACAACACCTGAAGAAAACAGAAGAGTTGTCAAAGTAGCAAATATACCCTCCAGTTGCAGACAGGCTGTGTACTCCTACTGCTCAGCAGAAGGTACTTGAACAGACAGTGCACTGCTAACGCAATCAATCCCTACTCCTCATTTAAGGACAACTGTCTCATCACCTAAAGGCATGAATTCTCCTAAGGAGTCAATCATTACCACATAGTACAGCACTTACCAGTACAGAAAGTGCTTGGGAGGAACACAAGTTCTCTGTGATCACAAGCAGCTCTTGCTTTACTGGGGAAAGGAACAGAGTTATAGTTTTTTACCTGCTCAGGAACACGTTACCAATGCTCAGTGTATCTGCAAGCAGCCCTCAGCTGTATGGATGCTCTTTCTCTTCTCCAGCTTTTAGAGAATTTTCATTTATTTCTAAGGTTCTGGAGCAGCTACTCCTGGAAACTGTTTTCCTGAAGGACAAAACAATCATCAGTAGTAGTCAGCATGGATCCACTAAGGAGAAGTCATGCTTGTCCAACTTGATAACCTCCTATGATGAAATGACTGGCCTGGTAGACAATGGGAGAGCAGTAGGTATTGTCTACCTGGCCTTCAGTAAGGCTTTCAAACATAAGATCCTCCTCATAAAGAAGCTGTTGAAGAACAAGCTGGATAAGCAAACACTGATGTGGATTGAAAACTGGCTGAAGGGCTGGTGCCAGCACGTGGTAGTCAGTGGCACAAAGTCTGACAAGGCCAGTAACTAGTGGTGCACTCCAGGGGTCTATACTGGGTTCAATCCCATTTAACATCTTCACTTATGATCTGGATGATGGGGCAGAGTGTACCCTTAGCAAGTTTGGAATGACACCAACCTGGGAGGAGTGGCTGATACTCCTGAGGGTCACGCTGCCACCCAGAGGGACCTTGACTGGAGAAATGGGCTGACAAGAACATCATGAAGCTCAACAAGAAGTGCAAAAGTCTTGCACCTGGGGAAGAACAACCTCTTCCATATTTTTCCTTCTGTCTTTATGGAAACTACATGGGGTTACAATGCATATTTTCTCCTGCACTGAAGGGTAAAATATACTCCAACACAATCAAAACTATCACAGGAGCTTCATTTCATGTAAGAACCTTCATTTCAGATAAGTGTTTATACAGACTGCAGCCCACAAATCACATCTTCTGAGCTGAATTCGCTTTAGAGTCCAAAGTTCAAGTCTAAGACCACTTAACCATTTTCTGTTGTTAAAATGAAAAGCCACTCCACAAGGAATTGTGGGTTTTGGTTGCATTGTTGCAAGTATAGGGCAATAGGGTGTAATCCCAACTCTCCAACCAACCTTCTGCTTGACCTTGGGCAAAACATTTTTCATACCTGCCTCCCTCCTTCTTCATGTGGCTCTTCAGACAGCAAGTTCTATGAGGCAACTCTCACCTTTCATATAACATTGGCAAAGCAAGCTTAGATTTTGACCATAGCAATGCTAAAAATGTTCCCTGCGGGTTCCATCTCATCAGATTTCTGTAGTCTGACACCAAGCAGGTAAGTGATAAATCGAGAGCTGAAGTGCAGAGCACTGCACACAGCAAAATACACTCATAATCCATGTATATAACAATGGGCTCTGAAATAGCTGTTACCACTCACGAACAAAACCTTGGGGTTTTAACTACTATAAATGCATGAAGTACATACTTCCCTGCTATTAAAATAGCACCCAGTGTTACTAATTAGAAAGAGAATACGGCAGCAAATGGTTATGCCACTATGCAAATCCGTTCTTAAGACTTCAGGGTTGATAATGGACTAGGGACACCTTGTTCAGCTTCCGGCTGACACGTCCCACACGTCCCTCTCAGTTTGCTTTTAGCTTCAGGACACTCTCAAATCTCTCTTAAGCAGGCATCTAATTTAGATTCCCAGAAGTAATGAGCAGTTCATATTTGAGAATGGAGAGAGGAGATTCAGTTATTCCACACATTAGAGAAATAGCATATTTACATGGGTACTTAAAACCTGGAATTAAAGCTTAACTTTAAGAAAACAGGCCTGAAAAATCCCAAACATTATCTGAAGCAGTATAACCAATGCAATAAACAAATCTATCTCAAAAGACCAGCATCCTCTTCATTTTTCTGTAAAATCATAACCTCTTAAGGCACCACACAGAAATATCATTGCTTCAGACCACAGCTGCAAGTACGTACCTTAGGGAAAGAAGTGGGTGCACAATTTCAAGTATGCAAAGACAAACAAACAAGCAAAACTTGGTAGCTGCAATGAAGAACTCCATTAAGTCCTTCTGAGCCTTTTGAGAAGGCGCTGATGAATCACAGAATGAAAAAAAAATTGAATGTGTAAATAGGCAGAGCTGGAGACGTTAAATAAAAAGTAATTTGAGAAACTACTAGAAACAGCAACAAGGCAGTAACAAGTTTTCAGAGGAGGCAGAAAGTACAGAAGTAAATTCAGAACCAAATTTTTAAAGGCATGTGAGATACAGCCATACCTGAGAAAGTCTGAGCCAACACATCCACACAGGCTAAGTGGAAGCCTGTGCATTTGCAAAAAAATACTCACTATGAACTACCTTACTGTAATAAGTAAGGTCTGTCTAAGGGCCTCAGTCAACCTTTTCAGGTTCCACACCTGTGTATGTACTTTGCATTTGCTATGGCAGCACCTAGAGGACAACTGTCTACACACCACACTCTAAATGTCACTTATTTATGCAGTACCCACTAAAGGCAGCACCCAAAAGAGATTAATCTAAAGCAATGCAGGTCTGTGAGCACTTCAGAAGGAGGCATGCTTATGCTGTCTTAGTGACCCCATGGCACAGAAAAATACTTCATTTATAGCATGAATCTCCGACATCAAACACTAAATGAACAAGTCCTCTCCCCTGCATTTCCAGGGGTCAATTTTAACCACGTCTTCAACCAAAATATGGTTCAACGCTTGCCAGTTGAAGCAATTCTCAGCAAATGGAAGACCTCCAACTCATCAAATGGAAGCTCAGAAGCTGGTTTTACAGAGAAAAGAGTACAAGTGCTGGTTAAAAGACACAGAAAATAGTCTGTATACCTCAGGGAATGCTTACAGTTCGTCACTCATAATCATAGAATCACAGAATGTTTTGGGTTGGAAGGGACCTTAAAGCCCATCCAGTTCCAACTCCCCTGTCATGGGAAAGAACACTTTCCACTAGATTAGCTTAGATAAGAGGAGGCTGAGGGGAGACCTCATCACTGTTTACAGCTACCTGAAAGGAGGTGGTGACGGGGTGGGCTCCGCTCTTCTCGCAAGTGACAACTGACAGGACGAGAGGGAACGGCCACGAGTTGCACCAGGGCAGGTTTAGACTGGACATTAGGAAGAATTTCTTCACTGAGAGAGTGCTCAGGGATTGGAACAGATTGCCCAGGGAGTTGGTGGAGTCTCCATCCCTGGAGGTGTTTAAAAGACAGGTAGATGAATTTCTTAGGGATATGGTTTAGTAGGGAGACAGGCACGGTTGGACTTGATGATCTCAGAGGTCTCTTCCAACCTTACGATTCTCTGATTAGGTTGATCAAAGCTTTGTCCACTCTGGCCTTGAACAACTCCAGGGATGGGGCATCCACGACTTCTCTGCACAACCTGTTTAAGTCCCTCAACACACTCACAGTAAAAAATGTCTTCCTAA
Organism: Tapera naevia; assembly: GCA_033556795.1. Lineage (NCBI taxonomy): Eukaryota > Metazoa > Chordata > Aves > Cuculiformes > Neomorphidae > Tapera > Tapera naevia. The sequence goes on along the minus strand of JAUMJJ010000074.1, from coordinate 251,123 downwards.
TGTGCAGTTTAAATCTAATCTAAATTTAAACCAAAGCAGAGGCATTTGCTGAAAAAAAGAGCCATAAATAAAACATATTGCTTAAAAGCCAAGTCATATTTTAAGGGAAGTTGAGATCAGACCAGATCTGTTATCAGTGTTTAACTTTCTACAGTATGCACCTCAAATTATTTGACTCTCATAAGCAAATCTATGCTAATTCATACTAGGGTAATTTCTTTGGTTTACTACATAGTAGCAGCAAAGGCCTCAAAGTGTTGCTCAAGGTCAAAGAGAAAACTAACAGCAGAGCCAATAACAGAATTGGGATTCTGTTATTGCCCCAAGTCCTGTGGTTTTAGTATTAGTCAGGCTGGTTCTTCACCTCTGCTGAAGTGAGGTTTTCCAATGGTGGATTACAACTGTTGCCAAGAGCAGCACCCGTGGTGTAGAAGTGACTGGCTCTGTGGCACGGCCTTGTGCAACACAAGAGGACAGTAAGGAAGCCAACACACAGCAGGTAAAATACAAGTTTTTTTAAAAAATTGTTTTCTGTTTTACAAGCAAGTGTTTGTACAGAAGTTGGTGGAACACAAGCAGACAAAATAAGCAAAACACAAGACCAAGGGCTTGTCATATAGATCTGCAGCCAAAACTTAATAAAAGGGCAATAACTGGAGATATTCACAGCGCTGAACAACTACAGGTCTATACCCCCTCCCCCCAATACAGGTGTGTAACAGGAAAAAGACATCCAGCATCACCTTTCAAACAGCTCAGATGCCCTCAGAGCTCACTTCCTCATTTAATATCCACACAATCCTCTGCAATGCAGCAGACACAACTGCCACTGTTGCACAGCTGCTCTTGCCTACCCTTTTGTCACAGTGTTCAAAAAAGAAAACATGAAATCAGGAGCAGAGCGCTATGTATTATTTGACATCAAATTACAAAAGAAAGAGTTGTAGTGTTTAGTAGTTTAGTTTGTCATCACTTCAGATTTTCGTATGAGAATTTTCTTCCATACACTTTGACAGGCACTCCTCAAAAGAACAAAAGCCCACCCCAATGTCATTTGACCTCAAATTATTTATAGAAATAGAGAGAGACAGCAAATGCCAGGTTTGAAGCGATTCACAAAAAGTTAGCTATCTATGTGTGACAGTAGAGGAAGTGAGAATCGGACAGCTGGCCAGATCTTAGAATGAGTTTCCCTCAGTTCTACTCAGAGCATTCCAACAAAAACCTGTAATCAGTAAACCCTGGATAGTGCTAGCAAAGCCCCCCTGACAGTGGAGCTCCTGCTAACAGCCCACTCATTCTGATTCAAATGGCTAAGCATTTCAGATTCCCTCCTCCATTTCCCTGGGTTAAATGTGTATCTCTTTGGATTTGGGAAGACAGACTCACTCCTTGTTATTTTAGTCTCCATACTGGCACAGAAACTATTGTCCTGCCAACTGTCCAAGGATCCCAAATCACTCTGGCATGCAGACAGAGGACTTAGAAGAGCAAGGCTGTAAGTCTGCAAAATACCATCAGGGAAGAGAAGCATGATAGCATATAGTCCTTTTCCAAAGCTTCCCATTAACTGTGGATGCAGCACTGGGACTCCAGTGATGTGCACCAGAACAAAGAAAGCAGGAACAGAGGCAAAGCATCTCCTCAGCAGTGGGTTTTCAAAAGAACAAGGTCATCTGAAAGCTCAAAAACAGGATCCCCAGAGCAACAAGCAGAATTGTGCAATTCAAAAACACACAGACTTGAATCTTACTTTCAGAGGGCTTTATATTACAAAAAAGTTAAGTCACAACGAATGCGAAAAATCCATTCAATGAGGCTTGTTTCCAGTTTGCTAGGAAAGCTACTTTTCTCTTCTTTACTCCCAGCCTACCACTGAAAACATGATTGCCAAAACAGTGACACCTCGAGCTAGATTTTTAATATCAAACTTGCTCTGCCAAATCCAGTACTCTGAACTTGTCCAGGTTGTAGAAACAAGCCTTCACGACTCTGCCTCCAAAGTATCTTCCATTTAGATCCACAACAGCTGGAATTGAAACCAAGAACAGGTCAGCAAGCAGGAATTCAATAAAAGTTTCTGTAGCTGAAGTCTAATCAGCGAGACTGTTTAATCTCTCTATAGAAGTTAACTCTGAGTTTCACAGAAAACAACTTAGCATCCTACCTTTGATGGCAGATTCAACCCGTTCAAACTCTAAGAATATCCTTACGGCTTCATCATCAGGGGCACCAGGAATCTGAAACAAAACAAAACAAAACCAAACTCAGAATTAATCAGACAGTAGCAAAAGGACTCTTTTCAAGTGCTGTCTTTCACAGAAGCATTGAAGTGAACACAACAAAGAGGCTCCAAAAGAACAATACCCAGTGATTTTTCCCCGGTTTGATATTTGTAACTCACAAATATGGAAAGTACAGAATCACAACACAGCAAAGGACTCCGACAAATGTTCTAATCTATGTCCCTCTCTAAGACAGTAACAAACCAGGTGAAAGGGGCAAGAGTCCAGCTCACTTTCAGAGCACCTAAAGACAGATTATCTCGTACCTCAAAGATGACACATTTCCCAACTTTGCCATATTTTTCGCATTCTTCCTTAGTTTCCACTTCCAGATCTTCATCCACCTCCCCAGCACCTACCATGTTCTGAAAGTCAAAAGAATAGACCTAACTCACTGGATATAATCTGTATAGAAGATCACATAGGCAAATCACAGACAGATGGGACTGACCATGAACACTTTAAGCTTCTGTTTATCAGTAACCAGCCACAGAAGGAGATAGTTTCCTAGTACTATATAAACTATAAACCAGCGCTGATTTACAGTCACAACTTGTATCTCAGGAAGCCACATATTTTTTCCACAACACAAAGCACCACGTTCTGCAAGCCAGAACCATTCAAACTATACTGTTACTGTTACAGGAAAATAGGTTTAAATATTTCAACCAGTCACATATGCTGCAAACATCAAGATATTATTTTATTTCCAACTTACCCTTAGTAAGACCACTTTAGTTGGGCATTTCAGTATCTCAGTCAATGGGTTAGAATCCGCTTTCTTGCCCGTTTCTGTTATGAAGACAGAACAGCGAATCATGGAATAACTTAAGATTAAAGCTCATTCAAACCTTATATGGGAGCTTTTATGAGAATGTCACTGTTACCAAACAATGGAATAAAAGGCACAAAATGTAGTTTCATATTGGTGAGGAACAATCATTCAGAACTCTCAGCTACTTCCTTCTTTTAGTTTAAAGCCCCTTGTCCTATCACGATAGGCCCTGCTAAAAATTTTGTCCCCATCATTCTTGCAGGGCTGTATTAAGTACTGAAGGGTCACAGTAAGATCTCTCTGGAGCCTCTTCTTCTCTAGGCTGAACAACATCAACTCTCTCAGCCTGTTCTCATACAGGAGGTGCTCCATCCCTTTGATCATCTTTGAGGCTTCCTCCGAACCTGCTCCAACAGATTCATGTACTTCCCATGCTGGGGACTCCAAAACTGAATGCAGGACTCCAAGTGAGGCGTCTTGAGAGCAGAGTAGAGGGGTAGAATCCCTTCCCTCACGCTGCTGGTCACACTGCTTTGGATGCAGCCCAGGATATGGCTGGCCTTCTGGGCTGTGAGCACACATTGCTGGCTCATGTTGATCTTCTCATCCAACAGTATCCCCAGGTCCTTCTCTGCAGGGCTGCTCTCAATCCCTTTATCCTCCAGCATGTACTGATAGTATGGGTTGCCCCGATCCAAGAGTACAGAACCTTGCACTTGGCCTTGTTGAACCTCATGAGGTTCATACAGACCTGCCTCTCAAATCCATGTTGCTCCAATTTAGAGAGAAGGATGTTGTGGGGGACCACGTCAAAGGCCTTACAGGAGTCCACACAGATGACATCCATAGCTCTTCCCTCAACCACTGACGTGGTCACTCCACCACAGAAGGCCACGAGGTTGGTGAGGCAGGACTTGCCCTTTATGAAGCCATGCCGCCTGTCTCGAATCACCTCCCTGTCCTCCATGTGCCTTCACATAGCTTCTAGGAAGATCTGTTCCATAATATCCCCAGGCACAGAGGAGAGGTTGTCAGGCAGTAGATCCCAGGGTCCTCCCTTTCTACTCTTTTTAAAAATGGGTGCAAAGTTTCTCTTTTTCCAGTCACCAGGGCCTTCACTTGACTGCCAAGACTTTCCAAATGTCATGGAGAGCGGCCTGGCAACTACATCAGCCAATTCCTTCAGGATTCTGGGATGCATCTTGTCAGGTCCTATAGATTTACATATATTCAGGTTCCTCAGGTAGTCATGAACCTGATCTACTCTTACTTGAAAGGACAATAAGTAGAAAAAATCACTTCTACAGAAGAATGTGAACTAAGCTAGAACCCTAACAATACACTACTTTTTTTTAGGTAAATAATGCCTAAGTTCAGAACTGTATCAGATTCCCTAATAACTAAAAATCAGGTCTCCTGACTTCTAATACTTGTGCTCAGGCAAGAGGTGCTGTTCTAGAAAACTGAGATGTTGTCTCTAGATCAGACAACAGGAGGGAAATGAGTGCAACATCAAAAGCACGTAATGGGAAGAAAGCCAGCAGGAGCAGAGCAGGATCACCTCTTGAGAAGAAGCTTCCACATATTATAGGGGGACAACTAATGGAGAAAGCAGAGGATGAGCTACAAAAATAAACAGAGGACTACTTTATCCACAAGAAAGAATATTAGTCATTCTTCCAACTCTATTTTCTGCAAGGACATATGGTAAACAAAAAATTCCAGGAGCTTCCACTGAGCCTAAACTATTATTTTTCCCTGAGCATTTTTCACAAACTTATTGGTATAGGACAAAATTACCTTTCTCTGTAGATTCGCCAACAATGATCTTGCCACCCCTCTTGCTCGTTTTCTCTACTGACAGTGCTGTGCTCAGCCCCTGTTCATGCTTTCCCAGTCCCTGGCCCTCTCTGAAACCATACTTCTGCATGATCTTATGAGCTACTGTTCCTCTGCAAAGAGAAAGAGCATCAGTTAGTAAAGGTTTCTTACACAAAACATTAACACTGTATTTCTCCCAAGTGCTCAACTATTCTACCTCCTATAATCTCATAACACAGAGATGGAAAATATAAGAGCTTCTACACAACTTTACAACCTAACAATTTCACAGCAGCCAGTGAAGGTGAAAGGTGTTACCCCTGAATTACAGACAGAAGAGCTGCCAGAGAAGTTGACTAAATAAAATTGTTCATACTTTAACAATTACAAACCACTTCCATGAGCAGTGCATGTCAGATTCATACATTCCATAGAATGGTTTGAGTTGGAAGGGACATTTAAAGATCATCCAGTCCAACCCACTTTCCTACCAGGCCACTGATAGTAAATCACAAATCAGATTAGAGGAAGGTCTTCTTAGGCCCGTTTCTTACCTTTGTCAGTGGTATCAAAAGCTTGAGAGAACAGGTAGATGTGGAACAATCTACTTCCCATATTAGATCACACCACTATCTATTATTAGTTCCAAGCTGGAGCAAGCTCCAGAGCACACAGCTTTGTTAGCCCTTCCTATAACAAATCTTGATATCCTCAGTACTAAAAAGGTCTAATATTTTGGAATTTTCAAGAACATATTGAGGCAATAAAATCCCCAAGCTATTTCAAGGCACGTTTTTAATAAGCACCTTATAAAAACTACTGACAGATTTTTAAATTCCCACTGAATGAATATTTAGAATCAAAACATACCTACATATGTTGGTATTTCTTTGGAGACCACAGCTAGATAGGTCAAGACAAAAAACCATGCCGTGGTATACTAGTTTAAACTACAGTAAATATTCTATGCTCAGTCACTCCTGTTTTATCAACAGGCACATAAGATTACACAGAAAATGCAAAATCAATGACTACATGACTATTTGCTAAGCATCCTATACAAAACATAAAAAGATGAATTTTAAAAGGCCAAAAAGTCTGTCTATGTCTTGCTGAAAGGTTAAAACTCTAAGTCACAGAATAAACCCTAGCCAATGGTGTGGTCAAAATAAGGCAGGTTAAGTGGTATTTTTTGCACTTCAATTAAGTGAAGGTCCCAGGGTACTGCTAATCTGAGGTGGCAACAATGCATAAAGTGGTCCAGCAGTACTGAGTTTGGTTGTCCTATTCTTGGGCAATGTGGAAAAAAAAGGCATTTCTATAAAGCAAAAAGCACTGTCTCCAGGATGGAAATGCAGTGTAATCATGTATTTCACTGCACTTTTATGTCTGTGTTTGTTCCAGATACAGTTTTGACTACACTAAGACTATATTTCCACAACACCTGAGGCAACTGATAAGAGGACCATAGCTAACCACTATGCCTTTCAAAGGAAGGCTCTAAGCCATTATTTAACTATAAATTTAACTTCATTTTTTTGCCACAGTAGTAACACAGGCATTACACACAAAGTTAATCCAAGGTAGAAGAGTAGTGGACAGCTTTGCAGCTGCTACAATAATGCAAATATGCTTTGAATTTTATACCAAACAAAGCAGAGCTATAATTATTTGCCATTGGTATATCCAAATTTAAGACAAAGCTTGAAGAGACACCTAGAGAAATAAATATGCCATCTATGGTTTCCTGTACACTATTATTACCTTGGTTTGCACAAGACATAAACACTTCATATTGGAATGTGGCTTCAGAACTTCCTTAAAAGAACAGCCTTGAACACAACCACCTCAAATACATTTCTCTTAATTAAGTAAATCAACTGATTTTCCTGTATCCTGCCAGTTAGGGCTACATGCACTCAGACCAACCATGTACATATATGTTCTTCTCTACTGAACTATTTTAACTTTTGGTTTCCACCACCTTCTAAAGCCCTTCCCCTAAAATGTGCATAAGTCAATTACCCCATGTTAGCAAGGAAAGAGTTGCTAGGTCCTGTGGGGGAACGAGGTCGTTCTGGCTCATCATACACTGGAGGAGGAATAGCTGCTTTCGAAGATGGTGCCCGAGGTCTTGACTCCTCCTCAAATGGAAATGACGCTACAGCTGAAGAAAACAGAGACATCTGCTTTTTCAATAAAATACTTTGTACAAACTACCTACTTGTTACAAACATTAGAGTACTATGCCTTTAATCCTACTCATTTACAGACAGCTCCTCATCTGCAAGTTATATTTGGTTTTGCTTTAATACTAAAACTATGAAAGATCCTCTTCCACATAAATCCAAATTAGAAGAATGCCTCCTCTGCAAAAGCTGCTTTAACATCCCCTCTTCCCTCTCTCTCAGAAATAAAATTCGAATTGTTATTCTGATTTTCCTCATGGGATATACAATGAGTTTGTATCTGTAAGTCTGTAATGCATTTATTAACCTCTTATCAAATGGACAAAAGAAACATTAAGAGGTTATCTGGACAACAATTAATTAGTCCAGACAGAGAACAAGCGAACTTAAAAGCCCCATTCATCAGAAACAGAATTATGAAAAAAATGCATCAATGTACATCGCTTGGGGCCCAAAGAATGTAAAGAAACTGTACATTTACTCAAAAGACAGATCAGTCTATTAAAAAGAATAGATGGAACTCAAAGCAAAGTATTTATACAATCTCAAGAGCTCTCACTGACAATTTTCAAACTGAAACTTCTCCTGGGAGATGGAGATAAATATACATCTCATAGTGATTAGAATATTAAATGATCTTCCTCTAACAAGTCAAACAGCAAAATAAAAAAAACCCCAACCCTACAGAACACTAAAGAAAATATGCAGATCACACTTTTGAATGTACTTACAGACTTTCAGACTGATTTCCTATTACTTTGTTGTGACCTAGTGCTTGTATCTTACCAAATAAAATGTCAGATGTGAAGTCTGGGGATGTTGCATGAGTTAAAAAAAATCCCTATTTAAGCAGCGGATTGACTGGACTATGTGACTTCTGCTACAGCAAGAAAAACCTTCTCAGTTCTTTCCAGCCTAGCTTTGAGCATCAAGTAACAACTCATACAAAGGTTTCTTTGTGAGATCATGTCATATTTTGAAAGCTCTCCCCTCAGGATATTTCTACCATTTCCAGCCTATATTTACTTTTCCTTGACACTGCTCAAGTGCTCCTAATTATTTACTCAAAACAATCTCTTTCTGTTTTTAATGTTTACACACTTCAAATGCTTCCACTATTATATCATTCACTTACCCTGCCATGCTTAATTTTTTTTAATGTTCTCATAAATAAAATCAGGACTTCCAAACGAAAGTTTGCATACGTAAGATTCTCTTTCCTTATTGCTTTTTTAGCATACACAACACACTGCTCATTATTTTAATTTAAAAATTCATGACAATTAAACATGCAAAAAAAGAGCAGTTTTGTTATTACAGATATATTATGCCACCTAGTGGACAACACAACCTTCCAGCTATCTTCACTGAGGGAAATCCTAGCGTGCACAATCTCTTTAGCAGATACTGCATCCCTCAAAAACTTAGAAAATTCTGCCTGCAGTGCGCAAGCCCTTCAGAAAAGATATTCATAGAGTATCCCCTAAAGCAAAGGATAATGGAAAAATTCTCTCTCCACACTGTGGTGGCTTCTAGTCTACCCAGAGAAACCTGTCTGCAACATTTCTTCTTTCACATCAGAAATGAGTAACTGAATGTGGCTGTACCAGACCATTCTGCCAAACCACTTCTCTAGCAATACGGAAACGATCCTTTAGAACAGAGATGGGAAGCACAGCAGTACTGCAGGTTCCCCACAGCTTCCTCCCATCAACAAAGAACCAGTACAAGTTCTTCTGCCACAAAGAATCATGTGGGAAGAACGGATGAATAAGAAATAAAACACCAGTACTAGGTTTTAGAAAACAGGAATTCGGTGTACTTACGTTCTTTGTCCTTCTCAACAAGAGAGGTGGGTGGTGCAATAGCAGCTCCCCCCATACCTACGAGTAAAATGGAAGACAACACATTCATATGGGTTCTGATTGGGTTCTGCCGCTCAGAATAGCTTCACTGACTCTCACTACAGCTGCTGGTTCCTTACCAGCCAATTCTTAACATGTATCACTATCAAGAGAAACATAGCTAGACAGCAGTCTGAGAAGTTTCAATAGAGAAATGAATGAAAGGAATATCAAAGGAGATGTCAAACTGCAGTGACATATGCTGTCTATCATAAACATATTTCATAATATCTCAAAATCAAAGACTGCAGTGAAGCAAATCTTCAGTTCTAAAACTGCTTGATTAAGCCAAACAAAAAAAAAAGTCTGTTCAGGATTAACCACACTTTCATAAGAGTAAAAAGTCTCTTCCATATTTTAATAAGCAATATTCTAATGTAGTCCCAAACTTTCAACGCAGAACAAATTTTAAATGTCCTGTCATAAACTTTCTTTTCTAAAATAAAAATAGGCCTGAATTATTTACTCTAACATTGTTGCTGAAATAGAATAGTTCAATTTTGATTATTCAAAGACATATCTCAGCACCCAGACCCAAATTTTGCTAACTAGTTCTAAGGGTATTCCAGTAACAAATGCAGAAACAGTAAACTTTTATAGTGAAAACTCAGCAATGATTCTCATAGCTTGATTCTATCTCAAGCCTCAATCCTTTCCTGGAACCCACAACATGCAGATACTGAAAATGGGTAGCTACAAACTAATGTAAAAAGTACAAATAATTCAGCTGCCACATCCCTCCATGGAAAGAAGTTTCCTGCATCAAAACAGTTAAGATGTAATAAAATGCTAGGTTCATTCTAAAGGCTCAGAAATAACAGTATATCTCTCAGCTGAGAAACGAGAAATACAGAATCCATGGAACAGGATTGTGAATTTCCCCCACCCCCACCTTTTTCTTCTCTGTCCATATTAAAAAAAATAAACAGCTCCCTTACTTCTTTTTCGTCTCTCCCTTTCGTAATCTTCATCTTCATCAGAATCTGGATCTGGTCTTCTTGAAAACCCACTGGCTTCATGTCTGTCTTTACGTCTTCTAGGAGACACAGTGAGTTAGGACAAAAAAAACCCATCAAAGTTAACTCTTTGCTTCAATTAGTGGTATCACCTTTGCAATGTGAATAACGTTGTTATACTCTAACTGGCATTTTACAATGCCTTCCATGAAAGCTTAAGTAAACACCTTTATTTTCTTTTTCTGTGAGTTTATCCTCATGGAGTATTTTTTGTAAAATAAAAGAACATCCTAAGCAAAATCATTTTCCACTTACAAGTCAGCTAAGGTGAGGGTATGGAAATAAGAAAGCATCTGAATAAATCTAGTACAAACTGACAACAGCGACTGAATGACTACAATGGAAAAGGTGTTGGATGGAATTGACAGGAAGGTAAAAGAGACATTAATCAATCACTCTGCTTTGAACAGAATCCCTTTCAATTCACTATTCCAGGCTACAGAGAGTAACATCATTTACTCAGTCAATTAAAAAAAATAATCACATTTAAATAATCAGATCTTCATAGAACCACCAAATGGTTTGGGCTGGAAGGGGCCTTAAAAATCATCCAGTTCCAGCTCCCCTGTCATGCCCAGGAACACCTTCGACTAGGTCAGGTTTCTCAAAGCCTGTTCCAATTGAGAAGCTAATTTGGCAACTAAAATAGATTCAGAAAAGTCTATTAACACTTTTAACATTTGGCTGAGAAATAGTTCCAGAATTCTTTGCACTTCAAATGTTACTTATTGTGGTCACAAAATTACTCATTCTAATACTTTAGAAACATGAAAAGTATTTTTCTCAAAAAGTCAAGAGCGTGGCTTGGGGCATAAATCAGATCTCATTCACAGCACAGCCAACAAAACTGTGCTACAAGATGCAAAACCAGCACTACTGTGGAACCAGACAAATCTGAATCTCTACACTGTGAATTTAAACACCTCAGTTATCACAAAGCATTATTCTGACGCAGGTTTCACTGAGACTGTTTCCTCAATTTTTAATCACAATGTATTATCTGTTTTTCACTTCCTCTCTCTAATTTTATGTATAAAGACTACCCTCAGGGCCCACATACAAGTCACAAGGATGACTAAACAGCCATCAGAGCTGAAGCTGGGGGAACAACAGCTCAGATTTCTGAGATCTTGCACGCTAGTGAAGTATGACAGAGCCTCAGGCATTCCTCCCCCACCAGAACAATGAAGATATAACCGAGACACGACAGAGAAGCCAGATGATTAGAAATATTAATTAATTTCCACAACCTAAACAGAGCAACAGAATATCCCTCTTGTAATTCCATAAACTTTAGATGTTCCACACCATGATCAAGCTGGATTATTAATTGTACTTTAAGTAAGTAAATATAACTTTACTGCCTGGCTGGCAGATGTTTTACCGTCTATTTTAATAGGGTACTGAATCTGCATTCAACCTCTTTAATACGATTAGAGAGATTTCTTATTGCACAGAAAGTGCATTTAAGTAACTAAAAATAAGTACTATTTTCTTCTGTGCAGAGACAAAAGAGCAATAAACACATAATTAACTTACTTAAACAGAATATTAAAAAAATGCAACTATGTCTCTCAGAGGCTGTGCTAGCTATACCATTAAAAGTGAAATGTGTTCAGGTATATATTTGGAGTATCTAAAAGCAGAAAGGAGAGTTTATCACTGAGTGTTGAAAGGTACTTCTGTAGTTAGGTTATACTGACAGCAAAAACTCCAAAAATACCTGCTAGGTCCAGACCTGATAATGGTGTATGAAATAAAATTACCTAAACTACTATCAAAATAAAGTAAATGCACAAAATCTTGACATGTCTTTCAGCCAGAGGCTGTAAACATGATAAATTTATAACTATGTCAGGTCATTTTAGCAAGAGCATTAAAACATTATGCTTGTTTCTACAAGCATATGGTATCCTTCACAAAACCTTGAAGAATTTCCCTGGAACTGTTTAGAAGGATAAAACTAAACGAATCAATGTGTCTATCCTTTATATAATTGTCAACGTGTCATGAGTTTAAACAAAAGCCTTACTTTTCTCTTTCTTCAATCTCCTTTTGCCTCTCCAGCTCCCGCTGCCTCTGCCGTTCCTCTCTTTGGCGTTTTACCACTTTTTCGTAGTCATTTGGGAACATGGGATCGTACTCATCTGCCAAGGGGATCAACACATCTCCTGCAGAAAAACCACTAGGTACCGGATCCTTAGAAAACAAAAAGGATTTTTTTTGGCTGAGATATGTAAACAACAAGTTGGACACCGAGTTTAACACTTCCTTTTCACTCCCAACAACACAAAACTTAATTCTTGACTTCTGTAATAGCAGGTAGCATCCTAATTCCACTATTACTAGAAGAAATCTTTGCTTTACTTACAAACTAACTTTTCACCCAGTCTCTCACCGTCTCAAATTTTGACATGAAGAAAGAATCACCCCCACCCACTCCCCCTGCCAAAGCCAAAGCAGCAGCAAATGAAGGCAGACAAGAATTTTTCAAAACCCATTAATACATTATTAGAAACGTTATGGTATCTTGCTGCAGGAGTTCCTCCCACACAATCTTATCAGTCTTTTTCATGATCTGCTATCAATATAAAACCAACAGAGGTGCAGGTATTGTTCTTCTCTCATCTGAAAGAATTATTTCAGAACCACCACGTTGAAAAAAGTTCCAGGGGGAAGTTTCTTTTCATTCCTTACCACAAGAAATCAATTTTAAAAGGTTAGGTGACTTTTCTTTTATTTTTAAGCTGATTCTTACACCAGTCCAGTTCCAACACTGGTGCAATTACAATTACATTCATTATTTACCCAACCAAATCGCTGCATTGCAAAGTACTCTGAAGCTGTTCAGGAGAAATACATTTGAAATACTGTTTTAACTGCACATTAACCTTGGTAATACCACGTTGTATCGTATGCAAGTCTGTATAAAGTTAAAATGTTCATTAATTAAACAACCTCTGAGCAGAGGAAATCAATTTCAGAAAACGATGACTTCTTTGTCCACCAGGAAAGACAATGATAAAATAAAAACACAGACTGCAGACAAAGAATTCCAAAACTTTTGTTAACAGCTGGACTTCACAGCTGCCTGGCTCTTACCTTTAACCCAGCTGCTACATGAGGTGGTGTGTCCACTATCTGTCTCTCATCAGAAGAGCTACCTCGCTTCAGATCAATCACTGGAGCAAGGACTGTTGTTTGTTTTGTTCTCTGACTCTGAAAAATCGCCAAAACACAAAGTGTTTAAAAAGGATAACTAAACAGTTTCCTAAAAAGCAGCTTCTTTTATATGCTTGCAGCTGGTATCTCCAAATTTTTTAAAGGATGAAAACCACTGTCTCAAATTTTTCACTGTGCTAAGCTCAGTGTATCATTTCTCTTCAGTTCATCAACATAGAGTAATTATCAACATTTGTAGTGAATGTTGACATGGATAACTAAGTTTATGTCATGCTTTAGCAGTGGCAAAGACCACTCACTTCTGAGACAGATGTTTGTCAACTATGGTTAAAGAACTGCTAAACAAACACAGATCAGATGAGATATTTCAAAGAATGCTTCAGCGAAACCAGCACATACCTTCCTCTTTTTAAGCAAGTGAGGTCAAACTGTACTTGTGCTTGCAATGGTCCTCAATTTGGACTAAGACCAGAAACACACATTAAAATTCAGACAAATTTTCAGGTGAGCTTGAACCGAGTGTGTTTTTTTTTTTTAAGAAGGTGCTCAGATTTTTTTAAAAAAAATCTACAGTTCTTCATATTTTATCACCTCATAAAATGTATTATTCTGTTCTGAACTCTGGATTTTCTAATCCTATTCTATTCTTCCATTATTCTACGCGTACACTGTTTATCAGTTACACAGACAAAGAATATGCCATCATGATTCAATTTATGCAGGTTGTTCCACTTATCAGCTAAAACCCCCAATTTTAGCAGGAGTAATGCCAGTGAAAAATGGTGGGCCTACTTAAGTATTCTGTATCTATGCTACTACTTTTTAAGTAATCTCACTTTAGAACACACACACCACAAAGAACACACAGGTGTCCTGCCTGAACCAAAATACCAACACTGCTTAAAGAAAAAGGGTGAAATACTGTAGCAACAGAAAAACAAAACAGCTGTGTCACATTTTAAACTCAAGGAATTAGCTTGAACACTTTCTTCCTTTCATGTACACTGGAAATACTTTTGGCAAAAATTTCTAATGCATGACAATTCTCACTTCAGCACTGAAAGCCCTTTCAACAGCAAGCATAAAATGATACAAATATGAATGTAACAACTGATGCAAAATACCAAGAATTACCAGCAGCTGGTAGTGCCAACAAGCAATCATGGTATGACACTCACTTTAAAAAACAAAAACACCAAAATGCTTATTATCTGCAAGGTCAGATTTGAATATCAGATTTTGGCTGTACTAGCTATAAGATCTGAGGTCTGCTGTACACACATCACTTCCTAACTCAGTTTCAGTTTTGCAGGACGCCCTCCAACAGACATCAAGAAGCACGCATCTTGCCTTTCTCCCCCTCAGCTTTGCCAGGCTCCTCACTACAAACTCACAGACAAATTCCAGCAAACTTTCCCAAACTGGTGTTTTAAGACCACAAACTTTCCCCAGTGCTCTGAACGCTAAAGAAGTGCGAATAACAAAAAGCAAAAATACAACAGGACTATACCTTTGCTTGTGTAAGAGCTGCTTTCTTCACCTGCAATTGAGATTGCAGTAGTTTGAAATTTTTGGACCAGCCTTCTGTTTTAGAATCACTGGTCTCAACGCCCAAGTCATCGTAAAGGGACATTTTCTTTTCAATTTAAAACTAAAAGACAAAAGAAAAAGTTCATGTGACATAACAAAGACATCAACCTATGTCCATGGCTTATTCACTACTGGTTTGCATATGTTTGTATACAATATTTTTACATATTTTTTCCAAACCCAGAGAAAATTCAAAGAAATAACATTTTTCTGGCTAGCAGCAGATACACATGACTACAGTAAGGCTGTAAAAAAGCAACTGTTTGAAAGGCAATGAATACTGTTCAAGTATTAACAGGTGCTGGAAGCCTCCTAAAATTATGTTTGTAGTATTAGATATCAACCATTCCAGGCTCTGAAGAAGCTGTACTGTAGTCCACACTGGTGTTTTCAGCTTCATAAAGAAATTCAACATTATGTATTACATAAGCCTCAAGACTTCTAAATCAAACGCAATGGAATTACTGTCTTTGCTGATCTTAAAAATTATCCACACAAACACAGCAACACTCCAATCACCTTCTTAAATTTCACTATTTTTTCCATCACTATAAAGGAATATGTTTCTTATTCTAAATATACTAGCCAGAGTTACTATTTCCACAATATTTAAAGGCCTCTCAAATACAAAGAACTTATGTATGCATGCACTAACAATACACACACACGTATATATGTATATATAACATTAGCTTCTTCATTGAAAAACTTCAGCTTCTTAATTCACTGCAGGATCAAACGTGACCAATTAACAGTCTGCAGTGAAAGCTTACAGACTTATCAGCAATATCCTGATCCCACAGATTTCACAGACACTTATAATAAAGGGAACATGCCCAAAATATAAGAGATGACTGTTGATGTAGAAATAATTTCTATGCATTTAAATCTGTGGAAAAGTCTCAGATGCAGCAGAGAGCAACTACCTTACAACTCCAAGAGGTGGTAAGGTCAGCAAAAATTTTTTAAAAATTAACAATTTAATCCTGCAGAGGACGGTGAAAAAACTGGGCTCAGCAGAACAGAGTTCACTGCAAGAACACGGAGGAAGGTGCATTCACTGGAAGTTATTACACATACGGGTACAGGAAATTGAACACATGGGAACATTATAATGAATATCAGAACAGGATGAAGACAAGGCAGTACAATTCCTACCTGCCACAGAGGACTAACGTTTATGCAGCAGGAGTGCAGCTATTCTGGGGTAGACACAGTGCATTTGCCATGGCGGAAACCAGAGGGCTAGAACACCTCCCACACGAGGAGAGGCTGAGAAAGTTGGGCTTGTTCAGCCTAAAGAGAAGGCTCCAGGGACACCTTCCATCAGGCTTCTAGTACTTAAAGGAGCCCTAGAGGAAAGCTAGGGAGGAGCTCTTTAATAGAGAGTGCAGGAATAAGACAGGGGGAACAGTTTTAAGCTGAAAGAGGGGAGATTTAACTTACATATTAGGAAAAAAATTTCTACTGTTAGGGTGATGAGGCACTGGCACAGGTTGCCCAGAGAAGCCGTGGATGCCCCATCCCTGGAGCTGTTCAAGACCAGGTTGGATGAGGCTTTGAGCAACCTGATCCAAGGGAAGGTGTCCCTGGCCATAGCAGCGGGGCTGCAACTGGAGGATCATTAAGATCCCTTCCAACTCAAACCATTCCATGATTCTATGAAAGGGACCTTTCTGCTTCAGCACCTGGAAGGGGAAGGGGTACCCCACAGCCAGGGTGGCACAAGGGAACCACAGAATGGTCAGGGTTGGAAAAGACTTCCAGAGATCATCTAGTCCAACCACTCTGCTAAAGCAGGTTCACCTACAGAATGTGTCAAGGCAGGTTTTTTTTAATATCTCTAGAGTAGACACCAAAACCCCTCTGAGCAGCCTGTTACTGTGTTTTACCACTCTTAAGGCGAATAAGTTTTTTCTCACTTTCAAGTGTAACTTCCTGTGTTCCAGTTTGTGCCGATTGCCCCTTGTCCTCCTGCTGGGCACCATTTAATGAGTTTGGTCTGATCCCCCTGACACCTACTCTTTAGACATTTATAAGTACTGATAAGGTTTCCTCTCATTCTTCTCTTCTCCAGGTTAAACGGACCCAGGTCTCTCAGCCCTTCTCCATAAGAGGGAACTCTGGTCTCTTCATCATATTTTACAGAATCGTAAAATGACCTGCGCTGGAAAGGACCCACAAGGATTGAGTCCAGCTCCTGTCCCGCACAGAGCAATCCCAGCATTCACACCATGTGTCTGAGGGCATTGGCCAAATGCTTCTTTAATACTGTTAAGCTTGGCACTGTGACCACCTCCCTCAGAAGCTGTTCCAGTGCTCCACCACCCTCTAAGCGAAGAACCTTTTCCTAATATCCAACCTACACTTCTGCTGGCACATCTTCCTGCCGTGTCCCATCATTGGTGGAAAATGCCCTCAAGACACACGGTGTGAATGTTGGGATTGTCCTACACAGGGGTAGGAGCTGGACTCAATGATCCTTGAGGGTGCCTTCCAAGTCAGGTCATTCTGCAATTCTGCGGTCACCAGAGAGAAGAGATCAGCGCCAGCTTCTCCTCCTTCCCTTGTGAGGAAGCAGTAAACGGCTATGAGGTCCCCCTCGCGTCTTCTCCAGGCTGAACAGACCAACTGACTTCAGCTGCTCCTCACACAATTTCTCCTCTAGACCCCTCACCAGCTTTGTGGCCCTGTGCTAGAGAGGGGGCTGTAACCACGCCGAGGGAAAGAGAAAGCCCTTATTTCTACACCTCCTCCCGTGCGGGCAGAGGGGCTGCGGCCTGGTGCGTGAAGGGGCCTGGAGGCGCCCTGACACCCCAGGCCGCTCCGAGGGGCTCACCCGCACAGCCCAGCCCGCTGAGGGGAGGCAGCCACCCGCCTCCCGCTCCGCCCTGCTTTCCCACACCCCCTCCGGGATGCCGGGTCGGCCTCTCCGGGCCGGCCCCCACCACCCGCGGCCCGGCCCCCAGGCCCCGCCGCTCACCCGTCACCGCCGCCATCAGCCGGCCGCAAAGGCCGCCGGGAAAGCCCCGCCCCTCGCGGCGCGCGCTGACGCCCGCCCGGCCAATGGGAGCCGAGCGCGCTGCGGCGCCGCCCTTGCAGCGCCCCCCCTGGCGGCGGGAGGCGGCACAGCAACCCCCTCTGCGCCCCCCCCCCCACGCCTCCTCCTCCTCCTCCTCCCTGCCGCTCCGGCCAGGGCGCGGCGCTGAGTGGAGAGGCGCAGAGTGACAGCGACCCAGAGGCACGGGATGAGGGGCTCACGGAGCCACAGCCACAGTCAGTCACTATCAGAGTCACGGAATCACAGAGTCACGGTCAGAGACACGGAATCACCGAGTGACGGAGTCACAATCACAGTCACAGAATCATAGAAGCACAGAATTACAAAGTCAGGGTCACAGAGTCACCGAATCACAGAATCATCGAATCAGAGAATGACCGAATCACAGAGTCACAGTGTCACAGAGTCATGGAGTCACAGTGTCACAGTATCACAGAGTCACGGAGTCACAGAATCACAGAGTCACAGTGTCACAGAGTCATGGAGTCATAGAATCACAGTATCACAGTATCACAATATCACAAGGTTGGAAAGGACCTCTGAGATCATCAAGTCCAACCTATAACCCAACACCAACACCAACACTAACACCAACCATCATCTAAACCATGGCACTCAGTGCCTCATCCAGTCTCCCCTTAAACACCTCCAGGGTCGGTGACTCCACCACCTCCCTGGGCAGCCCATTCCAATGGCCAATCACCCTTTCAGTGAAGAACTTTTTCCTCACATCAAGTCTAAACTTTCCCTGACGAAGCTTGAGTCCATGCCCTCTAGTTCTGCCACTGGTCACCTGAAAGAAGAGACCAATCCCTGCCCGACTACAACCTCCTTTTAGGTAGTTGTAGAGAGCAATGAGGTCTCCCCTGAGCCTCCTTTTCTCCAGGCTAAACAGCCCCAACTCCCTCAGTCGCTCCTCGTAGGGCTTGTGCTCCAGCTCCCTCACCATCTTCGTTGCCCTCCTCTGAACACATTCCAGTATCCTGACATCTTTCCCAAACTGGGGGGCCCAGAACTGGACACAATATTCAAGATGAGGCCTGACCAGTGCCGAGTGCAGGGGGACAATAACTTCTCTGGTCCTGCTCACTACACTATTCCTGATGCAGGCCAGGATGCCATTGGCCTTCTTGGCCACCTGGGCACACTGCTGGCTCATGTTGAGCTTCCTGTCCACCAGCATTCCCAGGTCCTTTTCTGCCTGACTACTCTCCAGCCACTCTGTCCCCAGTCTGTAGATCTGCATGGGATTGTTGTGTCCTATTAAACATCATCCCATTAGAATCAGCCCATCTCTCCAGTCTGTCCAGGTCCCTCTGCAGGGCCATCCTACCCTCTAGCAGATCAACCCTTCCTCCCAGCTTGGTATCATCAGCAAACTTGCTGATGATGGACTCAATCCCCTCATCCAGATCATCAATAAAGATATTAAACAGGACTGGACCCAACACTGATCCCTGGGGAACACCACTGGTGACCAGCCACCAGCTGGATGAGACACCATTCACCACCACTCTCTGGGCTCGGCCATCCAGCCAATTCCTAACCCAGCATGGAGTCATAGAATCACAGAATCCAGCTTTTCATCCACCAGTATCCCCAGGTCCTTCTCTGCAGGGCTACTCAAGACAGATAGATGACAAGTGGCTTTCCTCAGTGATCAGTATTGGGACCACTGCTGTTTTAACATCTTTGTTGCAGCCATGGACAGTAGGATTCATGGACAATGCTGGTGGATGAGAAGCTCAACATGAGTCAGCAACATGTGCTTGCAGGCCAGAAAGCCAACCATGTCCTAGGCTGCATCAGAAGAAGCGTGACCAGCAGGTCGAGGGAGTGGATTCTCCCCTCTACTCTGCTTTTGTGAGACCCCACCTGGAGTGCTGCGTTCAGTTCTGGAGTCCTCAGCTCAGGAAGGACATGGATCTGTTAGAGCAAGTCCAGAGAAGGGCCACGAAGATGATCAGAGGGCTGGAGCATGTTCCATACAAGGACAGGCTGAGAGAGTTGGGATTGTTTAGCCTGGAGAAGAGAAGGCTGTGGGGAGACCTTAGAACAGCCTTCGAGTACTTAAAGGGGGCTACAGGAATGCTGGGTAGACGCTCTTTATCAGGGAGTGCAGGGATAGGATGAAGGCTTTAAGATGAAAGGGTAAAGATTTAATTAGATATTATGAAAAAAATTTCTACTGGAGGGTGGTGAGGCATTGTCAAAGGTTACCCAGAGAAGTCGTGCATGTTCCATCCCTGGAAGTGTTTAAGGCCAGGTTGGATGAGGCCTTGAGCAAGATGATCCAGTGGAAGGTGTCCTTGTCCATAGCAAGGCGGTTGGAACTGGATGGTCTTTAAGGTCCCTTCCAACCCAAACCATTCTATGATTCTTTGATTCTATGATTCCATAACCTCCTCTACCCTGCCTGGTGCAGCGAGACCTTGTGCTCTGCCTGCCTGCACCTCAGGCTTCTTGCACCTTGGGCTTCCTGCACCTCAGGCTTCCAGCACCTCAGGCTCCACAGCATCCGATTTTGGCAGGCAGAACAGGGTAGGACACAACAAAGTTGGGTATGGGGATGAATCCTGCAAGAACAGAAAGATGATAGCACATTGCACACTTGATTTTTCATCATGAGTGTGAAGTCTGGGCTCCAACCTTCCTTGCTCCTAAAGAAACTCAATTTCCTTTTGTTTTTTTTGTTTTACACACCCACTGTAATCAGTGCTCTGGCCTTTATTTCCGTCTTCAGGCCAGGAATCTGGATCCTGATGTTCCTTACGAGTCCTGTAATGGGGCACAACCACAATGCTGGTGGGGTCTGGTGTCCCCCACAATCAGGATAACCCTAGAATCTTGAACCCTGTGTGGTGGATCACAGACCAGCTCTGGGGGGAGTTTCCAGTTGAGCTGAATGAGATGGGAGTCATTCATCTCAGTGGGTGCATGTTGTGTTTGGCAGCTCTCTTTAATGAACCTTGCAACAACCCTTTCAAAGAAAGTGCATGAAACCACTGAAATAGAGACA
Organism: Tapera naevia; assembly: GCA_033556795.1. Classification (NCBI taxonomy): domain Eukaryota; kingdom Metazoa; phylum Chordata; class Aves; order Cuculiformes; family Neomorphidae; genus Tapera; species Tapera naevia. The sequence continues at coordinate 230,280 of JAUMJJ010000074.1, read as the reverse complement.
AACAAGAATAAATACAAAGTAAACTTTAGTTTGGCAGGATGGTTTTATGCCAAACAGCAAATACTACCCAAGGCTCCATAAAGTTCACACAAAGAGTCACTTCAAATCCCAGTAGCAGCAGCAATACCGAAGCCCATGTTAGCTCTGCACTCAGAATTTGAATGATTTTTAGAAGTCATCATGTTTTTTGGGGGGGTTAAGAGCCCATTTCACTGCTGAAGAGAGAAGAAATTGTCATTATAGCTGAATTGTGAGGGTTTCGAAAAACAGTTGAGCATAGAGGTACATCCTTGCAATATGATGAGCTGCCACTGACCCTTATTTAGTTGAAGCTATACTGGAGTGCGAAACAGAATTAGGAATTCAGTCAGCAGAGGGCAGGACTGTGTTTATGCCCATCACTGTATTTCCCTCTGTGCAGAGTATTTCTAACTCGTTAAGAAATCCGTGGTAGCTTACTGAATGAGTAATCTGGCATCTCATCTCTTGGGGCATTCAGCATTTCCAGTTGCTTATAATGCACACCTTAATTTTTTGGGGAAAAAAAGGAGACAATAATATGAGACTCTTCAGAGTTTGACAACACGGTTGTACTGAAAAAGTCAGGATGAAAAAAATTTATAGTCATTTCCCATCAAGTAGATTTCAAATATTCCCATGTCTACTTTGTCAAATTGGTGGTGTTGGACTTAATAATCTTAGAGGTCTTGTCCAACTTTAATGATTCCATGATTCTATTATGAGGCATATTAATTACCATTTCACTAATACTGGGGACACTGGGTAATAGGGTTATTGCAGAGTGTTCAGCTATTAGAAGTATTTATGGTATTATGTCATTTGGGGGCTGGATTGGTTGATTTCTCTGATAGTCTAGCTGCAGAAATCATTTTTGTTTTCCCAAACAATCCCTACAATTCTGTATCTGTCCAAGGCTGGATTTTACCCAATCACACCAATTTCCTGTCTTTTCCAGGTAGCTCACCCCAAAATCTTGCACTAATTATTTGGCAGGGACAAGAACGTTTTCTTTTTTGCTTATAACGGACGGGTGGTGTCTCCAGCTCATACCAAGCATGTCAGATCGGATGAGCTGAGGTTTCTAAGAATTATGGTCACTTGCACCACATGATAAAGCAGTGCAAATCAACATGAAACACTGTCTGCAAAGCAAAGCACACTCTCCAACCCCAAAGCAGATAGCGTTATCACTTCAACTTCACAATTCTGCAAGAACTATCTCTGTATTAATCAGAAAGTCCTTATCTCCAGCATTGCTTTCAATTGTGCTACTATGCGGTGTATTTCCCCACAGTTAGCTGAGAAATGGTGCTGGTAAATAAAACTACTACTTCAGAAAGATCTGATTTCAAGTTCTGGACTATAGTAGTTTTTCCCCTCCTAGCTATGCTGTTTTCTACTAAGGCAATCTTTCTAGGCAGAGCATTTAGAGATGGGTCTACTTTCATAACAACAGTGGAAGCTTCTTAAATATAAGGGGAGATAGTCTTCACTTTATTTATAGAGGATCTCCCAAGTATCTTCCTTTGGTTTCTTTCCCTAACAATGCCTATATTTTTAAAGGAAGGATTGATATAATTCCCATATCTGTAACTCTGTGGAAGAAAGAATATCAGCAGGAGACTTGAATATTAATTTTACAGTGACAGAATCTGACTAAAAAAGAACTGGTATCCTGTGTTAAAGGAAGGAATCAAATAGTTAATTGCATCAAAATGTGCTGAGAGAGATCACTGTGGATTGAAATATTGCAGAGCAATGTCACAGCATGACAGTCATTGGGGAAAAGTAAAACGAGATTAGAGTCTGCAAAGGTGGAAAACATGATAATAATGGGAGATTTCAATTCCTTCTAGGAACAAGTCACAACTGGGAGGGTAAAGGCTAAATTATTAGACCCATAAATAACTACCTAATAAAGCAATGAATCAGATAATTCACAAGAAAAGAAGCAGTCTGGAAAGTGCATTAGGCGTGGACCAAAATTCATCCATCACCATTTGTAATAACCACAATATACTTGTACACACCTGTATAGGAGCAAAGAAGCCAACAAAATCCATTTCACTAAATTCAGGAGGGCTGCAAGCAGGTAGAGAAATCTCACCCAGTTGCCAAGTCTAGAGGTCCCAGCCACACTGGAAATGGAAGAGACATTTGTGGGGCCATTCCCAGCACTATACTTCTTGGAGGCAGGTAATAACTGTGGATGAAATCTCTTTCAGCTATATCTGCAAAGGTGAGGAAACACCGACAAGCATCCTCCAACAGACCCTCAACGATGCTGAGGTCTAATCTTGCAACTGGCTGTATTTTTTGCCTTTAGTATTTTAAACCTTTCCAAGTTGGTGTTTTTCCTTTTGAATCCCACTAATGATGGCCATCTCAGCAGTTCTACCTCTGTACCTGCCTGTCTTTTCTTATCTGACTCTGCTCTATACACTTTCTTGCTGCTCTTTCTCCCAACTTAGCAATTTTCCTGGCAGTTTGAGATGAGTTTGATGCAGCTGGGTCTCCTGAAATCCTGGTAGAGAAGAGAGATTATAGATGGAGTTACAGTTACCAGAAGGCTGTGAATAAACTCCTGATTTTTACACTGTCAGAAGTGAAACCAGCCTCAGTTAGGACCCCTCATCATACCAATAAGCAACCTGGAAAAGGTGAACAGCCAAGGTGCTATAATTTGCTGTGGATCCCAAGTTATTCAGAGTAATCAGCCAAAAGCAGAAAGCAAAAAGCTGCAGAAGGGTGGCATAACGCTGGCTGGGTGATGAGATGGCAGATGGGACCCAGTGTTAATGAATGCAAAGCAATGCACGCAAGAGAAAATAGCACTAACAAAACACACACAGTGGCAGGCTCTAAATCAGCTGCTTCCATTAAGGAAAGAGATGCTGCATTCATTGTGGATAATTTTCTAGAAATGCCTACTCAGTTCTCTCAAGGAGGCAAGAAAGCAAATAGGCTGCTAGGAAGCATTAACATTAAAAAAAAACAAACAAGGAGAAAATGTACTCATAAATCCAACACGTACTTGGACCTTTGAGTGGCCATCTGCACTCCTGGGCATCCCATCTCCTCCAAGAAGCAGCAGTGCCAAAACTCGAAGAAATTAGATGTGTTGACTGAAAGGACCCTGAAAGCATCTAATATCCAAAATGGTATAGATAAGGTAAATAAGGAGTTTCATTTTTCTCCCTGATGGTGATCTCTAAGCACTGCTGCACCAAAAAAAAAAAAAAAAAAATCAGTCTTTAAATGCTTCATTTTATATAATTTCCCTTAATCCTCAACAGCAGCTTTTTCTGGATTTGGATGATTTGTACAAGGCATTATGAGCCTCCTGAGGACGAGGGCTGCTCCTACATCAAAATAGCATTAGAGGGCAGTGCGTCGCAACCTAACCGTGGGTGTTCCGGGTGGCAATCGTGGATACAGGACACCCCCACCAAAAAACCGCTGGGGCTCAGAAGGGCGGAGCGGTTCCCACCCACGCAGGTGGGAAATGCTGGGGACCACAACGTGGCACGAAAGAGAAACATCAGGGCTGCTCAGACAAGTGTCGATCGGGTTAAAAAGATGGTTAAATCCCATCAGATGGTGATAGTTTCCAGCCACTTTCCCATTCGGAGAACAGACCCTGCTACACACTGCATTTTTTGTGCTGGCCCCGGCAGCAACTTCAAACTTTTATTTCCCTTCTTTTCCATTCTTTTCTCTTCTTTTCCTCATCTTCCCTCCTCCCTTCTCTTTTCAGAAAATACATGCTTAATTATCACTTGCCATCTTTCCAATGACCTTCACCATTGTCCGTGAAGAGGAAAATGCCAGAAGAAAATTTATCTTTGCTTGGGAAGATTTGCTTTGGTTTGCTAGCTTGGAAAAAGAACTAAACAACTTGAAGGCGTAACAACCTGAAAGAACTGAAAGAAGTTAGAAAGGCATTTGAAACATTCTTTTTTTCTGCTAAGAGAACAGATGCAAATGTCACTATGAAAGCAATTAAGAAAACAATGTATTTTTGCCATATATAGAATGACCCAAAACCCCAGAAAATTTTGGGGTTTTTCACCTAGTTTTTACTTAGTTTACATTTTTACCTAGTTTCATGTATTGGTCGAATTCCATAACAGAAATGAGTAAGAAGTGTCTCAGAACAGAAATGTTTCATCACAGATGAAGCTTCTGACACATATATGTCAATATTCTTTATTGCAACTAAAGAAAGCTCCGTTGCTGTTGATATTCCACAGTGGAGTGTTTTTATTTGGCCAGTGATAGGGAAAAATGCTATAAATGAGAAAATGACCATTTTGTTCTACTGTCACTGTCTCAAGCTTGTTTGAAGAACTGAGAAAACATGTTGAAAATGTAACAGTGAAAATATTACACAAGACTAGACTCAGTACAGATGGGATGTCTGCCGTCACCAAGAGAAACCCAAAAGGGCTGTGTAGCTTTGCTAGGGGAAGGGTTTGGATAGAAACTTACTCACATCCCCCTGCATTAGCCATAAAGAAGCTCTTTGTGCTAAAGATGTAGGGTTTTTACATGCTTCAAATCCCACTGTCTGTGGCATCAATAAAATCAGAGAGACTTCAGCTCTTTTGTGTTTGCTGGGAGTTGGACCCAGTGATCCTTCTGGGTCCCTTCCAATTTGAGATATTCGATAATACTATGATTTTATGAAAATAAAAAACTAGGTGGGAGGGAGGAATGTTTAACTTACATTGCATTGTTCATCAGCTTTAAACTAATAGCTTTGAGAAGGATTTTGAAAGCCAAGGCAAATGACGATGGAGCATTTGGAAGAGAAGGAGAAAATCAGCTTTACGTGCTGGCTTGCTTGCCTTCCCAACCATTACTGTGTGTGCCTGCAGTGAAGACTTTCTCTCTAGCATTGCTGTCTTTCTTTTAGTTTTCTCTTATATCAGAGCCAAACCTTGCATGAACTTTTATTTTTTTAAAAAAATTTCAATAACTTCCACTCCTTTTAAAAAATCAAGCGATGTTAAGGGGAGAACCTTTGAATTAGACTTTTCTCCAGGTCTGAAGATTTTATGCCAGGGAAGACCATTGCTTAAACTCACTGAACCTCTTACCATGCAAAAATGCTGATTCCCTTTCAGAATCATTTAGCTCCCTTCTATTTTCCCTCCTGAAAAAATTGCTTCAATCTACTACAGGTTTAATAGTGACACTAATGCATTTCCTATGGTTTTGAGAGCCCAACTTGAGACCGCTTGAAGGATTCTGGACATTTATTCTCTGCAGATGAAAATATCTCAAGTTGAGTATTCGAAAACAGAAAAAGTCTCGGACAGCAACTTTCATCACTTGAAACATCTGAATGAAAGCTCCATCCAAATTGACAGGTATATTGTTCGAACTGAAATACAATTCGGGGTATGAGATTAAATTCTAAGAACTGTGGGTTGTTACTGAGTGATATGATGTTGCCCTGGAAATGCGTTTCTACTGATGATTCACAGATACATGAGGTTACCCTTCCACTTGCTGAAGATTTGTTTCTTGTGAGTGAGTGTTTTCAGTACAAACAGCTGAATCCAAGAACTTAAGTTTCAAAGAGAATACTCCGAGCTCCTGTAGATGTCCATCTGCAGCATAACCAGGATTATTTGGTGTTAATAGCACATTCATGAGCACTAAGGCATTAATGGAGATGTCTCCATCCTTGGAGGTTTTCAAGATACCGCTGAATAAAACCAAGTGGGATCTTATAACAAACCTTAGGTTAAACAGCAGGTTGGACTAGTCCTTTCCAATCTGAATTATTCTGTGAGTCTGTGATTATTTCTGTGGCTTTGTTACTTGCATGAATTCTACAAAGAGGTGAGACAAAGGAGAGGACTTAGAATCCAGCCTTGCTCTGGATTACTAACCAAGTGTTCTGATCACTGGGAAGTTGTGCAGAAATTGTTCTCCTCCTCCATTAGGGGTTTAGCTCAGAAATGTCATGAGTACTATAAAATGCAAGTGGGTGGAAGCACCTGCTGTGTTCCTTGAATCAGCCACCTGCTCACCTCACCCCAGTGAGTATTCCTGTTGCCTGATTCCCAGTGACACCTTATTCTCCATAGAGGAGCACTGTGTCAGATGTCCAGGTAAGACTTGTTAGGTCAGTGGAGAGAGCTGGATATTTCCCTTGAACTCTCTGAACTGGTCTAGGAACATTCTGGATTCTTGCTAGTGACTGCAGGGAGAGCCCAAACACCTAAGATGGCTATCCTAAAATATCCTGTGAGATAATCTTACCCAGGCATCCAAAAGGTGTGGGTCACATAAATAGTCCTCCGATTTCTGATCCTCCGCCTACATCCTCCATAGCAATGCTGATCCTACACAATCCAACACCCTAGTGCAAGTCCAACTGTTGTCATTCACAGAATCACAGAAAATCGAGGTTGGAAGGGACCTCTGGAGATCATCTTGTCCAAACAGCTGCTCAAGCAGGGACACCCAGATCCAGTTGCCCCGGATGGTGTCTAGACAGCTTTTGAGTATCTCGATGGAGGAGGACTCTACAATGCTCCTGGCAACATGTGCCAGTGCTCAGTCACCCTTACAGAAGTGGTTCCTGATTTTCAGAGGGAACTTTCTGTGTGGCAGTTTGTGCCCATTGCTTCTGGTCCTGTCACTGTGTACCACTGAACAGAGCCTGGCTTTGTCCTCTTTGCGCTCTTCCTTCAGGTATTTATGATAACACACTCCTGAGCCTTCTCTAGGCGGAACAGTCCCAACTCTCTCACCCTTTCATCTCATATGTGAGATGCTCCAGTCCCTCCATCGTCTTTGCAGCCATTTGCTGGTCTCTCTCCAGCATGTCCATTTTCTTTAGGATGCATTCAGGCCTCCTTATGCTAGTGCTGGTCTCCAGTTATGGGATGCATTGCCCAAGCTGATGATTTCGCATAATTTAAAGGTTGTTATTCTGAAGGGTATCACAAAATCTCACCTAGACTGTGCAAGGGATTGACAACTTTTAACAGAATTTCATCTGCTTTTCCATGTATATAGCCTTTTGTGCTGTGACAAGTCCTTATCTTTTTTTCCCAATGGCTTTCTTCCTGTTTAGGGAATGTGCAGTAATATTGTCCCTGAAGTATGTCCAAGTAAATAGCATAGAAGTGGATTTTTAAAGCTAAAATGAAGCTATGATATTCAGAACCTGTTGATGGAAGTACTGCTGGTTTGGAGTATTCCTAGAGGACTTGGATGTTCCTGGAGGACTTGAACAACAACCCTCCAAGATCATTTTTGCCACAGATGTTCTTGATGCAAACAGGGACAGGTATATTGGAATATTGGAACAACCTCATCCTTGATATTGGGAATGGACCCATCTGATCTAAATGGTATGACTCTGCTTTAGGATTTAGACCTTCAGCAAGCCTCAGGCAGCATTTCACAGATGTTTAGCAATGATACTTCTCATCCCAGAGTAGGAGTGTATATATTGGATATACAGACATATAAGATCAGGTAAGATGTTACAGTTATAACATCAGGTAAGATGTTATCATTATAATTCATCTCATCTAATTTTGGCTATTTAAAACTGAGATGCCCAGTAAGTTTTCAAGCATGGGCTATGGCCAGGTAGTGAATCATCTCTAGAAGATAGTCCATGGAATAGCACTTTCTTAATTTACTGGAACAGTTTCCATATTCCACCTTATGTGCCAGGGGTTATTTTTGTTCATAGTTTTCATCTTACAAAGAACTTTGTGTGCCTTGGGGTTTTTGGCAACTCTGCAATTCTCAACATGCTGCTGTAGTGAGAAACAAAGAGCTGTGTGTTTATTCAAAGGATACTGTTTTATGCAGGAGAGAAAAACTTTTATCTTGTGTGTTGTAAAACAACCCAATGACTGGAAATGAAGACAAGGTTAAGGACAAGGGCAGACTATTCTGCATATTTCTAGGTAGCTTTTCTTGCCTCTTCCTTTGGAGATATTATCCTGATTATTGGAAAAGGGCCTGATATGGAGCTACCCTGATGGGGAATCTTGCCCAGTGTAGCAATTCCTATGTTTCTTAAGAAGAAGCACTGTAGCCAGAGGCAGAGAACTCTGAAGTCCTTAATGATCTGGTCCCTTGGTCTCATGGAAGGCAAATGAGCACATGAAGAATATGGAACTCTAAGCCTTCATATTTTTAAACATGAAAATGTTCACAGCATCTCTGTTTTCCCTTCTATACTCTATACTCTAAACAATTCTATACTCTATACAACTTCTATACCCTATAGAATTTATTTAAAACCAAGATCTCAACCATAAGTGAGCAGTGGCCTGATATGAACATCATCCGTCCTTCTGTTCCTGAAAAAACAAGGAAGACATCAGAAAAAAAAAATTACCCTCTTCAGGTAACAGCCTTGTAAACAGCATTGTCTCCACCGTCAGAGCAGACCACATGCACGTAAAAGGATATGTTATCAAAAATATCTATAATGGTGACCTGAAACAAGTACAAGAAGTGACAATGAATTTCTTGTTATTTTAGAAAGGGACTTTCTCCTCTGTTGGTGCAGAGAGCTTCCTGAAGCAAAAACAAATGAAGCTTTTCTCTCTTTCTTTTTATAAGGTCAAAAATATTTCAACTCAGCTTCTGCTCAGTTGTTTCCTAGCTATTCAGAATTTGGAAGTGATGCTCTGAATGAAGGCTCTTGCAGTCTTTGCTCGGAGACTTCATGGCATTAATGGGAGAACATAGAGACATATTTGCAGTTACAGGCAGAATTGTTTTCAAAAATGTATTGTTATCACCACTTACAGGTATTGGGCAGGGGGAAGGCAGGAAAAATATTTCCCAGGCCACATTTGGAGTTAATGGAGGAGCCAAAACAGTATGAGGTGTTCTTAGCTGTCTCCTCTGAGCTTGCCCTTCTGATGCTGGTTGCCTTCAGCAGCAGGTCCTTCTCATGAAGCTCTCCCTCTCTTAGCTCGTCTGGTTTCTCATTTACATTTGTTGGTTATGATTTCTCATTTTCAAGCCCTGTGTTGGAGCTGGACATTGGTTGAATGGAGCCTTCCAAGGACTGAACCAGGCTGTCCCATCATGGGGAGGTCTTGGCAATGCTCTTGATGATAGGTCAGTACCAGTAGCTCTGCTCTGACAATGTCACTTTTCAGGCAGCATGAGAGGCTGAGGTTTGGCACTGCAGGGCCGTTAGGGATGCCACAGTAACCAGAGTGCAAACCCAACTGCTTTACAACAGGTGCAGTTACCTCCTCCCTTCTGAAACCTGAAGGGGAATTTTTTCTTCTGAGTTTCTCCTGCTAAAAATTATACCCTAAGTTAATGCTGACCGGTACTGCTGGCCACACTCAGCCACAGAGAGAAGAGGATTTTGGTTTTGTGCTGAGCTGAAGCAAGTTGTATCCTTGCTGCTTGCCCGGTTTCACCATGTATTCTTCTCTCCTCACTTTGTATGGTTGATTTAGCAAAGCTCTAGGCCAGTTCCATTGAAGACATAGCAGAAGGACTCCAAGTCTGGACTTCGTCACACTGCAAAATTTGATAAAGTGGGAAAAAAAGAGCAAGCTATAAATAACAATGTCTGGGCCACGAACTGGGAAAGAAACTGTTCATTTTAATATCTTCATGCAAATCTTTACTTTCTTAGTCTTCTTAATTCCACTTAAGAGAGATCATACAGATATGACCATCTTGATGTACATGATCTGAATGCTGAACAGACAAGCAGATAGAAAGTATTCTTCTATTATACTTCGTATTTTCTAATCATCCTTGATCTGTTCTTTCTGTGTATCTGAGCTGCACATATCTGGCATAGAATCTGGAGTACTTTCCTCTTCTAACTTTAAACAAGCTGACAAAACACTCCAAATTGAGGAGGCTCAGTGTCTGGCTTTTATTAGTCGCATCAAATATTTCAGGTTTTCCACTTGCTCACTATGAGAACAACTAATGAAATTATTTTTTGTTGAGTGCTACTCCTTGTATTCTGCAGGTAGCAGCTGTAATAAAGATGGTTATGAGGACATTTGATCAAGGGGCAGTTAGAGTGTGACGAGTACAAAGTAAATCAGTCCTGAGAAATCTTGTCTTCTCTTCACTGCTTCAACATAAGTGACATAAGCCTCTGTAATCCTCACTTTCAGAAACTTTTTTCCTCTATTTTTCTTGTTTAGCCTGCAGAAGAGAAGGCTTTGCGGACACCTTATAGCAGCCTTCCAGTACTCAAAGGGGACCTACAGGAAAGCTGGGGAGGGGCTCTTTATTAGGGAGAGTAGTGATGGGATGAGGCTTAAGCTGAAAGTATTTAAATCAGGTATTAGAAAGAAATTTTTTACTGTGAGGATGGTGAGGCACCGACACAGGTTGCCCAGAGAAGTCATGGATACTCCATCACTGGAGGTGCTCAAGACCAGTTTGGATGAGGCTATGAGCAAACTGATCCAGTAGAAGGTATCCCTGCCTATCGCAGGAGGGTTGGAACTAGATGATCTTTAAGGTCCCTTCTGACCCAAACCATTCTATGATTTTTGGGGGAAAAAAATAATTTCCTATATTAAAACAGAGTTACAGCTGCAAATTGAACTCTCTAGATAAGGAAATGTTGGTCTCCGGAAATCACAAATAAAGAAACTTAGGAGCTTGGAGCATGCACCTTAGGATAGAGCCTGTAATTATAAAATTGTTTAATATTTTCTTCATAGGATGCTATTCTCCCATAGGGCTGTCTGCCTATCAATATGCCATGATCAAAATATATGGGCCTTCAGAAGGGCTGCACTGTGATAATAAGAGGTATCAATAGAGAAGAGACTGCATGTATGTCCAGAAGACATATGAAAGATCCTACAGAAATCAGCTTTTCCATCTGATTTGTTGCCTGCAGTGAGTGTCACCACACCCTTTGTCACCACATGTGATGGGAATCTGCTGGATGAAAATGGTATCCACCAAAGTTTGCACATTTCTTGTATAGCTGGGAAATGCTGTCAGATGCAGAGCTGATTGCACTCACTGTCCAAGCTCAGAGTCTTAGGGCAAGGACTCCTTTTCAGCTCTGAATGCTCTCTAGTTACAGTAACCTTTGTCCTGGCCTCGGGGAGAAAGTTTGAGGCCATTTGCCACACACGACTGAGTCCTCTGCAACCTCTAAAGCCAAGCACTGGGCAGTTTCCTTGGTTGGATGGGTGCAGGTGTTGAAATAGGGTTTGGCTATAAAGTGTAGATGGTTCAGTTTATAAGAGTCAGAGGAGAACTTCCTCAGGGTAAGCATACTTCTGTTGAACAGTCTGATAAATAGCTGCTGGTTTTTGGAAGAACAGCTACAGGGCATGAAATGAAAACTGCTTTATGGAAATAACTTCTGCATTTCATTAGCATGTTTACAGTTAGCTTGATCCTGTCTAGGTCACCTTTCTCCTTCCTTCTGCTCACGAGTACTGGAGAGGCGCTGACCATCAGAGGCCCTGAACACCACAAGTGTTGGGACTGGTGTGGACATTTAGGACCTTTTAGTATTATAGATTTGTCAGCTGCAGTTCATTGCTTTCACCTTTAATTGGATTCACCTTCAAGAGTGAAGTTGCCCAGAGCTCAGCCCCCAAACCCCCTGTGCTCCAGTGTTTATAACCTGTGCACAACGCCACAAGAGCCAGAGAGGCGGTGGAGTTGGTGATAGGATCTGTATCCAGCACTGTTCACAGACATGCTAATTCATCTGAATAAAGGGGATAAATCTGATATTAGGGAGGTTATTTTTACCAAGGTCCCTAAGCACTGGAAAGCACTTATAGACACCAAGGCAATACAGGGCAATTTTCACTGCTAATTATGGTGATGGATTCTGCTTGCAACCGTTGAAAACCATGTGGGAGGTTTGATGGGTATCCTTAGACCACAAGTGACATCTGCAGCATTTGGATGTTCAGCTTGTTTGTAGCCAGTGTGGAGAAGCAGATGCTTCTGCAGTGGAGTTCATCTCACCCAAATGCAGACATCTATTATAAAATAGGTCATCCCCAACAAGCCAGTTGGATTACTCAGAGCTTTGCACCTCAAACATCCATCATCTTGTGGTCATTTGATAATCTCAAGGTCTACATCCCAACCCCACACTTCTCAACTACACAAATAATGCTCGGTCCATGAAAACAGCATTAGGGTAACCGTTGCTAAATAGATTATGGAAATCTAATCAAATGGAAAGGATACCTACCAGTTAGCTATTTATTCAATATTTCACCCATGTTTATTTTGTCAGATGTAGAGCTATGTTTACTGGCATCAGTGTTCCTTAGCCCAAATAATGCTTAGTTGCCCCAATTTAGATTGCCTTAATCTACAACCCCTTGAATGCTGGACCACAGGAAGTTATGATTTTTTGCTGGACCACAGGAAATTACGATTTTAAAATGATGTCCTGAAGCAAGAAGTCTGATTTGTGTAGCATAAACTCAGCCTGAGTTACTCTGGCAATAATTTGAAGGATTGCTCTTGATGCTGTAAAAAGAGGCTTGAGGACTCATCAAAAAGATGTTGTAAAAACATCCGGAGCTTCATTAGAAGCAGGAAACAAGGCCTGAACCGTTATTCTGCAGTGAATAAAAGCTTCAATAATTTATGCTCAAGGAGGAAAAATGCATATTATTTTCTGTTCCTTTGGCCTGGCTGATGTGAAATGCTCTACATTCAGTTTTTCATTTTTTCTCTCCGTACTTCCTTCCTGAGGACTGCACCAATTTTCTCACTCATACACAAACATTTCTTGGTTAGCGGTTAGATTCAGAAACCTCCAAGTTACTCTAGCTGGAGAACTTTTCTACATGCTTCTTACCACTACTATTTGCATTTAGTAGTTCTTCTTTTTGCCTTTCTGTATGGAATCCTCAAAACCTGAACATCTCAGAAGTTTTTTTCACTCCCAGGGAAAAGGCACTAGATTCAGGTCATCTAAGAACTGAAATGCAACCATTTACATGTATTTCTGTGGCATACATCTAGCCCCAGTTCTTGGAACATCTACAGCAGCTTCCTATGAGGTGGTAAATACAGAGCTGACTCAACAAAATTCATACAGCTGAGATTAACTGTGCCTTCACTGAACTAAAGGAAGGCACTGAACTGTGCCTTCCTAAACAGAAGCACCTAACCCATTTATAAAGAAGATGTAGAAAACTGCCTCATGACACACAGCACAAAGACTTCTAATGGTGGTCTTCAGCCATGGGAAGTTCACTTGGTAACATAGAATCACAGAATCATTAAATAGTTTAGGTTGAAAGGGACTTTTACGGGTCACCTAGTCAAAACCTCCTGCAGGAACAGCAACATCTTTAACTTGATCAAATTGCTCAGAGCTCCATCCAACTTGACCTTCAACGTTTCCAGGGATGGGGCTGTCACTACCTCCCTGGGCAACTTGTTCCAGTGTTTCACCACCCTCATTGTAAAAAATTTCTTCTTTATATCCAGTCTAAATCTCCCCTCCTTTAGTTTAAATTCATTACTCTTTGTCCTGTCACAACAGATCTTGCCTAAAACTCTGTCCCCATCTTTCCTATACACCCTCTTTCAGTACTGGAAGGCTGCTATAAGGTCTCCCCAGAGCCTTCTCTTGTCCAGGCTGAAGAACCCCAACTCTCAGCTTATCCTTGTATGGGAGGTGCTCCAGCCCTTGGATCATTTTCTTAGCCCTCCTCTGGACCTGCTCCAACGGATCCACGTCCTTCTTGTGCTGAGGGCCCCAGAGGTGGACCCAGGCCTCCAGGTGAGGTCTCGCCAGAGCCAAGTAGAGTGGCAGAATCCAATCCCTCAACCTGCTGGCTGCACTTCTTCTGGTGCAGCCTGGGATACGGTCGGCGTTCTGGGCTGCGAGCATGCATTGTTGGCTCATCTCCAGCTTTTCATCCATCACTGCCCCATATGGGCCGAAAGAGGGGTGGGTATAATATAAAAGTTTGTCCTTTAAAACTTGCTGGAGGACAGGTTCATTCCCTCTGATCTTAGATGCTTGTAATAAAAGGTATCTATATGCGAGTTTACCATCTAGCTCCTCTTTGTTTTCATCAGGTAAAACCAAAGGCTTATAGGGCATTTCCATCTGAACTATTTAAAACATTGTTTCTAAGATACAGCTCTGCCCTAGTTGAATCTACTTGTCATCATTGACAGAAAAAGGAGTCTAGACAGCCAGCTCAGGTGTTTGTTTCCCATCTGAGTCTCCAAATTTGTTATGACTCCCACCTTTAGTGTCCAGTTATCAGATAAGGAAGAAAGCCTTGGTTAGACAAAGGCAGATATTACATGTCCAGTGTCCAAGGTGGATGTTATATGGAGTTTCTATCTGGCTTTTACAGTAAAAATGCCATTATGCTATAAAATTGTTCATTTGCTCATTGTCTTATACCCCAGTAAAGTCATAGAGCCCTTTAAAACTGAAAGCTGAGTTCTTTTTCTGGACTAAAGAAGCTATAATAGGTACAAAAATCAGTCAGACGCTGAGGCTGTCCAGATAGATGGGTTAGATGACAAATAAGAGATAATGATAATGCAGAAGGGTTTTCTCTGGCTACAAATTATCAGGTTGGAGCACTGATTGCATCTTACTAGGCTGTGTGTCTAGAAAGCATGATCCTCAACAGAGTCTAGACTCTAGTGCTGGAAGAAGACTTGAGGGACCATCTAGTCCGTGGCAAGGCATGATCAGCTCCACATCTGTCACTGCTAGAGACTGTTATCCTAATCCCTTCTCCATCACCATTCCTGAGACACTTCAGGTTATTCAGTGTCTCCTTTTTTGGAAATGTTTTCTCCCTTATCATTCTTATTGCTCCTCTGAACTGTCTTCTGCTGGTCCACATTCTTCTTAACATGTAGCACTCACAACTGGGCGCAGCATCCTATCAATGGCTTTATTGTCACAGCATAAAACAAGGGATTGCTTTGCATGTTAGATACATTTCAGAATTAGATTTATATTTTTTCTGTGTGACATTGACAACTGATCTTTTGCTTTTGAGCCCTACTTCATATTTTGGAAGAAGAGCTATTTAACTACTCAGTTTCACAGGCTGTTTTATTCTGCCTATATAAAATACTCACCCTTATTCTTTAAATTTTATCTTAATTTTTTTGTCCAATGTATTGAGGTCCCTTTTAATTCCCTTCCTGCTGTCTAATATATTCATGGTCTCTCCTGGCTTAGCATCTTCTGCAAGTGCAGTAAAGATTGTCTATATTCATCATCCAGATAACTCTTGAAAATACTGAATAGCCTAAGACCCACATTATAACCTGAGGAATACCTTTTAATACGTCCTTCTGATGGTTAATCAATACCACTCAATATGCTCTTCCATTTGACATAGTTTTGGGCTGTTTTAAGGGCATTTTCTTTTCAGGGATTTCCAATCAATTTTGTACTCGCTTTAACAACTAAGTTACATTTCCCTAACATGACAGGTAGTGTAGAAATTCTTACAAAAGTCAAGCAAAGAGATGGGGTAAGGAGCTCACTTCAGAGGCTGTCTCAAGACTTGTGCACTTTACAGAATTGATTAACTGTAATTTGATGGTAATAAAAAGGAGAAGGGAAGGAACACACAATAAAATACTTAATTTACCAGTTTATTTAAAGGTCCTGATATTTTTTGACTTGAGTACAGGAATGATGATTGCAAAGAAGAATATCTGTAGAAGAAAGTTATCTGCACTATGCAGATGTATTTGCACGGGGAAGTATTAAAGAACCCTATTGTTGTAGGCATTGTTGTGTTAATGAAGTTGTAGCAGTAGTCACTACATGGAAACTAAATGTCTCCAGAAAGAGTGCTTCATGTAAGCCAGAAGCTTAGCCAGGCATAAGTCTGAGGAGAATAAGTTTAAAAATGAAAAGTTCTCCAGATCTGCTCATTAGACACAGTTTTATTGTAGTAATAATAATAATAATGATGATGATAACGAAGAAAATGTGTTTGGTGTTTGATTCCCACAGGGAATGTTTTGGCTTTTGTTGCATACTAACCTGAGGATTTTAGAGGACATCACCAACAGTCTAAAAAGGCAACACTATTTTGAGTGTCATCACTGATCATTTTTCTGCCATAGAAAAACTTGATGGGCCTATATGTGGTGCCATTGTGGCTTTTGCATCCCCCAAAAATTTAGTGGATTTGGAGAAAGTCCAGAGAAGGACAACTAAAATAATCATGAGGATGAAGCTGTTGCCTTATAAGGAGAAACAGCAAGGATCTAAAACTGTTCAACATGGAGAGGGTTTGGGGAGGTTGGAGGTTAATTGTATCATGGAGATGAGTGATACAGTAAATCCAGACCTTTACCACTGAATTCCACAATAACAGAAATAGTAGCAGATTAGTTTAAAACAGATAAAAGGATGAATTGATCCCAACACTGAATACCAGACCCTCAAGTTTCATTTTCAGGGAACTCAGGATCAGAATAGTTAATAAGAGTATAATGAACTGTGCTCAGGAGGTTTGACAGGGAAGGCTGATCTTGATCAGTAAATAAGAAATCTAAATTCTCTTTTGAAATACAGAACATTATTTACAGTGTGGATTTGTCTCATCCAGCTGTAGCTGTCCAAAAGGCCTGTCTTTGGTTTATAAACTAGTTATACTGGTTTTACAGCTATCTGCAGATGGAAGGGAGAGAAGTTCTGATGGGTGATTCATTCCGTAGATGCTGATGTCCAGAAGGGGAGGTGATGCACTCTAGATGCACTTGTTGACTTTCTCCATTGACTCAAGGAGAAACTCTGAAAAACATGTTGACCATGCAACTCTCTCTTAACTTGAACCTAAATTCTGGTTGACCTTGCAGATATGTTCCACTTAATATGCAACATCTGTGTGCCTCATGTCAGATCTGTCTCACTTTTATGGGAAATAAAAAGTAGTTAAAACTATTTAGGCCTTTATAAATAATTAGGTTGGGTGAAAATTTTCTGATGTTTCTTTCTAGCATGTGGTATAACTACAGCTTCCCCTTGCCTCTGCTTTGCAGAAGAGCTGGATAGTGCTGTGGAGAATGGGAAGAGCCCTTGTGCATGGCATCTTTAATGACTTTTCTTGAAAATACTAAGCATAGTCCTCAAAGTGCTCTGTAAAGAACACAAAGCCTGGCTTCTTTAAGTGCAAAACCTAGATATTTGAGCTTCACCTATGCAGTACAGAGTAGCAGTGTATCCTATTCTTAAGGTAAAGTTTCCAATACATTTCCTCCCAAGTAAAAAAATAAATAATGTGAGTTTACAACCACCATTACCATAATTTCAAGGATGTATAAGCAATATACTGATTAACAGAGTTTAGTTAGCTATTAGAGTCATCCTCACACCCTCACGGCAAGGTCAGTATAAAGTGTTATTCCCTTGAATAGAGGGCTTATGTAAGAGTGAGTCACACCATAAAAGTTGAATTAAATAAAGAAAACAAAAAGCTTGCTTATTTTAGAGAGTAATGTGAGTATTTACCACTGCTTTGAACTAGAAAGGGTTAAAATGAGATTATAGTGTTGTTCTTTCCTTAAGCTGAGATCTTTTTTCTTGCAACATCATTTGATTTATAAAATAAGCAATGTCCAATTGAAAATCTAGCTCTGCTCAATTTTACTTAAGATGGTAATGTAAAGAGGCCAAGTCTTCTAAGTCTCAGCAGATCTTGATACAGAATCCTATGAATTTCTGTTTTCTCCCCAGCTTCTCAATGATTCTACCTTTTTTCCATCAGATAAAACTGCACCAGATCCACTCTAAAATCTGCTTACAGCCTCCACTGCTCAGACCTCCAGACCAAATGAGTTTGTGCATTAAGAGGTGGGATTTCAAAACCCCCTTGTTAAACCTAGACTTAAAGAAGGCTGTAACTGTGTTTATGTTTTATTCCCTGGCAACTCCATCTCTGCATCCTTCTTGGTCTTGTATCACTGTATAGAAATATCTTCATGATCTTGTCTGTGGTGGTCTGGGCCATGTGACAGGTTCTTTTCCTCCCAGCTCTCTGCTGAAAAAGACAACTTATCTGAACAGCAGAACTCTGCTGACTGACGGAAGAAAGCCAATGAGCACTAGCAGCTTCTTTCCCCCTACTTTCTCAGATGCTCAAAATGTTCCCATTTCCCTCCATCGTCTTACAGGTTTCCACTGAGTTTTGCATCTCCCTTCACTGCCACACACCTCTGTGCTAACTTCTAACGTTGATCATCAAAATAATAACGCTGATTGTATTTTTTTCTCTGTTTTTTTTTTTTTTCTATGCCTAAATAACTTACCCCTTTGCTGGATCACTCTGTTCTTACCCTCCCTTTCACTCCTTTACTCTGCTTTGGGTCAGTTCCCTGCAGAAGCAGCACTTTTTTGTTCCTGGAAACATTCAGCAAGCTGAACTATTTCACAAAGCTGACCTAAATGCTCTCACAAGTGGTAACTGGTTTTTTTTCTGACCTTTAAAAGGTCTAGATGTCAAGTTAAGGGCCTTTCTACTGCAAACTGTGCTAGTAGCAATCAGCCACCTGTGCTCACTGTTCCTTCCAGTACAACAACTCAATGATGTACACTTCTTGTTCTCGCTACGCTAAAAATTCACCATTTGTAATAAAAGCTTAGTGGCTATTATCCACCCACACTGAGATTTGCAAATGGCTGCGTTAAAAGGGAGCGTGTCTCAGATCACTGGCCAAAAAAAAAAGAGACCTTTTTTCAGCAAAAGGAAAAATTCAGCTTGTTGAGAATCATAGAATGGTTTCCAACCCCCCTACCACTGGCAGAGACACCTTCCACTAAATCAGGTTGCTCAAAGCCTCATCCAGCCTGGCCTTGAACACCTCCAGGAAACCTCACCACCCTCACAGGAAAAAAATTCTTCTTAATACCTAATATAAATCTCCCCTCTTTCAGCTAAAAACCATTACCCCTTGTCCTATCCCTGTGCTCCCTGATATAGAGCATCTTCCCAGCTTTCCTGTAGCCCCTTTAGGTACTGGAAGGCTGCTGTAAGGTCTCCCTGGAGCCTTCTCTTCTCCAGGCTGAACAACCCCAATTCTCTCAGCCTGTCCGTGTATGGGAGGTGCTCCAGCCCCCTGATCACCTTCATGCCCTCCTCTGGACTCAATCCAACAGATCCATGTCCTTCCTGTGCTGAGGTCTCCAGAACTGAACACAGTACTCCATGTAAGGTCTCACCTCTGTGTCTGCAGTCCAAACTACTGCCTTTTGCTCAGAATTTGGAATCATTAATTGACCAGCAGGAGTTTGAATAGCTCAGAGAGGCAGACTGAACTGAAGGACTGTAGAAAAAGGTCACTCCTCTCTGTCTCCATCACACAAATAGCTATAAAATTAAATAGTCTGACCAAGCAAGAAGTAGAAGGAGATGTTGGGGAGTAAATCCCTGCACCCCCAAAGAACAGACCCCATGTTTATTTGGGAAAGGACAAATTGTGATAAAAAAGCTGGGATTTCATTCCAGGCAATGCATCAAATATATCATACAGATGGTTGCATTCTGCATATGCAGTTGCATATTTCCAGGTATCTTGGAAAAAGGTGAGGAACTGGGGTCTGTGACTTTCAGGCAAATATTTCAAGCACAAATCTCTCCAAGTCCTTCGATGGGCTTTGGCATGAGTGTTTTCTGTTATCCTATTAGATATGGAAAATTGCTTGATACTAAGCAAAGGCAGTAAATATCTGTTTGCCCCTGAGTGAGTAAACTTTTTACCTACAGCATCTGCTCCGAGTGTCTTAGTTTTTCTCTGTGCCTTGTTGTACTTCAGTTGGGGCAGTAATCTCCTGGCCAAAGCCTCATTGCCAACACACCCTGAAATAGGACTTACTATCTGCATCAAGGAAGCTTCACAAAAGCTTTCATGAAAAGGGCAAAGGGAGATTTATCAGGAGAGAGCAAACAGGCTGTACCATCTCTTCTGTCTGCTGCTCTTGTGAGCACTACCTGAAGCCTTGTTTGCATCTTTTCACATGTGAGGGGAGAAGATGCCTATTTGTGCAACCTGCTATAGACATGACACCATTCACTGCCCAAAAAGGTCTGATTGGGTCTCACTCAAAAGAAGCTCCCTTGTGTCAGCTACCTTTCATAGAATCATCACCTTTGCAGATGTGAGAAAAGAGATTATAATGCAGCATCCTCTATGTCTGTGGCAATGTCTGGTGGATGCAGCCTTTAAAAATATATCACATTTATTTCTTAGCGTGCCTGTTTGGAAGGTATAATTCATTAAGGATTTATAAAGGAGAATTAAATGTCCAGCATGTAATAATCATGACAGAATACCATATTTTTTGCCATAGTCTATCACAATTAATTCCCTAGGTACTAACAGGTAATAATTTCTGTGGAAATTAAGAACAATTAAATAAAGTGTGATATTTCCTTCTTCATTTCCAGTTTTCCACTGGCATTCAGAAGAATAAATTTCACTGAAGCATGATAAACCTAGACAATATAGGAGTAAGAGAAACTCTCTACAAATCTGCCAGCCTCATCCTCATAGATTTTTTTTTTTTAGCAAACTGTCCATCTTTCAGCTCAGTTGTGGCTTGGAGAAAGCACAAGCATGTACACATCAAAAAACAAGTGGAGTTTTAACATCATCATCATCATACCTCCAAAAAGCCAAAATGATACCCTATGGGACCGTTTTTTTTTATAGATAGAAATCACAGATGGTGCCTGAGGGTCAACCATACTATGTGATGGTTCTTCTCAAATGCTTGTTCAGTTACAGATCTGGGGTTGAGTGGCTGCACAACACTGTTAAAACCTTGCCCCATTCTACTGACCTTAGGAGTGCAACAGTTCTGGAGTCAGTAGATCCGATGTGTCAAACCACTTCCTACACGCGACGGCACGCTCCGCCACTCTGAGCATAAAGTTTGATTTCCTGGATAAAAGCTACTAATACCTGAACAGAGAGCAGCCCTTATTCTCTCTTGCAGAGGCAACCAGTGAAATGATTAGCTGACCAAAGAGTAAAGTCCTTGCCACGCTCGCAGGGAGATGCTCCTCACCAGTCTAACCAGGCAGTAGACAACTCCCTGGCTTCCTTGGCACAAGCTCATCACTTCTGAGAAACTTCAGCATCCTCATTGTTGTGGAGAAAAGGTGTGAACAAGACCCATGGAGCTCAAATGCCTTTTGATGTGGCTCTTGTTTGGATCCATCAAGGGGAACGATCCAGGTAAAAAGACTATTTCTGCCTTTTCGGGAGAGAAAATACAATTTGCTTTTTTGTGGTGACTGCTAGATGATGTTCACAACATCCTGACTCTGTTCAGGTATGGAAAGATATTAAGGAATTTATTATTCTAAGGAAATGACACAAATGTTTTATGCCCACAAACCATCAGCTGCAGACAATCCAGAGCACAACAGGATATTTTTTTGTCTGAGTAATGTATGTATACTCCAACCCATCGCTGGCACAGTGGGCAGATCAAAGCCACCTTGTGCACCTTAGGTAGCACTTTTAATTCAATTTTTTTCCATTTTGCATGTAGGAAATATAAAAATAGACACTGAAATGTCAGTAACTTTGTAGGTAAAATTGATAGCAGGGCTATTATTTAATAGGTGCCATCCAGTTTTGCTACGGGTACTATAAATACCAAATATTATTTCAGCCACGCCTCCCAACCAGTAGCGCCTATAAACTGTGAACCAAGGCAGTTAATTCATTCAGCATAATTTTACACATTTACAAATTGTGATACTGCTTATATTTGGTTTATTTATTGTGACAAGTGTGTGTGTTGAGAAATGCTCGGGTGATATATCAGCGTATTTGAATTTAAATTGCTTTGTTCAGAAGGGAGAAAGTATCTTACGCTCTCAGTACTCCATAAATGTGGTATTTCCTTCTGTTTCTGATGATGATGTCCAGGTTGAAAGGTATGAAAAGAGATACAGCCTAAGGCAGGTTCTCAGATACACTGGTGGTATAACTGCTAATGGATCACTTCCAGCAAGGCTGTGAATTTTGCTGAGCATCTCAAGTGAAGATTGAGTTGCTTATGACCAAACTCATCAATGCAGGAAGTACCTTCACAAATGTTTAACCCCCAGGTGATGTTACTCTTGTTAAAGTATTTTGCTAGTAAACACTGTACCTTTTCTTCCATGGGGCAATTTCATTGCCAAATGAAGTGCCAGTGCTCACGGCAAGTGTTTAAGTGTTGCGTGCAAGAGCTTCACTGCAAGAAGTTCAACCAAAGATATGTAAATAAGATCGGTTCTGGGATGAGTCAGGTCCCCTGTATCACACTTTCTGTATTACTGTGCCTGGGACACGGTGTGAGATTTCTTGCTGGCAAGTCTCATTTATCAGAAATCTTTCTGGTTTTTGGAAAAAATGAGGGGTGTTAGAGCAGTTGCATTTTATGCGATTTGAAGTGATTTAGTTCTCTGATGAATGAATAAATGCATAGCATTGCATTCTTCACTGTATTACTAAGCTCTTCTTTCCTCAGCTTTCTGTATTTATTCTCCATGCATCTCTCAATGTTTAAATATATTGTTTATATATATATTTAATTTCTCCCTGCAAATAATACAATAAAGTAGAAACATACCTTTTACAAATTAGGGGCTTTTAATCTAGAAATTCCTGAACCATTGTGGCTGTAAGACCTATTGTTTTCAGTTCCTTGAGGGGATCAACAAGGAAAACTGGGAACAGATATAAGCAAAGAAAAGGGAAAAAGACTAGGTCAAACTGGTCAAAAATTAACTATGTCTCAATTCATACGATGCTATTCATGTTATTTTGCCTTGGTCTTTTCAGCTCATGCCAGCAAGTTGAGTTTTGTAAAAAAAATCCCGCTATAGATCTTGCTTGCAGGAGAGCTTATGGCAAAATGTACTCTTGAGAATAAATATCATTAGGGGAAAAGAAAATAAAAGCCTTGGGTTTACAGAACAGTTTCACTGATAGATCTCAGAGTACTGCGAGAGGGCAACATCCTCATATATATCTGGGGAAACTAAGGCACAGGATGATCATTCATTTTGTAAAAATTAAACTGCACTTTAATGCTAAAGAGAATAAGAGGAATGTTGAATTTCTTATGAAGACCATCACATTTATCTCTCTTACTTTGCACAGCAGTAGTGCCTAGGAGCTGCAGGCATTGATGAGGCTTGAAGCATGCTAGCTGAGGGTCAAATACAAGATAAAAACTGGTCTGTGCTCCTTTGACCTTTCCATCTTGCTATTCATATTACAGGAATACACTGAATAGATTTGCAAGTTAAACCTGGAAAGGATTAAAACTCACAAAAGAAAGAATTTCATTCAACTGAGTTTCATTCACACAAGATGGGTACCAGATCTCAGTCATTTAAATGAGAAGAATTTCTTTCCCATTATACTTGCATATTAGCGCTCGCTCCTTTGGATTTCAAGTGTGATGCAGAATAAATTAAAGTTGTCAGAAATGTACAAGTGTTTCTTGTAAGGTCAACCAAAGAGCAAATACCTTTACAAATCTTCCAGCTAGAGTGGCACTCAGCAGCAAAGTGTTAAATATACAGCTACAATAAAAATAAATGTTGAATAATTGTGATCGTGCTGAGCAAAAGCACGTTACAAACAGATCTTCCAGTATCTGTTTCTGCCTTCTTCCCCCCACCTCATCGCAGATGAGATGTTATGTCCTTCCCTTTTATCACAGCAAAAAATTCACTCTTTAACTACTGCTAGAAAGCTGCTACCTTTGACTTTGCTCACTGTTGCTTTTAGCGTGTTGCAATTTTGATCTCCCTTCTTTCTTCCTCGATGCTCGCTTTGCCTCTCCTGTTTTTCCTGTTGCATTAGTTGCATCTTCAAAACTCAGCTTTTGGATATTTTCTGCCCATGATTTCCATCTCCCGATCCTAGTCCTGAATCTTGGAACAGCTTTACTTACTGACTTACCGATCCAGTGGGAGGTGTCCCTGTCTGTGGCAGAGGGTTGGAACTGAATGATCTTTAAGGTCCCTTCCAAAGCAAACAATTCTGTGATTCTATGATTAGTGAGTTTTTGCTCCATCTCCTCCAGTGCTTCTCCAAAACTC
This sequence comes from Tapera naevia, assembly GCA_033556795.1. Taxonomy (NCBI): domain Eukaryota; kingdom Metazoa; phylum Chordata; class Aves; order Cuculiformes; family Neomorphidae; genus Tapera; species Tapera naevia. The sequence continues at coordinate 206,161 of JAUMJJ010000074.1, read as the reverse complement.
ACATTCCCAAAGTCCTTCCATTACTTTCTTCACTTGACTCCCAATTCCCCAGCCCTGTCAGGGTAGCAGCTCTCTGTCATCTACTGCTTTTTCTTTACATCCCACATTTGTAAAGTGTGATCGTCCAAAAAATATAGGATATGCAGCCCTCTTTGTCTGGAAAAATGTCTCACGCATTACAAGGTCAGAAAAATCATCAACACTAACAAATAATTTCCATCCCATTTGAGAGCTCCAGTGAAAATCTCAATGGCCATGCTAAGGCCACAAACCAAATGAGATGAGTCCTAAATCCACAGTTGAAGTCAAGTATCCCACCAGACCTTTTTTTTGCTGTTACCAAGACTGGGACACATACTTGTCAGCCAGTTCAATTATTTCCAGAGAGGATTTTCTCTACTGCCCTTCCAAACCAACAAAAGGCAAGGTCAAGGAAGTTCCAGCAAAAGAAAAGAAACTGAATTTCTGCTGCTGTTTAAAAAGCCATTTTTCTTTCTCAGTAATGTGTTTTTCCCTTCAGATGAAAATATTGAAGAGGCGGATGTTACTGAAATCACAGATTTAAGCAAAAATGTAGCCAAACCTATTCAGAACACAAATGTCACACACTAAAACCAGGCTTTCACGTATGATATACTCAAAACCAGACTCTGTGTTCTGCTACCATATCATGTGCAGTGGCTGCCTTTAAAGAGTTTGAGTTCTGTGGCTTTACCACAGAACCAAAAAGGTTATAAACACCTAGAAACGAATAAGAAAAACAAATGCTCCTCATTCACCGCTTTGTACATTTTCTACGCAGTGCACTGTGCTCAGGCTAGTTTTCTTCCATCTCCCGTGCTCAGGAAACACTCTCCCTCTTTCCTAATTCTCCTTGTTCCAGTTCCACATTTGCAGTCCAAGTCCCCAGACCAGGCTCCCTGCCAGGGCAGGCATGAGGTTCATCTCACTTAACTTCATCTGTCTGTACTATTGTCTTCATCAAGCTAAACACGTGGACTCCCTCCATAGCCAGGGGAGAAAAAGTAGTGCTTTCAGTGCACAGTACATCTATCAGATTGCAGATAAGGGTGTAATAAGCCATATCCTGTAACTGTCTTTCTAGTGACTACAAAGGGAATTGAAATGTCTGGGTTTTGTTGGCTGGGTGTCACTCAGTCCATGCCTTAAAAAACAAGAGTGAGTTGGAGATGAAGGGAGGTAGTTGTGTTTAGGAAGAGGAGAGACAGATACTCAGTCAAAAAACATCTGGGGAAGACATGACAGACTCTTCAGGCTGCTTTGCTGGGAACTCACAGCAAAGTGAGCTTTAAAATGATAATAATGCATTAGCTAAACCACATTAATTATCAATGTGAATATGTAAGAGAGTTCTTCCAGCACTGTAACCCCCCCAAAAAAGAGAGAAGCACCTTTAAGCGTTGCTTTGGAGAAATTGCCGGGTGTCTTCTGTCCTCTAGAGATGTCTGCCCAGATTCACTCCTTACAAAAGGAGCTAAGGAGGCAGGTTCCTGAGGCTAAATTATGCTTAGCATGAGAAAGCTTAGCCCACTGTCAAACCAACACTAACCTTGCTCTATATGGAAATTTGTTTTTGCATTAGATTCCACTGCCTGGGTCAACGGAAAACAGCTGGTTAGCATGATTATGCAAAGAGACAAGGGAAGTGCATCTCTGCCAAATCTAATTTTGTATGGTCCTACAAAGAGTTAATGGACAGCTCCTGCTGGTTCGTATTACAGCTTATTTTACACTATCTTACCAACAGAGACATCTACTACAGCAAACTCAGCAGGCAGTGAAATGCCTAGTCCTGAGAACAGGACATGCCTCTTCTCCTCTGCCAGGAATATTAAAACCCATCTCCTGCACCATAAAGCTGATCTTTCCTTCATCACTGTTTGCCTTAAATCTTGTGCCTGGTGATTTCATCTACATTGCATTTCTGTCACTTAAATTGCAGCTTCATTACTACTAAGATGACTTTGTAAGATAAGCTCTGGGTAATCTTCAGTACAGCTAACCAAAATCTCACAGGCAAATTACCACAAACTTCAGGTCAGCACCCTACCCCCAGAGCTGAGATCTGTTGCCAGCTTAGAAATCCACATAGATAATAAATGACATGAATTAGAGGGTAAAGAAGCAGGCAGTGCTGTTGCTAGCTTAACGGACCCTTTGGGAAAAAGTTTTGAAGTTAGAAAATGTTCATTACCATTTCAGTCTAGTTGCTGGTATCAATTCCTTCTCTTCACCTGTATCAGTTTCATCTTCAAGAGATATGCTCTATTGAGAGTAGTTTCAGACAGCAGGGCTGAATTAGCTTTCCAGGCACATAAGGGAAAATGTCTTCATTTTGGCATGGTTTGATTTCTTGATATCTCTGGGCCAAGGCTCTCTTCATCTCCAAACTGGGCAGGTGTGTGAACTGCCTGGTTTCTTACCCAGATCTTCAGAACAGTTGGTTTCCTACCAATCCCATCTTACCACCTTTGTATGTAGGGGAAAATTGTCCTAGTTCTGCACCTTGCTCTTTTAACTTGATATCAGAATAATGTCAGCACTGGTGACACACAGTCACATGACAGAGGAAATTCTGATTTTAGGTTATCGTGGCGTGACTCACTGTCTGTGTTTACCTCATGCCAAAAATGCCTGTTAGAAACCTTCCCCATTCACTTCTGGACAAAAGGTGTTCTGTTGCCTTGTCTAACACTGCTCTGCCAAATGAGACATGGAAAAGAAATAGGCAGAGACCTTCTTAAATCCAAACACTGCTGTCATGTCTGCTGTGAGCAATTTTATGTTGGGTCAGTAATGTATCAGGACTGAAAAAACTGATGGTGATTTACATACTGGGTTTCTTTCCTCTGAGCCTAAATGACGATGCTAGATGCTGAAACTAAAGGCAGGTAAGCTTTATTGAGCACATGGCAATTAAGTCACAAAAGACAGGGCATGGAAGGGTATTCTGCCTGGCACCAGCCTCCAATAACTGTGAGAGAGACCTTATGTGGAGGTTCCAGATGATGTAAGACACCTGAAATGACATCAGGCACTGTGTTTTAAGCAGGAATAGTAAGAATCCCACATATCTTGTCATTCAGATGACAAGAAATAGCTTGTTGGCCTCAGAAAACTTATAAAACTTAATTTTGGTTGCACACCAAAAGATGAAATAGTTACTTTTTAATTTTTATGTTTTATAGAGGTCTATCATTTGAATTTACAAGTCTTCATTTAATTTCTGGGGCTTGTCTCCACCCACTATATGACGATATTTAAAATGCGTTCCAGAATTTCCAGGAATGCTGTAGGCACCAAAAATCTACTGATATGGGGAGAATCCCAGTGTAATCCCAGGTGCCTTTCTTAGCTGAGCTAGAGATTCTAGCAGTTTTGCAAACAAAAAATAGCACTTCAATACATAATGTTACTATGTGCAATGAAAAGAAGTCACAGGGCCCTTTTGGGGTGTAGGTGATGGGAACGGTAACGGGGCTGATCAATGTTGTGAATGAAGGAAAGGGAGGACATTGGATACAGAGATTGAAAGAGAATGAAATGGGGACTCACAGCACCTTGTCATGATGTTGGAGAACTGGAGGATATAGGGAGTGAAAACAAGGAAGCAAGCAAAATTTCTGATACCAAGATGAGGCGAGGCAGTCTTTGAAACCAGTACTAGCAGGAGTGTAGCCCTGCAGCAGCTGGGGGAGATGATTCACTCCAGAGCTCATTCTGCATAGACAATTTGATCCAGACCTCACCAGATCTGCCTCCTCTCTGTACAGTCTTCCCACACTATGCCAAGAGGTCCAGCGCCAGGAAACACCCCTTCACCCTATCTGCCACCACTTATGGTACAGTTTTGGAGTACCCTTATTCTTCCCAGATGGAAGTTTGAATACAGCAGTTAGCTTGGACCTGTTATGCTGCTAAATGTCAAAGCACCAGGAGCTCTTCTGGGTCAAACTATAGCTTCCATTCTCAGATGACTTCACTGAGTGTATAATCATTATCATGAATTATATTCACATCTCCTCCTGCCATGTCTGGAGTCCTGGCTGACAAATTAAGACTTGTTTGTGATAGACATGGTACAAATAGCTGACCAACACAGGAAGTTTCAAATCCAAATATAAGGCAAGAAAGTATAGAGGCAATACTGATCAGCATGTTGGGTGCCTACTTGTTCTCTAAAGATGAGTAAAAGACCACTTTAAAAAAAGTATGTCTGAAGATTCTTGAGATACTTAAAGACAGTAAAGAAGAGTAACGGCAATGGATATCTTGAAGGTTCTGTATTCGTTCATAGCTTCTCCCAGTGCCCAGCATGGGGATTGGTACAACAATATACCCCAAAGCTGATGACTTTGGTATGAGACGTGTTGGTAAGGAGGTCTAGCATGGGAAGAGAAACCAATCTTTGAAAAGTTATGATAGGTGATAAGGAGAAGGTTCCTGAAAATGGGAGTAAAATATTTGATGTTGACAGTGAAGCACTTAGAATTCAACAGAGGGAAGCAAACAGGCCACGATGAGAAGTTCATCTTTTTAAAATGAGAAGATGGAAGTTCATCTTTTAAAATGCTTTCTGGATCAGAGACAGGAATATGGTTGTAAAGACCAAAGAAGTAGTTATTGCAGTGGTTTAGATGTGAGAAGACAAGAACAAGTGATGCTGATGAAAGGAAATGAAAAGGATGGATCTTGAGTGTTGCATGAAATCCAGCTGCAAAGTGGATGAGTTGATCCAAGAGAGCCAGCTTGATGAGTATTGCTCACTGTCACCTGTGTGCACCATTTCTGCTCACTACTTATCTGATGTGTGTAAGTTCAGAAGAACCCTATCTTCATTTGTTCATTGATTAAAACAATAGTTGCCCTTTATGATGAGTAGGGTAAACGCTGTGGGTTTTCTTAAGAAGAGACTAAAGAGTTGTAAGTTTGAGTGCCTCATGTTGAGATTCAAATCTGCAGTCTGCTTCAAAGAAGCTTTTGAAGTCTTGAGGGAAACATGCTTTTAGCTTTCAGGGAAAGTGAGAGTACATGATCTCAACTTGTTACTAATCTGATAACTCTTTAATTTTAATCACCCTGACAGTCTGTGGTAAACCATGTGGTTAACTATTTCGGGTGCAGTCGCTTCTCTCAAAGCCACAGTCTGATGTAGTTTACAAGGCAAATCCTTTGATAATACAAAGATACAAGGAGATTAAAATACCCCTTACATATCCTAGATGTTAAGCCACTCACAATACTTTTCATTGTTGCCTTCTTCAAACTTCATGACTTATATTAAGTGGCAAGATAATGAAAAGTAAAAAGGGCAGAAACTATCAAAGTGAGAAAATGATGGGTGACTCTGAAAGAAAAGGGCATTCTAGGACTGGGTCTGAGAGTCACTGATTGGGTCACTGTCAGCAAGGCATCACTTTGTTTCAAGGAGAAGGCACTTTGGGAGTCAAGGGCAGATGCCAAATGATGAACAGCTACCAGGGATTCAAGGCACTTTTGCAGTTCTTGCTGGTTGCTAAAGTTGCATTAATTATGGCTGTGGAAAACGTGAAGACATGATGACTAAGAAATTTTGCTCATAATGGCTGTTACTATTATGCATAAACACAAAGGGACACAGATCATGCACTCAAAGATCCCAAATGCCATCCCTGATGCAACCAGCCCGTTTTATCTTTGAATTTCTCAGCTTTTAGGCCTTAAATAATCATTAAATAGTGTCTTTATCAACTTCTGTGTCCCCAGCTTAGCCTCAGTGGGCTTTTCAAGTGTGCTGAAATGATCGAACTTAATTAATTCCAACTGATTGAGAAGTATTTTTAGACCGGATTTGCTGATGACACAGCACTTCACGTCCTTGTTTTGAGACAAGTTATATTTAGGTTGGCAAGCTTGTTTCACAGTAAGTTGCTCTTAGGTGTGTTCAGACAGAACTAAAAGTCTGCTCCCCTTTCCAATATTTGCTTATAGATGATTGCAACTTCTAATGACTTAATTTGGCTTATTATGCCTCAGTGGTGCAGGCAGCAGCTCTATGCTGTGATTGTGTACAGCTTCATTAAGAAAATGTTGGTAGCGTTTCATGTTACCCATCTGCTGGGTGCAGGAGAAAAGGGCTCAACCACCTGCTTCAAGAAGGAGAGGCAGAAGCAGGCAGATAGGCCTGGTGCCTTCCACTGCCACTCCCAGCTGCTGCAGAACATCCTTGCTCCAGCATCCCTTCTACTCTCAAAGAAACACAGAGGAGTCACATCAGTACCTCCTAACTGAAAAAGTGTAGACAAATACATGTCTCACATCACTTGGTGGACACACTCACAAGGAATTTTTTCTGCATCCTGAACAAATCTATACTTATCACATCAATGGTAACAATGAACTTCAAATATGAAGAAGGTTTTGGAGGGTGGGATGGTTCTAAAAATAAAATTAGAAATGTTCACTTAAAATAATCAATAGTTTACCCAGACATTCAGAGCCTCTCTAGGGCTCAGCAACAGTAAAAGAAACAAAGCTTTGGTACCCTGATGTTCCATTCATGACATCCACTTTCATACCTTACAGCAGCCTTCCAGTACTCAAAGGAGACGTACAGGAAAACTAGAGAGGAGTCTTTACCAGGGAGTGCAGAAATAAGACTAGGGATAAACTGAAAGAGAGGAGGATTAGATATTAGGAAGAATTTTTTACTCTTAGGGTGGTGAAGCACTTGCACAGATTGCCCAGAGAAACAGCAGACTCCCCATCCCTGGAGGTGTTCAAGGTCAGGTTGGATGAGGTGTTGAGAAACCTGGTCCAGTGGAAGATGCTCATGGCAGGTGGGTTGGAACAGGATGAGCTTTAAGGTCCCTTCCAACTCAAACCATTCTATGATTCTATTATCCCTCAGCTATGACTTTAGTCGTGTGGCTAAGGGCAGAATTAGTCTTACTTCACTGATCTCTGCGAATGATCTGGTATTGCTAAGAGAGAATGGTGTGGGAAGTCCTCAGTAGATAAAGGAGATCCACAGGCTGTCCTGATTCTCAGGCTTTCTGTTTGCAGAAGAATGCCCAGATCTTCCAGAGATCAAATTTGTGGATGTTACTGCAGAAATGTATCCACTGGAGACCAAACTGTATTATGAGTGTGACAGTGGCTACACGAGAAGAAAAGGCGAGTACTTGGGAATCCAGTGTAAACGTGAACATCAGGGTACTTCTTGGGAATACAAGGATTTTCAATGCATTGGTAAGTGTTTATTGTCCTTTTTGTATCCTTGCAGAGGTGTTTTTCCAATGAGTTAGTCAGTATAAGACACATCTGGGCATTGTTCTGACAAATGATCTTTTGTGCTTATCTTTGCAAATTAGAACTTGCAAGAATTCTATCCTGCCTCTAAAAGTTTGGGTGCTCTGGCTTTGCTCTGCTATTGGTCCTGCTGTAATTCAGGAAATATAACTTCTCCCACAGTTAGGAAAAATTTGTTGTCAGCGACTCCCAAGACACAGTTGAATTTTACACAGAAGCCAGAAAGAAAAACAGAGAGCCCTGCACTCCAGAAACGAGAAAACGTTTCAGAGTTTAACCAGAAAGGTAAGCAAAAGCCCATTCATTACTCTAACATTTCCCTCACTGATTTCCATGGAAGCAGTGTAAGAATGATGAGTAATTTTTAATTATTTGTGGAATGATAGAATCATTAAGGTTGGAAAAGACCTCTAAGATCATCAAGTACAACTGTCAGCCCAACACCACCATGCCTACCAAACCATGTCCCGAAGTGGCATGTCTACACTCTTTTTGAACACCTCCATGGAAGGAGACTCCACCACTTCCCTGGGCAGCCTCTTCCAATGCTTCACCACTCTTTCTGTAAATAATTTTTTTCTAATATCCAATCTAAACCTCCCTTGGTGCAACTTGAGACCATTTTCCCTTGCCCTATCACTTGTCACTTGGGAGAAGAGACCAATACCTACAGTTCTGACAGAGAGAAAGAAACAATTGCTATAATATCTTGGCTGAAGAAGTGATATGGTGCAAGTGAATGAGTATTTTATATCCTAACAAAGAATCAGGAAGACTTGGTATATCCTCTTTGTCTTTTTTTTTGTTGTTTTTTTTTTAAGAATATAAATCCTGTCGTTTCAAGAACAAAAGCAGTAGGTAAGAACTTTAACTGTGTGTTGCCTTGTGACCTCACAGATTTTTGTGGTCCTCCCAAGAATATTCCACATGCCTCTTTAAGCCCCAACAAAAAGTATCGCATGGGACAAGTACTACATTTCAAATGTCAGAGTGGCTACGAGAAGCGACCGCCCACCTCTGGCACCAGCAGTTGCAAGAAGGTGAATGGCAAAATCACCTGGACCCCCCTTAAAATCCGATGCACCAATGACAGCAGCAATATTGAAGAGCAGCCACCACACAGTACTGAGCTAGGTAAGGTGGTTATTTCAGCCTCACATCACTGTCATGACCTGTTCATGCAGGATCCAGACCTCCCAGCTCAATACATTACTCCTCCCCTTTCTCAGTTCTTGCCCCAGCATTCATAGAATCATAGAACAGTTTGGGTTGGAAGGGACCTTAAAGATCATCCAGTTCTAACCCCCCTGTCATGGGCAGGGACACCTTCCAATGGATCAGGTTGCTCAAAGCCTCATCCAACCTTGCCTTGAACACTGCAGGGATGGGGCAACTACAACTTCAGCACGAAGAGATTTATCAAGAGACCAGTCTTACAAGACCTCTTGTTAAAAACCTGCCATATCTTACATCATTGTCTCAAGCTCAGAGCTTCCTTTTCAGGATATGGGAGAAATTCAATTAATTTCTTGCACCAAGGAAGTCTTGGGTTACATTTCTGTGAAAAAATAGGTCCTGTTTGAAGCCTGGTTTCCAGCTTGGCACCTTGAAACTCATTCTTCTCAATCTCATATGAAGTAACAACCTTAGCTGGATCCCATTGCTTGGAAGATGCAGTTCACTTCATTCCCACCACTAACATACATCAGACCAGTGCACATGTTGGTACCCAGGCTGGAAACTTTTACTGATGGCCAAGAAACAAACATGGCAATTATTGTCTGCTGTGCAGAGGGAGAGCTGTCAGACCTAGCCTGACCCTATCCTCATCACTGTATTGATGCTCTTCTCCAGAAGAGCAAATCAATACAAATCAAGAATTTCTCTCTCTTTTCAGGTTTGACTCATCCATCCTCTTCCTCATCTGTGACACTGCCAGTGACAGGTATGCCATTTTGTTAATTGGACTCAGACTTCATCCCATCCCCTAGAGCAGTCACTTTCCCTTTCAATTTGCTGTTCTAGGAAGAGATCCATCTCTGATATAAGAGCTAATAAATATACTGCAAGACACATCTATGCCCATGTATTGGGTGAGAAGTAAGTAAAGAAATTGTAAATAGACACTGTTTAAGCACTTAAACTTTTTATAGAGAGGTTTTCAAAGACTCATGAGGGATGTAAAAGATAAATGAAGCAATTATAAGATTCGTTCTCTAAGACTTTCTGGGAATTCAGTGAATAACTTCAACTGGAAAAAAAACAGGAAAAATGTAAATATTTAAATGATGTGTTTCTTCCACATTTTAAAAGGAGTAAAAAAAGGATGGGCAAATAAAATATTTTCTTACAGCTAAATTGATGCATTTAGGTCAGCCTGAAGAGATTTTCTTCTCTTCCTTCTCCGTCTTCCTTGCAACAATTAGCTGCTAAAATAGAAATTATCTTTTGCTGTGCATATCCTCAAGACTTTGGGCAAGGGCTCTTGATTCCAGTTGGAGTCTGCTGACATCTCTAGCAGACATTATAATACGGAGGAAAAAATGGAGTGAGATGAAGGAATGGAAGGAGGAGTATTGCAAAGTATGCCAGAGATGGCAGCATCAGTAGAAGCTGGTTATTTGGCTTTGGTTCATAGATCATAGAATCATAGAATGACCTAAGATGGAAGGGACCCACAAGGATCACTGAATCCAACTCTTATCTCTGTGTAAGACGATCCTAACATTCACACCATGTGTTTGGTTGCTCCCTACTTCTGCAAGTCCTCTCTGACTGGGTCTTGTTTGCCCCAGGGAGCAAAGGAGTGGGAAAATATGGAAAAAAATTGACTCTGTTCATAGAGGCAAGATAAGCCCCTATCCCAGGACCTGTGAGTTTCTCCCAGTTGGAGTAATTTCAGTAATTACCAATAAAAATCAGGTGCTAACTGTGATCATTTTCTGTTTTAACAGCTATCTTTTTTGCTCTGGTTATCATTCCCTGTGTCTTTGTGTGAATCATCAAGCAGAGAATACAGTAAGTGGGAAGGAACTGGGGAAAACATGAAACCTGAAAAAAATGAGAGACCTATCAACTAAATCAGCCATCTCACTATTGCACCATTTAGATTTCTGAATACCTTCTTTGATATTACATGAATGACCTTGGATTTTGGGTGTCTGGTTCAGCTAGTAAATACTGACACTAGAAAAGGAGGAATCAGAGCTTTTGAAATCAAAAAGCATGCTTTGTTCCAGCCATTGCGGAACTGAGAATGGCAGTTCAAATAACAGGTGGAAAATGAATCCCATGGGGAAAGTAAGGTTAATTATGCAAATTTATTGGTTTCAGATAGATTACACAATCAGTCTTTTTCTCTCTGGGAAGTCTGGTGGAGCATCTGCCTCCACGACCATGCAATTCTTCTTCCTTCATCCCCCTGATTTTTCAGTCGTGTCGTGACAACTTTGTGCTTCAGACTTATTTTAGTCTGGCCTCCTTGCTGTTGCTATTACTACACCAAGATGCACAAAGGCTGTTCCTGTTCACAGGCTCCACAGCCTAGTTAATCCAAGATGTCCCTGTTTGACACTTGGGAGTTCTCCTTTTCTCCTCTCTCTTTGCTAATCCTCATCCTCATTTCTCTTCATGTTCCTAATAACTGATGGGTTCTCATTCTCTGCTGAATGGGAATTTTTCTCAAAAAGCAGGGGGAACTTTTGAAACCACATCAGCACTGCTTTTTTTTTATTTTTGCCAGTTCATGACAGGACAAAGCCATAGAAAGTATAGGTAATGCTTTGAAATATGTTTTAGTGAAGATTGTCAACCATGATGCAGATTTCCTGGGCTTTATGGGATTTCTGAGAATGTAACTGGAGAAAAATTGTCAAGAGTTATCTACATTTCACTGGCCCTGTTGTGGGACAAGTGTTGAAAGGGCTGATACCAGATGAAACAGTAACTGAGAGCCTAAGTGGTGTCATCTGCAAAAGGATTGTGTGGTTTCTCCTAGTGAATGAAGAAGGAGCCATAGAGAACCTGGCTCTTCCCAGACGTAGTGAAGTCTTTATTCCTACTGTGGAGGAGACCTCTCAGGGAACTGTGATGTTCAGATCCAAATTCATGAAATCAGTGCCTTGCCACGGAGGAAACAAGATTGCACCAGCAACTCCAAGACCAGCAGTGGCAAACAAGTAGGAAGCCTGGATACTCAAATACAGCATGGGAAGGAGGCAGAAAATATTACAGTTTAATTCTTATGGGGACAGAGGGACTCTACCTACAGAGTACGGATGAAGGGAGTGCACACCATCACTGACAGATGGGAAAAGAGCCCTACCTCAAAATGCTTCCCAGAAACATTCTCCTCCTCCTCCTGAACAGAAGATGTAGTGCTAATATAACTGCAGCCTCTTCCAAGTGACCAGACGTACATATGGACCACTCGCCCAAGCACATGAGATTCTTGCATCATCTTAACAGCCCACACACCACCTTCCTCACAAAGAGAGATGCTGAGCATCTGATGTTCCCCTGTCTCTTCCCTACACAGACAGGTCAAACGTAGTCACACATTCCTCCTTTTCACACTGCTTCTCTTGGAAAAGGGAATTAAACCCATTTACCCTCTGCACATCAGCTGAAAAACTTACTAGACTCCCTCATGGTTCAGCATCCACACGCATTCATCATCTCCCTGCTTCCCAATTATTTTAGCCTAGCCCCTTCCACGACAGTTACTACATTACTCTTCCAGCTCATAGAGGGATGATGCAGATTGTGGTTGTTGATTAATTTGACAGCTCCTTTCGTAGCTGCGAAGCACCAAAAGCCTAGCACAAAGGCATTTGAGGACACACTTAAGCATATTTGCTACTTGAGATGTACTTATAGTATTGGGAATTTGTGAAGTTTGAATAGCCTTCTGCTGCTTTTTTAGCCACATTTAGCCTGGTGGGATGGGGTTCATCTGACAAAATGCAAGCATCTATGTCTGACAATGGGAAAGACGCCTTCAGAGAGCAATTTATCTCATCCTGTTGCCTACATATATATGGGTATATATGCACATTTATCTATTTTTGCCACATATATATATACAGGCCAAATGAGTTGTGGTCTGAAGGCACCTGTTTCTCTGCATTAACTCTAAATGATGCCCAGATTGACCAAAGTAGCTGTAAATGCTTACATGGCATATGTCAAAAGCAAAATTGGAAGAATCCCTTCCTTATAATTCAGGAGGCATGAGATCTTAACATAATTTTCTGTTTTGTGATATAGTGTACATGTAATTTATTTACTGGTTTGTATTCCCATTGAGTTATTCTCGCTCCATAGCCTTGATATTTATATCTGCCATGGCCCTTTTATTCCTGTTGGAATATTTGTACTACGTATCTTTATAAAGACAAATATTTAATGGTCTGTTACATGCTGTTATTTTGTATGGGAACAAACAACAATTTGTGTTTATGCAATGGATTATAGGCTTTCACACCAGCCAACTGCTCTTAAGGCTACAGGCAGTGGTACTAAGCTCTTCTGCTTCATTTGGTCCATGCACATTACTTATGGCTAACATACCTCTCTTAGGCACTGTAGTTGGGCTTGCATGGTTTGTCCTGCTCAGGGCATTTCCCTGGAGAGGGCTAGTATTTCATATGCTCCTAGCATGCACATTTTTACACAGATAACAAGAGCAGAGTCATATGTGTCCTACTGCTCCACTGTTTTTCCCTCCTTTCTCTAGTCACCTTGGCTTAGGGGCTCTCTCTCCGCATTTTGTCTTTGGTTCTTGGAAATTAATAGAGACACATTGCTGGTAAGGGACCTGTAAGAAATAGTGGGTTACATGCTGGATAACTATTATGGGATTGAATTTTCCTGGCTATTATGGTCTACACAGAGCATCTGAACCCAGGTCACTTTCAGCAAAGGAGCTGTTTGTGTACTTTATCTCGAAGCTAAATCTCTCAGTTGAGCTGTATTTTACCTCTCAGTAGGGTTTGTTGGTCCTCTGGGGAAATGTTTGCATCTGAGGCTTGATCCTTCAATACAATGTGCAGACCACATGGAAACCAGTTGGAGTCCTTCTGGGAGCAGAACTCCACCCCTGGAAGAGGCTGTGGCCAATGGGACATCATCACTATTGTGCTTTCTCCATGGCCGCTCTCACTTGTTTTACATGAGATGTGGTGGTTGATATTTTTCTTTTGTAAACTTTTATTTTCTCAGCATGGAACAACTAATAACTATAAATAAACTATGAGAATAAATCATTCTGGATGATTGAGAGGCAGCTTGTCCTTCTTGATATTGATTTATGCTTTGAAAAAAAGAAAACTTCTATTTTCTGTTATCTTCTTGTTTTAATGAAAGATGTGACAAACTCAGCAATATCTCACACAAAGGTTTATTCTAGAGACTTGACCTAGGTCTCACACCATATGTGTACTATCACACCTAACCTTTAAAATGCAGGAGGAAATTAAAAATATTCGGGCAAGAGGACCTCTGGCAATGACGTCTCTAAAATAGATAATAGAAGCAATTAATAGATTGTGCAGTCTAAGGGTAGTGGAGCTCCCTTAACCCTAACCCTCCCCAAAGGGTGGAAATACACATGCTTCTATACCAGGGCCAGCAACCCAAGTGTGAGGAAATCTGTTTTTTCCAGAAGCCTGCCTGTACCTTGCAATACGTCATCATATGTGCCTTGATCTAAGTGTCTCCATGGGAGATTATCCAATCACAGGAGAGGTAAGAGGAGTCTAGAGAGACTCAGCTGTCAAATGCAGGTGTCAACCCAGACTGAGTAGTTTTCCAAACCCCACATCATCAATCTGATGTCCATTGACTCCACGGGAATCTCTGATGGCAAATCACAAGGAAGAGCCTACAGATTGATCTGGCTGCCTACAGAGAGGTAACGTGATCTGAGACACCCAGGTGTGTTGGAGACATCTACATAGGACTGGAAGCTACCACATGCAGCCTATGGGAGGCCTTTCCTTCTCTGCACTGATAATAAGAAGCTGAGGAGCTTGATCTGATTGTGCTCAGCATGCAGAATTACCCCATGTGTAAACACCTACTATAAGATGTCCTGATAAGTGAGCCACATCCAAGCCCTAGAAGTTGTGAAGACTTGTAGAATCTGTCACTCACTTCTGTAAATGCATCACTGAAGAAACCTGATAAAAATATTTCCTGCCACGCTGAGAAAAATAATTTCTTAAGTTTAAATTTAAGCATGTTTTTTGGTTCCAATGACAAATTAAAGAAGGTAACAGGAGGGGAACTTATGCACAGGTAATGTTCAGTGGCCAAAAATGGTTCATGTCTCAGACAATTTAGGCCATAGATATATGACAAGGTTGAGAAGGAGTGCAAGGAGGCAGGGAAAAAGTACAGATCTGCCTCTCAGCCACAGCCTTAATATCACAGCTATCTATGTGTTTTCTAGATTCTTTTTTACCTTTTCTATAGGAAAACTACATGGCAGGGCAAATATGTGCTTATCTGGGGAGTATAAAGGCGTGTGAGCAAAGACTTCAGGACTCCAGCAAGCACCAGCTCCTCCATTCATTTCCAGGTGTCTAAGTCTCTAATTATTTTCTCCTTCAGTCTTTCTGCAGAAGAAATCCAGGAAGATATTCCCTGTGTTTCATTTTTAAAGCTGCGGCATTCATAGAATCACAGAATGGTTTGTGTTGGAAGGGACCTTAAAATCCATCCAGCTCCACCTCCCCCCCTAGAATGGGCAGGGACACCTTCCACTAGATCACATTGCTCAAAGCCCTATGCAACCTGCCTTGAACACCTCCAGGGATGGGGGATACTCATACCAAATAGGACCCTTTCAATAAAACAACCCCGAAGGCATCATCCCAACCATGGGGAGGCCTGCAAGCTGACAAGAAAGCTGATTTTGCTCAGCAAGTCTGAGGTAGGAATCAGAAACACCCTGCCTCAGCATTTCCAGACCAAAATTCTCAGAATTTCCATTTCAAGGGGAATTTGGAAACTCTTGGGGTTTTGTTCTGATTCAGACTGAAAATACATTTTGAAACGACAAAATTTCCTGTGCACAAGTAGCCCTGCTTTCCAGCTCACTCTGCTCAAAACCAAAGGTTTCTCTGTCCTTCAATTCTTAAGGTTCTTCATGCTGCTCAGACTCCCTCAGTCCTCAGTTAAGTTCTGATATAGGGCAGAGTAAGAAGAAAATAACAAAATTGAAGGGTTTAGTACTCTCTTTTTTAGCCTTAACTCACAGAGCACTGTAAAATGAAGATAATTTTATCTTTGTTCTATGGATTGGAAACTACAGCACTGAGGTGACTTCGTAAACCAGTTTCAGTCGTGGTTCAGTGCTCTGAACATTCAGGGGAGGATCTCAAAACCCCAGTGGTAAATTACTATTTTCCATTTATGCACGTAGCTATTTGTTAAAACAAGTCTTCATTTACTGATCTAAGAAAATGTGAGCAGGTTACACAGAAAGAGATTAGATTCAGGTAATAAAATTGCTAAAGAGATGTGGTTGGGTAATACATCAGAAAGTGTCAGTTTACATGATGAGTACTTTACAGAAGCCAATAAGATACTCAGAAAGTAAAGAGTAGTTCATAGAAGGAGACCTGGCATCTTGGATCTGAAAATATTAATGGCATGTGGAAAAAAAGGCATTCCCAGCAAATGTCCTGTGAGTTGTGTAAAATGGTACAATCACAGCATAAGTCCTTTCAGTGTGCACTCACCACATGGTGTTAACTCAGCACAATTTCCCTCTTCCCCCCTCTTCTCCAGTTTAAAATTCCTTCACATCAGACCTGAGATCTCCACTTCCTTCCTTCTGAAGGTTTTCTCCAAGTCCAGTTTACAGCCGATCTGGCAGTTCTTCCTCTTCCCCATTGACTCATTTGTTACCTTCTATGCAAATATGTTCAATGACCTGGCTGTTTTGATGGTGCCATTGCCCTTTTATAAGCCCTCAACAGACTTCTCTGCTGTCTCAAACTCGTTGTTCATTCATAGAATCATACAGATGTCAAGGGCCCTTCTGTGTATCCCACACTGGGCTTTGCTTTAGCAGTTCCTGACCATGATTTTAGCCCTTCAATTCAAGAAAGGACACCAAAGATCAGACAGAAGATGTGGTAGAAATGCAAAGATCCACGATTTATTGTTCCTCCATTTAACTGGTCAACAATAATATTGCATGTTTGGATGAAGAATCAAGAGAGAGAATTGTTTTCAAGTCTTCAGGCTTTCCAGGTTATTTGGTGACCTTACAACAATAATGCATAATGTGAAAACAGAGATGCTTGTTTTTCAATAAACTGAACATTCCTCTCTTCTAATAGCTCCCAGCAAGAAACAGCAGTTAGGTTAGTGGAATGACATTTTCCTTTTTATAGATCCACATTGAACTGAAAACAGGAAATTCCCAGTGGGACCTCCTGTGAGACTCAGGAAACAACCTCTGTGGTGTTTCCCAGGAAAAAGCCTGTTCTTACAGAATGAGATTA
Organism: Tapera naevia; assembly: GCA_033556795.1. Lineage (NCBI taxonomy): Eukaryota > Metazoa > Chordata > Aves > Cuculiformes > Neomorphidae > Tapera > Tapera naevia. Next base: position 189,332 of record JAUMJJ010000074.1, on the reverse strand, counting down.
AGAGATGTGTGCTCCTCCTGCACAACCAGCTAGGAGATCGCTTGATAGAGCCACGAACACCACGTTTGATGCAGAATAACACACTGTACATTGGCTGCCTACATGAAAGTGATAGGCAAATCCAACAGGTTCAGTGTATCTGACCCAGCAGATGGAGATGGCATCTCCTTTGGAGATGGCAAAGTCCCAGTAAGAGGCTCCTGGAGTGCCTTCCCTGTGAGGCAGCCAGAGATGCTCCTGGAGAGCTTTACAAACAAGCATATTGTATTTACTCTTGCAAAATGTTATGGCTGCTCAAAATCTGGATGCATCAAAGGAGTTTTGCCCAGCTGCTTTCTCAAGCAGAGGCCAAATGATGCCACTGTCTTGATTTTCCCATTTCCTTCTTTTTTTTGGGGAATGAATGTGACAACATGTTGTTCAGTTCAAGGAGTCTGAGCAATCAGTGTTTTTGGAAAACAACTAAGCAAATTGCACCTTTGCAGTGAAAGGAGCTTGGACAGTGGCAAGGTCCTCCATGAACTGCACACGTGTTCACACAACCCCAGTGGGTGATGCAATGAGTAAGAGAGCTAATGGGGTTTAGCTCCCAACAGCCCCTTCTAGCTCCTAGGCAAAATCATTATTCCTTTGTGTCTAAAATCCCAGCCACCCACCAGTGCCCAGAACTCTCCACAAAGACAGATGGACACAGCACTACCCACAAAATTACCTTCTCATCTCAGTGCAGCTGTATCTTCCCAGTGAACAGAGGAGTTTTCCACCCCATCGGAGGCACACGCGCGACGCATTTGCTGGCTATGGGCTCACGAATGAGCTGCATCATCCCTGTTCATGCCCTGGAGCAGCAGAAACCAGAGCAAATCACATATGAAAGCTGCCTGGGAGGATGCTCCTGGAGCTGGGGACCACGGGGCTGGGGCAGCCCGCTGCTCAGTTCCACACCAGAATGCTGTGTGAAGCACTTCTGATATCTGTTGGAAGGCAGCCTTCAAGCTAATTCATTTATTCTTTTGCCTTCACATGCATTTCACGTGATTGCTGTGGAGGGGAGAGCATTTCTGGGTACTGCCAGGGGAAAAAGTCTTGGAGAGAGCCTGGGGAGCTGATGGAGGGTTGACTCACAGGGGTGAGATCAAGGAACAGGGGATTCCAGCAAAGCTTGGAAAGTGGAGGCAGCAGGGCATGGGACAGGCAGCGGTAAGGATGAGTGTGGTTTTAAGTCCCAGCAAGCTCCTCTGTGAGGACGTGATTGAGTGAGTCAGTGGAAGCTCCATGAGAAACCCCAGAGGTGTCTGCAGAGGTCCCTCAGCCTGAAATAGCTCTGATGGTTTCACCCTGTCAGTGGTCTGTGGCACGATTTGAACCAAGGAGCAAAAAATCCATTGGGTCAGGGGACCTGGGACTGCACAGGGTTATCCAGCAAAGAGGGGGTGAATGATGTTCCTACCTTGTCCTACTAAAAAGCAAAATACTTGCTTCCCTTACTGAGCAACACACCTGGCACAAAGAAGTGCTCTTGCTGCTCTTACCATGGCAGCTGGAGATGACAGAAGCAGAAGTCCATGATGCTACTGGGCACTGCCCACTCGTCTGCAGTGGAACTTGGTTGCTTGCACTCAGGTGTCCAGAGCCACTGGAGATGCCCTCGAAGAACTTGCTTGGCCTCTGGCAGCTGGCCCAGGTGGGTGTGGTGTCCTCAGGATCCTGCAGCTTCTTGGCCAGCCCCACTGCATCTCTTGCATACATGAGGGTATCTCAAGTGGCCCAGGATGCCTCCATTTATGAAGCTGAGCCATGCCTAGATCTCTGTTGGCTGAAATCAGAGCTCAGACACCCAGCACATGTGGAGACATCTGCATGCAGGTGTCTGACTCTGCACCTGAACCCCACCCTACACTTCTCTGCAGCCTCCAAAGAGGTTTTGCCCGGGTAAGCAATGAGATTTAATTGGCTGATGAACAGCTCCTGAGCTGAGAAGTTCAGCCTCAAGCTGCTATCTCCATAAAGGAAACAGTTTGTGTGAGCTGTTTGTACTGTGATCCACTTTGTTCATGCACATTCATGGAAAAAGTAACTGGAATCTGATGGTGGCACTTCTGTAGGTGTTATGGCATCTTCAAATTGGATTTGGACAGTTTACCTCCTGCAATGTTGCTCTAGTAGTGGAAATTTCAGGGGGAAGCAAATTCTGGTTTTACATGTAAGGTGACCCTACCCTACGATCCAGCACTGGAGCAAATAAGTTATATTGTAAAGTACTCAAAACCAAAATCATGTGGCATACATTGATCTTTTATACCCACTGAATATATTTCACAAAATCAATTATACATAAATCTGCAGAAAATGTTCAGAAATAGAGCAGAGAATGAAATTATCCAACCAGTGTGTCACAGAAATTTATCTATGAGTGGTCAAAGACTGCTGCATATTTTGATCTCAGAGCCTGGTTGACCTCAACTCCTGCTGGTGCATGGTCCAAAAGCAAGCAAACAAAAACTTGCTAGTAAATTTACATAAACATGGTCTTCATGTAAGTTCAGGGATAGAAAGCCTAGTGATTAATGTAGGTTATTTCCTTTCTTCTCCTGCTTTTACCTACCTACAGACTTCAAGAGAGCTGGGATGTTCCTCCTGTGCTTAGTTGTTTTCCTCTTTCCACCTCCCTCTCTCCTTTACCCTTTGATGTGGTCATTGTCTGTGTTGGTCAGAATGTATTTGTAGGACAACCCTTACAGACTTTCAGAAATCCTTGGGCTCTTTGCTTTCCTGGCCCCAGGATGAATCACTGAATCTTTGAGATTAGGAGGGACTTTCTGAAGTCCTCTAGTCCAGACCCCTGCTCAAGCAGGATCAGCTACAGCAGGTTGTCCAGGACTGTTTTGGGTATCTCCAGAGATGAAGGCTCACAAACTTTCTGGGTAATGTGAGCCACCCTAGACACATTCCTCCCTAAGGAGGTGAGGGGCAAATCAGCAGCACACAACTAGGGTTATCTAATGAGGAGAGGAAGGAACAATGATCAGTGGATGGGCATGGAGTAAAAGGGAAGAAAAGGCAAAGCCCCTGTCTCAGTGACAAGTTCTGATTTCCTTGTCCAGGGGCTGTTACACAACTTGCCCCTCCAAAGTGGTTAGGGCAAGGACTCCTCCCTGAAAGCTCCTTCCAAGTGTGGATCTGCTGACCTCTTTCTCCCTTTTATCAGAAGTGGAGATGCTCTGAGAGACAGAGCTAGAAAAACCGCTGGAGAAGGAAGCAGGATAGATGCTGCACAAGACGTGGCGATGCTGCTGGTGGTGAAGGCTCCTGAATCTCTTACACCCGGGATGTGAAGTGGGGTTTATTCCCGGGGACAGTCACTGCCAAACAGAGAAACATGGCCTCTCCCATACAGGTGAGTCAGTACATCCTCCAGCTCCCCCAGCGTGAGGAGCTGGACCTCGTTCTTGTCATTCTCAGCAATGACCGCCCAAGTCTTCCTGTGGTTGTTGTCCACCTCACAGCAGGCACTCGACCAGATGTGGCTGGGTTTGTTAACCCTTCCCTTGGCGATATAATTGTTCCCAGGCACAGCACCCACGATGACGTAGGTGGTCTTACAGCCCTGGGTATTCCTGATCATTGTTTGCTGCTCGTAGTTGTTCCAGGCGCCGCCGTTGAGTTTCTCATTCTGGGGCACTATGTTGGTGAGGGTGAAGGTAGCTGTTCTGCTGCTGGAGTTGGAGTGATGGCTACTGGGGTTCAAATGGCCGCGGTTCAAGCCTGTCAAGTTCTTGTAGTCTTGGAGGACAGCCTGGCTCTTGTTGATTTGCTCTAAGCTGGCCTTGAAATTATTTAAGAGGGTCCACTCTCTTTCCATAGTTTTAGGATAAGTTGGACCCATCAGCTTGACAGGTAAAGAAGAGGAGAAAAAGTTAGTATGGACAGTGGGAGTAATGAATCAGTTTTCCCTGGAGGAGAAGTCTCTGAGTGCCAAGCACTCAATCTTTTGTCATCTCAGTGTATGAAAATGCATGAATCAGAGAGAAATCGTAAAGCTTTGCCTCCCCAGTGAACACAAGAGATTAAAAAAATAAAAGCTCAGAATCTGACTGCTCTCGATTTGACTTGTGACCTTTGAAATCCAGCCTGCAGCCTGCGGTGGGAGTGTGGGTGGATGCAGGAGACAATGAGCATTTTCCACTCCCAGGTCTGAAAGGTGTCTGGCGAGACGTCTCCCCTGCCATATCTCATTCCATTTCCTCCCGTCTCCACATCCCACATCTGCCCAGGGCTCTCTCCAGTTCCTCCCACCCCCGTTAATCACATCCAACCTTCATCACCTGCATCTAATCACGCTGTCACCAGCCCTGGCCTTTGCTCCATCCAGCCCCATTTCCAGGAGAGCGCTCTCAGTCTCTGTGAAAGGTTTTCATGCCTTTTTAAAACCCAATCTGTCAAAATCCTAGTGTTTTAAAAGCTTTGGGAAAACAAGTACATAAATATCCTCTTTGAAGGTCTTAGGCAGTTCTTGAAGATGGACAGGATGGGAAGAGGATGAGCAGAAGAGCCGTGGAGCCCACAGGACTACCAGGAGGACACAGGGAGGACTCAGGTCCTTCTGCTTTTGTCTTGCTTTGCTTCACACTTGAGAAGAAGTGTGTGTGGTTGCTGGAGCTGCAATTGCACTCTTGAAACGCTAGTGTTGGGCTCCTCCAACCCCACACATAAAGAGATGTGTTGGAAAACTGACCCTAGAAGTGACATTTCTCTGGGAGGCCTGTAGTTCATTGCAAGGATGAATTTTTTGCTCGGTAAGCAAAAATACCTCAATGCAAGTGGGATCTGCTCTTGCAGTACTAATAACATGTCTCAGAACTGATCTGTGCCAGGGAGCACAGATGTGTTCCTTCTGCAGCATCACTGAAAAGAACTTAGACATTACCAGCCTCTTAAAGCAGCTCATAATCCCCAAAGAGATATGGGGAACCTAAATAATGCAAGAAGACTTCTGAAGAAAGTTAGCAAAACCACAGATGGCCTGGGTCCACAGGAAAAGAGAGAAGTTTTTATCCCCTCTAAATGTGGAGGCTGCAGGGGTGCAACACCAAATTGGTTGCTTTGGATCTATAACAAGTGCAGGTGCTTTTTTTTTCGTAACTACAACACCTTTCTTTTCATATTTAGGGAAACCTATTTAGCCTTCCTCTGGAACAGGGCATATGGCTTTCTTCTGTGGCTCATTTTCACCTAAACTCCCTACTACTACTGTGTCTGTGGCAACGACCTGAATTTCCTCTTCTTCTGTTCCATGATTTGCTTAGTCTTTTGTACTGAAGGTCTGAAGTTTGTCAGAAGGACGTTTGGGAGGCCTCTGTAGTTTGCAGAGATCTGTGTGTCTGGTAGATCCTTCTGAACCAAACCTGAGGCAATGGTGGTAAGGGGCACCTGCAGGTGGATGGAGATCATGCACTTCTGACTTGACCTATACTGAACCTACTCACTTTTCATTGCCTGAAATATCACTCAATAAATTTACCATGTTAATACATCTCTCTCATTGCTGAGTGCCTGTACCTGGACTTTTTCATTGGGTTATCTCACCCAGTTCTGAATTTCTCTGCTCTTCTCTCATGCCAGTCACAAAACCAAACTGATCCTTAAATGGGAGCAAATAAGCTATGTCAGGGATGCAGAAGAGCTCAGGGTGAGGTGTAGAGCTCAGCACAGCTGGTCCCTCAAATTTAGCTGCTGTTGGATGTTTTTTCCCCACCATTTGGTCTTCCACCACAGCATGGGACGGGGGTGGGTGTGTGTCATTTGACTTTGTAATGTAATGTAATGTAATGAAATGTAATGTAATGAAATGTAATGTAATTTGACTTAATGTTTCTATAAGGTCAATGTGGAAAAATGAGTACTTTTAGGATATGACTCATCTCATCCTCCTGCTGCTGTCTCAGATGCAACAGAGGAATCATGTGGTGAAGGTGTTTGAAGTTAGATGAGATGCGTCCCAACCAGTGGGTCCATTTGCATGGGTGGGGGGGGTGGGAGGAGAAAGAAGTGTTTGGTTTAATGCTGCAGTTCATTTTTTAATGACTGGAGGGTGATGTGCTTTAAGAAAGGATACTCACCTGGGGCTCAACCATCCATGTTTTAGGTCTCGTGCCAGATCCAGGCTGGTAGAGGTAAGCAGAGTACACGGGAATACGCCTCCTCCTGTCGTACAGGGTGGCAAAGTAATACTGGTTCTTGTAATTCTGGCAGATCCAGGCTGGGTTCTCCGGCTCCAGAGCTTCATTTGGGGGGGTTTTCCGGAAGAAAAACTGAGGGCATGAACTTTCAAAGGATGTCACCACCTCGCTGTGTCCAAGCCAGAGGCAGCTCGCTGAGATCTGCAGCAGCAGCAGCAACAGCATTGCAGGGAGGATTCCAAGTGCTTACCTGAAGGGTAAATGCAGAGAGATATTCAGCTCAGAGAAAGCTCCTCATGGCCTGGAGTCATTTTTGTGCTTGTGGTGCGTGGCTGTCAGTGGAGGGGACTAAGAGAGGCCAAAGAGGGAACAACTTCTGTCCTGCTGGTAAGGAAATTTAACAGGGGAATAAGGGTGAAATCTAAAATAGGGTTTAGGTGCCTAGAGGAGGCAGCAGTGGGAGAATTTAGCCCACCTGAGGAGGAATCCAAACCCATGCCATGTCCAATCAGCTCACACAGCAAAGTTGTCCTGGAACTGCGTCATGGTGTTGGGACAAGGCCACCTTTTCCAGCCTACCTGTGTTCACCAAGAGATCATCTTTTTGCATTGGCACTGGAGAAAAAAAGCCTGGAGCATCCCAGGGTTTGGGAGCCCCCACGTCCGAATACCATCTCGCTCCCTTCTGCTCTGAGGACCTTCCCACAGCAGAGGACCTGCAGCAGGGTCCATACCCTGCCCAGCCACCTGCAGTGCCACGCTAGGCTTTGGTCTCACAGATTTGGAAGGGAAATAACAGTGATGCTGTGCTTCCCACACGCCTCTCGCCCTATCCCAGTTCATACAGGATTGCAGCTCTTCCATAACTCCTCTGTGCTTGCAGCAGGATTAATCTCCCCTAAAGCCAGGTCAGATGTTTAACCCAAGTGGTCCACCTTGAGGCCGTGGCTCTCAGACAGCTGACATTGGGAAATATGTGTCCTGCTGCTCAGCTTGTGTTTTCAGGTTGTCCAACCCCAGACAATGAACTGTCAGAGAAGAGGGCAAGCAGATGGTAGCAGAAAGCACAAGGGATAATGACTCTCTCATCATTATCTTTGTTGCTACTGTAGCAAGGCAGATATTGAGGGGCAGCTCAACATTCCTCCTGATCCACATCTTTAGCTTTGGTTATGGTTTTTCCTGAACACTAAAAGGTGCTGGTGCAGGAATTTCTATTTCTTGAACAGAAACAGGTCCTATTTTGTTGTTCTCGGGTGTTGACATGATTTTCAACAGTCAGCAAGACCTTTCTTTTTGGAAAGAACTGCTGAAAAATTCCCTGCAATGCTGGCAGTGAAGCAGGGCTCTTTATCTTTTTTCAGATGTACCACAGGCTTTGGGGTAGCAGTGATATTTCCAGGCATTTCATAGAATTATAGAATGGTTTGGGTTGGAAGGGACTTTAAAGATCACCCAGTTCTAACTCCCCTGCAGGGACATCTTCCACCGGGTCAGGTTGCTTGTAGCCTCATCCAACCTGGCCTTGAACAACTTGAGGGATGGGACATCCATGGCTTCTCTGGGCAACCTGTGCCAGTGCCTCAACACTCTCACAATTTGACAGATTGGTTTTAAACTCGTTAGCATTTTAAACATGGCAGGCAGGATAAGCAGCTAAAATGGGAGAGAAAGATGCCATGGCCTCTAACCAAAAAACCCACCTCTGGCTGTGGAAGTCTTTGAGCTGGGAACTGCTGAAGGCTTGAAATGCCACCTTGCACATTTGCTCTTTTCGTATTCTTTTCCTGGCCCTCATCAATTACTTTTCAATGGATTCATAATACTGAGTTAGATACACCCTTGCTCTGACTCAAGACATCTGGTCCTTCACCTCTTTACCAGTGCTGGATGAGGAATGTGGTGACCAGTAAGCTGAAAACTGAGAAAAGTGAACCACAAGCACTGAATTATTACCACACTCTCCAGAGCATGACCATATCTGCACCAGCTCAGGCAGAAACGTTACTGAGAAGTCTTTCTTTTGCACCACCCCCTCCACAAGCTTAAAATACATCAAACTAACTTAGTATCAGATAAATAGAAACCAACCTACCGTGTGAAACAGCGGCACATCAATATTTTTATTCACAAGGCTCTGCTCGCAGCCCCAAAGTGACAGAGAACTCTCAAATGCCTCTGAAACTGGCTGTGATCTTAGGGCGGTTTATATATGATCTCCAGGAAGGCAGAGTTGTTGTATTTCTCAAATGGGGCTCAAAGTGTTTGTCCAGGGGTGGAGCTAGGACCTGTGTTTTTCCAGAGGTCTTTTGCAAGGTCATAGGTGGAGCTATGGCTCTCACTAAGCACCCCCTCACCTCTTTTTCAAGAGTTTGATGTGAATTCTCCAGGTGACTTGGCAACAGAAACTTAATTAATGTTTTATGGCATTTCTGATAACCTTGAATCAAGTCTTCTCTTCATCTGTGAGCCAAGCTCTCTCAGTGGGCCAAAATAGGACCTTGAATCTACCCTTTCCCAATGTTGCACATGCAAGAGGGTATAAACCCAACTCCCACCTGCTTGGTTCACACTGTAATCAGTAGGTAGCAATTCATAATATAAGTGATGCTGCCAGATCAGGTGTAAAGGAATGCCTGGCTGCACTCACCACCCTCAGATCATGAGGGGGCTCTGTGCCCAGCATTTTCAGTGCCTCTTGTGCCACCTTTGTCAGACTCTTGTGCAGCAGGCAGAGGCATTCAGGCACAGCTCAGTGCCAGGTATTTGCTCTTAGCTACCCAAGACCTTGCTGGACCTTAGGCAGTATTTCATCCTCAAAGAGATGTCGAAGACAGGCAGGAGAAATTTCAGTCATCAAGATAAATAATTAAAAATACCCAACAAGACAGAATAATTTGTTTTCCTACAAGTAGACATCAGACATCTCCTTCTGCATCTGTTGCCATGGCTTCCCATGCTGATCGTTACCTCAAAGCATCCCTGGCCAGGTTCAACATTTGGCTGGGGCAGCAGGTGAGCAGCAGGAATACTTCCACCACTTCAGGTTTCTATGGCTTTTCCAGATGGGTGACACATTGCCAGAGCTTCTGAGGCATTCAGATCTAATGGGATCTGGGGGATCAGTTTCTGGCAATGCCAGTTAATAATGGAGTAGTTTATTCCCTTTGGGAATAGCATTCCTTCTTTCAGGTTTTGATCCAAGCAACACCACAAGTCATTCTCTTTTTTTTTCCTGGAGCCCCCCTGATTTTATCATTTTTTCAAAACCCAGGGATTAGCTCACGTGGTGGCAATTTCCAAACTTATTCCAGCCTCTGATGTCTCTACGTGTGTCCCTTATATTCTCCAGATCTTTACTTTTCTGTGCTTGAGTTTCTTTCCCAAGTCATTCCTTCTGTCCTTGCTCACCTTAACACAAAATGTTAAACAGCTGCAGAATACAGTGCATGCACAAAATCTCATTTTCTCCTTGGAGGGAGGATGTTAGAGCTCAGAAACCGCAGCCTACCCTTTGTCTGACAGATTTAGTCTGAAGCTAAGGAAACACTTTAAATATGGTGAGAAAGGAGCAAGAATTTACCTTGAAGCAGCGTCTCAGAACAAGCAGCTGAACTGTTGCTTCAGTCTTCTCGCTTGTCTGATCCCCCAAGAGTCCCACTGCAATATATGCTCTGTCATAAATATGTCCCTTTTCATTAAAAAGGGAAACTCACAGAAAAGAGGAGAATTGCATTGTTACTCAGGGGAGATTTGTTCATGCCTGCCCAGAAATGGGGTGACCACTGCTATTTGCTGTTTCCTCAGGATTTCTCCCAAGTTTGCTGACTTGCAGCATCACGTGCCAGAAGCAGATAACTGTGTCTGCTGATTTCCCTTTTCATTTCCTCATTCCCCAAGCTGCTGCTGCAGTACCTACATGCGTTTCTGTTTCCGGCTGACCATGTCTGGTGACATTAGACCCACCAGCCTGTCTCTGAGTACACACAGATGTTCACAGTCTGCTCCACAGCCTCTCAGAATGTAATAATATGGGCAGCCTACATATTTTCCCTTGCCTGATTGCAAAGGCTTTATAGCAGCATTCATTAATGGCATCCTACAGATCCTGGGGACACACTTTGGTCTCTGCTTGCTGCTGTATGGCCTCTGTTGAGCCTGTGTTCAAACAGGATCCCAATCTGCCCAGAAAGGAGGTTTGATGGAGTCAATTTTCTCCTTTAAAGAGAGGATGAAACTGATTTGAGGGGATGGATACAGAGAATAAGGTTTGGTAGGTTGCACTCTCTTGACTGCAGAGAGTAGAGGAGATGAGAAGGATTGGCTCCGTTAGTCTCTCTAAGGGGAGGTGGAGTAAAGATGCTGTTTTCCTACATTATTAGTGGGGTGGAAATGGGATTGTTGATTATGGCAGAGAATCATTAGAAATGGGTATGACAAAAGTGAGGAACTCTTGTCCTGAGCTGCACATTGGAACAGAGTTTAAAGTGGTCTGACAACATTTTGGAGAAATGCTGATTAAGAGCTGCAGGGAGCATGATTGTTTTATCTTGATTTCTTTTATTTCTACACAGACTACTTGTCCCCAGACCACATGTTGCTTGTCTTGCCCTATATATCCCTGAACCCCAAGGGTCCAGCATCTCTGATCTAGCAAATGCTCCCTCTTTGAGCACAGTAAAACCATTAATCAATGGGAAGCAGTTCCTCGCACTGGGTTTCACTCCCTGAGCTCTGCCCTTGCCCTCTGGATCTGATCCTGCAAGAGCTTGGCCATTGAAAGCGTGTCACAAGGTATTAGAGCAAAGGGATTCTGCAGCTCTAGTGTAAAACAGCATTTGATGGGCATTTCTGAAGAAGAAGAGCAAGGTGCTGAGTTTGATGTCCAAGCAGTTCTTGTTGGTCCTCTTCTTTGAACACAGTAAAGCATCAGGTCATGGCTGGAGTGCTGCTGCTCACAAAAAAAATCATTATATAATGGGAAAGGAAGAGGACAGGCAGCCAACAACAAGGTTCTTCTTCTTTTTTTCTTATAAAAAGGACTTAAAATATCCACAGTGAAACAGTAAGCAGCCAGAGCAGATGTCAGCTTACAATCAATACCCAGTTGTGATATCAAAAAATGCAATGGAAACATAGTTCAAGATTTCAAGAGGCCTGATGGTGAAATCCCACGCAGAGCAACTTGCATCAAGCCAGCCTTGGATGGCAAAAAGTTTTTCCATGTAACTGGCACCAACAAAAACTAACCTGGGTTAACTCCTACGTTGGATCAGTGAAACTATTTAAAATCCTTATGTAGACACTTTTTGTTTTGGAAGTGGAGGAAAATTAGTCCAGTTTAGCTGTGAATGAATGAGCAGTGGGAATGAAATCAAACTCTTTCACTTGTCCACAGTTTTAATTAATATGGGCAAATTTTCTTGAGTGTATCTAAAACCTGTATTATGTCTAAAATACAGATAACAGTCCAGGAATACTGTAACAATTGCTTACTATAACCAGAATTGACCACAAGAAGCCACAAACCTCACATCCTTCTCCTGAGGTCTATAGGACACCTTCTTGCATTTCAGTGATTTTATAAATATTGTGCTGAAAATAGCTAAAAGTGCTAAATAACTGCCACTATTCTGCCTTTCCTGTCAGTGTAGGCAGTGCCTCTGTGTTGTCCCGTGCCATGCACTCTCTAGATGGAGGGGTGATGTGAGTGATATTGAAGGAGAAATCCTTCAGGCCAGCTCCTATGTCCTCTACAACAAACCTTCCCTTTCTTCCACTTGCAAAGGTCAGAGATCAAAAAATCCTGTTGAATCCTCCAGTCTTCTCCCAGTCATGTGGGATTTTTCCCTGGGACCCCAGAGATTGGTAGATGAAGTACTTCCAATATTTTTTCCATGTCATGGTTGTGAAGAGAAACAGGACTTGCAGCACTTTTCATAGAATCATTGAATTATAGAATCATAGAATGGTCCAGGTTGGACAAGACCTAAATGCCCATCCAGTTCCAATGGCAGGGACACCTCCAACTGGATCAAGTTTCTCAGACCCTCATCCAACCTGGCCTTAAACACCTTTAGGGATGGGACATCTACGACTTCTCTGGGCAACCTGTGCCAGTGCCTCATCACCCTCACACTAACAAATTTCTTCCCTATACCTCATCTAAATCTCCCCCTTTTCACCTTAAAAATATTCCCCCTCATCCTATCCCTGCAGTCCCTAATAAGAGTCCTTCCCCAGCTTTCCTGTAGGTGGGAAAGTGTGCAGAAGTCCAGAGCTGGCTTCTCCACAAGGATGTTCTCCTGATGCCTACCTCAGTTTTCTTTCAATCAGATGATAATGACAGCAGTCCAACCTCCTGCTCAAAGCAGGACAAGCTATGAGGCAGCTGTCCAAATACAGGGAAATGCAAATACCTCTTGTGACTATAGTGCAGGAAAAAGGGGATTTTGAACTAGGAGTGTCAGAGGAAGGCACTATTTCTATTGCACAAGAAGAAGTGCCACCAAAGCCTTCTGTTGAGTCTTTGGTCGCCCATGGAAGCAAATGAATAGCCAAAGAGATGAAGTGTAGATAGAGTGCAGTGCAGGCCTTTAGGAAGGAGTAAATTACAGCAGCAGGAGCCAAATGGGCATGAGAAAAACAAAATGCAATGAAGAGAAACATCGTTTGGACACATGAATTGAGGAGACTTACAATGTTCTGAGCTGTTCTCCTTAGAGGGCAGCAGAGATCCTGGTATCCCATGGCCAAAGGCAGGACATGAGTATCTCCAGGACATGCCACCCTGATTGACCTGTGTGTCACCTCTGTTTTTGGAAGGTACTCTGCTGATGTGAGCAGGAGTGCAGACACCTCAAGGGCAGCACATGCTTTTCCAACAAGCAGGATGCTGAGACACTTCCGTCTCACGCTACCGCTGTGCCAAGTATGTTCTCTCTTGCCAGGGGTCTGAATGACCATGAACTTTGAGTGAGGGTTAAAAAACTGACCCAGACCACACCAAAGATTCGAGGTGCCCAGCAGAGGCACCAGCTGCTTTTTTTTGTCCCTCTTTATTGTTGCAGAAGTGATTTTAAAGTAGCTTTACATTGCAGCTCTCCCTTTGGGAACCTGGCCCCTCTCCCATGCAAACAACTCAACTCTTGTTCACAGCCATGAAAAAAGTGTAACATGGAGAAAATTCAGGAAAAGTTAAGGATATGAAAGGTTTACTGGGGTGTTTAATTCCTCCAAGGAGAACGGGTTGTGTTATTAGTTTTAAACAATTAGCCTTGAGCTATTCTACACAACGTGCTAAAATGCTCACTTATAGAAACATAAAACGCTTTGGGTTGGAAGGGACCTTTACAGGTCATGTAGTCAACCCCTTCTGCAGAAGCAGGGACATCTTTAACTTGATCAGGTTGCTCAGAGCCCCATCCAACCTGACCCTGAATGGTTCCAGGGATGGATCCTCCACTGCCTCCCTGGGCAACCTGTGCCAGTGTTTCACCACCCTCATTTTAAAAAATTTCTTTCTTTTATCCAGTCTAAATCTACTCTCCCTTAATTTACAAACATTACTCTTTGTCCTCTCAGAACAGACCTTGCTAAAAAAATCCTGTCCTTATCCTTCCTATAGGTCCACTTCAGGTACTGGAAGGTTGCTGTAAGGTCTCCTTGGAGCCTTCTCTTCTCCAGGCTGAACAACCTCAACTCTCTCAGCCTGTCCTCATAGCAGAGGTGCTGCAGCCCTGAGGACTCCAGAACTGAACACAGTACTCCAGATGAGGCCTCACAAGAGCTGAGTAGAGGGGTAAAAGCTCCTTCCTTGACCTGCTGGCCATGATTCTTTTGATGCAGCCTTGGATACAGTTGGCCTTTTGCATTGTTGGCTCATCCATCAGTACCCTCAGGTCCTTCTCTGCAGAGAATGCAGTCCTTGCATTGTGGATACAAACGTGTTCCGTCCATCCCTACAGGGATCAAGCAATGTTCTTGATATATTATGGTTCAGCTGGAAAAGCTGGCACAAGATTTGTGTAACTTTAACTATATTAACTCTACCAGACTGAGTGCCACAGTCCCTGTGAGTGCAGAGCAGGTGACAATTAGGTGGCAGTGGGGTCTCCTCCTTCTCACTGATGAAGCATCACCCTGCTGCAAGTACTTACCAGCTGAGAGATGTTGGGTGGCCTGTGGTTACTTTCACTCTTTCAGTTCCATTCAGCTTTGGAGACCAAAAATCAGTCAGTTATTTTCACTTTCTGATTCTCATGCAGCAGTGTGGGGTCTGCTGGGAGGGTTAGACAGTAACCGAAACCTTTGTCATAGATGCAACACCAGTACTTCTGTGAGTTGGGTATTGATGGATGAAGAGACAACAGCAAGGAAAAAGCAGGATGTTTGCCTGGGAGCAGAGATAAAATGCAGAGAGCAAAAGCAGTGACCTTATCTTATGACATATGGAAATCTTAAAAGAATCTTAACACAAAAATCCTACAAATGAAGAAAAAATAAGCAATACCCATCCCTCGCATCTTTAAATATGGGATTCATTCATCCTAACTCAAGCATTTGAAAGTAGATTTCTAAACCTGCCCTTTGTAGCTAATGGAGAGAAGATGATGCCTCCAGAGGTGAGTTCATGTTAGCCCAACTTAAGCAAATGTAAGAAGTGAAACTATAAAATAGTTCAAACTATTTATTTCTTTGTTGAGTATAAAGGCAGTCAAAGCCAATAGTTTAGTCACAGATATCTGACTTTTACATACTTAAAAGCCTTGCCCAATAAATTCACCTCTTCTGGTGACTCTGGTTTTAGGATGTATCTGGATAAACATTGTAAGCCAAATCACACCATCACTGGACTCACACCTCCAGGTTTCAAAGCAGCTCTTTCCCACTTACCCAGGAAGAAGCTGGGTTCTTGCACTGTGGTATGAAAACCAGCAGAAAACAACTGCATCTTAACACCTTCTGTGGACTAGAAGTGGTTGCAGACGCAGTCTAGGTTATATCAGACAGATGGGTTTCCCCACGGGGAAAAAAAAATGCTTGTTGAAGTTCAAGAAACTCAACCCCGTGCATGAGTCAGGGTGGGGAGAGCTGGCTTCTTGCTGATTTTGTGGTGCTGGGCTAAAAGAGGCGAGTGTTGAATCGGTGGGGAAATCCTAACAGTGAGGTCAGGGTTGGGAAACCAGGGATGGAGGAAATGAGAGGAAAAGGAGGGAACATGGACATTTGGGTCACTAAGCATGGATCACTCCTGATTAGGTCTTCCTAGCAATGCAAAGGGTCATGAAAGAATAGCACCAAAGGGAAGGTCTAGACAGATCTGGGAGCTCTTCTTTTGCATTTTCTGTGGTTTGTGAGACTCTTTCTTCCACCTCTCCAGTTTGCTTCTCCCTCAAAAGGCTCCCTTGTTCAACTCAGCATCACAGTGGCTTCGCTGCTATACCCGAAAAAGTCAATCCCAGCTTTCAGCAGAGCCTGTCGAGGCAATTTGGTGAGCAAATGCACCTTTCCTGCAAGCCTGGAGCACATCCCATTGCTCCAGCTCCAGGCTTTGCTCATCTTTATGGGCAGCAGGTCACTCACCTCCAGCAACGTGCAAACTTGATTGTGAGAAAAGCAGCAGCACTGAACTGTTGCACTGCTCTGGTTGACTGCTGGTCTTGTATGACAGCAATGGAAGGTGATGGGCCCTGGGATAGTGGATTGAACTGCAAAGCATTTCACACTCCTCACGTAAAATGGAAGTCCCGAGACTTTAAAGCAACTCTGGAGCCTGAATTTAAGGGATTTCCTTTCACAGTATCACAGTATCACAAGGTTGGAAAAGACCTCTGAGATCATCTAGTCCAACCTATGACCCAACACCAGCACCCACTCGTCATTTAACCATGGCACCAAGTGCCTCATCCAATCTGTTTTCAAACACCTCCAGGGACGATGACTCCACCCCCTCCCTGGGCAGATCATTCCAATGGCCAATCACCCTTTCAGTGAAGAATTTTTTCCTAATATCAAGCCTAAACCTCCCCTGACGAAGCTTGAGTCCATGCCCTCTAGTTCTGTCACTGGTCACCTGAGAGAAGAGACCAACCCCTGCCTGCCTACAACCTCCTTTTAGGGAGTTGTAGAGAGCAATGAGGTCTCCCCTGAGCCTCCTCTTCTCCAGGCTAAACAACCCCAGCTCCCTCAGTCACTCCTCATAGGGCTTGTGCTCCAGCCCCTTCACCATCTTCATTGCTGTCTTCTGGACACACTCCAGCATCTCAACATCTCTCTTAAACTGAGGGGCCCAGAACTGGACACAGTACCCAAGGTGTGGCCTGACCAGTGCCGAGTATAAGGGGATGATAACTCCTCTGGTCCTGCTGGCCACACCATTCCTGGTGCAGGCCAGGATACCATTGGCCCTCTTGGCCACTTGGGCACACTGCTGGCTCATGTTGAGTTTCCTGTCCACCATCACTCCCAAGTCCCTTTCCACTTGACTCCTCTCCAGCCACTCTGTCCCCAGACTATAGCTATAGTTCTGCATGGGATTGTTGTGACCAAAGTGTAGATCCCGGCACTTGGGCTTGTTAAACTTCATCCCATTAGAATCAGCCCACCTCTCCAGCCTGTCAAGGTTCCTCTGTAGGGCCATCCTACCCTCCAGCAGATCAACCCTTCCTCCCAGCTTGGTATCGTCTGCGAACTTGCTGATGATGGACTCAACCTCCTCATCCAGATCATCAACAAAGATGTTAAACAGGACCAGGCCCAACACCGATCTCTGGGGGACACCACTGGTGACCAACTGGATGACACACCATTCACCATCACTCTCTGGGCTCAGCCAACCAACCAACTCCTAACCCAGCACAGAGCACTCCTGTCCAAGCCACGGGCTGGCAGCTTCTCCAAGAGTCTACTATGAGGAACGGTGTTGAAGGCCTTGCTGAAGTCCAGGTATACCACATCCACAGCCTTCCTCTCGTCCACCAGCTGAGTCACATGGTCATAAAAGGAGACCAGGTTGGTCAGGCAGGACCTGTCCCTCCTAAACCCATGCTGGCTGGGCCTGATCCCTCGGTCATTCTGCAGGTGCCGCATGGTTGCACCCACTTTCTTCCACCATGCAATGATAAAATCACACTTCATGAGCTATAGCAACACACACAACTGTGCTTTGATTTCACAGACAGGTTGGCCTGTTTGAAGCTAATCCATGCTGTGGTCTCACACAGATCTGGTTTTAAGAGGATGAAATATCTTCACCTGATAATACAATCTGTTTATTAAGGCTCCTTTGTTTTCTCTTCCTAGAAGTCATTTGTATAGTAGGGCCAGGATTTCACCATGGATGTAGACTCCCAAATCCTGTTGAGACTTGACTGGTTTGCAGCTGCTCTTAGCTATGCTACCAAGGTGGTCAGAGACACAGGGCACATGCCTTAGGAAAACAGGTTGAGGGTTTCAGGCTTCTTGAGCCCAGCAAGAGGGAGGCTGAAGGGCAGCCCAAAGGCTGCCTGCAGCTACTTGGAAAGATAAATATAACAAAGTCAAGCTCTTTGTGGTAGAGTCAGACACTATAACACAGAGCAGAAGTCAAAGACTGTGGCTGGGGAGGTGCAGGTCAGACAGGTGGATAAAAAATGTCTCTAGGCAGGTAGTAAAGTGCTGTGACAGGTTGGGAAATGACAAATGATGAATTGTGGAGGTGACTCAAGGCTTAGCTGGATGAAACCATGGCTAAGCCAGTCTAGAGCTGACAGTGCTTCCGCTTCAAGCACAAGGTTGAATTAGTCCTCAGGCTGATGCTTCCAACTAACCTTTCTATGACCCTGTGGTAGATGCACCTCCCATCTTCTCCCCACCCCGACCCTTGGGGACACATTTAGATATTGTCTGGAAAATTATAAAGAGGCAGTAGATGGCCAAATTCCCTGAGCCTGAGAATTGTACATTAAATTATTTTACAGCCCAAAGCCACAGAAACCACACCACATACCTCAGAGAGCCAAGAGGAGGGCACGTTTCCAGATTCCTGGTTCAGACTCCTCTGAGGGATAGACACTAACCAGATGAGACCCCTTCAGGTCATCTCCCCCCACAAGGAGAGACAGATGATATCCAGCAGTCTCTGCACTGACCCAGTTCCTCTGCTAGCCATGCAAAAACAACCCACTGAGAGAACTGTGCTTCAGCTGCTCGAGAGCTTCAGGTTGGCCCTCTCTGCAATAAACACAGGCTGTGTCACTGCACATTAATTATGCTGAGGGTAATTAGCAGTTACATCAACATGAAGATTTCCAGTTAGGCTGCTGGCTCACTCTATATGGAAATGAGGTTGTTGATTGTGTGTGAAAATATGTCAGACTAAACTCCAGAGGAAGAGCCTCATCACTTATTAGGAAGAGCAGCCCCTTCGCTCTGTGGTTGTGCCTTGGGATACAATCTCTCCTGGACTTGGCATCCTCTGAAACCCATGGATGTGACACAGCAGGGAGGGTCAGCTGTCCATGGCAGGAAACCCTGACTGTCACTTCACCTCTGAAGATGTCAGCTGTAGTCATTCAGTGCTCCCTGCCTCTAGCCAGAATGGATGCCATAATGTCACACCATAGGAGGGTGGTGGATCCTGCTGAAATACAGGCATCATCTTATGTCAAGATGCAGAAGTTGTGATTTAAGAGAATGGCCTCAGAGATGCTGAAGCTGCCAGGAGACACCTTATTCCTGTTAAGTATAATCTTACGTGTTTCATCATTTTACCTATTTGTGACATTTTTGCCATAACTAGAAAATCCAGACCTCTAAGTAAACAGATCCTTCATTCATAAATCTTGCTCAGTGCTCACAACCATTCATTCCTGAACATATTTGTGATAAAAGGATTCAGATGTAGCACAGCTTTTGGGAAGGTGATAAAACCACTGGGTGTTTGAAGTGCTAAAATACCACTTAGGCTGATCTCAAGAGATTCAACAAACATGCTAAGCCTAACTTGGGACCTGTGTTTAAGAGAGCACGAGCAAACAGCCTGCTCTTCCCAATTGCAGGGTGATGGTTTATCTTACAGTGGCCAAATATTGCATATGGTGGGAGGTCAGCACGAAACTCTTCATGTTTTTGAGTGCCTGAAACATAAGATGTTAATGTTTTCCAAATGCATCTCAAGGATGTATATGTTAAAGACTGTGACTAAATCTAAAATCAACAAAGTCTGCTCTCTATTACTTGCTATTTCAAATTTGCATCTGGAATGTAAGCTCAGGGCCAGTGGGAATAGAGAGGCAGCACTTGGGCACAGAGGCCTGCTGCTGCATCACAACGTGTGGGCGAAGAAAACAGCCAGGAAAATCAAATCAGATCATGGCCAGGAACATTTCCTAATTAAGCTGTATTCACAAGAAATTGGCCCTTGAAGCCAGAATAACATAGACAATAGCAACAACCCTATCCTAGCTCACCCTAGATTTGCTTCTGGAGCTCTGTTGATGGTCACGAGGATTCACCCTATTGAAGAGCTCTCTTTACAGTCAATAAAAGATGAATACACATCTCCAGGGCACAGTTCACACCAGGCAGATGATGTGGATTATACTATAAAAGTCCTTATTTCTCTCTGATGACTATAAGGGATCCCAGGGTGACAAGCTCTGATTTATGCCTCTAATTACATGAGATGAGTCCCACTTTATGTTGCCATCTCTATATACATGATATCTACTTTATATTACTTATTACCCAAAGCATAACATAAAAATACAAAAACTATCCTTTTCCAAAGCCCTTTCCTTACGGACAGATCCCTGATGCAAACAGCCCCTGCTCATGCATTCTAATGGCCTTGGCATGTTAATCCAGCAGGAATTTCAGAGGAGTTTTGTAACCTTCTAACAGCACCTTTCCTGTGTGTAGGATGATCTCTTCAGAGCACAAGAGAGAAATAATCAGTGTAGCAAGGAACAGGAGGGAAGGATGCACTTGATGCAATTCAGTCTTAATGTTCTTTCATTCAGTTATTTGATGTGGTTGGAGAAGCCAACAGAGAGTGAGGATCAGAGATATTTTTTCTTATTTCTGGGCAGGGTTGGCTGGGTTTAGAGTAGTGCTCTGCGTGTTACTCAAGCCCAAAACAGTTGTTAGCACCAGAAAAAACACCTAACGTGAAGAAAAGCTCATGCTAAACTCGCCATGGGCTAGATGCAAAGTTGAGGTGCTTGAGAAGTGAAGCCAAAAGCAGTTTGTGCAGGTGACTCACTCTGAGTCAGGCCTGCTAGACCAAGAGGATGCAATGCAGCAAGTCAAAAGTCAGCTTATGCCTGCTCCAGGCTGACTGTTCCCCTTATGATGTGGCCTTACCCTCTAACACTCCTCTTTCATGCCCAATACATGACCTCAGAGGGCTGGGCACTACCCAAGAGGACCAGTGGTGCTTCCTTTGTGGACTGGAACATGGCCATTGCCAATAGGACATGTGGGAAAATCATGAGTTTCAATGCTATGAATGCTGAATTCAGTGCTGGTTTTCACTATAAGCGTGCAGAGAACAAATTTACTATAAAAATATACCTGTCTGTAATAAGCAAGTGGGGAAATTTGAGATGGGTATTTCCAGGAGTATGTCAACAAGATACGGTGAGTCACGAACTGTGGTAAGCTAAACTCAGCATTTCCTTTGTTTTGTGGCTTTCTGCACTAACATGGTTTTGAAAAGTGTGGTATATGAGCAGCACCCAGCTTCCCAAGTAGGAGAGAAAGCAATGGGAACATGGAGAGCCGATAGATCTGCAGGTCTAATTCAAGCAGGGTGAGAAAATAAGCCATAAAAATGGGCAAATTCTTCAGTGATGAACAAAGATTTTCCTCAAAGAGAAGCAGATAGGAACTCAGCAGGGAAATGCAGAAACCTGCACACAGCCAGCTCAGACCTTACCTCCACTGGCTCTTGGATGCATTTCTTGAGATGAAGGTGCTTCCCTAGAATGCAAAATTCACAGCAAGGACTGACTGCCGGGGCCCATCTCTCAGCAGGGGATATTTGTTGGGGCAGAGAAGGTAGCTGATGTGGTTAGAGAAGCATTGGGTGGTAGCAGGCTTTTTTCTAGGCAAGCTGCAATAGCAATTGGCCTGCAGTCCACTGTCTGGGTGTAACCAGAGGCTGTTTTGCTCTTGAAAAACAAAAGCAGAAGTGTTTGCAGACACCAGTGAGGAAGTCAGCCCAGGAAAACTGAGGCATCTGGAGTCCAGACTGGCTGATAAGAGGCAGCTCACATTAGTAATAAACCTTTGGAGGTTTTTGCATTGCTTAATCTTTGAGGTTGGACCACACCTCGTTGCCCTCACTGGATTTCTATGTTGCCTTGGTGGAAAAAGTAAGGTTCACCAGTTCTGTTATGCCTGGGCAAAGCAAGAACAAATGTCAGCAGCAGCATTTGGGAGTGGAGAACCCTAAACCAGGAGCACATCAACCTCATAGTGGAGGTACTGCATGCAAAGTGGTGCTCTAACTATCCAATGTCAACACTTGAAGACACTATAAAACTTGGGATGGTGTCAACTTTGAGCAGCCTGACCTAGCATTGATGTTGGATCTGCTGCAAGCAAAAATTTGGTCTTTCCAGACCTCGCTTCAAACCTTAGTCTTCCCATGTTGATCTCTTTGGTCTTTCTTGGACTTCTCAAGGTGTGAAGTGTAGCCTCAGCAGGAGCCAAACCTGTGTCTCTCATGCTGAGTGTGTAGACTGACCCCCCCAGGAGCAATGGATGGGAACACTGACCTGGGATTTGGTACCATCTCTTTGTTTTCTTTTTTCACATCTGTATCTGCAAAAAATAGAAGTCTCTGTTAAAAAAAAAAAAAACCAACAACAAAACACCTTCTTATGGTTACAGAGGGTGCTAGAGAACCCAAAGGAGGCTGGGGGGAAAGAGCCAGCGTGGAGTCAAGTCCAACCTCAAATGCCAAAAGGCATTATGAAAAAGATCTACCTATTCAAAATAAGACCAAAATACAGGTTAATGTACGTAAGGCTGGAGCAGTAAGAAGGTAGAAAATAACAGTTTTAGAGCTTGGTTTCTATGTCCTGGTTCTTGTTTTTAAGTCAGCCACAGACCTAAATGACTGAAATCAGCACAAAATGCATCGGCTGACACTTTTCAGTTGTTTTGGTGGTAAGAGAAGTTCCTGATAAACGCAGAGCTGTTACCATCAGCCTCAGCACAAGCCCCTGCCTTGGGCAGGGACACCTCCCACTGGATCAGATTGCTGAAAGCCCCATCCAGCCTGGCCTTGAACACCTCTAGAGATGGGGCATCCATGGCTTCTCTGGGCAACCTGTGCCAGTGCCTCACCTCCCTCATAGTAACTAATTCCTTCCTAATATCTAATCTATATCTCCCCTCTTTCAGTTTAAAACTGTTCTCCCTTGATCCCTGCACTCCCTGATAAAAACCCCTCCTCAACTTTCTCGTAGCCCCCTTTAAGTGCTGGAAGGCTGCTATAAGGTCTCCCCAGAGCCTTCTCTTCTCCAGGCCTTTTGTACCACTCTCACACTTCCTCCTGGATATTCCCCATGGATGCCTAATTTCTAAGGCACGTTGGCATTACTGGCACAAACTTGCCATTAAAATCCATGCATTTGTTTGATATGAACCATTCAAAACATAATTCTTCTGCAGGATTAAAACAGGTAACACCCCTCTTTATTGTAACCTAGGGCAACTGCTCAGATTTTTCCATTACAGAGCTCATCCCTCCTAAAGATCACAGGTGCCCTCCAGCTACTTGGGTATTACTTGTCAGTGCTTATAGCACGAAGTCTTCTGCTCATCTGAGATTCTTTCTCTGCGTGTCATGCTGTATATTGAACTTTTAATTTTGCCCTTGGAAAACACTCAAATGTCCAGAAGAGAAATTAGAGGAGCAGACTTAAACATATTATTTACTCTCAAACTACTCCTCATGCTCCAAATTGTTTTCATTTAGCAGCCATCCAGGCAGCTTATCTAGGTAGCCTTTAAGAGGTTGAATGTTGTTTATTCTCAGTCATCCAAACAAATTGGCCTGCAGGAACAATCTGTCCCTGAATATAAATAAATAATATTTACTAATGGCAAGTAAGAACTCATAGCTTTATTGGCTTCTTTACTATTCACAGACTGACTTTCTCATAGTGGATTTCAGTGCAAGTTACAAACATTTCAATTAATATTTTTCAAATTAGTTATTGCAATTAATTGCAATAAAGTTAGATAATTTCACTGATCAACTGGAGGAAAAAGAAAAGCCAGTATGGAGAATTTATCTACCCTCTGCCCAGTGAGGTTTAAGGGCAAAACACAGAGACACAAAATAATAAAAACTATGTTTTTTTTTTTTCCTGACTATGTTTTGTGCACAAAACCCATCCTGAAAGCCCCACCTTCCTAGCTTGAAAGCTGTCAGTCTCTCAGAAATCGACATCAGCAACGAAACACAAGGCAGCTGGGATTTACTTTCAAAAAAACCCAACCATTTTTAATATGTGCATTTCACTCCATCCCATCCAGGGCACTCTGATGATGTCACACAGGAGGAGGAAAACAGCCTGCCCGCTGCACTGCTTTCTGCACAGCACCCAGAATTCGCGCTGGGGAAGGAGCTTTCCCCGAGGGCCACCATCTGTCTGCGCTGCCTTGCAAGTGGAAAAGCAAAGCTGGGACTTTTTTGGTCATTTTTTTTTAGAAGGAGCACAGCTGCCCTGCTCAGTGTCAGCCCCCCTGATACAGGAAAAGAGGTTTTGTGCCAGATAGTGTTCAGCTATCGCGCGTAGGAAGTGGTGTGACACTTCCACGTACACAGCAGTTACTGATACCACAACACCTCGGTTTCAGCTGGGGACTGACACGAGCACAGCAAGACAGCTGTTTTGGATCCTTAACCCAAAGCAGAAAAGCTTTTGATCTTTGAACCGAGTTACCCAAGTCAGCAAGAGCTGAACTGCAACTGGGTTTCGCTGGCAAAACGCGACGGAGTTCACTTGACTTGTGAACACAGAGGAAATTCTTTATGAGAAATGTCAGACCTGGTCCTCCTTTGACTTGTCTCTGCTGTTATGAAAAACACCCCGCTGGCAGCAGAAATGTGAGGCAGGATCTCCTGAGCTCCATTCTCAGCTTTGTCAGCTTTTTTTACTCTAAGCACTGTTGCAAATGCCTAAACCCTCTGCTTCAGCCTGTCCACCTTGACATGACTGACAGAAAGCACTTGTGAGCTTGTGAGTGTCCCAAACAGCACAGCAGAGGGACATGGAAAGGTTCAATCCACAGTACACCACCCCTGGCAGCTGCCTGTCCCATCTACTCACAAAAAATTTACTTATTTTAGACTCCACTGCATGCCTGGGCAATGTGTGCCCACCTGCATTACCTAACTGCATTGGCTGCTCTTGCTGCTGGATTTGCTTTTATTGTAGATCCTAAATGTGTTTCTAACTGAAGTTGCTGAAAGGTTGATTTAATGTTCAGTGCACCAGCATTTCAAAGACGAGGTGGGCAGCCTCCCAGTACCACAAGCTGCAACTCAGGACAGCTTCACAGCTTTGCAATTGGTGAGATATTTTACATGAGACAGGAATATTTTAGGTGGCAAAATCTGTTCTTTCCCTTAGAGAATGATTTGATTGAGATGTGATGATGTGATTGAGAGCAGCCCCACGGAGGACTCGGGGGTGCTGCTGGATGAAAAGCTGGACCTCACCTGGAGTCCTCAGCACAGAAAGGACATGGAACTGTTGGAGCAGGTCCAGAGGAGGCCCCAAAAATGATCAGAGGGATGGAACCCCTCTCATACGAGGACAGGCTGAGAGAGCTGGGCTTGTTCAGCCTGGAGAAGGGAAGGTTCTGGGGAGACCTTAGAGCAGCCTTCTAGTGCTTGAAAGGGGGCTACAGGAAAGCTGGGGACAGACTTCTCAGCAAGGCCTATTGTGACAGGACAAGGAGTAACGGTTTTAAACTAAGGGAGGGGAGATTTAGACTGGATATATGGAAGAAATTGTTTACAATGAGGGTGGTGAAACACTGGCATATATGATAGATGCCCCCATCCATGGAAATATTCAAGGTCAGGTTGGATGGGGCTCTAAAGAACTTGATGCAGTTAAAGATGTCACTGCTCACTTCAGGGGGGGTTGGACTAGATGACCTGTAAGTGTCCCTTCCAACCTAAAGCATTCTATGATTCTATGATTTTATGTCTAATCATTATTTTTGTTCTTCAAAAGTATCAGTTTTGGAAGAGTTTCAAAATTCAGATTTGCAAATGTTTGTAACAAGTGTGCCTTCATGCTTGACTTGTTTCGCAATTTAAAATAAATGATAATGACATCTCAAGTACAAAGAACTCTGAAGCAAAGGAAAGAAGCATCATTAGAGGCACAGTAAACCTCAACATCAGGAGGTAGCATACAGATACTAGAAACCAGGTCAGCTTCAGAAAGATGAGCCTCCTTCTATTGAGCATGCTGGGACTAAATAAGAAAGACCAAAACATAACACAAAACTGACCTGGGGCAATGGGAAATCCCTTCTTACACACTCTGACCTTCATAATATGACCAGGAGGAGCTTTGATCTGCTGTTCAGTGTAGGGTGTAGGTAATTGACAGGTGACACCTTCAAAGCTGAAAGTATCCAGAAGCAGCAGATACCTTCAATGTGCCTGGGCCTCAGGGACTCTTCTGAGATACTTGAAAAAAGCCAATAGGCGTTGTCTTGGTGAACTTCAGCAGGGTGAGAAGAAGAATTCAGATGAAGGAAGGGGAGAAGGTATGCTGGGAGAAAAAGGTGGATCCTGGAACCCATTATCTGGTAGGATGAACTTAATTTCACTATGTCCCCTTGTTCCCCTCAGATTCCTCTAAAAATGAGGGTAGGCCCAACATTAAAGCAGAACACACTCAGATGGTCCTCAACACCACCTGGTGAAATTTCTTATTGGTGCAGGAGCATAAATTTCAGTACCAGTGCAAGAAAATGCCAAGAAACTGGGTACCCAACCTACATGGCAAAGAGCTGAAACTACTGGAGTGAAGGGAGTGAGTGCTATGTGCCAAGCTGCAAAAGTTAATTCATGGCTCCCAGCAAGAAGCATACATCTACTCGCTCTGCAGTAAAAGATCCCAATGACAATATTTTGGGTTCCAGTGTTTTGAACAGTCGAATCTGGGTGTCCTTTAGCTCAAAAGCTGACCTTAACCCTGATAAAAATCGGGGGATTACAGTGTGTGTAGTCTGCCCTGATTTTTCTGCTGCATCAAGAACTGGAATTTCTGAAGTAAGAGCAGGTTTGGAAAACCAGCATATTATTTCCACTCCTTGTACAACACACTGGTTTGGCCAGTCTGCAGATTGGACAGGAGAGGGCATCTAACAACTGGTTATCAGTGCTTTAACACCAACACAGCCCCACTAGGGGCTGTGGTAGCCAATACTGCAACTTTAACTGCCACACCACAAGCAGCCACATTCTCATTGAAGGCAGGGCTAGATGTAAAAGATATGTTCTTGATGATCCCCTTGCAGGAGAAGGATAAAGAGAAATTTGCTTTTACGTGGAAAGGTAAACAATACACCTTTAACAGCCCCCCCAGGGGTATAATCTTTCAGTGAGACCCTTTCAGCTCTCCTGGATATCAGCAGCCTGTGACCTGCATCTCCTGAGCTCGGACACCACTCAGGTGCAGTATTCTTGAGATTTAAAGATCACTTGCTGACAAAACCAGCAACTTATTGAGATTATGTCTAGTCCAGTGGGAAGTGTCCCTGTCCATGGCAGGAGTGTTGGAACTGGATGATCTTTAAGGTCCCATTCAACCCAAACTATTCTATGATTCTATGACTATCCACTAACAAAGCCAATGAAGGAGAAAGGTAATGTCAGTCTTCTCAAGGCTCAAAAATCACCCACTGAGGAATGTCAATGCATTAAAAATGAGTAATTCACTGAACTTAAGAGGAGGGAAATTTTGACCCCAAGTTAAACTCTGTGGGCCCAGATCCATGCATCTCTTTTTTTGTGTGTGTGTGTCTGTGTATCTATGTATCTCTGTGTGTGATGTGATTTAACCTTGCAGTAAGACTCCTGTGAACCATGTCATTCTCAAATCTTTAATTAAGTTGATGTTTTCATAACAATACATCCTGTTGAATTACTTTGTTAAATTGGCACTCTTAAACGTCCTGTTAAATCCACTTTTGCTGATGCCTTTGACAGTGGTTCTTTTGGCAATCAAAATCTCCCACTTGCAACAACTCAGTTACCCTGAAAATTAGTAACTAGTGAAAATGTGCCCTCAGGGTGTGAAAGACTCCACAACTGCCTGATTAAGCAACATCTGATATAATTCTGACCAACATCCTTCCAACATATTAAAAAGGGCATGATTAATCCCTGCCAGTTTCTTTCAGCTTAACATCTTTGCAGCTGCCATCACGACCCCCTAGATAGGCCTTTAGCTGAAGGAAATGAAGACAAGTCCTCCATGAAGTCCTTCAGCTCAATTGCATCTCTCCCAACAGCAGTGATGAAGACATTTTTTTTCTGTCCCTGAGCCCTCTGGAAAACACTCAGTGACAAAGGGACAGTTCTGAGTCAGAGCTCCTTTCTTCTTTCATTTTACCCAGTCTTTTAACTGTCTGCACCTGCCAGAGACACCAGTCCTTGGTGACATTTTCATATGAAAGACCACAGACCACGGTGGGTGAGGAAGACACTCCCATTTGCAGGTAGATGTCTTCTGTTAAAGTCCTCCTTCTCGATCACTGATACAAATGTCTTCAAAATTGGACTAGACCACCTAAAAAGAAGATGCACCCATAACTGGAGATAGCAGAGGTCTAATATGGAGACAGTTTCTGGGAAAACCATCCTTACATCACAGGCCTCCAGTGGGTTCCTCTTGTTGCAAAGGGTGAGAAGAAAATAAACACAATCCAGTCAAGGGGGTTGACCATTTTTAGGAAGTTAGCAGTCAAACCACCTAATTCAGTAGCTCTGGGCTGAAGCAGTAATAGTTACAGCCAAAATACATCCTGAAAATGGAGCCAGAAGCCAATTACCAAACTCATAGCAGTTTCTTGGCCATCACAAGGCAAAAGGTATTTGGGAGACTTCAGGATCTAGGATGTAGGAATCTGGACACTTGTGTCATCTGCACCTGAGCCCAGCTCACCATCTCCCAGTGACACACCCACAGTGGCACTACAGCCTCCATTTTCCTCTTTGGTTGATGTTGAAGCTCTCCAGGAGGCCTGGGAGCCACAGGAGCTCCATATAACACAAACCTTCACCTGTCTTTCAATTCCCCTTTGGTCCCCATCCAACCTTCTCTTCTTCCCTTTGAATCTTACTATTCTGCTTGTCTTCCCCTCCTGGCTCTCCTGGACCTCATAGTGCTGCTCTCCTCCCTTCCTCAGTCCCTGTCCCAGCTTCCTACAACCTTGGCTTCAGTTTCACTATCTTTAACCTCAACATACATTTACTCCTATATTAGATAAACTATTAATATAAATATATTTATTCATATATGAGAAATCTCTATATAGCAGACAATATAGAGAGATTCTCTTACGTGCTGTGTGTTCATGTTGTGTATCATACATGTGATAGGCAGATCACTGTGACAATCATACAGGTCATCACCTACAGGAAAGAGGGAGAGGGCTCTTTATCAGGGAGCGTAATAATAGGATGAGAATCATTTTTAAGCTGAAAGAGGGGAGATTTACATTAGATATTAGGAAGAAATTCCTTACTGTGAGGGTGGGTGGCATTGGAACAGGTTGTTCAGAGAAGTCGTGGCTGCCCCATCCCTGGAGATGTTTGAGGCCAGGTTGGATGGGGCTTTGAGCAGCCTAATCCAGTGGGAGGTGTCCCTGCAAATGGCATGGGGGTTGGAACTAGATGATCTTCCAGACCATTCCATGATTCTATAGCCATCTGTATTTTCAGAAGGTTCAAAAGCAATGCATGGTATTCGTTCTCCTGGTACTTGTGGTCCTGTCTGCTCTCCTGCCTTCCTTGTGTCGACAGCAATTGTTTAAGCACTAGACTGAGACTGCCTGCTTCCCACCAGGCATAGTTTTGTACTGTAAGCTGGAAGAGAAATTAAAGCTTTACTCTCTGAACAATATCTCTAAATGCAATCAAAGTGATTTTTGATGTTCCCCCAAACAGGAAATCAGAGGCCATTTCTCTGAGCCCCATTCCTCACTGGGTCACGGGAGCTGTGGGTCATCCTTGCCCTCCAGCCTTGGTAATTCACTACATATTTCCCAGCTAACTTTCAGGGCTGTGTTTAGGGGTTTGACTTGTTCCCATGTTGGCTCTCCAGATGTCATTCCTTTCCCACCCAACTGTCTATCTTGCCAGTAATGACCACCTCCAACACAGACCTTGTGGGAGCAAGCAGTTCTTCAGGTGACATCCAGTTTATGAGGAGTTCATGAATCAGAAACAGCTACCTTGATGGACCTGCAGCATTTACTCACATTATTTTCCTTTGAGTTTCAGCATTAACTCTTTCAGAGGTGGAAGGTCTATGGGACTAGCAGACTCTTCTTTGTGATGGACCAGCATAAACAAATTTAGGTTCCAGCTTCCCTAGTGTGAGCCAGTCCCCAAAAAACCAAGAGACTTCTAACTGCACAGCATTAATTTCTAACCCCTTCCTGGACACTTGCTTCAGTTCAAATTAGTTGAGAAAGGCAAAGAACAAAAGTTCAGGGAGGGCTCGAACGGAGAAGAAGGACAGCTGTGGTTCTGGGACAGCTTTGAGGAAGAAGATCAGGAGTGGCTGCACTTCGTTAACGTTTTGAGGGAACAAAGTAACACCATTAGGTGGTGTAAAAACCACGGGGAAAACTGTCAGGAAGGAGGTTTTGGAGGAGAACACAAGAATGGACGCTAGGAATGAAAGCAGAGATCCAGCCACTGGGAGAGAAAGCTTTCCTCCAGCACACAGGATGGAATAGCTCAGGAGAGGTGTGTGGGCCAAAGGTTATTTCCTCAAAGTATTGAACAATGGCAATGGTGAAAGGGTGGAGCAAAATGATGGTAAACTCACAGCTTGGGTGTCCAGGCAAGATGACTCCTACATTCCCTGAATTATCCATGATTCCACTTGGGTAACATAATGTCACAGGACACACTGTGAAGCATTTGATTGTAACCAGATTCATGCATTCCTGCTAATATTTGGCCTTCAAACCCAGAGAGGATGCAAGAAGTGACAGTACTTGGACAGCAAGTGCTTGTTGGACACCTTCAGTCCTGAGTGTCCTCACCTAGAAGTCCTCGCTCACAGTTCCATGGGCAGGGGTGAGCACATGCATGATGGAGGTGAGGTCCAGAAGATGCTGTGATTTTAAGACGAAAGCTTCACAGAGGAGCAGAAAGGAGGGAACCCACAAAGCTCTGCAGGAGCTGGAGTGTGTGAAAGGGAAACTGCTGCACGTGTTAGGTGGTTTCTCACTCGAGGTGAGGGAAATGCATGGCTGCAAATCCCTTGCTGGGCAGAAGGTGCAAGTCATCTACACAGGGAGGTGGTACAGAATAACTTGTGTGATCTCTTGCTGCTGGGAGGATTTTGCCAGCTCCCTCAAGCACGGGTATTCAGGCTGGTGATCCTCCCTTTCAGGGACAGGGGAGGAAGAAGGGACTTGTTTCCTTTCTGATTCCTGGAAAGTGTAAAAAGGGCAAGGAAGTCTTATTTTCTCTTCTTCTTTCCAAGAGATATACTATCTATGCACTTCTTTTTGAAGAAAGGAAAGTCCTCTCCACACAGCTTATGTCTTTCCCAGGGAGAAGGAGAACAGGGCACAGCCTCAGAGCCATTCCTTTTCTGCATACACGCCCAAGAATTGTTCTCAAAGCACCAACAGCAGCCTCAAGCACCATTTCACAGTGGGAGATGACACAAATAGGGCCTGTCCAGGGAGGAGAATTCACTCCTGTAAATCTCTCACACCCAGTCATTCCCAACACAGGCTACAAGGCCAACCAGGTTATTACAGCACCATGATGCAGACGGGTTGCTGACCGACTGACAGGACTCTATGTTGCAACTCAGCACCCAGGGAAAGTTTTGGAGGCTTTTTGCTCTGTGAATGGAGGGATATGTTGCTGTGCAAAACACAAAGTCATGCCAAACTTCCTACATCCATGCAGTTGCTCACTCAAGGTTGGGACAAAGGTCTGCAGTAGTTGGACTTGCTTGGCAGGCTCAGTTGTGCCCTTCTAAGAAGGTGAATTTGATCAATGGCATAAAGCAGATTGAGAGTAGCCCTGAAGAGAAGGACTTGTGGGTGCTGGTGCATGGCAAGTTCTACATGAGATGTCAATGTGCATTTGTAGTCCAGAAAGCCAACGGTATCACGTGCTTCATCAAAAGTTGCAACCAGCAGGCTGAAGGAGGTGATTCTGCCATTCTACTCTGCTCTTGTGATACTTCACCTGGAGTCCCGCACTCAGATCTGGAGTCCTCAGCACAAAAAGGACAGGGATCTGTTGGAGTGAGTTCAGAGGATGGATGATCAAGGGGCTGGACCACCTCCCATACAAGGACAGGCTGAGAGAGTTGGGGTTGTTCAGCCCAGAGGAGAGAAGGCTTTGGGAAGACCTTAGAGCAGCCTTCCAGTACTTCAAGGGGGCTACAGAAAAGCTGGGGAGGGGCTCTTTATCAGGGAGTGCAGTGTTAGGACGAGAGGGAAAGGTTCTAAGCTGAAAGAGGGGAGATTTAGATAAGAGGAAGTAATATTTTATCGTGAGGGTGGTGAGGCACTGGCTCAGGTTGCCCAGGGAAGCTGTGGATGCCCCATCCCTGGAAGTGTTCAAGGCCAGGCTGGATGAGGCTTTGAGCAACCTGATCCATTGGAAGGTGTCCTTGACCACGGAAGGAAAGCTGGAACTGGATGATCTTTAAGGTCCCTTCCAATCCAAACCATTCTATGAATCTGTGATAACTTGAAACACTGTCCCTGCAGCATCGCCTCAGAAGGGGTTTGACTCTCAATACTTGAAATCTAGTTGATGTTCAACGACCAACTCAACTCCCAAGAGCAAATATCAGCCATGGATGGGAAGCAGAGGGAAGTTTTCTCTCCTGTGTTTTCTCAGCTAGAAAGAGCTTTAGCCATGCATGGGAAACTTGCTGACCAGGTGCATGTGGGGTCACCAGCACACATGGTTACAAAGAGAAAGGGAAAAGCAGAAGATGAGAAAGTCACATGACCATTTCCTACCCCTGAGTGCGAAAGAACAGAAAATTCTCCTTCTAAATGTGTCTCTCCCAGCTCGGGTGTTTCTATGATTCTACGACAAACAGATGCTCTGGTGCAGCCAGGGGATGGGAACAGCACGGTGCCTCAGTAGGCTGTTCTGATCTGCCCAGCACTGGCACCAAGTGAGCAGCTCCAGGGCATTGTGCCCAGCCGTGTCGCACCAGAGAGAGCCCGGCCTGGTATGGGCTGAGGGCAGCAGGATGCTCTATCAGCCTGTTCCAGAACCCTAATCCCTCTTGGGAGGAACCTCAGTGCAATTCTGGCCCTTTGAGGTGATACCATCACAGGCAGAAGGAAGCAGTGCTCAAATTTACCAGGGTGTGGTGCCCTGCAGGCACCGTGGGGAGATCCAGGGATAGCAAATAAAAAGTCCTACTTCATGGAGATGGAAGATGAACTGGCAGGGATGTATCAGCCCTGCAACACACCCAGCATGCTGAGCTTTATTTTCCATTGTGTTCTGGTAGCAGGTTTCCCCTCAGCAGTGCCTATGCCAGGCAAACCTACGAGCAGCCAACACCTACAGCAACTCACCAGCTACATGAGAAACCCCAAAGAGATATCTCCCCTCCAAACACCTTTCTGGCCAGAAATAACCCTTTGCTTCTTTTGACAAGGCCCTGTCAGAGAAGGTCTGGCTGGAAGCCTGCCCTTAAGTGTTGTCTCTTGTAGGCTGCAGCGTTCTCATACTGCATCTCACTGGTCCCTGTGGTGACCTCCAGTGAAGATTTCCAGGCACTTGGAAAAAGATCTAGTCATACTGTCCTTGTTCTGATCTATTCCCATGCAGGTCTTCAAACATCTGCTCCACAGAGCCTGGAGAAAGCTGCATGGGGTGAGCACAGGTGGGAGTAAAGCATGTGAAGATTGGTCTTGGTTTGTGATTCTTCTAGCCATAGAATATAAATGCAGAAGAATTTCCAAGAACTGAAGGATCACTGTTGATAGGATCAAATGCTGCCCACCAGCTGAGTGTGAGAAGAACCAGGAGAGTGGTCCAGCATATTTGCAAGTAATTCTCTCTTTAACTGCCTGTTTTGCAGATTTTGGCTGTTTTAAATAAGGTCAGGGCCAGGTGTGGGGTCAGGCCTCACGTCAAACTGGGGCTTGAAGATATTCTTTGCTTTTGGGATCAGCAGAACAGGCTCAAACATGTTGCATTTAACATTTCTTTGGTGTCACAGGCAACAGAAGCATCTCCTTTGCTGAGGTTTCTTTGGTTTGGGGTTTTTGGTTTGGTGCACATGATGAGCCTCAATCTGACCTTCCCTTGTCTAGTCAAAATCCATGGAGTTCATAGGTGGTGTCTGAGTGCCATGATTTAACGCTAGCACCACAGATCAATGCTCCTGTGGTTCCTTCTACCTGCTCCAAGAGGTACTTCATGGGGCAGGTCCCCACCTGAGAGGACTCCTCTTTCAGAGTGCTGCCTGAAGAAGTATCACAGTTACTGAGCTACTGTGGGAACCAGGAGGATGGTTTTATTTTGTGATTTGGCTTCTACAAACATCACCATCACCCATGTGGTACCTGGACTTCAAGAAGAAGAGGCCAGAGATCAGGAAAGGCAAATCTCTGTACTGGAACAAATGAGACAGAGATGCAGCAAGGAGAAGATTGGATGTCCGAAAGAAAAGCCTTTCCTCATTAATAAAAGCATTATGGTTGGGACTCAGCTGGGAATTAAAACCCACAGTGTGTCCACACGTAGGTGTCTTCACGTGAGTCAAGTGTCTGAGTTCCCACCAAGGCCAGAGATCTGGTCAGTGGATGTGATTCAACTGCAAAACACAAGCTGACACACACAGGCGTAGGGAGTTACCTGGGGTGCCTCAGACCACCTGAGAAGTCACAGAATCATAGAATGGTTTGGGTTGGGAGGGATCTTAAAGATCATCCAGTTCTAAAGCCCCTGCCATGGGCAGGGACACCTCTCACCAGACCAGGCTGCTCAAGGCCCCTTCCAACCTGGCCTTGAACACCTCCAGGGATGGGGCATCCGTAACTTCCCTGAGCAGCCTTTTCCAGTGCCTCTTCAACCTCACAGTAAAACATTTCTTCCTAATATCTAATCTAAATCTCCAAGAACTTGCTATCTCACCCCCTTTGCTGGTGACATTCTTTCCCCTCCGTGCCCAGCTGCTCTCCCAACTATCTCTACTTTGGCTGGGCATTTGAAAGTGCCACTAGAAAGGACCAGTTTGGGTCTCTCTGCTGCAAATTCACCACCTTGGGCTAAAAGTGCCTGGGCTGTCTTCCAGCTCTCCCCACCTGTGGCACCATCACCAACTGAGCCCCTGATCCCAGTGCTACATGGCTCTGCTTCATCCTTTGCACCTAATAATGAGCTGAGCGAATACCAGCAGCGTGGCTCTGACTGTAAGCAGCAAGAGAAAGATCTGGAGCTATAAAACCCCAAACCACAATTATTTATTTCACAGCATGACAGAATTAAGGTTTCTGTCATTATAAGGTTTCTGTTGAGTATTTAACCTGACAACATAGGAATAATCTTGCTGGTGGCTCCCTGTGGAGGTGCCTTCAAGACCCATCCACACCTGCACTTGCCCCATGGCTTTACACAGCCAGAGGAAATATGCTTCTTCTGTCACACAAGAAACATCATTTCTGATCATCCAAGTTGATGCTGATTGTCATCTTGTGCCTTTTGCTGATGTCCTGCCTTCCCCCAGAACTCCAGAGCCACCACATGCATTCTGCCCTACCTCCTGTAAAGGGATCATTGTGATTCCCTGTGACTGAGGTCTTCTGGCATGGTCTAGCTAACAAAATGCTCTGAAATTTCTCTGCAGGAGAGATGAGATTGTCAAAAGCAGCACGTTTACCTCTGCTCTGGCAGGCTGGCAGAGAGCTATGGTCTTGTGCCAGCCAAAGCAGCAAGCCCTGGCATCTCCCAGCTGCAGGACCTGCTATGGGAGAACTGCAATGACTGAGGCTTGTACTGACACAGGCAGAGCTCCAGAGGCAAGACTGGCTGTTGCACTGAACTCCTGGCCACTGGTAATAGGTTGACTTTGTGTCAAAAACCTCTCTGAACCAGCAGACAACCAGAAAAATTTGTAGGATGCATTGATTTCCAAACCTGCCGGGAAATTATCCTGTTCTGTGGCTGACAAACACAAAAGATGGCAAACATATCTCCTCAGAGATGTGGCTGAGCTTAAAGGTGGGCTGTGGCCAAGCCAGCCCCCTGGGAGAGCTCAGAGTGTAAGTGGAGACAAGCCCAGTAAACAGGGAGAGGAGGGGAGTCCTCCACATCTGCAGGGCTGAAGTGGGAAATGTCTTTTTGGTTGCTCTTCTTCATAGAGAAGAATATCTCCAGGTGCCAGAGCATCTGGTTGGAGACCAGCTTGCTCCGTGGGTGGTGTGGTTTCCATGAGCATGTCCTGTGTGCTCCCCAGGGTGCACTGACCAGCAGCACCGCCAACGCCGAGCACAGACACCACAGCCACCCCTCCAAGGGCAGTTCAGGACCCTGGCCCCTTCCTGCTACCTCGTGCCTCCCCTGCCACCCACCTGTGTCCTCACACATCCAGTCCCTCCAGTAAAGCCATCCCAGAAGAGCTACGCTCCAGGCAGGGAGGTGGCAGAGTGATGATGAGCACACATTGTCCCATTGGGCATCTCCTCTGCAGAGCCACTGGTGCTCAAAGTCCTCAGGCAACCCTGTTGGCCAGGATCGTGCACTACCTTGAATCCCACTTCATCTCCCACACGCCAAAGCCACCTCACCACTGGTGGAAGGCACTGCAGAAAGGGGATATGGGATCCAGCCATGCCTCTGGAGAGTAATAACTGAGCAGTGTGGCCCAGCATCACTTCAGCTTCTCCCTTTCTCTGTGGCTTTCATTCACCACCCTTCACTGGAGCTCTGCCCAGCCCAAGGTGAGGAAGATGTCCCCTTTCTCCAGTAAAGATGCCCTCGGTGGGTACTTCAGCCCACTGTCCCCACACTTCCAGCCCAGAGCAGCCCTGGTGATGCCAGTGGCACTGGATCAGCTCCGTGCACATGGTTCTGCTTCCCTCTAGTGACAAGGTGGCCTCACATCAGCAGAAGTGATGGCCGTGGCACAGCTCCTCCATCCCCCTAGGCCTACGGAGATGTTGTGCTATTGCATGCCCTAAGGCTGTGGGATGGAAGCACCTCCATCCCTACTTAGTTGTGCAGAGCTTGGCATGAAGGATCCTGGGTCCACAGGAATAATCTTAACTTCTCTGTCCATGCCCTCTGCCTGTGCCTGCCCATGGGCAGTCTCTCCTTCAAAACAGTGCTGGGATGCTTATGTCCCTTGGGGAGATGGGCCAGGAGATGTTGTTTTTGAGAGAAGCAGAACAGGGGACAGTTGGTGGGAAATGTGACCCCTTCACACACACACACGAGCCCACCTGCAAACAAAGTCCTTCAACCATTTACGCCCATTGTCCTTTTCCTAAAATGACATCAAGGAACAGCTGTGAGGAGATAGGATAGGATAGGATAGGATAGGATAGGATAGGATAGGATAGGATAGGATAGGATAGGATAGGATAGGATAGGATAGGATAGGATAGGATAGGATAGGATAGGATAGGATAGGATAGGATAGGATAGGATAGGATAGGATAGGATAGGATAGGATAGGATAGGATAGGATAGGATGAAGCAGCGACAGGGCTGGACTCCAGTCTAGTGGTTGAAGAGGAAGCATTCCCAAAGTCCCTCTCTTTTTGATAAAACACCCAAAAGTCATTTCCAAATCACTGGCCATTGCTCTTTGGACTTCTCTAGGCAGGGTCTCTCCTACAGTGGCCAAAAGCACCCTTATCCTAATAACAAAAAGCTCCACTCTTTGCTTTCTACAAGACACAATATCTGCAATGTCTCTCTATAGATTTCTTTACCCCAAAGCTTATGTGCAAGAAGCATTTTCCTCTAGAAACCTTTTTCTCTCTACACTTATCCTGGGCTCTCCCCACCAGTTTACATAATGTATTCTCAGCCACAACATCCAGATTGCTCCTCAAGGAGCTTCAAATGTACTTTTTTCTTCAATTTTAGTCTTCTTCCAAGGTTGTTCCACCATCCAAACCATGATCCAAACGTCCACTGACCAAGTGATGCTCCAAGCATACCTCATCCTGTCCCCTCAAAATGTTCTTTAGGGCTTATGGGGTTTTGCAACCAGGTCCCTGAGACCCACCACCCATCACAGTGTCTCACACCAGCTCCTCTGCCTACAGCAGCTCAACATTTGCAGCCCACTCTTCCTTGCCTGAAACTCCTTGTCCTCCTGTCACTTGGGGACAGGCACACAGACTTGGAGGGAGCCTCTCCAGATGTTGCACATCCCAATGGGAGCCCTGCAGCACCTTTGCCTGGTGGGCACATTCATGAATCATTGCTCCTGGTGCCTCTCATTGCCAAGCCCCATCACCACGGCTTGCTCACCAGTGATTTGTCCGCTTGCTCAGATTGACTCCCTGCCTTCTGATTGGCCACTTCTGCATATTTATTCAGCAGGAGATGATTTCTCTTTCCTACATAATTTATTGTTTCTGTCTTTGCTTAATTTTCTGCTTCATCACTGCCTTGTTTCGGGAAAAGGGGCTTTTCAGGGAGGTGATTCATTGGTCTGTGGATTTTTTGCACATTCGGTTTATTGGCTGCCCTGTCCTCTCCCCTTTGCTGCTGCTTCCTCTGGTTTATCTGTTCCTCAGAGCAAATTGATTCACCATCCAGGTTTATTTTTGGCTTCCAGCCGTCGGGCTCCTTGCAGCTGCCTCGAGCTGGCGTGTTCCCTTCTGCTCCCGCAGCACAATGTCTATCCTCCCCCTCCTCAGCTGCTACTCCTACCCATATTCCTTCACCTGTCTTCCCTGCTTTCTCCTCCATGCAATGCTTGGCTATTTTGTAATGAGATGAGAATGTCCTGCTGACAATAAACACAAGCCAAAGGCCAGTGGCAATGTGGGGGAGGCTTGGCACAGCAAAAACCTGGATGGAAGACTGGAGAACACCATGGCACACGTAGGGTGAGCAGGAATACAGGTCTAGGTGCCACTGGCTGCCAGGTACCACATTTAAGAGCTGCCACCAGCTCCCTGATCCAGGCTGAGCACACAGGACAGCGGGTCCAAGCCCATCTGCAAATGTTCACCCATGGATTAGCAATCCACAGCCTCCCTTTCCAGTTTTGTTCTCTCCCTTATCTCACAGAATCACAGAATTACCTGAGCTGGAAGGCATCCACAAGGATCATCGAGTCCAACTCCTGTCCTTGCATAGGACAACCCCAACATTCACACCACGTGTCTGACAGTGTTGTCCAAATGCTTCTGGAATATTGTCAGGCTTGGTACCCCGACTGCTTCCCTGGGGAGCTGTTCCTGTGCTCCACCAGCCTCTGGGGGAAGAATCTTTTCCTAACAGCCAACCTAAGCCTCCCCAGCACATCTTCCTGCCCTTCCCTCCAGTCCTATCATAGGTCTGAGAGAAGAGATCAGCACCTGCTTCTCCTCCTCCCCTTGTGAGAAGGCAGAAAACAGCTATGAGGTCTCCCCTGTCTCCTCCAGGCTGAACAGACCAAGTGACTTCAGCCTCTCCTCCTACCGTTTCCCCTCCAGACACTTCACCAGCCTTGTGGCCTCCTCTGGACACTCTCCAGCAGTTTTATGTCCTTTTCACACTGTGGCACCCCAAACTGCCCCCAGTACTCGAGGTGGGGCCTCCCCAGTGCAGAGCAGAGCAGGACAATCCCCTCTCTCACCCAGCTGGTGATGCTGTGCTTGATGTCCCCCAGGACATGGTTGCCCTCTTGGCTGCCAGGGCACTGTTGGCTCATGGTCACCTTGTCATCGACCAGAACCCTCAGGTCCCTCTCCGCAGGGCTCCTCTCCAGCATCTCACACCCCAGTCTGTGTGGACATCCAGGGTTGCCATGTCCCAGGTGCAGAACCTGGCACTTGCCCTCGTTGAATTTCATTTGTGATTGCCCAGCTCTCCAATTTGTCCAGGTTTCCTCTGTGATTAAAGTCAGTAGCCACGATTTCACAGAGCTGTCACTGTGTGCACAAGGTTTCCTGGGTGACAGACTGGCTTTGACAGTCAGGCTCAGGGAACGACTTTGTTAGATCCAAAGGAGGGTCTTCAGGTCAGTGAAACCAGTGCAAATCATGGAGACATGGCAGGGAATTCAGGCAGCCTGATGCCAACTGCAGTGCCTAAAGCAAAAATGTGGGTCTGTAAATCCCCAGCTCAGCTGTTATTTAATCCCAGAGGCGTCTCAGTTCTGCAGATGCCCTCAGCACGAGGGTGATGCTGGTCAGGCCATGACCCAAGCAGGGCTGGGGGCCTCCTGAAGCCTGACATCCTTCCTGCAGCCAAATCTTCCTGGATGTACAAACTTGTACAGGGTCTCTGGAGGAGTTTAGTCACTGAGTGCTCTCTGGATCACTAACCCACAGGAGCCAAGCCCAAGACTGGTGTTCCTGGAGGGACTTGGATATGGGACTCAGTGGTGGTGGCCAGAGATCGACACTCCTTGCTTGGGTAACAGACTGAGCTTAGGTTTACCCCTCTGAGAGATATTTTTCCCTCTTTTGCTCTCTGGGCTCTCCTTTGAAAACCTTCCAATTTTCATAATAGTATCGCAGAACCATAGAATGGTTTGGTTTGGAAGGGACCTTAAAAATCATCCAGTTCCAACCCCGTTGCCATGGCTGGGACACCTCCCACCAGACCAGGCTGCTCAAGGCCCCATCCAACCTGGCCTTGAACACCTCCAGGGAGGGGGCATCCACAGCTTCCCTGGGCAACCTGTGCCAGTGCCTCACCACCCTCACTGGAAAAAATTTCTTCCCAATATCTAATCTAAATCTTTCAGCTTAAAACCGTTACCTATTGTCCTGTCCCTGCACTCCCTAATAAAGAGCCCTTCCCCAGCTTTCCTGTAGCCTCCTTTAAGTACTGGAAGGCTGCTCTAAGGTCTCCCTGGAACCTTCTCCTCTCCAGGCTGAACAAACCCAACTCTCTCAGCCTGTCCTCATATCGGAGGTACTCCAGCTCTCAGACCCTCTTTGTGGCCCTCCTCTGGACTCACTCCAACAGATCCACGTTCTGCCTGTGCTGAGGACTCCAGAACTGAATTCAGGACTGCAAGTGGGGTCTCACGAGAGCAGAGTGGCAGAATCACCTACCTCACCCTGCTGCCCAGGACTAGTATGTTGTTTTTACAGACTCTTTTTTGCAGTGTGGACTCCAAACCAGAGCACAGCATCCCTGTGCCTCTCACGTCACACTCTCCCCACCCTTGCTGGCACTCAGTAACTCTTAACTCAAGCGGTGCTTGTGTCTCTCATTTGCATGATTATCAACCCAAACTCTTACATGTTTTGGGGATTTTCCACTTCCCAGGCCCAGGTGCTCCAACCTCAGAGCCAGTCCCAGTCTATTCCACCACATCAGTGTTGCAGCTGTGCAAAGCTCAGGCTTAAGCAGCTGCAGACACCAGGCAACACTCCTCACCCACACCAATGGCTTTTTTTTTACCCCGTTTTGCCCTGTAAACAGTCTGTTGTGATTCCAGTTCTATGTGGGGCTGCAAGAATTCCCTGGGAGCACAGATTTGATTGCAAGGAGACACTGCCAGCAGAAGACCCTGCTGCAGTCTGTTTGCACTCACATTTGTGCTGCACTAGCTTTAACGTGGGCCACAGGGATGTTTACTGCCTTTTCACGACAATACCATTTCGGACTAAGCCAAGCATCTTCCAGAAACCTGAATGTGTTACAAAACATGCTCTCAGATTTGGAATCCTGTAAAAACAAGCTATACCACCTTGATTTGCTGCAGTCCACTCCCCTACAACTTTACATCACCCTCTGCTCTCCCCAGGCCTGAATTTTCTCTGCTGTACACCTGCATGGATGTCTTCTGTCCACTAGGTTGCAGCATTAACTTTTTCTATTCTTGTCAAACCAAGAAGCTGGGGCCCCTTTTGAATAGGCAGCTCTGTCTTGTCACCCTTCTGTGCCCTCCTGGCCCTACTACGGGGCTCCCCGGGGGCTGGTGGTGACTCAGTGTGGGGCGGTCGGAGACTCCCCTGGGGTCCCTGCAGAAGTGCCTCAGTTCCTATTTGCATCTGGGCTTGCCCTGATCGTATTCATTGTGAAATTAAAAGTGAAAAAAAAAAAAGCAACAATTACACCAGTAGCCTAAAGCTCAGAGAAAGGGGTCAGACAAAGGACCTCCAAAGAAACCCCTGTTGCACATCCTTCCAGACGGTGTCAATGGTGACTGCTGTCAAGTTCTTGCTGCCCATTTACAGCTTCATACTCTTTTCTCATCCCAATGCTTCACAGATCTTAAGGTGGCATCAAACTTGGTCAAAAAAAGAAACACCACAGTGGGGATTTCATGCTATGTGTGGAGCCACCAGTGGAACATGAGCAGGAAGTTAATTGTGGTCTGTCACTGCCTGGCCACGAATGCACCAGTTGCTTCCAGCACGGCTGGAGACTGCCTGGATCACATGTATCCCTGCAAGAATGCATATGAACACCTGGGATGTTAGGATGGTTTGTAGAAAGAGGAAAAATATGAATGGTATTTCCAACTCCTTCCCATGGATGAGCCCTGGTGGCCCCCAGCCCCCAAGTCCTGTAATGAGGGCAGGATGTGATGCTCTGGATGCTCTCTCCTGGATGGAGCTGGGTCTACCATGGCACCTGGGTTACACTTGTCCCCTTCAGGTCAACCCAGTTCAGCTGTCTGGAGATGTCTAGTCTGGAGAGCGGTGGAAGCTGCTGTCTGGACTCCTCCACATGCACAAAAAGCCATCAGCGTGGGCTTAGTCCCATGGGAGATGCTCGTGGCTGGGTGACTCATCCCTGCAGGTGTGCCCACGGATGCTCTGGCTGCTACCCTGGTTTTGGCAGAGCAGAGCCAGGTACAGAAGGCAGGTTTCTGTGCTTTTTCTACAAGCAAGTGATGCAAATAGTGGGGAGAAAGCCCTGCACAGTCCCAAGGAGGCTGATGGGTGAGCTAAGAGCTGGCTACAAAAACACAAAAGGTGGTTGCAGAGACAGAGCCAAACTCCTCTCCGTAGTGCCAGACTGTAATAAAAAGCATCAGCTGCAAACTGGGGTTTGGGAGGCTCAGGCTGGACATCAGAAAGGCTCTCGCTCTAAGGTGGTGCTGCCCTGGGAAAGAGGCTGCCCCAGAGTGGTGAACCCTCCATCCTTGGGGTTTTAGGGCTTGGTTAGACCAAATCACAGCAGACAGCTTGGCTACAGCCCTGCTCTGAGTGGGAGACTGGATCTGAGATGACCCTTCGACCCAGCATTTCCATGCCAGTTTGATCAAAAATAGCTTTTTACCCTGCTTCTG
This sequence comes from Tapera naevia, assembly GCA_033556795.1. Classification (NCBI taxonomy): domain Eukaryota; kingdom Metazoa; phylum Chordata; class Aves; order Cuculiformes; family Neomorphidae; genus Tapera; species Tapera naevia. The sequence goes on along the minus strand of JAUMJJ010000074.1, from coordinate 146,461 downwards.
TCTTCTTGAGCTGATTTCGTGTGTTGTTGCTGCAGACCAGAGCTCTCCTGTGCGTCTGTTTGTGAAATGATGATGTTTCCAACAGCAACGGCTACGCAGAAGCTCCAGAGGTGAACACAGCAGCAAGGAGAGCAGGAATCCCCCGCAGCAGCAGAATCAGCCCAGACAGATGTGTGCAAGGTCCCCTTTGGAGCCATCCAGGCACGGTGACTCACCATCCTTGCTGCCCCCAAAACCCTCTCAGCTCCCTCCTACTCAAACCCACACCCCAGGGGTCTTGCAAGGTCTCAGTTCACTGCTACCACGCTCATCTCCTCTGTTCCTGTCCCATACTTGGGATATATCCTTTGTATGTTCACAAACCCCTGGCTCATGCAGCCAAACCAACCCTCTGCGGTGCCACCCTGGAACAACAGCTTCCCATTGATTTCTTCTGCCAAAGCCAAGGTCCTGAGGCTAGAGGGTATTTTCAGAGATGGGACACAGGACACAGCCACCCCTTTTGCCTGGAGACAGCACTCTGTGGGCCAAAATAAAAGGTGGATGTGCTGAAAGCTCCTGCCTGGAGAGAACCCAGGACATGTCACGTCCTTGTGCTGATATGCATGGCTTTACTTGGGGCAGCTGGGAGCACAGTGTTCAGCACTGCCAGTCCCTGAAGGCCCCAGGGGCTGGGTGACATCTCATGAGGAGCATCGTAGACTCCCCCTCAGGGTTTTCTTGGCACTTAGCAAGTCCCACAAGCGCTAGCTCTTCCCAACACAATAAATACATGCTTGGTATAGCTGGCAGCACTGCTCAGCCCTGCTTCTCTTTGCCTTGTCCCTACTGGACGTCAGGTCTCTCCTCTACGTGCACTTTCAAGGCACTGATGGAGCCAAGCAGTGAGTTGTTAAGGAGGTAAAAAGCATTTTTTTAGAGATGCAGTTCTTTGTGCTGTCCTCGCTCTGTGATGGGGTTCATGGAAGTCACAGAAGGCAGGAGAGATGAAGAGATCTCCACATCACTGACGTGTTCTTTGGTTTTAATGATATCCTGTTATTCCTTCCCAGACCGGTGCCTTTTTACCTGCAGTGACCTCCCCTGACTCCTTGTTTACCTTGCAGAAAAAGGGAACGCTCATTGCACAGAGTGGAGTTCAGCTACAGCTTTTCAGCCAGCGATCAAAACACTTGAAACCTAAGAGCAGCATTTGAATTTAAAAATCATAATTAATAGTGTACAACAGGCAGAAGTTGGAAGAGGACAATAAATGAAGCTCGGGGTGGAAGAAAATAAAAGACTGGCATGAAAGGAATCTGTGCTTCGAACAGAGTGTCCTGAATACTTTGCATCGGCTACTTCAGATTGGGCACCCAAACCTAACAGTTTCTGAGCACAGTTTCTCTGTGCTCTGGTTCCTTGTTTGCAAAGCAGAAATGATAATAGAGCCTCACCTAAAGAAAAAGATGTCATCACAGTCACTGCTTTGGTCAAAGCACTTGGATGCTGCAGAGATGAGCACAAAGAAGGGATAAAAACCATGCTGTTGACCAAGCGAGTACCAGCATCGCGTGCACGGAGAAGGGCAGCGTCCTGTGGGAAAAAATAACCTCCAGTCACGTAACTAAGGACTGCAGCACAGCACATGCACCCACAGGGGTTCTGTGGGCAGCCTGAAGACAGGCATCTCCTAACTTTGAAATGTTTTCAACCTTGTCACTTCTGATGTTATTTTGAAGTGATTTATGCGTAGTACTGCTCCACTATATTAAGAGTGCGTCTACGTATCTTGCAAATAACTCTCCTAAGAGAGGAAAGCCTGGCATGTGCTCACAAATGAAGCAGAGAGGCTGCCAGCTCTGGCATTAAGAAGGTTCAGGTTTTGGTGATCATCACTGACCACATCATCACGTTATGAGGACCTCACTGCTGTGTGACTGGATTTATTACATTGCAGTCTCTGCAATAGCTGGCCCCGCTGCTATACTGGGATGTGGGAGGAAGGATAAAATCCACACGAGAGCAGAATGCCCCAGCTGTGCAGCCTTGCTCCTTTACACACATGTGGGAGGAAAGACTGGTAAATCCTTGGACACTTTTTCATCTTGCTTCGACTGGGCTGGGCTTTGGGCTCAGTCTGTTGTCTGGTCCCTTGTCATAGCTGCTGTTATAATGATTCATCCATCTGGTTTTCTGGGAAAAGAAAATGAGCTAGGGAAATGCTTTTGCTTTTTTTTTTTGGCTACATCTCTCCTCAAAACAATTACAACTTTGCTCCTGCTGGAGTTGATGGAGGGGGAAGAAGGAGTTTTTCACACCGTTTTTTGCCTGCTGGAGCAAACAGAGGAGCACCATGAAACCCATTCCTCAAAGCCAGACCATAACGGCGATGCCCTCAACTGCATTTCCAAGAGCAAAAAGGACCCAATGTAACTCACCAGAAGATTCAGGCTGTCTTCAGTGGGTGCACTGGACAAAACCTCATGCTGATGCACTCGAGGGACCACGTCTGCTCCTTCAGTTGCCTCCCCGCCTGCTTGAGCTCTCCAGAAATGATGTGAGATGAGCTGCAATGAGAAGGCTTGGAAAACAATCCAGGTGGAAAACATCGACACTGGAGGTCTGCTCATTGGGATTAAACAGCTGCTCTCATGAGTCAAAGCATTTTATCGTAAATTAGGTAATAATATGGGGAAAACCCCCCTAGAAGTTCACACTGGGTGTTGTTTAGTCTCAGAGAAGAGTGCAACAAGCAGTCACTGGAGTTTCTCCTTGTTGGTTTGCACGGTAAGGACCAGTAGTTCTCTGGTGGAGACAACGCATCCATCCAGTTGCTAACAGCAAGAGTACTGGGTAAGGGAAGTGGCAGCAGCCCTTAAAAACACTGGTTCAAACGAGCCAGCTCCAGAGGAGATCTTTTCAGTCTCTCCTTGCTCCACAAATTCACCCTCCCAGTCCCACCCTGGTTAGCAGTCAGACTGGGAAAGCAGCAGTTTGTCTTGGACAGTCATTCCTTCATTCAGACACACATTAACAAATTTCTATCAATGGGGTTATATATCAAAGTTCTACTTTCTTACGCTGCTAAAGCAAACCTTCCTGTGACAAATTCCTCCCCTTATACTTGGTTCTGTGTCCATTACAAGAACAGGGCACTCCCGTGAAAACTAGATCCTCCTTGAACCCACCAGCACAGAACTGCCCTCCTGGCTGGTCCAGCATCCTTCCTCTTCTCCATCCCCTTTTTTTCAGACCTAACACCTTCTCCGCCTCACCAGCCTTTACTCGAATTTGCCCATTCCATGATTTCATCCGAAGTGGGTGGTGAGTTCACTCTCCCCCGCGAGCAGCCTCTTCTCAACGGCTCTGGGATCCCTGCCAGCTTCTCTCCACCCACGCCCTCTCCCGTTGAAGAAAACCACGCAGCTCCTGCTGCTTCCCAGCCCAAAGGCAGCATCTCACATCTGGTGGGCTGCTAGGGAAAAGGGAGCCAAGGAGCACCTCGCTGGGGGTACGAGCCCACAGCTATTCCCTTGTCCTAGCATCTTCCAAGGGTGGGCACCTCCACCCTCCCAACCCACCCCTGCATCCTAAGGCTTTCTTCCCAAGTTATCAACGTGACTTTTGAAAGCTCAAAGGACACTGCAAACCCAAACCTGGTTTAGAAAACAGCCTTGCGGATTAAATACATGAAAACTGGCCCTTTTATATTTTTCAGTTATTCCTATTAAAAAAAAACTCTACAAAGAACTAAGCAATCCCAGCCCTTGCTAATGCAGGAACACCAGGCAGTGAAGCCAACTGGTCCCGCAGCTTTCAGAGACTGTGGAGCTAAATGACACACTAGAAACCAGATTTGATTCGGATTACAAAACTGAATGTGTTAAAATGGAGTACTAAAACTGAAAACAGAGCACAAGGCAGATACTCAAAACTTCTTGGGTTCCTCCCTCCGCTCCTTCTTATTCGCTGTCATTTTAAAAATTAATCTTTTGACTATTCCTCCCAATGCCATTTCTGGGCTGGAAGCCTAATTCTGACACTGGTGATTTATACACTTTGCTCAGAACACAGAGCACAAGCGCTTCGCTTTTTGACTGTCCTTTCCAAATGTGTTTAACAATCCTCATATCTGTTTACATTTGGGAAATTAAAAAAACTAAGCAACAACTCCATTATGAACAAGAACACCCCAAAAATTCCACGATTGCCAGAAAACATCTCAATATGGTGACAAACGTAGCCGTGCTCTAGTACTGCCGCTCATCCGTGGGAAGGTTGGTTTATAAATTATTCATAAGTGTCTTAAATTTCCAAGCTAATCTCAACTAAAAAGCAGGTTTTTATACCATCGTTTCACTCAGAAAGTTTTCCGACTGGAATTTTGATTTACACAGCAAAATCTGCAGATTTACTTCCACTAAAGGTAATTTCTCTTTCCTTCATAAACACTTCAGTTGTAATTTCTGTTATCACACTGGAAACGTAACAGAGTCTTTACGTGACAGCTTATTGGAGCCTGGGAATCTGTGAATTTCCTGAGAAATCTACCTTTTCCCAGACGTGATTTTTAAGCAGGATCTGTAAGGATTTTGGCACCTTTCAGCAGGCAATCCCATCAGCCCAAGCCATTTCCAGTAGTGAAGAATGATTTGGGAGACTATCAAGTTGTTATTATCCCAATTTGTTCCACAGAAAGGGCAGGCAAGACTAAAGATTAAATAATGGCAAAAACTAGCTGAAAAAATCACTTTGTGGTCCTCCAGAGGTTATGAAAAGATTGGCTAACTCACCTGTATTTACAGCTTTTACAACTGCCAATCTGTTGTAGTTTTATATTGCACAGTGGCATTTGAGTATCTTCCAAGTATAATCATTAATTATAACTAAATCCTACTGGGTTTTACGTTAACGCCCCTGCATGCAGTAATGTTTCAGTAGTATAAAAAGTAATGATATCTGAAGAAAAGGGGAACGTGAACGAAATGCCTAACATTCCCTGCTCTGCACTGCTGTGTGTGGCTTGGAAAACTGCACTGTGGCTGGTTCCTCCAGACTGTGCTTAGACATCCCTTCCCAACCACTTCATCCCAGGCTGTGCTGCTCCAAAGGAGTGCAAGGGTCAGGCTGTACAGACCAGCATCCAGCCAGAGATGTGCACAGCTCAACACATTGATTGCTTTGGAAAGTGGAGCTCAAGAAAACCTCTGCAGCATTCATGAACATTGCAAACACCAAAATACTGAACTCAAGTCCTTGTGATTCCAAGGCTCATCTCTTTTATGGCAATTGGCCATTTGCAACCTGCTGTGTAACACCAGGAAACACTGGCTTTATGGACCCTGCCAGGACTGAAGCCAAGTCACTTGCTTCCATACAGGTTCTCCAGAGAGCAAACCTTGAGAACAGACAGACCAGAGAAAGCAGCACAGGTAGAAGCTGTACAAAACATGACCCAAACACCCAGCAGTTGGGGCACCCAAGCAGGCAGCCACATCTTGCCACAGATTGCTGTAGGAAAGCAAGAAAACAGTGAGAAAGACATAGGGGGAAAAGATTGTTGCCTGGCACTTCAAGCAGCTGAATGGGAACAGCTTCTGAGCAAAGTAACCACTATACAGAACATCCTCTTGCCTGCTCAGCAGTGAAGCTGGGAGCGTGTGGCTGCAACCAAAAAGCTCTGGATGTTTCAAGAGGAGGTGCATCTGCAGCATCTGACGGGCACTGTTGCAGAACAGAAGCCACCACTTTGATGAACCATTGTTAGAAATAAGGACAGCTCTCTGCAAAAAGAGTACAGCTGCCTTGAGAGACACATGAAGCAAAAACCTCTGGTGTACACAGGCAGCTTAACTAAGGTTGCTGCGCCAAAGTTTGCTTTGCTGTCCTGACTGGATCTGATTTACCAGAGGAGATATCAGAAATAACACTATTTATGTTAGAATTACACAAACATGTAAGAATTCGCTCTCCTGGCATCTTTAAATTGCTGTGAGCTTTAATGGTCTATTTTACAGCATAGCAAAGCTCTGCCAACATCAGCCTCCGCTGTTTCATGCTTAGCAAAGGTCCCAGCTGGACTCAGCCAGCTTGCAGTAAAAGCCACACTACCCAGATTTATTCTGCTGTCCATTATGGCATTGGAAATGCTAAGGACACCACAGCTGCCTCACAGGCAGGTTGGTTTTGGCTCAAAGTCTCACACTGGCTTGAACTCAGGAAGCATCTTGCAGAATATCACAATAATTTATTTCCCGTTCCACTCTTTTATAAGCATTTTATGTCTCCCATGTCTCATCAATTAAGGATTAAGCTGATGCAAATTATAGTCCTGACCCTCAGTTTATTTACCATGAAAACAAGGCAGTTCCCCACTACCATCCTCAGCTCAAATTCAACGTGATCAGGGCATTTTCCTCCCACATTCCCAATATATGATGGACTTCACAGAACTCTTTTACACAGAAGTCAGACACTTTGAGATTATGATCACAAAAGTTTCAAATTAATCTGACAATTGAAAATTAGGATTAGGGGTAGTAAAATGGATTGGTTTAATGCCCAATTAATAGACAAAGGGTGCACTGCAAGGCATTTTCAAAAGTATTTTTGTATCAAAAATGTCCCAATATACATCACCCTTCTCCCCCTCTCAGCCCACCATCAAGGAACTCGTGTCTTAGTCCAGAAGTGAGAGTTAAGAGCTTCCAGTGCTGCTCTGGGTCTGGTCCAAGTGTTTATTTCAATTTAATATCATTGCAGAAGACAAGCAGCTAGACAAACTGTGCTGAGCATGAAGCAATCTTGTTGCACATTACATTTGCAATTGCATCCTTCAAACAGAAGGATGGAGCAGACCTGGGAACAAACAGGCCAAGTCATACACTGTGGTACTTCACCAGCTAAACTGGTGCAACTTCCATTAGCGTTCTGCATCTGAATGTGGCTGTGACCAGGCAGACTGTCTGCTAGGACCTATCTTGTTAAAAAGGCCAATGAGCTAAGAGCAAAGAGGATCAAAATAAAATAAACCTGTTACACTTTTCTATCCTCCTCATACATGTGAATTTTACAGCACAGTGTTTCTGTGTTCAGTTTTGGGCCCCTCACTACAAGAAGGATGTTGAGGGGCTGGAGCATGTCCAGAGAGGGTAACAAAGCTGCTGAAGGGGCTGGAGAGCAAGCCTTACAAGGAGCAGCTGAGGGGAGACCTCATCACTGTCTACAACTCCCTGAAAGGAGGCTGTGGCAAGGTGGGTGTTGGTTTCTTCTCCCAAGTGACAGGCAATAGGACGAAAGGAAATGGCCTCAAGTTGTGCCACGGGAAGTTCAGACTGGGTATCATGAAAAATTCCTTCACTGAAAGGGTTCTCAGGCACTGGCAGAGGCTGCCCAGAGAAGTGGTTGAGTCCCCATTCCTGGAGGTGTTTAAAAGATGGGTAGACAAGTTCCTCAGGGACATGGTTTGATTAGTGGATAGGTACGGTTGGACTCGATATGTTGAGAATTTTTTTCCAACCAGATGATTCTACGATGCTATATTTTCATAGAACATTCTTCTTCTCTTTCCCACCTTCTTTCATTCCTTCGCCCTTTCTTTCCCTACTGCTGCATGAGAAGATCCAGCAAGGAGCAGGACACAATCATGCAAGCCCATGGGCACACCAGCAACAGCACTCATGTCTGGAAGCCTTTCATGAGATCCAAGCACTTGGCAGCTTTGTTTTTTTTCTCATGATATGGCGCAAACTAAGAAAATTACTACAGCTCAGAAATTAGAACTTTATGGTCTCCTTCAGCTGTTTCTGTGTGATCACTTTGTATTACTTTATCATCGATTTTTACCTTAAGATTAATTTTTGTGCTAACAAGCTTCACGTAACTGTAAAGCAGTTGACATTTAGATCCTACCTTGACAAGCACAGTATTATAAGCAGCTTAACTCCAAACAGATCGATCTGCTCATTCGACGACTGTGCACATGAAATCATTTGAGCAATGGTCTGTATGGGAGCTACTTAAGCACTGGATGTACTTAAAACAGAACGATTACTTGTAAGCCACATTGCCAGTGTGCAATATTTCATTCTGTATAGCTTTTTACCTCAACATCTGTGAAACCCTCTAAAATATAGATATGGGCTGCTGCCAACTCTCTGCATCATGCTGTACAAAATATGCTGCTAGCACTTCTACATTTTCAGCATTTTGATCATTTTTATACTTATGTAGACTCCTTGGTACTAAACCCATTGCTACCTACCTTCCAAGAGTTTAATATAAAAAAAGACAGACAAATCACAAGGGTGGATTTCACAAATGGATGGAAGTGAGACTATAAAGTGGCCACGTATTTTTTACATAAAGTCTCTTTTGGCTTGTGATTACCTGATCCTTTATTACTTGAATAGAAAAGTAATGGGAGCATATACTGACAAAAACACAGGAGGGAAGAAGAGATAAATTTACTGCTAACAAACAGCCACAACCTTAGAAATGCTTTTGAATACTCTACAGCTGCTCCAGTTGCTCACAGTCTGTAGCTACTTTTTAGTGTCTCCACAGAGATCAGTGCAGAAAAGCAGTATATTGCTGGTTTTGCCAGTGTATATCTACGGGAAATAACCCCTGCTACAGGGATGCCTTGCTGTGTTACTAGCTCCCAATAAGCTGGATATAATATGATAAGCTGGTGGAAGGATGGTTTTCAGGAGTTATCTTCACAGACAGGGAGATCCTGCTGCAGCTGGGGACACAATCCACACTTCGACCCTCTCTCCTGCCAGCTGTGTTTCTCCGAAGAGCTGGTTTTCAAAGAAAACTTCTTAGATATTATCTTGGGAAGATGACTCAGTTTTTTTTTGTGGCTTACACTGTTAACAGTGTAAGAGAGGAGAATGCAAAAAGCTCTCAGGCTGGCGATGAAATCTTTCACAAGATCTTGCTTTCAGCATGTCCGGAGTACGGTAATTGGAGATTGGAACGCTTCCTGCTGCTGACGTTATTTCCTCATACCTCATGGCCAGATCATTAACCCAACAGGGTATTATTTTTTTAAAAATCTTTTACCTTAAGTCCATACTGATTATCCTCATTGGGAAAACCATCTCTCTTTACCTCCACTCTTAGTACCATACGGCTTTCCAAACCTTTCCCTGTATCATCTTTACACAAATGACCTAAATCAAGACCTCGTGTTATGCGTTTCACACCTTGTACCTACTAGAGATGGTATTTTCTCCTATAAAAAATCTCCTGCTATATGCAAGTACCTAACAACCATGGAGTTTAAGCATGTAGAATTTCTGGATTCAGCAACTCCATTCACTGAAATTGCACACTTTCCATTTTTCAGTCCTAGATAATACCATTACAGACTGTCTGTGGAGCCTCTTGTATAAAATTCACAAGGAGCAATTCCCCAATCACTATAACCGATTTCAAATGGTGCTAGAAAATATTATTGACTCTGAACACCAAAAGAAATCAGTCATCCTCTAAAGGGGTTACTGAGTCTGCAAGGATGAAGAGTTAAATGCTGGACAGTATTTTACACTGGAAGATCCCCAAATACTTTTTGATAATTCATTACCACCGTGGCATCGATCGCTAAAAATATTATAAACATTATCAAACTGCCTGTAAGAAGACAATCATTTAGAAGGTGAGAACTGTCAAAATCAATCATTAGCTACACACACCTTTTGATATGGTATCTTAAAGCACTTCCAAGTTCTCTTAATCTCAGCAGCCTTGGCCAACGTTACCTACCAGGCATGGTCCAGTTCTCACAGATGCTGATGTTGGCCATTTCCATTAACTACATCTGGCGTATCAGGCCATCAGCTTGCAACCCAAACACCGCAGAGTGAAGTTACACAACATAAACAAACACATTCAGGCCTGCCAAACACGACACAATGAAAAAGCAAACACACAGCAGGGATGCAAACAGCATCTAGAACTCCCAGTGGTTACATTTAAAATTATCTGCCATTGTGTGTCTTGTATGATGCGTGCGCAAGGTATTTACAAGGGCAGCGAAGAACTAACAAAAACCTATCTACGCAAGGCTGAAACAGGCTTCGAGTTACAAAGGAAGTGGAGCAAATGAGGTACCATTCCTTATTCCTCACCATGCTGTACAAACTCACTGTTTGCACTACATTTACTAGCTGGTGCATTAATGTCAACGTCCTCAGTACTGTGTTGCAATTTCTTATTACCTTTTTTTACACGGTTTACGTCTCATAAGCCCTTCTCTGTTTCCAAAGCTATAGTTCACCACCTACAAATTCTACAAGCATGCTGCTGCCCAGCAATATTACAGCAAAGCTTCTGCCTCTGAAATCACACACTACATTGCTCCCCCAGATGGGGCCATCGACTCTGCAGCCCCAGCTTACTCAGGGACTTCGTTTGGTGGTGGAGCAAATTACAACAGCAGAAAGGCGCAAGGAAGATCTCAACTTCCTCTTCTTTTGCACCAAGGTTTCCAAGAACCCATTTCACTGATGAAGGCAGGCATTCTTCCTCCAAGAACACTGATTTCAAATGGTGCTAGACAATGAATAGTTAAATCTAAACCACCATATGAAACCAGCTTCCTGAGGGAGCTTGTTTCTAGCTGGGATGATATTCCTGTAACAATAAATCAGAAATGCTGCAGAACAATATCTATCCATGTCGGTCTTTAATCTTTATTTTTCCTACTAAATAGTTAATTCTTTTTTCTTATTCTTACCCTTGTCTTAGGTTTGAGTCACCGAACGTTCATTTCTGTTTTCTATTACAGTGCTACCAACAGAAAGAGAATGGCCTTCAGCAGTGTGACGCCGAAGAATTTTGTTAGTCAAGCTTGAACAACATGTATATGGGTTTAACCACAAAATAAGGACTTTCATCCTTCTTCTTTTACTGTCTTCTATTAACACATTGTGTCTGCTGAGGTCTGCCCACAGCACGGCTTCCACCAAACAAATCAGCAAGGGAAGTGCTGCTGCAAACTCCCTCTAGTGACAGCAAAACAACGTGTGAAAGGTTTCCTGCAAGATGTTAACACATCTCATTTTTAACTGCAGCAGCAGAAGTACCAGCATGTGACAGAAGTTCAGTATTAATGCCTAAATGTTAAATATCCACTCAACAGGTCACGCAGATCGTCTGAAAAACAGCCCAACTGTCTGCTGGCTCTCCCTGAGGTGGTATTTGCAGCACTGGAGAAAAGGTGTGTGTCCAAACGTAACGTTAAGGATTGTTTTAATTACAAACTATTCAGACCTGGCTTGCCACCCAGTCCTAGAACTACTTCTAAGAAGTCCAACACAGGTCTTTTTCCTGGAAGTCTGCTACTGAAGCGTATTGTAGACAATTTATTCCTTTCACACAGATGTGTTTTTCTATAACCTGTCTGCAACTTCTCATCTCAGCTGGCAGAACAAACACTTCAAATTCACATCTGCAGAATAATATCAAGCAAGCTTGAGCGTTTGCACAGACTGCAAGGCTGAGTCGTGCCCACGGTGACACGGTTTGGGACATACTCCATAGGGACATCACAGACTCTCAGCAAGAGACAAACTACCTGAGGCAGCAGCACTGACAGAGTGGGTTTTGATGGCACGATGAGAGGGTGCAGTCCACGTGGGTGTCAAACAAAACTGCCTTAAGGAAAACAATCAAACGGAGCAGGCTGGGCCTCTGGAAGCGGGCAGTTGCTTCAGTTACTGGAAGAGCTAGATCCATGCCAGGCCACATCAGCGTTGGATTCATTATGCAGCTTTTCTGTCCAGAAAGTGTCTGTGTGGAGCAGAGCAGTCAGGAAGCAGCCTGGCCAGCAGGACTGAGCTGTGCTCGCGCCCATCTCCCTGGGCTCTGCCCCGAGCCCACAGCTGTCTGGGAATCTTCCATGCAGGCGCAAGAAAGGCCAATGCTCTAGGCACGGTTAAAATAAAACAGTTTTGAAGTGTGGACAGGACCAAAGTATTTCCTCAAGGCAAGCAAAAGCCTCAGATTTGGCCCTGATGTAGTGTAATTCAAGAAGTGAAGCGTCTTGTTCTCTCCTGCGGCGTAATACACCCAGTGTGCACTATACCTGCCTCAGGAAGTCCTGTGAAAGCTGACTATCACCCAAGATGAACCCATCTGTAGTCTCCAGAGGCCAGCCAAATATTCCCAAACTCCCTTCTCTTCGGGGGGTAGGAAATCATATAAAAAATCTAATTAATTACATCTGTTTCTAAGGTTTAATTACCTCCAGAGATGGATCCTTCTCTTCATTTACCACAATTATACCAAAGCGACCAGCTTAGCCCAGAAACCTAACTTCTCGATGGCTGCAGATAAAGAAATCTCAAATTGCTGTGGACAGTTCCCACAAGGGTGTCTGTCAACAGCATTGCTAACACACTCCTCTCCAAGAAAATCTTCATGAGGAAGTCCATCTGTGAAACAAGAAAAGCAACAACACTTCACAATCGTTATCACCCACGGACAAGGCAAGGCTAAACTGGGCTCCAGCATCCCTTCCCGTGCAGTTGTATTTGTGATGTACATCGGTTTGAAGCTGAGGTCCAGTTGCGCGGCTCTGTCTTTACCAGTAGCCCTAGAACATGTGCTGACCACATCTCAATCTGACTTTCCAGAGAGCAAATCCTGCCATTTAATATCATTTGCACTTTTGAAGAAAGCATCTTTCAAAACTTGTAATAACTCTGCATGTTTCTAGAACACAGATAATGAAAAACACTCTCGCATTAGGGCTGTAAACTGTCATTTTTAAATTGGAAAAACAAATGAACTGCAGATAGAGAGCTATTGTACTTCTTCAAGATGCCTCCTAATTAGGTCCTGTAAATTTTAAAAAGATTTTCAGCTCTTGGACACTTCTGTCCTTCATAGATTTAATGATGAGAAAAGCTGAGAGCAATTTTCTAATTTAACTGGAAAGGAAGAAGAGGAGATCCATAAAAGTAAAGACATTATTGACTTAGCAAAAAAGCAACAGCCTGGGAAATAAGAAGAGCAAACCCAGAATTCATACTTAAGACAAAAACTTAGCTAGAAGACTTTCTGGTGATATTTTTGCTTCTGTAGTTGCAACTAACACTGTTCTGTAACCCTTTAGAGAAAACTACGGGAATAACGCGTCAGTGACCTAAGCCCTGATCTTAAATACTTCAGAACTCACAATTTTATTTGTCATCAATGGGATTACTTACATGAGTGAAGCTTTGCCTGTGATTAAACCACTGCAAGATGTAAGAGTTGACAATGGCCATTTACTGCTTCCTCACAAGGGAAGGAGGAAGAGCAGGCACTGATCTCTTCTCTCTGGTGATCAACGACAGGACCTGAGAGAATGCCAGAAAGATGTGCCAGGGAGAGTTAGGCTGGATATTAGGAAAAGGTTCTTCACCCAGAGGGTGGTGGAGCACTGGAACAGCTCCCCAGGGAGTTGGTCACGGTGCCAAGCCTGACAATACTGAGGAAAGATTTGGCCAATGCCTTCAGACACACGGTGTGAATGTTGGGCTTGTCCTATGCAGGAACAGGAGTTGGACTCGATGATCCTCGTGGGTCCCTTCCAACTCTGGTTATTCTATGAATCTTTGTTTTGCTGTTGAACGATTCCAGCGGTTTAGCTGCATTCAAGTACCATCAGGTAACCCTCTTCCTTCCAGTGACGAATTCCTGTGGGCAAGCACTTGGAATAATGTGAACTGTGATCCCATCTTTAGCTGCAAATTACAACTGTGGGCAACTTACCACATGAATCCATGGATAAGAAGAGCAAATATCTACTCAGAGCAACTTGGAAAGACTTCCAACTGGACTAATGATCCTGTACAGGAAATTCGTAAGAAGTAAGTGTTACTGCTTCCTTTCCATGCTTTCCCTTAACAGCAGCTGTGTAAAGGGGTTGTGTTAAAGCTTTACTTATGACAGCTTTATGATCCATTTATGACAGGCTGAAAGACCGACTCAGGCTGTAATTTGCAGACAATAGCCTGTGAGCACGTTATATCTGACAAACTCCTGAACTTACTGTAACTTTTATAATTCCTTTTTTTTTTAATAAAGCATGGAACCAAGGCAAGATGACAGATTGGCAACTCTGCAGAAAGCCTCTCTTCACTGAATGGCTGGAGCACAGGAAGTGATTGTGCAAAATTCCTACTGAACGCTTGGCCATGTCCCTCATTTATGAGGTGCTTCAGATACCTTATGGCACGATGAGGATCAAGGAACCATTGAGAAATTGTCCATCAGCTGAAAAACCAATTAATACAAACTGCAGTGAAGAAGAACTGCCTACAAAGAAAAAAACTGAGACTGTGACATCAGTTACAGATGTTTTTAAGGGATTTTTTTTTGGTCATTTTCAACTTGAGCTTAAACCACAGCTATCGGGGAAAAGCTGCTTCATCTTTTATTTTTCTGCACCATCAATTCCCCAGCGTTTTCACCACCAGCTTAATGAATTCCAACTATCAAGAGAGCTCATCCACTATGTAATTTGTCTTTTTTTGTTCCCATCACTAAACAAGCAGGAAAAATGTTTTTAATTTGCAAGGCTGAATAAATACTTACTGTGTTTGCCAAGACTTTATTGACATACATGGCTGTCCACAAAGCTGACTGACTTCTCAGACATGGTTTACCTCCTCAAGAAAAAAACCTGCACAAACAAGATGTTAATCCTTCTAAATAAAATTAAATAGAATAAAGTGAAATAGTATAAAATGAAACAGAAAAAAATTAAAAGCATCAGTTCAATAAATATTACTGTGGCCAGTGAAACCCCTTCATGCAGGAGATGGTCCCAGAGCAGATTTCCATTGACAGCAAGATCACTTAACACTGGGACACGCTCCAGCACTCGGTGCTGCAGTTCGTGTCACCTTCACTTGCACCGACAGAACTGCCCGTGGGTCAATGCTGTAAACAAGCACACTCAAATGATTCTAATTCAAAGTACAAAAAGGAAATGTTGCTTTTCTTGACTGAGGTATTTTCAGTCGCCTAGTTTTCCCTATAGTCAGGAAAGAAATGGTGTTGCATTGCTGCTGAGCTGGAAATGAAGGGCTGGGAGTAGGCAGAAACTTATTAAGCTGGCAGTAGCAAAAGACATGAACTGTGGAATTACACCTTGGATAGCATCAAATCCCATCTCCTTTGCTCAGCTGGTCATGAGGAGTTGAGATGAGTTTCAGCCTCAATGAAACACAGTTCTTCAACTTTCACGAGAAAATCAATACGCCAAAGTTTGAGATTCTCTCTCAAGTTTTACAAGGTTTTTAGAAAAGGTCTGACTTTTCCCATAAGTCTGCTGCCTGAATTTTTCCATTTAAGCTTTTCTCGCTGAACCATTTTGTTATCTTAAAATTGGCAATGTGCAAACAATGGAAGCCTCCAGAGCTGGAATTTAACGTGATCAGAAGGTCTTCAGTGGCTTGACATAAACAGGTAGGAAGAAAAAGCATTTGGGTCATTTGGGAGGAAATTAATGACAAGACAAACCATTACTGTCAGAATTTCCTATGCTGATGACAGTACTTCACTCCACTGACTTTCCTTCCTGTGCTTTGTTCAGCTGTACTGAAAAGAGCTACCAAGTAAGCAATTGGGGAACGTTCCTCTGGAACAAGCAAACAGCCCTCAAATAGAGACCAATATTTCCCACTAGTGAAACATCCAATTTACCCGTTACGTACACATAAACCATTTATCTTTTTAACTTCAGAAGCTTCTCAAAGCTTCTAACAGGAAATGTTATTACAACACCAGCTGATACCAAGGAAAGACACAGATGTTGCTGTACCTCAGGAAAAAAAGCCTCCAACACGTACAATTTTCTCCATGTATTTCTGGAACAATTCTTTATTGAAAGGTCTGTCCTCAGAATCTGGAAGAAACAATATCAGAAGCTGTTTGAATCAGTCTGCTCTTTGTGGTGTTCTTCACAGAGAGAAATGAAAAGGCAACTTCATAACCAATCTTCTCCTCCTCCAGCCTCTTACACAGCTTTTAGCTAAGTTATGGCTCCTCGTGATCTGATCTCAGGTGAGTGCATTTACAGACAAAACAGGCAATCAAGGTTTACCACTAACCCCACCGCTATCATACAGGTATTGATTTCCCCATGGATGAGTAATTTTCAAATGGAGCTTCAAAATTCACCGGAAGAAACTGCAGTCTCTGTTTCATACAGCAGTATGAAGCTGGCAAAGGGGCTGGAGAACAAGTCTTACGAGGAGTGGCTGAGGGAACTGGGGTTGTTTAGCCAGAAAGGAGGTCCTAGAGAGGTGGGTGCCGGTCTCTTCTCCCAAGTAGCAGGTGACAGGACAAGAGGAAATGGCCTCAAGTTGCACCAGGAAAGGTTTAGATTGGGTATTAGAAAAAATTCCTTTCCTGAAAAGAGTGGTGAAGCACCGGAAGAGGCTGCCCAGGGCAGCGGTGGAGTCACCATCCCTGGAGGTGTTCAAAAAACTACATGTAGACACAGCACTTCAGGACATGGTTTAGTAGGCACGGTGGTGTTGGGCTGTCAGTTGGACTGGATGATCTTAAAGGTCTTTTCCAACCTTCAGGATTCTATGATACGCGTGGACACTCCCTGTAAGATAAAACCAAACTGCTCTACAAATCTCCTGGTAGAACACGTTGGGGCGTAGCACACCCACCTGCCAACTCCATGGCAGCAGTGGGCCCTCATGCCACAACTCTTTGTTGAAGAAGGATCTCTAAGTAGTGGGTGCCAGAGAATCACCAACTGCGCGGAGCATTATCCCTGACGTACACGTTGTCTCACGTTTACTCTGAACTCTGTTTTGAAACCTCTTCAGGCTGACTTTGGAGATTATTAGGAAACAAATCCTAAAAATACAAAAGCAGGCTTATCAAGCTGGGGGAAAAACAGTAAGATGCTTTGTGACAAAGGCTTCAGTATATGAATTATGCATTACTGAAAACATTTCAATTTGGATGGGAGGAGGGAGATTTCTGTGCATCCAAATTCAAGCACAATGGGCATGAGCTGCACTGCAGGGAATTACAGGCACTCCTGTATAAAGCATTATCAATCTGAGTATCTCACTCTCCTTTTTTTTCTATTATTTTGTGTTATGAGAATTTGAGGCAGAAAACAGTGAAATAACCTGCTAACTCCTTGAAAACAGTCATCATCAAATTCAGGAAGGGCTACTGAAACCATAAGGAAGCAGGAATAGTCTAGCTTCAAACTCTCTCTATTTCTGTCCATGTTCCCACCCTGTGCCCATCACCATAGCAGCTGAATGCTCTTCTGTCAAACACCAATCTTTGGGGAAACAGAGGCAGGAATATATTTAAATTTTTCCCCCAAGAGAATCACAATTTGCTAGATAAAAGCAGCACAGATGTTATACTTTAGAAATTGTACAGGACAACCACAACAAACAACATAATTCCCTGTTGTTTTCCAGGGGATGTTAACAAAGCAGCCACCCACACCAAAACCCCACTGTTGCTTGTCCATGTCTTTACATCATCAAAATCTTTTTCATTCCCACTGCTGTTTTACATATTGAAAAGCATCTCCCTTGGAGAAAACCATCAATCACCAGGAAAAAGAAAACCCAAAAATTCTTCAGCTTAAAATATTTCTTCTGACTTAAAGCTTTTGGAATCTGAGGAGCAATGAGCATCATTTTTAGAAACCACCCTGGCAACGTAGCAGTTATGTAAGTTTCAATAGAAGCGCTAATCCCAGCACCGAACAGAAATGCCCCTGTCATGAAGCACTCAGAAACTACACCTACTGTTTATATTCCTGTGCCATGCATTGTATCACATCCACTTCTGTCTCTGCAAAGTGAACTTCTTAAAACCAGCCACTCATAACTTTTTTGCCCCTCTGCTTATCTACAACACTGGGTTCATTTCCATTGCTGTACAAATCATCGTCCTGGTTTGTCTGTCAAAGGTGACCTGGGAAGAATTGCTCTTGGGTATCTTTTAAAAATAACAATAACCACACATGAAAACATTTATTTGTCTGCATTTTTTTTTTCTGGTATAATACAAACTCAATTCTGACTGCCTTGAAAGACTCCACAGGTACTGAAAAGGAAGAGAAATTAAAATCATCACACAGAAAAGAAGATAGCAAATAAGAGGGAGAGGAAATTCAATCAGATCACTTCAAGTGTGATTGTTTTAATCCCAAATGAATTCCCACGCCTGACAAACAGACTGCAGAGGATCTTTTAGCTGAAGACAAATATTCTTTACTCCTCCCATCACGTATGACACCGCAAAAAAAAAACCAAACCAAAATACCCAAACCCAAGCCAGAAACATTTTCAGAGCAAAACAAACCACCTTTGAACTATTCTTTGTTATGCTGAAGAAGCAAAGAACCAGAAACCAAATGTTTAAAGATAACCACTTCCTACACAGCGGTGCCGCAGAGAGACAAATGTAATATATGCCAGATATATTTACTCTACATACTTCACAGCAGGAAACATAACCAAGGCAGGGAGCATATTCCATCAATTTACTGGACGCAAATTATTTCTCTTTTAGCTTGCACGTTTATAAACAGGTTTTCCCTCAATGTCCTTCCTTTGGGGTATGCAAGGTGCTCTCATGAGATCAGCACCTGGAATGTATAAAATGGTTTATTTAGATGCATCTTTGCATTTTCAATTCAGCTTCTCCTTATAAAAGAGGTCACACAGTTCTGGTACATTTTTACCAGACTGGTTCCATTTTGGATCCTCTCAATTGTGCTACAGAACGGAGCTCCCTCTCCCTCTGCCAGGCTCAGAGCCCCAGGGCCACCAGCCCCAACACCCTCCAGGAACTGCCCATCTTCTCGACCAGCAGAAGAAACACAACGCCTTGGTGGTTACACATTTGCCTCCAATTCTGCATATTTTTAGGCTATGTCACCTCATGGAAGAGCTTATTTCTTCTGGCTTTGAAGTGAGAAGGATGCTAAGATTGAACTAAAGATTTTAGGGGCTGATCAATGGCCTGCAAGTGACACCAGAGGCTAGAAGAGCCAGGAGATGAAAAGGATTGTCAAAGCATGCTGAGCAAGGATCATCTGATCAGCCAGCAAAGGATCTAGCAGGGCTGGAATTCACCAAATCATAGAATAGTTTGGGTTGGAAGGGAACTCAAAGCTCACCCAGTTCCAACACCCCTGCCATGGGCACAGACACCTTCCACTGGATCAGGCTGCTCAACGCCTCATCCAACCTGGCCTTGAACACCTCCAGGGATGGGGCATCCATGACTTCTCTGGGCCAAGTGTTTCCACCTACCTGACCATGAACAGCTTTGAATTTTTACTGATCCTTACTCCTGAACCCTTTTAACTTCTCAGTTTGTGTACCTGACTGCTTTTACAAGTTAAGGTACGTGATCAGGATAAACCAGACACTGCTTCAATGATAAACACTGATGCTGACATACACCATGAAAACTGAAGAACTAATTAGTTTTTTTCTTTCATCTACTACAGCTATTGAACAAATTCAGTCGTGTTAGAAAAATACGTCCCTATCAAGAAAAATAACATACATATAACTACTTTTCTGCAACTTGTGATCTTAGAAGCCCCCTCGCCATAACCACCTCCAACTTTTGAAGCTATTAATGAGGTCAGAATCTCATAATTTTAGCATAAAAATCACAGGCTGCAATTCTGCTCCTGGGCTGATGTTCTTTGGGACCCGAGAAACTCAGTTTGTGCAGATTTTGAAGCTATGTAGGTATTTACCTTCCCAGTGATTTCCAAAGGAGGCACCATAAAGCTACTGCAGCTGGCAGAGTCCCTGATGTGGACCAAGACACACCGACCTAGCAGCTTCATATAAAACAGAATAAAAGCAGCTTGTTTTCTAGTTTACTGCCTGAAGCACGAAAGAGTGAAGAGACATAAAAAACCAAAAGCAGCACAAGGAACAATGAGATAATAAAATCTGATATAAAGGCAGATTAACAGCCTGATGGCCTTTGTACTCCAGAGAGCACAGGAAGATATAGCTTTAAATTATAGGCTTAAATAAAAAGGTATTTTGTGGCACTTGCATGAGGTTGGCACGGGAGAAAGCTTTCTGTTGAAGCTGAACTGAGCTGCAGCTGATTGGTATCAATTCACGTGTGCAAACATCTGAGGAGAGAAATGAAATGATGCACAGAGGTGCAGATCTGGAACCTGACTGCACAGAAACAGCAATCAATGGTAGCAGAGGAGATCTGGAACAGAGAGATGCAGAAATGCTCACAGAGAGGATGTCATTGTATACATTAAGAGAGATCACCAAAAAAAAATCAGAATTACAGACATCCAATCAGGATGGAATCTTGAGCTGGGCAACATGACTGATGGTTGAGCTTGTTTATCTTGGAGAACAGAAGGCTCCAGGGAGACCTTACAGCAGCCTTCCAGTACTGAAAAGGGGCCTACAGGGAAGCTGGGGAGGGGCTATTTATCACGAGTGCAGAGACAGGATGAGGGGCAACAGTTTTAAGCTGAAAATGGGCAAATTTAGCTTAGATATTAGGAATAAATATTCTATTGTGAAGGTGGTGAGGCACTGGAAAAGGCTGCCCATAGAAGATGTGGCTGCCCCCTTCCTGGACGTGGAAAGGCTAGGCTGGATGGGGCTTTGAGCAACCTGATCTAGTGGAAGGTGTCCCTGCCCAGGGGGGTGGAACTGAATGATCTTTTGAGGTCCCTTCCAATCCAAACCATTCAAGGATGAAGGACTAGTGCTGGCATTTGGCTATGAAAAAGCCAACTAGAAATATTGTCATTTCAAATGAATTCAAGAGGCAGATGTCAACTTGGAAGTGGTGCAGGATAGAACCCCAAATTGCCAACAGTGTGCAAACCCTACTTCTATAAATGTGACCATTACTAGAATAAGGAAAAGTAAAATCAAAGGAACTCTACTGATTTAGTGAAGAAGAGAGTTAGCTCTGTATTCTGTCAGCATTCAGGTCCTCCTATTTGTAACAGACATGATTAAACTAATTCATCAATTAGAAAATGAGTTCAGTTAGTTCACGGAGTGTAATTAATTTATTCTACTCTGTTAACAGGCACATCCTAATGTCACTTTGTAATAGTTTAAGAATTCAATTTAATTTCTTAGAGTCAACGAGAAATGGAGAACTTGAAGGCAGAAAACAAAATTGTAACAGAAAGAAATGCAAAACTTACTGAGACAATGCCCAGCATAAATAGCAATAAGCATCTGCCAGCAAGGTCCACCCCTTGCCAAGCCCTGCTGACCATTCTGCATTAACAGTTCCATGGGTAGGAGAGGTCTGGGACAACATGTTGAGGAACATGACAGCTGCCAACCACGATGGTGTCCCCACCACCGTTTCCCTGCTGTTGGACTGGGTTTCCATTTTGTACTCCCCCTTTTGGTTGCCTTCAACTAGTTCCATCAAGACATTCCTTTCTCACTGAACCACTTTGGATTTCTTTGTTGTTTAAATAATGGTCAAGGAAATTAACTCAAGATTAAGCCCCCAACTGTCTACTGTAGCAACTGTGAAGGTTCAAAGGATAAAATGGTCAAAGTGATGACTGGGAAGGTGTCCCTGCCCATGGCAGGGGCTTTGGAACTGGATGATCTTTAAGGTTCCTTCCAACCCAAACCATTCTATGATAGTACAGTATTTGTTCTGTAGAGCCAGCTACAAAGGTCTTGACAAACTAAGGTTTAAGGAGAAAATGATCTTCAAATACTTGCCAAACCTGGCAGTGATTTGAAGGCACTATGTCCATACACCTGCACACCCCACTGCAAGGGTAAAGCAGGAGCCAGAAGAAGAGCTCAGAGAGCGTCTGGGATGGTGGTGCCAGGTAGTGAGGGCAGAACTGCACAGGCACCAGTGCAAAGAGGGGAGCAGCTTCCTGTTAGACACGATTCCCCTCAGCAACGTTGACTCTTTTGGCAGCCTCCTTTTGGCACAGAGAGAAAACAGTGAAGGACACACGCTTAGCCAAGAAGAGAAACCAACTGAACCGTGGCAATGTTAACAGACTATTAAACACTCATTAACAGGAAAATTAAGTTAGGTTTCTATCAATAACAAGCCAAAGAAATTTTTCTTGCATCGATGCAGAACACGCACGAGTGGAGCTCTGGGCAGCCCAGGCTCTCTGCTCAACGGGTGACACAGCACTGAGTAGCACTGCTGCTGCCTCTGCAGACGGATGCTCGACAAGTGCCCCTTGCCACGAGACTGGGAGGCCGCAGGCATCTGCCACTGGGCCTGTCTTTGTTCTGCCTGAATTTTGGCAGAATTTAAGTGCCTGGAGTCAGAAGTGATAAAAGTCTTGACTGAGTACCTGCTTGAGCATCCCCACATGCCATATTAGAGCCTGAAATCACGTCCTGTTCACGATATACGGTGTCCAATGGAGAGCAGCCTTGAAGAGAAGGACTGGGGAATGCTGGTGGAGGAGCAGCTCAAAGTGAACTGTCAATGTGCACTTGCAGCCCAAAAAGCCAACCACAACCTGGGCTGCATCCAAAGAAGTGTGGCCAGCAGGTCCACAGGAGATGACTCTGCCCCTCTGCTCCGCTCTCACGAGATCTCACCTGGAGTCCTGTGTTCAGTTCTGGAGTCCTCAGCACAGGAAGGACATGGATCTGTTGGAGCGAGCCCAGAGGAGGCCACAAAGATGATCAGAGTTCTGGAGCACCTCCTATATGAGGACAGGCTGACAGAGCTGGGCTTGTTTAGCCTAGAGAAGTGAAGGCTCCAGGAAGATCTTACAGAAGCCTTCCAGAAGTTAAAGAGAGCCCACAGGAAAGCTGGGGAGGGGCTCTTCATCAGGGAGTGCACAAACAGGACAAGAGGGAATGGTTTTAAGCTGAAACAGGGAAGATTTAGACTCGATATTGGTAAGAAACTTTTCCCTGTGAGAGTAATGAGGAACAGACTACCCTGAGAAGTTGTGGATGCCCCCTTCCTGGAGGTGTTCAAGGCCAGGCTGGATGGGGGTTTGAGCAGCCTGGTTCAGTGGAAGGTGTTCCTACCCATGGCAGGAGATTTGGAACTGGATGGTCTTTATGGTCCCTTCCAACCCAAACCATTCTACGATTTCATGAGTGAGAGAATTTGCTTCTCACCTAGACCCAGCTGCAATCCTTTTAGGCAAAAAACATCATGTCAGTCCCCTGAAAGACCCCAAACCCACCAAAATCCATGCCAACACCAATGCTCTTTCCAGAACCAGGCTGCACAGGAGCACTGGTGCTTACTACCTTCACTGGAGTCTGGACACCAAGGCATCCACTCAGAAAGCAGAAGAGCCCCTTTTTACAGCTTCCCAGCCTTCAACTTCACACAACCTCTGCAAAACTGAAGCAGCAGAGACCCAACATGTGAGGCTGAACATCCCTTCCCAATGGTTGCGCTGCTCCTGGTACCCAAGAAGTCTCTTTTCAGTGATAACAGAGCATCCCCCTGTGCTTGCTGCCACCTAGACGTGCCCTCAGAAGGACCCATGCCCACCTCCCAGTCTAATGCATCACAAACCTCCCTCTG
Source organism: Tapera naevia (assembly GCA_033556795.1). Taxonomy (NCBI): domain Eukaryota; kingdom Metazoa; phylum Chordata; class Aves; order Cuculiformes; family Neomorphidae; genus Tapera; species Tapera naevia. The sequence continues at coordinate 122,908 of JAUMJJ010000074.1, read as the reverse complement.
CCCTGGTTGTTTTGATTCCAAAGTAATGACAATTACAACACGTCCACATCCCTGTCACGTTCGTAATACCTCCAGCCACTTCAGTCTCACTCCATCCCATTCCTATCCTGCTGAAAACTGAGCTCTACTCCATGATGTAACACTTTTTCACTACAGATGTAGGAAGTATTTCCTAAATCTGGCCCAGGCAGTGAATTCCACACCCAAGGGCAAAAGTCCAGCACTGAGACATAAGCTGGGCATATATGTGCTTTAAAAAAAAACAACCTCAAAACCAGTTCAGGACATGATATTTCCAAAGAACGTGGATGTTGCATGAATGAGGGGACACAGCTGAGCATCTCTTTGTCCTGAACCTTACAATTGCATTTCTGTAGAAAATTAGCAATATTCTGCATTAAATTTTGTGCATGGGGAGGAAAAAAAAGAATAATTAAAAGACTTGTGCAAGTCCTTACAAGGATAGTAACACAGAGAAAGTTGATTCAGACTACAGTACAGCACTGAAATAAACCAGGGAATGACTATGGTTATGTTTTAGGTACTGTAATTTAAGACAAACTGTAACAGTGCCTTGTTATTTCTATTACTAACCATTACATCACACTTTACAGCCTCCTTAAGGATTTCCCTCCTAACAGCCCCTGCACAATCTGCATTTTCTTGCAAAAGAAATTACAGTAACTTGTGCTATGAGGGAGTAATTGTGCCAGGGGGTTGATGAGGAATATATTCCCTTTCATTTCCAGACAGGAGCAGTCCTCTGATTACACAGCATTCCAAAACATCACACCGAAATAGCACTTACCCTGCATTTAAGAACTATAAACGGTCTATTAGGTTTCCACTTAAGATGAGGATAATATGTATCCTGTATGGATGTGTCAATGTAGGTTAAGTACCTAAAATAACTGCAGTAAATATGCAAAAGGCACTGCACAGACCTACAAAATAATGCTGTTGCACAAAGCAAAAAGTCAGAAGACTGACAGACATGGGAATACAGATTATGAAACTGGAAATTCATTTAAAGCTGTGCAATTACAATAAAATCTTCTATTTCTTCTCCTTAAGTGTATCTCTCTCATTCCAGGTGTCAATTTTAATAATATATTGCCTTGTACCATTGCTCGTGAGTACAAAAATCATGCCTTAAATCTCATCTCTTCAGGAGGGTGTCCAGTATCCCAGCCCCAGATACTTTCAGATCACAGAACTGCTTGGTTAGACCTCTGAGATCATTGAGTCCAACCATACCTGTTTGCTACTAAACCATATCCCTCAGCACCTCATCTACCCATCTTTTAAACAATTCCAGAGAAAGAAACTCTACCACTCCCCTGGACAGCCTGTTCCAATGCTTCATCAGTCTTTCAGTAAAGAAATTTTCCCTAACATCCAAACTAAACCTCCTCTTGTGCAACCTGAGGCCATTTCCTCTCGTCCTATCGCTTGTTACTTGGGAGAACAGACCAATAGACCAACATCCACCTCACTCCAACCTCTCTCAGGAAGTCGTGGAGAGCAATGAGGTCTTCCCTTAGCCTCCTCTTCTCCAGGTTAAACAACCCCAAGGAAAGATGCAAGGGAATAGAGGTGAAATATTGGCTACAATGTCTAAAACCAATTTTGTTTTTTTTTTTTTCCCATATCCATAGTACTGCATCCTGAAAGAGGGATGCTGAGCGTGCCTGCTGCATCACTTCTTGGAATCCCTACCAGCACTATCTGCTGTTTGAAACACCCTAAGGAGAAGATTTCCAACACACTGTTGAGTCCTGTATAACTCTGCCTCTGACCCTTCCTGTTAGGGACTCCTAAGCAATAGGCTTTATCTCATTAATTCAGTGTTTTTTAGGAAACTACTTTTCCCTGCCAGTTTTTAAACCCAGAGGAATTTTCTAGATGTGCAGTGACAGTACATGAGTAATAGCTCCCTCATTAAACCACCAGGGAACCATAAAACAAAACAAATTGTTCAGCTTCCCAGTGTTTTTCCGATTTGCTTTCCCTTTCCAAGCCCTGTAGTGCTCACAAACATCCAAACTATCTAAGTGACGTCATTTATAGTCAGCGTCCTTAAAGGAAACAACACGTTGCTCAATCCTCTGGTATTCTCACAGTCACTTCTCCTTGCCCCAGGGGAGTTTTAAGTTGTTGTATATTTTAAATCAAGAGCTATTTGCGCCCATGTGCAATGTCTGCCTCCAAAGTCCACCATCAAAAGCTCGTTTGGCAAGAGAGAAGGAGTTGTGCTACAGTGGCTGCTGCTGCCTGACAGTGCTCGGTACGACTCTTGTCCTCCTGCCAAACGCCCTCCGTGCCCGCGGCCGAAAACCAGGGTGGTGCAATGCGGGAAGCCGTGAAGATGTGAGAGATGAGAACGAACTCTCCCACAGCAGGGCTTGGCATCTGCTGCTGCAGCAGCCACACTTGCTGCTCCTCCTGTGCCTGCAAAAGGGTCCTCTGTAGGGAAACAAGACACTCAGCCCAAACTTGGGAATACAGCTTTGCTTTAGGTTCGCTGTGGGGCAGGCTTGTGTGAGGACACCACTCTAGTGCTTCTAAACAGAGGAGGGTAGCTGTGTTTCTGGGATGCCTTTGATGTCAGTAGATAACACAATCTTTATTCCATTTTGAAATCCAGGAGTCAAACCACGCAACATACACTCCAAGAATTCAACAATACTCTGCAAGGCCACAGTTATTACAGTAGTTTGTGAGAATGAGAGACAAGACTTGGTCTCCTGTATTTCTGTTCAGGATGAAGAAGCTTGTACGCAGCGCTGATACAGATGTACCTTCCTACCCGATGTAGAACCCATGACTGCAGAAAGTAAATCCTACCAGTGTCTTGTTGCATCCACTGCTGGCACATACAGCATCTTGTAGGATAACTCAGATTAGGACAACATACACAGCAAAGATGAGACCAGTCCTACATTTTTAAAAACAGATAGAAAACATCCCCAACAAAGCAGATCATGATACCAAGTTCATAAGAGATGACCAGGCTTGAAAATATTTGCATTTAACACAAATGGTATCATCAGCAGGACCAGGGAAGTGACTGTGTCCCTGTATTTAGCACTGGTGAGGCTGTACCTTGACTACTGGGTTCAGTTTTGAGCCCCTTACAACAAGAAAGATGCCGAAGTGCTGGAGCACGTCCAGAGAAAGGTAACAAAGCCGGGGAAGAGTCTGGAGCACAAGTCTTATGAGAAGCAGCTGAGGAAACTGCGGTTATTCAGCCTGGAGAAGAGAAGGCTGAAGGGAGACCTCATGGCTCTGCACAAATACCAGAAAGAAGGCTGGAGCGAGGTGGGTGTTGGTCTCTTTTCCCAAGTAACAAATGACATGTCTAGAGGAAATGGCCTTAAGTTCCACCAGGGGAGGTTTAGATTGGATATTAGGAAAAGTTTATTTACTGAAAAGAATGGTGAAGCATTGGAAGAGGTTGCCCAGGGAAGTGGTGGAGCCTCCTTCCCTGGAGGTGTTCAAAAAGCATGTAGCCAAAGCACTTTGTGACCAGGTTTAGTAAGCATAATGGTGCTGTGCTGACAGTTGGGCTTGATGATCTTAGAGGTCTTTTCCAACCTTAATGATTCTATGATTCTGTTTCGTTAACATTGCCTAAATATTAACAAATTACCACAATTTTCAGAACAATCCTTTAAGGTGCACTTGTAATCCTCACACTAAAAGTAGCAAAAGAAGGACTGGATAAAGTCAGTGTAAGGTGACCTGAGTTCACTCTTTAGTGTTTTTACTGAAAAATGTGGCTTACTTCAGGGAAACTTCCGCTCCTTTTGTCTAAAGAAAATCTGGGAAGCCACAGAATGAAAACCATTTCAGACAACCCTAACATCTCACATCACTAAGATTTGAATTCCATCGTTTAATGAGCAGCAGAAAGCGAAGGAATGAGATGAACTGGGAGCTCCAAACCATGGTTCCCAATGCACTTGGCAAAGTGGAGAGGAGATGTACCATTAAACGTACCAAGCCCATTGACCTCGGAAGGTTTCTCCAGGCCACAGCTGAAAAACAAAGCAGCTGAATGCTTATTCCACTGCAGAGTGAACTGCTGGCACCCTGCTCTCTGCCCTTCTCCAAGTCAATGGTTTTAATGTTGAGGAAGAACCAGCAGCTTTAAATAAACAACTGAGACAGACCAAAAAGCAGAGCAACTCAAGTCAGCGAGAGACTGCTTGAGTGTAAGTTGAGTAGAGACCCCAGCCCAGAGACTCAGGCATGTTCAAGAGCCTCACTGTAAATGATTCCACTGGGAGTTTAGTATTCAAACACCTCTAAGTACACAGGTTGACAGAAATTCCCTCTTTACATTGCTATATAATTGGCAACAAAGGTGGGAACAACTTGCCAGCTTAGCTTGTCACATTATCCTCATGAAAGAGTGTGGAGATACCGATGAGAAATGGGGACTTTCGTCAGGACTGAAATACACAGCAGACACCATGGCAGATGGTGCTGGATGGAATTAAATGGAATTGTAAAGTTCAAGGTATTTTAGAGAAGGTTCATGTCAAGAGGAAACATGCTAAGAGCTTAAGAAATACAGAATAGTGAAGAGAGACAGAAAACTACTCCTATTCATCCTCCTCCTGACACATGGAGATGGCCAATGAGCTGAAATGATTATAAACATTTAGTCGTTTCCATTATTGTCAGGACTGAATACTGGTTGGTCCCTTGTGCACCTGCACAAAGACACAAAGCCACCACTGCCCTGCACATTTTGCAGTCCAAAGGGTGAGGGAATCTCTGCTTAAATGCAAAGCATGGATGAAGCTTGGACCTCACAAGAATATGCCTAAGCCAAGAGTGCAAAGGGTTAAGGAGTCAAATGTTTGAATAGATAATGAAAACATCCAAGATTGTCAGATTAGTTAGTATGAAAGAACAGGGATATGTCCCCAAATCTTTGGTAGCTGTCCTCCCTAAGGACCCATCACCCTCTCTCCCTGAAGTCTTTGGTACTGGTTGCTGTTAGAGATGTTACTGGGGCAATGACTCTGACACTCCCTGCTCCCAAGATGTAACTCGGCTCTGTAGTTTAACGTTTCAGAAACAAGCATGCTACTGAAACAGAGTTTGGACAGCGTTCCAAAGCTGAGGCCCCATCAGGCCAGCTGATAGCTCCTCATTAAAAAAAAGGCTACAAGGAACAAAAAAAACCCCAACCTCTTTTCCAGGCAGGGAATACCACTAGCATGAGACTGACAACTTTGAGGATGAGGTCACCTCCGTTCCCTTCAGAAATGAAGCTAGCAAGTACAATTAACAATAATTAAAAACTCCTCTCACAAAGGGACACTATACTTTTTATTATCTCTGTGGAAGCCTAATCAAAAGCATCACAATGGGCTTGTTGATTTTGTTTTTAAACCAAGATACACTAAAAGACAGAAAGAATGAGGCAATCAAGGACAGAAACTCAATTTTACTATTTGCTGTAGTATTTCAGCTCAAAATAAAAATTGCCCCTTACTTATCTAGAAGAATAACTTGCCATTTACTACTCAGTCACAACAAAACATGACCAAATATTCTAATTCACAAAAAAATGCTTAATGGGTAAATAAACGTGCTCATGAAACAAACTTATATAGGAAGAGTAAGCAATAGGCTGTAATCACACTTACGAGAAGTTACTGACTTTGGGTCTAATGATTTTTCTCTGCACAGGGTTCCAGTTGCATAAAAGTATTTTCTTTGCATCCCAATTCACTATTACATTCTGAGGTATTCATTGCAAGAATGTGAACCAGTTTGTATTTCAAATGATTTCTTATTCATATTTGTTTCACCTTCTGTGTCAGAGGAAAGACAACAGTGATTTAATCACCAGAGATCCCACAGCATTTGGACAGCATTTCAGCTCACCAAATATAGACGTGTGCTGCTTGGGGGAGCAGCATCACTCTCTAGACTTCAGGGATAAATTGCACCTCCAGCAATTAAAACAGGAGCTTGGACAACTTATGTGATGATTTAGCTGCCTGAACACAGCTCCTACACCTCCTGTCATTTTAGGGGAGGTGCAATGTCCTGCCTGACCCACATAAAACTCAAGTGTTGTATCTGCCAGCCCTAAGATTATGTCCCAGATAACCAAAGCTGTCTCAAATGCACCAGACACCAACATGCAGGCAAATGAATCACAGAACCATAAAGACTGGAAAAGACCTCTAAGACCATGAAGTCTAATCCTATCCTTGTGCACTTGAATGTGCGCATAGATTATGCTGTCTTGTCTTTGTATCAGAGCCAAATCTCACCCATCTATTCAGCTCTATGTCTACAGCCTAATAATAATGTTAAAACCCTTCAGAATGTTTCTATCTTTGTTGTGGACTAATATTAAAGACCTCACTGCTCTTTATCAGGAGAGATACTTTGCTATCAGTGTCTCTACCCATAGGCAGGCACAATTGCCAGATCAGATTTACCAGCAGAGCTTTAGGATGCAGATTAAACCCTGGCAATTGGCTTTCACCCAAACACGAGTGCTTAAATCACTTCTAAAATGTGATTACTTTTAAAAGGTTTACTGTTATAAGCCCAAAGTGACCCTGCTGCTTCGCAGTAACCGCTACGCACTTCAGTGCTGCCTAAAGTGACCCAAGAAGCATTACATGGGCACACGGATCCTCCTCTCCCAGTTGCACCGGTGAACGATTTTCCTGAGATCAAGCAAATTTCAGGGCAAGAAGGGTAAGCCTAGGTAATTGGGAATGAGAGGGTTAAGCCTTAAGCATGCTGGAGTGGATGGGTGAGCTACGAAGCAGTCAGTGGGTGCAGCAGCAGGAAGGCCACCAGCCCTGTGCCCGAGGAGCAGATGCCTGCTGGACAGATGAGAGGAGCCAGCCAGCAGCCGAGAATAGCAGCACGGCAGGCGGAAGGGAAGGAAACACATGGTATTAAGCAAGAGGTCAATCCAGTTTGAACACAACAGCATTTAAAGTACAGTATTCCAAGAGACTGACCTCTGCAAATCCCCGCTGGTACCGAGCGGCAGCTCTAAAGGCTGGGGATCACAGACCGAGGATGTTGTGACACCAGCAGGTCATCCTATCACTGCTATTTGATATACACTTACAGCTGGCCTGAGTGTAAACAGGGAAGTCACATGGCATCTGCAGTGTCACACAGTGACTTCCTTCATGTCACACAAGCTTAGAACATGGCCTTTAACACCCATCAGCCCATACAGCGTCTGCAAAAACGGGAACCTTTAAGCAAATCTATTTAACACTGCTCATCTCAGCCATCTTCCATGACTCAGGAATCTGTTCCTGGATGCCAGCGTGTATTTTCCACTTCCCTGCAGTGTATCTAACAGAAACGAATATGAATGCTGACACAGTAAGCTGACTGATTGCAGTATTTTATTTTTTGGACTGAGTCCCAATTTCAGTCTGATCTGGTTCTCAGATAGGAGGGCGCACATTGTCACGGTGTTTGTAAAAGCGGTTGCTACACTGATTTGATGAGATATGTGAGGCTGTGCATCTGCATAGCAGAAAGCCAAATCGTGCATGCTGCAGATGCATCACATTCTCTCAGAATAATAAACTAGAGGCTTACTGAAAACAATATTGAAATAATTTAATGGGATTCTTTCAAACATAAAGATATAAATACAGGTCAGATTTTGCAGACAGTGTTTAAATTCACAGTCATGTTTTAAAAGCAATTTGAATCATAGAATGGTTTTGGTTGGAAGGGACCTTAAAGATCATCCAGTTCCAACCCCCCTGCCAGGGGCAGGGACACCTCCGACCAGACCAGGCTGCTCAAGGCACCATCCAACTTGGCCTTGAACACTTCCAGGGAGGGAGCATCCACAATTTCCCTGGGCAACCTGTGCCAGTGCCTCACCACCCTCATTGTGAAGAATTTCTTCCTAATGTCTAATCTAAACCTTCCCCCTTCCAATTTAAAGCCATCTCCCCTGGTCCTATCACTACAGGCCCTCATAACAAGCACAGTTCAGAGAACAAGCCTGGGATTCAGCAGACTTGGACTGTTTGTTCCTTCTTTACACCAGTGACTGTGGATCAAGTCAGGCTCTGGGAAAACCTCAAGTTTCAATAAATTACCCAAATGACATGTCCCAACTGTTCAGCATCCAGAAGGTGCCACCACCAGCTGGAATTAAGAACACTGGTGCTGCCTGCTGCCTAGCACTTCGAAAGTCTGGTCTTTAAAAGGATCGTTATACACATAAAATGGTTAAAGATATTGAGAGTGAAAAAGTTAATCTGGTTATTTCATATTGTTATCCCATTCTTTGACACAACTTTTATTAACTTTGTGCAAGAAAGAATGTAATCTTGCTGATAAAAATTGCAATACAGCCCTCACTTGTACATGTCTTTTAACAGACGTACCATTTTGAGATGATTCACACCTTACAATATGACTATGATTTGGTCTGTACACACAATTTTAGACCAAAACCTTAAAGATTCTAGACATCTCCTGAAGGACCACAGGAAAGCGGTCTTCAGATCCCTTACTCTGTGTTCATAGGTCAGCATTTCTTCTAGTAAATGAGCTGCAACTTTTCTAAGCAGACAAATTATTCTCTCACAAACAGATTGGTTCTAACAGACCGAGCAAGACAGATTAACAGTGAAAACTTATTTCTGGCAATGAATAATGAGCTGCTTTGAACTATTTTTCAGATCAGAACTTCATGTCTAAGAGTCTCCATACACAAAACACAACAATGTGCAAAAAGGGTGCTGTGAATCCTAACAGAAAGGTGTGTGATGTTATCTTTCAGATGGGAAGCATGACAAAGATGCTATTACACACACATATTTTTACTATTAGATAAATGAGACATCTTGCAGGCAGCTACAGTCTTAGGGCAGTGATCACAACTTAAACACATGGCTGATGGTAGGGATAGAAAAAAAAAAAAGAGGTTCAGAAAAAACCACAGAATCACAAGGGATGGGTGATGTATTTTTTACCACCCTCCTTGCCCTGCCCCTATTTCAGCTCTTTAAACGATTTCAGTGTGCTAAAAAGTAAATAAAGAATGAAAAAAATTCCTACTTCTTCTTTAAGCTGTCTGGTTATTTTCCTACAGACACTATCTCAGCATTCAGTTAACGACATTAATTGCTTTCTTTCTACTGAGAGCAGGCAAGTGTTTCCCTTCACTTTCTCTTGAGTAAACAAACAAAAAAAGTCCGGGGAACAAAAACATTAGAAGATAGTATCTCCACAAATGAACTCTATTTTACAACAGCAGGAAACGAATAAGATAATATGTACAGACCTCAGACACTCTATTTCAAATCTGTTTTTAAAATGCCATTTGAAGGTCTCTACGGGGCAGAACTGAATTGAAATTAGCCAAGCAACAAGGATGTATTTTCTGAGCAACGCACCTTTCAACCATGTTGTTCTCAACTTTCTTCACAGCATCTAAACCAGACTGCTCCGTTGTGTAATCCCAAGCCTCGAAAAAGTTAGCAAACCTCCTCTCCTGTAGCAGCTTCCTGCACCTGCCCCTACAGGTAATAAAGGATTAGAAGGTCAGAATCGCAATGTTTATGGAACTTTTCTTTCTGCTAAGCAAGAAGCTCATTTCTTATTCTTAAAATGAAAGGAGTGGCCGTGTTTTAAAAAAAAAAAAAGGAAAGAAAAACAACATAATGAAAAGGAAGCACACACCCATATGGAAAAAAATGGCAAAGATGAAGCATGCTTATTACAAATGCGTTGTAACCTTGTCACCGCCGAAAACAAACAATTAATTAAACAGAAGGGAAGCATCAAGATTTGCATTCCTGTGTGTTCTCAGAATACACAGTACTGCCTGTGCTTCTATGGAGGCTGCACACTGCTCTTACGATTGTTGTGATAAGTTTTAATATCAAGTGTAACAGCAAACAAACTTTGAGTCAGGACTGCAATTGTGTTTTAGCAGTGTCCGCGCAATCCCACAGATGGTAACTCAGAGCGGTGTTTCTGACACAGCAACTCAACTCCTGCAGTTCCTGAAGCACAGAACGAGCATGTGTAAACACCACCAGGATTGCTACTTATGTAAGAAATGCAAATGTGGAGCTTTGACAGATCTACAACCGAAAAGCTCGTACTAAACATACCCACACATTCCTCTGCACCTTACTGTGCACAGTTACTACAGCAATGAACATCAGCGTGAGATTTGCCCTGCTTTAGCAGAATCATAGAATGGTTTGGGTTGGAAGGGACCCTAAAGACCATCCAGTGCCGAGCCCCCTGCCAAGGGCTAGATCCGGCTGCTCAAGGCCCATCCAACCTGGCCTTGAAAGAAACATCTGCCTAAGTAAAGCAAATAATTCTTGGATTAAAAATAAGTGAGCTCTAACTACTGTACAAGCCGGCTCAGCTATGGTTCCAAGCTTTATAGGAAATCCAGTTTGCTCAAAATGAGAAAGATTTCACTCACTGCTTTAGGGATACTTTGTGAAGTTACCAAAACCCTGCACATTTTCCAAGACAACCCTATAACCTGGCATCACAGACTTCTGCCTGGCAATAAAAAAAACCACAGTGAACATGGCAGAGCTGGTAGGAGTTATTAAACAAGCTGCTTCCAAAGAACTATGCAAATGCAACCATCCCGACTGACGCAACCTACGCTAAACCCACCAATGTGCAATGTGACACAAGCGTGTGGCTCATGCGCTCCCCTCACAGCAGGCTGCTCTGCACCAGGTCTTCATCCTGCTGCTAACCACGTGCAGACAGTTTCACAAAAAGCAGGTCCAGCAAGACAAAACTCCCAACTGGATGCCAAAAACCTGCTGGGCCTGGTCTATAGTAGGATTTTACAGTACACCACCATGGATTAGTTATTCCTTAATAAACACACACCTTTTTGGCAGCTGAGATAAAGCCTGTAACTTCCTGTAGTAGTCATGGGCTTCAAAAGAACCTGCTCCACTACAATAAATATTGAAAATGCACTGTGTACAACTCAGTATAACTTAACTGGATAGTAGAGTCACTACCTTAAACAATGGCCCAACTGTACCTGACTAGAGAGAGGTCACAGCCAGGGCTGTAACTCTGCCACAGGAATTTAAGTACAGTTAGGCATTAGTCATGGTGAACTATGTCCAGCCTTACAGCAGCTACAGTCAAAGATTCTAACAACAGCCCAGTCAGTCAAAGTTTGATAATGACTTAAAGTTACTTTACCTTCACATCTCATCCATTAAAATGAAAGGGTCTTCCAGTCTGGGAGATGCCGTAATGCTGATGTGCTGTGCATTTGTAATTCCAGCAACTCTCTCATCTTTGAACCTTTTTTTTTTTTGTCAGGCAGCTCCTTGCACCTGCAGGTCACTTCAGCTCTTGGGAATACCCACTACAAACTGCAATGCTACAGACAGACTGTAAGTCTCTGATGTGCTTCACCTGCTTTCTCCGTGACCTTGTTAGAGCCAAAAAATCCAGTGCATAATAAAATCACAGAATCATAGAATAGTTTGGGTTGGCAGGGATTTTAAAGACAGCCCAGTTCCAACTCCCTTGCCATGCGCAGGGACACTTTCCACTGGTTCAGGCTGCTCAAAGTCTCACCCAACCAGGCCTTGAACACCTCCAGGGACAGGGAATCCAAGACTTCCCTGGGTAACCTGTGCCAGTGCCTCACCACCCTCACAGTAACACATTTCTTCCTAACACCTAATCTGAATCTCCTCTCTTTCAGCATAAAACCATTTCCCCTCATCACTGCACCTTCCCCAGCTTTCCTGTAGGCCCCCTTTAAATACTTAAGGCCTCCCCAGAGTGATTATGGTCTCACAAATTTCTGCAGGAACACTACGAAGATGTTCCCTCCTGACCAAGGTGAAGTCTATACATCAACACACTGAAGTTCAGGCAGAGTAAATGATGTGCCATCCAAGTGAGCTGGATGCCAATCAGTGGAAAGCAACAGAAGTGTTGGGGGGTCTGTGCACTCACCCACACACCCCACAGTCCCTCTCTGCATATCTCAGGGAGAGTGGTTGACACCAGACCTTTAGGTATCATCAGAGTCAGCCCATATCACTGTTCCATCTTCTTTGCTACATACCTACCCATCTACTCACCCACTCCTACCACCTCTCTCACTTGCCAGTCTAACTGCCCACCCACTCACACTTTCTCTTACTCACTAACCCACCCATTTACATGTTTTTCATTCATCTCCCCATTTAGTTACACAACTTGATACTCAAACACCTCCAATCCATTCACTAATAGTAATTCTACCTCCCATGATGTGCCCATCCCCAACTCTCCATAACATCCCCACCCTCAATCGAGCTTCTTGGTGACCTGAAAGAAGACAGCTTATCACCTCAAGCTCCCAAGGTCCATGAGGCTCCACGAGGTCCAGCTCTCTGCACTACACCAATGCTAACCCAACTCCTTCTGAATGAGTCCCACATACTCTTCCAAAACCATGCGGATAGACAGTGGGGATGAGGACTGCCCAGTGCTGGCAGCTTCCTTTGCCTGTGCCTTGGGTGTGCACACAACACACACCCTTGCCCCCCACCCTACAAAACCCTGTCTTCAGAGACTTGCAACACAACCCTCTGAAAGGAAGAACAGCAGCAATGCTTCACAAACCAGAGGATGTCTGGGATAGAGGTTCTGGATCATGACCACAGGCAGCTCCAAAATCCCTGACTCAGGCCAGCGCGGCCATGCACCAACGCACACCAACTGGCCTGTCTCTCATGGAGTGACAGCAAAAACAATGCCCATTTGTCCTCTTTATGGCCACGGAGTATTTGGTTTTGCGGGATACTGACCTAGCTCTTTGTGGTCAAGACAAGCGAAAACTTTGGAGACAACTCTGCTTGGGCGCCCAAGGCTTCTGGTAGTGAAGACCAAGCCCTAAAGAACAAACAACAACCAACCAACCCCTGAAACCCAACAAACAAATGAATCTATAACAAGAAACAACAGTTATGAAGTGAAGCAGCTTTGAGAAAAAGAGAAGACATGTAAAGCTGGAAAGAAAAAAAATTTCAGATAACTACATTACAACTTCCACTATTTCTGTCACTAATGGAAAACTGTAATTTTTTCATTTTCCTTGTAATGCCCTCTACAGATTTGCCTGCATTCATTGCTTCCCTGCAGTTTAAATGCCACAGCAGAGTAAAAAAATCACTTACATATTCTGGCGTAACTCCCCCGTATAAAAACATCTTAATTTCTGAGTAAAATTGGCCTTTTCAGGTAATTTTCAACAATTTTCAAGTGACACTAGAACAGACCACTCTTGTACTGGAATAAAATATGCGTCTGAGAAATTATACTATTAGCAGTTTAGTTTAAAATCTATCTTCAATCAGTATAATTTTCCCAAATCCTGCAAAACTGAACATGCAGCACTTAAGGTAAGCAATACATCTAATATTCAAGAACATGTAATAATATTCTGCTCATCTTCACAGGCTGTTAACACCACACAAAGAAGAATTACTCAAAGATGAGAAGGCAGACTTGAAATAATATGGTGAAACAAAGAAATGGAAAAATTCAGGCCAAGTATCAGGCAATGAAAAAAATCTCACCATTAAACCTTGTGGAAAAGACTCCAGATTATCAAAGTGGAAGGCCAAGTTCTTAGGAATATCCCCAGCCTTAAACCACAGAAAAAGAAGTGTAGCACAGAACGTGGACTGGGAAGAAGATGGTCTGGAGATGGTCTGGATCTAATGCACTTTCCATCTCCAACATCTATGATTCTGTGATTCCACAGCAGCACTTCGCAGAGGGCTGGCAAACTTTCATAGCAACTCAATTGTCTGATTATTGGGTGCTAAAGTGTTTGGTCAAAAGGAGGTCCTTGTAGCTGGATGTTGTAGCTACACCACGCCACTCTCCTTCAACGCCATGCATTACGCTGCCAGCAGAGAGCCTGGTGTGAGTGGCAGGCATGCAGTTAATTACAGAGCTGTGGGTAGCTCTCCTAAACATGCAAAACAGAATTTGGGTAATTAAAGAGACAATCACCATCTTCTTTGAAAAATGCCTGGGGTCAACTTTTGACAGCAGATTTGATAACAGAGTTCAACTTTGTCAACATTTATGCACGCAGGTATCTTCACTCACACAAGCAAATAAGCGTTGGTGTGGTTGGAACTATGCTTTACACCATTTTTAACTATTTACTCTTGATTTGTGCGCTGAGAAAATCCTCCCTTAGGGTAAAATACCAGATTGTTTCTCAGATCATGGGCTTTGTTTGCTGTTTTCAAGTTATTAGGTGTGCATACATGCAGGAAGAAGAAACTGCAAAAGCACATGTGGCACGGGCACACCTTTTATGGTTAAAGCTTGTGTGTGAGGAAAAGAGATTATAACAATAAAAAGTTTAAGAATCATGAAGATTAAGACAAAAACGTAGAAGAAGCAAAAAAACTCCAAAGCAGAATCGTGTAAAAAGCAGTATATAAAAAGATGATCTTTTGGAACATGAAGAACTGTGCCATGTCTGCTGGAAGCCCACTGTCTAAGCCACTGCTGCCCTGAAATCTTCTTTGGAGAGCTGGGTTTGGGGATGTTTTGCCATTTTTCTCCTGGCAAATGGAAATTCTACCCTAATTAAGATGGGATGTGATCTGTGGGATTGTAGCCACAGGCAGATTTTGTAATTGTAAACAGAAGAACCATGTGCAATGCCATTCAAAAAAATGCTGAATTGATAAATGCCATGAACCTATCAGGCTCTACACGTTATTTCTATACCACTTCCTTACATTTATGGCTAGAAATTTTAATAATTGACTCCTCTTTGCCACTATACAATTTTATTAACGCTACTCTTAAGTACTTAGGCTCTGAATAGAAAATGGAAATACAAGAAGGGCACACTGAGTGCTCGGCGCACGCGGATGCTTAAGTGATTTGTAGACACCTAGAATCTAGATGCCAATGGAAAACAGGGAAGATTGAAAATCAACAGATTGCTTATGATGGAGAACAAGGTTAACTTAGCTCCTGCTTGAGCCCCACCATGATTAAGAGACAAGGGATGTGCAGTTTTCTGAACAGGTTGAACTGATCTTTATGTAGGTGTTATGAAAAGGGACACTCCCACCTCCTGCTTTGCTCCTGGTCACGAGTTCATGCTACTTCCCCATTAGCAGTAAAAGCCATGCAGCTATAGATCAGTTGGATCAGTTCTAATTATCTCAAAGGGGAGAAAAAAATATTTCATTTTCAACCAGATCAGCAAATGGGGTTGGCTCAGCCCAAGGCCACGCGGTCATCAGTGATGACTGTGGAATAAGGTAAGTTTGAAACTGCACATGAAACTCACAGAGCAGTTCAATTCATTAGGTACCCTCTGGCCACACTAAAACAACATCAAGCGCAAGACGATATGTAACAATCATGGTAGTCCCAAAATGTCCACAGAAATCACCTTTAAATGACAACACAATGGTAAGAACTCACCTGGGAAGCCGGGCACCTTTCCCCCTGCAGATCCCATCTCCTATAAAGTCCTCAAATCAGCAGACTTCAAGCAGAGTTTGGGATAGTGCTGCTTTTGGCCCTCCCCCTGGAGATGGGCCAGCACAAAGAGAATTCAAAAGTCATAAAACCAGAAAGAGAAAGCACTGGAGGGCAAGTAAGACTCCACGAGAAACAGACTCCCAGGAGAAGGGGCAGAGCCCTATACTCTGGTCCCTCCTCCAGCAATTGCTCATGTCTTCTGCTGCACTGAAGATGAGATAAAAAGTACACACATTTCCTTTTATACTAAACCTTGAAAAATACATCCTATGAGCTACGTAAACACACTAAAGAGCTGGTAAGAGCTGTGCCTAAGAAGAGAACAGCACATACCTACCCGTATTCTTGGAAATTTGTTTATTTTTGGTGGGTAAAAGTAAACCAAAGAGCAACGCTGAGATCTTCATAGTTATGACTCACTTCTGCCAACCTCATGTTTTGGCAATAAAACTGCACATGCACTCTCACAGGAGCCTGTAATAACAGGTCATATGGTAACTTTCTGTAACTGCTTGGGTACTTCAAGTTACAATTCAGGTGCCCTAAATTTGATTAGAAGTTAAAACCACCTCCTAGCTTCCATTTACTCCACCAGTGATCCCGTAAAGTCGCAGCACGGGACGGCAGCACTGCCCAGTTTGCCAGCAGACAAATCGGAAGCAAGAAAGGGAACTGGATACCAAAGATGATCACACGCAGCTCCCTAAAAATGCTTGGATAAAAGTAGCTTCTATTCATACCTCACGCTGCTGGAAAACATGCATTTTCATTTGGCTCAATGAATTTTTATTTTAAACACTGGTATTACCACCCTAGCAGAGCAATGGAAGAGGAATCGCTCCTCTTTTCCAGGTCCCATTTTGAGATCCCCAAACTCTGCATTCAAGTAGCTGCAGGCTGTAAGAACTCAACTATAAGAATTTACAAAACAAACAACAAGAAAAAGCCAACAAATTCTCTGTATCTTGCCTGTAAACTTCTGCATGGGAATCCACCACAGAGAAGCACGAATGAATGTTTCATTAAGACACTGCACAGACCTAAAATGTCAAGCACCGTGTTGGTTTAGACATCAACCCATACACTTGTGCGTCTAATTTCAGATTGAGTTAGCATCTTCCTTACATGTAATTTATGGCTTGTGTTTAAAAAGCTACTATTTATGAAAAGGAATGTGATTTTTGTTGGTTTTCTGCTTGTTTGCTTGGCTGGGTTGTTTTTTTTTTCTACAAAAATTAAGTGCTACACTCACATAATAAGCAGTTTTCTGCCTTAGAGAGAAAGTGCTGTTAAATCTACCTCCACAGGCTGCTTCTTTCTGGTCAAGATCATCACAAAACCCAAGGCAAAATGTAGTCTTTACATCATGTATTTTTGATTGTCCCCATCATATTAAGTGACATTTTAAAAACTCCAAGGAAATGGATACTACAAACACACACACTGAAAAAAACCCTCCCTAAACATGTTTCAAAATACGATTACTTCAATTACTTTGGGTGTGAACACTGCACCAATTGTACCAGCCTGTTCCCCAAAACAAGTGATTTTGAAGAGCAGCAATTTTCCTGTCCCACAGGTGGGTAAACAACAACAACAACCTGAAGATCTAAGACTCCTTCTCCTCAAACAGGGCCTGCTTGTCATTTCTTAGTAAATTAAATAGCTCCAGTGTGACCCTGAGGAAATTTGATCCAACACATCAATACAGGTTTAACAGTTAACAATTTAGGGGCTATAAAAATTCGCAACTTCCTTTCTTTTTATCTGACATGATAAGGAAACAATGATGTATTTTGTTTTTTGTTGCTTTTTTAAAAAAAATAAGTTCCCCTTGAGAACATTTTGATAAGCTTACGGTTAAATAAATGATTTTCAGAAGATATGCACCTAATTCACAAAAATACTTGGCAAAACTCTATCTTCAGATATCTAATTCATATAACATTCTCCTTTATTTGTTTAATTCAAGTGAAGTATTTTCCTCCGCCCTTTCCTTTTCATGGGTTTTTCACACCCACATAACAACCAAGTGACTCTTCCCTGACCCTGCCTCCCACGCCTTTTGGTACAACCGCTCGCTAGCAAGTCACCTCGTGCTTGAGCTCTTCTCCCAAGATCCAAAGGAAGCACTTAAGGAAAGGAAATCCAATACAATGCTAAACCTTCCTTTATTTTATTTTTAACCGCTGGGGTTCCATAGGGATGTGTGGAGCACAACTGCCCTCTCACTGCTGTTTTGGAAAAGAGGGGAAAAAATATCCGCGAGCATCTCACTGCAACTGCAGGCTTGCAGAGTCATGGAATGGTTTGTGTTGGAAGGGAGTTTAAAGACCATCCAGTTCCAGCTCCCCTGCCATGGGTAGGGACACCTCCCACTGGATCAGGCTGCTCAAAGCCCCATCCAACCTGGCCTTGAAACATCTGTAGGGATGGGGGATCCACAACGTCTCTGGGCAACCTGTGCCAGGGCCTCACCACCCTCACAGAAAAAAGCGTGGTTCTAATATCTAATCCAAATCTCCCCTCTTTCAGCTTAAAACCATCCCCCCTCATCCCAATGCTGCACTCCCTGATAAAGAGCCCCTCCCCAGCTTTCCTGTGGGCTCTCTAAGTACTGGAAGGCTGCTCTAAGGTCTCCCTGGAGCCTTCTCTTCTCCAGGTTGAACAACCTCAACTCTCAGCCTGTTCTCTTACGGGAGGTGTTCCAGCCCTTGGATCATCTTTGTGGCCTCCTCTGGTCTCGCTCTAACAGATCCATAGTCTTCCTGTGCTGGGGACTCCAGAACTGAACAGAGCACTCAAGAGAATTTGGGGATGCATTGTGTCCCAGTATCACCTACCCAGGAAGAACAGCAGCAGTGAACTCCTCCCTTAGTGGTGGACAGTTAGGACACAGCACCAGCAATTCCTATGGCTGGTGTCTGCAGGGTATCTGTCACAGAGCACAATGAATTCCACCAACACTATTCTGCTTTCCCCATCTTCCAACACTCTGTGCATTCAAAACAATATTATGGAAATCCAAAAGCTATGGCACCACCTTTTAGCATCCTCTCTAAAAGGAAACAGTGATCACGCTGGTAAAGCACTGAAGGAAAAGTTAAATAACACTGCCTCATTTTATCATCAACTAAGAATAAATCCTGACTTGCCCAAGAAACCCCCCTTGAAAAAATCCCTCCCCAAACTAGTGTCAGAGCTGACAGCAGATTCAGGGAGCACGACTTCCAGACCCAGCTCTGTCAGCCAACGTGATCTCTTTTAGCCAATTGGTTTTTTTGAGAAACCACTAATTGACATCTTTTTTCTTGGGATTGACAGAGCCACTTAAAAATAACATCCTTTCTATTCTAGGCATATTTTAGGAAAAGTATGATTAGATTTAATTCCAGGGACAGACATCTGATTTTCATGTGAAATTCAAGAAGACTGAAGCCTTGTTCATTCAGCGGAGTGTAACAGGAAAATTACAGCGTAGCCATGACTCCAGGATGATAGAATCCCAAAGCCAGAGGGCTGTCCCATCCTCTTTGCTTAGTACCAACATCAGCAGAGGTTTGTAGGTTAAAGTGAACAGCAATTTCAAATCGTTTTTGTCAAACTGATGGACAAAGTTTCTCCCTTTATTTACAGACTGCAGCAGGCCAGCTCGTGTTTTCTATAAAAGCTGCTCCAGTGAAAAAACGAATAGACCTTAACACGTTCGAAAAGCTGTTAAAGAGCTTGCTTTCAACTACATTTAGCAAGATACCATCTTAGCACGGACAAGGATAAGCACATAAACTTACCAATGCATTAGCAGGAGAAGCATCAGAAATAAAGTTCAGGTTTTACTCGGGAGTCAGCATCTCGGTTCCTTCCTGGCACAAAATAAATCCCACAGGCAGCAGGTACCAGAACATCTCTCCTCTGCTAGTCAAACCCCTGTGCTCACAGGCGTCTTCTGAATCTGCCACCAACAAAAGAAACCACAGCAAGACTGCTTCCCTAATGCTTCATAACTGAGTCAGTAGGTCAACAATTCCTTGGGTTTAGGAGCCAGATCAGTTCCCTTCAACACCCCTTTCTTTTTTTTTCTGATGGAGAAGCCAACTGTCTCCTGCCAGTGGCAGCCCATCTGCTTCCAGAGCAGAACCAAACCACTCCAAACCACCACCTCCTTTTGGCGCAGACATCCGTCCTGACGCAACTCCATTTTGTCTCTCACGTCTGGGAAAAACCACGAGAGAATACTTACAATTGAAAAGAGAGTCAGGAAGCTGCTCCTTGTGCACCTTGCACGCTGCTGCCGGCTCTCAGCCCACGTTCCCATTTCCCATCCCCGAGATGGAGTAGCATGAAGAAGAGCACTTCACGTAATACCAGACCTATCCCCAGCCTGCCTTGTTCCATGCAAGCACAGAATATCCTGCGTGTGCATTTCAGGCGCGCTGCTCGAACAAAGGAAGCTCTGAAGCTGCTATCCCTCTTCCCAATCCATGACTCAAAACGTCTGGTTGAAAATTGGTTTCGTAATAACCCTTTAGTACCACCTACTCATCACAGAGCGATTCTTGCAGCAAATGCACAGGAAATCACCAGTGAGTGCCAATGGAGCTACTATTCCAAGAACTAGCTCTTTCAGTTATTCCTTCATCATTTGGAAACTGCGATGCTTTTACTTTCCCTATCGCACAGGACGTAGTTTTTTTTAAGAACAGTTCTTAACTATGATCCTGTAAAATGCTTTGTTGATAAATCACCAGCTGAAAACTTGCCCACTTGAAAAAAAAAATAAAATTTCACAATATTCATTCCAGAAAATACAGTAACTCCTTTCTGGAAATAACTCACTGGACAAAAATCAAAAGGGCAGAATTGATCTTCAGAGACAGTTTGCATCCTGCAGAGCACACAAAGACGGTGAAGTCAGCCACGTGCCTTTCTGACCACCAACAGCAGACCCCTGACTCACCCAACCACAAGATGAGTCGCTATGAATGATTTCCTCCTCTTGCACTCCCCCCGGGGTGCTCTGCGCCACTGGCATATCCTGAGCCTAATCCTGACTTTGATGGGAATTCCAAAACTCATCTCGTAAGGCTGTGGCCACCAGCTAACGGTGCAGCCATCTGCTCGCTCCCGCTTTGAGTCACCTGTCAGCAATACAAAAGGAAATTACTCAGCGGCGAGCACGTGGAAGCCCAATGCTACAGTCTCCCGCGTAGCCCTTACAGGAATAACGAAATTCTGGAGCACTCAAATCAGCCTGAAGGAAAAGTGTTATGTTCTGTAGCACTAACATTCAAAAAGGAGGGGGAGGAGGGAGTGAAAAATAAGGGACAGGACTGCAGACAGAGAGCGTTTCGGCTGGGTTTCAATGCCAGCGTCACGGAAGCTGCCATGGAAGGGGGGACAAAAAAAAAAAAGAAGACATTTCACAAACACTAGACCTTCACTGTGCGTGACAAGAAAAATAATTAAAACAACTGAGAGAACTAATCTGTGGCTGCTTAGGAAGTTAACTCTTCGAAGGAAGTGATTAAGAAAACAAAAGCAAAGTGTTATGTTTATCAAACAAGTGAACTTAACACAGCAGAGTGCTAACTCATGGAAGCGAGGACCGAGCCCCGCCACAGCCCTCCCGCAGGCGCAGGTTCACAGGCGGCTGGGATCGCATTATTAAGCAGTTATTCCTCCAAAGAAACACATCTTTTAAGAAACTGCTTTGCCAGAACACCAAACGCTACCAGAGACGCAGCCACAATGCCCTGTGCCCCCTTATGAAATTCCCTTTATTTAATTGCTATTCAGGATAAAATTCACAAGGATTTTCCTTACAAGACCTGAATAACCACTAGGGTATTGACAAATTCAGACCAGCAACAGTTAGGTTTTTTTGCATCATCAATTACGCAGCCCTCCGAAACAAGACTCCCAACTTCTCCCCAAAATAGCAGGCAAACAGAAGCCAGTCAGTACACACAACACTTCGAATCTTCAGGAATGTCACCAAAATTAATTAATACTAGAGAATTAATTGTCCAACCTGCTTCTGCATGCAGACAAGAGCCAGACCTGGTGCCTCTACAGTGGGGGACGGAAGCACTTCTTGTTCCTGTTTCAGACTTGACTTTTTTTTCCCAAGCAGGAGATGATCTAATTATTCAACATGTCAGTATATTGCTTCACCCATTCCTGTGTGTCTCCTTACATTAACATATTTTAACAAATCAGCTCATTAGGAAGGAGGCGAGGAACGAAACGACAAATTGTCCTTAAAAATCAATCACAAAGACAGGAGTCTTCCCGTGTTTTGTCCTTTACCTATCCAAAACTCTATCGGAGCACACGACCAATGATGCTGAACGTAAACCAGCAACAAAGCTCCCCCAAACCAATCCTCACACTGCTCAGAGGTAAGCGTACCTGTGCAAGACATAAGCCCCATCGGTGAGCTCTGTGAAGGAGTAATTCTGGGTCCTGCTTGATTAGGAAAGAAAAGCAACTCCCCAACGACAGCCTTTTATTGTTCCCAAACGTGCTGATGCTCAGCTGCAGGCACTATCGGTGAGAAGGGGCTGATGGATCTCATGTATAATAATTGGGCATGGGTGATGAAAGCAAGGGATCAAATCACGTAAGGCTGCTATACCCATCGACTTGAAATGGATCTGAAAACCCCTGAAATCCAAATATAACACATACAGCACCTGTATTTGCATACGCAGGATGCTGGCCGAAGTTTCCAAGCCTTTTTATCAAATGCCTTTCTTCCAGCAAAGAGCCTTTCAAAACCCAGCCCTTTCAGCGGATAAGGATTTGAGAGATGTTCTTGTGTTTTAAACCTTGTGTGGAATTAAAACAACGGGTTTGCTCAGGAATTGGCTTGAGTAGGCTCCCCACGGCATGTATTAAATCCACCAGTTCTTAGGAAACATTTTTCCAGCAAGTTTTGTGTATAATAACAGGTTCTATCTATAAACCTGTTTACGACTATTTCTAAAGAGAAGCTCGCTCTGAAGCAGGCCCTTTATTGTGATTAAACATGCTGGATTCATTCCCAGTTAAGGCTTATATAAGGCCTTCAAGGAAGTAAAAACTTATTTTGTACGAAATCAAGCCAGTATAGTAGTAGGTGCAACGGAATTATCCTGTTACACATTAAGTTTCACAAATAAAAGACCTGCGTTGCAGTCATAAAGTCAAATGCTGCATCCCACTAGTCAAATATTTCCCACCATAAAATCAAAGCCTACTAAGCCAAAGGAAAGACAACAGTTAAAAAGCATCTGCTTTTTTTTTGGTATAACAAAAAACACCTTGCTTGCAAAATAAAAAAGCACGTAGTAGCTGGAATGGCTCATCTTCATCGCTTGCACAACTCTGATTTAACTTAGTTGAAAAAACAAACCATCAGCACATTCAAAAGCCAAACATTTTCAAATGCACGATACAAACTTTCTCAATGCTGTTTTTTAACAAGTACCTTGTTGGTATTTTTGCTCTTCTGAACAAATCACTCCACTGGCAGGTACATTCACTCTGTCTAATAAATAACAGCTTTCTAAACCACGGTCCACAGTACATCTCTTATCTCACTCCCATAGCCTCTGCTAGGAGGGAGCGCATCCAGGTGTGCTTGCAGGGGCAGCTCACTCCAGAAACCCTCCTGAGGACGCAGCACAGGTAAGTCCATACCAGGTTTGGTTCCCACGGCCTCATACAGCTCTCCAACATCACTCCAGAAGATCAATGCTTTCCAGGACCACCAGACACCAACAAGCCACACCAAACCTGAACTCAGTCTTGAGCACCAAAAGCTGGGTATGTGACCAAGGTCTTAAAACTCAAGGACTTGTACTCAGAATAAAACCACCAAATTGGTAGATTGTAGCAGCAAATGCTTTAAAATTAAAAACAAACAAACAAACGAACTCCCCACTGAACAAAATTGAAAGGTTGTGAACAGCAACTTAGAGTGGTGTTCACACTGCATGGAGGAGAGCTGGTCTAAGCACCACACAGTATTGGTGCAGAGAACCTTCCTGAGCTAAGAATATCCATGCCTTTGTGGCTGGGAGGACAGCATAGCTCCCCGAGTGGGTGCAGTCAGTGCACACACACACAGCCAGCCTGACAAAAATACCCACTTCAGTGCCATTTAGGTGTCTACACCCAAATAAATAACTCTGTCTCCACTTGATTAGTACAGGCTCTTTCCACAGCACTTCACCAATAATGCCTGGGCTTTTCCCTTCGACCACGTCCCATTTTTTTGCTACCACACAGAGGCAGTTCAAGGACTAAACCCGCTGCAAACCAGATCTCTTCTTGCTCAAGATTAAAGCATTGTAGGACTGACCTTGATGGTACCTCAGCCTCACCTTTCAGAGGGGTCCACAGCGCAGCATCGAGGCTCAGCACAAAGCATTCCGCTCAAGTTTTCTTTGAGAAATATGGTCAGGGATACAACTCACCTTTCTGCATTTTATTGCTAAGTGTCTTACCTGGGAAGTAGGAGACCTTCTGCTTTCTCCTCCTATCCTTACAGCTAGTAGCGTGCTGTGATTTTGATAGTACACATTTACAAGCTGAGTGGTGACCTCTCACCCCTCCTTCTGAATCATGCGGCTGCTCACAAAGACATAAAAGATTCAGAGGGAGAGAATATGCAAGAGCAGGTTGACCCTTACCCTACAGAGAAAAGGACTTCTCTGAGCACTTGGAAGTCTAGGTTTCGATTTCTTTTCTTAATCGTCTTTCTGCACTTCATCCAAGCAGACCTCAAGTCAGGACAGCTACACTTCCCACGTTTAATACTGTCATACTTTTTTCATTCCCACTTAAGCTTCCTGGCAATTCTTAGATGTTTAACTCTTCTTACTCCTTCTGCAGGCACCTTCCACATTATGTTAAATTTGTAATTCCAGTGTTGGCAATTTGGGGATTTTTTAGACTTCCTTGCACAAACACAGCACGCACGAAGAACGTCTGGAGCTGCAGGAGCCAATACGGCTGAAATTCTGATCCTGGAACAAAAAGGATGACTCAAGGGGCATGTCAGACAGCCCAGAACTGCTCTCCTGACTTACTCTGGTAGCTAAAACATATGGATCACATAATCCAATCCAAACAGCAAGCAAGTTTCTTGGTAATAAGAGAAAAGGACACGATGACCTCTAGGTAAAAAATCCTAAGAACAGCAAGCACACATAAACATCAACCTGAGCAACTTTAATTCTGCGCCAGAGCCTAAAGCGAAGATAACAGCAGAGACAAACACCCAAGACAGATTTAATTCAGACTGTAATTCACTGCATACACATGCCAAACTGCGGTATAAACCTCATGCCTTCCAACACTCCTTATTGTAAGGCCTGTTCTTATCTTGGTGATGAATGGAGGGGTTTAGAAAGGTTTTGGAGCCTTTTGCAGTTTTGGCGCAGTTGCGTTTTGTGGAGAGGAAGCTGGAAGCACTTCAGGTTACTCGTTGGGGTAGAATATGTCCTCGTGCTGATCTACAAACGCTGGGTTTCTCATGGCAGGGCTCTGTTGATGAATTGTTGCGTGGCTACAGACAAGCACGTTATTGTTACCTCCCTCGAGCAAGGGTGTTTTAACCTGAGATTTATTTTGTTTGCAAAGTTTAATCAGTTCCTCAAATGGGAGGCAGTATCAGCACGAACCCTGCTTCCTTAGTACGAAGGTACAGAACTCTTCCGTTTAGTACATAGTTTTAATAAGACTAAAAAATTCCCCGTCCCTCCGCTGATTAAGAAATCCTTGAAAAGCTCAGCTTCCCCAGCACTCAGAAAATCTGACAGGGTAGCAAGAGTTGTAAATACTCAATTTTACCGAAAACAAGGGAGCACTTCAGAAATAATGAGTACTGGGAGGAGGGTGGATTTTTGGGGGGATTTCCTTTACTTTGAGTACTCAATTTATACCACTAGATGGCACGTTTGAAACTCTTGGCATCTCAGTGAAATCACAGCCAAGTCTTTGCTCTGCATCACAACATGTTTATCCCACTAGCCTCACCTGGGATGGAAAAGTACAGGTAAAATGATATCTCAAGAGCCAAATGACTGAGATACAAGGACAATGGCAGGTAGAAATGTGCCCGCGCAGGGAGGCAATGCAAGTCAGTGAGTTGAGAGCAGGACTGCAGAGCATCCTGAGTTCCAGCACTTCTGTGATGCTGGTGTGGCTAACTATCGTTTCACATCTTGGGAGAGCAAAAACAAGAGCAAAATGGGAAAGGAGGGCGACAGTTGAACCTTTGGAGGTAAAATGCCATCTTTCACAGTGAGCTGAGCAATACTCTGCTCTCTGGAGGTCCCTGAGAGCTCAACAGACACAAAACCTGTTCACAACCTTTCCAACACACCACTGGCGTGAACTGATGTGGTAGAAAAATGTTTAGGGCACAAGCAAGCAACAGGGGAAGATTTAGCCATCCCCCAGCATCGTGTTTTGCCATTGCAATATTAAGCTTTTGCAAATGGATTGCATTCCAGTGGCCCAGGCCCTCCATAGCAGATACACAAACACGCAGCAACCCACGACCCACTGAGTCAGCCTCACGGGCAAGTCACCTCTTGTACTGGGCACATTTTGGAGCGTACCTGGCTGTGCCTTGGTGTACTGGCCTTGGCAGGGACGGCAGCATTTGGCAGCACCACTTCCTTTAGGATTCTTGCTTGTTCTCTCTGCCAGTTCCTTAATGTAACTCAACCCTCTTTAAAAGTGCACTGGCACAAGCAGGTATCTGCCCTGACCAGCATTCCCTCAAAAAAGAACAAGTTGGTTCAGCACCAGCGTAACGATCGCGGGCACTCAGAGTTGGTACTTGTCATGGCATCGCACCCCACATTCCCTGTGTGTGCAATTTCAATAGATGAGGATTAACAATTCACTATGAGCGCTTCAACACCCGACTCAATCCCTGGAACTGGCATTCATGCCAAAGGAAAAACAACTGTCAATCCAAACTGGAGGAGGAAAGAAATTTTGTTGATGGGCCCCAAGGGCAAGGACAAAGAGTGCGAATTGTCCAGATGGAAGAAGCATCTTGCCCCTTCCAGTTAAGAACAGCTCAGTCCTAGCACTGTGGCAAAAAACCCAAAACTATTTTCCTCCCTTATGTAGGATTGAGCTCTGTAAAAATGCCTTGAACTTGCTGGCAGAGAGACACTGAACTGCCCTCACCATCATTAGCTTCACTGAAGGGACAAAATGTGCTCCTGAAGCAGCACAGGAAAGCTCTCAGCAGCACCAGCCAGTCTAGGTTGTTCTGAGTGAATTTTGCTCTTTCCCAATCCATCCACCTGGCACTATTTGTGTATTTACATATTCACTTTCACGAAGGATCAACCTCCTGGGTGAATATTCATCCAAATGCACCAGAGTACATTTCTGTGTTGATGTCTACAGACCCTGCCAACACAGAGCCTGTAGACATCAACACGTGCCAGTAGTATCCTGATATCAGAAACATTCCAGCAAAACCTCTTATTTTCAATGTACACACAACTCAATAGAAACTAATTTCAAACATAATGATGCAGTAACCTCACTTCAGTATCCTCATTCCCCTTGGGCCTGCACTTTGGATGCAGCTCCCACTCCTATGAGGATGCACCAATGCAGAGATGTCAGCCGTTTGGGGGGAACTACAGCAGTTACTACAGTTTGAGGCCAGAAAGCAACAGAAGGGAATGCCTGTAGGCTGTCCCAAAACGCAGGTTTGCACTGGATGATGCTGAATGTCTTCCCAGTAGACACCTACCACTGACTGCTTTCAGATGAGAACTGCAAGTGGTTCAATGGACATGTTAATATCTCAGAGTAATTACAAACTTGACTGCAAAATCTGGTAGGGGATAAAAAAAGGTAGGTATCTATAAATTAAAATCCTGGATTTCTGTTCTAGATTTTTCTCCTAAGCCAAGAAGACCCTCTCCAATACACTGTGTCTCAATGGGAATTAAGGAGACTTGACAAGTGGGATCAATCTCACTTGTTTCCATACCTGCAGCATAGAAGTTCAAATCCAAGTCAGGTACAGAGAACCCCTTTATAGTCAGTGTAAAATGTCACTTGCATGACATGATTCATCCGACTTGGTCCAGACAGTTGCCTGGGATGTTTTTCCTCACAGAAGGGAAGCTGGGAACCTCACAGCCCTGTCAGATTAGTAAAGCTGGTATCAATTCTCAAAGGCTGCTTCAAGCTATTGTGAAAAGCAACGCGAAAAATGGGAGCGGTTTTGATAATGACTTATCGTGTGGGATTTATCTACTCGTTTAAGTGGAAAAATATTAGAAAGATTTTTTTTTTTTTTCCTGTGAGGGTGGTGAGGTAGTGGCACAAGTTGCCTAGAGAAGCTGTGGATGCCCCATCCCTGGAGGTGTTCAAGGCCAGGGTGGATGAGGCTTCGATCAACCTGATGCAGTGGAGGGTGCCTCTGCCCATGGCAGTAGGTTGGAACTGGGTGAAATTAACGTCCCTTCTGACCCAAATCATTATATCATTCCATGAGCCATTCTATCAAGAGTGTGTGTTGCCTCGTAACAGTTCTAGTTCAAGAATTCTCCTGCTGAAATTTTCAAATGAAATTTCACAGCTCTGGCCTAGGACACGAGAGGTGGATGAAGAATTTGGGCCGACATGCAAAGGGAAAGTCACTGATCCATTTTCATTCTTAAATAATTTGAAAGCACAGCAACCTAATGAGGCAAAAGTGGATTTCAACATATAATAGCCTTCTACTTCAATAAAACAATGTTTACAAGGAAGAAAGAATTATCTGATGGTTAAGGGTAAGATGTTCAAACTGGATCATACTTACCAGTTAGGTGAAGCAGCAAGTCTCCACCCCAATGCCACACACATCGTGTTTACTACCTCAGATTCCAACTTCTGGAACGGACAGAGTCATGGAAGGAGATAATCTTGGGAGGAAGACAACACAGACACTGCTGAAGCAGTTTCTCTCGAGCACCGCATCAAGGGCTAAACTCTCCTTGTACAGAAAGGCTGACTGCAAACAGGATGGATCCCAAGGACAATTACAAGGATGTGGCTTTTAATGGGTGGAGTTGTAGCTTGTGACATTGCACTGGCCTCTGCAGCACTGTTTCACTCGATCTATCTCACCTAGAAAATCCCTGGCCAGCCAACCTTGTTCTCAGCACAGCCTATTTGCAACCTCACCACCCTTGCAGATCTCCTCCTTAGCAGGCAACCACATGTATATAAACAGCTTTCTGAAGAAACTGGAGAGACCAGAAAGGATCACTTGTGCGGAAGTAACGTGAACTCTCACGACTTGAGCACGTGTCCTGGGGCAGCGGTACGAGTCTGGCTATGCCCAGCTGCAATTGTATGAGCTGGACCTCCGCCTGCAAGAGGCAGTGATCCTGTAATACAGCACTGCTCCCCATGCTAAGACCAACCTCAGAGGCAGCATGCTAAGTTTTAACACAGCAGAGAGGATTTTATTTCAGAGTTCTATGCTGGTGATGCAGAATCAGACCTCAAGAATGTAAAAGTAATTCACATGGCTTTTAGTTCTCTTTTAATTATTTATCTCCCATCTACATAAACAGACCCACTCCACTCTCACCAAGACTCGTAACTAAATTACTCTATTATGGCAGATTAGTAGCTTCCTCTGCACAACTGGTGGGATACCATTGGCTGCCAAGAAAAGCCAACGTCCTTGGTCAAAGAGCACCTAACAATTAATATACTTCATTTAGCTGCCACCAATGATGTCACTGAGAGCAAAGTACAACAACAGAACCGACAACCAAGTGGGACGGAGCCTTTCTCAAGTATTGTTTGAGCGACAATCAAACAAACCCCTCATTGTTTATCTGCCCGTGGAAGCGGATGGCACACAAACAGCTACCTACGTGTTTCGCAGCACATACTGGGAGATGCTTGGGCACATTTATCACTGGAAGAGGAGAACATATCCAACAGACTGCAAGCTGAATCATGTAAATTTGGGTAAAGAGAATCCCATTAAAGAAGGAAAATTAACCTTAAGTGTATCAGATGAAAGATTTCATTTCTAAAGCCAGCGCTGGAACAAAAATTCAAGCTACTTCGAAGATATTCAGGTCATTCAGACAATTATTTTAAAATGGCAGAGAAAGACAGTCTGATGATCCACATAGGGAAAAAGGAGCCAGAAGCTCTGAATCATTCATAACAACACTTTGCAGTTATATCATCTGCAGATCTCAAAGCTACTCCACAAAATGGATATGAATCGCTGGCACCCAACTGTGGCTCCTCGGCAGTTGGCTGGCATCTCACCGCTGCCCCAGGAGGCCTGGAGAGCACCAGGAGGCCTGGAGAGCACCAGGGTGCTTTCCAAACAGCAGTCAGCAATTACAGCTCTTGTCCCTGTTTATCTACCTACCTACCTGAAGGTCTAATTTAGCACTTCCCATGGCTGACAGCTATGGTCATATCCAATCTCTCTGCACAAGCACAAGGGAAAGTGAAGTATTCATTCAATTCTGTCAGTCTACGGCAAATCTTTTTTAGAGTCAAAGCTCCTCGAAAGCTGTGTTTCATTCTGATCTCCAACAGCTGCATGGACTCGGTGGACTCCTCAGAAACTGTTGCATCCGAGTGATCTTTCATTTGCAAATGATCCAGGGCTTGGTTGAACCCATCTTTCACATCCCTGTGCTGTTTTTTCCTTCAGACACGTTTATAGCAGAGCCCTTAGATGTACTTTGCAAGAAAAGGTGCCCGGCTAATGCACTGAGAAAGCACGTGCTGCTCTGGAACAACTCAATGGCTCTCAAAGAGAACAGCAGGCTCTGCATAGCCAGAGCATCAGCTTTCTACCTGATCCTCTCCATGATGCTATACCCAGCATGAACTTTTGGTTTGAGGTCACACACGATTCCTATAAACCCTCTGGGCCCCAACACTCCTGAATAATGGCAACAACTATTTCCCAGGGAAGAAGAGGAGGTTTGAAGAGGTATCTGCCTTTTAATTGCAGAACACCTTGTTAACAACACTGCACTGCTATTAGCTGTCACTTTTTCTGCACCTACCTGTTACAGCTGCACAGTCAGAAACATAAGCAGCTCTAATGATGTGGGAGGTACCTGTTCTGCATCGCTTTAGCTGTACCCATGTGCCAAATAACAAGGGTACCAGTTGCTGGGACCAAGTGCCCGTGAAGGACCAGAAGTACTGCACACTGAAAGCTAAATTTAATGCAAATGTAAACTCCACTGTCCTGCAGCTGGAACTGCATGACAGGACACATTTCCCTGAAATGGAGATCTGGCAAAGAGATACAATTAAAGGGAAAAAGAAAAAAAAAAAAAAAGGAGGGGTGGCGGTCAAGAAAAAAGCCACTACCAAAATGCTGGGTATTTCTGCCAGCTAACAAATCTAAGGCACTAGAAGTTTAAATCTCTTCTGCATCCCTGGAGATGTTCAAGGCCAGGTTGGATAAGGCTTTGAGCAACCTGATCCAGTGGAAGGTGCCCCTTCCCATGGCAGGAGGATTGGATCTGGATGATCTTTAAGGGCCCTTCCGATCTAAACCATTCTATTGTACGTTAATGCAACCTTGATTCACAGCCTTTTTTACTCACTACCACTACGACCAATGTATGATTAAAACCTTACATTCTCTCCACTGTACAATTTTACCTCTGTTTGACCTCTACAACTAAGCCATAATCCAGAGTCATAGATATTGTCTTTCTTTCCAC
Source organism: Tapera naevia (assembly GCA_033556795.1). Classification (NCBI taxonomy): domain Eukaryota; kingdom Metazoa; phylum Chordata; class Aves; order Cuculiformes; family Neomorphidae; genus Tapera; species Tapera naevia. The sequence continues at coordinate 91,598 of JAUMJJ010000074.1, read as the reverse complement.
TCCAACAATGGGATGACAAGAACGAGAAGCAAAATTCCTCTGCAGGCTGAGCCTGTATTAGGAGGGACAAAGATTTTACTAAAATTGGAAAATGACTGAGTTGGCACAGGAAAATACGGACTAAACACATACAACAAATGAGATTCTACCTTGTAAATCTGGTTTTGGGAGGAGGGTCCTCAGTTCTATATAAAACTTTCTCACCTCTGGAGGTTTTCTATAACACAGAAGTTGTCTTGCAGAGTACATGTTTGAGATGCTTCTCCCAGTAACGCAAACATCATATAATGAAGCTACAATAACTTCAAAGGAAGAGCCAGCTCAGGGCAAAGCTTAAAAACATTTATTGTCAACCAAACAAATTTTTTATGAACTTGCTCAAGCAGAGTCATTTTTAATATCACCTTCTCCAGGCACGCCTTCAAAGAGAAGCAAAGCTGCATCCCCTTGACACTAAGCTGCAGTGAAAAACATTTCCTGGTCAAGCCCAGCTTCTGCCAAGACACTGCTCGGCCGAGCCATAGTGCCAAGTAGTGCCGAGAACTGCAGCTCACAGCAAGGACCTATTCTAACAAACACAGCTTCCTGCTTTTCAAAGGGCTTATCTGGATTCCTCCTCTTCCAAATTTGCTGGATATTTTTACAACTTGCCATATATTTCTTTTTTTTTCTGCTCAGACTCAGCAAGCAGTCACAATGCTGAAATAGCTTACAATTTAGTATAGGGCACATTTGCTAAGTTATGTCTGTATTGATTCCATGATCAGATAAAGACATTCATTGTGGATGTGCCTGATCTTCACTCTATTCCTTTGTGTCCATCACCCAAATCACACACGTGCTTTTGGGAGGTATTTATTATTTCTAATGAGAAGCATGACTCAACAACTTTCATAACGTTGACTGGTGGCCTTTACTGTGCCAGGCATTTTCTCATGACAACAACTAAATAATCATGACTACTTTTAAAATCCTATTTCCAGCAATGTTACCAGGTAAATGCCAGAGACAACTAATCCTAATCTGAGCAGGTTGGAGTGAAGACCACCTGAGGTCCCTTCCAACCTAATTTAATTCTAATTCTCACCTACAGCAAAGCTGAGGAGGGGCTCTTTATCAGGGATTTCAGGCATAGGACGAGAGGAAATGGTTTTAAGCTGAAAGAAGGGAGATTTGGGTTTAGATATTAGGAAGAAATTCTTTACTGTGAGGGTGGTGAGGCACTGACACAGGCTGCCCGGAGAAGTCATGGATACACCACCCTTGGAGGTGTTCAAGGCCTGGTTGGATGAGGCTCTGAGCAACCTGGTCCAGTGGAAGGTGCCCCTGCCCATTGTAGGGGTGTTGGAACTGGATGGGTTTTAAAGTCCCTTCCAACCCAAACCATTCTATGACTCTATGATCCCACGATGCAAACATGTTATAAAATCCATGCAGGCTTGTTCATGTTTTTTGGGTCTCATGAGAAAAAAAAAACAAAAAAACCAAAAACAAACAAACCCAACACATCTCTGCTGCAAAAGGTACAAAATTGGGTGGCAGCAAAAAAAGGACCTAGCAACTTTCATTTATACTGGTAATGCTTCAAACTTGTCTATACTTCTCCAAAACTATTTTCATCTTGGGATCTGGAAACTCCCTACGCCCCACTTGTTCCATTTCATAACACCATTTATGCACACACATACAAAAGCAAACTCACTCTGGCACAGTCAGTGGTACCTTACTGATTTCCCTGTGAATCCTCTTTGGAAACAGTAAGGATACAGAGCAACCAGATGAGTGCTACTAAATAAAGGTCACCCAAAAGAGGCAGTACGTTCTTTATTTACTATCCACATTTGCGTGTTGAAGTATGAGGGAAAATTTGACTATGTACTTCCTCCTAACCACACTGCTCTTAAATCAGTATTCCCTAGAGTTACAGTGCAGACTTTTGGTCAGGCCTAACTCTTTCATTGGACTTCAGCTTAGCCTCCTCCAGCCCACACACTTAAGTTTACGACTCACAAGTTAACAAGTTAACTCAATGAATCTGTTTTATGTCTCCTAAAGCTGTCATCCTTTGAAAACGAGACCTCTTTCACACCCATAACTCTATATGAAAGCAGACAGGTCTCTAAACTCTTCAGACACATTCTTCTGACTGAGCCCAGGGATTTCACTCCCAGCACTGCTGGGACGTCTCATGCAGAAACCTCCACCAGTCCTTTGGTCTGTGTCAGCTGCTCTCACGGCAAGTAGTGTTTAAGGTTACAGAAGACCTCTCCCAGGTTTCAAGGGTTCAAGAACAAGGATTCAGGATTTGGAAGGCACACAAATGGAAGAGGAGAGGGTCAGTTAGCACTGCACCACAATTTCAAGGACACAGGTACTGTATTCTTCACGGAAGGGCAGAATTTCACTCTGGAATGAGCAACAGCAAAACGCGTTTCGTATGATCTCTTTCCCTTCCAGAGTCAGCGTAATCCAGATTATTCTGCAGCCACAAGAGAGTATTTGACAAGTATTCTGCATGGAAAACTTCCAGCTGGGTTCAGGTAGGATCTCCAGCTTTAAAATCAGGCAGCAGACTCGAATCCACTCAAACCACACAAGTCAGAAATACATTGGTAACTAAAAGATTATACGAACTTCCTGAACTCCACTGAATGCTTTTTGATCGTAAAAAAGGATTAGCAGCATATAAACAATTTATATAGGGAGACTTTAATGATTTTATTGTGATGTGCTATTTAGCATTTGCAGAGGATCCCATTATAAAATTTTTACTTAGTTTTCCATGAGTCACCCTCTGAATAACATGTTTTGGTTTACCTAACAGCAAGAACTCTTGGTAGGAGACTGTTTTACTAGACGTGGTCATCCAGGCCTATCATCACATTGCTGTTGGATGCAAGTTCTGTACAGAAAAAGGAAATTTTGCTCAGCAAACATTAACCAATTGTTCAATCTCACCTAGCTTTGAAGAAATAACAGAGCTGACTTAGATTTTGGCTGCAATTACACTGAAGGTTTGTCTCTCAGAACAATCTGGCAATGTTTGGATCTCAACTGATACTGAATACACGACCTAAAGCTATCTCAAAAGAAAAGCCAGGCCAACTTCTGGACCATGAAGTAGGACTAAGGAACTCTAACACAATACACCACAGTCAGCTCTCAAAAATGTCTGATAACAGGAAGCTGGGTAACCTAGTTAATGAAAAACCATCAATAACAATACCATTCTTTGCCAAGCCAGCTCCTGGCATCTTTGGGTGGTTTTATTAGCTTGGCCATGGCACCGCAGAAAGGTGCAGGTCCCAAAGCAACGTGATCGTGTTCCTCTAACGCAGCATTTCAACCTCGAGGGTTTGTGCAGAGCACTTTGTCTTTGCACAGCACTTTAAAAGCCTCCAGCATCAGGGTTGTTTAGTCCAGAGTCAATAACACTGTTCTGGTATTTGGCCACAGTGAAGTCACCACCTAATTAGTCTGCTTACAGACGTCACAGACCTGACTACACACCAGACTGCTTTAGCTCAAACAGCAGTAAACTCTCGTTGGTGTCCTGAGGGCTGGGGTTATTCCTGCTGTATCAGTGTCAGATCTTCTTAGGAACAGTGGTGTTGGAGGCTAAGGTCATCTCGGGAAGAAATAGTTCTTCCAGATAGCAAGAAACTGGCTGTTCAAAGAGGTGGGGAAGAAAAAAAAAAGAAAAAGCAGATGCTGATAGAGAAAAAAGAAGCCACTTCCATCCTCAGGAGAGTACTGCACTCCAAGGACTGCAGGTCCTAGCACACAGTGCTACGTGAGTACAAAGTACCCAACCACACGCACGCCACACAAACAGCAGCAGCCCTACAACAATCAGAGAGGTCAATGCCCATTGTCCTGAAGACACAATACAGGTAATGCTTCCAGCAATACAACTTCTTCCATGACCAGCTCTGTTCCAAACAGCAATAGCTATGAGGACAGGCTGAGACAGTTGGGCTTGTTCAGCCTGGAGAAGTTTTTGGGGAGACCTTCTAGTGGCCTTCCAGTATCTGAAGGGGCTACAGGAAAGCTGGTGAGGGACGTTTTTTCACAGGCCTGGAGTGATAGGATGAGGGGGAATGGCTGTAAACTGGTAGAGGGAGACTTAGGTTAGCCATTACGAAGAAAATTTTCACAATGGGGGTAGACAGACACTGGCACAGATCGCCCAGGGAGGTTGTGGATGCCCCATTCCTCGATCTGTTCAAGGCCAGGCTGGATGGAGTTTTGAGCAGCCTGGTCTGGTGGGAGGTGCTGCTGCCCATGGCAGGGGAGCTGGAACTGGATGACCTTTAAGGTCCCTTCCAACCCAAACCATTCTATGAACTTGCATAACTTGAGACTGCCCAGGGCAGCAAAACCCAAACTATTGACCAAGGTGGAATACGCAACAACACAGTGATACTTCAAGTACCTACACAGGTGGAAAGCCAGTAAACAAAACAAAAATAGAATGCAGATGGTATGTAGCTAAAGCAAACTGTATGGTTCACCGCATACCTTGTAGGCCAAGAAGGAAGGGAAATTCCTTCTCAGGGTTTACATGAACAATGAGTTTCCCAGAAAACTCCAGGAGGCCGTTCCCAGCTCCTCCACTGGCATCTTTAATAGGAAAAGTAAATGCTGGAAAGGTTGTTTCAGTTCATTACTGATCTCAGTCAAAATCTCAGCACCGGTGAACTCCAGTGCAGATCAATGTGACCTCTGGCTGCAGAGTGGTATTGTTGTTACAGCCTGTGCTGTAACACTTCTAAAAAAGAAAATACAGCTGTCAATGTGCCACCACGCTCAAATCAATGTTTCAGCCACCACACAGGTCTGATCCAAACCAAGTCCCACTGCTGAATCCCACATTGAGGGTACCAGCCAAACTCTCCTCAGCTTTAATATAAAGCATGAAAAAGACACAATGTTCAATCTAATGTAAAGGGTAAACTCTTGAAAGCAGTATCTAGCAAGATATTACACAAAAATCAGCCAGTGCTGCCTGCAGGCACCCTTATCAACCAGAGTTGTGAACAGAACACACATTTTGGGGTACATCTGTCACCCTGTTTGTCAGTAAGCTTTTGACAACTGGGCATGCAAATACAAATGACTTCGCCTCTGTCCAACTTCATAAAAACACACTCAGAAATTCATTAGAAATTCTTTAAAACTCTTCTCAAAGCAGGGACACAGAGCACCACAGCATCTAGTGGCTATTTTCATAAACCTGTGGCTCTTCTGCTGCATTGTTTCTATTGCATTAAAAATGTCAGTAACGGTTAAAACGTGAAAAATGGGAAAGTCTCACCAATTCAAACCAAACCGCAAACCACTTTGTAAGATGATGGAATTCTACAAGTTAACAGACAAATGAACAAACATGCACACCAATAAAAGTGCACAAGAAGAAACATGCCAGCTTCTATTTATTTTTCATTTGCTGGATTCTGCAGTTCAGGAAAAAAAGGGTTCCAGCAGTTGATTTTTTTTAAAGCTGGAGGTAAATTTTGGAAGTTTTCATGAAAGCATTCAAAATAATTTTCAAAATGGCTTTGATTCCCAGCAGGGATGTGAACGGAAAAAGTTACAGAAGCACTGCAGAACCTGAAAATGGGGAAGACTGGAACAAACATGAAGTCATCTACGGATAATACTCTCCAAATACAAATTCCTATGCTCAGCCTTTTGGTAATTCTTTGATGTGTGCTGTGGTTAAAGAGAGAGTTGAAATAAAGGACAGAAAAAAGGTAGGCTCTTTACCTGCATGTATGTGCAACTCATTACTGCAGAATTTCAGTTTGGATTTAAAAACCAGTCTAAAAATCTAGTGAGATTTTTATGGAATTGCCATCTCATATTTTCATGGGGGTTTCAAATCACTGAAGGATTTATGATTCTGTGAACAATTCCAAATACTAACCTCATTTTATTGACAGCAGGCACACAAAGCATCTACCAGGCATGACCTAGCAAGCCAGGGAGAAAAACTGGAGTAGAAAACTGTCTGCCCTTCTCATGTCCATTTTCTGGCAGACATGAGGGCAGCCTTTCCTCCCTTAATCCTTGGGTTGATCACTAAAGGTGTCAAGAGTCCTACTGATGTATTACTAATCCTGATTTTCCACACAGGAAACTGCAGCACAGAAGAATGCAACAACATAGAATGGTATAATTATAGAATGGTTTGGGTTGGAAGGGCCCTTAAAGATCATCCAGTTCCAACCCCCCCTACCATGGGCTCAAGACTCCATCCAACCAGCCTTGAACACCTCCAGGAAGGGGGCACCCATGCCCAAGATCACAGGCAAAGAGCTTATAATTTTAACTTAAAGGTTCTGATGTGAATTTTCGCCGCTCAACAGAGCTGACTGCTATTCCTTAAAGTCCTTAGGACTGACAAATACAGCCTTCCCCGAGCACTTCAGAACATTCTACATTTTCAGAGGCAAGCTGACCTATATTTCAATGATAAAAACTAATGCAAGCATTAGAATTATACTCACATGTATCATTAAGAATCTAGTAATACATTTTCAAACCAGGACAAATAACCAGAAGGTCCTTTCTCCTGATATCTCTTTAGAACTTGTTATCTTGCCCTTTCCCATAAAGCCACCACTTCCTCTCACCCCTTGCAGACACACAGAGACTGTTTGTAGGTGCTGTGTAGGCAAGAAGACCAAAGATTTGATAGGATTAAAGCTCAGGGGATACAGAAATACACCCCAAAAGAGCTTTCTGGAAGAGTTCCAGAAGTGGGTATCAAAGGTGGTATTAGCAAAATCAAAAGGATTTCCGTTTGTCCTTCCTTCCTCTCCCCATGCAAAAACCTTATAAAGACATTAAGGAGTATGAAGTTACTTTGTGATATTTAAGAGGCATTTTTAACACTGCTGTTTCTGCCACCAGCCAAACAAAACTTCTCTTCTGCCATTAACATACCACTCCTCTCAGAACCGTAACAAGCCGCGCTTGCAGCCAGGGGCCAAGAACACTCCTCATGTGCTGTGAGAACGATCCTCTCAGAATTAAATGCTGCCAATCCTGCATTTTTAGTTTGCAGAGAAGTAAGAATAAAAGTATCAGGAAGTTCTATGCTACTGAAATGACTTACTAAAAATATCTCATCCCGCCAGAGAAAAGAGCAACAAGAACTTGCTCATCAGTTTGCAGTAACGTACTTTCCCCAACACAAAAAGTGGTGGTGATGCCAACAGCACAGACAGATGTTCATCTTGGTATATGTGGATGATTAAAACAAAAAAAACATTCTAGACAAAATTTTGGCTGCAGATATGCTGATGTCTGCTGGAAGCAGCTTTGCAGCCTCCTGTGGAGAGAGCTGTGACTTTCACCTGTGTAACCTGAATCTAAAATCCCGTGCCTCTACCCAAAAAAAGGAGTTAGTGGAAAAAGAGCTCGCCGAGATCGAGAGAACCATGCCCATCAGGCAGCTGTATACACACTGAAAGTAGTTAAAAATAGCAGAGGATGACAAAAATATAAACACCTTTTCTGATAAAACTAAAGCACTATTAAAAGCGAAGAGACACATAAAGAATTACCTCTCTTCTTGCTGCAAGATACGTAGTCAGAACAAGACAAACTGTATGCTTCGAGCCGTTAATGAAAAGAAGGGCAAGCGAATGAATAGCTTTCAGATGAATCCAAATAGTTTTTGTTTCTCTGCTGCAGTTTCACCACTCCCACAGGGTAATTTCTACGTTCACTTTATAACGAAAGCAAAGCACAGGTCAGAATAAGAAAGGGAGGAGATAAAACCCCCTCCACTATATTAGTCAAAGTTTGTCACTCTTGCTGTCTTGTTTTCTAATGGGGAAAACAGGGCTGGTGTGACAAAAGGGGATTTAGAGGTGGTGTTCTGCTTATGCTTAATAAACCAGAAGCTTGGTTCATCTGCATTTTCTATGATCTGATTGGTGAAAGCAGGAAGCAAGAAAACCTTTCAAGTGCATGATTTATGGAAAGATTTTCACATGACTAAAACGCACAGAGCAAGAAGGGTCAAAATCAGCTTTCATTTACATCCATGTAGATCCCTTGTAACTGTTGCCTTTGACTGATTTATTCCATTCAGAACTAAATAAAGTATTTTGTCTCCATTAAGACATAAAGCTATTTTAAAACCAGAAATTAGCCTCTGCTTTTCAAACAGTGATTGTTTCAGGTCTGATCAAAGCAGAATTTCTAAACTGGACAAGAACCATAGAATGTATTCATAGGGTATTTTTAAATATGTTTCTGCCACCTCACCTCTATCACTCTACCTCCAAACAATCCAGCTATCTATTGCTGATTACACTCTTGAATGCTTACACACTCCTGTAAATGTTTTAAAATCTATTGTAAGAACTGAAAAGGCAGGACAGTCCACAACTGCACTGGAAACTCTTGCATTTCATAAAGGAAGTTAACGAAAGCGTCCACTCTATTATTTGGGGAACAAAATACAAGGATGTAATATCCAGCAAGCTACGGAAATTTTTATTCAAATGAGATTGAGTAATGGTAATGCTCTGCTTTTCACTCTGTTGCCAGCAATTAAGTCTACATTTCCATGAAGGCTGTTAGATTAGAAGAGTTACGGGTCATTTTTTGATGTCTCTCATGCATGGACTTTTATACCAAGAGGGAAAAGTGTTAGAGGTGAAAGAAAAACTGAAGAGGAATGTTTACTAGGATGTTACCTGAGTGCTAAGGAAAAATGGAAAGCAACCAAGGAATAAGAAACTAAGAGCAAACATTCTGGAAGACAGTGAAACAGAACCATCCTAACAGAGGTAGCACTTTTTTTTTAGGTGATGGCCTCAAAGCTCTGCTGCCCCTTGAGCAGCTCGCTCACATAGCAAAAGGTTAAAAGCACTGAGGAAAGCCTGAATCATCTGACTTAAAAATGGAAAAGTGGAGAGGAAAAAAAAAGACTGTGTGGTACAAGTTCACTTTTAATATGATGCTTTCTCTTCAATACTGAAAGGCTCTCTTCCCTTTTGACAAATACTTGGTAAAATACACACATTATGAGAGCAGGTAGTAAAAGCATAATGGCAATTCATTTTATTAGCTAGAGTTAGAAACTTCATCTATATTTCAAATGCTGCAGCAACAGACTAGGAATTAACCCCACAGATTTTATATATGGGTTTTTGTGTTATCATCCAGCATTTTAATAGAATTTATCTTCAGTGGGATGTTTAAAAATTACACACAGACCCAATTATTACACGGCATGTAATAAAAAAGTAATAATAAAACGTTAAAAAGCCAATTATTGCAGAATTCTCTGTTGCCTGAACAGTACGATGCAGTCTGAACAGAATACAGGGCATGCTTCATATAAACAGCTGAGCAATAACATGGAGTTGCAAATACAACTGGTGGTCCATAAAGATTTTTTTATAGTCTTTGTAGGTTTTTTTATAGTTATTTAATAACAAATCCTCAGGTATTTTCCTTACTTCAAAACTGTGAGATCTGCCTCCGGCATGTGCAGCAGAAAACCCAAGAAAGGTTCAAAACAAGATAAAAATAGGGTGGCTTGTGTTTTTTTTTTTTTTTAAGTAACTGTTTATCATACTGTCCAGGAAGTGGTTCTGTTTGAGAAATCCTGAACAAAAGTGAGTGTTGATTTATAAACCTGTCTTCACTGGAGTAACTCAAGATCCTTAACCATCTGCAGTGAATAGGATATAGCACTCACATATATAAAACACCTTCTGGGAGACTTTGCATCCATAGAACAGTGCCTGGATTCCTGGTGAGTTAGCTACTATCAGGATTGGTTTATCTTACTCAGCTACAGGTGCCAAAAAATTACAGACTTACTTTAAACTCTGTTCTTGAGCAGCTGTCAAAAAGAGGCAACTGCTGATGGTGAATCTTGTTAAATTCCTTAGGAATAAAAATTTACATGAACATCAGAGAGAGAAACAGCTTTGCAGGTCAGCGTGACAGTGAAGCAGACTTCTGAATTCCCTCAGGCAAAAGCTACTTTCTCCAACTGAAATGCAGAGTTTCCAAAAAAGAGGTCTTAGCATGAAACATCTCAAACTTGTTGCTCTCAGTTTCTTGCTCATTAACTCAAAAGTTGTTGGAAGATTGGAGAAGGATGATAATGGAGTCACATACTCACATAAGTGAGGAACTAGAAAGGGAGTAAAAAGACTACTGAGTGAAAATATAAGGAGTAGAATTAGAGAAGCAGTTCTGAAGAACAGAAGCTGCAAACCAAGATGCTGCATCCCTGAACAATGTGGCTGCGGATAAGGAGCACGACTGATCTCTGCAACAGCATGTGTTACCAGCAGCAGCCAAGAGCACTCAATGGAGAGGCACTGAGCTGTGCTTCAGGTCACCCCCAAGGAATCTGGGAGAGTATGTCACAAACAGCAGTGCTGACACACAAGGTAAGCAACCATCCCATCCTGCACAAATGCACTAATAAGTTGTGGCTTACGAAAAATCACAGAATGGTTTGGGTTGAAGGGTCCTTAAGGATCACCCAGCTCCAACCCCCCTGTCGTGGGCAGGCATACCTACCACTACATGAGATTGCTCAAAGACTGATCCAACCTGGCCTTGAACGTTTCCAGGGATGGGGCATCCAGCACTTCTCCAGGCAACCAACCTGTGCCAGTGCCTCACCACCCTCATAGGAAAACATTTCCTCCTAATATTTATATTAAATCTCTTCTTTTTCAGCTTACATCTGTTATCCCTCATCCTATCTCTTCTCTCCCTAATAAAAGAACCCTCCCCACCTCTCCTGTAGCCCTCAAATGTTTTTTGTCTTGTTTGGATGTTTCCATTTCTTTTGTTCAGCACCTTTCAAGGACTGTATGTTCCATAAAACTCTGGCAGAAATTAAACTAGAGTTAAAAAAACCCAAGATATGTGATTGCTCCCGAATTCTAGTTTTCTACAACCATCGTCATATAAATCAAGACCCTTTAGAAAAGACAATAAAGATCTGAATGATCTAAAACCAATGGATTTCTAAAAACACGACGTTCTTCATTCAGAGTGAACTCAGCTGTTTTGAGTTATCAGAAGAATTAAAAGCAGCCAGAGATCTACAAGGGATGGTGCGTATCAGTCAGGGAACCATCCATCTGATGCTGCCAACCCATCCCTGTACCACAAATCAGCAATGGCAAAGACGTTCTTTGATCTGCTACATTTGAATTCCATCCTTCATTTCCTCAGGGGCCCCATCAAATATTGCAGAAGAAAAGCAAATCTAAAAAATTCTTTCTAGGTTGACTACACACAGGAATAGGAAAAAATAAACGCATGCCTGTCTACCAGTTCATGCACGACGACGTACACCAGACAGGAGGTATTAGTCACTTTTCTGAGCACAATATTAGGATGTTGACTGCAGCCAGTCAAAGACCAATGGTTAAGAATGGAACCATAAAATTAGTTTCCTGGTCACAACTGACACAGACATTTTTCGGAGGGAGGGTTAAACATGGGAACAGAGGAGAAGAAATTCAGACTTGGAAGGCGGCGGTGCCCCTAAGTTTAATTGTCATGTAATTCTTCCAGAGGAAAGGGAGTGTTTCTCCATGACACAGTCAGCAAAACATGCAAGAGTCACATCCTGGTAAAGGGTTGAAGTTCCAGCATACTTGACCTCAGAGCACAACTTTATGCATAGGAATGCTGGTCAGGTGAAGGTAACGGGAAGGAATGCAAAGTCAAGGGAAAGCGATTGAGTTCCAGGAAGGTATCAGAAGGATATTGCCCTTCTTGTGGGACAGGGCTTATGTCTGGATGCCCAACATGCCCCTCGAAGGGTGACCAACAAAGGCCTTCGTTACAGTATTTTAAGAGCCCAGGGATGAACTTTATCCTCATTCAAGTAGTGCTGTCAGAAGACCACAAGTGAGCACTACCAAAGACACTTACACTAACCATTTCAGACCCTGGCAACCCCCACCAAGAGCAGCGAATTAAAGATCATCCTTCTATGCCCTTCACACCACAGGAGGACTACCCACTGCTTCTGGGCACTGAGGTACACCTGAACTGTGGTTCATTTCACGCTCCTCCATCACTTCTCTCCACCCTGTCCCCCTTCCTACTCAGAGGGAATACCGCAAACTAAATTAGTTTAATAAGCCACTTCTATGCATACTACTGTTTCAAATTATATACCCATTTCAGTGTCTTCAAATGAATCTGAGGACAGATTTGACTCACTTTGCGGAATCTGACTCATGCTTCTTGGGTATGGAAAAAACAGTTTGCAGAGTTGACTCCTTTGGGCTGTAAACCCTTGAGCCTCACTGTGGTTTTATTTAAGCGACAGCCATGTTAGCAGACCTCCAGTCCCCTGTGCATCTCGAGCACTGGAGCAGAAAACAGGGACAAAACATAAGCACAAAGCCAGTTACAACAGTTTCCTTTTGCTAAGGCAGGAGCACATGGCATACGTGATTTTTTGAGGACGAAGCTAAATACATTTTAAAGAAAAGTATGTTTCATTTTACTACAGAAGTTATACACTCAAGTCTAAAGGCAGGCAGGAAGACTAAGAAATCAAGTCAATATTAGATGTTTGCTTATGCAGTTTTGTTTCTGGATACAAAGGCCAAACTTACCTATTATGCAAGTTTTATAAGATCATACCTCCTCTGATTTCCAAGGAACTACTTACTGCGGGTCTGGATGTGCTCCTGTGAATTTACACTATGTGTACACAAGAACCACCAAACCTGCTCAAACTAATTACAAGTAGGGAAAGGTTCCCTCTTTATTCTTTTTGCTGCTGCCCTTGGTTATGGTTGAGGTTCCCCTGTGCTGGGATTTACACACACAGCTTTCACACAGTGACTGTGCAAATATTGGAGCTCCAACAGCCAAGACAAAAGGATACAAAGTCTCCTGCATTTTCAAAAATACACTTCCCTAGTGGATGGAATTCCGTTTAAAACTGTCTAATTCAAAATTATATGCATGATTTGTCATGTCTGTGTAAACATCAGATCCATTCTAAGGACATTCTCAAAGGCCACTACAACACGAGCTGCTTCTGAGAATCAAAGCTGCATTCATGTTTCCTCTGAAAGTAGCAACTACTTAAGTGAACAAAGTATGATTACACTTGAAATTATTTTCACTGAACTGCAAACTGGTGATTCATTGTAAACTCACAACCTCAAAATGCTTCATAAAGCAAACGATCTTCTGAGGAGCCAGATTCATTTACTGAAGAGAAAACATACTCAGCATCTGTCTGATCCATCTAAGGTGCTAGACACCTGCTTCTGATGTGCCAGTGGATTTGAGGGCACTTACATCAGGTGATAAAGAAGTCCAGAAACCATAGAATGGTTTCAGTTGGAAGGGGCCTTAAAGATCATCCAGTCCCAACTGTCCGATTGCCACAGGCAGGGACACCTCCTACCAGACCAGGCTGCTTAAGTTCCCATCCAACCTGGCCTTGAGGGAGGAGACATCCACAACTTCCCTGGACAACTTGTGTCAGTGCCTCCCCACCCTCATTGTGAAAAAATTCTTCCTAATGCCTAATCTAAATCTTCCCCCTTCCAATTTAAAGCCATTCATTACCTCATCCTATCACTACAGGCCCTTATAAAAAGTCCCTCCCCAGCTTTTCTGTAGCCCCCTTTGGGTACTGGAAGGCTGCTATAAGTTCTTCAGGCTGAGAAAGACCAACTCTCTCAGTCTGTCCTTGTAGCCGAGGTGCTCCAGCCCTCTGATCATCTTTGTGGCCTCCTCTGGACCCATTCCTACAGCTTCATATCCTTCTTATGTTGAGGATTCCACAACTGGACACAATACTCCAGGTTGGATCAACATCATTCCATTCAAGAGCTGAACTGTATCTTGGGAACTCAAGTTCAGCTTTATTCTAGCACTGCCCCGCTCTGAGATGGAGAGAAAGATCCAAAGCAGATTCCTGGATCCAGTTTGCAAACTCACACAGAACATTAGTTATTGGCCAAACCCCTTCACCAGCTCTCTGTTAACTACATGGGCTACTGACAATATACAGCCAGGCTCCTCTCCCAAGCACACAGCCATATGGCAAGCAGCAAGTCACGAGCTGCAATAAGGCAAATTTTGATTAGATCCAAGGGAAAAAAAAAAACCTCAATATGAAAACACTGGAATATGGCAACAGAAAGGTTACCATCATTGAGATTTTCAATTAGTAAAGCTTCTTTGCAACTTGCTCTAACTTCCAAATCAGTCTTACTTCAAGCAGGAGGTCACATTGGACTGCCAGAAGAGTCAATCCCAGTTTAGCACTGGTGTGATTTAATGAGACAATGGAGCCTGCTTCAAAAATGTGCACTATGGTGATGTGCCCTGCTGGCCAAACCACTGTGGAACACCAGCACAGCTGTCTTGACTGAGCAACTGGGCACAGCTACGTAGATAGAGCACAGTTAAACACCATCCTCCAGACATTGCTTCTCCAGGCTGTACTTTCCCACTGACTGCTATTACCTCAGCATTCTGCTCCGTCAAAACAGGTGGGAGAGCTGGGTCCTTCATGGTTTAGATTCCCCAGATTAAGTCATTCTAAGAAAACAGAAAATACCTGGCAGCAGTTTCAACAAAAGCAGTTGCTGTTATGTCAGACTTGTGGATGAAGAACGTAAGAGTCCTTTCAGGTAACTCACCTACCTGAACAATGGCACACAACAGGCAATCCTTCACACTGGCTGAAGAACAGCGTTCCAAGAGGATTTTTTTTCCATTGAAACACCACTTGTCTTCTCACAAAATCACCTGCAGTAATTTCTGATATTAGTCAACAATTTCCCAGAAGGCACAAGCTGCAGTCTAAAACTAGAGCCACTCAGAAATCTCCCAAACACCACAATTTTTACACTGCAAAACACTGATTGCATGGAAATGTGCCGATTTCATCAAACTGCTCTATAAAAGGCAACAAGATTGGCCGGCAGGCCAGTCTGTCCAGCTTCCTGCCAGGCCGCCTGCCAGCCCTAGGGTGGGTACTCCAAGCTGCTTAATCAAAAAAATAAAAATCAGATATGAGAAGGCTCCCACAGGCAGGGGGAGCTTCCTGTAGCGCTCTAATTAAAATAAATCTCATATAGGTGCACGTGTCAGGAAGGCCAGGGATGCGTCCACTATCACACAGCAAGAATGGCTTCTCAACAGCAGAAAGAGTTTAAGAAAATTTCTTGTATTTCAAAAGACAGATGCCGTTGCTAACAGCAGAGGAGGGGGAGGATGAGACATCTCTGCTCAAATCTGTGAGAGGGAAGAAAATAGCAAAGAAACACAAACAGCAAGATGACAAATTAGAGGTGGGGAATCCCTGTCATTGCTTCTGCAGTAGGTATGCAGCTACTGTACTTAATTAAAATAAATTACAGCGAGCTTGAATACCTACTGCAGGGCTTCTAACACCCCCAAACTGAAAGACAGCACTGCTCAGTAGCCATCCTTCAGGAGTACGATCCCTGTTTCCAGATATGGAATAAAGGTGCTCTGTCACAGTACAGTCGCAGCAAGGCTGAAGGATCAGTGCAGAGGAAAAAGCCCCAAGAGTTCTGCTTTTACACAAATTCCTGAGCTC
This sequence comes from Tapera naevia, assembly GCA_033556795.1. Classification (NCBI taxonomy): domain Eukaryota; kingdom Metazoa; phylum Chordata; class Aves; order Cuculiformes; family Neomorphidae; genus Tapera; species Tapera naevia. The sequence goes on along the minus strand of JAUMJJ010000074.1, from coordinate 75,985 downwards.
CATACGTGGAATCCTCTCCCAAACACTGCTAACGTTAACAGAGAATGCAAAGCTGCACATGAGTGTATGAGGCTGCTTTTAAGCAAGGCTGTGATACTTATTCCTTCTAAGTGCAGTGATTTAACTCTATTGAACTGAACTATTTCTGCAACACTTGGCTGTGCAAGATCGATGCATTTTCCTCGTTAACCACTGCATCCACATGGTTTAATGCCTCCTTGAATTCACTTCTCACATTTGCAACAGGAGCAGCACCACAGCACGAGAATGACTCTCTGCAGAGATCCACACTTGCTGCGTCACACCACACCCATGCAAACTCTCCACTGCTGCTGGGTAACAGCCGTTTGGAATGGGAGCACCAGCCCTTCATGCCAGAGGGCCAGAAGGTGATGAGGTGTTCAGGAATGCTGCTAAGTGCTGTGCCACAGGACCCAATGATGACACAGAGCATGTTAATAGCCTGACAGTGTGTTTTCTGATTATACAAACTGCACACATCAGGCCTACAGGTCAGCCCATCCATGATGCTCTAGTGTAAGATTAGCCAATATTAATGTAAAGCAGTCTACAAAGCTCTGCTACAAAAGGATGCTTCGAAACCCCAGCCTGCTAAGTAAAATGAACAAGGAAATAATTCTTTCCACTCTATGCCTGCAACAGAATCAGAGTTCAATGCAGCTGACAGTACTCTCAATTTGAAGCTGCTCAGCCAATGTACGGACAACAGAATCAGTTAAATCCTCCCTTAAGCAGCTGCCGAGTATCAGTAAAGCAATACCATTTGGAAAAATAATATTCTATTTATTCTTGTCTTTGGGAAGGCATCAGTGAGTGGGAAAAGGATTTTAAGTAAGCTTATGGAAGTCAATAATAATAGTAACTCAAGATTTCACTTTGAAGTGCTTCACCAACAGCAAATAAAACATCCATATCTACGACAGGAGAAATGCAGCAGGAAAATGCAAAGCAACTTGCTCAAGCTTGTGCAAAAGGTAAGTACAGACAAAACACAATACAGGTCTCGAGGTTCCACGTCTGTGTCCTATTATCCTCTTTCTTTCCAAAAAATAAATCTTATTTTACATCACAGGCTTCCCATACAGTTTGAAGGGTTAATTCTGAGCTCTACTTCCATACATTTTTTTCCGATGTGACACCATCTGACTGATTATCTTCTCCTCTATGTACCGATAACACAGAGATTTATCATTTCAGAACCAAGAAAAGAGGAAAAAAATATTCCTTAATTTTAATCTAAAGGCAAATTCTTTATTGTATGGACATACTGAATACAGGTTTGAACTCATTTGTGATCTTACCAGGAGAGAAAACACTGCTTGGAAACGGTAGGAAAAGCGAAAGTGCTCAGATGCTACTAAATGTATATATTTAAGATGTTCCAATTTCCTGCATTAATATGATGTACAGTATAATTTCTGTATTTTCTGCTCAGCTACATACACACTTCACTGCAGGCAGAGATTAAACAAAGACCAAAAGCTGACAAACCCACAACAATGTTACATTTTTGGAGGGTACTACAAGGATGAAGACAATTTAAGGCATCCTTTCAATAACAAATTTGCTTCTCTTACACATGCATTCCATAGCTTAGACACAGACAGCTTTGCACTCACAAGTGGAGCAGTGGGTGGCAGGCCTGTTCACAATTTACATAGCTCAGTACAGCAGCATCCAGAGACATCAGCTAGCTGCAAACGAGCTAGATTGGGTATCAGGAGTAGTACATGAGCCATCTGCACTGTGCTTTGCTCAGGCCAATAGATCTGGCTTTCCAACAACACTAAATAGACTGGGCAGAGGCTACTGCAATGATACAGCTTGTGGTGCTGCCTTGGACAGCCACATAGCTTTTGAAAACATCCTTGGGTTCTGGTCCCTGCTCTGCTGTGTACTGTATCACAGTATCACAAGGTTGGAAAGGACCTCTGAGATCATCAAGTCCAACCTATAACCCAATACTAACACCAACACTAACACCAACCCATCATCTAAACCATGGCACTCAGTGCCTCATCCAGTCTCCCATTAAACACCTCCAGGGTCGGCGACTCCACCCCCTCCCTGGGCAGCCCATTCCAATGGCCAATCACCCTTTCAGTGAAGAATTTTTTCCTCACATCAAGTCTAAACTTTCCCTGACCAAGCTTAAGTCCATGCCCTCTGGTTCTGTCACTGGTCACCTGAGAGAAGAGACCAATCCCTGCCCGACTACAACCTCCTTTTAGGGAGTTGTAGAGAGCAATGAGGTCTCCCCTGAGCCTCCTCTTCTCCAGACTAAACAGCCCCAACTCCCTCAGTCTCTCCTCATAGGGCTTCTGCTCCAGCCCCTTCACCATCTTCGTTGCCCTCCTCTGAACACATTCCAGTATCCTGACATCTTTCCCAAACTGGGGGGCCCAGAACTGTACACAATATTCAAGATGAGGCCTGACCAGTGCCAAGTACAGGGGGACAATAACTCCTCTGGTCCTGCTCACTACACTATTCCTGATGTAGGCCAGGATGCCATTGGCCTTCTTGGCCACCTGGGCACACTGCTGGCTCATGGTGAGCTTCCTGTCCACCAGCACTCCCAGGTCCTTTTCTGCCTGACTCCTCTCCAGCCACTCTGTCCCCAGTCTGTAGCTCTGCATGGGATTGTTGTGTCCAAAATGAAGTACCCGACATTTGGATTTATTAAACATCATCCCATTAGAATCAGCCCAGCTCTCCAATCTGTCCAGGTCCCTCTGCAGGGCCATCCTACCCTCTAGCAGATCAACCCTTCCTCCCAGCTTGGTATCATCTGCAAATTTGCTGATGATGGACTCAATCCCCTCATCCAGATCATCAATAAAGATATTAAACAGGACTGGACCCAACACTGATCCCTGGGGGACACCACTGGTGACCGGCTGCCAACTGGATGAGACACCATTGACCACCACTCTCTGGGCTCGGCCATCCAGCCAATTCCTAACCCAGCACAGAGTGCTCCCATCTAAGCCACGAGCTGCCAGCTTCCCTAGGAGTCTACTGTGGGGGACCGTGTCAAAGGCCTTGCTAAAGTCCTTTATATTGTAAGTGCTCTCCCTGAAGCTCATCTCCCACATCAACAAAGTCAGGGCAACCAGCAGGACCAGGGAAGTGATTGTGCCCCTGTATTCTGCACTGGTGAGTTCACAGCTCAAATATTGTGTTCGGTTTTGGGCCCCTCACTCCAAGAAGGACACTGAGCGGCTGAAGAAGGGCAACGGAGCTGGGGAAGGAGTTGGAGGACAAGTCTTATGAGAGGTGGCTGAGGGAATTGGGGTTGTTTAGCCTGGAGGAAAGGAGGCTGAGGGGAGACCACATCACTGTCTACAACTCCCTGAAAGGAGGTTGGAGTGAGGTGGGTGTTGGTCTCCTCCCAAGTGACAGATGAGAGGACAAGAGGAAATGGCCTCAAGCTGCACCAGGGGAGGTTCAGATTGGGTATCAGGAAAAATTTCATCACCGAAACCGTTATCAGGCACTGGAAGAGGTTGCTCAGGGAGGCAGTTGAGTCATCATCTCTGGAGATATTTAGAAGATGGACAGATGAGGTGCTCAGGGATATGGTTTAATAGTGGACAGGTACGGTTGGACTCTATGATCTCAAAGGCCTTTTCCAACCAAGCGATTCTATGATCTCCAGAATTTCTTAGAGCAAGCTTTAAAATTGGGTAGTTGTTCATATGCTAGCCAACTTTAAGTACTTGACTTTCGAAGCCATCTGGGGTATTTTACTTCTACATTACTGCCTTCAGTGTAATACACATCTGAATTTCTAAAACAGGCTGGAAATCTCTGCGATCATTTGTGACAAACCAGATGTGAACACCCTCTTTGCATCTTCTGTTCCACCTTGTCCTGTGCCAGGAAGGCCCATTTCATATGAAGAAAATCACATGCCTCAGACAAGCTAAGTCGCTTCCAGACCTTGTCCCCTTCATGAGGATTATAGAACCCTGCAGACAGTGGAATGTGAGTGGAAGAAATCCAGAGGACCATGCTCATGGACCATCCACATAGCAATCATCCTGCTCAAAAGGACAACAGCTCTCCTCCCAGAAGGCTGACAAAGGCAGTTGTCATTTTCCAGCCTGAGCAGTCAGCGCAGTCCTCCAAGCCAGTGAGCTAAGGATGTTTACCCAACGAAGGGCACGTCTCATGACAATGCAGCAGCCAGGATGAAGGGGAAAAAGGGAAGAAGTAATTTCTTCCACAGAAAACAAGACAGACATCAGTCTCACAGAAGAGGTACTGAAAGGAGAGCATTTCAGACGTTCACCTCTTCACGTATCTGTAATGAGCTGATGTTCTAAAGAAAAAAATCCTTTTTTGTCCCTTTTCATAAGAAGTTACCTTCTTCCCCACTTCATGCAAGACTCAAAGCCCAAAACAAAAGAAACTGTGATATAAATATGATATATAACTCTGTAAGCTCAAGAAGGCTGGATGAGTGATTTCTGAGCTGGAAGTCAACTAGTTGTACTGCCTGCAATCCTCTAGGAGCAGTGGTTTACCTCTTTCCATCCCATTCTGGCTTCTACGCAGGTGGGACTCCATGATTAAGGCTATTGACAAACAGCTGGTGCCACTGCAAGTGAAAACAGGTTGTGATGTAACAGCTCGTGGCAACAGCAGATAACTTTTATTATATAATCTAAATAAAGCCTAATAATGATTTGTCAGTCAGAGTTTCACGTTATGAAACAGTATTATCAACACAAATATTATATAACCAAGGGTTGTTTTTTTTTTCACTAAGCACTTCCACAGAAAGCTGTTTGAAAGGATCAGTACCCCATCCTCTGCCAAAGGCTCACTCTTCCCAGCATCAGGAGACAAACATGGCTGGAGCTTACACAGGCAGAAACAGTCTGTTTAAGACCCTGCATTCCTCTTACTTTGCATGTCTATGCGCTGAAAGAACTGAGGAAGATGACAGGGTGAGCACCACCACACGCTGCCATACTTAACTGATCTCTGAATTTACATTTGCAGCTTGCAAATCGGTGAAAGGTGAATTTCTAGGAAGCTCTGGATCTCAGATATCTAACAAGATTTGAAACCAAGTACTTTTATCTAGCTTTTTGAGTTAGTAATTAAAAGAAGAAAAAAAAATTCAGAGAAGGTTTAGCTGTGAGGTGTCTTGCAAAATGTCAAACATAAGAAATGTTCAAAAAAATGCAGTTTTGGTGGATCAAAGACACGCTGGTTATCAGGCAGAGCACAGGTGAGGAAGGCAGGAACACTTAGCTTGGGAATGGATAAACCAGCTCTCGTGAGTGCAGATTCCCATACTTCAGCTGACACATCACCTCTTTTCTTACAGTTGCTGGGGAGTTAATTTGGAAGCTGCATTGCTATGGGAAAGGTGGAAAAAGAAGTCTTGTTCCCTGGAGCTTCTTGTACCCCAGCATAAGGCTGCAAGACAGCGATTCCAGAACTGACAGCCCATCCTTTAGCCAAAGTGCAGTGAGCAAAACAGCTCACTACACCACATAGCTCCACACAAGAGGAATGTTCCTACAAAGTGCACATGCAAATTTCTTCTCAGTGTTATGGTGGTGCCAGAATGTTTTGTATAGGAAGCCACTGTACCACAGATACCACTCATAAAATGGAAATGCGATAACTGGTCTTAGCACACTCCTCTCTCTGCAAGGGACACATTAAAAATAAGGTGCTTTCATATCTGACAAAAATTAAAAGTGCTCTTTTAAAAATAAGTTGTGTTTTTATGTTTCTAAGTCATCTAGAAGATAGCACTGTCAAACGGAGAAGTTTCTTTTTGAATATTGCCTGCCTGTGCTGGTGGCTACTTCGCACACATCCAGTAACACTGACCTCCTCCTGGTTTGTCTCCTTTCACGTGCACATGCTAGTGGGCCTTCTCAGAAGAAAACAACAGACCTGAAGGGGAAAATAGCTTTCTTTGCTGCTGGCTGTACACCTCTATCCTCTGCAAGTCCTCCACATCACTGACCTCCCTAAGACTGTATGGCAGTACCTCCCTGAAATTCACTTGCTCACGCATGTGCAAGGAGTGGGCTTTCGCACGAGGCCAAATGCTAGGCTTTTACTTCCTAACCATCAAAATATTACTACAGATCATAGTGTCCAAAACCTGAAGCAGATGCAGTGCCCTCACTTTACAGGCAAGAGTGACAAACATGACTCATGAAAAGATGATGTGGAGCATATATGGGTCAGCAGAACTTTAACTGCCAATAAAAAGCTTATCATCTGGTTCACTTGTTAAACCAACCTCCATCTTCACACAACCAATCAGCAATTCAAACAGGAGTATAGCAACAAAGACTTCTAGCAACCCCCAAAACCATCTGTGCACACACACAACACAAAAATGGTTCCCAATATTACCATTTCTTCTGTAAGGCATTAACTGGAATGAACGTGCTGACGTGACACAACACACTCAAGTGAGATCCTACAGAATAAAAGTAAACTTTGAGTCCATCTTTGAAATGCAGTCGTATTTTCTATCATGACTAGCAGGATCTACAGCAGAAGTTACTTTGGCTCTATTTGAAGCACAACATTGAAATTCCTAACATCTATGCCTTGCAGTAAAAGCATCTTATTAAAATACACAGTTTAAATGGAAATATCTGCCTGGCAGGTGAGGTCAGTAAGGATACCACGTTCCCTTTTCCAAAACAAAGGTAACAGCAAATTAAAAACACAAATCTGCTAAAAATCTTGGGGGAACTGCAGAGCCTTATTTCCTGTCCTAGTATTTAAAAAGGATTAAGGATCTGGAATCCCAAAGCCTGAGTATTTTATGTAAATGCCCATGGAGGAACTAACCCCAGAACTTAATGCTTTACTCAGTGCAGAAGAACCTAAATAACAGTTCCAGCATCTGTGCCAACTACAACAACATCAAAGAAAGAAAACAACAGTATTTCAGGAAGTTACAAACTTTAAGATGAAGTCTTAAGATGAAGTCTCTTCCCAGTACAACCTGGCATTTTTACCTGGAGCTCCAGTTGTGCAGAGTTTTGGCAAAATCACATCTCCCTGCTCTTTGCACACACGATGTTCCAGGTGAACTACTTTATGGACTGCCTTGGAAAGCTACCATCCAGAAATCCTTATGGGCTCTTGGGAAAACTCCCTGCTTACCTGCTCCCAGTTAAGTAATGCCTATTTATAACAGCCTTTCCAGTTGTCAGAAAGCCACACAGTTTATACAATGTGCTGCCATCCTCCAGAGTTCGACAGACCAGGTACCACACCTTAATCATCCTTGCATGCCTGAGAATTTATTAAATTTCAAGGACTGCACCATTCATTTTGGATTGTTCCCACACGTGGTCCTGCAGTTTCTGAAAGGCATTTGGATGACAAACACAAGTTGGCACCACAACAGCCACATACTGAGGTGGCTCATTGTTGCTACAAGCATCACGAGAACCCAACAACACAGAATGGCACTCACTGTATAGAAGAAAGGTGTTCACAACTATCCTGGATGAATCTTTGCTTATTGTACCCCCATTTATGCCAAAAAGCCTACTGTGCACACCATAACATCCCCTAACCTCACGTGCAAACGGACAGGTCAATTAAGGAAGTCTTTGGCCATTTCATTAATGTTTCTAATATGAATTTTGAGAGTGTCTTTTTTTTTTTTTTAAGTAAAGAGTTGCATCACACCAGAGCACAGCTTTTATTCTTCACCCAGCCAGGCATTCCTCAATGGATTTAGCATGACACTAAGAGAAAACTTACTGTAAATTCCCTAAATTACCAAGAGAGAAATGAGGAATGCAGAGAGCACTGGACAACAGCAGTTTGCCAGAACAAACACTGGCCATTTCACTGATTGTCACTTCGAGCACTGACTACACGCATTTGCAGGGAAAAAGTTGACCTGGTTAAGGGCTTTTCCATTTCTAAGTATGATCTCTTAGGGAATGTGCTAAGGAGACAATCATCCTACTGAATCATTTCAAGAATTTTACAGCCAAGATGATTTATTACCATAAAACAGGTCTTGGAAACAAGAATATCTGAGGAGACTCAATAGCTATTAAGTGAGTGTGGAAAAGATGATGCTGAAGGAATTGCATATGCCTGACACATGTTCTACCCCCCCATTTAAAAAAAAAAATAGAAAGTATCTATAAAAAGCAAGTCTGTGGAATTACTTAAAGCTTTTCTGACCAAAAAAAAGACATAGGTATAAATTAAAATGACATTCATTTAAGTAATAAAAGATTATGTATAAAGCTAGAAAGGCTGACAAACTACTCATCAATAATTTTAAAACCTATGTGTTGAAAATATACTCATTCCTCAGTAAGTAAGCTGAGAGACCTTTGCAAATTTACAGATATTTTGCAGTTGAGATAACAATACATAGAAAACCTCACACAATTTTTTAATGAGTCCACTTGCTAGCCAGCGTGAAACCAAATTTAGAATAATCTTAGGTTTTGTTCTGACAATTGCAGTGTAGATGTTATCACATAGTATGGCAAGACAGTTAAAAGCATCTATCTTTTAAATTTGCCACTGTCTACAAGTGAATCAGAAAGCTGTAAGGCCTGCTACCTAAAATACCAATGAAAAACATTCTGCTTTCTCGACCAAAACGGAAAAACTTCCTGCACTAAGCCATAAACACACACAGTACTATCAAATAAATGGGTTTAATATATTTGAAAACACTCAGCCAAAAATACAGCAATATATTGAAGTAAAAGCCTTCCTTACACCAACCGACACTACAAGAATACCAACAAGCTTTGGAGTCCCAAAACCCTTTCCAGCCCTTCCTGCATTCCTGTAGGCTGGTCTGACTCTTCAAATTCTATCAGAACAAGTCTAAGAAGAGATAAAGCCTTTCCCTACAAACCTCTCCTTTAGACATCCTTGGACTATCACTGCTACAGTAACCATAATAATGCAATTACATGAAAAGATCTTGAACCATTTTATCCTTTGACACAGCGATAAGAAATTAACTGCTCAGTGCAACTCACCCTGAGCCACACAGCTTGAATCCAGGTAACTCTGAACAGCTCTACAAACTGTACTTGCTACACTCCCAGTCAAAGAAATAAGGAAAACTAATTGCATTCTTAATTAAATGGATGTCTCACTGGACAATAATCTTATAGAAGAGGAAAATGAGCATTCTTCTTAGACTTACTTTTTGGACTGTGCTGGTTCGCTTGTACAACTCAGTCATCATTTCTTTTTCTGCAATACAAAAAAGAAGTTCTGTTAGAAAAAGTATTTGCTTGAACTCAAGTTTCTCATTACATTGTTAATAAATGCTTGAAGCTTACTGTTTGCTTTTAGTCAGCACTGGAAAATATTTCCATCGTTCATTTCTGTTTCTCTGACTGCCAGAATATTTCTGTTATATGAAACTGCTCTATCGAGATGAATTGCAGAGACAGCCTTGTGATTTGAGCACAACGCTTAAGAAATGGAAATAAATTCCAAATTTTAATTGCAAAGTTTATCAAAGAGATTCCTCACAGCCTTACAGAAAGCAAGCAAATGCAAAGAAGGGTTTAATTGTTCAAATGTAATGCCTTGATAGACTCTCTGACTGTTCCTGGTTGGCCTCCAGCACCGACTACAGAAAGATGATAAATTTAATACAATCATAAAATGGGACGGGCTGGGAGGGATCTTAAAACCCATCCAAATCCAACCCCCCTGCCATGGGCAGGGACACCTCCCACCACACCAGGCTGCTCAAAGCCCCTCAACCTGGCCTTGAACACTTCCAGAAAGGGGGCATCCACAGCATCCCTGGGCAACCTGTGCCAGTGTCTCACCACCATCATCATGAAGAATTTCCTTCTAACGTTTAATATAAACCTTCCCCTTTCCAATTTAAAGCCACTTCCCCTTATCCTGTTACTGCACACCCTTGTAAAAAATTCCCTCCCCAGCTCTCCTGTAGCCCCTTCAGGTACCAAAAGGCCGCTAAAAGGTCTCCCCAGAGCCTTCTCTTCTCCAGGCTGAACAACCCCAACTGTGAGGGCCTGTCCTCATCGCAGAGGTGCTCCAGCCCTCGGTGCCTACCTGTTTGCCCTGTGTTCCTGGCACCCTGAGACACTGAAAAGAGCACCAAACATGAACAGGCCGAACACTACATAATGCTCTGCGATTTGGATTCATATCTATCAAAACAGACAAAGCACATCCATTCCTTACTGGGAATTCATTAGTGTTTGTCAAGAATTTTGAAGATAAAACCAAAAAAAGCAAACAACCAAAAAAAAAAAAATCTACTAAGTGGAGTTAGAAAAGTATTGTCCTTAAAAAGATTTCTCCAATGCTACATTCTCTACTTAGCCACATAATTAGTCAACCTTTAGCAGATGCAGTAAAAAATTCCTCATTCCCTCACTATGCCAACTAGTGACCTGGAAGAACTCCTCAATGCTCCACAAAGAACTGGTACACTCCAGATAATGGAAGAACTAAATAACAGAGGCTGTACTGGAAAATGAAGCACAGAGGCATCTCACCACTTGAGGTTAGCACTGCTCTTATTCTGCTGAAAATGGTTATTTGCAAGGATAGAAAAATAAGAAGAAAAACAAGAGATGGAAAGAGGAGGACACCAGTCAAAGAATCCTGATTCTGGCTACAGTCTGTAGCCAGGAGAGGATAACAAAGCACAAAGCAAATGCCAACACGGATTTACCAAATTGATTAACTTCCGTTTCCAAAATGTTAAAGAGTCACAGGATACGGAGAAGGGGCAGTAATCATCACCTGACCGTGTTAGTTTTCAGGCCACGACACACTGTTTCCTCTTAAACCAACAGAGGAACTATGGTCTCCATAAACGTGCTGTCAAATTGGATGGCAAACCATATCCAAAGAATAAAACTATTGATGATTCAAAACAGTGACCATACATAGATCTTAGTGTGTGCTATCCAACCTTTAGCACCAGAAAAACAAAAGGCCTTCAGAAGGAAAAAAGAGTATCTCATTAGCTCATCAGACTACTATGCATAAGAAGTGTTTTCTGAATCTTCATCATCCTAAGTTCTAAAAATCTCAATACAAAATAAATATATCACTAGATTAAACCATATAACTGTGTTAAAAGGGACCCCATTAAACTTCAAGCTATTTAATTTAACAAAACAATAGAGTTTAAGAAGCATGTTTTTTGCTAATAACCACTATTTTTGTTATGCTTGTCTCTAAAATGCACAGCCAGTATTTGTGGTTTTAAAAAAAATGACATTTCTTTTCTCACAATGTTGTGAAGGAAAAAAAAACAATCCAGGAAAAATTAAACTCGGAGTACAATCAAATATACAAAGGAAAACCACACAAGTACAGATTTCATCATACTCCTCCAGATTTTAAGTAGATCAACATATTTTGAAGATGGGTGTGATTTTATTCTAGCTATGCCCCTTTAAAATTGGCAACTACATTCAATTCAGTGGCTGCTTCTTCCAAATTCCAAACTCTAGTTGAAAATAGCTCTCACAATGGAGTCCTACAGCTGACTATACTCTAGAGAAAAATTATTTCCTTTAATTAATTCCAAATTCATTTGCATGACAGTATATCATCACGACATACAAAAAAATATGTATTTTATCAACAGAGGAAAAATTTTGCGCAAACTGTTAAACTCACATCCAAGCAGTGACATGAGCTTGAAATTCAAAGCACAAACCTGTTGTTCCATTTCTTTAAAACAAAACTACCCCCCAAACAGTAGTAGAGAGAGAAATCTGTCCATAAGCCACATGATCCTCACAGAAAACAACACAAATGTGATTTCTTGTGTACCAGGTAGCTCCTAAGAAAAGGTGCATGAACAATGTAATGTATACAAAAAATACCTCACGTAACTCAACTCTGGAAACTACTCAAGTGTACAGAGATGTCTTCCTATCTTCATGATTAATAACAAATAGAGGAGGAAAGGAAACACATACTCACTTTGCAACTCCATCATCAACCTTGTTGTCCTGGAAACAATTCTTCTACAAGAGAAGTACTCAACTACTAAAACATCTTCTGCTACTCCCACCCCCTCCTTCTCTGCAGTGCTCTTGCTGTTTGATAAACAGCCACAAACCATCTTTCCCACAAAATGGCATAAAAATTGAATCTCTTCCTTTCAAAAGAAGATAAATCATTCCATTTGATTATGTAGCACTTTGAGGAACATGAGGTTTTCATGAAGCCTTTGGAAAAGATTATAATCTTGTTATTGATGTTAGAATGACCCACTAACTGAACCTTTAATTTTAGGAATATACAGTGCTGGTAAAAGGAAACTGCCAAATTGATAGCACTGCATTATTCCAAGGGAGCAGAGTGAGAAATCTCAGACTATGGTCTATACACACACAGAACTTCACAGCATGCCCTGTCAGAACAGCTCAGCATTTACTCGTAGGTGGTAAAAGCCCCAACACACACCAACTGGAGCCGTGTAAAAACCTTTGCTCTTTATGGCTTCCTCCCTCTCCTGACACGTGGGCTATTCCCTGACCTACCACGAGCTTCTTCCTTCTTTCCATGCAATTCACCCAGAAAGTGAAATTGAGGATCCAGCTCTACCCTCAATGTAATTAACATTCCCAAATACTCCACCAATAGCAGGAAGTGTTTACTGCTTCAAACAGAACGTTCAAACTCAGCTCTTGACAATGCTGAGGACAGGCTGAGAAAGTCAGGGTTGTTCAGCTGGACAAAAGAAGGCCCCAGGGAGACCTTAAAGCAGCTTTCCAGTACCTGAAGGAGGCCTACAAGAAAGCTGATAAGGGACTTTTTACAAGGGCCTGTAGTGACAGGATGAGGGGGAATGGCTTCAAATTGAAAGGGGGAAGACTTAAATTAGACATTAGGAAGAAATTCTTCATGATGAGGGTGGTGAGGTCCTGGCACAGGCTTCCCAGAGAAGTTGTGGATGCCCCCTCCCAGGAGGGGTTCAAGGCCAGGTTGGATGGGGTCTTGAACAGCCTGGTCTGGTGGAAGATGTCCCTGCCAATGGCAGGTGGGTTGGAACTGGATGGGCTTTAAGATCCCTTCCAACCCAAACCATTTATAATTCAATACATTACTGCATTGCTGGCCACAAACACAAAAGAGCAGAACTTTTATTGCCTCGTTCCCCAAAGCAGCCCTGCACACGAAGCTGAGTGACCCGTTTGGGATCAGAAATCTTAGCAACTCTTTGATTTAGATCAACAGCTACCCATTGTGCAAACCAAGCCTGGGACCGTCCTCTGGCCCACAGATCACCCACAGCAGCACAGCTGGTGCCTGTACACAGTTAGGGAAGCCTTCCTGGCCCCAGAACACGGAAGCTATATCCCAGCTGCCCATCAAAATTAATCCCTGCACCATACCAACCTCTGGACGACACCCAAGCGCTGTCTGAAGAAGTGCTGGTCTGGACAGGCCCAGGATCGTTCAACAATATGAATTACAATGTCCCAGTATTCCATGCCACCCATTTTCTTCTTCCCTTCTGAGTTCAGAACCATTCTTTTTGAAACAGATGTCTTTTTCCCTCTACCATAAAAGAGAATTTTTTTAAGTTTTATACAAAACAGAAGCTGGTTTTAGAAATAAGGCTCATCTAGGACACAACAGGTTTCTTTGAGACCAGGATCCCCCACTCCACGTTAGCCTATATGTTTATTACTTCACTGTACAGCCCGTATTTGTGTCAGATGCAGTGACAGGGCTGTATCTAAATTGGTTCAATCCACTACAACCAACATCAAGACACACCCTGAAACACCTGCAAATTCTTAGTTTTTAAACTAACCATGTTTTAAGTAGATTTTGCCTGTGACTTCTCAGTCAGCCTGCCCATCCATACTGTTTTCAGCTAAAAAGCTGGAGTCTGTACTGCTTTCGGAAAGGAGTATCACAATGCACACCATTTTCAAATGAGAGCTGTTAATTACCAAAACTATTCCCCTACCAAGTCCAAAGGGGTTTCTGTTCCTTCAAAAGACTCATGATTAAATAAAACTATGCTCAGTGCCTTATTCAGTGTGGTTTATCTTATTAAGTATCACCACTGTTTGATAAGGTGGCAGCCTGCATTTTCCCTTGACTTCCTCTTAACTTCCAATGTATTTAAAAAGTCTTTTCATGTCATCTATTAATGCTAATTATCCATCATTTTTTTACCTTAGATTTTATATTAACCCTATCTGATATGCTTTTATATTGCCTTTTTAACTGTGTGTCCTTTTTTTCCCCCTTTTCAAATGACTCATTCAACATATGAACCTGATGCACAGCGCTTCGGCACTCACTATTTAGGGCAACGAAGCTGGTGAAAAGTCTGGAGAAGAAGTATTACCAGGAGCAGCTGAGGGAACTGGGGTTGTTTAGCCCGGATAAAGGAGGCTGAGGGAAACCTTATCACCCTCTACAACTACCTCCAAGGAGGCTGTAGCGAGGTGGGTGTTGGCCTCTTCTCCCAAGTAAGAGGATGAGAGGAAAAGGCTTCAACTTGTGCCAGGGGAGCTTTAGACTGGATATTAGAAAAAAATTCTTTACTGAGAGAGTGGTGAAGCATTGGAATTGGCTGCCCAGGGAAGCAGTATAGTCACCATTCCTGGAAGGGTTCACAGATGTGACATTTTGGGACATGGTCTGGTAAGTACAGTGGCACTGGGCTGATGGTTGGAGATGATCTTAGAGGTCTTTTTCAACCTTAATGATTCTATGATTTTATTCATCTTTGCTAACTGTCATATCTCCATATACTCTCTTACTCCTTTGAATATCTGCTCAAGAGAGCATATGCTTAATGTGTAAAATTATGTGAAAAACTGATTAATTAGTATCTGAAGTTGCTACCAATAAACTACCATCACTAACAGAGCTAAAATCTCAGCCTCACATAAGTCTTGAACCGCCTCTGCAAAATGCCATGGAACATTTACCAGCAGAACCTATCACACAAGAAGGATTATAATTTCTCATCTCCTCTGCTAAGGATCCAGTTCCCCAGGCAGCGTTTACTGCACAGGCCCAGTAATCATTACAACCATGTGTCATCGAGTAGGCAGTCAACATCTACAAAAGCCTGTCTTAACGCGTCAAGAATTTGGAGGTTTTGAGCATCCTATCCCTCATACCACGCACAAAAAAATCAACAGTGGAGACAGAGAGGAGGAAGATATTTGAAAACTTGGTACATCCATGGAAATGTAACATTATGAAAACTGTGGTGCCGTACAGTAGCAGCAGCGTTGCATGTGTTACAAATGCTGAATTTTGTCAAACTATTTCCAGTAAATGTATTTTTTCTCCACTCTCAGCACTAGAAATTCCCTGTGTATAACACAGATCTTCTGCACTTCTTAGTTTGAAACAGGACCAGGTCTGCCAGCCACCTTTTCAGAGCCTCCCTTTACTCTGCTACAGAACAACATTTTATCTCAGGCTGAAAAAACATTTGCTCTCCACATTTTACCTTCTCATTTCAGGCAAAAATTCCAAACCATAGCAATGTTTTTGCCTTCTGCTGTCACTGAATACCAACTGCTGCACAAGTAACACAGAAAAAGGCTGAAGTCATGATTTTAATACAACTCTTTTTCTAATCTACGATTTTAATTTTCAGTGGAGCTGAGTATGTTATGGGTGGGAATTTAAGGCACAAAGTGTTGCAGCCACCACCACAATGCAGAACAGTAGCAACCACAGAAAAAAAAAACCTTAAAGTTTGCAGGACAGTGTGAAAACATAATGTTGTTCTACCCTCCATAAAAACTGAAAAAAACACAAATAAAACCACCACACAACAAAACAAACCTCTCTTGACGATTATTTTTGTTAGCTAGTAACACTACAAAATACCTAATAAAGTTGACGTGAAGAACTTCTAAAGCATTTACCAATTACTCCAGGCTATTTTTCATTTTACTGATTCGCTGTAGTGTCCATTACCACATGAAATTATACCATTTTTTTCCAAAGAGATATTTCCAGTGAGGTCAGCGGGGATTCACCAAGGCCAGGATCATCATATAAATAGAAATCAGAAAATAGTATTTCCATAAGAAACCACTCAGGTTTAATGGATTAACAGGCACTTACAAGTGACTCACACTGGCACAGCCTCTAGTAATCCCATCTATTTGTGATAAAACAAATTCAAAGGAAATCTTAATTTTAGAAAATCACCGCTGTGGATTCTCACATGGTTGGTTTTATTATATTGAATCACATTAGCTGTTCTCTCCAAATAAGAGGACGAATAAATTAAAAGCTGGATTTTAGTGACTTTTCATACTATGAGAGCAGTATGTTCTTAACAGAAGCAGCTGCCATACTGAGCACAATTACAGCAGGATAAGAGAGCCCTGAGTGGAAGTGTTGTGCAGAACACAGCACTTTTCCTGTCCCAAGATCTGGCATGCACGTGTTGAGCCAAAAGGAGTGGGAAGAAAAGCCATTAAACCACCTCACTACCATTCTCCTTGGGAAAACTAAGGCAGATAGTTAGATTATGATGGCAATCATCATGATTTCTCCCTGTAAAGTGGTTTTCATTTCCAGTTCAGCATTTCTTGGAGAAATGCGATTCGTCCTAGAGAATGTTACTAAATCTTAATATACACTGAGGTGTTCTGGCACAGAAAACTGAAGTATCAATACTTTACTGAAATCCTGAAGGATGGTATTCACAGCTCTCGCACCTCCTGTAAAACATGGCAGCAAGGAGGGAGGCTGTGACTGGTATGAGACTTTTTTCTATAAATACTCCTTCACAGCAATAAAAGAATTTGTTCGTTGACACAATACCTCTCAATATTGCCATGAAGACCTTAAAGATATTACTGAATAGTCCATATGAGGAGGAAGTTGCAAATACAAGCAAAGGTGACATGGGCCAGAGCATGAGGTCGTGCATTAGAGATCTGGAACTGGACTCTTATCTTCATCTCCAATTACTGTAAAGCCTGTAATCAAATATTACTTGTCCGTAACGGTACTGGAAAGCCACCTATCTTCTGCCATCCTTAAAGCAAAGGTGTCAAGTTGTAAATCATCGAATATACAGATGAAAAGTCATTTTTAAGAACCAGCTGCCTGGCAGGGGGGCCAACGACAGCTTACACCAAAGACAGCCTTTGAGGCTGAGGTCACCACTATTCAGAGAACTGCTGCGCAGCTCTCGCCTGTTAATCAAAGACCACAGTACATAAAAAGTACATCATAAGCAAAGGCTGTTCATTTTTTTTTACACATGCTTTCCTTCATGCACACCCCCACTCCCTAACAAATTTCCATTAATGGCTACTCCACAATCCTAAAAAGCAGTACGTTATAGCCTGGGGCTAACTGAATTGAAGTGATCTATGTTAAAGCTAAAAATCAAGAGTGAAAACTAGGCATAGTGCTTTCATCACATTCCCTCAGAGAGCCCCCGCACAGCGTAAGACTTAAAAAAGCTTACCACATCCTGCATCTCCCGTGAATCTGGTTGTGACCACCTAGGGCCTTGCCCAAGGACACTCAGAAAGGTCAAAAATGTTGATGATATGGAACAGTTTTGATGTACTGCAACCTTCTCCTATGGAAGATCAAACGCAAAAGGACGTGGATCTGAGCATAAAGGAGAACACATGACAACTGAAATGCCAAAGTGCAAGGGGGCAATGCACAACTTGGTTTGTGTGAAAGACAAGGTTAAGAAATCCCATTTTCTGTCGCCATGAACTGGCTTTTGAAAGCACGTTCTCCCTGCCCTCGTGCCTTTTTCAGATTTGTTTTTTTGAGAAATCCTAGCCTCCAGATTACGGTAAAATGCTACAAAATTTTAAAATCACTAGATTTGTGCTAACCCTAATTCGTAATCATTCTGGCCTTGCAACCGTGGTGTGAAATTTACTGAGCTAGACAGCTGGGAAGGGGTGGGTGTGAAGAGTGGGGGTGGTGTTGAGTTTTTTTTTTATTATTATTGCACTTCTGGTGTTCAACCCTTCCACTCTACGAAACGCATATTCGGAAGTCTGCAAGGATGAAGAAGATGCTTTACTTACAGATCATAGAATGGTTTGGTTTGGAAAGGAACTTAAAGATCATTCAGTTCCAACCCCTCCTGCCACGGGCAGGGACATGTCTCACCACACCAGGCTGCTCAATACCCCATCCAACCTGGTCCTGAACACCTCCAGGGAGGGGGCATCCACAGCCTCCTTGGGCAAACTATGCCAGGGCCTCACCACTCTCAACATTAAGAATTTCTTCCTAATGCCTAATCTAAATCTTCCCTCTTTCAACCTGAAGCCATTCCCTCTCACCCTGTCACTATATGCCCTTGTAAGAAGTCCCTCATCACCTTTCTTGCAGGCTTCCTCCAGGTACTGGGAGGCTGCTCTAAGGTCTCCATGGAGCCCTCTCTTTGCCAGGCTGAACAACTCCAACTCTCTCAGCCTGTTCTCATTGCAGAGGTGCTCTGGCTCTGATCATCTTCATGGCCTCCTCTGGACCCATTCCAACAGATATTTGGTCTGTTACTAAAAGCACCTGCACCTTCATCTGCAATAAAGAAATACATCTCCCTTCAATTTTACCTTCGTTGCCAAAACGTGCATTTTCAGCTTGTAGCCCTGAGCAAGACAAAAAGCTGAGCCACCCAGCTCTGTCAGTATATGGTACTCCATAGTATTTTTTCTCTTCAAAACCCTTTGTCAGACACCTGCTGAGAATTGCTTTATAACGAAACCTGCAGAAGAAAATTCCCTGAGCTC
The DNA here is from genome assembly GCA_033556795.1 of Tapera naevia. Classification (NCBI taxonomy): domain Eukaryota; kingdom Metazoa; phylum Chordata; class Aves; order Cuculiformes; family Neomorphidae; genus Tapera; species Tapera naevia. The sequence goes on along the minus strand of JAUMJJ010000074.1, from coordinate 57,185 downwards.
ACAGTACTATTAAAAAAATTAAACCTTAACTGAAGTTCTAGGAAAGTGTCACCAGTTTTTTCACGTAAACCTGTGGCAAGTTTTGACTGAAGCCTCAACCTCACTTACCCATGCCTAAATCTCACACTTCATTTCCTATCCTGAATTGGTCATAACAGCAACACATATTTGCTCTGTAATTTTCAGATCTCAGTCAAACCCAATACTAAGCAGAATTCTGGATGGTGGAACTTGGCTGTGGAGTGGAAAAAAAAATATAGAGACAATCTACAGAATTAGTCTTTTACTCCCTAAATAGGCATCGGGCACAGTTGTGCTTTGTTGGTTCATTTGCTCTTGATACATGTTGGATCATCATCGCGTGGTGTGCAAATTCCCTTAACCAGTCTACAACCATTTTATAACACAAGTACATGAGAAAGTCAAACTCACAATTTCTTATGCAACTGTTTGTAACATTTTGTTAGTAGTTCCCCCCCCATCCTCTATTCTTAACAACACTTTAAAAGCCACTACCCCACACATATATCAAGAACTGTGAAAAGCAACACTGGGCTGTTTTATGGATCATCTCCCAAGGTAACACGTTCAAAGGCATGCGACACCACTATACTTCAGCCTCCTTAATATTTCCTTTAGACAGGTACAAGTTGTCTCAGAGAGAAAACATCATCTTGAGCGTGTCCCATTGAAAAGATTAATCTGTTCAACACCTGATGATTCACTCACCCACACGTTAAAAGTCCACATCAAAATGACTCATTCCATCCGTAAGAACAATCACCTGGGATAACGAAGTCCCCTCATCTTTTCCAGAGGTCGTAACTGCTTTCTTACGCAAAGCAAGCGGATGGCAGGCTTTCCTACTACAGCATGGATGACACAAAGGAACAACAGATAGTGGACTGGGCTCTGGTAACTTTGTAATAGATACTACTAAAAGTACTTGAGAGTAAATTTATAGATAACTGAAGTATTGGTAGAGGAAATAACAACACTCCATATTGACCTGAAGGCTGAAGACAACTGATTTTAATCCTAACAAATTGAAGTCACCCACGTTCAAAGAAGGAGCACAGGCTACTCCTCTGTGACTCCGACGCCTTCTGCCCAGAAAGAGCTCTGAAGTAATGGCACTGAATCATCCCAGTATGGACTGACAATGCAGGGCAAAGACACATCAAGAGCTTGTCTGAGTACATCATGTTTAACTGTTCATGAAATAAATCCAGCTAAATTCTAAGCTGGAACTTCATGTCTGGTTCTGATACCCACACTGCAAAGCATTCAAATGCAGACCTCAGGCAAGAGTCGGTCAGGCTGGGATATAGAATGCACAATGCTAGGTCAGAGGTCTCCTTTATTAAGGAGAAAATGAGTGTGTGACCTTGTTTCTAGAAGTACTTCATGAACATGATACATGACAAACAATCCGACAGTCCTTGCAGAGACAGGCACAGGAACAGACTGCAGCAGGAAGCCCAAGTAAGCTTGAATTTGAAGTAACTGATGACTTTTGTGACATAACTACCATTTCTTGGTGTGTTAGGACTGGAGAGCTTTCTGATGGCACTCTAAGACCCACTTCTGTGGAAAAATTCTCACCCTTTACCACACAAAGCCCAACTAGGTTACATACCTGTTCCACATCTGGAACTAAAACTTTATCAAAAACTAGCTATGAAATGCTAAAACTAATTCTGAAGTTAGTTTTAGCAGTAACAATAACATTAAACATTATGTAATTCTTACTGAGGTTTGCTGCCTGAAGATGAACTGTGGATGCCCCCTCCCAGGAAGTGTTCCAAGGCCCGGTTAGATGAACACCTTATGGCCCCGGGGGGTGGAAACTGGACAATCTTTAAATTCCCCTTCCAAATCAAATCATTCTATGCTTCTATGATTCTGTGACAGAAGCATTTTAAAAGATGCATTTTCCAACTCAGGAAACCTATCTTCAGAAACACAAACATGGAAAACAACCGAATCTACCGTTTTTCTTTCACCTCATTACTTCAAAAAGTAACATGGAAGCTAAAGGCAGAGAAGAAAGAAAACACAAGGTCTTAATTTAGGAGAGAACCAGATGGTAATTTAAATAGTGTATTATTAAAGTATGGTGAGAATTTATGTAAGAAGACATTAGTTGAGCCAAAAGAGCAATTAACAGAAGTGAATAAAGACATGCTTACTGCCTTCATGACACAGCTCCCTCTCTCCAGCCCTTCTATCATCCAAACACATTTTATTGCAATCCCTTCTGTCCAGAATCTGAATTTTGACCAAAGCTGAAACAGTACTTGGGTGGAATGAAAGTGGACAGGACACACAGTTCAGGAATTCCATAAAAGAGTTTTTTGGAAGCACACACTCCACCTCCATAACTGGTTGCGCCAGTGTGCAGAGCCCATCAGCAACACCCTGCACAGAACACAGTGAGAGGAGTGGGGAACAAAAAGAACACAATGCCACAAATATGTCCTGATTAATTAACTCTAGAAGAAATGCTGTAGGGAAGGAAGACTGTTTCTTGACATAAAGAAAATAAACTAAATGGATTCTCAACTCTGAAGCTGAGAAACAAGAAAATCAAAATGGAAAGCAAGCACTGGTTTATATTCCACCCTTGATCCGTACTGAAAAAAACTGCTCTAAAAACTGCACTTAACGAGATGTCCAATAGTATTTCTTGAAAATTCACAAGTTGTTCTTCAAGAACTAAAGAGAAAGTCATGTCTTGTAGGTATTCAATCTTAAATATTTATTAGCTTTATTTCATGCTAGATCCTAAATCTTCAAAATCTTTTCTACAAAGAGAGATTCTGACTTCTGTGATAGTAGGACAGCTCAGGAGTGCAAGGTATCCCTCTATTTCATCCACTTTCTCACTTGCCACAGGGATATTACATCATGTGCCTCCAAAACTGTCAACTCTTCCCTATGGCAAACAGCAAGTGATTTACACAGTACTGGACAAGGCACAATCAGCTGCCCATTTCGGTCACTTCTAATTTTGTATTTCAAAAAATAAAATCAAATTAACCAGAATAAGCCATAACTGACTCATTTTTAATTCTGAGTCAACCTGAATCTGTGGATTCCTGTGTCAGACTATCCGTATGCTGCAGAAGGTATCAGAATATGGCAATTTCTAACCAACTTAAGAAACACGAAATTCACAAAGCAGTCAACAGTAACCTGTCACCATTTTCATGTCACGCTAAAAAAATATTAATAAAGTCCTTTCTGATGAATATAGAAGAGTTCTGAACAAACAGAATGGGTAAGATAAGCCACACAGTTTCACAAGAGATAAAAGCAGGGGAGGGAAGTCCCTTCCTGGCTTGTCCCTGTAGAACTACAGACCTTGAACTGGGAGAAAACAAAAATCCTCCTGACAGCAATAAGAGATTATGGCAAACTCCTTCACACAGGCCTACGCTGTGGGTGTACAACAGACAAACCACATCCTAAATACGTACCAGCACTTCTCCTGACACCAGGAGGCAAACTCCTCACCTTCCCCTTACACACACTTCCATTTCATTCAGTTTTAATATTCTACAAAACCAAATACGCTGTTTTTCTGTAATAACTGCCAGCACATCATTTACTCCATGGGACTGGGGTTTAACTTCTTCAGAACGCATTCCTAACAAAATAAATGCGTTCCAGGAGCCTGGAATATTAGTACTTCTGGGGAAATTATCACAGAATTATTTAGCACAGTGTTTCTGAAACTTGTAATTTTATGAGAAGACTCGAACTGCTCAGCATTTTTCCTAAAATTCTTGTTCCCAGAATTACCAGGTTACGTAAGAATCTCAGATGCCAACAATGAAACATTTTCTGGTCTCCAAGGTAGCACAGAAATGCCTGAAATTTGTCTAACATTCTTCCCCCTTCTGAAAAAACCCAAAAGACACGTAAAAAAAATGCAAAGTGTTATTTATAAAGCCTCATTAATCATCAGTTACTGAAACTAGTGGCATAATTGTGCCTGAATACTTGGTCAGGAATGTTGTTGACAGTTTCCATGCATTCTTGTCAGGTCTTCTTTACTGAGAGAAAAAAAAACAAACCACTGTTTCCCATCACAGTTTTCCAGCCTTTTCAAGATTACAAGCACCTGATGACATTACTAAAATAAGTATCTATAGATTTAATGAAATGCAAGAATTAAACTCAGACGTGTCCTTCTGAGATCACTGCATCAACTGCTATCAGATCAGCACACAGAATAAAATCATCAGGAGTGCTTCCCCATGAATGACAGCAACACCCAGCTCTGTGAAAGTTACTGCTTCAAGTTCATTCAACCCCGAACGACTTTCAGGAGAGAAGCTGGCTGGAAGACTTAAACATTTTTCCTTAGCAAACATCTACATAGAACATAACAAGAAGGCATCTTAACTATCTGTTCACAATTAAAGAACATATTCATATGGTCCAAGGGAATTTTAAAAGAATAATACACATATTCAAACAACTAAATCCTATGCAACACTTAAATATTCACGTCACAGTAAGCAAACAGCAGAAGTGAAGACCACTGTGAACCTATGGCACCAATTTTGAATGCTATGAGATAAGCCACGTGTCTAATTCATTATCCAGACTTCTTGAGTTACTTACAGAAGTTTGCCTTACAACTCTATTTGCAGAGCACCACGTCACCCGTGTCTACCCCTATATTAGGACAAAACTATTGGAGAAGGCCCCATTTCTAACACCAAGGGCAAGTGCCACTGCATAACCTGCATCCACACGACAGAGCTCTGCAGCACAGAGTGCTACCACTTCCCCACCAGAAGAGACCCACAGTTCTGCTGTCCTCACACTGTGCTGCGTTGGCCAAGCAGTGCCAATGAGCATGCTGAAGATGAACAGTGTGGATGACCACAGGACACTTCAAACCCACTATGCCCTCCTTAGTTTACTAGTGCATGGCACCAGTTGAGCACCAACAGCTTAGAAGTGATCTGGAACCTAACAAAAAGGGTAACTGACCAAAGAAAGGCCAATTCTGCCATGAAGTCTAAGAGGAGGAGTGGCTGAAGTCGCTTGGTCTGTTCAGCCTGGAGAAGAAGAGACTGAGAGGGGGTCTCATAGCTGTTCACTGCCTTCTCACAAGGGAAGGAGGTGAAACGGGTGCTGATCTCTTCTCTCTGGTGACCAATGGCAGGACTCAAAGGAATGGCAGGAAGATGTGCCAGGGGAGATTTACATTGGATATTAGGAAAAGGTTCTTCACCCAGTGGGTAGTGGAGCACTGAACAGTTCCCCAGGGAAGCAGTCACAGCACCGAGCCTGCCAGCATTCCAGAAGCATTTGGACAATGCCTTCAGTCACACGGTGTGAATGCTGTGAGTGTCTTATGTAGGGATACAAGCTGGACTTGAGCCTTTTGGGTCCCTTCCAGCTCAGGTGATTCTATGATACCTGTAATGTACCAGACAGCACATTTGCAGCCTTTAAACCCCAGCAAAGCGTTTTCTGCAATAGCAGTTTCATTGCCTACTCACCAAATACCCTCCCAGGCACTGGAACTGCCTAAGTTTCTTTCCTCTCATTCACAGCCACTTCATCCTGATTTCAGACACAAAGCCTCCAAAATGTTTTGCATAGGCACATGGTACAACTAAACTTAGGTCTTCTGTAGAGTTAAAAAGGGCTTCACAATGGATTCCTCTGCAGAATTAAACCCTCAAATTGAAGTTCTGTTCATTTATATTTTAATACAGTTTGTGCTGGTATTACAGTAGCATATGGCACTGTGTATTTTTTCAAGTTGGAAGAGAAGTCACATTACTCTAAAAAACTGCTTACATACCAAAGAAAGCTTTTTCTCAAGTGAGTTACACCAAAGTCTTTAGGATGCAATTCTTCTTCAACACAACTATCCCTCCACTGCGAGCACAGAGATTCCTTTGCAAAATTACCTTTAGACTGCTTGTGATGACAGAACACCAACAAATCACAACTATGCAGGAAGCCTAAATTCTCTGTTTAGAACAACAGTGACAAGAAGAGGAGTAGATCTTACTGCTTGCTGGCTGAAATCATTGCAACAATTAAGAGACTGGATAAATCTCATCTCACTTCAGCTCTCTGAAAATCACATTTCCAGATGAGACTAATGTTACTCTAGTTGGATTAGATGGATACTACTTTTAACAATGCAGGCTAGGGGAGATGAACCCCTCAGCTCCAGGGGAACCAGAGCTCAGAACATCTGCAGAGATGGTATTACAAATCCAAAAAGGAGTTACTGTAAAGACACACGTTCTATCACTGCCAACACCTCAGCAGAATTTGAAATCCTGCATCAAGTAACTGAAACAGAAAATACTAGAAACATCATTCCTGAAATAACCTTAGGACCCTACTGAAGGTGAAAACGGGCAATTTGAAGGAAACAAACTCTCTGAATGAAAATCTCAGTAACAACAACAAATCTTTGCCATTGATTTCAGTGATTTTTCTGCCCGAGCAAGGACTGTGGGGTTGTTTCTTTGAGAACTGTGAGAAGTGTTTAACCAAACTACAGGTTACCAGATCCTGAAGAAATTGAAACATCTTCCTGCAAACTGTACGTGAATCCTCGTTTCTCTGAACCCAAGTACTCAGTACAGCCTTCATACATGGAACAAGAAACTTCTCAACTGAGCATTCTCCCAAACCACAACATTTTGTGTTTATTTTTCCTAATACTTGGCAGGCATTAACCATAAATCCTCTCCATCCCCATACCATTCTGGAGCATTTGTATTCAATCTATGCTTATTTGACGGGAACAAATAAATAGCATGCTCTCAGCATCCTTCAGTCCTCCAGACAATATTATCTTTCTCCAAATTAACATACCAACAAGAGATCAGTGAACATCACTGTTAAAGCAAATATCTGCTTTCAGGCCCAGCCTTGGCACTGTTTAGCGGGCAGAAGAGCATTTCAAACCTGCTAGAAACCAAGATCAGCTACCATTCAGCTGAAACAAAACCCCACACTACATTACATAATCTACATAGTTCTTAGGCCAGTCTGCATTTTCGCAGAGCACAAAACTGAGGAAACTACAGGCAGAACAAAAGGGAACAGAAAAAACTTCATTAACCTCAGCCTGAAGGCTGCTTACAAGCCTGCATTTGCCTACTTAAGCAGTATTGTCCATTCACCCACACAAACCTGAGCCTGAGCATGCACTCTCAATGCTGAAGGTAAAGCACCACAAAATTTCCAGCAAGTCAGATCTATCATTTGAATGAACAATCACCAACAACTAATATGCTAAAAGATACACTCAAAAGGGTTTTCTTGGGGCTTTTATGAGTATCTCCAGACTGACACAAGCTCATCTTAAAAACCCAAAACTAGCTCAACTGATACACTGCCACTGACCATACGGAACAATCAAAGTGGTAACACACTAATTAAATCTGACCTTTAAGGCCAGATTTATCTCACCACATTTCTTCAGTTGAAAGTGTTGGGGTTTTCCTCATTCATTTAAGGTCTTTCTATAATCGCTATAGAAATGAGTACTTCCAAAGAACAACTGAGCACACTGATCCCATCCTGTGTGGAGGAACTACTCTCTGGCAATCACTGTCTCTCCACAATTCCAAGAAAAAGTCTGGTTTGCAGAGGACAACAGTTAAGCACCACAAAAATCCTGGTTACCGTACAGCACCAGTTGGTCATCAACAGCTCCAACAGCAGCAGGCAGCGCTGCCGCCTCAGACCTCAGCCACACAATTCAAACTTGGTAAAAGTATCAGCATTACCACTTTCTCCAGACCTCCTAGAGACCTTGCTGGGTCAACACTAAAATGGAATACATATTGCTAGAAATGTAAGCAACATACGTTTACTTCTCTAGGATGCAGACTTTTCATTTACTTATTTACAAGCAAAACTACCAACCACTAAAGTCACACCAGGTTGTTCCTCACAATCATCATCTTTACATTACCTTTTAATGCACAATTCCACTCTCATTTTACCCTTTTAGGTCGCCCACAAAACTACACCTTCACTTCACCCCAACAAGCACAGCAAGTCTCCTCCTTGCTTTTCACCACACAGTGATCTGGATCGCTCTTTTGCAGCGCCACAATGACTGACAAGTCCCTGCAAGTGAGAACACCAATTCAGAACACTGTAATACCAGGGAGGAATTCAATTCACTGAGTTTAAGTATCTACAATAAGTCTGTAAGAATTCTGGGTGTCTAACCCTCTCATTAGAGCCACTGGAGAGCTACGCACCCAGAGGAATGCAGACAGCAACTCCTCTGACCACATGGAGATTCTTACAGGAGGGACCAAACTGCTCTTTCAACTTCACTGGTTGGGGGAGCATCCACTGTTAAACATTAGTCTGGATTGTGTAGAATATTCCAGCAGGAGGGGAGCCACAACACCATACAGAGAATTTTTTCTGCAGGAACTGAGTCACATTCATTTACTGACTTAAGTATCTCCAAGTCCATGAAAGTTAATGAAGCTCAAACCCTCTTCTTTCCCATAAAAGCACAGTAAGGAAGAAAAGACACAAAAACAAGTTCAGAAGGACAGAGATGCTTCCCAGTTCCAGACTGAAGTGAAAGATGGCAGAATCGTAGAATGGGTTGGGTTGGAAGGGACCCTAAGATCACTCAGTTCCAACCCCTGCCATAGGCAGGGACACCTCCTACTGGATCAGGTTGCTTGAAGCCCCATCCAGCCTGGCCTTGAACATCTCCAGGAATGGGGCATCCACGATTTCCCTGGGCAACCTGTACCAGTGCCTCACCACCCTCAAAAGAAAACATTTCCTCCTAATAGTCAATCTAGATCTACCCTCTTTCAGCATGAAACCAACTTCTCTCATCCATTCAATGCACTGTCTGATGGAGTCACTTTCCAACCTTCCTACAGGTCCCTTTTAAGTAGTGCAAGGCTGCTATTAGAGCCTTCTTTTCTCTAGGCTGAACAACCCCAACTCTTTCAGCCTGTCCTCATAACGGGAGGTGTTCCAGCATTTGGACAACCTTTGTGGCCTCCTCTGGATTTGCTTTAATGTATCCATGTGGTTCCTGTGCTGCAGACTCCAGCACTGAATGCATTACTCCAGGTAACTGCGGCCCCATCAAGGCAGCTGACATTTATCAGGGATAAACACCACCTCTTAAGATTAAGGTGGCCAAACTAGGATTTCAGAGGGTAGGATTTCAGAGAGACAGATAAGTTTTCTGTATTGTCAATGGGATGTAAACACTGCATTTTTAAAGACCCCATTAATTATCACTTCTTCAACAACTCTGAAAAGCCACAACAGAAGCAAGACATGACCTAGTCCTTAACCGTGTACAAAATCTTCAGTGCTGAAGAGTGACTGCATTACTGATTGAACTCACACTCAGTATTTGAAGCACTAGCTTTCTCTTTTCAGTTATGCAACCAGAAAAAAAAAAAACCCTTCAGCAGGAGAGCTAGGCCAGATGACCTTTGTTAGGGCCCTTCTAACCTCAAGCATTCTGTGATAAAGAAAAAAGGAAGCTTCTTTGAAGAAAACTAAAAAGAACAGGAAAAAACGTGAATGCTGTTAGGAGCTGACAGCTTGCTAAAGCTCCCATACTGCAAACAGAAGAACAGGGTAACTGTAACTTAAGGAAAGCATGCAAAAGCATGCCCTTAAAGTGAAGTCATCCTAGAATGCCAGGAAAAAAATACCAAACTAAATGCAAATTCATTGTATTTCAAGCTAAAAAAATAATATTAAGAACAGATGTGCTAGGAGAAAATTTCATCAGATAACACTAGAAGGATAAAGCTTATCAGAAAGTCTGCTGGGCCAATAGGTCATAAAAATGCAGAAGGCATGTTCAACAAGACAATGCCATGGAAGGGTGGAAAAAACCCTCAGAATTACTGCTTTGTCAGATGAAGACCCAAACAAATTCACCATTCAGTACGTAAAAGTTTAGGGAATTTCCAGCAGAGCAGATAAGGACAGAGAATCCTCTCCCATCAGCTGAGAACTGTTCACTGACAAAGCCTACTGGTAATAAACTAGCCAGGAGCACCTGTACTCAGCCAGATCTCTAAAAAAAACCAAAATATGGAAAATGCCAACTGATTGAGCGCAATATGCAGGTCACACACGAGGGCTCTGAAGGAATTCTGATTTAACTGGGTATTATGAGACCCTGAAAAAGATCCACTTCTCTAAAAGCTTTTAAAGAAAACTCAGCAGTAGTGCAGTAAGGAGGAATGTTTTACTAATCAACAATTAACATGCTAAAACCATATCCACTTATACACAGACACAAAAAAAAGTAGACTCCTGTACAGATCTGTAGTTAGGCCTCTCTCACTCAACAGTAAGTTATGCTGCAAAGGGTATCTGTGACCTCACATTGTAAAGATAAAACATCAAGTGCATCAGAGCAACCTTCAGTCTTTTCTTCCAACTGGTTATTATATAGTGTGACTGGTAGAGAAAAATGCAAGAGAAAAAATCAAGTAGATTAATGCAAGGCCCTGCACTTGGAAAAAACTAGCAAAGTAGACATAGAAAATGACTGTTCTAAATTAGTTTTTCCTGATTAGAGAAGACCTTGAAGTCACTGCAGATACCTTCATTAAAATACTGTTTTCACAGAGGTTGATAACAGGAGCAGCGAAAAGGCAAACAGAATTTCAGGAGTAATTAGGAAGAGAACAGAAACCGTAACAGGGAGCAGCAGTGTGAAACTGCAACACTGCACTATCTGCAGCACGTTCAGATCCTGACTTCTGCACGCTGGTTTGGTCCCCTCATCTCAGAAAAGGGTAACACACCAGGGTACAGAACAGTGAAGATGAGACCTGGGAGCAGCTCACACACCAGGAGAAAGGAGTTGAAGCAAGATTCCTCAGCCTGCAAAGAAAGGGCTGAAGAGAGATCAGGGCAAGGCGTACAGAAACACTACACCAGGAGGAGACAAAGGTACTTTAAAATAAGAAGCTTTTTCACAAGGTGAACACATCACCTGTGTGATTCACAGCTCTAGATGAGAGACAACAAAATGCGTTCACACTGGACAAACTCATGGAGGCAAATATGGAGTTGTGATATACCCTATAGCTCAGGACTCCCTCAGTGCAGGTTGCTGGAAGCACGTACAACTACTCTTGTGGGAAGCAGAATTAGGTTCCCTCTTCTTCCACACTTCCCTAAGCTGCAGCAAAAGGTGACCATCGGAAAATGATTTTATGATGCAGATCCTTTTGATCTGACCTTGTGTCCTTTAATCATAGAATCACAGAATTATCTGGGTTGGAAGAGACCTCCAAGATCATCAAATTCAACCCTTAATCCAACACTATCATGATTACTAGATCATGGCACTAAGTGCCACATCCAGTCTTATTTTAAAAACCTCCAGGGATGGTGAATCCACCCCCTCTCTGGGCAGGCCATTCCAATGCCTGATTACTCGCTCTGTGAAGAACTTTTTCCTGATATCCAGCCTAAACCTTCCCTGGCAGAGTCTAAGCTCGTGCCCTCTTGTTCTGTTGCTGGCTGCCTGGGAGAAGAGACCGACCCCCACCTGTCTACAACCTCCTTTCAGATAGTTGTAGAGAGCAATGAGGTCACCCCTGAGCCTCCTCTTCTCCAGGCTAAACAAGCCCAGCTCCCTCAGCCTCTCTTCATAGGACTTGTGCTCAAGTCCCTTCACCAGCATCAGCCCTTTGCTATGTTAGCATCAGAAAACACAAACAAGTAACAGTTCTATTGCCAAGGTAATTTCTTTCACCACATCATCTAAAACCACTGCATATTTATGATTGTGGATATTTATTCACTTCTTTAATTATTCAACACTATTTTCTATACACTGGTAATGCAGAGAGCAATAAACCAGTAAGTTTGAACCAAGTTGCTTTAGAGAAAATGACAGCACTGGGTTCTGAACAGAGTAGGTCCAGCCCTTTTAAATATCAGGGCAATCACTCTCAATCATCCCAAAAGTTGAATGCTTTCCCCAGCACATCTTTTTCAAAGGTGAAAATACAAATGCACAGTTGATGAAGAATGACACTGCATCCTACATATGAAATTAACCCCTCCAACAGAAATTTTCACAATGACCCCATATTGGCCCAAGAAGGCCAATGGCATCCTGACCTGCATCAAGAATGGTGTGGCCAGCAGGGCGAGGGAAGTGATCCTTCCCCTGTACTCGGCGTTGGTGAGGCCACACCTTGAGTCTTGTGTTCAGCTCTGGGCCCCTCAGTTCAAGAAAGATATTGAGGGGCTGGAGAGGGTCCAGAGAAGAGCAACAAAACTGGTGAAGGGACTTGAGCACAAGTCCTGTGAAGAGAGGCTGAGGGAGCTGAGGTTGTTTAGTCTGGAGAAGAGGAGGCTCAGGGGTGACCTCATTGCTCTCTACAACTATCTGAAAGGAGGTTGTAGACAGGTGAGGGTCGGTCTCTTCTTCCAGGCAGCCAGCAACAGAACAAGAGGGCACGAGCTTAGACTCTGCCAGGGAAGGTTTAGGCTGGATATCAGAAGAAAGTTCTTCACAGAGTGAGTAATCAGGCATTAGAATGGCCTCTCCAGAGAGGTGGTGGATTCACCATCCCTGGGGGTTTTTAAAAGAAGACTGGATGTGGCACTTTGTGCCATGATCTAGTAACCATGAGGACGTTGGACAAAGGGTTGGACTTGATTTTGGAGGTCTCTTCTAACCCAGATGACTGTATGATATTACAACTGCCCCAAAACAACACAGGGAAATCACTACAAATTCAACCGTGCCACGTGCGAACGCGGATATGGCCACTTCTGCTCTTGGCAGGACTTTGTGCAATTTCAGCACTTCCTTCCACGGTGATCTGTGCTGGGATCCGTTCCCAGCACTCTTCAATGAATTCATAAAGAACACGAAAAGGGCTCAACAGTGAGATGACAACATCTGCGGATGATACCAAGTTATTCACAGGAGCAAAGGCAGTGAAGTAAATGAGTAGGGAAAACTGAAAAAGGACTGCGTGCAGATTACGAGCGTGACAATTGGATACAGCAATGCAATTCAGGAGTGAGATTCCTGTAGTATTCTCAATGAAATCAAGTGTGAAGTAGGATAACTGGGGGTGGGGAAAGTGGTCCTAACTTCATGTGTAGGTCAACAGGCTCTGAACTAACACTTCGAGCAGGCTGAGGTCTAGAAAATTTATTGTCATGGGGACAGAAGAAAATTATTAATTATTTATGTCTCTTCCAGCACAAAAAGCAGATTTTAAATGGAGTTCAGGTTAAGGAAACAAATACAAAAGATTCATCTTATATGTTTCTCTGGAAAAAAAGAATGATTCCTCACTGAACAGGCTGCTGTACTAGTTAAGCTGTAGAACCAGAGAGTGTTAACACACCCTAATACTTCAAGGGTTGAAAGGGAGATCTAAGAAATCACGAAGACAAGTCCAAAAAAGCATGGTAAAAGAGACATCCAGCTCATGAAGTCCCTGTACTACAGGTGTCTGGAGACTGAAAAATGTGTAGAAGGAGGATCCTATACTCTCATTCTGCTCCTGTACTCCTCAGTTATCCACCTCTGGCCATTGCTGGAGAGAATAGAATGCTCTAGATGGATGTACAAATGGCTGCTCTTGAAATCTGACATTCATCACCTCTCCATTAAGACATTTTCCCTAGCACAGGCATAATGCCCCCCCAAAATGTCAAGTGTTTGCACCTCTTCCATGCCTGTTACAAATATCTAAACATTCACTGTGGATAATAATTTAAAAGCGACGTTCCAACTCTCTACCAAATGTGATCCTGTCATTCCAATATATTTTATTTTAGTTTCATATGTCATTTTGTATTATTTGTCCCATTCCTGGAAACACTCAAGGTCAGGCTGGATGGGGCTCCGATCAAGGTGAATATGTCCTGGCTCACTGCAGGAAAATTTACACAGCACAACACAATGAATTCAAATCACAAAGGGGTGAAACAACTCTACTGCTCTAACAGTGTTTTGTTAGTTATTTCGATTCCAAAGAAAGCCAAACAGATGCTAGAATGACAACAAATTGAACTGACTTTTCTGTTGTATTCCAGACTTTAGGCATAATTTTCCAGGGAAACTCCTCTGAACTACTCTGACAAAGCATATCCAAAACACACAGCAGTAAGAGCTGGCAGGGAGAAATGGATCTCGTGACTAAGCGTAAGGTCTACCATCTAGTAGATAAACCTAATCACAAAACCATTAAAATTGCAACAGTGATTTGATCCCCATAAATCAATCATTCACCAAAGCAGAGCGAAACAGCACTCTCATTCTGAAATGGTGTTTGATTGCTGCCACTAACTGCTCTTACAGCAGTGCTGGCCACTCAGAGCTATGCAAAACACATTGGAATACAATGCATTTTACTGGAATTTCACATTTTTATAGTGGTGCTGACAGTCAAAAATAGTGTTCTCTATTGATTCACCTGGAAAATGTTCATTATCTCTTTTGGACAGCTGATTTTAACTCTCTTCTGATCTCCAAGAAGCCAGAGAGAAGAGAGACAGTTCCAAAACTCTTCAGATGCATAACTTTACATAGCGTCCTGGTGACTGATATTGCCAGAGACTATTCCTGTTCTCTAGGAAGGCAAAAATCTTTCCTACAATATCTTAATGAGATGCTAAAGCCTAAGCAAAAGAGTCTGTTCCTGGAGTTTCCTGTTCCCAGAGCTAGAAGGTGACATCTAGTCACCTACATTTCCTCTATGTTGTTACTCTAGGCTCCTCTTCCTAGAAGGAAAAACTCCCTCTGAGAAATTCCAGCCTGAAAAATTACCTGGATTTCCAAACAATGAGAGAAAAGTATTATCTACTCTAGTAAACTCCCCAATTAACAAATGACACTTGAAGACTACCATGTTGTAACTGACTCTTGATACAGTTGTTCTGACAGTACAGAAATCGGGGAAAATTAGAACCACTGTACCAAAATAATCTTGAAGAGAATTATCGCTATCACTTTTCCCATTTTTTTTTCCTTTCAAAAGGACATAAAATGACTCTAACATGGAGCAGAAATAGGTCTAGAGGAGCACAGAATGATAAGTAGAAAGAAAATTCTACTTTTTATGGGCACATACAGCACTACTTCTTAATAGCCAAGCCTGCAAAAGACTTCTGTGTTGCCACATACAGGATCACTTTAAAAAATAAAAATTATTGAATAACTCACTGCTCCTAAGATTCTACTCCCTTTCAATCCCCTAAAACTTCTCAGAGATAAAGATGATTGAAACATAAGCTATACACAGAACATTAGATATCAATTCTGCCTAGCCACTGTATTTTCTTTCATGCAGTCCAGCTGCCTAAAACAAGCATTCAAGTTTTTATTTCTATTAGAAACTATGATAACAAACTCCATCTGCCTCTCCAGTACCCTTGATCCTATACAAGCTTGTGGTTCACTAAGTCTGGAAAAATTGTCAGGGTCAAACGTCCGAGTTGGGAAAAGGAGAATGAGTAAGGGAGCTGTACCAGTAACCAAGTGTAATTCCACTTAGCATGGGAAGCTCTGGACTGGGAATGAAATATGGAGGAAAAAGCGTACATGAAGTTTCACATATAAATACTAATTACACACTAAAAGTTTCTGCAATATTAGACTAAATCAGCTGGCCAGGCTGAACCATCAACGGAAAGAGAGGTGTTCCTTTCCAGAAGTACCTTTTTAGAGGCAAGCCATCCCCTTCAAGAGGGTCTGTAACAGGTACCTGAGGGAGCTGTGCACCCTACCTGCTTCAGCACCGCCTGGAAATTCAAGTTTCATAACTAGAACCTCACCCACAGTATCTGAGACGACAGAACAGAAAAAATGAGCTATCTGCACGTTTACTATGTTTTCCAGGGGTGTCCAAGATGAAAATTCTCCTCTATGTACACTGCAGGGAATCCTGCAGTACTTCACATAACTACTAGCAGCTATTACATTAGATTTACACTAATACATACATACGCCTTCTCACAATTATCCACTTCCATCTCAGAGTTCCTTATGCCTCTTGGGAAGCAAAGGATTCAGATACACACCTCGACTACTTTACTCTGCTTGCATTGTGCCTCAATCCTGTACCATCTCCACTGAGCTTGGCACAGATTCTTTGCCACCATGATCCTTTCATATGTGAAAACAGTGTTTGTCTCAAAAACATCTTCCCCTGCTCCATCATGAAAAGAACTGAACAGCCTGAAGAATTACTTCAAAAAGAAAATCAGTTTGGCAGTTAAGCCATGGTGATAATCAATCAATGAACTGGAAACCAAGTATTTGGGTTGAAAGTTGCAGTTAAACTCAGTTGGTACCTACAAATACTGACTCCTTAAATTCTCTACAAGCTGTAAAACAGTAGTTACTTGATAGGTTTTATTTGTATTCCCTCAAATCACAAAGCTGCCATCAAACAACTCTTACTTCTTCTTGGACCCACCGTATCTAAAAACAATGATCCTCTTGTGCCGTGGAAGGGATGGAATGTGAAAACCCATCCACATCCCAACAGAATCCCACAAACATTTTGGCAGTAAAAATTTATTATGTAAAGCCCAGATGGCATCCCAAATATTTCTACTTCAAAATTTAGAGATCATTTTTTTTGCTTAAAATAAAACTACACAAAAGCATCATGCCTAAAATTAACTATGCAAGAGCATCAAGCTAGGTAACCAGACTTAACTGAACAGTTATCTGGACTACAGGAAGAATGCAAATGTGGCTTTCTCCGTTTAGCTTCACTGTCAGAAATGAATAATATTTTTCTATTCAAATATATGTGGATAACTGGCAGAGAAGGAAGACAGAATAAGCAGATACATCCAGTAATATATTATACTTTGAGAAGAACATTTCCAGTTATCTGGAGCCTAACAGTTCTACCATAAAGTTTTGCAGCAATGTTTCAAACTTTCAGCACAAAATTTGCTGGGTTTGTTATTCTCTGTTATTCTAACGGAGTTCTCTGCTTACCTGTTGGATTGGATTCTCCACTATGCAATTTCAGTTGACTCAGAATGTGGTCTTCAAAGTGGTTTTTAGCTGCTGCTTCACCAAAGAAGGTAACCCCAATTATCAGCTCAGTTTCAACACCAACTTAATGACTGCAAATGCTGTAAGCTATGGGATCAAGACCGATCCTTGATTCTGACTGTCATTTTGCAGTGAGCCCACTCCTACATTCCTTTTTTATCTATCACTTCATCGAATGCCAAAGAAATCTCAGTGTACTTGGCATGAAGGCTCTGCTTCCTATATTTATGCTCCCACTAATGTATGCTCCATTTTAGTCCTTACCAGCTTAAAATCATCTGTGAGGAAAGACAACATGAAGTGCAAAACAGTTCATACAACTGTGTTAGTGATATGAAATACTGTTCACCCACATTGCCTTTCCATCATCATCTTTCTCTCAGATTTTCTGTTTAAATATACCAAAAAAATTAACATCAAAAGATCCTGGTAATTCTCTTAAACGAACACTACACAGTCATACCAGGATTGCTGCTCCTACTCAAACTTTCAGTACCTCCAGAAAATAAATCAGTACTTTTTAATTGTACTACCTTAACTTTGCTGGCAGAAATGCATTTGATTCTTCAAGGCAGATGAAAATGAAGTGCTCTCTCCAGGCAAGAATTCTTTATATCTGGCACACTAACACTTCATCCTTTTTAATTATTCCACAGGTGGTTGCCTTGGAAACTGCCAAGTAGCTCTTGGATTTGAGGGATCCAGCATGAGAAAGTAACAAGCCTTTGTAGCCGCAGCATTCGGATCCGCGCCGGCTGCAGCAACCGGGTAACTGAACGATCGTGAAAACCTGAAAGAGATGATTGGAATTAACAGAGCTGAATTACATGGCTCAATTCTTAAAAAGTAAAACACAAAGAATGTCGATAGCCCCTTAACAGCAGATGCAAACTAGGCTTCACAGAAACACGACTTATGCAGCCTTCCAGCACAGCGCTGAATTTCACCTTCAGGAGGACAGCACTAAAATGTTGATGCCGAAGGAGCTCCCGAGTTCAGCTTTCCAGATAAAGCAGCAGGAGATTTGCCTCAGCTTCAACAGAGACCTTTGAAGCATCTGGTCAAACTGCCTGAAATTCAGTGCTATTGTTTCTCTCTGAATAAAAATAGAGTAACTATAAATAGCCCTCATCGCAAACGCTGAATCACTGCATTTTGTATCATCCAGCAAATTGCTCCAAACTTCATTTAGCCCTTAAAAATAGGAAAGTTTTGTTTGCTTAAAGTACAGTTAAAAGCCCAGGAAAGCATCTCACTCTGCATTCATGCAGTTTGCTTAGCAGTATAGGACATTTTCCCTGCAATGATTTCTCAAAATCTATTTCAAAAGCTGACCATTAAATTCCATTTTCTGTCACTGGTAAAACGAATTCCAATTTTTCAGAATTTTTTTTTGCTTTCTCGTATTCCATTTGCTAACAAAAAAAAAAAGATTAACAGTAAGCCTTAGAAAAATGATTTGCATTAAAACTATTAACCATGTAAATGGTCATAGAGGCTGTCTCACAGAAGACAGGAAGGATCTATTGGGGCTGTTCCGTCTGGAGAAGAGAAGGCTCTGGGGAGACCTTAAGAGTGGCCTTCCAGTTCCTGAAGGAGGCCTACAGGAGAGCTGAGGAGGGACTTTTCACAAGGGAATGTAGTGAGAGGACAAGGGGGAATGGTTTTAAATTGAAAGGGGGAAAGTTTAGATTAGACATTAGGAAGAAATTCTTCACAATGAGGGTGGTGAGGCACTGACACAGGATGTCCAAGGAGGTTGTGTTTCCACTGCTTTACATCCCTCTTGGAACTCACAGAACGAAACCTCTCAAATGTGCTTTTTCCCCATCTTTGTAATTAGTGTATAAAAAAAGGGTAAACAGAGAAAACAAAGCTATTAGCATAAATAAGCAGAGCTAATTTCACCCTTTAAAATGGTAACTACATGAACACAGTTAAATAAAAGTTTAATCCAAAATAAGTATCACAGCTTACAAGACAAAATTGGCAATTATTTTTCCACCAACCTAATGGATATGTATTTTGATTTGCACTATGGACCAACTGTCTGGCAGGACCTCAAGTAAGACAGCACCACGGAGGTGGATTTGTTTGCACCTTTACCATACTTAGGACCACAAAGCTGGTGAAGGGTCTAGAGGAGAAACCATATAAGGAGAGATTGCAGTCACTTGGTCTGTTCAGCCTGGAGAAGAGGAGACTGAGGGGGGACCTCAGAGCCATCTACTGTTTCCTCACAAGAGAAGGAGGAGGAGCAGGTGCTGATCTCTTATCTCTGATGAACAATGAGAGGACTCAGAGGAATGGCGGGAAGATGTGCCAGGGGAGGTTTAGGTTGGATATGAGGAAGAAGCTCTTCACCTAGGGGGTGGTGGAGCACTGGAACAGCTCCCCAGGAGCTGTCACATGGTGTTATGCTGGGGTTGTCCCATGGAGGGACAGGAGTTGGACTCTATCCACGTGAGTCCCTTCCAACTCAGGACATTCTATGATTCTAACAAGACACCTAAATGCCACAAGAATACGCCTGTTCATTCTAGAGCTAAATTTCACTACGACGAACTAGAGTAAACACTTAGTTCTTTTCACAGAAGAAAATCTGAAGCAAGGTAACAGAAATTAAAGGGTTTAGAACTATCTCCTCAGTGCCCACTTTGTCCTTCCAGGGCAGATGCTCTTCCTCAGGCTTGTTTTAAGCCTGGCAACTCCATGTATTTCTGACTCGTGCAAAACACCACACAGCCTGCTTTGGTCCCAAGGGAAAAAAAAAAATGCTTTTGTGTCTATCATTATCCATTTAACTTGTCCATCCTCCCTCCTCTACCCCTCCCACTCCTCCCTTTGAGGACTCTGCTCCTGATAGGCACTTCCAAACTCACAGCCAATCTTAGAACCACTTACAACTCATCTTTTAATTTACTGAATAACCACCAAGTAGTACTGCTGCTTTCCCTCTTTCTTGCCTTCTTGAATCACTTGCTTGACTGAAAATTAGAACACGGAACAATTTTCCTTCTCTCTCTCCTTCTCTCCCTCATCCAATCCCACTAGGGACAAAGCATGTTTAAGCAGTCCTACACAGGTTCTGTAGTTTCTCTTTGCTTCCTGCTGTGCATCCTTTTCAGTCATTTACTGTAATTGATATGATAGATTAACACTCTGACTACACATTGTAGATAAAACTCTTCTGTTTGCCCAATTAGAAGCAACAAAACATGATGAGTACAGGGTGATGTGCTTCAGCACAGTGTCAAGATACCTGAGGCAGGGAACAAAAGCCTGCCTTTCCTCAAAATAAACAGCCACTTGTGATAAAAACATCATTTTGAGGCTCTGAACACTTGGTCTGTCAGAGACACTGAAATTGGGAAAGATTTAGTTACTCCTTTTCATCCACTGAGGTGTTCCCAAAAAAACGCATCCACTCTTCAACAGGTGCCAACTCCATTCATTTTCCTTTGCCTTATTCTCAGAGCAGTATCATTCTGAGATCACTTCAATGTTGTGTTACAAGGCTTCTTCTATCTTGATTTAAATCCTACACCTTTCTAAAGACACCTCAATAAGCTGACTTCCAGGATCCTCACCTGTAGAACACAACGGAGCTACCAATCCTAATCATCTCATAGCAAAATAGATCATTTTAAAGGCTAAAAGAGGGGTCTTGCTAGCTTTTTTTTTGTTTTAATATATTTTGGAAACATTTCTAAGATGCATTTATGTTGAAAGCATTCATTTGAACACTCTTCAAATATTCCATTTCTGAAGGTAATGGTAGGTGTGCAGCAGCTTATCTTTGCCATGTTTCTTCTGCTAAAAATTCACAATCCCATTTCAGTCTCTGCCTAACCACGCATCTGACTTGGTTCTCAGGCTCCAGGACTGTCTTGCTTCTCCCTATAGACAGAGGTCATGCATTGGAGCAACGAGATGAATCCAATGCCTGACTTTGATTTCTTTTAGGTTCTGTTACATTCATCCCTCTTAGGTGTGACAAAACCACCTGGATCAACCAAGAGCTCCACTAGCTCAGCTTCTGGCCAACCCTTTGAAGAAAGAAGTCATGGTCTCTGCAGCTCTTTTCTAGACTTCTGGGAATGCTTCTGTGCCCTCTCTTTAAAATTTAAATAAAAAAAAAACCCTTCTGTCTCTAAAGGACATACTTCTTCACTCACATCCAGCTTCAGTGCCTGAGCCCAGGACTGCTTTCAGATTCACATCTTGTCTCCAACACCACTGTTACGAGACCCTGAGTCACCAAGTGTTTGGAGGAGCTGCCTGCACTCCTCTTCAGAGCAAGCGTCATCAAAGCAATAAAAGCACTGAACTCCAGAGCTCGGTGTTATTAGAAAAATACACATAACATTGAACTCCTGAACAGCAAAACTAAATGCAAGATGAGTACAGACTTCTAAATAACTCCCCTCATATGCTGTGGGTTTGGGGTCTTTTTCAGGCTTGTTCTCAACCTAAATTTTGCATAATGCTTATGCATCCCTGAAGGAAAGTCTTTGTTTCTGGGCTTGAGCATTTACTAAGAAAATTCATTTTTTGCTTCTCAGTCTCCTCTCCTGACTCAGGCTTCTTTCTGATCAGTCTCTACCCCATCCTCTCAACTGCCCCTCATAAACGTGCTCAGACACTCTCTGGAAGTCCAAAAACTCCCTCCTACCAGAGACTTGCACTTGATGGAATATACAGCAGCCAGGACAGCACAAGGGAACTTCTCTCCCACCTCTCTCCCACTGTAGTCAGCAAGGATGCAAGTAATGCAAATGCCATTCATGATGCATCCTACACTGGGGTTTACAAAAAGGACCAAGGAAGTTCAAACTGCCAAAAATCTTAACAAGTTCTGAGTTCCTAATTCCCTTTTTCCTCTGTGGAAATTCCTGTTTAGTTTACATCAGTAAAGTATGCTGAAGCTACAACCATACATCTCACTGCCAAGTTCTTTGTTCTTTTAATGGTTTCACCCACACCTGAATGAATGGGTTTGGAAAACTTAATGACCATTGATTTTATAATAGTGGTTTCCCTAAGGATAATTTCTTTTCTCATGAAGTCTTCAAAATTTGCTGTGCACAAAACTGATAATACAGCCACAACCACACTACTTATCCAAATAGAAAGCTGATGTTTTCGTGGTAATTGTGCTTCTGGCAACTGAAGGAAGCACAGGGACAGCTTGTACCAAGTAGATTTCCTTTTAACTTTGTTTTGAATGTTTTAAAATGCATCTATTGTAGATGCTATATACAACAGCAGAGAGGCACTATAGTGATAGTGAGCCTCACTGCCCTCTTGGGAAAATAAAGTTAAAGCCTCCCACTGAATCCAGAGGGAGCTGAGCAGCGTTCCAGAAACAATTCATCATTTGAGAGTCTTCCTTTGAAAAGAAAAAAGAAAAAAAGAATCCATTTCAGCACTGTTTACTGATCATCCCTTCTTATACTCCTTATCTTCTACCTGAAAACAAGTCAAATGGCATTTCAGCAAGATGTGCCAAACCTGGGGGCCTTTTTTGAGAAAGCTTGTCAATAATTTTGTATGGTTTACTGTTTGAACTATAATGAGGGAAAAATAACAGCAATCTTCTGAACACTTTTATGGCTGGCAAGAATCCCATCTTTTCATACAGATTGCTAAAGAAAGACAAGACCCTATGTTGTGACGAAAAGTATTTGCTCTTTACTGTGGTGGCTTTTCTAAGGTTTACTTACAAGTGCTTGGTAAATAAAAAGGTATCTCTCTCAAATTAATCAAAATACAAGCACCTAAGTCAGACTGCAAAGCATTCTTTTAACTACTCCACCTCCAGGGAAGACCACCACCACCACTTTCTGGTAGGCTAATCCACATCAGCACAATGAATACTGAAACAAAGACGAAAAAGAACATAAAATATACCCTTTTCTGTCTTCACTAAAAACCTAAAGTGAGAGTTTGAAATGAGAAATTTGGGAATTTCCCCTATAAAAATCACAGGTGGACAGAAAATTTTCACCCAAGAAAGTTTTTTACCGATTCAACAAAATAATTATACAAAATAGATGTAAAGAGAACAATCAAGACACAAGACACTTGGTCTGGAACACAACTGCTCAAGAAATGAGAAGGTTACAAAGCTGAGAGGCTCAGTCACAGTATCACAGTATGACAGTGTCATAAGGTTGGAAAGGACCTCTGAGATCATCAAGTCCAACCTATAACCCAACACTAACACCAACACCAACCATCATCTGAACCATGGCACTCAGTGCCTCATCCAGTCTCCCCTTACCCTCCCTGGGCAGCCCATTCCAATGGCCAATCACCCTTTCAGTGAAGAACTTTTTCCTCATATCAAGCCTAAACTTTCCCTGACCAAGCTTGAGTCCATGCCCTCCAGTTCTGTCACTGGCCACCTGAGAGAAGAGAACAACCCCTGCCTGACTACAACCTCCTTTTAGGGAGTTGAAGAGAGCAATGAGGTCTCCCCTGAGCTTCCTCTTCAAGTAGAAACAAAGACAATCATAGAAAAGGACCAGCAGTAAAGCATCCTTAGAACAATTGCAGCTGGGCAGCTTTAAGGAGCTTCATTTAAGATAATCCAAAATCATGTGGTTACTTAAAAAAAGTTATTGAGTTGAACACACACTTTGATCAGTCAGGACTGAAGTGGTTTCCTCACTCTCTACCTAAGTGGTGGCAACAACTCTGACAAAAAAGTAGGTTAGGAGCTCCTAAGCAAGAACTGAAGGATAAAGAATATGGTCCTCTTGCAAAATATGCCTCTACCACTGTGTTTAGCAGCTCCCATGTGTAAAATCAGATTCGTACCAGCCACAGTCTGTGAAGATGAACTCTTGATGAAATAATATATAATCAGATTATTCAAACCCAGATCTATCTCCAAAGAAGAGGGAATATTTCTCAGTCTTTAGTAATGTAGGTTTTGCACGGTGCTGCCAAAAGAGACATGGAATCAGCATGCTGAGTAGTAAGGAATAGTGATGATACACTTCATCTGTTTAGTACTGGTGTCAAAACAATACTGGAATCCTTGGGGAAGAAAATATAGTGCAATTTCATATAAAAACTTTCACAGATTCACAGTATCATAAGGTTGGAAAGGACCTCTGAGATCATCAAGTCCAACCTATAACCTAACACTAACACCAACCATCATCTAAACCTCAGTGCCTCATCCAGTCTCCCCTTAAACTCCTCCAGGGTCGGTGACTCCACCCCCTCCCTGGGCAGCCCATTCCAATGGCCAATCACCCTTTATTTATGTTAGGACATCAATGCTGGACTTTCACTTCAGTAGAGAGTCACTGGTAAGCTTAAAGGCAAGCAAAAAGAACCCAAGTCTTTTGACAGCACTAAAAATAAGTCAATACTTTTTCAGCAGTATCTGGAAGAGGGCTCTTCTTTATACAGAGAACAACATCAGTATGTGATGCCTCTGGTACATATTCTGACTTTCCAATCCAGAACCTCACAGTGTTTTGTGGTGAAAGCAGGGGTTTGGAGTCATTCTCTTGCCCTGATTGGATAGTTTCATGTTGCTGGGCTTGACTTGTCCCTGGGATCTTGTTCTTCAGAGCTCCATCTCACCCTTCCTCATACTGCAGTGGTAGACGAGAGAACCAGTGCTCGGTGCACTGTGTCTCTCTCTGATTTGTAGAGGCTGATTATACTCTCCTCTTACCAAAAAGCATGATAGAACATTCAAAACAGGAGCACTGGCACAGAGACTGGCTACCAAATGCTCTCACAAGAGAGATAAAATGTTATTTTCTCTCCACCAAATGTTTATGTACCATTTGTCTCAGCATTAGATACTGTTCAAAAGCCAGGTCTTAAGACATCCCATTACCTAACAACTTGTATCTTTAAGATTTATTTTTTGAATAAATGTTTACTGAACGCAGTCCTCATACTGGGAATTTCCACTCTCAACCTGCTAACACTGATAGAAATTTGCTTCACATAAGTCCTCTAGTAGAACAGTTCAAAGCTTTTTTCCCTTGATTATCAGTTGCCAATGACTACACAGATACTAAAAATTTATCCACAACATAAATGTTACTACCTTGACAACACTTGCTTCTGAACAGCTTTTGCTACATCAAGCCACTGCACTTGTTATTCCAGTGTTTGGATGTACACTTGGTTGTGAAGTGGTGATGTTAACACCACGAGGACCAACCCACAGATGCAGACACATGCTGCTGGCTACAGGGCAACACCAGCCACCATGAAAAAGTTCTTCACAGAGCGAGTAATCAGGCATTGGAATGGCCTGCCCAGAGAGGGGGTGGATTCACCATCTCTGGGGGTTTTTAAAATAAGACTGGATGTGGCACTTCGAGCCATGATCTAGTAACCATGAGGACGTTGGACAAAGGGTTGGACTTGATGATCTTGGAGGTCTCTTCCAACCCAGATGATTCTATGAGCACGTGATTATTTCTAGCACAAAACAGCCAAAAAGAAACAGCTGAATAATTCAGCAGTTTCACCATCTGCTCTTGGGACTGCCACCAAAACAGGCAGCTTGACCCATTTCACATCTCTGACTCTTCATTCCCACCCCTGTTCCACCTCCTCGTCTGCAACAGCACCCTTCATCCACCATGCTATGACCCTAGACAAACCCAGTTTTGCTGGTGGTGTTGATGGGCCTGCAGGGAGCTCACTGTACAACTGTAAAAAGATGGGGCCAGGACCAGGGGCCAGCACCCTGGCCACACCAGCTGGCACAGAAGCAGGAACAGCTGACTGTGGGAAGCTGGTTGCTCGTTTCAGCAGCTCTGCCAGTTTAAAATTCCCATGGAAGTGTGGAAAACTAGAAACTAGACATATTCAAGTTAGAAATGCAGTAACACACGACGAAAAGAAGCGCAGACTGTTTAACCAATCAAATTACTGAGAGAGATGCTGAAATCTTCATTTCTAAGTCACTCCAAAGTAAAACAGCATGCCTTTCTAAAAAAGTTCTTCAAAAAATGCCTGTTAATTTTTCAGTTAAACATGAGCTACTGAGCTCAAAACAGGGAGTAACAGTTACACATAATGACCTGCAATACCCTAAATGTCACACTAAATTATCTAACAGTTTCCTTCTGCCTCGTATCTTTGAAATGTACATACATATTTCAGTTCTCTCCCTGGTTGTGTCAGATCAGTATGCTTTAACAGTTGGAAGCAACAGAGTCAAATTTAATGATATTCTTGCTTGGAACATGTCCAGGGGTTGAAACCGATTTCTTCATGTAGAAACAAGCAGCTCTAACATTTGAGCTGGAATTTGTACCTTGTTATAAGGGAAGGAGCAGAAGTCTCACTTGTTCCTGCTACAAAGCTGGGGGTGAGGGAGCAGGAGCCATGCTGTGCTAGAACTGGTTACCGACCTCGTCAAAACTCTCTGCTATGAATGTGGTGAATGATAATTTTGCCTGCCACAAGCAGGCAGCCTCAGTAAGTAGGAATCTTCACGTTCAGAAGGACTAAGCAGGAGAGTCAAATTAGCAATCTTGGCTTTCAGCATCTTTCTTCATGCTTCAGGAGGTTACAGGTGAAGGAAGATGCTTACTCTCTGCCTCAGTAATTGTATCGGGTTTCATCCTTTGCAGAAAAGAGAAAAATCTATAAATTTACAAGACATGTAGCACTTGGCAGCATTTCAGAACTGCTGAGTGACTAAGATGAGCTCATTTAAATCAATTTTCAAAATAAATACACTGTTTCGTATATTTAAACCTATGCATTTTACAAGGCAACGAAAGAAGGAGGGGAAAGAGATGATGCAGTGCACGGCCCGAAGAGTGTGGCCTGCTGCCAGTGCCCACACTCACTTATTCTCTTTTTCAGCCTCTGTCATACATACACACAAACCCTGCAAAAAAACAAACCGCTCAGGGCAACCAGGAGCATTTTTCTAGTGCTGCCAACTTCTGCCAAAATTCTATTTTCATTTTTAAAATAAAGATTATGCTCATTTAACCACAAGATACCTAACTTACACAGAAACATCTGTCAGAAAAGGAGAAATGGAGCAAGCAGGTAGAGGGCAGGGAATCAAGATTGATTTAAATTCTCTCCTGCTTTCTGTGTGATCAGTGCCTTTCAGCAGAGTGGAATTAATCACCACCACTGGCAAACCACACTTCTAAATCCAACACGCAGAGACAGAATATGGATTGGAGAAGCACGGTCAGGCAGTGGAGAGAACAGTCATCAATATACAGGATGCAAAAGAAGTGCTGGGAGATTAAAGATCATCTCTTATCACATCTAACTGCTGTGTGGCTCTATATATCTTGAAAACCAACTGTAAGCACGCACTGTAGATGAAGACACCACACAAACATTTTCACCATCAGGAATCTTTAAAGTCCTGTTACACTTTCTACGAACATCCTCTGTTGTAGGTTTGCTCTTTTAAGTGGCTCAGCTGTGGGACTTCAGACACAATCTCCTCAGCAGAAGGAGCTGCATGTAGCTTATGGAGGTAGAAGCAGCACAGCAAGAAAAAACAACGTTACACAAGACTCCTTATCCTACTGTTTATATTGTTCAATAATATTAACTAGGCTTCATAAAGAAAAAATTCTTTCAATGTTGTTCCTCATAAAACAAAAAAAAAAAAGGCATTTCACTCTTAGAAAATGGATATCTGAAATTATCAACCTCCAATAAGTGTGTATGGAAAATACTGAGACTAAAGGATAACAGAGGAATCATTTTTCTAATGTTTATTCTAACGCTGATTGCCAGACAGTTTAAGAACGAGCTTGAGCCGGCTAGGGGACAAGTGGCAGTGTGCTCACGTAACAGGCGATTCAGCGAGGGCTAATTTGTTAGGCTGAGAAACAGGACAAATTAAACCAATTTCAGCTTGAGCTGATTTGGTTATATCATCAACACAAGCTAAAACTGGCTCCGGAATCAAAGCAGAGCGCTGCAGCCATCGCTGGCACTGCCGAGTAAGCACATAAAGGAGGCCAGAGGCATAAATCAACTGAAACACAGTAGGGAACTATGTAGGTTCTAATCATATAGTTTATCCCTAAACATCAATATTTAAGGAGGAAATTTCTGTAAATGGACATATTTAAAAAAAAGAAAAATCCTCTTCTGTTTTCAAAGCCAGACACAAATAATTTACTGTAAAAGGGTTCCTGTCTGATGAATGCTGACAATGTACTGATGGAACAGGAATTCTGAACTGCATCCATCTCTGCACAGTCGTGTTTATGATCCAAGTAACACAAAGGTCAAGAATGAATGTACCCAGAAAACAAAAGACACCCACTCTTACACACTAGAGTAATATGTTTACTCAATTAGTCATAAAGAAGTTAATTTGCCCCCTTGAATGACTGAAAATACATTGAATTACTTTAGTCTTCTCTTTGCTACATGATAATTACAGGCTTGGATCAGTCCCACAAGTTAAACTCATTTCTAACCACAACTAAGGCATGAGTACTGCAAGATCTATGCGTGGCAAAATAAGGGATTGCATTGATTTGAATAAAACAATGAGATTATAGCTAATAGCAGTGGCTGCAAGCTCACAGACATTTATGAGTTTAAGTAAACTATAAGCATTTGAAAACATTTCTAAAGAAATTCTATGCAAAGCCACCTGATTTTAAACAAATCATGTCCTTGTCTAAGCACGAAAATAAATTGCACTCAGCTATTATATGAATATTAAACTAACCCAAATTTCCTTCACATAAAGTTGCCAAGAGAATGCTCTTTCTTTTCACCCTTCATGATTTCCATTAAAAAAATGTCTTCAAAAGCTGTCTCTGCTAGAAATGGGAAGAGTCTGAAGTACAAACAGTAATTTACAATCAGCAGAGTACATTTTTCATCCCTACAAATTGAGAAATAAAAATTATTTTTAAATGCAAGTATAAAAAAATTTTAAAAAGTCACAGTAGTCATGACAACCCTATTCCTTTTCCTTCTGCTCACCCATGTCATCAATACGATACCGAAAATAATCCACAGTAATTAAACTATTGGCAAGAAACATTTACTTGTGCAGAAAATAATTCTAGAAGAACCAATACTGATAACCGAGGAGAAATATCAGCATGTGTCAGATGCACCATCCAGTGAAGAGGACTCCTGGGAACAACCAGAGCAGATCCTTTGCACAGGTCTCACCATCACACCAGCAGGACTACACTGATGCTGCTGGGAAAAGGCACGAGGCATCACACTTCACACTGTACAGCTGCATGAACACCTCTCAACCACCTACCAAAGGTCTCCGGAGTCTGAGGAGCTCTCTGCTGACTGGAAGCCAGTGTTATTTTGATTTACAAGAAGGGCCTGAGGAAAGACCCAGGAAATTATAGACCTGTTCGTAATTTTTCCAGGAACTGGGCTTAGACTGAGAGGATTACACTGGGCTTTACTCAAAGGCATTTAAAGAACAACACAATCTCTGGGCACAGGCGACACGGGTTCACCAAGGGTTCTTATAACTAACTCAACATACTTCTACAATAGGGTCACCTGCCCAGTGGATGAAGGAAGGCAGTGGATATAGTTTTCTTGGATTTTCAGTAAGGCTTTTAACACTCTCCCACACAGCATCATTCTGGATGATCTGTCCAGCTGTGGGATGAGTGGGTTCATGGCACAGGAGATGAAGAACTGGTTGAAGGGCAAAGCTCACAGGGTTGAAGTGCACAGGGTTACATTTGGCTGGTGACTGATCACCAGTGGTGTTTCTCAGGGTTCCATTCTAGGACCAGTCCTGCTCAATATAATTATCAATGATCTGAACGCAGGAGGTGAATGCATCATTAGCATGTTTGCTGACAACTCCAAATTGGAAGGTAGTGTTGACTCCTGAGGGACAAGAGGCATTGCAGATTGATCTACACAGACAGAAGCATTGGGTTGTGATTAATAGGATGAAATTTAAAAAGAAAAAATGCTGGATTCAGTGCCTAGGATGGAGGAACACCAGGCACAAGTATGAACTGGGAGAGGATTGGGTTGGAGATTAGCCCTGCAGAAAGGGACCTTGGGGTGCTCGTTGACAGCTCACCAGGAGTCAGCAGTGAGGGCAAACTGCATCCTGGGTGCACCAAACACAGCATAACCAGATCAAAACAGATGGTCATCCTGCTGCATTCAGCATCCATATGGCCTCACCTTGAACAATGTGTGTAGTTCTGGGCCCCACAATTTCACAAGGGTGTAAACATCTTCTAATTCATCCAAAAGAGGGCAAGAGAGTTGGTAAAAGGACTGGAAAGAAGTGCCCTGTGAGAAACCACTAAGGACTTTTGGGTTTGTCTAGTTTGGAGAAAAGGAGGCTGAAAAATGACCTCATGGCCCTCTACAGCTTTCTGAGGAAGGGAAGCAGAGAGTTGTACTTCTGCTATCAAAAGTTACATACACAAACCCAGAATATTAATTAAAAGACATTTTGACCCCATGGTCATGAGCCAAGGAAATGATGCTGAGGACAAAGACTTTCTGCTCTCCTAGTCTGACCACAACCCCTCTCTGTTGAAAAAGTGGTATCTCATCATTCCACAAAAGGAACCAACACATCTGATTTTATTTCCAGAAACTGCAGTGTCTTTTATACTTATCCAGGAAACAACAGACAGGCAAGAACCTTAGGCAGAAGAAAGTAGTAGTGAAACGCAGGTAGGAATGTACAGTTTCTCTTATGCACAACACACAACAGTTTGCCTCATTTAATCTTTACATCCATGACAGCTCAGTGACAAGAAAAGCTACAGGCAGTGTAATGAGATGTCAGGAGTTCAATATCAAGCTGACTGTGACTTCTCACACTACAGTAAGGAGGGGAGGGGTCTATGCCTGCCTAAAGCATTCTGAAATTATAAGGCACATCTTTACAAGTAGGGAATTATCTTCTAGGATCAATCTAGTCCAGAATTTTATCTTCCCATTTTTGACCTTTTTTTAGTTTTTCTTCTTTTAAATTAGCCTATCCTACATAACACAATGCACAAGATTAAATCACCCAGTACTACTCTTGTAAACATTTTACTACTCATGATCAGCTTCCAAAGATTTTATTCAACGTTTGGTTAAAAATAAAAAAACCAAGCAGTCAAAGCAGTTCTCAAAATTCAACTCAAGTTTTCTTAACCAAACAAATATGAAAATTACATATTACCAAGGATTTAAGACACGAAGATACAGAAAAAATCGTGTGCTGTTTTAACATGCAGTTTACTGACTTTGATCTGGTGTCAGCAAGGGGTTTGACTTAAGTATTCACTATCAAGTCTGATGACTGCACTCCCTTCAAAAATTCCTAGTTTGTCATGCTTACTAGTGATTCAACTGCTTCAAGTATTCTGCAGAAGAGAAAAATACCCTGAACAATACCAGGAACAACAACTTTCCTTTCCTGTTCGGGTACATTTATGTCAGTCACCTCCCTCTTCCAAGAAATTTCAAGACATCTTTTGAAATACAGAGACATAATTCCATTAAAACTTATCAGTATTGTGGTTAGAAGCAAGCTGTGCAAGCTTCACCCTTAGTGCCCAGCAGTTCTGAGATAACTGATAATACTGGAGTCTGAAAACTCTCTCTGTACATCAGTCTGTACTGTTTCTGTTGGAAAAAAATACTTGCCCAACCTTCATGCACCGAACAGACCCCAGCACCTATTTCCACATGCAATTATTCTATTTATTTCTACAAAAGGATCTTTTCAATTTACAACACACACAGATGAATTCTCTGGTCTTTCCTGTGTTCTCCCTCTCTTCTCTGCCACCGTTTCAATTTAAAAATGAAGAATATTGTCAATACCTACCTAACTCAAGAAACTGATACCAGCTAATAAAAATCAACAGAACCAAATGAAGGTCTTGGAAATGGCTTCTGGAGATCCCGACTGCCAAATGCTCTGTACTTTTCCACTGTTTGTTTAAAAACTGTTAAGATGGGCCACATGAATAGATAGGAAAGCTTTCTTTAATCCCATGTTGGTTCAATTACCTTTCATCTTCAATCAAACAACCACACTGGACTACAACATCTAACGTTTCCCACAAGACATTTAAAAACTGGGTATAAAAACACTTTTCTGCAACACAAGGTGCTCTATGCACTCCTGTACCCCGCATTTCTATCAAAATTAAGCATTGATTGATTCAGGTAAAGCTTGTGTCCTGGGGCACAACACTGATTTCTGCCCCAGCTCTCAGAACACGACCATGCAGACATGACAGACACTGGTGTTGAACAAACCCTTCTGGTCCAAGTTAAGTTCTAACACTGACAACAAAAACAACACACAGTTCACTGGCATTCCCAAACTCATCCTTTATCCCAATATTGCTACATCTGGCATTTTAAAGTTAGAGAATCCATTTAGCAACAAAAACTTTTTAGTTAAAAAGACTAAAGGGGTGAAAAAAGACCAGAAAGAGGAATTAACGTGAAGTACAAGAAAAAAAAAAAAATCAACTACAGAATCCAGCAATCTGAAAACAGATTTCCTTCTGGAAAAAAAAAAGTTGAAAAAATCCTTTAATTGTTTGTTATGACTGTAAAGTAAACTGTAAGATTTCTGCTTTACGCTTAGAATCTTCAAAAAAGATAAATGGAAGTTACTTCTTAGAAATTGTGTTTTAAACAGAACTGTTTTTTTTTTTTACTTTTAGGATTATATTAGCAGAAATTCGCAATAACAGAGAAGCTAAATCAAATGTTATACCACCCTACAGTGTGATTCAATTCTGTTCAGTTTTACCATGTAAATGACATTGACTTCAGCAATATTGCTGCAAAACCAGAGTTTGCCATCAGTGCTGCCAGAGTTCTGTAGTTTTATACAAAGGCAAACAAGTACCAAATCTGATTACTCAAACACTAGCATAAAAATCCTTCTGTTGGTGGAGACAAAGTCTGCCACTTTTATTTTTGGTCTTCCAATTAGAGAAAATGAATGTTTCAACTTCAGTGTATTCTGAAATAAACCTGCAGCTACTCTGGAGAAGCAGTTTTGACAAACAGCTGATAAAAGCTGGTACAGAACAACCCCTCTATTCAGCACATCTGAACTTCCTCAGCCCATGCCTCATTTCAGCCAAGAATGCTTTTCTCCAGCTCATGTTTTACGGCTCCAAAGCTGAAGGAAGGAGGATGCTTCATACTTGATTTGCTCTTTGTAGCACCTCATAGGTTGCAAAATGCAAATCCAGCAAATCTGTTGTAATGGAGACCAAATGGTGCAGGAATCAGGATTTGACGTATGACTGCACTCCTAGTGGTAAATGCACAGAGCATCCTCGGGTGCTACGCTGCAAATACCAATCCTCACAGCAGCACTGCCATCTGCATCGCTTCCTTCCTTCCTGCCTGCCCATCAGATGATTGCCTGCTCTAATCTGCCTTCTTACACCTTCCCCTGCCCTCATCCTTCTTCCAAGTCTGTACCAGCTGTCAATCCGCGAGACTCACAGCTGAATCCGAGACATTATTTAACTTTATTTTACTCACAAAACAAGAT
Organism: Tapera naevia; assembly: GCA_033556795.1. Classification (NCBI taxonomy): domain Eukaryota; kingdom Metazoa; phylum Chordata; class Aves; order Cuculiformes; family Neomorphidae; genus Tapera; species Tapera naevia. The sequence goes on along the minus strand of JAUMJJ010000074.1, from coordinate 23,574 downwards.
CTCACTATTGATTTGTTTTGAATAACTTAAAATCTGAATCATTATCTTAACGCAACACCTTGAATGAGTTCTAGAGGACTCACTTTTAGTCAAAGGTTAAAAAATTCTGTGTTGTAAAACAAAAACCTAATCAAATAAATCTGTATAATTCAGTACAACACAGCAAGTAGCTTTTTAATTTAAAGGATCTGAATAATCACTAATTTATTCCACTACCACCACAGTACTGTCTTTTGAGAATTTGCAAAAATTCTGCGATACAGTAATTAGTGTTAATACTCTGATAGTGCCAACAGTCATTCTCTACTATGAACAAGAGCCATACTTCAGCATTTATTCACTCTGCAAGCAGCTCATCTAATTCTTTTAGTCCAGTGCAACTCTTCAGTACACATATTTCATCCAACTTCTTGGAAAGAAAAAAGGCGAGGGAAAAAAAACTAAACAAAAACCAACCCCTATTTTGAACATTTCACAGTTATGTGTTACAGTCTCATCTTCATTCTCACCAATGAAGAAAAAAGGGATCGTAGCCTCTCCTCTGGGTAATAACAGAGGGTCTCATCTTTACCTTCTATGCTCAGAACTTCACAAAATTCTAATTACATCACTTAAAAACAGTGCAGATGTCTAATGACATAAGAACTAGTATTAAACAGTCTTTATGCTTACACTTCAATCACTGTTTATTCTAGGTTATTTTTAGGATGAGTTATTAGCAAGTCTTCCAAAAAATCGTAAAGACAGACTGAGAAACCTCAGCCATTAAAGATTATACAGGAAAAAAAATAATTTGTGAGCCAGGGCCTACTCCAGACTCGTACAAAGTTCTGCAAAATAGAAAAAAAAATTCTGCAGAGCCCCTAGCAGCAACACTTCAGAAAGCGTTGCCTTGACAACTTTTAATTCTTCATATTTTTAATTAAATTAAATGATCCAGGGGGCTAAAGCCCGATATCTGCAGAATGCCCAGTCTTGTCCACAGGGTCAGAACAACTATTCAACTGACAGAGTCTGCAACCAGGCTGGGTCCTCATTTTTCTACTGTCTCATGCAGAACATCAAGTTTTTGTCACAAAGCAAAGCCTGATTTGCACAAAATAAAGTGAACTTAACGGAGAGAATACAAATGGATGGACAGGAACCATAGTCTGCAAGAAAATTAAAGAGCAAGTTTTGCTGTAAGGATGAAAGCAACACAATGAGTACCAACCAATGTGTGAAAAAAATCAAACTGTGTTAGACACAGATAATGAGAGGAAGGTGAACCAGTGCCTTCAAACCAGCAATTTCAATAAAGCACCTATGCAACAATTCCAGACCACAAGCTTTATCAAAGGGAGATTCAGTGGTTTGCTGTTCAGTCTAACAAAACAGAACCATAGAAACAAGCTTCAACACTTAGGAAAATGTCTCCCAGGGAAACAAGTTTATGAATCTAGAGATGTAAAACTGTATTAATTCATTAATAGTTATTTTTTATTTTTATATTTTATTTTTTTATCTTCCCCAGATCTACAGGGTAAAACAATTACTACGTTTTAAAAAATCACTTAAGACTGGGTTGAGCTCTTTTTTTTTATCTCTGGGATCGTTCATCTGGAATAGTCAGATGATGCATTTTCACTTTTATGCAACACAGTAACTCCTACTGAAGTCAAAATTAAATTTACATGCTGGAACCCTGTAAGATTATATTCTATACAACAGTAACACATCACACTTATTAATAATCTATGTCTTAGTTTCTCTCCATCTGGTGTTATTTTCATGCATCCTTCATCAACTTCAAATTTTAAACCATTTTTCATTTTCTCATGTCGTTTTATTTAAAGCATATGCTTATCATCTTTGTCTGTATGTGTGATATCAATAGTGATTCTATACAGAGAGAGTCAGATTCTGAAATCTTTATTAGGTAACAGCTTGCCTCAGCAACATGGGCAAGTCTACAAACTATTTAAATCAATTAGACTCATTTTCATATTACTCAACCCTATAGATTCTGAAATAGAGCATCCGTAAGTAAACACATAGACAATTAGAAGAAAAGCTATTTGCAAACACTGTAAGGGATCACAAACAGATTAAACACAAATTAAGATGACAGCAAATGCTGTATGAAATCCCAGCCAGGGACCCATCTCAGTGTCCTGCCTGGCAGAAGCCACTGTAAATATTCCAGAAAAAAAGGTGTAAGGAACTCCTGCAATACAAAATTGTAAAATAAACAGTAAAAAAAGGGTTTACTTCTACCTAACTGCCACCTATTAGTGGCTAGCGTACACCCTCGAGAACACACATTCTCTGATTCACTGACACTATAATCACCATCAGATTTCCAAATGCTGTCATACTTGGTTTAGTCCATTACAACACTCTCTTTTTTAATTTCAAGTAAAATAAAATCTCTTAATTAACAGACTATTATATGGCAACCTTTCAACACATAATTTTTTAGTATCAAAGGACTTAGAGCCGAAAGGTAAACAATTAGTTCCTTAATACCACGGTCTATGTGTCCTCCTAGTGATAACTATCTGAAACTGCAGAGATAGGCTGTTAAAAGTTTCCCTTCTCTGTTGAACTCTCTATTTAATTCCTTCAGTTTTCACTTTATTTAGGGAAATTGTACCTGTTAAGCCATATGCCGCTCACCTTTACTCTCATACATAAAATCCTCACAAGCTCAACATTAGAGGGGCGTTTGGGAATACAACAAAGATAGCTCATAACTATTGCATACCAAACGTGAAAAAACAAAGTATTTTAAAGTTTTGGAAGACCATACAAAGGCTCTAAGCCTTTTAGAATTACTTCAACGTTTAGGTTTTTACACAACAAAGAAAACTAAAATTCCAACACAATTTTCAGCTAAGTCTATAATTGACAAAGTTTCACCCAAAGACAAGCCATTTTAAATATGAATAAACATGCAGAGTGTTTTCAATGCAATAATTACCCAAGATTCATGCACATCAACTGCAAGTCCACTCCTACAAAGCAGATGTACTACAACTCTGTAGTCCACAGGCTTTAGGTCACTTAATCTAAATCCCTCCTATCTCAGGTCATTGCATTTCTTCCTCGTGCTCCTTCAGAAGAGATCTACCTGATGTTTTTTTTCACCTATTAGGGGTCTAGACTGCGTACTGGACAGAGAACCAGTGAAAACTGATTCAATAGAGTACTTCCAGACTATCTCAGCAGGTGAACAACAATGCCAAGCTACAGGGGAATGCAAAAAAATCAAGGTCTCTACAAGACTGAACTGAAAAGCAAGTCCACTTGGACTTCAAATCACGACAGATCAGTAAGACTTTTCAGCTTAAGTAATTCTCTTGAGTACTGCATTAATAACTACAATTCTTACCACCACACTAAAGGCAGTGCAAGCTACTCTAACAAAGCAGACAGAGAGCTGTTAACATATGTATAACGCAGTGCTGCAACAAGCTACCTAGTTACCTCTAAACACGAGGCTCAAGACACAGCAGCACAGCTTAGGGGTTGTTTCCCCTCAAGTCCCAAAGCTGCAAGTGCTGCCCAGTGGTAATTTGTTATTAATACACACTAACCATGTGTACACTGATCCATTCATGAAAACACCAAACCACACGGTGACAGTCACGACAACGTAGCGACTGCATGGCGATACCGGGACAAGGACATGAGTGCTTCATAGTAAGACACGTGAGCTGAGACTGTTATTGTAAAATTAGAACCTGATCCCAAACAAGCACACTCCCACAGTTCCCAGTAATTCCAGTAGGCAGTCTTTACTTTCAGATTTGCTAGCAGAGACAGATTTTTAAATCATCAACACCAGAAGTAACAACACACTGATGAGGATGTTGGTTCCAAAGCCACAGGTTTGAAACTTGGACAAGAAAAATAAGGAAAAAAAACCCAGTACCAACAGAAGAGTGAACACAGGCATCTCAACTAAGTCTAAAACCTGCATTTTCACAGAGTTGATAAAAGTCACAGAACTGAGGTATGAACTGTAGTTTTAGAAATCTGCAAACAAATTCCTCTACAGGCAGAAGAGGTCTGAGATATTTAAGGGTTATGACAAGCTATTGACAAATGCTAATTACCAACACAATTACCATGGAAATTTATAGGACAGTTGCCAGCTACAGGCTGACAGGCAGCGTGTCCTTCTGGAGACAGAGGGAATGACTGCATGGCTATTATAAAACAGCATGCTGACTGGATAAAACCAATTACAAAACCATTTGTAAATTTAATAACCATTTGTAAATTTAAGAATTTCACTTTGTTTTTATTTCTGTGAAGTCTAGCAAGTTAAACACATCTTCCACAGTCAAAGAAAACAGCCTCATCCAAAATGATTAAGTATACTGGTAACCGAAAAATCCTTGTTTATCTTTGAGTTTCAAACTGACACACGATGCACATTCATTTTCCCAGCAGTTCTGTATCACCTATATTGCAAAACTTAACAATTAACAAATTAAAGCATTCATTTATAAAACTGTTCTAGTTAGTCATTAACTGCTACCACAAGTATTAGTCTTAACTAGCATTTTAGCAAACTAATATGAAAAAAATAACCTAGAAAACCCCAAATAACTAAAAAACCATCATCCACACATTACAGAACTATACAGTGATTTAAAAACTATGTACATTTTGCAGTTATTTCAGTTCATCCAACTTGAATAAAATGAAAGACAACTTTTGAACTACCTTACAATACTACTTTTTCTTCATCTTGCTTGGTTCCCACACACACTGATCTGCTACAGCTTAATTGATCTATTGCTCCATTGTGACTACATGTCTGAATTTTGGCTGGAGTGATCTCTTTTATAGTGTTATACAACGCAAAAATATGGTCTATGTTAATCAAATGAGTAAGAAAGTACGGCTGCTTGTTTTCTTTTCCTCATACACACAAAAACACTTGTTTCTTTTTACTGCCAAATCCTTGAAGTCCTACAAAATTTCTAACACCTGGGAGTTTAGAAGCTACTGACTGTGTGATAACCTTGCATTTAAAAACCAAGAAGTAAACTAGCATTGCAAGAAACTAACTGCCTTTTACGCATTTGGAATGCAATGGAAAAACAAAGACACAAAATAGTTGGGCTGATGCTGGCTTTACCTCTTCATTTTAAACATAATTAGATTCTTTGACAATACCTGACTCACATTTCACTAGCACCTGAAACTGTCAATACTTTCTACATGTCAGACTGTGTTTTAAGTTGTTTCCATGCTGCCACCAACTACACTGGGGTTTGTGAACTACGTTTATTTCTGTGTGGTGCCTTCTCCCACACAGCCTGTGCCCTCCGCAGTGCTATCCTCCATCACAGGGCATCACTATTCTGCAGCAGTACATAAGCTCTGGGGTAGAAATAAAAGCAAGGTGGACAGTGGGAAGGAAGAAAAGAGAAAACAAAACACAGTTAAGTTTTTCTAAGAAATGCATTTTTAGATTTACCACGTAAAATAAGGTTTTCAGGAAGTGGCTCATACCGGAAGCCAGTGACCTCACAGCTTCTTATAAACACCACACAATTAAAAAATGAAAGAGAGCAGTATTTCTTGCTACCACTTTCTGTTAACGTTCACATGCTAACTATTAACTCAATGCTAACCAATTATGAAAGGCAAACTCTAGGCAAAAGGAATACAGATTCACACGTCTAAAATATACACTGATGTAACAGTCCCGCCATTCCAAGCTCTGAAACACCATTAAAACTCTGTAATATCATAACCCTTCAATGATATTTTAATTTTGACTCTCAAATCTGTTGTGCAAAGCTCTGTCACCCCTCACATTTAAGCCAATCATCAAAAACTCCTGTATTCTCCAACAAGTGTTCCCAAGCCTTTCCTTCCATGTCTAAAACTACTTGTCGCTACTTCTTGTCCATCTCACAACTCTGTTGCAACTCTTATAAAACCTGGGTTTTCTTGCACACCTTAAACAAGATTTTTCTATGTCAATTCCTATCGAGCACCTGACCTGACAGGGGAAATATCAACTGTTGAAAAGGCAGGTGTTACCAGAGAAGATGTCAGGTCATTCCAGCATGATTCACTTCTGGTAAGCTAGTCAAATTAGATTTTCTTTTATCACGCACTCAACGTCTACTGAAGCCACTCTAAGAGAACATATCTGTCCAAGCATTTTTGTGAGACCTTATCAGTTCACCAGGACTGTAGCATCATTTACTTTTACATCTATCTCAGCCTCTGAACTACCATGCCCATTGATCAATCTGCCTTTTCCCAACAAGGGACAGAACAGATATTAAAATGCTATCACCTGTACTGACAGCTCTGCTTCCCCATTCTGTTTTTAAACTGAACAACTGAAGAATCTTTTGATATTTATTTATCCATCATAATATGGCCTGCAGGTTCTGTTTATATTCTCACATTTTAAAGCCTGCTTTTCTTTGCAGCTCAGTCCTTTCTCCATTCCTTACCTTGTTTCTTCTTTAAAGCACTTATCCACACATTCGTATCTGAAGCCCTCACGATTTCTACTCAGTTAACACAAAAAATCTCACCACTCACTCTTCTGTAAGCTCTTATATCACAGCTTGAAAGAAATTTCCACCTTTATCTATGCTCAAATCTGCATGTTCTCTATCTGGTTTACTTCACTGAATCCACTAGCTCAGAGTAAGCTGAGATACCTTCAGAAGAAAGCGATGAGGTCCAGTTCTTCCCAAGTCCATGAATACATTATGGCACACGCTTCAAATGCTGGTAAAAGAGGACACACAGTAACAGCACATAGACTGCAGTACTCTTTCCTGAAGACCTCCACATGTGACTGCTCATGGCCTTTGCTGACAGAGAGGTGTAGGTGTTTAGAATTATAAATTTATCAGTCAGGTTTAGGGAGTACTGTGTCCAGCTGGGCCCCAAGGTAAGAAGGACATGGACTTACTGGAGCAAGTCTACAAGATGCCACAAATATGACCGGACGAGTGGAGCACCTCCCCTATGAGGGCCACCTGTGACAGTTGGGCTTGTTCAGCCTATAGGAAAGAAGGCCAGGGAGGCCTCACAGCAGCCTTCAAGTACTTAAAGGAGGTCGACAGCAAAGATGGGGAGGGGCTCTTTATCAAAGGGGTTGGATGAGGGACAATGGTTATAAAACAAAAAGAGGGTAGACGCACACTAGATAAAAGGAGGACATTATTGACTATGAGGGTGGTGAGGCACTGGCACACGCTGCCCAGAGGAACTGTGGATACCCCATCCCTGAAGGTGTTCCAAGACCAGCTTGGATAGGGTTTGGAGCAACCTGATCCAGTGTGAGGTATCCCTGACCACGGCAGGGGGGCTGGAATTAGATGATCTTTAAGGCCTCTTCCAACCCAAACCATTCCGTGATTCTAGGATTAGTTTTGGTGGGTTTATCATTAGTAATCCTGGCTTGTGTTGATGTTCCATAATAAAACCAAGTTAGCAAAGGAGAACCAGGATACTGTACAAAAAGAACTGAATAACCTCATAGACTTGAATAATGGAAGTGGGATGAATTTGAACAGCAGAAGATGCACAAGCGTGGGTAATACCTATTCCCAGCATGTAAGTAGTTCCTTAATTCAGAAACTATTAAGGAGAAAAAAAACCCAGCTCATTACAAAGTGCCTGTGGGTCATTAGAGTGACATTATCTGTGAAATGTAGCAATTGTTACCCAAACTTATGGCTGCCTGGTAACTTCACTGATTATTGTGTGTGCCCTGTTTAAGAAAGATGGATTCAGACTCCAGCACAGAAGGAGGAGTTCTTTCAGGCAGCAGAAACAGCAAGAGATGGTAATCTCTACCTTTCAGCTGAGAGCTCAGTGCTTGTCACAATGCACAGACCTGATGCTCTACACCACAAGGCTAAAAGGTGAAAAAGAAAATAGAGAGGAAAAAAAAAAGGGCACTGTTTGATCACAGTGGTCTTAGATGAAGAACTACATTTTCTCAGCCCACATCAGTGACAATAGCCACAGGATTCCTTCTAGACCCTAAGTAGAAGGCAGCAAATAGTAGTACTGGTATAAGGGTAAAGAAAGTGGCTGCTTGTTCCTGCTGCCTCCCAGCAACCACGGATGCCTGCGTGCACGAGCTCCTGCTCTGCTGTTTGCTGCTCCACCAGATCTATGTTAAACCCTTCAACTGCAGGAATCAGCTGAACGAAGCAGAGAGAAGCAGCACCTGCAGCCTCCACACTGGTCTCAGCTGGGAAACGACACAACAGCACCAGTTCCAAAATGAAAGGCAGGACCATGAATTTTGTGAGACAGGAAATGGAGGACTCAAGCAGTCATTTCACGCAGCCCCAGCTGCGGAGCAGCAGCTACCAACGGCACGATGATCAAGAAGGATTTCTTAAACCATGTTTCTGCTCTGATGAACGATTCCAACTGCACCACACATCAAAGCCCAGAGCAGCAAGCTCACTCACAGTAGACCTGAGACCTTTTGGAGGATGTTACAGGATGCTAAGGGACATCATGCCCCACGCTGGTTTAACAGTACGGGCAGCTGGCAAACTATGGTGCAAACCCAGCTTGGATTCAAGTCAAGAACTCAGAACAGACACAGTTTAGGATGATCAGAACAATGTACAAATCAATACTGTGAACACAGACAAGAGGGTTTTTTTGCTTAACTGAAGAGGTATGTCCAGGTACCATTCCTGGTCATAAAAATAGTTGAGGAATAAACACAAAAAAAAAAGAGAACTGCTTATGGCAAGCCCTACAATTATTAAAAAAGGGGGTGTGAAATGGCCCTTTAAAATGTCAGGCTGGCAATTCAAAGACTTTCAAGACCCTGAATGCGCTGATGATTGGAATCTTTCTCATAAGTAACAATGGAAGTTAAAAAACCTGTTAATGCAGAGTTTGATTATTTTAAAGTACAAATTATCTAGCAATTCTACAACGTCAAGCTTCCTATACCAAGTTACAAGACTAGAACTAGGAAGCCATTTCCAGGTCAATATTCTCACCAGAAGTTACCAGTAATTCTGCTGTAGAACCAAACAGCATCAGCATTAGGTGTCGTGTACCTAAGTACCTTAGGAAAAACTAATTATCATATATACCTAACGAACAAAGCCGTCCCAACTGAAAGTTCTGCTACTTAAAATCACCTCTTCAGCAATAAAACAATGGACTAAACTGCAACATGATCTTCCAAAAACCATCAGTTATATCTCCTAAACAATACCAAGTATTCTCATTATCTGATCATAAGAAATGTCTTACAGAAAATAGAAGAACATAATAACATAATAAGAAAGGGAAACAATCACTACCTATTAATGGAATAACTCAGTGACAAGAAGCATGCATGGGCAATGATTCCTCATTACTTTTTCAAGCTACGTGGAGTCTGAATCATCAATAAGAATATCTGCTATGGCAGATCACTTGTTATTTGATCAGTCTAAGCACTGTTACTAACATCACTGTTACTGATGTCAGAGTGCCTCTAGCAGCTAAATCCCAAGGATTAGAAACAATTTTTCGACACCTGAAGCTTTAAGAATCACAAGTGCAGTAGCGCAACAAAATTTCACTGAAGTCCTCATTTAGACTAACACAGAAGTAATAAAATGACTGGTAATTTTATGGGCACATAGCCCAAAACATTTATTTAAAAGCCAGCAGTCCTGGAGGAATTTCTACATCGGCAGCAAGTCAAACCCGAATGCCTCAAATCATGATAATTAAAGGGCAGAACAAATCCTTTAAGAAAAAATAACTATAGTTACAAATGTGTGGTAATGAGTCACATAAAAAGAAAAAATATTTCCAGTACATGAGCCAGATGACTGCTGGACCACATCAGTTGATGGTAAAACACAAGAACAGATTTCTAAAGAGCTGAAGACAAGCTCTTCAAAAGCCAGCATCATCCTGGTCTAACACACTAATCTAGTGGTAGCACAACGCCATATCTTACCATAAAATATTAATTTAAGATTCCTGCTTTATTCCTGAATTAGCTTCTGCATCAGAGCATCAGGCACTTGACATCTCTGAAGTTAATTCCTCCATCAATTGAACGGTTCTTTCAAGAAAAGGCACAAACCCTTCTGTACTCACAGTTTGTACTCACGCAGTGTTTGTAAGAAAGAACAGTACACAATGAACAGGAAACATGGCCAATAGTTAGGATTGAGAAATTGAAGCACAAATTCAATGTGCTGAAAGATGGGCTACCAAAGGTGAGAGCTTCAGATACTGCTATCTTGTCGTGTAGCTGCGTATGGAATGGCAGACCTTCCAATGTGGATATACTGCCATCTTCCCAACCCAAGACATGGCTAATAGAATAAATAGCTTATAAAATTCAATTGGTAGGCTTTGTAAGTTAACGAGAGTGCAAGATAATACACACTATGAACATGAATTACTAATAACCAGATGAAATGTAAAAAAGTCTATGAATTATTCAAATTTGGTTTTTGTGTACATAGTAAACATTTTTGTTTACCTTTTTTTACTAAGCTTTGCTGAAAAAGAACCTCACTTATTCTGGTCATGTGTCTCTTCCCAGCCTCTGAGTTTTAGTCATATCTAGTCGAGGTTTCTGTGCTTCTATGTTTTCAGTCGTCTTTCAGGAACTGCTGCCTACAGATTGCACTCCACTCGCTGCTTCCTCTGCTGTGCCCTCTTCACTGGTGATGCTGTTCCACACGTACCGAACACCCCAGTAAGTCAAGTCAACTCTGGACGTATCCAAGTCAGTTCCAGCTGGCCCCTTCCCTTGCAGTGCTGGGGAATCCCAGCCCCTGCTGCCCAGGCTGTTACAAGTCTTCTCTGCAGCCCAGCCTCTGTTATTTACAGCTGTATTTGGCTTGAATGGCCAGGTTTTCGTACCAGCGCAGCTACAGCGGTGACTTCTGTGAGAAGCTGCTAGAAGCTTTCCCTATGTCCAAAAGAGCCAAGATGGACCCACCACTGGCCAAGGCCAAGCCAATCAGTGATAGTGGTCTGGGATAACTTATTTAAGAAGGGAGCGTGGGGAAATCGTGCAAGAGAGAAAACTGCAACTGCAGCCAGAGAGAGGAGTGAAAACGTGAGAGAAACAACTTTACAGACACCAAGGTCAGCGAACCAGAAGGAGAAGTAGGTGCTCCAGATGCCAGAGCAGAGACTTCCCTGCAGCCCATGGAGGTCAACAGTGGGGCAGACATCCATCTGCAGGCTGTGGAGGAACCTGTGCCAGAGCAGATGGATGTCCCAAGGAGGCTGTGACCCCATGGAGACCCCACACAGGAGCAGGTTCCTGGCAGGACTCGTGGCCCCATGGAGAGAGGAGGTCATGCTGGAGCAGGTTTGCTGGCAGGGTTTGTCTGTTCCCAAAGGACTGCACCCTTGGGAAGAGACCCACGCTGGAGCAGTTGGTGAAGAACTGCAGCCTGCTGGAAGCACTTCTGTTGGAGAAGTTCACAGAGGACTGCTGCCTGTGGCAAGGACCTCTGGAGCAGAGGAAGAGTGTGAGGAGTCCTCTCCCTCTGAGGAGTAAGGACCAGCAGAGAATGTGTGATAAACTGACAGCAACCCTCATTCCCCATCCCCCTGTGCCACTGGGCAGGGAGGTGGTAGAGAAAACCTGGAGTAAAGTTAAGCTCAGGAAGAAAGGAGCAGAGGGCAGAAGGCATTGTTAAGATTTGGTTTTCTTTATCATTCTCCTACTCTGATTTGATTGGTAATAAATTAAACTAATTTCCCCAAGTCCAGACTGCTTTTCTTGTGACCGTAATCAGTGATTTCTCTGCCCTTATCTCAACCCACAAGCCTTTTGTTGCATTTTCTCTCCCTTAATCCTGTTGAGGAGGGGGAGGTGACAGAGCAGCTTTGCTGAGCACCTGGCATCCAGCCAGGCTCAACAACACTCACAGGAGATGAGGAACTCGGCAGCAGAACTGCAAATACAAACAACTTGAATCCAGAGCTATCAGTGAAGCTGGTTAACACAATAAAATACTTAAATATGCTCTTATAAACCACAGGAGGAATTCAGCAGTAGATGGTACTATTAATATAAATATTACTAAAAGAACCCTTGAGAGACACAAAATGCAGAAGTAGAGGGGTCAGCTGAGCACCAATTACCTGAAAAAACTCCACATCTTTATGATTTTCATCGATTTTAAATTTAAGTAATGCAGAGAAAAATCAGATCCCAAAGTCAGTTCTGCAAGAGATGTCACTACAAAGTCAGGATATCTTCTTTTAAGACAGAGAATCTCCATCCATCTAGTGCCTGCCAGATGAGATGTCAGGGAAATACACACCTTATAACCACAAGATGTGAAGTCACTTACTTACAGGCCCTGGTCTACAGAAAAAATGGGTATAACTTAAAAGGTTTCATGAACCACGGAGCTGCAATCCACAGGAGGATTTCCTTAAACAGGGTAAGAGGGATTTTGAATTCATCTTGATGCATGGAATTCCTGGTGGCAGTGAGGGGCAGGAAGAACAGAAAACATGCTTTATGACTGAAAGCTGATCTTTGAGTCTGACAGCAGCTCAACTTCATAGTGCTAACTGAGAGGATACCACGTAAAGCCCACAACTCATAGCAAGGATAGAGTGAATGAGGAGGACCTACTGCTGCCCTTCTTTACTTGCACTTTACTCTCTTGTAGAGTCTTCCTTTACATTTCCAGAACCACCAAACCACAAAGCCTCCTTTGCTGCAGGAAAGGCAGAAAAACAACTGAAGAAAACAGAGCAATCATGAATGCCACCTGCAGGAACAGGATGGACTTATTCACCCCCAGTTTTGTTTCCTGAAAGACAGCAGCAGACTGAAGACCCAACATTGTGTGGCAAGGGACAACCATAAAGGAATATTTAAAAAAAAAATGAAATAAATGAAAAAATCTTGAAGAGAGCAAGAATCACTGCAACCTCCTTCAAAAACTGTATGCGTTTCTACCCACATTTTTAAGAAGCACAACGAACAGTTAACAACATTGGTTAACGTGTTTGCAAGAAGATTTATGGATCAAATACAAAAATCAAGTAAGCAGAGCACCATTTATCCAGGATAAAACTTTGCAAACCAGACGACACACCAGTTTATATGGCAACATTAGAGGTACAGAGTAAATAATGTTGACATAGCTACCAAACAGACTGCATCTGGAAGTCTCAGAGCTGACTTCCAGTTTTTATCTAGCCAGGAAGATTTCTCTAAAGCAGCAGAACAAGGAGAAAAAAAATAAATTACAGTCCTTGCCTATTAGGAATTGTATGCACATCACAAACCTATTCTCCAAAGCAGACCTCATAATTCGGGTAAATACATTTTTTTCATGGTAACTGATCTTGTAAGAAACTGCCAAAAGACACATTACTACTTTATCAGCCCACAGCATCTGGAACAGAATTAAACCTGTTCACGATAATAGCAGGACTTGGTAATTTCCAAGGAAAATGCCAACAAAAGGGATGAATATAACCCACAGAGACTATGATCAGGATAACATTAGAAGTGACAAATGGTATTTATGATATTTAACTGATCCAACCAGAGCCTTACGTAAACCTTCTGAAAATCGACTTCACCCACAGCAACACACAGTTTGCTTTACAGGAAAAGACTAGAAGGGCTTGTTTTTTAAACCAGTGGTCTTTAAACTACAGGGGCATGCAATACAACCTGAAGAGGGGGTAGGGCATGAAAAAGTTAAGAGCTGCTGGCTTAGAACAAAATAAGGGCTATAAACGCAACGTAACTGCTATCTACAGATGCAGCATGGGCAAAACAAGGGAGAGAAGAGGGGCATTTACACTGAAGGACACTATTTGTACAAATTACTGTAAGCTAGTTGTCAACTACCTCTGCACTAGAACTGAAACCTAGATTTTCTACAAATCAGTGAATGCAAACAGTGCTGCAGCCTTTTGAGAGGACCAATAAGGGTTTCAATCTGGAGTCTAAAAGGAGACCTGTTGTGGGAATCACACTGCACGTTTGTTTGCCATAGTGGAGAACTAGATCCTGCCACCCAGCCTGCCTCCTGAGAAGTTATTTTCCATGTCTCTGTAACTGGAAGTGCTCTGAAAGATGCCTCTCTTCAATCACAAGGGCCTGAGTTAACCTACCATACATTTCTACCAGTATTTCTCCCCCATATCACACAATTTCAGCATTCAGTACAAGTTATCATTGCTTATAGATTAATCTCATTCATTACCAAGACAATACTGCTATTGAGTAGTTCAGCTTTACTCAGTAAATAACATTGCAATTCATGATTCCTGGTTACTTCTCCCAAGCCACCATCTCAGACTTTCTTCCCTCCAAGATTCAGTAAGGACTTCTTTATGAACGTCAGCAATTCCATTAACAAGGACTGGGAGAATCAGAGGGTCCCACTAGACTCCCACTGCAATAATTCAGCTGAACTCTGCCATTGTCATCTCCCTCTAACTTCAACACCAGTAACACATGAAAATTGTAGTTTCTTGAAAGGCAAAATGAGGCTTTTTCCTAAGCCACAAAAAACCCACAACCAAAACTACTCCAAAATGAAAAACAAGCCAACCAACCAAACACCTATAAAGCACCCAAACAGTTGAGCTGTGCTACAGGCTTATCAAAACAGCAGATACACTCAGTGTTCACGAAAATACATATATTAAGTTGGTTAAACCTCATTCCTGTTCTATACTGTAAGAACACTACGCAAAAGCAAGTCTCTTTTACTTTTAAAATATTGACTTCCAGGTCAATATTGGTTTATGGGTATCTTTGGATTCTTCACAACTGACAGGTCTAACCATCTAGAGATTATAGCTGTGGTATTTTCTTTTTTTAGGGGAAGGGCGCACAATTCTGTGTTGAAGCTTCCAGGAATAGTTGTTGTTCCAGGACAATATTCTCTGGAGAAGCAGCAGGTTCCACAACGCTGGATCCAGCGATTTGCTTTCTGTTTATAGAAAGAACAACAGGCTTCTACAAACAGATGCCTACAGACAGAGCTAAGAAGAATAGAAAAGGAAGCACAGAATGGTTTGGGTTGGAAGGGACCTTAAAGATCATCCAGTTCCAACCCCCTGCCACAGACAGGGTCATCTCCCACATGCTGCTCAAGGCCATATCCAACCCTGCCATGAACACCTTTCACGGAGCGGATATCCACAACGTCCCTGGACAACCTGTGCCAGCGCCTCACCACCCTCATAGTAAGGAACCTCTTCTTAACATCTAATCTAAATCTTCCCCCTTCCAAATTAAAGGCATTACCCACCATCCTATCACTACAGGCCCTTGTAAAAAGTCCCTCCCCAGATTTCCTGTAGCCCCTTCAGGGACTGGAAGAGCACGATGAGGTCTCCTTGGAGCCTTCTCTTCTCCAGTCTGAACAACCCCAACTCTTTCAGCCTGTCCTTTTAGCAGAGGTACTCCAGCCCTTGGATCATCTTCGTAGCCCTCCTCTGGACCCATTCCAACAGTTCCATATCCTTCTTATGTTGGGGATTCCAGAACTGGACACAGCACTCGAGGTGGGGTCTCACTAGAGCAGAGCAGAGGGGGAGAATCCCTTGTAATTCTGGCCATGCTTCTTTTCATGCAGCCGAGGATACGGCTGCTTTTTTGGGCTGCGAGCACTGCTGTCTCATGTCGAGGACTGTCCTGTGCTGGGGCAGGAGTTGTAACTGAGGCTGTGGTATACTTGGACTTCAGTAAGGCCTTTGACATGGTCCCCCACAGTAGACTCCTAGGGAAGCTGGCAGCTCGTGGCCTAGATGGGAGCACTTTGTGCTGGGTTAGGAATTGGCTGGATGGCCGAGCCCAAAGAGTGATGGTAAATGGTGTTTCATCCAGTTGGCGGCCGGACACCAGTGGTGTCCCCCAGGGATCGGTGTTGGGTCCAGTCCTGTTTAATATCTTTATTGATGATCTGGATGAGGGGATTGAGTCCATCATCAGCAAATTTGCAGATGATGCCAAGCTGGGAGGAAGAGTTGATCTGTTAGAGGGTAGGATGGCCCTACAGAGGGACCTGGACAGATTGGAGAGCTGGGCTGATTCTAATGGGATGATGTTTAATAAGTCCAAATGTCGGGTACTTCATTTTGGACACAACAATCCCATGCAGAGCTACAGACTGGGGACAGAGTGGCTAGAGAGTAGTCAGGTAGAAAAGGACCTGGGAGTGCTGGTGGACAGGAAGCTCAACATGAGCCAGCAGTGTGCCCAGGTGGCCAAGAAGGCCAATGGAATCCTGGCCTGCATCAGGAATAGTGTAGTGAGCAGGACCAGAGAAGTTATTGTCCCCCTGTACTCGGCACTGGTCAGGCCTCACCTTGAATACTGTGTCCAGTTCTGGGCCCCTCAGTATGGGAAAGATGTTAGTATACTGGAATGTGTTCAGAGGAGGGCAACGAAGATGGTGAAGGGGCTGGAGCACAAGCCCTACGAGGAGCGACTGAGGGAGTTGGGGCTGTTTAGTCTGGAGAAGAGGAGGCTCAGGGGAGACCTCATTGCTCTCTACAACTACCTAAAAGGAGGTTGTAGTCGGGCAGGGGTTGGTCTCTTCTCTCAGGTGACCAGTGGCAGAACCAGAGGGCATGGACTTAAGCTTCATCAGGGAAAGTTTAGGCTTGATGTGAGGAAAAAATTCTTCACTGAAAGGGTGATTGGTCATTGGAATGTGCTGCCCAGGGAGGGGGTGGAGTCACCGCCCCTGGAGGTGTTTAAAGGGAGACTGGATGAGGCACTGAGTGCCATGGTTTAGGTGATGGTTGGTGTTAGTGTTAGGTTATAGGTTGGACTTGATGATCTCAGAGGTCCTTTCCAACCTTGTGATACTGTGATCCTTGTGCATCCCTCCCAACTCAGATCATTCTGTGCGATTCTCACCAGTCAGCACCCCCAAGTCCTTCTCTGCAGGGCTGCTCTCACTCACGCCGGATTGAACAGAAGTTCCAGAGAAAAGACGGTGTCTCAGAACTCGAGCTGCAAGGGGAGGATGGAGCAGGAGCTGCATCCACGCCCCGCCCCCGGCGCCCTTCCCGCTGCAGCGCCGCTTCTCGCCGGCAGGGGGCGCCGCACCCGCGCGTCCCCGCGGGGCTCGGTCCCACGGCTCCCCGGGGACCGCAAACAGCGGCTGCTCGCCACGCACTGGGAGCGCCTCTCTCCATCCAGAGCCGCTCCGGGACCGGGGCGGGCGCCGCCGGGAAGCCACGGAAAGCAGAACGTAAGGCTCGCCCCAAAACCCGCAGATGTGCACAGAAAAACAGCTGTGGTTACCTTAAACAAGGGGGGAGACAGGGTGAACACCAGACTGGGAAAGCTGGGGAGGGGGCTCTTTACAAGGGCCCTGTAGTGACAGGGTGAGGGGGAAAGGCTTTAAATTGGAAGGGGGCAAATTCTGATTAGACATTAGGAAGAAATTCTTCACGGTGAGGGCGGAGAGAGCCTGGCACAGGTTGCCCAGAGAAGTCGCAGATGCCCCTTCCCAAGGCCAGCTTGGATAGTCTTGAGCATCCTGGTCTGGTGGGAAATGTCCCTGCCCATAGCAGAGGGCTTGGAACTGGATGATCTTTCAAGTCTCTTCCAACCCAAACCATTCCACGGTTCGAACTGCAGAACTCACGATGATACAGCAACCACACCTCGATAAACGCCTGCACAGCACTTTCGGTTTACAGAACACATCCAGTTAACAGCCAGAAATGTCCTGTATTTCCCCTAAAGGTCCCGTGTTTCCTCTTTCTCTAAAAGCAAGCACCGAGGCCAGACACACCTTCTCCCTCCCAGGGGACTTGCTGGGCAGCACGGAATCTCCCAAGTTTCAATAATCCGACAAAAAGATATGTTCAACTTCAAACACAGGTCGTCCGGATGAACCACCACCCAGTATCCAGCCACTAGGAAACACCTCGCTGATAGAAACACCAACAAACATGAAACAGAAAATGCCTGGGTTTTTCCTGAAAAGGCTACAATTTAAACACTGGTTCTATTACACCCGATTTCCTCTGTGCACCGTAATTTATGCAACCAGTGCCTGCCTTCATTTTACAACTCTATTTTTGCAGAAGCTCCTACCACTGTGCTAGAATTTAGTAAACTGAACATAATGTTATCACTCAAATCGGCACGTTTTCTGAGTATTCCATACATGACATTACTGAATAAATACAAAAGTCATCTTTCTTTTATGAACATATAAATGCTATCAAAACAATATCCAAACACAAAAAATAATTAGCCCAAATTCAGGGTACATTTTCCAGAGAGATCCCAACTCACTCTGTCGGTACCGGGGATAAGTTTTGTGGACAACATTCGACCTGAGCTAACAGGCACAAAAAAAAACAAGGGTGATTTCTCTCTCAGTACTCCAGCAGCTGCACTCAAAGGGTTACATTTTGTTGAATCACCCAGGCAAATCAGCATCCTCCTGTATATAAAGAGGGGGTGAAAAATACCCAGGTTTTGTGATAGCAGAGCAGGATGGTTACCACGTTTCCCTCTCCCCATCCAGGCAACTCTCGGCTGCTTCTGACAATTTGTCAGACGATACAAAGGAGAAAAAAAAAATCTCAGTATTGTTACAGCACACTGACTTGACAAGTTTTCTGTGAACACGAGACTAACATGCAGCATTATTTACACATAAGCACATCATGGGTTTGGTTGAAAGACAGTAAGAATTTGAAATATCGGACAGAAAAATACTACAAGTCTTTAGTATCTTTTTTACCCTCTCTGCCCACTTTACGTAACTGCACAATTTACATTCTCCAATAAGACCTACTTCTTGCGTAAGACCTGTTCAGAGGACTGTTTGTAAAACCATGGCTTACAGATGATGTTATAAATGCCCTCTAAACCATTTGGTTCTCACCTTCTTTTTATTTATACTTCAGTAACAAATTTCTAGTTTAGCAAGAGTCAAAAAAAAAAACCCTTCACCTTCAGCAGTGCCTCATTAATGCTTCATAACATAATAATTATGAAAAAGAGACAGTTCTTAAGTAACAGAGCTCTGGAATTCAGCTTGCTGTGAAACCCAGTTCGGGAGCAGTACCACCTCCCCTCATCCTCAAAAACTTCCCACGTTTAGACTACAGCTTTCATCAAATAAACCACTGTCAACAGCAAAACTCCAATGTCCATATTGATTAGAACTATTTAATACAAGCATATAATTACTACTATCACTTTTTTATTGTCCTGCCAGCTACAACTCTGCATTTCAGAAACCTGTAAAACATTTTCAGCCTGACTGCCTTACTACCATAATTAATATTTCTGCTATATAGATGTCAGTCTTGCAGAGCTCTCCAGACTTTCCTCTGGAGAAGCCCGACACTGGAGACATTTAACAAATTCCTTCTAGAGCTCAGGGTACTTCACAAAAGTTCACTACTTAATGCAGGCATTCAGTGCCCAGATCAGGAATCTACAAAAGTGTGAAAACTCTGACCTTGGTGAGGGTAAAATGCAAGACCAACCCCTCCAGTTTCCAGCTCTGCTGTTAAGACAGCAATGCCACAGCTGCTGGCTGAGGTGGCAGCACCCAGAAGGACTGAAAAAAGATGCTGGATTTTATTCTGCATTTTCATTAAATCTAATGCCAGAAGAAAAATACTGTTTATGCTTAAATTCCTGACAAACAGTGACAGTCCCGTTAATTCCATCTCCGGTCATTTAGAAAGCCCCAAGTCAGGATCCAAAATTATCAAACTGACTTGGAAGAACTGCTGGGGAGAGATTATTTTCTTTAACTTTCCATTTCAGCATTCAGGTTTGTAAGTACTCTTACCCTTTATGTTACGGCATTTTCAAGCTCATATTCTGGTACTACTAATAATTCCAAGAGCAAGACATTTATGGAAAAAATAGCATCCAAATACAGCATGATCAACTGTAGCCAGCCATACTATATACAAGGGGACAAAAAATATGACTCCATGTTTTCATTTTTAAGTAAAAAAGAAATACAGTAAACACGATTACAGCAGTTGAAAAAAAATCTAGCCTGAATTAGAGACCCTCTTAATTTTAACCATAAAATAGGCTACCAGCAGCACAAATGTTTTTAGAATAAGTTGTTTCCCTTTTTATTAAAACAGAAAAAAAAAGTTTCACTACTTCCTATTGCTAACCCAACACAAACATCAATTTAGATATTTCCTTTTTGAATGCTTTTTAAGTACTTACAAACAGTAAAATAGTGGCCTTTCACGTCACTTAAATTTGGCAAAGTATTAGATCCTAAAATGGAACCTGGAGTACCTTTTTAAGAGTTAAATCAGTATTGTTTATATAAAAAGTGGAGTCAACTCGTAAAATACCTATTTTAATAGCCCTTTTTCCATATACATTGTATTTGTCACCAAAACAGCTCCGGAGAACACAGTGTACAGCACAAATTGTGCCTTGTCATGAACTGACTGCAATTGAGAAGGAGAACTAAGTTACAAAATGAAGTATTTTTTTCCTCTAGCCGTCCAAGAAGATAAATTATCTTAGTTATATTAAAGAGAAACGGGATATGGCATCCAAAGGGCTTATTTCATGTTAACTGCATCTCACCAACAGAAATAGAGAATGCAATTTCCTGGTGCATCCATTCCATGTACACTCAAAAAATCAGAGACGCTGGCACACACTGTTACTGCGCACCTTCCGGTATTCTCAAGCCTCTAACAAACCAACTGCTCCCTATTAATTTCCCATTTTGAGAAAGATTTTTTCCCAAAAAAAAAAATTCAAAGACAAGCAGATATGCCTGTACTAATCAAGTATGCTACCCAGGCTGAATAAACACATTTCAAATGACCCCTGTAACCAACACAACACGTCAGCTCTCCACAGCATATGCCAAGTACAGCCGATTACCACCCCAGTCCTTTCAGCATTACAGTGGCCCACACCCGTTTCACAGCCATTACCCTCCTGGCTATTTTAAGGCCGTACTCCTTTCTCATCAACACCAGTCAGTACTTGGAAATTCTCGTAATTTCACACACAAAAAAATGTACTGATAAAGTTAGGATGAAACAGAAGTTAGAGCACATGAAGCAGCACAAACCGCCCCCGATCCATTTACTGGACTAGACCAGCAAAAAAACTGCGAACCTTATCTTTCCATCCTCCTTCTCTATTTATAGAGCATTAAAACCCTACTACTATGAACAGAAGATTCATTTCTAGTGAACTCTCCAGCAATTTTATGTATCGGAGCACAGTCCTCACCATTAGTTATAAAACCATTTCTCCTCTTCCTGACCTATTCTTGTTCATCTGCTGTTATTTAACTCTTTAAGGCTATTTGAGAGTCACGATGTTATTAATGGTTATGCAATTCTTAAAAATATATCACATTTTCAATTTTTAAACAGTACAGTAGGAACATACACAACAAAATACACAGATATCATCTGCTTTTCCTCCCCTCCTCCACTTCTTCTAAACTAAAATACCTTGGTGATCTAGAATAGCAGTCTCCTGGGTTTTTTTTCAGCTTGCCAGCCCCAAAATCTTTAGCATTGCAGAAACGTTCCTAATGAACGTAAGGCTACAGAAAACAGAGGCAGTTTTCCCCCGTTGCTTCCTACTGACCCCAGGTATGTTGTTTGGAGACGGCTGGGGTCCACTGCCTGCAAGCTGAAAGCCACTGATCTAGAACTGCGTATCCTCTTACTGTTTGTTCTGCTATCCGAGAAGTTACATTAAAATGGCATTACGTTCCTCAACTCCAAACTGAGAAGTCCTTCTCTGTATAACCTATTAGAACCATTCCTCTACAGTTTTCCATAAAATCCTATTTCCAGACATGAAGAACTGCCCAAGACAGACCAGCATCAGTTAAGATACCTCACTTCGGCACAGATTCGGACACGGCACAAGTCCTTCACGCTAAAGACTGCCCAACCTACCTATAAATAGGCTCAAGGCTTCAGCCTCAGGAGACTGATAGCTAAACACGATCCTCGCGGCGTTCCCCTGTGTTACCTACATAAAGCTGCATGCCTTAACAACGCCAGGCCAGGCAGACACGTAGCTACCGCTTAAAAAGGGTAACATGGAGGGAGGAGAGGAGAAAAAAAGAAATAATAATCACTGGCCATAAACAGCTCTCTTCAGAGAGAAAAGCCTCCCTCTCCAGAGGCCAGAGCTGGCCATGGGTAGACCTGCTAGCCAGGGAAAGCCCTTTGGGAGGTTCAGTGGGGCAGGGTACGAATGGTGGGTCACTTCAGTAGCACGGTGGGCAAGACCCTGCAAAAAGAGGGTCCCAGCCACCTCCCTTCAGGCTGGGGGTCCCACTGGGGAGAGCTGGGAG
The DNA here is from genome assembly GCA_033556795.1 of Tapera naevia. NCBI lineage: Eukaryota > Metazoa > Chordata > Aves > Cuculiformes > Neomorphidae > Tapera > Tapera naevia. The sequence continues at coordinate 1,240 of JAUMJJ010000074.1, read as the reverse complement.
TTCAGTCCCTGTCAGAGCCCACCAGTATGCCCAACCCCACCGCCCTTGCCTCACGGTGAGAGGGTCCCAGCCACCCCCTGCTCAGGCTGGAGGTCCCATCAAGGAGGCTGGGGGCTCGGTCCTTGTCAAACCCCCCTAACAGGCCCAGTCTCAGCCCAACTTCCAGCACCTTTACCCCAATGGTGAGAGGATCCTGGCCACCTCCCCTCAAGACAGGGGTCCCACCAGGGAATGCTGGTGACGTAGTCCTTGTCAGAGCCTGCCGTTCCCAGCCCCACTACCACCATCCTCGCCACACGGTGAGAGGCTCTTGGCCACCTCCTCTCAGGTTGAGGGTCACACTGGGGAGGGCTGGGGTCCAGCTCTGGCCCCATCAATGCCCTCGCCCCATGGTGAGAGGATCCTGGCCACCTCCCCTCAAGACAGGGGTCCCACCAGGGAATGCTGGTGACACAGTCCTTGTCAGAGCCTGCCGTTGTGCGTGTTCCCAGCCCCACTACCACCATCCTCACCACGCAGTGAGAGGCTCTTGGCCATCTCCTCTCAGGTTGAGGGTCACACTGGGGAGGGCTGGGGTCCAGCTCTGGCCCCATCAATGCCCTCGCCCCATGGTGAGAGGATCCTGGCCACCTCCCCTGCAGAAAACTGACAAACCAGTGCCCGTCAGACGCCACCAACATGCCCAGCCCCATCGCCCTCAGCCCGTGACGAGAGGCTCCTGGTCACTTCCCCTCGAGCTGGTGATTCCATCAGGGAAGGCGGGGGGGTCCAGTCCCTGCCAGAGCCCACCAATACACCCAGCCCCACTGCCACCACCCTGGCATCCCCGTGAGAGCATCCTGGCCATCGCCCTCGGGGCTGGAGGTCCCACCAGGGAGGTCCGGGGTCCAGCCCCAGGGTGAGAGGGTGCTGGCAGCCTCCCCTCGGGCTGGGAGCCCAGTCCCTGTCAGAGCCCCGCAACGTGCCCGACCCCACGCCCATCCCCGCGGCTCCCCGGGCCGAGGCGGCGCGAGGCTGGGCCGCGTGACCGCGGGAGCCGCCGGCACGTGGCCCCGACCATAACAAACAGGCGGGTGGGCGGGCGCGGGGCCGCGCTCGAGCCCTGCCAAGGGCGGGCGGAGGGGGAAAGGTGTGGGGAGGGGGGGGGGAGGAATAAGGAATGGGGGGGGGGGGGGGGGTGTCTATCAGCACAGCGATTGGTCCTCCCCGGCGCGGGGGGCGTGGCCTCAGCGCGGCGATT